>OX411543.1:46786516-48274016 GCA_948146395.1 Fragum whitleyi | reverse complement strand
TTTTTTGATAAATGAGCCATTTACAAATATTGTAAAATTGCTATATGACTTACGTCGTGATATCTATCTAATATCAATCGGGTGTTATTACACTTGCAGAAAAACTAAGCAAATGAGCTAAGAACGGATACAGTTAGTTACATCGTGAAATTGACATTAATCTCAATCACAACCATTCTTAATCGCTCACTCAGCGCTCCATTCATTCATTCCAAACACTCACTCAAACCATTCAAAAACACTCAAACTGATTGAAAAACAGAGAATCAACATCGCCATTTAAAATAAATTGTGATAGAGGAAAATCGCTATTTCATTGACATAATTCAAATTGTAAGCGTTTGATAGGTTCTTGAAGAACAAGGACGATGTTTTTTTAACTTGCATGCATATCCTATTTAAGGGAGGTAATTAATATCGCAAATTTTGTTCATCCAGAACAAAATTTGCGATATTAGATTACCTCCCATTAAAATCACTCAAACTCACTCCACATACTCATTAAATTTCATTCCAAAATAAAAATTCCCAAATCATTCACCTTGTCAATTTCACGATATTGTTAACTGTAGCAGCTATATATTTTTGTTGTGAAAATGACGACAAAAATATAAAATTTCTGACGTCATTTTGCAAATGACGTTTTATGTTTTGCGGTATAACACGAATCGATAAATATTTGGAATATCCTCGTTTTATCAGAAAAGTTCAGGTCATGTTATAAATAGACTTTCAAATTTGTGCTCATAAATACTGAATTTATCAAAATCTTAAGCTAAAACAGATAAAAACACGGCGCAGCCTCGTTTTTAACTGTTTATAGATGACTCGTTTGATAATTTCGGTATTCAATGACCACTCATTCAATATCCTCTTGTAAGTTAACACAATATTTCTTATTCCTTTACGACCGAGCTTTTTCAAGTTAGTCCAGTGGAATGTGTAACTACACTGTGTCATCGCTTGTATGCAGTTCATTATTTTTGATTTTCTATTGCCATAACTTAATTCTGAAAAACCCTAGATTGTCGATGTTCATCAGTCAACTGGATATCCACAATATGAGGTTCTATCGCGAAATTAACATAAAGATTAACTTGCATAGTTTTTTACATGACGTAGCAATAAATCAAATCATTCATAATTCCCCAAATTGAAATAAAGAGGTTTTAGAGGTATAGCGCTACTATCATCTATAGGGAATGCACACCTAGAAATGTTTAATCTGCTGCTATTAATATCTAACATAACATATACCTTTTAAGGCCGCCTTTTTACTTGTTTGTATTTTATCTATCCAATATAACGCTTACAATTACTATTGATACAGGTCTGGATTCTTGGTATCAAAAAAATTATAAAATAAGATTATTTGAAACCTTATAATTTCACATACTTGCTTTCTTATGATATAATCACATATGTTATGCGTGTCCAAAAACACATAACCCTAGTTCAAAACTTCTCATAAATCAAGAGTGTAGATACAATTTCTATTAAGACTACTAGAACAAATTTCCGTGTTTCCATTTCGAGGCACTACCTTGACCTTGAAGATTGGCGACAAATAAGCATAGTAACGATTGCATTGGTGCAACCTCGAAATCGACGATAAATGTAGCAACAACTTCACAAAATCGAATTTTATGAAAAAACTAACCCAAAGACATGTCATTTTTATTTGATAAATGTAGAGCATATTCATTTCGCTAGAAGATAACGAATAAAAACAAACAAACAAACAATCATCAACAACAACAACAACAGCAAAAAGAACGTCAAATCTTAAAAAACTGCGTATACGACAACGTTTCAATTTGAATATGTATGGAAATTAAACGACTAGCTCGGTCGTTCGAAGACTTTTAATATAAAACTTTTTTCATGAAAAATGGTCGATTTATTCAGAAAATATTTGCATATACTGATTTTGGCGGGTCGAAAGGGGGTTTGCCGAGATTCAAATCCTTTTTATTGCAAGTTAGCTAATGCCCGTACTTCAAACCACAGCAATTATTGTGATGTTCTAAGAAAGTTGAACATTCGACAATGTTATCTGTCCGCAGTTACCTTAAATGGTTTGAGTGAGCGTTTAGAATGTATGAACGGAACGCTGAGCGAGCGATTTGGAATGTTTTTGAATTATTTGAATGTCAATTTCACGCTGTTTTTAACTGTAGGTGTTACTAAGGAATGTGTTCTTGGATTACAGATTCAGCCGCTCAAACGTTTCCAAACAACCTTAGTAAATTCCTAAATTCGAAATAGACCAAACAAATAAAAAGTAAATTTCCCTATAAATAATGATTGTTAATTCGCCCGAGTGCAGTAGGTTTCAGACCTTTTAACAGGTCCAGGATTTACATTACCCAGTCAGAAATCATTTCTCACAAAACTTTAAATTATCATACGATTATTTCCCCATCGTATCGTTTTTCATAGATGAAGAAATAAATCAACGACTTACTAGACATATTCGGTGCCAGTTTGAAAGACGTATGATTGTTTTTCGAGACTAGTGTTTTCATTGTTTCCCTTGGGGTTGTAGTTTGGGGGTTTGACATGGGATAATGAGAGTTATAATGTCTGTACCGAAATCCAATAACATTTTGATAAGCAATGTCTAGGCATTCAAGGTCCAATGACAAATTATATTTATAAGAAATGCTTTTTCAACAAAACAAAAAAGCATTGTCAAATGCTGAAGACCAATAAATATAAATAAATAGCATGTTCTCAAGGAAAACTGCCTAAATTACAAAATTAAACTTTACAAATGAATAAAGAACAAATTTGCAAAAAAAAAAAAACCAAAAAAAAACCCCAACAAATGAATAAATTAACAAATAGATAATAATAATATATATGAAAAATATTTGATATTAGTAAAACAAGAAAACATATTGCTTATTGTTTCCCTAAAAATAACAAGGCTTTGTCCCGTTTGTTATACCATTTTCCTACAAACCGAAATGCTCTGAAAGCAATAAAAGGTGAACACGTTGAATGCAAAGGAGAATTTACTTGCGTCAAGAATTTACTCTCGTTTTTGTGCAATGTTTCTCAATAGTTTGAAGTTTATTTTCAATTTCAAAGTACATTAAATTAACGTCTGCAAAATCTTTCAGATTGGGTGAGTCTAAAATTAATATTTTTGTAGTGTAGAGTAGCCTGTAGCCTGGCTTATAAAACTGACATTATAAAGTGATGTCATTTAGGCAGGTTTTTCTAGAGAACTGATCAGGTATACAGTTAGTAACATCGTGAAATTGACCTCAATCAAAACCATTCCAAATCGCTCACTCAGTGCCCCATTCTTAATTCCTAACACTCACTCAAACCATTCAAAAACGCCCAAACCTATAAAAAAATATAGAATCAACATCGTCATTCAAAATAAATTTTGATAGAGAAAAATCACGATTTCACTGACACAATTTAAATTGTTAGCTTCTCATAGCTTCTTGAAAATAAAAAGAAGCTGTTTATAAAACTTGTATGCATTTTTATTAAAGGGGGGTATTCAATATCGTAATTTTTTTTCATCCTGAACAAAATTTGTGATTTCGGATTACCTCCCATTAATTTCAATCAAAACTTGCTCCACACACTCATTCAATTTCATTCCCAAATAATTCCAAAATCATTCACCTTGTCAATTTCACGTGTCGTTAACTGTATGTAGGGCTGCTGGTCACCCTGTCAAGAAGATTATTACAAAAATCGTGGTTTGAAAGCGTCGCCTATATGTTTACAGTTAGAAATATTGTAAAATTGGCAATTTACATTGGAATTTTTTTTCTCCATTTAATTTAGACTTTCGAACGTCGATTGTCGCTTGATGTGCCCGCTTCACATGCATAGATATTTCGTGTATTTCAGATTCAAAGGAGAATGAGAGACCCCCGGGATTCATAAACTGTAACAGTTTGAGAATTAAGGTAAGTTTTCTTTTCGGGGCTATGTAGAACTGTACAATGTTAAATTAAATTATGTCTTTATGCCAATATGAAAGTGATATTTAGCATTTGCGTAACGAGGATTTTGAAATTGATACGCACTCAGAAGGCGACCAGCACATATGATGTCTGATTGGTCCTCAGAGATACACAAACATAAAAGTACGTATATCTTATTAAAGGGGGTTAATAAATATCGCTAATTTTGTTCATCTTGAACAAAATTAGCGATATTAGAATACCTTCCTCTAATTTCACTCAAAACTCGCTCCACAGTCTCATTCAACTTCATTCCGAAATCCTTCCATAAAATAAATCATTTTGTCAATTTCACGATGTTCTTAACTTTACTACAAAACGATAAAAGGGACAAAAAGAAAACACAGATTCTAACACTTATTGCACAAATTAAACAATTAAGTGAGCCTCATTCAAAGCCAATACTAGTCAATCGGCCTCTGAATTATTGGCTACGTTCCTGATTGTTTTGGCTCAGGATAAACTTTCGATTGACAAAGATAAATGATAACACAGATGTTCCACAAATCATAGTTAAACACTAAATGATGATAGGCTTCGTAAAAGACTTCCATCATAATTATTTATATAAATAACAAAGATCGCATGATTTTCCTCATAAAATGAGACAATATTAATAAATATTCATTAAAGATAACAAGTGGCATGTACTCAAGTCTTTATTACGCGTACGTGTTTTGGTTAAGAATTTTGTCGCAATTTAGGGAGAAAATGTATTCATTTTGGCAAATGTATATCAAACAAATCAAGTAGTGAATGATTTTAGAATGAATTGGGAATGAAATTGAATGAGTGAGATGAATGGGGTATGAGTGAAATTATGGGACGTAATTCAATATCGCCCATTTTTCAGGATGAACAAAATTATAATTTATTATATTTATTACCTCCCTTTTGACAAAATATGCATACAACTTCTATGAATAGCTTTCTATTTTTTTCTTCAGACGCTCATAATCTCAATTATGTCAGTGAAATCGCATTTTTTTCTGTTATCGTTATTTTGAATGCAGTTGTTGATCTTATCAATTTTAGTGATTTTGTGGCGTTTTTAATGGGTTGGGTGTTTTTTGGAATAAATGATTGGAGCAGTGAGTGAGCGATTTAGAGTGGCTTTGATTGGTATGAATGTCAATTTCACGGTGTAACTTACTGTAATAAATCGCTACTGTTAGTAAAGTAATCGATTGCCCAATTAGAATCATCTTTTACAATATGATGACTGTTGACATTTTCCGCCGTTTTTTTTCTTGGATGGGAAACTTGCCGATAAATAAGATTTTTTAAATTGGCTGAGGAGTGTTATGACGGAGATCAAGGGACGGCGCAGCGATCTCTCAATTTATTGTCATTGGGCGACTAGAATGGCGTAAATATACTTAGATAAAGCAGCCCTGCGTTCAAGATAACAAAACTTAGCAAACTGTTTGCAAAGTATACCCCGTGCAAAGCGGGGTATAATTTGCAAACACTTTGTCACGTTTATTTCAATGTTGTAAAAGCGGGGTATAATTTGCAAACACTTTGTCACGTTTATTTCAATGTTGTAAGAACTAAAGACTTGACATAATCATTCTCAAAACAAAAGTATACGATTATAAGTTCGGTTTAATAACTCTATTGATCCAAATATATTCTCTTCCTACAATCTAATACCATCAAGCTGAAAACATGTTGAAATAAGTGTGACATTTCTTAAAAAACAGTAAAGACACCTTAAATGGACAAGTGAGGAGGGTTTCGGAATATTTTGAAATAAAAGCGAATTACTAGCTTTCTTTCTGTTATTGTTAGAAGTCATGGGTAGAGCCCGAGTCTGGGTAAATCTGTTCAAAAACACAAAATACGAGTTTTCTTTAAAGTTTTCAGGTGGACTATGGAGAAAAAAGGTAGATTATTATTAGATTAACTTACCGATTAACCAGTGAAATTATCAAAACTTTATACCCCGCTTTCATTCATTTCGCTCTATCTGACGTTCTCTAAGCGAACCCCGGTTAATGACGTGATCATAAATGTTGCATAGCAATCACGGGCAAAATGACGCGCTTACAAGGAAAAGGTATCCCAAAATGTTTCCATTTAGTGTCGTTTTTGCATTAAAGAAATATGAATGATCGTTTGTTTTTTTCGAGTATATCGATTGTTATTTAATTTTGTGAACAACAAAAGCTACATTTTCACTCGTGGCTCACCACTTTTGATGTTCACTAATTGAAATATAAATTCCCCATGTCTCTTTCAAATTGTAACCATGGCTAACATATCGTCAATGGGCGGCCAAAATGTCGTATCTTCAAGCTCTATTTACGACATTTTGGTCACCCGTCGACAATAAAGCTAAGTCGTTTGTGAAGCGTCTTAATTTCTCAGAGAAACTGATTTAGCACAGATACAGTACATCAAAACATCTCGGGTTATTTCCGTCCAATGTTATGTATATGACAGCTCATGTTTAAGGATAATTACAGGCTATCGGTGCTGTAAGTGACTGATTATATACTAGCAAGCCATGACTAACTCCATACCACACTCTAGAAATTACACGAGAATTTTCAAATTTTCTCCTTATCCTGAAGAATTGATTTCCGTACGAATATATGCGCGGTTTATCTTAAGATTGGTTTATTTCACTATCGCCGAGCACAATTAACTTAGTCGGTACCGCATTGTTTTTCTTACGAAGATGTGGTCATGATTTCGAGCTCTGGTCCCGGCAAAATACATTCGACATTTGACAAAATTCATTATGACACGCGTCCTTTTTTCAACCAATCGGAAAATGATCGTCGTCTAAGTGGGTGGGTAAGTGGTAGCTTGGATGAAAAGTTTTCGTTGTACTGTTGTAAGAATCGATTGAAAACCATGGGTAGTTGCACCAGCCCCCATACTATGACTTCAATACCGTTGAAAGCTGAGTTAGCCATAAATAACAAACATGTAAAAGTCCGCCATTAACGAATATGAACACGCTTCCCTGTACTAATAAATAATTACTTTTTATAAGTCTGATTTAAAAAATATTGCTGAAGGAGCTTGAATTTTGCATGAAAATGTCTTGACAGTTTCTTAAGAAAACGTAAAATACAAACACACACATGTTATCGACACAGTCATGTGCATGCATCTATGATCTGTCTTTTTGCCAGTATTTACGATCACACTCTAACATGACATCATCCAATACAAACATATTCTATAGACAAGCAAACAAATAAACATTCGCTTCCCTGTCTTCTAAATATCTCATTAATTGATGATCTATAGCGAAGCATATGAATACCGGGACCTTGCCTAGAATAACAGAGAGTTTGTAAGACGCAACATTTTCTCGAGGAATATGCGGAATTCAGCCTGGTGTTCAAGGTGCAAAAACTGTTGCGAACGTTTTGAAATGATACCCCACTTTGCACGTGAGTGCACGTGCAAAGCGGGTATAATTCCAAAACGGCTCGCGAACGTTTTCTTCTTAAACAGGGAAAATTCACTGATTCATATGGTTTAATTCAATTACATGGCTTTGTTGCATAGCTCCTTGCGAAAAGTTCTGGTAAGCGAAAGTTAGCAGTGAGCAGCTACATGTAGTGTGGAAGAGTTGTTCTGGTTATACTGATATGAGAGAATCGCCAGTCGCGGCGAGATAACTACAATACCTTTAAAAGCAGTGACGTTTACCCAAAAACAACAAACAAACAGAAACCTAATTTCGATAGCGCCTGGAAACTAGGAAAGCATCATATGGTTAGTACTGGTGCGGGAAATGCCAAGAGTCCATTGTTAAGGGGTCCAGCTGCCACGATTTGGTGGAAGACTTTTTTTCGAACATAAAGATACTAATAGTAATTGGTGCTTTTGTGACCATATCGTTAGAGATACGTACTACAGGTCCATGCGTCATCCTCGATATGATTGGTAGGTGCCACGACATGACTGAATATTTTTTCAAAGAACTTAAATATTCAGAGTAATTTGTGAGTTGATCATAATATCGTTAGAGAAACGCAGTGAGGTTTTGTGCCTAATATTCAATATGAGTCCCATGAGGTTCAAGAAGTTCAACTGTAGACAGACATCAGCTGTCAAATGCTACTTATAGTATTATCTTAGTTGTCAAACGCCAGACACATAATGTGGCCAAACTAATAACATTAGGGTATTTGACAATATTTAAGGACGTCTGAGTCTTTTTTACAGTATAGAAACTGGGATGGACAGCCCTGTCGTTTTAATATTCAATCATACATACATGTACTGCATGTCTATGGACAAGACTTGGGGCCCATTTTACTAATCTTACAAAAAAATTAATCATAAGTCAAATTCACAAATCGTACTTGGTGTTTTCATTCATTGTTAGATTCTGCCTTGCAAACTCTCATTTGGATCGTCTTTCTAATGAAATGATGCGTGACGGATTGCCACATTTATTAACTACTTAAGAAGCAACTTGATTTTTTCACCTACGCAAAAAATTATAGTACGATGTTTAGTTAAATCGGCCCTTAGTCCTTGGGCAAACAAGCCACATTGTTCGAATAGAGTTAATTCTATTGGGATATATGTAAGCATCTTTTGTAGCCCTGTGTCCTCTCCGTCCAGGTCTGCACACGTGTATTGGTACTTCGATGGCTAACAACAGAATGCATGCCTCATGCAAATTATATATTATTCCTGATTTTTTTAACCCTTTGCTGTTTAATCCCTGCTTTTTACGTGTCTGTAATTTTATTATTGAGAAAACATTGTGAAAAAAGAAGAAATTGCTTCTGACAAACAATTTCTTCTTTTTTCCACTCTATTTTCTTCCCTACTGAATGGTTATTTTTCAAATTAAATCCACTTTAAATGTTCGTCTGCAAACCTTTGAATTTGGACAGGTCCAAAATTTTGCAAAACAGGAAAGTGTTAAAGTTTCAAATTAGTACCGTCTTAATTAGCATTGACAGATACATAAACAGTGTGAACGGATTTCTTGGACACTCACAGTATGGTAAATGTATCTATTTTTTATATAGCTCCCCTTGTTTTCTATAGCGAACAGTCATAAAAGATATTCTTGCTTAAACATGTGCAGTATCTGTAATTGCATCTTTCAATGTAATCGAAAATTGTTCTAACGATCTATTAAGAGTTGGGACAACTGTTCTTCTTTTGTCCATGACAGATTACTTGGTCATCGCCGTTTCGCTCAGAAACTTTATAGTTGTTATTTGAAAAAAGAGATTTGTTCAAAGCAAAATATGTAAAGGAAAGTATATCTTGAGACACATATGAATTATTTATTAACTACGGAATTAACTAGTCACCGGGGGTTATAGTTTTGTACCTTTTATTGCATTATCCGTAAGAACCTTTTCCTATTGCAAAACGATTAAGTCAGGTCCCCAACGCCGATCCGATCGACTCGATCGCCTAAATTCCCTGACTGAACCCGACTAAATTTTGCCCAAGACAATCGGGCGGCTTCTTCTCGATCGACAGTCGATCAAACCCGACCTCTACACGTGCATTCACGACCCTCTCTCGATCGAAACCCGACCGTCCGCCCGATCAACTCGATCTCTACTCGATCTTCACCTGACCGGACCGAGTTGATCGTGTTCTGGTCGTAGAAGGTCGGGAATCATCACGGTTAATCGATTAAAAACTCTATAAAGCCTTCGAAAATGAAGCAAGCTCGGGGCGTCTCAAAATTAAAACGTGTGTCGCGACCTCCCTTGACGTCAGAACATACATACGCGAGCATACAGATGATCTTCATCGCGTCTTACGGGACAGTACGATGATAAAAAGATAAGTCATAATCTTTCCTCTATTTGTATGCCAACTAACGACGTTAGAAATTTCCTATTACCGATAACGTATTTAAATCATGGCGCCGTTACGTTTGTTTTCTTCAATGCTATTTCATGTCATATTTGTTTTGTTTACTGTCAATATCAAATCTTTAAATAAATACGACTTATAGCTCAAGTTCTGACGTATAGTTCTTTCATTTCTCTGTTTAACGTACAAATTGATTCGTTTTAAGTAAATAAACATGTTTAGGAACGATGAATAAAAGTGTCTTCGAGCGGGCTTGATCAAACGAGATATACATTGATACAGTTAGATGACTATCGTCGAAATCTTACTTACAGTTTTCTTATTTTACGTGCTGACCGTCATTTCGCCTTAACTGACAAAAACGTCAAAAATGGTCCAACTCGCATATCAAAGAAATTCCTTAACTTTTTGTACTTAGGTTACTGTAAAGGTGGAAATCTTCTCGTATTCAAAGTCTTTGAGTTTGCCGTTTGCGCGAAGTTTATATCACGTGTAATTTGAAAAGAAATATTTTGGTGACCCCTTAAAGTTGAAAAATGTTAATTTTGTCTTTTTCTTCGTGAGAGAGTGCAAATGGTACTTCTTAGCCTTTATGGTCAAGAGAGCTCGTGTTTGGTCGAGAAGTGGCCTCAAATCGTCGTCCGCGGTCGGGTATCGATCGACTCGATCAGATCTAGCAAAGGTCGAGTTGATCGGCTGCGGTCGGGAAGGGATCGAGTGCAGGTCGAGAATGATCGTGTAAAGGGTCAAATAAAATGATCCCGATCACACTCGATCTCTTCACGACTGATTCACGACCAGCTCGATCTTGCACCCGCTTCCCGACCGCCACTCGGGAACCCTCGGCGATTCTACGGAATAGACCTCGGGAATGATAAGGGCGCAGCCATGAAAGCGCGTCATATCGCACGTGGGTTTATATGACGTCACAAACATAAACGATCCCCACTAAGGATGACGTTGCATAAAACAAAATCAAGGAAGGAATAAAAATGGGCATATCATAGTTTGATAACAAAACGCAGTGTCTTACTGCTTTTTGTTATAAAATTATAATATTCCTAAAAGATCTCAAAAGACGATCGGCAAGAATTTACAAAATGTGATTTTCCATATGCTTATTAACCGAAGTACCACCAGGAGCCGAATTACCTAAAAATGACCCAAAATTACTACACTTAAGTCCGAGGTACTTTTCAAGTTATGGAAAAGTCCGAGCGATGTTCCGAATGCCCGACCGCTTCTCGATCTTATTATGTACTCGACCTTACTGGAGTATTTTTGACATGTCAAAAATATTCGGGTAGGAAGCCCGATTGATGCCGACCACACTCGATTGCCCCCGACCTTTACTCGATCGCTTCCCGACCAAACTCGATCAATACTCGATAGCTTGATCGGGTTCGATCGAGTTGATCGGATCAGCAGTTGGAATAAAGCATTAGTGATGAATAGAATGTATATTCATCTTTATTTGTATTCTGTGTTATTATTCACATTTGAGTGCGTTAATTAGCCGGTGCGTTATTTTTGCGAGTTTATATCTCAATAATTTAGATTCAATCAATGGTTTATATGTAATCATCGTTAATTCTAGTAATATAGATATATCCTATAATAAAGGACAAACAAAAATACGCTAAGTATTTCACCGTTTGGTTACCAGAATCTCGCACGTTCAGTCAGTCCAATGTGAAGTTACGATGGTTCGATTGCACATCTCAATTTAACGCTTAAGATTTAAACTATCAAGTAAAAATGAGTAAAGGCAAAAAAGAAATTACTTTACTGCGACTTTAAATTCAATTGACCTTTAAAAGGCTCCACCCTGCCAGACCAAAAATTATGGATATATAATGTAATATTTACTTTGGAAGACAAGCAGCTACAAATAGGTTCGCTTTAAAAAGATCAAGTCCACGGCAAAGTTTCTCTTGTGATGTTTTAAAAAAAGAGTTGTAAAAAAATACAAGCGTTATCATATGTATAAGGACTGTACCATTGTGCGTGAAAGGAGCAATCAACAGAAACTAGTTCCAATCCGAGCCACTCGTGAACGTTTTGCGCTTCAAGCCAATGGATTTTTTAAGAATGATCTCGTAAGTTTTTTTTTTATTATCGATAATTGCCTCCTTTATCCGGAAATCCTTTTCCCAATGAGTCACAAATGAATAATTGACATGCTAGAGGCCTTATCAATGCAAAACCATTTAAGCACCTTGCTATCTGCCATCTTTAATCGTGTTATGTGATGCTGTTATCGAGATGATGTTATAATGTACAACCTAAAAATTTTCACTCGTCCGAATAATTTGTAGAATCTTCGTCATCTAGATACACTTCACTTTTTTTCAACCTTTTGGTTATAAAAGTTATCAGGGATAGAAATAGACTTTACAGTGAAAGAGATTAAGTCGTTTTAAGAAAAAACGCACGGAGCGATTCCAAAAATGACGCCATACGGGGTTTTTCCCTGTTTTCGATATATGTAACAATTACTGTCCTTTTTCAAAAAATAACAAATAGGCAAGCCAAAATCTTTTTGTGTCGGGTAAAACTAATTTGCAATAGAAAAAATTTATTCAAACCGAGATACTGCGATTATGTTACGGGGGTTGAACGGAATTCACCGACATTGCCCGATTTTGATCACCTTCATTACGCATTCTGTACCTTAAGATCGAACACATTCCACTCAAAACCATGCTAACATGTAATTGCTCCTTAATGCAGTGGATCCGTAATATTTCCGCAGCGTTTTGGAAGTATTGATCTTTAACACTGTTATCCGAGGTTTTCTAATAAAATCATCAGGATGCTTCGATTAACATTGTGAAATGTCATTACCTCCGAAATGTTGTGGAACTATTATAGGGTCAATAACCTATGAAACTACCTCCATAGTCAAATAAACACTCATAAAACCAGAGGTACAGATAAGAGCGAGTAATGCCTTTTTGCAATCTTTGTTTCTCAATGAAACCCTCTGTTGTAGGTACTTATTTGAATCGTCTTAAAAAGACGATTCCAATGAGTACCAACAATAAAGGATTTACAAAAGATTGCTGAAATCCAAAAACTGCACTATCTGTAGCTCTGAAAATCCTGAAATCGTTCTATGATTTTTATTGACATGCATGGATTTGGAAGCGTCAGATTGACGACACAAATCTATTTATAGAACTGGTTGTTTTATCGAACTAAATCCGACAAATCGAAACTTTTTAAATGTAGAAACCATAAGGAACCCAATCGATGAGATGATTACATGGGGCGAAATAGTGTATACATTTACTTGTTTAAATTGACCTTTGAGTTAGAAGTGGCCGGAGTCAGTTACTGTCATAATTTGAGTAATATTTATCTTTCGGCTTTGTTAAACAACACAAAACAATTTCATTTATAATGAAAAAATCTTTCTTTATTTGACAAGCAATTTTATGTTTCGATATAACGGAGAGCATTCATTTCGTGCCTTTCTTTTCGTTTCACACTGTTTTACCACTCGGTTAGGTGTCAGCTATTTTCGTCTGTGCACAATAAGTTATGAGTATTATTTTTCAAGCCCCAAACCAAGAGATCGTGATCATCTGTCTGTTTTAATGTCAAGGAAAAACGGAACTTATATGAATATGGCGCATCGGTGTGGTGTCCATGGTCAAGAGGTAGAGCGTCGGCCTCTTGACCAAAAGATCCTCAATCGGGAACCCTCGGCGATTCTACGGAATAGACCTCGGGAATAATACGGGCGCATTTATGAAAGCGCGTCATTTCGCACGTGGGTTTATATGACGTCACAAATATAACTGAGAATGACGCTGCGAAAAATAAAAAAAATCAACGTAAGGTAAAAATCGGGCATACTATGATTTGAAAACAAAACGCAGCGTTTTACTGCGTTTTGCTTTCAAATCATGATATGCCAATATAATCTCTATAGACGATCTGAAAGCATTAAAGGAATTTGCTTTTCTTCAAGTGTATTAACCAAATAACCATCATTTTTTACCTAAAGATGGACCAAAAATTATTACACTTACGTCCGAGGTACTTTCCAGTTCACGGAAATGTCCGACCGATGTTCCGAATGAAAGATCCTGGGTTTGGTTCTCCGGAGCGGCTATCGGTCTTGGTTATGCCACCAACAAGTTATAATCAGATTACATTCTTACTTGAAATAAACGAACTTTCTTTTTTATATTTGCCAATAAATTTAGATAATGTTCTACGAGAAGGCTGTGCGAGTGATTCTTTTATCAGCGTGTTCAACAAAGAAACGGAGTTAAGGTAGTTTGTCCGAAATATTTCCGCGACGTTTCGGAAGTAATGAGCTTTAACAATGTAAACAGGTTTCCCAGCGATTTCTTAATTAAGAAAACTCGGTCAACATTGTGAAAGATAATGAGTTCCGAAATGTTGCGGAACTATGACGGTTTCACTACCTTAATGGAAAAGACAAATTAAGTCGGAGATCTTATCGAGGAGACTCGGAAGTCCCGACTATCTTTCTTTGAAATGGATTGCCATTAACTATATATGCTAATTTTGTCTGAATAGTCTTAAAAGTAATCGATTAAGGTGGAAGATAAGCCGGTGGCTACAAGATAAGCTGGAACGGACATTCCCTCTGCATCTCGTGCAGTAGTTCGATGAATTACGTTCTAGACATTGCTGACTCAGAATGAGAGAATCGTGCCAATCGGAAAACGTTAAAGATTAATGGGGATATAGTAAGTGACATCTTGAAATTGACACTCGTTCTCAATCGCTCGCTCGGCACTCAATATCTTGTATATCAAGTTTCCAACCATGCGCTCAAACCGTTTAAAAATGCTCCTAATTATTTCAAAAAGCTCTGCAACTTTATTCAAATTGATGAATTGCTTCAATAAATCTGTTTTTCTGCCATAAATTTTGAAGTACGTGAAGAGGCTCATACCTTTGTTGAGAAAAGGAGGCAAGATTTTTGTATGAGGGTTAAGGGAGTATTGCTTATTTTGTTCGAATCTGGTCAAGATAGAATGGGAGAAAAATATGCAATAATACTTTTTGGGGAAAAACTCTTAAGTAAATGAAAATTAAGAATTATTGTGTTCAAATTACCTAATCTTTTTTAAGTGCGTTACATAAAAAACCCATGTCTCCGAAAAAACACCCAACATACATGTACCTGAAATGTTGATAATCTAGAACTACACATTGTTTATTTTCAAGCTCCGAAGAAACTTTTACCGTTAAGAAATGATGTAATAGACATCATCGGTGCCATTCTTAAACCTCGTAACTAGAGCATTACTTAAAGTCTAGTTGCCAGGTTTTTGAGTGACACAGAAGAACATATACATATTATACATTATATACAAAGCGATGTTTTACTTTAAGACGTATATCATCCCAATAGGCTTACCCAAGTTTTTCTTAATTTAATTACTTTTCCTTTTGGTCGCGATCTCCGTTCTTAGCTGTTTACTTTTGTTTGAAACCAAACAAGTATTTGCATCGGTAAAAGGACAGATGGTATTATCTATCAAGCGAATGATCAAAATACCGCCAAGAATATATATTTTAATTTCCTGTAGAAATAGACAAAGTGTATAAATCATTTTTTCATGATGAACAATTAATTTCCCCCATGGCAAGGCAGTATATTGTGTTTCTACTATAAATTAACCGTTGACGTTTCCAATATATCACAAAAAATATGTTTCTTGGAATTATTTTATGAAGCGAACATCCTTTATTTTAGAGAGAAAAATCTTGTTTCTCAGATAAATCAAATGTATTAATGTTGATTATGTCATCTGAAACTTCTTTCTCTACATAAGATCGGTGTTCCATTTTTCTGTTAGTCATTGATTAAACTATTTACTATTTACAGATATTGTTTTGTCCTGAATTCAATATTTTGGAACAGGTTTTGGCACTTTGTCCTGCCATTTTACGATTGGATAAGATAATTTTATTTCCGAATCGCTCTAAAATCAATAAAGATATAAGATCAACAACTACAATCAAAATAAATATAGATAGTAAATAAAACGCGATTTCACTGACATAATTGACATTATAAGCGTACTATTGGTTCTTGAAGAAATAGGAAGCTATTTATAGAACTTGTGAACATATGTTATAAAAGGGTGGTAACAAATATCGCTTATTTTGTTCACCATGAACAAAATTAACGTAATTTGATCGCATCCTTCTATTTTAACTAAAAAAAATCACCCATCACACTTATTCAAATCCATTCCAAAATCATTGACCTTTTCACCTTCACGCAACTTGTAAGCACGCGGTCCCCCCCACGGACACCGTGCTATCTGTCAACAAATTCAATCTATAATAGACCGCACTAAATCTACACTAGACTATACTATACGGGCATATAGCGGTCTCCACGTACGTTAATCTCGCGACAACCAAAAAGATTGCGTGATAAAGTTAAACACGCGTTCTTGCGATTTTATGCGAACTGTTAAATTATTATACTAAATCGAAAAGTTTGCGATACCCATAAAACCTGCGATATGCGAAAAGATCACGATTTGGGCATACGAGTGTACGGGTACTATTAAAATGAAATTATGCTTTACTTGTGCATTTTGCTACGGTTCGTGTTTGATGACAATAAGGAACTTGTTTTATATAATGACACATGTGACATGTTTTCACAAATTTCTGAAAATATTATTTTTGAGGGTGTGGACAGTGCCCGCATGTGTGTGCGTGAGTGTATCTGATTTAATATTAGTACAGTCAGTCTTGCTCGAGCTACCATCTCTATTAAGCGACCGCTTTTCTTAAGCGACCATTATAAAAAAGCCCCATCAGTGTAAGCAAATCTGAAAAATTAAACATTCTTAAATGGAAAATTATTTATTATTGATTCTTATGATGTTGGAACCCATTTGAATCGTCTCAATGAGGCGATTCTATTAGGTTCGTACACCATATGATACAGTAAGAATTACGCAACAATTCTTACATGGTATCAAAATGACCGGTGTTATTAATCGACCATTTTCATAACGACCACTATTTTTGTTGTCCCCTTAGTGGTCGCTTAACTCAAGTTCTACTCTATTTTCCTAGTAACGTTGTAAGACATATAGATTTATCGATTAAATTTAGCGCAACAATAAATGCAGAAATGATTGCCATAAGTTGGCTGAATAGACAGAAATAATTATTAATGCTTTTTTTCAAGAAGACATAATAAGACCTACCATGTACAAATATCTAGAGTATCGACAAACAATAATTCCCTTGTCTTATAACGGACAGTTACTTGTAATAAACTGTCATTTTTTTTCTTTCATTTAAGATAACTTCTTTATCGTCGATTGTCTTGCAAAACCATATGTACAGCCTTAACAAGTTGTAGTTGTAAGTTTTAAGCAGATATCCGGCGATGTTCCCTGCACTTTAAGGTGGCAATTGCCATTGGCTTCCGGACTCTAAACCGGAAGTAGATATTCGTTTATTTACGGCTTTTTGTGTGTTGTTAAAAAAGAAAACATTTAAAAACAACAGTTAAACAAACAACAACAGCAACAACAACAACAACGGGTTTTCATAAAATTCTCCGAAAGGAAATAACCTAGAATAATGATGGGTCACCATGAAAAATCGAAATTTTGTCTTATTTGCTTATTGGCATGCTGATTTTTACCAAACAATGGGAAGTTATTATTTTTAAAAGATATTGGAAAATGAAATAAGAATCATTGGGTTATTTCTTCAAGCAGGAGGGAGAGACTCTCCTTTACAGTGTTTTTTTTTAAAGGGAATTAAATCATTTCAAATCTAACAATTAAGTTCCATGTCTCTCATTTGTACGATTTTGTTCAGCACTTGCTAATAATAACCTGGATTAAAGAGGCATGTTATAGAACTGCAACAAAAATATTTTCTGAAAATGCAAACAAAAACGACTAAGGCCAGTCTCAGCACAAAGCAAGAGTAAGCATTATAATGATATCCTTACCAAAGATAATTGGATAGCAGAATTGTTTAATTTTAGAGGCCTTAAGTCTGTACAAAATCAAGCACATACACATTTTCACCCCAATCCTGAAATGTATGAAAAACAACTAATATGGCGCCTTCTATGCTAAAGATCTAGACTACACATCGTTCAATAACTGTCAATTAAGGAGACGGTTTAAAACGCGGGTTTTAAAGGCACTCGCCATTACGTCATAAATCGTCGATAATAGTCTGTGAACAGTTCACGGGTTTTGAAAGTTTGACAGAAACAAGTCGGGACGTGGGAAAACAGTATCGTCAATGTCAGATCTGATTCAGGAATTTGAACAACGAAGCATTAATCGTTCTTATGGAACCCTAATGGCGCTATATAACGTCAGAATCCTAAAATCGTGAGGTGACGGCTCAGCGGCCCAAGATTCCTGTGTTCTAGTAAAGTTAAATGTATACCTAGACTTATATTTAAATGATGTAATGAACATTTGTATAACTGTTAATCTTTTATGGTTTTTTTTTTCAAGATGAGTAAAGGGTATCGAACATGATGTACCTGGAAGTAAATTTAGGATAGAGCAAAAGGATCTAAGGGAAATATTTCTTGTGAGAAGGTTTTGGAGTTTATCAAAATGATTTGTTACTCATGTTATTATAATATGACCTACGTCACGGGAGCGAAGTAATATTTTTGATATTACACGGATTTTAGCAACGTTATATATTTTCGTTGTAAAAACGATGTCACAAAGACTTTGATGCTGTCCATTCGCAAACGGCGTTATATATTTTGAGAAATAACTTTAATTCATATATTTCTAGAATTACATCGATTAATCACACAAATGAGGTCATATAATATATAAAAAACATCAAATTTGTGCTTGTAAAAAACAAACTCGGCAATTTAAACAGATAAAAACTCGGCGCAGCCTCGTTTTATCTGTTTATATATGACTCGTTAAGTAAATTCGGTATTCAATGACTACATATTCATTATCAACTGAATATATTACATAAGTATTGTACCTTGTAAAGGCTTGAAACAAACAAAAACGTATTTTTTGTTGTGTTTTTGAAAGGTGTGACGATTTTAGTTAAGAATGACATTGTAAAGTAAACAGACAAGTTTCTGCATCATCTATCCTGAAAATATTTATATTGTATCTTGAATCAGCTAGAAGTAATTGAAGATGTTTGTTTGTGTATGTGTGTGCGCAAAGTTTAAAATTGAAATATGACCTTATTCATTAGACCATGCGGAGGTCATAAGCACATGTAAACGCAATCTACGGTCGCCGAACGAATTTATTCTTTTAAATCTTTATCGCAACATCCTACAGGTCTCGGTCATTGAGCACTGAGTGGGTGATTAAGAATGGTTTTGATAGAAATGATTGTCGGCTTCACGGTGCTTTTAACTGTATTTCGTTAAATGCAAACGTATCCAAATATCATTAAAACTTGATGGAAAATCAAATTATTATGATTGCATTAAATAATTTGTTTCACTACACGTTAAATCAAATAAAATGTACCACACTCTTTCATGTTTAGTCACAGAATGTTTTGTTAGTGTATTTAATGTTCCGTCCATTTCTCCAATTTGTCCAAATTAAGAAGAAGTTTGGCGCCTTTGAAAGTTTTTATTGTCTCAGTTATTGTGAAGATCTCTTTCTCCAATATAATTCCAGGGGCAGTGAAATTTCTCAATTTTTGCGGAGATTTCCGCCTGAATATTCTGTTTTGAATGTAATATAATGTTATTGGATAGGTAACAGAGTCGTCTAATAATTTAATACATTCACGTTTACTCATTTACAATAATGATCATGATCATGATTTACTTGAATGAAATAAAACACTTATATTCGAAACTACATTTACACGTCGATGGCTCAGTGCTAGAAAGTTATCAAATCATATCAAATATCCGTAACTACTGTTCTGAAACTTAACGGTTACTTCTGTGACCATATTTCAGCTTGTCCAGACAAGGATTCGTTACTATAACATTTGATTAAGTGGAATTTAACCCTTTATGGACTTAAATAATCTTGGTTAATTTTTTATCTTTGTAAATGTTTTATATGCAACTTTTGTATATCTGTAAAACCTCTACTTATACTAATGCTATTGCTCTGTAATGTTACACATACCTCTTTAACCACGATACAAGCCTCTTGACAAAGTTTTATTTCTCTGATATTTACTTAAATGGAATTTTTATCCTTTTATTGAACTTAAGTTTCTTGGTAAGTTTTGCCTGCAGCCGTTGTTTATCAGTATATGTCTACGTTGCTACCAAGCTATTCCTCGAAACTTAATATACACACACTTCTGTGACCATAATGCCAGCCTCTAGACGCTCATTTCTGTGGCATTTAATTAAGTGAAATCTTCGGACTTAACATTTCCTGGGTAAAGTTTAATGTGTCAGTGCCGAAACTCTGTTTAATTATTATATTGACCTGAAGTGCTTCACGTGATTTTATGCCCCCTCATCGAAAGATCGGGAGTGTATTGTTTTTGCCCTGCCTGTGTTTCTGTTTGTCCATTATTTTGTTTGTTCGAAAGAAAACTTTAACATTGGCCATAACTTTTGAATGATAAGTGCTAGAGACTTTATATTTCACATGATGATTGCTTTTGATAATACTATTTGCTAAGTACTACAGTTATTGTTAAGATTTTCAGAAAACGGAAACTATTTCGATATACAGAATGATAGGCAATATTTCAAGGTCAATGTTAGTTTTTGAAGGTCGCTGATTTTCAGCATAAACTTTAACATTGGCCTTAACCTTTGAATGGTCAGTGATATAGCCTTTATAATTTACATGATGATTGCTTGTGACAAAACCTTTCTGTAAGTACTATGTTCAAGGTCAACTGTCAAGGACAAGGACATTTTTTTTCAAGGTAAAATTTGTGAGAAATTGAAACTTTTACATTGTCCTTAACTTGAAATGGTAAGTGATATATCCTTGATATTTCACATATGCATTGCTTGTGCATTACTTGTGACAAGACCTTTCGGTGAATGCTAAATTTAAGGTTATTTGTCAAGTTTTGAAGGTCACTGATTTTCAGCATAAAAACTTTAACATTAGCCTTAGCTTTTTATTGGTAAGTGATTGGGAATTTCTATCTTACATAATGATTTCTTTGGACAAGACCTTTCTGGTGGTAGCGTCTTCAAGGTCATCATACAAGTTCATTTTTCAAGGTCCCTTTTTGTTAACTTAAATCTAACCTTAGCCATAACTTTGAAATAATATGCCTTTATATTTATATTGTACATTGCTTGTGACAGTAACTTTTCATGCATAACAATGTCAAGGTCATTGGTCAATTCGTCGTTTGGTGATAGTCAATCATTTATGATATACAAACTTCACAATTGGCTTTAATTTTGATTGGTAAAGGTGCCAACTGCTGAAAAGTGGTATAAAGCAGCATTTTTAGACATTCAAACAACTTAGGATCTACATAACATTTTTATGTATCAAAAAAATAATCCGAAAAAATGGACACCTTGGAGGCATTGGTTTTGAATTAACACTTCTTGTTTGACTATTGTATTGGCAATTGGGAAAGAATCATTACTATGACATTCATTTTAGTTTACTTTACAGAATTCGAAATTTTTCGTTAAGGTATTATGTGCAACTTTCGTATGTCTGTCACAACTCCTTTACCCTCTAGGTTTTGCTTTGAAACTTTTGACCGTATTATAAGTATCAAGGAAGAGCTTCATTTTTATGATATTTGCTAATATTTAATGAAATTTCTTCCTATGTCGTCATAGAATTACTGTTACCATCCAGTGCTGGGAAAAGTCGATTTTTGCTGTTCCGTCTTGTTATACACCCCTTTTTATAGCATAGAAGTGCTTCTTTCACGTAGAATGTATGTCTTTTTGTTATATAAAGCTAAAACAAGGATTAAGTAAACGGTCGCCTTCGATCTCTTAGGTACTTAAACCAATGTAATCATTGACATAACCTAATCTAAATCCAATTTATCCCAACTTTAATCTTGTTATGACGACACTAAATTTGGTTATGGCAGCCTACTGAATTGTTCAGTTCTCTTAAATATTACAACAGTAAAACGATATTATATCGAGATATGACATTTATCTAACCCAGCATTTTACCAATATATTGTGCCCGCCACTAGGAATTTAGACCATTTGGTAACTCCGTGAAATTTTGAAATAGATATTGGTTCCAGTCGAGGTCACCAGAAGGTTTTATACATATTACTCTTATATTTTTCTTTGACTTTTCAGTAATTATCGAAACGATTCTTAACCCAGTCATATTTATTCTACACGCATTAGCTACCGATGTTGCACAATGAATTTCATCAAAGAATTCGATGAAAATGGAAATTGCATCGATTATTTTAGCCTAGCTACCTATTGACAAAAATTACTCTTCTTAGGAAAACGTTGTAAAGCCAAAGATCGGTGCGACTAAGGTCAAGAAATATGAGCTTGTGCGTAACATTTAAAACAATAAATTGTTTAAATTCTCACCTTTTCAAATGTGCGTGTTGAGGTGATATTTTTGCTCTCAAGACCGTCACACAATGCAATGAAAATATTCTGCATGTGTGGACCGTGAGAATGTGTCCCTATAGCTACCAAAACAGTCAGTAGTGCAGACTCTGATTAGACTTTGCAGCTACACAGACTGTTTGATCTTATTCTTCGCGTACGCATACACGTATATAAATTCGTTGGAAGTGTCACGCACGGACATACGACTAACAGCATCGTGAAATTGACAAGGTTGGTGATTACGGAATTATTTGGGAATGATATTGAACGAGTGACATGATTACGTTTTGAGTGGAATAAAAGTCAGGTAATCCAACATCGCTAATTTTGTTCAGGATGAACAAATTTAACGTCATGTATTACTCCCCCTCCCCCTTTTATGAAATATGCTATAAATAGCTTAGCCGCCGTCGTAGCGCAGTTGGTAGCACGTCGGACTGTCAAACTAGAAGTCCCGGGTTCTGTCTCTCACCAATGGGTCGAAAATCGTAGACCTATGTGAGATAGCATTTTGATTTGATTTGAATTGGGGTTGTACGTCGCTTTCAACAATCTCTCAGTTATATCGCGACGACTGGAGCACCTTACGATGGATTCCTGGTATTTCTCACACCAGTACTACCACCAAATCCGTTTCCTAGTCTCCAGTTGCTATTCCACATAGGTTTACGATTATCTACCCATTGGTGGAAGACAAATGTCGGAAAGGATAAATGCCGCGGCCGGGGATCGAACCCGTGCGAATATAGACCCCTGGATTAGAAGTCCTGCGCGCTACCAACTGCGCTATTGCCGCGGCTCTTGTGAGATAGCAGCTAGAGGCTAGGAAAGGTTGTAATGGTAGTACTGGCGTAAGAAATACCAGGATGCCATTGTTAGGTGCTCCAGCCGCCGCGATATAACTGAGATAATGCTTAAATCGGCGTAAAATCTCTTTCAATCAATCAATCTATAAATAGCTTCCTATTTCTTTAAATACCAATCAGACGCTAACAATTTCATTCATGTCAGGTAAATCATGTTTTTTGATAATTATTCTAATTTTGAATGTAGTTACATGTAGTTGATTTTATCTTTTTTGTGATTTTCGGGCGTTTTTGAATGGATTTGGTGAGTGTTTTGAATGAATGAGTGGAGTGCTGAGTGAACGATTTAGAATGGCTTTGATTGGATATATGTCCATTTCACGATGTTCTTAACTGTACAGCCTATATGAGTCTGCATGACTTTTCTAACAATTCAATAAGCGCTTGATGGACATTCTTCGGGAATCCTGTACCTTTACACAGTACGATTAGATAATCTCTGAGAGAAAGAAAAATATATATTAGAACCAAAGCTATCTGCAGAATGCGTTGTTAAGACTCTGATCAGACTGTTCAGCTGCACAGGCTGATCAGAGTCTTCTGATACATTTACATCGTGAAATTTACATCAATCTCATCAAAACTATTCTTAATCGCTCAGTCAGCGCTCCATTCATTCATTCCAAATACTCACTCAAACCATTCAAAAACATTCAAACCGATTGAAAAACATAGAATCAACAACGTCATTCAAAATAAATTTTGATAGAGAAAAATCGCTATTTCATTGACATAATTCAAATTGTAAGCGTTTCATAGTTTCTTGAAGAACAAGGACGATGTTTTTTTGAACTTACATGCATATTCTATTAAAGGGAGGTAATTAATATCGCAAATTTGTTCATCCAGAACAAAATTTGCGATATTGGATTACCTCCCATTAAATTCACTCAAAACTCGCTCCACACTATATGACCTACGTCGTGAGAGTGGAATAGCCCCGTTGAATATTTCTGATATCAAACGGGGGTTATTACACTAGCAGAAAAACTAAGCAAATGAGCTAAGAACGGATGAAATGCCACGCACAGACATATGTATACATGTAACTCATATATAATTTGATATTGTCGACACGTTACTGTAAGTTACACTTGACCTGTCTACTCTATCAATGATGCATCTAATGACTAGACGGTAAGCAGTCAGCCGCCACCATAGCGCAGCTGGTTAGGCATAAGACTTCCAATCTAGAAGTCGTGGGTGAGATCCCCGGTGGCGGCAAATATCCTTTTCGACGTTTTGTCTCTCACCAATGGGTTGATAATCGTAAACCTATGTGAGATAGCAGTCGGAGGCTAGGAAAGGGTGTAATGGTAGTACAGGTGTAAGAAATACCAGGAATCTATTGTTAGGTGCTCCGGCCGCCGCAATAAAACTGCGAAATTGTTGAAAGCGGCGTAAAACCCATTCAAACAAACAAACAAACGGTAAGCAGTAATGATGTGATTTAGTGAATATTTGATCGCTGTTACGTAAAGATGTTTGACTATTTTTAATACCTATTGATACCTTGTTTTAGTCCAAGACGTAGATAAGAACGCATCAGTGAAAATATAACCTTTCTTTTCTGTATTGCATTTTGAATCGTGGAAATTACAGCTATACTTCAACAAAAATTCTCACAGCGCAATGCAAACATTTTGCAGTTGTGAACGATGAGGAGAATTCCCTTGCTATCGACTCAATGATTAGTGAACACTCTGATCAGACTGTGCACGTAATTCACTTTGTTAGAATTGCCACTAACAGGCTCATATAATTTGATATTGCCAACACGTTACTGTAAGTTACACTATACCTGTCTACTCTATCAATGATGTATCTAATAACAAGATGGTAAGCAGTAATGATGTGATTTGGTGAATATTTGATCGCTGTTACGTAAAGATATTTGACTAATACTAATATCTATTGATACCTTGTTTGAGTCCAAGACGTAAATAAAAACGCATCAGTGAAAATATAACCTTTCTTTTCTGTATTGTATTTTGAATCGTGGAAATTATAGCTATGCTTTAACAAAAAATTCACGCAGCGCAATGCAAACGTTCTGCAGTTGTGAACAATGAGGAGAATTCCTTACAGTTAGTTACATCATGAAATTGACATTCGCCTCAATCAAAACCATTCTAAATCACTTACTCAGCAATCACTCAAACTATTCAAAAACGCTCAAACCCAGAAGTTATCTATATTACTTCTATGCATATTTCATAAAAGGGAGGTAATTAATATCGCTAATTTTGTTCATCCTGAACAAAATTTGCGATATTGGATTACCTCCCATCAAATTCATTCAAAACTCGCTCCACACAATTATTCAATTTCATTCCATAATCATTCAAAATTCATTAACCTTGTCAATTTTACGATGTTGCTAACTATAGCTATCGACTCAATGGGCAACGAATATCCTTATCAGACTGAGCACGTAATGCTGTTGTTAGAATTGCTTCTCGCAGACTCATATATAATTTGATATTGTCGAGACGTCACTGTAAGTAACACCATTTCTACTTACTCTATCAATGATGTATAATATGACTAGACGGTTAATCAGTAATGGTGTGGTTTATAGCGAATATTTGATCATTGTTACGTAAAGATATTTGACCATTACTCATACCAATTGGTATTGGTAACTGAAATAGTCATGCCTTTTCTATGTTGTGTGGCCGAGCCCAGCTAGGTCAATGAATGATCGTAAGATGTTTAGTAAAACAAGCCCCCGGATCCCGAATTCGAACCCTGACTCGGTCAACGTGATAAATCTTGCAGTTACATTGCGGTGGCTGGGGCACCTAACAAATTATTTCTAGTACTTCTCACGCGAGTACTACCATTTCATCCTTTCCTAGCCCCCATCTACTATTCAACATAGGTCTACGATTATCAACCCATCGGTGAGAGACAAATAATCGGAAAGAATGGGTGCCGCCGTCGGATATCGAAGCCTGGGGCCCGTTTTACTAAACATCTTACGATAATTTTTTGCGTAAGTCAAAAATTAAAGTTGCTTCTACAGTAGTAACTAAATATGGAATTCTGCCATGCAACATCTCATTGGAATCGTCTTCTAAAGACGATTTCAATGAGATGTTGCAAGGCAGAATCAATCAATGAATGAAAAAGCTAGATACGATTATTAATTTTGACTTACGATTATTTTTTTCGTAAGATGTTTAGTAAAACGGGCCCCTGGACCCTTTGAATGATAGTCCGACGCGCTACCACTGCGCTATGGCGGCGGCTCTGTATGATTAGTCGTAAACCAAAGTGGAAAGAGCAGGCCGTTGCTCGGATGATTTTTGTCGTTGTACTGATGTGAAAAGGTAAACCTTGAGTAGGTATACCAGCCGGTGAGCAAATGGCAATTTGTGTCTATGTATGCATTTATTTTGTTATAAATTGTTTCTGCCTATGCCATTTGGTGTCTAATTCTATCTTCCCTGTCAGAGTTGTTTTTTTTTCTTTAATTCGAGAAGTGTCTAGCAATTCAACATCTAACTGTACTATCTAACCTACTCTCCAGGCAATTATATGTTAGCCTTTGCGTGAAATTTCAATCAATTTGAACATCTGATTGGGGTGCAAACATTTAGCACTATATGCAGTTGCAAGTTTTAACTTTAATATTGTCGAACTGTCTACAAAGTCTTTTAGTCATCATCTATCTATCATTGGCATAGTGAAGACTGGTCAGACTGTGTATATGCACAGACTGGCCAGAGACTTTGCTTTCCACAAATTTGAAATTGTTGGAAATGTCACACACAGGCTCATATATATGTACAGCCAATGGCGACTTTCGATTTTCAGTGATAGAAGAGAAAAACATAACCGTCCAGCGACAGACCAACAAACATCATTGTAATATAATGTTAATTGTTTGACCTTCTTAAAGTCTTTATTACTTCGTCTAACCGATATTGAGGTCTGTGCTAATAAATTGAGAGCTCGGGGATTACATATTTATTTGAGTTATGTGATAAGATTATTACTTTTGAGATATTTTTGGGGAAATTGTCTAGCTAATGTCAAATGGATGCTCGTTTGAACATAATGTATTGTGATATAAGGACTTAATGGTTTTAGAAAGTTCCAGTGAAAAAATAGTTTTGTGATTTATCGTTATCGTCTGTGAACGTTGTGTTAAGTACTTAACCCATAACATACTGAATTAAAACCTTGGAAAAATTACATTTATAGTAAGACGCTGAAATCACTGGAAACAATATTTGATTTTTTTGTGCGGAACGGATAAGTAGGCGCTACATACTAATAAGACTACTTATATGCGCAGACCACGACCCAAGAATTGAGAGCCAAGTCCATTACCAGTTAAAAGATAAACGGGCTTAAGATAAACCTAAGATCGTAAGTTCAATTTTTGTCGCCCAATTAGAGTATAAAAATGAGCCTGTGCGCGACATTTCCATCAATTTCGAATATGCGCAATGTAAAAACTCTAGCCAGCCTGTGCAGTCGTAGAGTCTGAGCAGAGTCTTCACCCTGCACTATATAGATAGATAAGGTTTAATGCATATTCTGGCTGTCATTATATATTGGTATTGCACTAAGTCTCTATCAACGCTGATAAACGTTTGTACCTTGTGCAGGTGTGAAATTTTTTGCAATGTCACGCACAGGCTCAATTGTCTTTTGGACGAGTTCATTACCGATGCACCGTAGTGACGTTACCATGCACAAAACGTCATAATTTTTGACAGTTTCGTCTGTAACCTGACCCCTTCCTTCAAAATAAAAAAAAACTGTTCTTACATGGGATTATTATTTGGGCCAGTGATTTACTTCCTTTATGATCAAGTTTAGGCGCTCGGCTCGTGACCTGAAAGTCCGTGGTTCGAGCGCCAGCGTTACTGGGATATCATTGATTGTCAGTCCTAGTTTACTCAGAAACAATTGTTTTGAACCCCCTCTCTCTCCGGGTCGTGAAAAAACTAGATTAAGCAACCGAGAGCAATTCTACTAGCTTAAGTTTTCGATAAAATCGAAATACAGTAAGTTAATAACAGCGTAAATCATAATCGTGAATAATTTTGGTCGAATTTCGGAATTTATGAGTGAGGGATGCGGGGTTTGAACGAAGTTAAAGGGGAATAATTTACTAACGATATCTTATTGCGTCCCTTTTAAAAAAAACTTCGTTATTTTCTCTTCGGGTATCTTCTCAGATCCTATTTAATCCATACACGCCAATAACATCGCGAAAATTATTTGATCGACTTTGAACGACTTTAAAGTGTATCCAACGGTTAACGAGCGTTTTGAATTGGTGAAAGTGGGTGCTCGCAATGAATGCAAGGAGCACTGACGGATGTTAATAATTGTAAAAAATGGTAAAAGGTAGCACCTGATTCTAAAAATGAGTACCCGCTCACGATTTTTTCATATACTGTAACATCGTGCAATTGACAATCAACTTGATCGAAACCATTCTAAATGGCTTGTCCAACGCTCCATTCGTTCATTCATTCCAAAAACTCACATTGATAAAAAAACTCTCCGAAACCGTTGAAAACAATTCGAAGTCATTCAAAACGATCAACGGTTCATTCAAATCGATCAAATAATTTCACCATTTCATTAGCCGGTGTAAAGCGTCGTAATGGTCCGTGAAACCTAACAAACAGAAGATACGTTTATTTTATTAGAAGGAGGTATTAAAATTTATCTTATAACTATACAAATATCTGTGTGATAACAACCCGTATGATATTTTTTATGATATCACATAGTTATTTTTAGAACAATAATATCATGCAGTTATTTTTAGAAACTTGCATTTCGGTAAGAAACATCGACGAAAACAAGACAAAAAGAGGTTATAAGATAAATATAATACATTCTTAGTGTATTGTATGAAAAAAATATCAAACTCGGTTGTGAGAATTGACAATTGTCTCGGCAGAGCCTCGACAATGATCAATTCTCCCAACCTCGTTAGATATTTTTTTTCATATAATACACTAAGTACGTATTATATATATCGTCATTACTTCGTCCAATTTAACGAAATTATCGATATAAATTTACTAGTATCCATTTCCGATTTCATTCAAAACACGCCTATCCAAATCATTCAGTTTCATCGTAAATTCATTTAAAAAAAAAAACAAAAAACTTTTTAGTCTCACGATGTTCTTAACCGGTGTCGATTTGGTTATGTATATCGTGTGAATGTATATCGAGGGTTCAGCACACGACTGTACTGAGTGTATATACATTGTATTTACACTTAGTACAGTCTTGCACTGAACCCTCTATATATTAATTTTTATATCACGTCTTACGTAAAGGAAAAAGATTTATTCATACTTCTAACGCCAGAAATATCTTTCAAGGGATTTATCAATTTCAGTTTCCATAAATGACCTGACATGCCTTCATTTAAGTGTTCTTGTTGTAAACCATCGGGGATTCTAGTCTATTGATTTGGACTTATTGTGCTTTATCGGCTACATAATGTTTGTCTATGCATTTCGTCAAAAGGTGACCATAAGGTCGTATTTACAACTTAGATAGTGCTTTTGATACGACAGTATGGCCAACCACCACCGAGTTTCTATATTTATTCAAACTTTGACTTTGAAGATCTTTAATATGCTACATTGTGCAATTTCTCTAGCTTTTGGTGTTTTTAATATGTAAAGTCGTTTTAGCATTGAAAATTACGATCCTGGGTTTAATAAGGCATGGGTGGGTTTTATTAACATGAAATTGACTTCTTTATTAGACGGATAAAAAAATTCAATTATTCCTTGGCATAGGCATCGGAATATAGACTGTCTTGAAATTGACAACGTGAATGATTTTTGAACGAACTAGGAATGAAATTGAATGAGTGAGGTGAGTGCGTTTTGAAGGATATTAATGAGGTTGGAGGGATGCGAAACGATATTGTTCAATTCGCTCCAGAAGAAAATAATGGCGATATATATGTATATTACCTCCCTTTTTAGAATGAAAGAATTGAGTGATGAGTTTATTATCTATACACCTATACAGAATACAGAATGATATTGATCGGAGTTAGAGTCAATTTCGCGATCTTGTAGAAATTGTAGTTAGTATTTTCTAAAATTGATAAATGTGTAAGATATTTAGAGTTCTACATCTTTATGACTTGTATAAAAAGTTTTTTTTTTCACGCCAAATAAAATGAAAAATAACGATTTTACTTGAATACCCAATTATAGTTGCAAACAGCGTATTGACTATATTTGACCATTGAAAGTCTTTTTATTCGTTTATTTATTTTGTGTTTATCTGTTTACTGAATATTGCTGTTTGACTACATTTTTTCTCAGAACTATTTGAAATCGAGGTTAAATGATAAGCAATCGATTCTCGGTAGACATAAATAAATCAGTCCGAACACATTCGCCGTGAAAAATAATGATTTTGAAGAAATGATTTGAATAGAGAAAAAAAAAATAAAATGCAAGAAACTAGTACAGTTGATGACGTCATCAAATTGACAAGTAATAGATTTCGGGATAATTTCGGAATAAAACTGAATGAATGGAAGGAGCGAGTTTGAAAGAAATTAAAGGCAAGAAACATTATATCGCTTATTTCGTCCAATTGGACAATATAAGCGATATCTTATTACATCCCTTTAAAGAATCTAAATCTACGATCTTTTCTCTTCAAACTAAACGTACTCGCAAAAAAGTCGTGCGTTTATTTGGATTATCGATCGTTTTGAACGAATTGCAAAGGTTTTACAGCGGTTTCGAAGCGTTTTGAATGATGCGAGGGTTCGAAAAAATGAATGATGTGCTGAGATAGTGATTTGGAATGGTTTTGATCATGGTGTGTGTCGATTTAACTATGCACCTAACCGTACATGTCACTCGTTAACGACTGTAGATTTTAATTTTGTTTTGTTTTTGTTTTGTCATTTACTCTGTTTGGGTCGAACATGTAGACTTAAGGTTGAGCTTAAGATAGTTGACCCATAAATGCTCCGCAACGTTTCGAAAGTTATGAGATTTTACAGTGTTAACCGAGGTTTCCTAATGATCTTCATTAGGAAACCTCCGTCGACATTGTGAAAGATCATGAGTTCGGAAATGAAGAGAAACCATTACGGATTCTCTACCTTAAGAATTAAACCCTGCATGTTCTAAAAGTCATGTCTGTCTGGGGATTTGCGGTTAGACTCAGATATGAAGATTTATGTTAATAGGCTTTATCTCTTTTAACTACTACAGTGCCACATGCGCCATCAGCCCAAACGTCCCTGTGAAATTAATTTACGAGTCGCCTAGTGAACCAGGGATTCGTTTTACTAACTATCTTACGAAAAAATTAATCATTAGTCAAAATCACAAATCGTGCCTGGTGTTCTTATTCATTGTAAGATTCTGCCATGCATTATCTCATTTGAATCGTCTATGGAAGACGATTCCAATGAGATAATGCTTGGCAGAATTTCATATTTAGTAACTACTGTAGAAGCAACTTTAATTTTTGACTTACGCAAAATAATTATCTTACGATGTTTAGTAAAACATCCCCAGTATCCCATATCATTCCGAATAAAATTCCTTGAATTTGTACATGTATTTGTGATCAGTTAGGCAAAGGGGACCATCTGGCAACTCCGTAAAACAGATATTTTAAAAAGAGATAAGTTCCTGTAAAGGTCTGTCGGATGTCAGATTTAAAAAAGAAAGGAAGAAAACAAACAAAAAAAACAAACAAACAAAAACAAACTCACTTATAAACAACTCAGTCATACTATTCAAAATCGCTATTGCACTTGGAAGCGTTTCATGGATTCGTGAAAACAAAAAAGTCTGTTTTTATGGATTGTTTGTGCATTTAATTAAAGAAATGACTGATATTGTACTACCGCTCAAAAGTCACGTGTATCACGCATTTAGTTTCATTGCACATTCATTCCAAATTACCAACCTTGTCATTTTTCCGGTCTTCTTAACTATATGTTCTTTATATACTACTGCAAACGTTTCTACAATGACTCTTTCTGAACTCCGTATATTTTCTTTGTCAATGTTAACGAAACGCCTTCTTTTACAACTTTTAGACGTGGACCTTGTGTCGTTTATATTGAAGTAACTCTGTGGGTCACTAGCTAATGAACGGTCAAGAGGGTTCAGAGTGAGCTAAATGTGGTGTGAAGCGTGAAAATCAGTTTAACAAAACTAAACTTTCTACATGCTTTGTGTTTTTTAGCACATACATTTTCTTTTTTTTTATTTGGCTTGTCAACGGAAAATAGGCATTCTGTTTTGAATGATATGATTTGGACGCCGTTTTTCAAATTATTATGTGTCACTTAGACCATATGTTGCGGATCTAATAATAATTTCATCGATGAGACGATTTAAATATGTAATCAATAAGGGTTTGTCAATGTATGATTGAATTATGCCAGCCGTATGGCAAAAAGGGCAATTTCGGACAATGAGTTATATGTCGATCCTGGTCAGAATATGCACAGCTTGATTTGCAACGAAACTTTACCGAGTCGGCAGCTTTTCTGAATCTAGAATGATCATTCCATCTTCATATACAAGCAGTTTGTAAATGCAACCTCAGGTCGACATCTGCTAGGTCCAATCTCTTTGTCATTTGTTTATTTCCCAGAAATTCTGAATTGTCCTGTTTTGCGTGACTGGTCACTAATAATTATATTTATGATTTGACTTACGTCGACTCGCCGAAATGAAATAACGTTGAATAATTTTGGGGAACGTTTTCGTTCACCAGTTTTACTACGTAAGGAACACCGAGTATGTTCTTAATGGCTTCGAAATAAAGTAGTACCCATTTAGTTTCAATTAAGTATTTCTCAAGACTACTCTCTGAAAAATCTTTGTTTATAAAGTGAATGGTGTGATACTAGAATTCTTTATCATGTGAAGAACTTTAAAATACAAAAGAAGCAGCACATTTTAATCGGGCGTATAGATGATCCGCGTAAGCATTTCGATGGCTTAGAACTTTACAATGTTTGTGTCTATACACTGTAGAACACATTCTATGTTTTGCTCTAAGCCCTCGTTATCGCAATTTGTTTTTTTAGCTCGTGACCTCCTTAACTGGGCCCTGTTGTCTACACTTACAATAAATGTGTTTCGAATTTTACCGAAGATGTTTCGCAAATGTTTCTTTAACGACACGTGATGACATAAACAACATGCAATAAAATAGCGTCGATCTTCGAACGTTCCGAGTTACTGCTTAAATCACAAATCTGAAATTGAAATCATGTAAGGTAAATATTTTTGGCAATGCGACTATTTAATAAAAAAATGCACAATTTCGTCTTTAGTTAAAATCTATTTACGAAAATGGTTCCCTAGTAACTATTTATCAGTCTGCAAAATATTAGTATGATAACATGCAAATCATGCCTTTTATGAGCGGAGGTTAGTTTCATACAGTTTATTTGGTGAGATACTTTCGTAGAAGCTAAAAGTGTCATCCAAATCAATCGAAATATCTCAAGGAACCGTTTATAATAAGGAATAGATAATTTTTTTAATGAACATCTCCCCATTTTTAAGCAGGGTGTGTTTACATATATGAAAAATATTCAATCAACACTTTCAAGAAATGATACTTGGTAGGCTTTTAATTTGCTTTGCAAGAAAAATATCATTGATTTGAATATCTTGGTATTATAGATTGGCTACATTTCCATATTATGCCTATATTGGGTAAAATTTTTAAATATCTCTGTCACCTTACAATACGAATAGGGAAGTTCACCAGTAGCACTTTCAGTACTTTGATCATATTATCCCGATGTTATTACACTAGTAGAATAACTATGCAAACGAACTCGGAGCGCAAAGCTCGCTATTTCGCGTCGTTAAAATGTCGTAATAATGGATCATGGGATGACGTCATTTTAAACACGGCATCATTTTTAATGTGGAAATTTTAATCAACGAAATCAATGAATTTGAGTCGATTTATCTCAAAAGAATCGGATCATATTATAAAGAAAATTGCAAATTTATTTTCATTAAATACCAAATAAAAGTCCTAATCTTAAACAGATATTTTTGAAGTCTAGTTTTTATCTGGTTAAAGATTATTCATTTGATGAATCTGGTATTTCGTGACTACTCACTCAGCATCCTATATAATCTGTTCTTGTCTCTATATCTTCGTTTGTAGCTTCATATTTGCTACAGTTAACAACATCGTGAAATTGACAAGGGGAATGATTTAGGAATGATTTAGGATGAAATTGAATGAGTGTATGGAGCGAGGTTTGAGTAAATTTAATGGGAGGTAATCCAATATCGCAAATTTTGTTCAGGATGATTAGCGATATTGATTATCTCCCTTTAATAAAATATGCAAACAAGTTCTATAGATAGGTTCCTTTTTTTCTTCAAGAACCTTTTAGACGTTTTTAATTTGAATTATGTCAGTGAAATCGCGATTTTCCTCAAACCAAATTTCTTTTGAATGACGTTGTTGATTCTATATTTATCAATTGGAATGAGCGTTTTTGAATGGTTTGAGTGAGTGCTTGGAATGAATGAATGGAACGCTGAGTGAGCGATTTAGAATGGGTTTGATTGAGGCGAATGTCAATTCACGTTGTTACTAACTGTATTTCTCAATAGAAATGAGCCTGTACATGACATTTCCAACAATTTCACGTGTGCGTTATGGACAAACATTGTACAGCTTAGACAGCTATATAGCATTATTAGAAAATAAGAAAACTGTCACAAGATGCCGTTAGACCTTATCCATCTACAAAGCGCTATAAAGTTAAGACTTTGCATGTCTCATATTTGAAATTTTCGGCGCGAAAATGCACATCTTAATTAAAATAATATATTAATTTCCATTTTATAAGAATCTGCCAAAATAAAGACAGCTCCCCGACTGTTCAGTAACTCCTCAGAGAAGAGACCCCTCAATGTGAGGCATAAACTTAAACATATTTCAAATCAACCAATCGATGAAAAATCAATCAATGAAATAAATCACATAATTGCGATTAAGGTACATGATGTCATCGACTTCTAATGGCATATTCACATAAGTATTGTACTGAATTAGTTTATAGCTAGATGAAATTTGTCAGGCCGAAAGTTGAAAATTTCTCTTGAAATCGAGAAAGTTTCTTCTTTCAAAGTAACGAGATCCATGGGATTGAATTGGCTTTATAAAATGATAATATATATATCCTTGAATGCACATCGTGCTAGTATGCCGAAAAAAGAGAAAGAGATAAAGCTGGTTCCAGTCTATAAGCCGCTGAACCGTTAATAATTGACCTTCTCAGGTTATACGAGTCAATAACGCCTTTATTGGGTTTTCAATTGTGACTGTCCTAATGAATCACTATAATATTGATGTAACTAAACTATCAATGCTTAAGGATATATTTATACGTAAATAGTTAGATAGTGTGTATGCCTATGTTATGATTTAGATGTACCCATTTTTCTTATTCTATTTTATTTTATTGTGTGTTTCTTACTCCATTGGCATAAAATGTGAGAGGCTTCCGGGGTTTTCGAAGACATCGCTGAACACTTCCAACAATTGATTAGTATTGTATCGTGAAGCTTAACGTCTGTGCATGAAATGGCGACGGGCATATTGAGTTTCACCTATCCGTGGAAGAATGGGTATGTGAATGGGATAGTGAGTGTGCGAGTGCCCTATTCTTTTCCGGAGCATAACCTATATATTTACAAAATAACTTGGCATACTTATTCCTCCAAATGATAACTAGTGTCGTGCGAAAAATTTGTCCGGATACACCTAAGGTCAAAGTATCAACTGAAGGTCAAATTGGTCAAGAATGAAGTTCATGAAGCAAACTGTTGTCTGTAGCTTACCTTCTAATGTTATTAAAAAGGATTTCAAAATAACTTACCTCTTTTGTTGCCCTTAATCAGGACATGTGTCACGCAAGGTCAAGGCTGAACGTCAATTAAAAAAACTGGATAAGATTGTACTTGTCAGGGGCATATCTCCTACAATTTTGAATGAATTTCAAAATAGCTTTGCACAGTTCTTTGCCTTAATGCCTTAATGCAAGTGCCACACAAAGAGCTTTTTCACATACACCAAAGGTCAAGGTCACATCTAGAGTTCATACCATAAAACTGGTTTAAATTGGTATTGTCTGGATCATTTTTTCTACATTTATGAATGCTTTTAAAATAAATTGGTACAATTATTCCCCTTGATAAGAACTTGTGTCATGCAAGAGAGGTCTTCGAGTTGCTTTTATTTTCTTTCATACTTAGGTATACCTTTATTCATTTGACCTGACTTTGACCTCTGTGGGAAAAATACTGAAATAACAATTACCGACACATTTTATCAATTAACAAAATATATATTAATTTCAATCCGTGTGTTATTCATTCCAATAAAAGCACGTGCAAAGCTGAGCATGAATAATCAGATTTTTATTCATCTAAATAGCAAGGGTCAGACTCTGGTCAATCGTGCTATAGACCTATGACCGTACTAATAACGACGCCCAAATCCAATTTTTTGATTTACACAAATTATATCAGTGACCACCAAACTTGCGATGAACAGATTTTAAGCATTGCTCTGTTAGTGTTTTAGAATTTTGGTCAAATATTTTAAATCCTGCCATTACGCCTCGGTGGATATTTTTGTGAAAATATTTATGAACAGCGAATTTAGAAATAATAGATGCTTGCGTAAAGTGACATGTGACATCACCGCGAAAACGTCTATTTGCGTTCGCTTGTTTACGTGTCTGATAAAGTTCAAATATGTTTTGGCGTCACAGATCTACAATAAGCTGTCATTGTCAGTCTTTTTGTTTCAAGACTTGTCAGTCGAATTTTGAAATATTGTAACTAGATGTGCTACTATCGCCAAGCTATTGTATCGATGATTTAGATTTTTTTAACAGATGAAATGCAATTGGGCTATTAGGTCATGGTGAAAACATCATTAATACAATGCACATATAACCACATTTTTTTATATTCTAGAAATAATGTTATTTCATAAAATAAAGAATAAATTCAAATATGAAACTCGATACGCAAAAGAGACCATCTGGGAACTCCGTAAGACATTTTTTGGGGAAAAAAGAGAGAATTGTCAAAATGGATGTTAATTTGCGGTTACATTTCAAACAATTTCAAGAGATAGGTAGGATGGTCATTTTAGATTCAGAAAATCAGCAAAAAGCGAAAGGGTTCGAACCTAGTCGGCCTACCCAGTCTGACTAGGATTTGCACTGGACGTACCACTTAAATAGTCCCTTTACGTAGGCATGTGACCCGTCGAGCGAAAAGAGACAATATCGGAACTTCGGAAAATAAATATTTGAAAAAGAGATTGGTTCAAGTATAGGTCGAAAAGAAGCCGAGCCTCAAAACTTCTTTTAAGGGAAGGTAGATTGATCATTCTAGATTCAGAAAATTAGTATGTTGCAAAAAGTTTCGACCCTAGTCAGTCTGTGCAGTCTGATTAAGATCGACACTTTTCGCACTACCAAGGTGGTCCCTTTTCTTGACCCTTTTCGCGTGATGGGTTACAAATGAAAGAAGTTTTGGCGATATTAGATAACGGTACCGGTATATGAATAGTTTTGGTGATTGAACATTTCTTTTTTCTTTTCAGAGATGAAGATGAATCTTGATTTTTCGAATTATGGGCTTGCTTGACAGCGACTTCTCATGATCTTTTGTAAATACATTGTAAGTATATAGATCTACAGATGACGAGTTTAATAAATTCTGTATTTTATGAGCACAAATTTTATATTCTGTTTATAATATGACCCGAATTTTAGCGAAAATCGTCAAAATTCTTGAAATTTAACGTCTCAATTTTTCGCGAAACTTATAACGCCGTTTAAAAATGACGTCACAAAACATAGATTATGACGTCATTTTCGCGGCTACAAAATAGCGTTGCCTTTCGCTCTGAGCTCATTTGCATAGTTATTCCGCTAGTGTAAAAACACCCGTGTAATATCAAAAAATTTCAATTGGATTATTTCACTCCGGCGACGTAGGTCATGTTATAAATTTAATAAACACTTTCCTGTTTTACAAAATTTCGGACCTGTCCAAATTCAAAGGTTTTGTAGACGAAAATTTATAGTGGATTTAATTTGAAAAATAACCATTTAGTAGGGTAAAAAATAGTGTGGAAAAAGAAGAAATTGCTTGTCAGAAGCAATTTCCTCTCTTTTCACAATGTTTTCTCAATCAGGGATTAAACAACAAAGGGTTAAGGTAATCCATCCTCGTGAGTACAAGTGTTCAGTGGGGATAACATTTCTCATATGTTTCACAAACGTTTCACAAACGTTTAAGTGTACATGTATCTTGAACGCAGGTCTGCATTCCGGATTTTTGCTTAGGAATTAAATAAGCACGTTATGCTTTTAATCTGTATGCCTCACACTCTGTTGAATTTAAGATAAATATCTGATTAGATAGAATCAAAATGTTCGCCAAAACTGGAACCTTATTATCCGTTTGACTTAAACAATGACTATGTAGTTACTTGCTTAAAGACCCTCTGGCTGGGTTGAGACTTCGGTCCGATCCATAAAATAACACTAGTATACAGTTTTTAAATAATAAGCACTGAATTAACAAACCAGTATTGCTCATTTTTATCTTAAAACATGTCATTATGAAAGCATATTTAACCACTAGAACAAAAAAGGGTACCCGATATGAAAGTAACACATTGGCTGCTTTAATCTAATATCTGGGACGTAACATTCATAATAAATGGACCAATGGGGTCTATATTTGATAAGGGCGGTTATCGGAATTGATTTGACGTCCCTCTGGTGACTTGTAGTATCGAGTTGTAGATGACTAAAAGAGATCCATACTTGTCGAGTCTTATCTTTTGCTTTATCATATTGCGAGTGATCGAGGCAATTGGCTTTAAAGTGTCACTCTGTTGAATGAGTCACGCATTATATCAATTCGAGATTTTCATAAAAATAAATGTTGTTCATTAATGAGGATTTAACCAATTAAGTCGAACTTTCAATTTGCGTTTGAAAAGAACTTATATGTATATAACAGGAAAACCCAATTGACCAACCAAGTTATCATCCTAAACTGGAAGTGTAATTAGTATAATGTGCAGTTACATTTTAACAACATCGTGAAATTGACAAGGTGAATTATTTTGGAGTGATTTTTAAACGAAAATGAATAAGTGTGACGAGTGAGTTATGAGTGGAATTAAAGGGAGATAATCAAATATCAGTAATTTTGTTCAGGATGAACAAAAATAGCGATATTTATTACCCCTCTTTCTAAAAATATACATTCAATATCTATTTATGGCTTCATGTTTCTTCAAGAACCAATCATACGCTTGCAATTTCGATGATGTCAATGATATCGCTATTTTGTCAGCTATATTTATTTTAAATGTAGTATTATCAATGATTAATGCCCTGGCAGGGCGGAGTCAAAGTAACGGGTCATTGCACTTAATGTTAAGGGAAATCAGCTTTTATCTAAAATTATCTATTTCTAAAGAGAGTCAACATAAATAACTAGACCTAAAATCGTAGATTGGTAACCAAATCCTCGTAACTTCAGCTTAATCAAGCTGAAGTTACGAGGCCTTGGTAACCAAACGATGAAATGTGTTCACTCTCTCAAAGCATGTGAATCCTTTAGTTTTTGGGATACAGTTATTTACACGCGTTAACGATGATAACCGGCTAAAATTTTAAATAACCCAAACTATTGAAAAGTAAACTCGTCCATTTGCGTCACGGTTGAGCCCCGCCCTGCCAGTTCATTAATTACGCAGAATAATTGAGCTTGTCCTTTTGTAATCATTTTGGATTGTTTTTGAATGGTTTGAGTGAGTGTTGGGAATAAATGAATGGAACGCTGAGTGAGCGAAGGGTTTTGATCGAAATGAATGTTTAAAACGATGTTAAGTTTCGGACTTCCATTGGCGTAGTTTGTGATCCGTTAATTACGCTGGTTTGTCAAATAAGTTTTTTTTGTTTGGTTAGTTACATCATGAAATTGACATTCAACTCATTCAATTTCACTCTCTCAGCGCTCCATTCATTCATTCCAACCCCTCACTCATAACATTCAAAAACGCCCAAACCAAATGAAAATTGTAGAATCAACAAGGTCTTTCAAAATGAATTTGGATAAATAAAATTACGATTTCACTGATGTAATTCAAATTGTAAGCGTCTAATATGTTCTTAAAGAAATACATAAGAAGGTATCTATAGAATTTATATGCATCCTTTATTAAAGGGGGGCAATCAATTTCGAGAATTTTGTTCATCCTGAACAAAATTTGCGATATTGGATTACCTCCCATTAAATTCACTCAAAACTCGCTCCACACACTCAATCAATTTCATTCCTAAATCATTCCAAATTCATTCACATTGTCAATTTCACAATGCGGTGGTCGACGAATTTTGGATTGGAAACACGAGATTGTCTGTACTGAGGATCGAGCACAGTATCCGCCGATGTCCGACTCGCTACAAAAGGCATAAAGTCCGCGGCAGAACGGGCAAATCATTTTGATAAACATGTATCAAAATATTACCCAAATCAAAAAAATAGAAATTAGTTAATCAGAAAAAAAATACACACAAACAAAAGTAATGGACAACCTGAGCAGAATGGATGCATAGTCGATTAAGGTAGTGAAACCGTAATTGTTCCGTAACATTACGGCATTTATGAACTTTCGCAATGTTAACCGAGGTTTCCTAATGAAAATCATTAGGAAACCTCGGTTAACACTGTGTAAGTTCATTGCTTCCGAAACGTTGCGGAACTATTACGGGTCCACTACCTTAATTTCTAAAGACTCGTAACTATAGATTAAATCAGGCTGTAGTTCAGAGATTTTAAGAATCTATGCGGTGATATTTTTCTCTCCTTGTACTCCTTACGGGTACAATATCGTCGATGATCTGCTTAAATCTCGTAACTACAGCTTGTTTAAAGCTGTAATTACGGGATTTTGGTAGAAAATTGACGATATTGTCGTCTGCTAAAGAGACAGGCATTGAACATCGTGCAGACTCAGTACAGTACATGACAAATTGAATTTTATGACACTAATGTGTCTAAATATTTATTTGCATAATGCCTTTGTTGGATCAAAAAGTAAGCCGGAAAGCAATGCAGCGTGTTTTAATAGCAATACATTCATTTCTAAAGTCGTGAATATTTAAATGGTCATTACAATGGAATTCTGTGGTCAATATTGGATATTTTTCAAGTGAGTGACCACAATTTGTTTGTTGATTAGCGAAAACTTACGAAATACTTCATTTTTAAATAGACACTGGACTTTGATATTCCAAACTCGGGTAAATTTATCTTACTGTTTTTTGAAATATACGAATAATTATTTAAAAAGCGGTAAAATGAAAAGTTTTAAACTGAATGTTATATACATTAAAATTGCATTCATTTTATTAGGGTCGTTATTCTTTTTCGCTGTTACAGTTAATAACATAATGAAATTGACATTCATCTCAATCAAAATCATTCTAAATCTCTCACTCAACGCTCCACTCATTCATTCTTAACACTCACTCCAACCTTTCAATATCACTCCAAACTCATTGAAAAAGATAGAATCAACAACGTCATTCAAAACAAATAAAGCTAGAAAAATAGCGATGTTACTGACATAATTCAAATTGTTAGCGTCTTAAAGTTTTTTTGAAGAATTAGAAAGCTATCTATAGAACGTGTATGCAAATTTTATTAAAGGGAGGTAATCAACATCGCTTATTTTGTTCATCCTGAACAAAATTTGCGATATTGGATTACCTCCCATTAATTTCACTCAAAACTCGCTCCACACACTCATTCAATTTCACCCCAAAATCATTCAAAAATCATTCAAAAGGTCAATTTTACGATGTTGTAAACTGTATCAATCTACAAGCCCTTGACGAAGAAATGATTTTTTGCATCGGATGTATGTAATGTTTTCGATTCGTATCCCCATCCCAATTTTGTTTTAAAATATACATACCTTTCTATTTGATATCTCAAATGCACCCACCTACGTGAAATAAAATCTACCTATAGGAGAGATATAAATATTCTTTATTACAAATTGCTTGTTGTCAAAATACAAAATTCTTTGTCTGTCCATGTCTGTCTGTCTGTAAGTTTGACTGCTTTATAACAGAAATTTTGGACTTTATTTTCAGATATATGCTGATAATGAACTACAGAGAATTCCATACTATCTACATATTTCGCTGTCTTACCCCACTTTGTGTTCTTATATGGATTAACAAAGGTATGTCATTGAATACTGTTTCGGAGTTTCATTTGTTTCCGTCACCCGCAAAATGGGGCATCTTGGAATTGAGAAACATAGGCGTAACTAGGATTTTAAAATTTATACGCACTCAGAAGCGACCAATATCGAATATTTATGATAAAGGCGATTTTTGGACTGTGACAAAAAGATGAATGTCCTCCGTGCGCTGATTTGAGCGTTGGTGAATAATCAAATCATCGTTACTACAGCTTGAATAAGCTGTAGTTTCGATGTTATGATCATTCATTAACGACATTTTTTTCAAAATGAATTAATTTCTATTATGCGCTTGTGCAATGTGCGTAATGGTTTTTACGCCCTTGCGAAAGGTGCAAAGCTTGGTCCGACTGTGATAAATACACACGCCGACAAGAACGGAACCTTTAGAATCTCATTAAACTTGTTTTATGAAAAATCACTACATGTATACCCATTTTTACGTATTTTTTATTTGAATTAAGTTATTTTGGTTTTATTTATCAGTGGTACAATTTTGAGTACGCGGCTTTTTTGTTAGCTTGCGCACAAACTAGCCCCATAAGAAATCTTTCTTGTTTTGGTGAGATCTTAATATCTTTTCTTCGTGATATCAAATTGTAATATATGAAGATAGTATTTGTTGATTTCATGGGGGTATGAAACTTAAAAACTAATCACACTAAGGTTAAAATTTATTCACTGTGATAAGATTGTTTAATGTGTTCGTTTTTTAAATAATTTCCTTTGATGTCATTTATAACCCGCTCCTAATGACTACTCAGTGTCATTTCAAAATTATTCCAAATTCATTCAAATTGCCGATTTCTGTTCTCTGCATAGTCAAAATTTAAAGTATTATTGTTGGGGCTCATGGGTTTTAAAAATGTAACGACTACCGTGTTGAATTTGAATTGTTCCGCATTTGCAGATGACGCGGCTAAAAATTAAAATAATGTTGCAGTCGGGTCTTTGTCTTCGCTACAGTTAACAACATCGTGAAATTCACACAAGGTGAATGTTTTGGGAATTATTTTGGAATGAAATTGAATGAGTGTGTGGAGCGAGTTTTCAGTGAATTTAATGGGAGGTAATCCGTATCGCAAATTTTGCTTTGGATGAACAAAAAATGCGATATTAATTACCTCCCTTTAATAAAATATGCATACAAGTTAAAAAATATCGCCCCATTTCTTCAAGAACCTATGAAACGCTTACAATTTGAATTATGTCAATGAGATCGCGAAATTTTTCTATCAAAATTTATTTTGAATGACATTGTTGATTCTATGTTTTTCAATCGGTTTGAGTGTTTTTGAATGGTTTTAGTGAGTGTTTGGAATGAATGAATGGAGCGCTGAGTGAGCGATTAAGAATGGTTTTGATTGAGATTAATGTCAATTTCACGATGTAACTAACTGTACCAGCTTATATATTTGTTTTTGCAAAATTATACATTAACTATTTTTCAATTAAAAAAACAAAAAGACAGTTACTTTAGACTATGAGCCAGTATACACCCCCCCTCCCCCCCCAGGGGGAATTTTCGGGACTGTGTTTTTTTGAAAGCCCAATGTCTAACGAGTATATTCTGAAAGTCTGCAACTTGGCTGTTGGGGCTTTTCGGAGTTATTGAGGTCAAAGGTCAACAAGTGCACTTTTTCTATGAAAGAATAAATGAGCTGGACTTGAAATGGTATATTCAACTATCTTTTCATGAAATTGAGCAGGAAATGATTCTAGATGAATAACTAAATACTTTTCTGCTGGGAAATTTCATTTTAGGGTAATTTTATGATAATTTTTAATGAAATCAAAGTACTGAAAGTACTGAAATCGGTTCATATATAAGAGATTAAACCATAGACAATAGGCCATTTCAGACCAAATGAGGATTTTTTCCTTATATTTTCCCATCAACTTAAACAATAATTTGCCTGAAGGTTATTTGTATCATTTGTCATTTGATTTCTATTGTATTTGTTGGTTTTAAAGCTTAAGTCAGCCAGTGCATTTAAATGAATATTATATATTTACCTAGATGAATTAAAAGGAAAACTTGTTTTTTTTTTTTAAGTTTCTACGAATAAAAATCATTTTGAGGCAACTTTAACAACTCAAAATTATTGAAAGTATCAACTGTGGCAGCTTTGAGAGTAAACTGCATCTTCATAGATTTAATCAAAGAACTGAAATGACTGTATATCTTTGCTTATATACATGTTCAAACATAGGGAATACGCTTTTTCATTCTTAAAAGTTGAACATCCCTTTTGCTGTCTTTTATATCTTGTGTTCCTTATAAAAGTTCATGTTGGTGTCAGATTGTGTCCACTGTAGTTGTGCTTTATATTAGTTTAGGCATAGATATAAAAGCATTATAGATTTACTTGTATGTATAATGAAAGTACAGATAAAATGGGACAAAAGCTAGATTTTGCGTTTTTTTTTTTTTTTTTTTTTTTTTTTTTGTTTGCATAAGCACTTAATCACAGTTTCTAATAATTAAAACAGTTACTCACTGTCATTTAAATATTGAATGGTTTAAGCTTTAAAGCACATAACTATTACTTTTTTATAGATCAAAGTACTGAAAGCACTGAATGTCAAAGATAAAAAAGAGACCAAATTTTTATCTCTTAAGAGTCAATTCCATTTTTCTTTAGTCTAACAACAGTTATCACAATTGTGTGAGTCTAGAAGGGGCCATGGGCTTTCTTGAATGTAAAATGGTATTCTTTCTAATCAACTCTTTGCCCATTAAGTGGACTTGATTATTTACAATATTCAAACCTTAATGGAAAAGTTATGTTTCCAAAGGATTTTCACATTGTTACATTTTGCAAACTTGTTTCTGATGTACTGAATGCTATTTTGTTTCTCAAAATTTGTTTTTGTAAAAACATTTCATCAGAAAATTCATATTTTGTTTCTGTGTCTTAAGGCATATAGCCAATATTTTTGGAAGATAACCACCCTTTCCAGCAGATAAAAAGCAAGGGGCCTGGTAGGTCCAGTAAATTGCATAGCTAGACTGAATATCAGTATTCAAATTTAAGTTTATATGAATCCTTTTGTGAAACTTTTTCATGAAAAATTATCATTTATATAGAAGCTGATCAAAATGATGACTACATCAGCTATAAATTAATGCTATTGATACTTATAAAAGTCACACGTTTTCTTACAATGTATGTGCAGAAATCATTTTTTATCAATGGCTCTTTGAAGATTTTTAAGTTGACAATCCTTTTAATATGCTTTGTGTGCGGACATAAGCACCGTTAGCATAAAGATTTTTTTTTTTTTTTTTAGATTTTTTTTTTGCTTACATTGCACACTAATCACCACAATTTACTCTTCAATCTAACAAAGATATGTTTATTTAATTTCTGAAATAAATTATCTTGTAAGATGAGCATAAACATTTTCAGTTTGGTAAGTGTGAATGAGATATATATTTGAGGCTTTTTGTTCATTCAAAAATTCTATAGTGAAATCTAAAACTCCAAATACAATTTTTTGTGGCCTCCCTCACTCTTTTCTTGCTAGATTTGAATGCAAAATACTGTAAAAAGGTCTATTAAAATACGATAAAGCTCTCTTCCAGGATGTCCACCATGACTTTAATTTAACATAAGTGTTTGTTTTCTGTTTCTTACCAATTTTGATAATTTCATTAATGTATATATAAATAAAATTCATACTCAGTGCAAATTAGTAATTACTTAAATTTTGATGAAATTCTCAGGTTATGTTGCAATACTGTTGATATTTTGAAACTGATGAATCGAAATCCTTGTTAAAATAGAATTGTTGTTTTTTTACCTGCTTGACTCATTGTTCTCACACTATTTTTTTGTTGTTGTTTTTTTTATTTTCAAATCCCCTGTCCTTTTCCATCAAAATGTTAATTCTCATGACTTAATATTTGATTTAACTTAAATTTCATTTCATTTGTAATTCTAATGCAATTTTTACGATGTTGCAGGCTTAAAACAAAACATGAAGTTTTATGGAAACAAAGAGAAGTTTTGGAAAAGAGATGTTTACAGAAACTCTAGATGTATCTTTTCTCTAAGACGAAGGAAAATTCATTGAACATATTCCTATATCATTTTACAAACCACACTTATAAAAGAGTATGTGATGACCATCAGTTTGAATTAGCATTAAGCTATGTCAACTGGTATCGTTATAAGGTTATAATGTTAAGAGATTGAATGGTTTACTATTTAGCACCCATTTTTATATCAATTTAGATATGATGCCCATTTTGTGTATGAAAACCAGTCATAAAATGCTAATTGTATTATGTCAATCCTCTTTGATCTGTTTCACTAATTGATGTAGGATATTTTCATAGTGGAAAAAAATCCTTGGTAGAAGACTTTTTTGTCAGATTTCAAAGCTTTCGGTACATTGCTTTGTACAAAATGAATCCAACAAATATACACTAATCAGTTCAAATCTGAATAACTTTTTAACTAGATTTAATCATGATGTTCAGAATATTGAACAAACCACAGAACAGACATTACTGACAAAGGGATGAGATATGCAATTAGGGTAATTTATGTAAGGAAATAAAAGTAAATTGAAAAAGAAATTCAAGATTTTAATGTGCAAATCAAATTTTGGTACTTTCAGTGCTTTGAATTTCAAAATATAAACCTGTTCTCTTCAAAAATGTCTTGAAACTTTTATGAATTTGATTCACCTGTTCATTGAATTGAATCATGACGTTCAGAATATTGTACAAACCAAATAACAAATATTGGTGGCAAAAGAGTGAGACATTACTTAACAAATGGAGTGAATTTGTCACAAGTGCTCCCCTTTACCAGATTTTTTTTTATCAATTATGGAGAAAAGCTAAAGTAAGCAAAACTAAAAATTGCACATATGATAGTTTCAAATTATTCAATTGTATAACAATTATAAGTAAATTTGGATTGATTGGAAAAAAAATCCTGTTTATATTGTGTTAAAACCTTTTAAATAAAATAGTCATATTTTGGTACTTTCAGTGCTTTAATTAGCTAAAATTAACCAATATGTTTACAGTTGGCTTGAACCTTTTTTGTAACTGTGTATTTTATCGAATGATTACATGCTGAACATGATCATTCCAAATTATAAGCATCTAATGACAATAAGTTGTACTAATATATATTAGTATAGTTATGACACTGGCATACTCAGGCCATTATAGTAATCACATATTGGGCACATTTAAGCAAGAAATATTAAAAAAAATTGTTCATATGCTTAAAAGTATCCCCCAGCATGTCTAGACTAATATAATTATTGGAAAAGGAAGCAGAAAAACCTTTTAAATCATGTAAAATCTATATAAGCAAAAAACTTCGGTTTTCAGTACTTTCAGTGCTTTGATTTGCTAAGAATAAACCTGATATGTGCTCAAATGCCCTGAAACTTTTCTTTTTATATTTACCTTTAAGAATTATGTAATTTAAAATATAATTAACATCAAATAAAAACATGTATTGACAAATGGTGAAATATGAATAATAGTATAGTTATAGCTTTGGCTTGATCATGCCATGGCTTTAATCAGTTTTTGAACAAAATTCAAGCAGGAAATGTCTAATAAACTTTGCTTGTAGGCTTCAAGGTATCCTCTAGCATGCTTAGAATAAAAGAAAATATTGTTAAAGACAGAAAAAATCTTTTTAAATCTTGATAAAATCTTTATTAGCAAAGAAAATTGTTGATTTTCGGTACTTTCAGTGCTTTGATTTGCCCAAAGCCTCTCTGAAAATCACACAAATGTGTTTAATCTTTGAAATAATGTTTTGGGTATTGAATTTTGTTGAAAAAGGTCCAAAGAAATTATCAAATCAACAAAATTAATATAATTTTCTGACTAAAGGTATAGATTTAAATTAGTGTGCACTGGGTGACCTTTGACCTCAATAATTCCTAAAAGCCCCGACCGCCAAGTTGCAGACTTTCAGAATATACTTGGTAGACATTGGGCTTTCAAAAAATCATAGTCCCGAAAATTCCCCCTGAGGGGGGATGAATCACCCTACTGGCCCATAGCCTACTTACTGTGCTCTTTATTACCAGTCAAGGCTTTGAATTTATTGCAACTCCCCGAAAGAAAAAAGGGAAAAAGAAGAAAAAATACGGAACGTTAAAGAAACATTATCTGAATAGGCCACAAATAAGTCTTTGTTTCTACTCATTTTCCACCATTCCCCCAATAAAGGCGTTAGTTAGCAGCCCTTAGTTCAAGATTAAACGTTTGCGAAACTGTTGCGAAATGTTACCTAGCGTTGCACGCAATAGTTTGAAACCGTTCGCATTTGTTTTTAGCATTCTGAACGCAGGGCAGCTATCGTCGTATCGGAAGAAAGAGTTAAATCGAATAAAAGTATGTACAGTCAAACCTGTCTTAAGCAAGCACCCAAGGGGGGGGGGGGGTGTCAAAAGTGCTTGCTTAAGACAGAACCTTGCTTAATACAGGTAAATTTCAGTGCATTTTGTTCATTTGGGAACTTGTTAGGCACTTGCTTAATACAGGTTGCTTACTGAATACAGGTGGTCGCTAAGACAGGATTGACTGTATAGTTGGCTTAAATCTATGCATGTCGCACCATTTGGACCTTCATTCCTACAAAACTCGACAAAATCGCTAAATTTCGGCAAAATGGCATTCTCTCTTAATATTCAACGCATTCATTTCGAATGTGTGGGTCAACGAAAAAACCAAGGTCGACAAGTGATTTTGGTCCTCTTTTCTAAGACCAACTCTATATCCTCGACGAGGGCAACAACATTTCAATATTTCATTTGCATTTGCTTCATACGAATTTTTAAGAAAAATCACGGATTTTTCCATTTGAAATTATCTTATATGACTTAAGCGAGAAACCCCATGGGAAAATACTAAAGTGACGTTAGTATTGGAGGAGCACAGTCTATAGGTTTATTGTGATACAATTAGAATTAATATTAATCCGCGCCGGTATCTCTTTTGTAAACATAATTTATGATATAATTCAACAGCGGATAAGAATAAATCAAATTTTGATCTTTTAATACGTTCCCTCTTTGGGATTTGGCGGTCCTATACAATGAAATGCTCAAATGCTATGAGTCGTAGCGAATGCTTGGCGCAAATCTCATAATCTTGAAGTTCGAACATCGCCGTCATCCGGGTGCTTGATATCTAGGCTCTGTCAACCCGGCTGTTGAACTGAGTACTACAGTAAGCAACATCGTGAAATTGACGCTCATCTCGATCAAAATCATTCCCAATCGCTCGCTCAGCGCTCTTCTCATTCATTCAAAATACTCTATCTTACCACACAAAAACGATTCGAAATAATTAAAATCCCCTTCGAAATCGTTCAAATTGATCAACATTTCAATCAAATCGATAAAATCATTGCATGTTTTTAATAGCTGGTATTGATTTTTTTAGCGCCTGATTTACCATGAAAATTCAAAAATATTAATTATGTAGATTATTTTTAAAGTGAGGTAAAAAATAATCGCCAATTGGACGAAATTATCGATTATGTTTTACCTCCCTTGAAAATTATTCAAAACATGCTCCTCCCACTGTTTCACTTTCGTTCCGAAATCATTCTAAAATAGTTCACCTTGTCAATTTCACGATGTTTTTAACTGTAAGAATTTGGTCTAAACAACCGTCATCTCTCGGCAAAAGCAAGAAATCAGATACTGAATGCACACAGAAAGGACGATACTTTACGTAGAATAAGATTCGAATATATTCGCGAAGTAACAAATTGAAGGTAACGAATTGTGAGATTTAAATTGTAATGTGAAAATCTAGAATAAGCCCCGGGGGTAAAGCCCTTTATATCAACTAATCTGCTCCCATTAGCGAGTTTAGAAGGTAAATCACAGGGTATGAAATATTCTGTTTATGGTTATTGACTTCATTATGAAGTATTCAAACGAAGAGGATCTCGCCAATGTTACCGATTTGGAAACAGTTTTGATGTTTATCAGACAAAAGGTGCATTCTGCCACTGGTCCATCTTTCCATTTCTTGATGAATCTCATACGATTTGGTTTAAACCTATTTATTTTACATCGATTGGGAAACAAGTTCTTACAACTTAGATTAATCCCTCTCGATTCTGCTTCCTGGAAAATTCACCAGTACTCGCGCCGAATGTGTGGGCCAAGGAAGGAACCAAGATCGATAGCCGCTCCCGGGAATCGAACTCAGGACCTTTGGGTCATGAGGCCGACGCTCTACCTCTAGACCACGGACACCACCACAATCTCATACGATTGTGACCAGCCACGCGAAAAGAGACCATCTGAGAACCCAGTTAAAAGCTATTTGGTAAAGGAAATGGGTGCAGCATAGGTTAACCAAAGGACATATTACGGAATTTAATTACTTAAATTTCATAGGAATGTAGAATAATCATTCTAACTTTAGAAATAGAGGATAATCGTTTGTTTCAGTGTAAGATCGATTTATATTTCATTGAGTGAACAACAAAAGCTATATTTTCACGAGTGGCGGGGCCACGAGTGAAAATATAGCTTTTGTAGTTCACGAAATGAAATATTTATCGATCTTACTCGAAAAGCAAACGATTATTCTATTTCTTTAATGCAAAAATGAAACAAAATGTGAAATTTCTATGACATATTTTCGTGAAGCGCGTCATTTTGCACGTGATTGCTATGCAACGTTCATTGTGACGTCACTTATTTCGCCCCGCATGGATGACGCCAGATGGGATGAGATGCAAAAAAGCAGGGTATAAGTTTTTGACAATTTCACTGCTTTTGCGATGAGATTATCGAGTGATAATCTACCGTTATTGCTCGATTAACCACCGAAAAGCATTTAAGAAATTTTGTTAATTACAAAATGTTTCGGCCAATATTGTCAGGTAATTTTATATTTATAGTATGAGGCTGTCTACGCTGCACCTAACGCATATTTCAGATGGAAATGTCAAACGTATGCTCAAACGCCTTGTGATTAGGTTCTTTAACCGTTTGTAGACCGAGACCGTAAAATACAGTCACCTCAGTTTCGTGTCGGTCTCTCTATGCTGCGGTCGAGATTTCATTCCTCGAACATCTCAGATGTCCTTCGACATGTGGCATGCGACATTTTTTCACCGCTAATAGGGGATGAAACGTAGGTTGACCCAGTGGGAAAGTGGCCTGGAAATTACAGTTATAGTACTGGTATGGCAAAGGCGTATCTAGGACTTTAGAAATTTATACGCACTCAGTAGGCGACAAACAAAAAATATATGATAAAGGCGATATGTGGACAGTGACAAAAGATGAATGTCCTCCGTCCGTTTCCTTTCTATGATTTGAGCGTTGGTGAATAATCAGAGCATCGTAACTACAGCTTAAATAAGCTGTAGTTTCGATGCTATGATAATTCACCGATGATATTTTTCAACATTTTTTTTTCTTTCACACACTTGCGTAAAATGCGTAATGGGAGCTACGCCCTTGTATGGAAGCCACATGTTGTCATTACTAGGATTCAAATCCCCGCAATATTATTAAAATACAACCGAACATAGCATTCAGCCCGAAACAAACCATCTGATTACGATATTTATAAAACACACGTGAAAACTTAAATTCAATGAAGTTTTCAAAATGGTGCAACGAAAGACAAAACATCTTTTATTATGATATATTGTCTGTTAAAGTACTCGCTTTCTTCTCAAATATGATTGAAAAGACTGAATTTCTAAGGAATTTGAGCCAAAAGATTAATTCGGCTTGTCAAACGTAAAATTGCTTTTTAACTTGGAGAAATTGTCTAATTTTCTTCGTTTTGCACTTTGCACTTTTGAGAAAAGTGTTCTAAATATTTACAGTGCAAAACTTTGAAATAGGGTTTATTCAATCATTTAATAAGTAGCATTTCATTTTTTAGCTCGGCTGTTCTCGGAGAAAACCCGAGGTATTGTTTTATATAGCCTTGGTGTCGTCGTTGTCGGCGTCTCGCGAAAACTTTGACATTTTGTGATAACTTTTGAATGGTAAGTGATAGGGCTTTCATATTCCACAAGTAGTTGATTGCCTGGGACAAGGCCTTTTGTTGGTACCAAGTTCGATGTCATCATTGAAGGTAAAGATCATTTGATATTTTGCGATAACTTTTGAATAGTTATTGATAGGGCCTTCATATTTCACTTGTTGATTGCCTTGGACAAGCACTTTCTGTTTATACCAAGTTCAAGGTCATCAGTCAAGGTCAAGGTCATTCTTCAAGTTCAAATTGTGAAAAAATGCACAATCTTTGACATATTGCGATTACTTTTGATTGGTAAGTTATAGTGCCTCTATATTTCACATGTTGATTGCCTTGAAGAAGCGCTTTCTGTGTTACCAAGTTCAATGTCATCAGTCAAGGTTAAGGTCATTTTTCTAGGGCAAATTTATGAAAATAATGCAAAAACTTTGACAATTTGGTGATATCTCGGGATCTACTGAAGGTATTCAATGAAACTTAGCACACATATTCACAATTTAAAGAGCAACGTTTTCTATCAAGGGGGAAAACTTTCGAAACATTTTCTGAAAAGTATGACCCTTTTTTTTCTACTTAGTTTTTTTTAACCATCCATTAGATTTGACCATCCAGCACTTAAAGCCGAGCGTAGGCTTAGGCGGTGCTATAGTTTTTTTTTTCAACGAGAATTTATCTTATATGTTATTAAAATTCTTTTAAAACAATTAGCAAATTGTGGATGAAACACCGTTTCATCGTAAATACAGCTTTAAAACTAATTGAGAAATAAAAGATAACTGCAAGAGCAGTTTTTTTTTGGGGGGGGGGGGGGGGGGGTAATACAACGTTCTGCATCTCCGCCTCGCACGTACACTTGTTGGGTAAAATTTGAAAATAGTTTGTACTGTTTTGTCATTCTGAATGCAAGGCTTTGCTTTGTAACATGGTTTAAACAAAGTCATTCGAAGGTTGAAGTAACGTCAAGTAATGTAAACTGTCGACAAACGAAAGTTGAGCATTCTGAAATGCCGAAAAATATTCATAACATCATCAATAGAATTTTGGAGTACGCAAATATTGTATTCGTTTTTACCCCATAAAATACTTTTATTGATTTGTTTGCTTGATCAAATCAAATTATAAGAAATGAAGAGAATGTTTTGTTCTTATTTCTGATGGAGCTAAAATCATCACACGTAAACAATAATCAGGGGCCCGTTTTACTAAACATCTTACGATCATTTTTGCGTAAGTCAAAAATTAAAGTTACTTCTACAGAAATAAGTAAATATGGAATTCTACCATGCAACATCTCATTGGAATCGTCTTCTTAAGATGATTTCAATGAGATATTGCAAGGCAGAATCTAACAAGGATGAATAAGGATGAAAACACCAGGTACGATTTGTGATTTTGACTTACGATCATTTTTTTCGTAAGGTGTTTAGTAAAACGGACCCCTGGTTCGCGAATTCATTCAGGTACAATTCGGAAATTATTTTAGTTTTAATCCACCGCGAAATGAAAAAAAAGAATATCTTTATTTTCTGAATTCCTGATTGAATACCAAAATGTTTGAAAGAAGACAGAGGTGCGTGGACGATTTAATATACTCGAGCGCAATGAAAACGCACCACCCAAAAATTTGCACAAACTGTCCTTAATTATAAATTTTTCAATCAAGTACTTTTTTATCGTCTTTCAACCCATACAGGAACATGTAGACATCGCGTGTCCTAACATCAACCATAAGACGTCGCTGTTTGTTTGATGATCATTAAAAGGCTTTTTTGGCTTGCTTATTTAATTGTACTTTTGAAACAAGTTTTAAATTACATATTTTTTATTATTTATTTGCCCGTCTTTCTTGTCGCCTGGATACATCATTACCTCTTTCTGTACCTGCTTTTGCCCGTACCACTGAGGTGTCATTAATAAGGACACAATGGACATCGAATAAACATGATCATCTTTGCCCTCCTTCGCAAGTCCAGTTTTGTCTGCTTGTATACCACTTCTTTGTTCTCAGACTCCTGGTGACCGTACATCACTGTCATCTATAAGTGGGTTTGGTTGGACATGATCTTTTTTCAGGGTTTGTTATCTTCATTTCGAAGTCGGGCCTTAAGGCGTCCTCGTCTCAACTAAGAGCCCCCCAGATCCTACGTCCGTCCCCGCATATATGACGCTATGTTCACAAATACCCCTCCGTCATTAGAAGAGCCTCGTAACCAGGAAGGGCGGGCAGTCGTACATTTATAAATCCAGCTGTCGTTTGATATACCCTCACTCTCCATGTTGTCGTCCGGACAGAATACATTGTCGTGTTCAAACTGTTTCTCAGCCTTGTCCAACATAGCAAGACCATCCGCTTCTCCAACAAAGCTAATTAAAAGTACTGTTTCTTAGAGAATGCAAATACAGCATTAGATTTGACATTTGTTCAAAGCAAAAAGCAGTGAAACGATTTCAACTTACGCATGTACGTGTGGTATGGGATCAACAAATAACAGAAGGTATTTTTTCCTTTGAATCGAAGGGTCGTAAATAATATTTTCGTACTCGTGTTTTCGAGTGATTTGAACCCCAACCGACACGTTTTAGTCCATAAGGGACGCCGAGGGTACGGTGTAGAACTAAAAATTAATGAGCGTTAGCCTACGCACCAATCAACTGTCTAGACTATGGTAACCGTTCCACGAGGCGATAGCCAGCATTTTGTACTGAGTAAGAGGTTATTTTTTCAAAAATTGAACGACAGAAAGGGTTTGCAAACCTACTTTATATAAGATAAACGGTTTTTAACTTTTTTTATTGAGTCCTTGGTTCAAAATCCTTCGACCGTTTCTGAGCTTACTCTAACATTATTGTGTAGTACATGGTCCATCACAAATTTATTTAGAAATATTGGAAATATTCATGTCTAAAGTTTTGGTACATTAAATAGATATAAGCGTTTTCATTGCTCATGAGTATATAATGTGACCGATCACGCAAAAAGGGACCATCTGGGAAGTGTGAAAAGTTTCGACCCTGGTCAGGCAGCGCGATCTGCGCAGACTGACCGGGGTCGGAACTTTTAACAAATAACGAATTTTCTGAATCTAGAATGTTTTTTCTACTATTATTTCCAAAATATGCCTACTAAATGGCTTATGATGGATCTTACCTCTTTTTTCCCAAATATTCATTTTACGGAGTTATCAGATGATCCCTTTTCGCGTGACGGTTCACATATTCTAAGCAAGACCTTATTACATAAGTAGTCCTACGTTTTCTTGTCATAAATCTTATTTCATAATAGCCACTCCGTTCTAACTCCGACAATATTATGTACCATAACAAGGAAACAACGATTTATTTTGACAGGCCACCGTCTAGGGTTATGTCAGCTCTTCAGTCGAATTATTAGCTGAAACTGACATATTTCTTTTATCTTAATCATCGCTTGTAAGAGATATTTCTTATAAAGTGACAAGCAAAAAACCTGGTATAGACTGTGGTATTTCTGTTTGTGTGGGATTCTTGGATAGAAAGTATCTTTTTTAAGGTAGTGGACCCGTAATAGTTCCGCAGCATAAACTTAAAAAGTGTTACCCTTTGCTGTTCAATCCCTGCTTTTACGTGCCTGTGATTTTATGATTTGAGAAAACATTGTGAAAAAAGAAGAAATTGCTTCTGATTTTTCAGATTTAAAACCACTTTAGATGTTCGTCTGCACAAACCTTTGAATTTGGACAGGTCCAAAATTTTGAAAAACTGGAAAGGGTTAACCGAGGTTTCCTAATGATAAGGAAACCTCGATTAACATCGTGAAAAATAAAAAGTTCCGAATTGTTGAGGTCCACCACAGTTAGGATTTCGTAAAACTGGCACTCGCCCCGATCTCCGATCATCCTTAATCAGTCACTGAGCGCTCAAATTATTCCGGCTAAATACTAAAACCATTCTAAAACGCTCCAAAATAACTAAAAGAGTCAAATAGCTAGTGTGCGTGTAAAGCGGGGTATAATTTGCAAACGGTTTCCCACGTTTTGTTAGCCTGAACGAAAGGCTGTACTGCAATCGGGATATCGATGCAAGGAGTTTGAAACACAAGGATACCGTTTCCGGAGTGCTCAATTGTGTTTCCGGTTTCATTATCCTTAGCCGCCGTTATATAGTCAGTTACATCGTGAAATTGACATTCATTTCAATCAAAATCTTTCTAAATCGCTCACTCAGCGCTCAATTCATTCATTCACACTCACTCAAACCATTCAAAAACGCTCAAACCTTTTGAAAAATATAGAATCAATAATGTCATTCAAAATAACTTATGATAGAGAAAATTGCTACTTCACTGATATAAGATAAAATTGTTAGCATCTCATAGGTTCTTGAAGAAATAGGAAGCTATCTATATAACCTGTATGCACATTTTATTTATTAACGACAACGTTCAATTGACAAAATGAATGATTTTGGAATGATTTTAGAATTAAATGAAGTGAGTGTGTGGGGCGAGTTTTGATTTAATTTAACGGTAGGTAATCCAAAATCGCAAATTTTTTCACAACGTGCTCAAGTGGAGCTACTAGAATCACCCTGAGTCCGTCGTCCGTCGTGCGTCGTCCGTCGTCAACAGTCTTAAAAAATTCTATTCCTCCAAAACCACTGGACCGATTCAATAAAACTTTACCAGAATGCGCCTTGAGTGACCCTCTTCACCAATTCTTTTCAAAATTTGATTGGCCCGTAAATAAAGGCGTGGCAGTGGGGGACTTATTTTGAGCCCGAAATCTTTGAACGACATCTCCTTCTGAACCACTGGGCTGATTTCAACAAAACTTAACCATTATGATTCTTGGATGACCCTCTTCAAAACGTGTGCGCGAAATTATGTTTGGTCCATGTATATGGGCGTGGCAGGGCGGGACTTATTTTGAGCCCGAACTCTTTGAACGAAATCTCCTCCTGGCAAAATTTTGCTTTGCCAATGAATTTGAGCGTGGCAGGACGGGGCTTTGAGCTTTAAATCAGTGAACGATATTTTCTCCTGAACCATTGGGCCGATTTTAATGAAACTTTACCCGAACGTTCCTTGGGTGACCGTCTTTAAAAACTGTATGTAAAATTTGATTGGCCCATAAGTAAGGGCATTGCAGGGCGGGGCTAATTTTGAGACCGAAAATCTTTGAACGGCATCTCCTCCTGACACAGTGGGCCGATTTCAACGAAACATTACCAGAATTGTCCTCGAGTGACCGTCTTTAAATAATATTTCGCGAATTTTTTATTGGCCCATCCATATGTGTGTTGCAGTGCGGGGCTTATTTCGAGCCTGAAAACGTTAAATATCTTCTCCTCAGTAACAAATGAGCTGGCAGGGTCTATTTTCTCTTTGACTTCTTGGAATAACATCTCCTTTTCATCACCTAGGCAAAGGCGAATGAAACTTTACCTGAAAGTTACTTGGGTGAAATCCATTGGGCCAATAAAATTCTGGTGAGCGGTTAAGGGCCATTCTGGCCCTCTTGTTTGTTGGTGATATTATGGAACGAATGAATGGAGCGCCGAGTGGGTGCTTTGGAATGGTTTTGATCGGACTAAGTGACAATGTTACGATGTTCTTAATTGTACATGTAATCGATTATTGAAGAATGCAATATTGAAAAGAAAAAAAGAATAAATAAAAAGTTCAGTTAATCCCTTTATAAGTGCTCATATGGATAAGCCTAAGTAACTATACAATTTTAACGTGTTTGGAACAATATTACAGTCTTCAGTGTATTGTAAACATCTGTCTTCATTTAGATTGCTTGACATGAAAATAATTTCAACACCGTAATAAACCACGCGGATTAGGATCCCTAGGGTATGAAGACGTCCCAAAAATATCTCCAAAATGTCATCGAATTGTCAGAATATCTAGTCATATTTCTATTTTGTTATTCGACGTTATGTCATCCCAGGCTGAGATTGGTCTCGGTCTGTAAATAATGAATAACTGAAGGTCAAGCTATTTTTTCTTCTCAGTTTTAGAGATTTCTGTACGCTTACAATGTAAACCTTCTTTCCCAATGACAAATTCCCAGAATACTTCTACAGTTAGTAACATCGTGGAGTTGACATTCATCTCAATCAAACCAATCTAATTCGCTCACTTAGCGATCCATTCATTCATTCCAAAAACTCACTCAAACCATTCAAAAACGCTCCATTATAACTAAAAAGGTAAGTGTAACAACTACATTAAAGATATGGCTTGAAACAAACACGATTTCACTGACATAATGGAAATTATAGGCTTGAAGAAATGGGAAGCTATTCATAGAACTTGTAAGCATATTTCATGAAAGGGAGATAATGAATATCGCAAATTTTGTTCATCTTTAACAAAATAAGCAATATTGGATTACCTCCCTTCAAATCACACAAAACTCATTCATTACACATCATTCACCTTGTCAATTTCACGATGTTCTTAACTGTAATGTAAACTTGTGCTATTGACATACAAAAATAATTGCTTCTTTATTGATTTTTTTTACTTTTTGCTTTGACATTTAGTACTTTGAGGGCTTTCCCGGCATTATAAGTCTAAAAAAAAGTAAGTGTCGTTGGCACAAAATGATTAGTCTTTTGTGAATATATTACTATTTTGTTTATCTGTGAGACTCTGATAAGTATATTTTACTTAAATTTGGCTTTTTCTATAATATCACGGACCTTAAATATACATAAACAGTCCCTGGCAATATCCATAAAAGTAAATCATTTATAGGGGATCAAAACCTCGTAACTACAGATTGGAAAAAGTACTATTTCAGATTTTTGCAGTCTAGGTCTGTTTCAAAACCTTACAAACAATTTGACACCACAAAAGTTCATGCACCATTTAATTGAAAATTATGGGTGAATAACGATAAAAATGCTGGTACGGAAGTCATACGAAAAAAGTTTTTTATACCGTTTAACTTTATCTAACTGATCAGATTTGAGATCAAGAAATAACAACGCTAGCGCATGAAGCGAGCGACTCAATTTTAAAACACACCTTTGAAACGCTTTACTTCATAATTCAAAGGGGACCATTTCTATAACTCGAGATCAAACGTAAAATTTTCATACTGAAGTAAGTATGGGAAGTAACTGTGTTATACTATATGCCTAATGACAGTTTATTTACTTCCCTTTCAATTCATGTTTTTCCGAATAAGCATGATCAGAATGGGAAAATCAGAGTTCACTAACACCAATAAGAAGGGGTCCACTATTACGTCATGTAAATCGATATCTGTAATAAAAACACAGTGTGCTTTCAGAAACCAGTTATGGTCTTAATTATATCAAAATGAAATCCTAGAACAATATGCTGACCATTCTACAATCAGACAAATCAACAATAAGAGAAACCGTTTGATCAATGCACCGAAAAGTTAATTGATCGAGAAGCAATAATTTTGCACTTCGAAGATACAGTAAGTAACATCGTGAAATTGTAAGCATTTGATTGGTTCTTGGTGAAATAAAGCTATTGATAGAACTTGTTTGCATATTTAATTAAAGGGAGATAATGAATATAGCTAATTTTATAAAATTTGCGATATTGGATTACCTCCCTTATATTTCACTCTAGACTCACTCATCCACCACACGCATTCAATTTCGTTAAAAACAACCATCACAAAATCATACACCTTGTGTGTCAGCCCGATTAGCTCAGTTGGTAGAGCACCGGACTTCAAAACCATTGAAGTTCGACGTCGTGGATTCAAACCCGCGCTGGCATATTAAATCAAAGCACTGAAAGTACTGATGGTGAACGAACCTGATGGCATATGATGATATATTGAATTTAATTAGAAAAGAGAAATTAATTTCCGTTATTCGGAAATTTCACTGCAAATTCGAAGAAAGGGAGAGAGAGGAAAAATCCTGTTAGAAAAATATTTGTTAGAATATGAGTTGTACTCTGTGAAAATTTCTTTTACACTCTTGAAATAGGTACATTTATTAATTAAACATAAATGGAGAAAACGATTTAATCCTATCTCAAACTGTCTTCAACCTATATCCAATGGTGTTTGTTTTTACAAAAGTAATTGTTATCATGTTTAAGCTTATTTCAAGTTAATTTGTTGTATTTGTTTTAACTTTTTTTATCTATCTTTGTTTCTTCTCAGAGGATGAAAAGGTCTCTGAGTACCAACCAAAGAAACACCTATGAATATCAGTCAGTCCTGAACTGTACTCATTGTTTATAGTTATGATTTGTTAACTTATTAATGGTATTTTGAACCATAACACGAGAGATTCATTTTTATCATATCTGAAGCCAAAACCACTTCCTTGGTTGACACTTATGTCGTTAATCACTTTTATAACACTGCAGGATGAGAAGTATTTAGGTATGGGTTAAAGGAGGTCGAGTGCCCTATTAGTATAATTCATAGATAATTTCTGTTTAAGGTTTAGAAATTAAAGTATAACTTTTTATATTAAATAATTGCTTCATAGTAAATTGCATACTAAAAGTCTTTACAAATATTATATTTGTAACGTAATTTCTACATCAAAAGCGAATAAGAATCTTATTTAAGAAGTTTATTTTTTAAAGGGAGGTAATAATTGCATGACTATGTCTATGACTATGTTTAAGTATAATACATTTTTTTTTCCTCCCGACTTCTTCCAAATAAGCATTGAGAATCCTTACAACTGTCGGTTTATTTTTTGCACGAGAACCTATTTTTTACCTTCAAGAGTTTGGATGCTTGTAAAATCACTCACTATCGATATCTTATTACAGTTTTGCGGCAGATATTAACCTTTTCTGCTCTGATCTAGTTTTTGCTTAAACTGTAGTTAACCAATTCTAAACGTATTTTGGGAAGGATTAAGCCAGTTTTTATTCATCGATAAAGATATTTAAGATTTCTGTAAAAAACGCAATGACTTTTCAAGAATATTTAACAACTAAAACCGCCTGTCGAATTGTAAACAAGTGCATGACGGATCTGGCCCCCCCTTGACCGAGGCAATATCTACTGGTCAATTGGAGTGGTATCTAGGGTTGAATATTTAGCTATCATTTATTCAATTTTCAAATAGAATTTTGAATTGATATGGTTTTACAGATTGAAAAAATGCAAAGTAGAATGGCCCAAATGAAATATCATTTGGTATTCGGCAATATTCGCTTCTGAACAGACGAATACGAAACGTTTTCGCTGGGAATAAGTTCACCGAATATTCGAGTGTATCTTTACAGCCCTACTTCAACCAACGCAATTTTACAGAAAAATCTTAATAGCGGCGTTCATCCCTATTCAAATAAAAGGTACAAGAAAGGTTGTACATGTAAAACACATGTCGAATCATTCATAAAACCCGTCTCGAGACTGACTGTCGCTAGTTGAAAAGTTATGTAAAACCGCGTTACCGTTTCTAATGACACAGGGTGTCTTGATGTGTCATTCGTCTGAACTCGGCCGATTCCTGTAACCTTCATTTAAATCGGAGCCGTCGGAGATCGCCCGAGTATTGCGGAATGTAAGTTCAAGAGGACATGACCTAAATAAACACGTATTTCCGGCTAATTACTACCAGTAGCACCAGCGAAGTCTTGGGTCAAAAACATAGTATCTGTCTCTACGGTGTTTAGACACCAACTTTGTTTTTGCTTTAAACTCTCGACAAGCTTACGCCGATCAAAAATTCCCTTGATAAACATTGCAAGATCATTTTGTGTTTTTCAAGGCGCATTTTCATTATCTTCACTTGATGAAGATTACTAGTTTCATGCCTTTAAAGAAATAAATAGTGATTTTGCGGAGAAAAATATTGAAAGATACTAAATTGATTTTTTAAGAGGCGCTACTTTATTTCGAATGTATTAACATCCAACAGGATTTTCCTGACATGGTATATAACACTGGTGAACGACGTTCGTTCACCAAAAACTAATTGTCTTTCGGATGAGACGTTAAACAGAGGCCCCGTGAGACGGTGCTTTACACCGTGCACATCAAAGAACCATGGCGAATCTCAGCAGTAGTTTCGTCATGTATCCTTGCACTATCCCCCGTAACAACTAACCGTCTCCTGGGAACGTCGCTCATATGGGCATGTGCTACGGTAGCGACGATAAATAAACGGAAATATACATAAAATACACCTTGTCAATTGCACGAGGTTGTTATCTGCAGTAGAATGGGCTCAAACGCAGGGACCTCGTGGTATAAATTTCTTGGTCTTAAACACATCGTTTTACGGATTTGAGTTTCGAGGCGGTATCGTCGTTTGAACGCAGCAAATCCGGGCGCTTGAGGAGGTTGGTCTACACAAAATTTGAATAGTTTTAAACATATCTGAAGTGTGTTTGTAGTGAATTGGCATCGTACAGCGGTCGCATTATGGCACGTTAGTCGATGTTGCAACCGATTGGGACCTCATTAGCCACGATTCAATATAATCATAGTAAGGTAGTGGTTTCATCTTATTGAGACTACCATCCGTTCAAACGACTAATTCTTTTCTTGGGATAAATATTATTTTAATATTAAATTTCAACGAGAGTTTTCGAAGGCACAGCTGCCTTTATCCGCACGATGAAGGCGGCTGTACAGTCGGAAAGCTCGTGTTTAAATTTAGTATTAAAAAGTATTTGAAACAGCGGACGTTTTAGCTCGAAACGAGATCGAAAGGATTCGTCTTTCGAATTAGCCTTTTTCAACCATTTTGTTGTTGTGTATAATTACAGGGGCAGCAGATATACAGCCTATCTTTACAGACACTCCACTCAATGTTACTGTTGTAAAGGGATCGGAGGCCGTACTGAGATGTGGGGTGGAAAATCTGGGAACGAAAACGGTAACATTTATAAAGTAATAGGAAATCCTGAAATAAAATCTCGCTCCGAGCATACTTGTTCTAAACCACGCATTCAGCGTTCAAATCGTTCATTCTAAACACTCAATAAAATTATCAGAAAATGCTCGAAAAATCACTATAAAGGCCACTCCTTCATTTAAATAGATCGAAAAATATTACGATTGCACTGACGTGTTCGGATGCGTCTGGTTAGTATATGTCACCAGTTACGCGAAAAGGGACCATCTGGGAACTCTGTAGAATAAATATTTGAAAAAAAGAGATTGGTTCTAGTAGAGATCTGTTAAAAGTCGAATCTCAAAAATTCTTTCACGGGAAGGCTGATCGATCATTCTAGAATTAGTATAGTGCGAAAAGTTTCGATCCTAGTCAATCTGCGCAGGCTGCGCAGTCTGACAAGGGTCGACACTTTACGCAATACCCAGATAGGCCCTTCTTTAAAAAGGAGGTAATAGATATCGCTTATTGCGTTCATATTGAATCTTCAGTTCAAATTTATTTCAAAATCATTGTGAACTTGACAATTTCACGTTGTTCTTAATTATATTTTCATTTGATATAGAATAAGTGAAAAGTCATTTTTATGGTTAAAATACATCATAGAACGGGTTGATTTATGAAGGTGAGACGAAAACAAGCTTCGAACATAATGAAGACAGCGAACATTTTATCTCTTTATTCATAATTACCCACACCTACGAAGAAGATGAGCATATTGGATTAACCATGTCTGTCTGTCTGTCTGTCCATCATTCCGTTTGAAGATTTCGTTTTCGGACTTAAACCCAAGAACCATTTGACCTAAATTCTTAAAGCGTTGCATATTTGTTTCCAATGACAAAAGGAAGTCCCCTTTTTCTTTCGGATCATGATGGTCAAAAGGTCAAGATCAGACTTGAACGTTGTCTTAAAACTATTTCCGGACTCTTATTCAAAAACAAATTGATCCAGAATCACGAAACGGAGTGCAATTGTTCCCCGAGACCCAAAGACGTTTTCTATTGTTTTTTGATCACGAATGTCAAATGTGAAGGTCACAAATAGCCTTTTTACGAAATCGTTTCCGCACTCTAACTCAAAAACGAATAGACGACTAATATGGGTCAAAAGCCAAGACCACAAATGAACTTTGGCCGATTACCGTTTCAGGATTCTAAATCAAGAAACTAGTGGTCTAGAACTATTTTTGATGAAAAAGTGGTACTGTTATTGGGACAAATCGCTAGTTGGTCTAATTTGCCCGCTTTGCGTCACCCATAGTTTATTTTGAGGACCATATACGCCATTTACGCTGATATCAAAGGAAAATAAAAATGACTACGGTATCACGGATCTACTTCATCTTGTTTACGCTATTACGACTATTTGATCTACCATTTTCGTTCAAATTCTCTTGGTCTTGTTTATTTGGAAAAGATTACAAAATCGTTTGAATTTAAATTATTTCTGCCTCTTTTTTGACAGGTTGGCTGGAGAAAACAGCCCTATAACGTACCCATAACGATCGGTAAAGAACAATTTTTAGAATTGGACAGATTTAAACTAGTGCGAGTGTTACATACGGGAGAATGGAACCTTCATATCAAAAATGCTCAGACTTTTGATTCAGGGATTTATGAGTGTCAAGTTAGTTCTCGGGATAACCTCATGAGAAGAAACGTTACATTATCTGTTTACGGTAAGTTGAATGACGATTTATCCAGTGATTGATGAAGCTCAAGCAAGTTATCGGGATAACCTAATGAGAAAAAACGTTTTATTATCTGTTAAATGTAAATTATAGGAGTTTTATTTCGAACATACATAAGTGTCAAGTAATGTATGGTGATACTCTAAAGAGAAGAAGCGTTACATTATTATTATTTTCATTATTATTATCATTTATTTGTAAGTTAATTGATTTTTTATTCGGGGATTTATGATTGATATGTTAGTTCTCAGAATAACCACGCGAGAAAAAAAAGACTTTTGATCTTTCCATACTTTAAGTATTCCTTGCCATTCTCTTACTATGTTCTTATAATAATTTAGTATTTATCCTATGAGAGGAATTAAAGAAATCATTCTTAAAATAAGCGCACATACATGTGCGTGTAGGGACCTACACTTCATACATTTATTCCCACTTAACTCAAATCTATGCTTAATTTACTTTTCAGATGATACAGACAATTCTCATAAACCAAGTAAGTAAAGTCAAGTTTACTTTATGGATTTTACTTTAAGGGAAACATGGAATTTTTAAAGACATCTTTATTTTACAGACATCTCGAGAAAAAAAAATCACAAAAACGTTGTTAAACTTTGATCTTTGTGCCCATAGCTAGGTTGTGCTTAAAAGCAGTTATGCACAACATCTATTTGCCAAAAATAGGATATTCCATTTTAATAAGAGAAATAACTCATGCATTTACCTCTTTTACGAAAATGGTAATTTGTGACATTACTTCAGGGCTACTCACATGGTTTAATCTGATATAACTTTTGGCGCAATTTTAAAGTAAAATTGAAAGAAAGGCTAATTGGCTTTGTAGGCTACAGTGTGTTTTCTTAGAAACTGGCAACTTTGAGGACTTTTGTGTCTATTTATTTCTTTTTTACTTAGACACGAGAATAAACCACAAATTTTATTTTCAGATATCAGCATCAGCGGAACACAATTTGTAGAAAAAGGCGCATCAATACACCTTACATGTAATGTGACGTCACGTCAAACGTCACGACACACCCTTCCAAAATATTTAGGCTGGTTTAAAGACGGTCGTAGACTGGAAACCAGTTCTAGTGATGATATTTATATAACTCAACATGTTTCCAGTAATGAACATACTGTTATTAGTGCTGTTGACATTCTTAAAGCAAGGATGACAGACACTGGTGTTTATGTGTGTTTGGCAGCGAAAGATTTGGCAACTAGGATTAAAGTGGACGTTTTAAATGGTGAGATCTATACTACGTTGCTGACTTTAGATATGTAGGCTACTTAAAATCAAATAAAATGGCAGTTGATTTATTCAAATCTATTATTCATTTAAGAGATAAAAAGAGTATTTGTTGATTTCAATGACTTCAATGAGGTATGAAACTTCATGGGAGTGATTAAGTTTTCAGTTTGATTTCTACATGAAATCAACAAATACTCTCTTCATATCTTATAATCTAATTTCGTGAAGCAAAAACATGGAGATTTATCGATTAGAAACAGATTTCTTATGGAACTACTTAAGGCGGGAGCTTACAAAATAGCTGCGTAATCAAAGTCATTTTCATCGGGGAATCAAACCAAATTTTCAGCTAATCAGAATGCACAAATCTTGATGGGCACAACTTGGATTAAATTATTAGTTTATATATGAATGAACTATTCTTAAAAGGAATATGCTACCAAATAAGTATCTTAATGTGAATATGCCACATATGTGATGCATTGCTATTAAAATAATAAATGAGCCTGTGCGTGTCATTTCCAACAATTTCATATATGCGCAAGGCAAAGACTCTGACCAGCCTGTGCATCTGCACAGTCTGTCCAGAGTCTTTGCTATGCATTCAGTAGATGGATAAAGTCTGAAAGTATCTGTTGACCATCAGATAACTTTACAATATCAGTGTGTGGCTTTCTACGCTACCAAATGTTTGCACCTCATGAACATTTCAAATTGTTGGAAATGTCATGCACAAGCTCAAATGAAAGATTCGACGTCAACGTTGTTTAAATGTTGTTATTTCGTGCCCATACACTATATCGGCACTCATTACTTATGGGACTTCAAATTAATGTTTGTAAAATAATCTAATCTTTGAACTGTACTAAGATGACCTAAAACCTTTAGGCTTTAAAATGATTCCGGTTTCCCGATCGCTCGTTGAACTATATATTAATCATGTCATCATTAAGGACCACAGGCAATTGTTTGTAAATTTTATTTATGCCTTATATGTTTATAACATATACGACAAAAGTCAAATTATGAAACAACTGCTTTTGGTGGTGCCTATTTTGCACCTGACTGCATATTGTTATAATCTATATTTCAGCAGAGACATATAATGAAAAGAGGGGTAAGTCACGTTTATTTTAATCTATTCACCAATTTTTGTAACTTAATGGATAGGTAAAACGGAAATCAATTTAAAGTAATCGAGAGAAAGAGTTAGAACTACTTTCACTTCATGGGCCTAAGAAGCAAATAATGCTCATGGAATCTACTCCAGTGGATCTCATTCGGCCTCTACATCTGTATGATATAACTGGAAAGTATTAAATTTTATTTTTTATGAAAGATCACATGCCTTGGTTTAAATTGACAACAACGTAATCGATGCCAATACATCGCCGCATTCTGGTTGTTTTATTTGATCTTGTAAATACTAATCGTAATTAAGTATAGGGGCTAATCGTTTGTTTCGGTGTAAGATCGATTTACATTTCTTTGAATGAGTGAAATATAGCTTTTGTTGTTTATGAAACGAAATATCAATCAATCTTACTGGAAACAAACGATTATTCTATTTCTTTAATGCGAAATTGAGACGAAATGTGAAAAATGTTGGACAAATTTTCTTGAGGAGTGTTATTTTGCACTTGATTGCTATAGAAACGTTCATGATGACAACACTTATTGGGCGCAGCTTAGATAGCGTCAGATAGTGCGAAATGAACGAAAGCGGGGTAGAAGTTTTGATAATTTCGCTATTTAGGCGGCATGATAATCTACCGTTATTTTTCGATAATCCGCCGAAAAACATTAATGAAAGGTGGTTTTTATTTCAACTGTTGTCTTCTGTGTAAATAATCATGACCTGCACACAGCTAGGAACCACATACGGAGTACTGAAAGTATCGCTTTTTTAAGTCTTCAGGGAGGTCTTTATTAAAATCTTGATAGTTTGCTCATTTTATATTTCATGAATAATTACGGTTTTCTTATTGCATATTTATAGTCTAAGCTAGCAAGGATTGACCACTGCTTTTATTCGACCTGCGATCATGATCCGAAAAAAATAGATAATTAAAAAAAGAAGAAAAGCTTGCAAGGTTTAATGGCACACCTCTTTTCACGTGAGTGCACTCCTTTAAAAAAGGGTACTATATCTTAAACCATTCCGAAATAGTTTTATACATATGTGGGGCAGCTCTTTATAAAATATATGGTCAAAAGGTCCAATGTGACCCAAATTCGCATATTATCAAGGGTCTGACACTGTAACACTTTCAGGATGAAAACGTTCTTGAAACGTTCGAGAAATAGTAAGATAATTTGCAATAGTACTCACGTGCAAAACGGGCTACAGTGTCTTAACGTTCGCAAACTTTTTTGCAAACATATAGAGGATAATCGTTTGTTTCAGTGTAAGATCGATTTATATTTCATTGAGTGAACAACAAAAGCTATATTTTCACGAGTGGCCACGAGTGAAAATATAGCTTTTGTTTTTCACGAAATGAAATATTAATCGATCTTACTCGAAAAACAAACGATTATTCTATTTCTTTAATGCAAAAAAGAGACAAGATGTGAAATTTCTAGGACATATTTTCATAAAGCGCGTCATTTTGCACGTGATTTCTATGCAACGTTCATTGTGACGTCACATATTTCGCCCCGCATAGATGACGTCAGATAGGACGAAATGCACAAAAGCAGGGTATAAGTTTTTGATAATTTCACTGCTTTTGCGGTGAGTTTATCAAGTGATAATCTACCGTTATTTCTCGATAAACCACCGAAAAGCATTAAAGAAAATGCCATATTTTATTGTAATCTATATTTATCTTCAGAGACGCGGATGGGTGATTCCCTGGTTCAAGAAAGTCACAGCAGCGCCTCGTGTTTTTTATCCATAAACAAGACCATTATACGGGTTTTATTACTTTCCATTGTTATTTGTAAAATAGTTTTACACATGTTTGGTACCTGAGATTGTCTATGAGATTGTATTTGTTGTTATTTTGTTGTTTTATGGTCATATTAATGATTGATTTATGATGACCTTTCAAACATCGTAAATAGAGCTTGAAAAACAGTGGCCAACTGTCAATTTATGGGCTTGTCTCATGCACGGATCCAATCCTGCTTTCAGGATCACAAAACGTTGCGAACAGTTGGCCAATAATTCACCGCTTGCATGCAGTTGCACGCGCAAAGCGGGAATAATTGGCTAACTGTTTGCACCGTTTTGTGATCCTGAACGCTGAGTAGATTGGCGGAGGAGGAGTTTAGATCCTTCGGATTTCTACAAAAATTATTAAGGCGTTCGGAAGATCTGAAAATCAAAGTACCGTATTATTGTGGAAAAGCATAATGACGAAACAATAGCTCTGTTAATGTTGTATAGCGGGCGCATATTGACTTGAACCTGACCTTTATTCAGAATAAATAATTAGGCACATGAATAAATTCCGAAGATACTTCGGCACGTGACGATCAAGCATGGACATTCCGTTATACCGCACAAATTACAGGTATGCGTGGAGATAGAAGTTTACCTATATACGGGGCGCCTAATCATGTAGCAGACGATTCGATTTTAAAATCAGTTATTGCGACTGAGAGAGGAGATTTCATTTCATTTTCATTCAAAATTGAAAATATATATTTTTCTCACCCGCATCTTAAGATATTTAAATAAGAAACTCAATTTATGTATTGATTCACTAGTTCATAAGGGTGACCAAATATCGCCGTTACAGTGAACCGCATGTGCGATAACGGGTTAACAAAGCTAACACGTGCACTCCAACTTTACGTTTGGATTCCGCAGATAAGTCGTGTTTTGCCGAGGAGAAACGACCGGTATTTTATTTATTTAAATCACAAAGGCCAGGTTTAGGTCAATATGCTTCCACTATACATATAGTTACATAAAGCTAATAGTTACGTTATTTTGTTTTCCCGCTGACAGTTGTTTGTTATAAAATGAGTGTATTTTCAGTCCGACAACCCCCGAGAAAAAAACTTGATCCGCACATCCTAAGTAAAACCAGTCCTACGTTCAGGATGACAAAACGGTGCAAACTGTTTGCCAATTTTCCCCGCTTTGCACGTGCTCTTGCGTGCAAAGCGAGGATAAATTGGCGATCAGTTTGCGGTATTTTGTCATCCTAAATGCAGGGCTGGTATATGCATCGATATTCTTGCAAATCAAGTCACATAAATCTACATGAAATCGGTTAAGGTTGTGGACCCTAGTTCTGCAACATGTTGGAATACATGATCTTTCAAAATATTACCCGCGGTTTTCTAATGAAATCATTAGGAAACCTAAGTTAACACTGCTAAAGCTCATTACTTCGGAAACAGTCATATCGCGGCGGCTGGAGCACCTAACAATTGCTTCTTTGTATTTCTTACACATGTACTACCACCAAATCTTTTCCTAGCCTCCGGCTGCTATCTCACATATATAGGTCTACGATTATCAACCCATTGGAAGTAGACAAATAATCGGAAAGGATGCTCTTACAATTACGTTCTAACGGCAAATCCGTGATACATTGTATAAATGTCCGTGTACCTTCATTATGAATTTGACACTATCTCCGATCGAAACTATTGTAAAACACTTATTCAGTGCTTAATTCATTCAGTCCAAATACTCGATAAGAACCATTCATTTAATGCTTCAAAATCATTAAAAAAATCAACAACTACTTTTAAATTCCTCCAAAAAATTCTATGATTGACTTGTCTGAATTTGATAGCGTTTGTAGATCGCGTATGCATTTTTTTTTAGACGGGGGTTAATCGATATCGCTAATTTCGTTCAAATTGAAGGAAATCCACGTTTTGTATTACAGCCCTTTCTTTCTATTCAAAACTCACCCACCGCCCCTTAGCTTTCATTCCAAAAGAATTCACCGTGTCAATAAGACGATACTGCGAACAGTTAGTTCGCCGACGCATCGTAATCAATTCCATAAATCATCCTTGAATTGGTTGTCTGGGAAATGTTTGAAAAATTATGGTATTTTTCTTCAGTTATACTAACGAAATACAAAAAATTTTAATGTTAATTGAAATAATGGGTCTTTGAATGATATCATCAACGACTTCACGTGTGGACTGTAAAATGTGCAATCTCAACATTCACCTAGTCAATTTGGAATAAACGCTCGCCTGTCTGTGGAAATTTTTAATCCCATTGCTATTTACAGTAAACAACATCGTGAAATTGAAAAGCCCTACAGGGAATTATCATTATTATATTATTATTATTATTATTATCATTTTTATCATCATCATTATTATTTTTATCATTATTATTTTCATAATTATTATCATTATTATTATCATTTTTATTAATACTACTATTGGTATTATAAATTGACAAGGTGAATGATTTTGGAATGATTTTCAAATGAAATGGAATGAATGGGGAGAACGAGTTTTGAATGAAATTAACGGGAGGTTATCCATTATCACTTATTTCGCCCAACTGGACGTAATTAGCCATATCCATTACCTCTTTTTAACAAAATCTACGTTCTTTTGTGATTGAGTGTCTTAACGGATCTAAAAACACACTTTAAAACGAACACCAGTCAATAAAATCATTGGGAAAAATGATCCATTTGAATGAAATGTCGATCGTTTAAAACGAATTCGAAGTCTTTTTGAAAAGTATAGAGCCTTTTTGAATTGGTAAGTGAATGTTAGGAATGATAGAATGGGGCGCTGAGTGAGTGAAATTGAATGGTTTAAAGCGATGTGAATGTTAATTTCAAAATGTTACTTACTGTTCATGTCCAAAGCGCGAAGTGAAGACCCTGTGCTGAAGCCGAACTGATCGAAGTCTTTATTTTAAACATTATTTTTTCATTGTAAAAAAACCATTGTTTTTCGAGGAAAATGTAATTTTTCCGGTGATCTTTAATTTCGACATATTTGTTTGGCTGTTTTTTGGAACAAAAAGCAGTCATTTCACCTTTCCACTAATTCAATCCCTACATTTACATACATTCATAGTCATTTCACCTTTCCACTTATTCAATCCCTACATTTACATACATTTAATTTATGAATGAAATAGAATAATCATTCTCCAATTAATTCACCGGTAATTTTGTAATAACTTTCGAAATGTATAAAAATGTGTGCTGGTAAAATTTCATTACAATTGAAGTTGTCGTTTAAAAGTAAGAAAAAAAAAAAAAACAGTCCATTGATTTTTGGACACTCTAGCACGATGATTGTAAAGAATCTTGATTATTTCGGGACAATTAAAGGTTCATGTAAAGAGTTTTGAACCAAATTTAAAGCTTCTTCTATTTACAAAAAGAACAATTTGCCAAGCTAAACAATTATATCAAATTGAAGCTGTACATGAGCACAAGCAGTAGCACAATTTTAGAGGCCCCATCTCATAACAGAATAGCCAAACTATTTTGGAAAAGGGCTGTTTTGTTCAGAACCAACAACTTCTTTACAGCTGGATAAACTTTGTCTTAATTTGATCAGATGTTCCTACTATGTACTACTAAACCCTTAGATATAAAACTCAGTCTCAAAAGGCTCTTTTGAAAATATCAATTTCAATTATTTTGTCAAGCTACATATCAAACCGGTTAGGTTTGTTTTTAAAATAGATGTTAGGTATGATGCAACATCACACCATAATATGCGAAATATTCTATTTTTGTTAAATGATAACTTCTGAATTCAATGATCCAAAATAAATAACTTTATATTTATCATTTTGTGAATGGGATATAGAAATTGATATACATTTATTGCTAAACAACCTTACATGTTTTTTAAACTATTAAGGCTTTATTATTTATTATTGTCTCAATCGTGTACCTATAAATACAAAACATTAAAACAATTAAAACATATTATGTTCATACACGACCATTCTAAAAAGAATTATAGATGAGACTGAATAAGAAAACATAGTCATATACATATTCAACTTTAAAAGTTTTCAGAGATGAAATTCGATATTAAAAGATGCGATTTCCTTCTCTTTTCTTTCTTTATTTTATTTTAATTTATTTATTTATTTATTTTTTTTTTTGAAAGTTCAAAATCGAGATCGAAAATTAGAATGAAACATTTTTGTTATTTTTTTTTATTACTATTATTATTAAAAGAAACTCTAAAATAGGAATTTACTTTTTTTTTGCAGGTGTTTAAAATCAAATCTAAATTTTTATAACTATTACTTATCATTTTTATCATTATTATTATTAAAACCAGTATTTATTCAGATAAGTTGAAACTTGGAGCTTCACCCGACACCAGGTGTTACTTTTTGGGGGGTGGAAGGGGGCGCAAGGACAATTATCAACGAAGACCGATCTGCACATCCGTGCAGCTCGTTCTTCGACGACAAACCTCCTTGGCAGTGAACACATTCATATATACATGAATACAAATACTCATACATAAAAGCATACAAACAAGCATCTATTTATACATACATACATACAAATAAGTACACACATACGCACAAATGAGTATTCGTAGTAAATGTAAGAAACTGTAAAACAGCATATTATTATTTACACAACAATTGTGTACGGTGTTGCAAAATATCAAAACAGGCTTTTGCGACAAAACGTATAACATATTGGTTGGAAAAAAGAAACTTTATCTTTACAAAATCAGGATAATTAATAAAATTCTGACATTTTTTCGATAACTTTTGGTACAGGCTTTCCCTGATATCTTGATAAAGATCACAATGCAACAAAACATGTGCTTCATCTTCCACGACGCCACAATTGGAACATTTTCTATCTAATAATATCCATTTATATTGTGATAACACATTATACCTTTCATAGATCTACACCTTTACAACTTTAAATGACATTCATTATATATGTGTTGATAAATAAGTCAAAATAAATTGCTTGCATACATATGTTTTTGGCCCGAGTTTTATACCAACGGTTGTAGTAGTACCTTGGTAGTACTTAGACTGTACTTTGTTAAAATATGAGCCAATTTTATCCAACAGTCATGCAGTTGCTTGTTCTGTACCATTTTACACAATATTTTGGCTATACCGCTATAGCTATGATAGTCTTGTGTTGCTAAACTGCTTTTGCTCATAAGCAGCTTCATTTTGTTATAATATACGCGGATATACTACTTTTTCTTGGAAAATGAAGTGCCCTTAAAATTGGGTCTCAAACACTTTACATGAACCTTAAAATATACTGAATTCTAGGTCAAATCGCATTTTTCTATCTTTTTTCCGGAAACATCAAGCAACTTGTTTCAGGCGGCTAACGAAGGCAATACGTTTGCAGAACAAACAGAGAAATTTTCTCTTTTCTTGTGCAAAGCATTTTTTGTAAAAAAATCTTTATTTATTTGCCCGTTTCGATCGTTTTCTTACGACAATTTACGTACTAGTTCGTGATATTCGCCCCATTAATACATGTGCGCCTGTTCTTCACCATTTGAGTGCTAGGCTTTAGGTTCTCCATGTGTTTTTCCTTGATAAGATATTGAGGAAAAAGAAGAAATTGCTTTGAGAAAGCAATTTCTCATTTTCCAAAATGTTATCTTCAACGTGAAATAGGCCTATTATTTTGTTCTGTGCAATCTCTTTTAAATTCGAACAGTCTTAATTTCTAAAAACGTGTAGGGTTAACAAATAGAGTTCTATACTGTACAATCCAATAACCTTAAAATGCATGTACGTCTATACATTTAAAATTCATTTTTTTCTTCCACATTTACACCATTTACTCCACTTAAAATCAATTATTTTCATCAACATCTCTTTTACAATTTTTATATTACGCTTTCACGTGCAAAAAGAATATCTGTTGATTTTGTTAACCAATATCTGAAAGAGAAATAGATCATTTGAAACAGCAGAGGTCAATCGAGGTTTGACTTTTGAAAAAAAATGTGTTTACATCTACTGAGATAGAATCTCCTACAGTTAACAACATCGTGAAATTGACATTCATTTCAATCAAAGTGATCATAAATCGCTCACTCGGCGCTCAATTCATTCATTTCAAACACTCACTCAAACCATTTATAAACGTTCCAAAATCACTTTAAAAGATAAGAGCAACAACTACATTAGATATAAATAAAGCTAGAAAAAATGCGATTTCTCTGACATTGTAGAAATTATTGGCGTCTGAATGGATCTTGTTTCTTTTTGTAAACTAAACATGCAGAAAACGGCCATCCTCTTTAACGACCGTTCTTTGGTGGTACCGTCAGTGGTCGCTTGATACATATTTTCCTATACAGTAAAACTTGTGTTAAGCGACCACTATAGGGACCACCAAAAAGCGGTCGTTTATGGAAATGGTCGCTTAATACGAAAACCCATGATAAATGTGACAGTTTATTTTGATCACATTTATAGATTGTCGGCCAAGTCAAAGTGAATCCTTTGATGTTCGAACCCATTAGAATCGTCTTATAGAGACGATTCTAATGGGTTCCAACAACATAAGATTCAACTATAACCAATTTTTCGTTAAGAATGTCCTCTTTTTCAGGGAATTTGCTTACGGTGAGGGAATTTTTATGGTGGTCGCTTAATGAAATTGGTCGCTTAATAGACGTGGTCGCTCGAGCAATATCGACTGTATATGTTAGATTTCACAATTCTTTAACACAGACATAGATTATCCTGATTGAGCTAATACTGCTCGTTTTCTTCCTTTTGTTGCATATTTGTGACCCGTTACAAAAGGGACCATCTTGGAAGTGCGAAAGTATCGACCAAAGTCAGACTGTGCAAATTGCGTCAGGCTGACCATAGTCGAAACTCTTCGTATTCGACATATTTTCTTGATTTAGAATAATCATTCTACGTATCAATGCTACCATCTTTTATTTGCAAACTCAAATTGACTTCGGCTTGAATCTCTTCTTTCAGTTTTTCTAAGTTCCCTGATGGCCTCTATTTCTGTGACGGGTCACGTTTGATATTTTTTAGTCAAATTCACGTTCGATTTTTGGCTCGGCCATTTTTAGAGCAAACGCAAATGCTTTGTAAGCAGAGTTTGCCATGATGTGGTTGTTATATTAACCCTTTCCTGTTTTACAAAATTTTGGACCTGTCCAAATTCAAAGGTTTTGCAGACGAAAGTTTAAAGTGGATTTAATTTGTAAAATAACCATTCAGTAGGGTAGAAAATAGTGTGGAAAAAGAAGAAATTGCTTGTCAGAAGCAATTTCTTCTTTTTTCACAATGTTTTCTCAATCATAAAATCACTGGCACGTAAAAAGCAGGGATTAAACAGCAAAGGGTTAATCTATAAAACGAACTTTCATCGTGCAGCTAGGCATTCTTATAACCTTGGTGTAGTCGTAGCCACTAACGTCGTTATGTGAAAATGTTGGCATGTGGCCGTTTCTCTTGTCTAACTAAAGGTTTTAACACGAAACTTATATATCAGTGTCTCTTTCCTGTCAAGGGGAACATATATCAAAAACATATATCAAAATCCTAAAATTGGCATTCCAAATGCTCGCTTAAACCATTTGAAACGCTCCAAAAATGTCTCAGTTATAAGTTCAACAGCTACCTAAGATTGATCCAAAAAGTGTGTATCATTTCTCTGACTTGCTTTAATTTGGAACCGTCTTGTTAGTTCGTGAAGATATAGTAATCTATTTGTCGATAGAACTTGAATGAATATTTTAATACAAGGGGAATAAATATCGCTAATTACACCATGTTGAACGGAGAAAGCCTTATAGTATTACTGTTCTGACTCATTTTAGTTCATTCCAACTTCATTCCTAAAGCCTTCACCTTATCAATTTCAAAATGTCCTTAACTGCATCATCTTAGTGAATTTTTGTATGAATTATTTCCTTCTTTCGACAAAGATCTTTTGTCTTTTGTCAAGTACCAAACAGACGTTGACACCCACAATCGATGTTGACGAGCCTGTCCTAGTCTATATGGGACAGGTTTACATTCTACGATAGATGCTCTAGTAAGCTTAATTTGACCAAGCGACTTGAGTTTTATTGTTAGGAAGCCATCCCTGGAATCAGGAAGACAAAACGGTGCAGACTGTTTTCCAATGATCCCCCGCTTTGCAAGCAAGCGCAAGTGCAAAGCGGGGAATATTTGGAAAACTGTTTGCACCGTTTTGTGATCTTTAACGCAGGCCAAGAATAGAATATAGGAAAAAAGTCTAATTTCTTTTCTTGCTCTAAAAATAGAATTAGTACTGCATTTTATTTTCGCATTTCAAAAAAGTGTTATGACATATAAATGCGTTCAATCACAAACTTGAAGATAATGATACAAATGATTTTGTCTGTGTAATATACTGTAAAGAACAAATGTGAATAAAATAAGGATAAAAAATTAGAGTCAAGTGTTTTTATTATATGTTTATTTCCAAAATAAATTAAACCTACTCGGGAATAATAAGGGCGCAGCCATGAAAACACGTCATTTCGCACGTGGGTTTATATGACGTCACAAACATAACTGTGGATGACGTTGCGAAATACGAATTCAACGTAAGGTTAATATTTGGTATATTATTATTTGAAAACAAAACGCTTTCAAATTATAACATTCCAAAATCGATCTCCGCAGACGATCGGAAAGCAATCAAGGAATTTGCTTTTCGTTAAGCGTAGGCTATTAGCCAAAGAACCACCAGGAGCCGAATAACCTAAAGAATGACCCAAAATTACTACACTTACGTCCGAGGTACTTTTCAGTTTACGGAAAAGTCCGAGCGATGTTCCGAATGTGGCTATCCCGAATCGCCAGAGGATAAGTTCCCTTGTTGAAGTGTGTTTACATGTGTGGCCCGTCATGCGAAAAAAGACCATCTGGGTAGTGCGTAAAATGTCGACCCTAATCAGACTGACTAGAATCGAAACTTTTTGCATTTTTTCTGATGTTCTGAATCTAGAAGGATTAATCTATCTTCCAGGGAAAGAATTTTTTAAATGGGACCTCTGGTTGATCTCTACTGAAACAAATCGTTTACGCGATTTCATTTTACGGCGTTCGAGATGGTCTCTTTCCGCATGACGGGTCACATTTTTACTACAATGCGAAGCCATTTAAAAAAATTGACTAGCTTTGGGCATGATATTGTAAAATAGAGTTGTAGTTAATTTCATTAGCTACCCTAAGCATATCGTACTCAGGAAAAACTTTTGATAATTGATATCTGTGGTCAGTAGTTTGTCGTTCGACGTAAAAAATTCGAGTGTTTACACTCTAAAGATCACACTTAAGAACCAAATTATGATACTTAGCCAGGATGTTTGTATGGTCAGAAGAATGAGCCCTATTAAAAAGCGGAAGGATCATTCCGAAAACGCGGGAAAGGGGGACTCATTGACAAATTTCTTGTTAACAGATGATGAGTCCTTTTGAATAGGAAAGATCCGTCCTAAAACAAGCGAAGTGTTTTTTGTGATCCATTTTACACTCATGCAAAAATATGATTAGGCAGAATTAAGGAGAGGAATGTGAGCGATATAAGACCATAAAGACCCTGTTATATTTATTGAGTTAAAATGGTGGTATGGGGATCCTTTCAACCAAAATATTTCACCCAAGCCATCGGCTACTCGACCCACCTAGGCGTACTGTTTATCATGAGCCTCTCTTTTTTTTTTTGGGGGGGGGGGGCAAATTACTCGCGTCGCATTGACTTTTGTCAAATGTCGGGAGAAAGTTGGTCGAGTAGGGGTTTGAACTGACGACCCCAAGGATTGACAATCGAATGCCTTACTGCTGACCTCGGCTTTGAACGTCAGGAAAATTCTTGTTAAATATCATCTTTGTCTTCGTGATGATGTAATGTTCTTGAACGTTTTCATTCGGAACAGAGGGCATCTCATATTCAATAACAACGGCCGCTGTCATAGCGTAGTTTATAGCGCGTCGAACTATCAATCTAGAGGTCCCGGGTTCGATCCCTGACGGCGGCACTCATTCTTTTCGACTATTTGTCTCTCACCAATGGGTTGATAATCGTAGACCTATGAGAAATAGAAGCTGGAGGCTTGGAAAGGTTGTGCTGGTTGTACTGGTGAGAGAAATACCAGGAATCCATTGTTAAGTGCTCCAGTCACCGCGATATAACTGAAAAAAATGTTGAAAGCGGCGAAAAAATCCATTTAATCAATCTTATGTAAGTTCTACAAAATTGTGCACCCCGAGTCAATTAAGCACGACCGTTTCGATTGTGTATGCGTTCAAGACGGAAACCTTCGCAAAAAGATAAATGAATGGTACCCCATCTCGCAAATGTTCTTAATGTTATTGCAACCTACATGTAAACACAGGGTTTCTGATTGGACGCCAAATTAAATACAGTCGTATACTTGGTATGGATCCACAATTTTAAGTGAGTGATCAAGGTCAATATTGTCTATAAAGTGATAAGACAAAGTTGACCTTTGATCACTCACTCCAACTTGTGGATCTATACAGTAGATTAAAAAAGTGTCCGGTGTAGAAACAATCAAGGTGGCGGACATAAACAATGTAAGACTACATGTTGACTACATTTTAGGGCTGTCTATCAAAGTCCATAGACTTTATTAGTTTGTGGATGTCTTGAAGATATAACAGACTGCAATCTTTGGTTTCCTCCTCATGTAAACCATAATTCTTAAAGTGCCAACAACAACAGGCCCCTAAATGAAAGCATCCAAAAAAGTTTTGTTGAGAGGCGCATCATAGGTTAAAAAGCACTAAAATGACTAAAGCAAGCACCTTTACAGCAAAATAAATGAATTTCTTCTTTTTTCCAAAAAAAAAAGGCTTTCCCAATCTTTCGTTCCGTGTTATCTGCAATTTTAACCAATACTAAGTTAAAGTTCCATCGTGTGCCAACACGTTCGTTTTTAAGCGCAAAAATTTTGTAAAATTAACATAATTTCATAATCAGGAGAAATCGATGGTTCAGCGCGAAACAGTTGTAACTCCCTATAAACATATAGGGAGTTACAACTGTTTCGCGCCGAGCCATCGAAATGTTTGTACATTTCATTCTTAGAGAAAAATAAGCACAATCCTATCAGCGGTCCCTATCAAATTTTGAGTACATGTAGTATGTAAGGATTACTGACCAGAGAGCCGAAGTAAATTCTTGGATTCTTATATTATTTTTTGTGTGCAGTGTGGTGAAAAAGTGACCAAGCATGATGGCGAACAGATAAAAAATAAAAACTAATTATTTACAAAGTCAAAGTCGTTAGTTAAGCATCAACATTGAAAATAACCTTTATTTTTGCAATTTAAAATGTACTTGCATTTCATCGCTCCCTCTGCCTTCTTTGAACGGACATTTTAGTACGCTAAGTGAAACCAAACCATGGGAAACAATCCCGGAGTAGACCGTACACATTCAAGATGTCATTATTGTATCAGGAATCACCATAGCGTCTATTTGAACGATTTCGCGATCCGTTTTTCATTGCATTCTACAGTTAACAACATCGTAAAATTGACAAGGTGAATGATTTTGGAATTAATTTTGAATGAAATTGAATGAGTGTGTGGAGCGAGTTTTGAATGAATTCAATGGAAGGTGATCCAATATCACAACTTTTGTTCAGGATGAACGAAATGTGCTATATAAATTACCTCTCTTGAATAGAGTATGAATACAAGTTCTATAAATAGCTTTTCATTCCTTAAAAAACCTAACAGACACGCTTACAGTTTGAATTACGTCAGTGAACATGCGATTTTTCTAGCTTTACCTATTTTGAATAACATTGTTGATTCCATCTATTTCAGTGGGTTTGGAGCATTTTTGAATGGTTTGAGTGAGTGTTTGGAATGAATGAGTAGTGCTTACAGCGAGTGCTTTGGAATGGTTTTGATCCAGATGAATGTCAATTTCACGATGTCGTTAACTGTATTACCAATCCATCTCATCACTGATCCGGTACCAAAAGGTCATAACCAATAACTACTACGGTTATGGAAACTCTTTCTGTCGGAAGTCCATGACCATAAAGGTCTAACAAAGGCGTTTTTACAAGATCGGCCTTGCGTTCAGGATGACCTAACGGTGCAAACAGTTTGGCAAATATACCCCGCTTTGCACGCAAGTACGCGTGCAACGCGGGGTATAAGTGGCAAACTGTTTACAACGTTTGATAATCCTGAACGCAGTGTTGAATTCTCTAGAAACCAGAAGTGGAACACACTTATTCATTTCAAATCTGCGGTAAAAGCTAAATTGTTTTAAACTCACCTATCTGTGTTTTTCCTTAATACGATTTAGACTGTTCGTCGTTAGGTCGTCAGCTCTATGTTGAGTCATTCTGACTTGTTTCAAAGAAAGGTCTACCCCTTTCAGAGACCTTCGAGCAGCTACATCGATTGGATGTCCTCGGCGTTAAGCAATTCGAAAAGATAGCTAGGGGACTTAATCCGCCCGAATTCGTCTTAAAAAACAAGGACCCGTATACAATGACACGAGGCACAGCTGATTATTGCCCTTGTGTTCAATTAGAAACTTCTATTGGCGCGACTCATTCATGTTTCTCTCTAATTAACAAATCTCATAAATAACAGACTGTTATGTTGCTAAACGTCTCAATTCGTCCGTGGATGATCAAGCCTTATAATTAATATTTCTTGTGCTTATCGACGAAATATCATCTGCTGCCATGAATCGCAATGATTGGTCCTTCTAGAGAGTTTAAATATGGACTTTTTTCTTTGTTCAGCAACTTTCTGTTGTATTTTTTTTCAGGCTCAAAGTAAAATAGAAAAAGGAAAAGAAAACCTACCGCCTAGAACTCAGCGTTTTTATATACAAGTACGTCAAAACCAGCCGGGTTAAGCGGGGCTGTTCTTCACATCAAAGACTTCTTATTTATTTATTTTTTTCTTATCTTTCCACTTTCGTAAGAGTATATTCGAGTAGTGAGATCTCCAGATGTGGTCATGTCAAGATCCACCACCTCGCAAACCAGTACTATTTCATCGCTCGGATGTCAACTTGTTCAAGTGTCCTGGAATGACGATGCAATGCTTGCTCCGACTGGCATTTATTTGGGTCGGCACATTATATATGTCTGTATATAATTATATATTCCGCCTTTTGTTTCCTGTGTTGCCTTGATCTGAAGTTTTTTCTTCTTTCGTGTGTTCACTGACCGATTAAATGTCGCCTGCTTTACCCGTACGTCTGCTTTTCTTTATGTTGCAATAACTATTTTCATTGCAAATTGTTATAAAGTCTGATCATGAGTTAATAATTTAATTCTAAATTAGTCAACCAATTTTCGAGCATTCTGATTGGCTGAAAAAAGATTTTTTTTAAGCTTCAAAAGAGTGTATCTTAAGAAATTGCTTTCAATATTGATGAATCTTACATTTTTGCTTCATGATATCAAATCAAAGTTGGGTCTTGATAATCACCCCGGGACGCACCGGGACACACCGGGACACCCCGGGACGGTTCATATATAAAAAGTAGGCTATAAAATCATTAGGCAATACGAAATTGTTTATAAAAATATACATTTGATTAAATATAGATAAGAATTTTACCTTGTTGAATTGGTTTTATGCTAATTATGATGATATCATTGTATTGAGACAGACACCCCGGGACACCTCACCGTTACCGTAGTGATCGTGGAAGAGCATGCAATTTCATTAAAATAATCTTTTACAAATACTACAATAAATAATATTCCATTAGATAAGAATATGGAATGTGAGGACTTTTTTTCAAGGAGTATTAAAAAATTACGGATGTGACACAATCCCGAGACTCACTTAAAGTACGTACCTTTTTTAATGAGTATGTTAATAAACCCCGGGACACGTTTATCAGTTTAATGAGAATTTGATCGTTGTTTCGGGGGAAAAAATATTGACATGAAAATAAATTATAAAACAAAGTTTATCATAGTGAAATAATATTAAAAAATCTATGTTTATAGACTATATTGATTATGACATAACACCCCCGGACTTAATGCAAGTGCAGAAAGAACTAACATTGTACCTGATTCTCGTTAAATAAGAAACATACCGAGACTAATTTTGTATACAAAAACGAGCTCAAAAAAGAATTTCACGTAGTACATAAAAAACGGGACTCATTCTATATGCAAATACGAGTTCAAATACTTTTGGTAAGGAACAAATAACACCCGGGACCAAATATATTTTCACTGAAATCTTTGCTAATGATTTCCCTGAAAAATAGAAAACACCCCGGGACTCAATTTATATGCATAAACAAGCTCACAACACGATTTCGCATACGATAAGATACACTCAGGGACTTAATTCTATTGAACAGAAAACATACAAAACGATTTCTCTTGGAAGAAGAAACACCCCGGGACTATTTTTTTTATGTATATACGAGCTCACAAAACGATTTCGCATAGGAAAGGAAACACCCGGGGACTAAATTCAAATGCATAAGAAAGCATTCAAAAGGATATCTCTTGGATGAAGAAACACCCCGGGACTCATTTTATATGCATATTCAAACTCACAGAGCGATCTCGCATTGGATAAGAAACACCCGGGGACTAAATACAATTGAACAGCAAACATACAAAACGATTTCTCTTGGAAGAGGAAACACCCCGGGACTCATTTTATATGCATATTCAAACTCACAGAGCGATCTCGCATTGGATAAGAAACGCCCGGGGACTAAATACAATTGAACAGCAAACAGACAAACGATTTCTCTTGGAAGAAGAAATACCCCGGGACTAGTTTCTTATGTACATGTATATACGAGCTCAAAAATCGTTTTCTTTTAGGATATAAAAGGACCTCATGACTAAATTCAAATGCATAAGAGAACTACCAACGTGATTTTACTTGGATGAAGAAACATCCCGGAACTAATTTTTATATGCATATAGTATACAAAATCACAACACGATAGGATAAGAATTACTCCGCGACTAAATTAAACTGAACAAGAATCTTAGTAAACAACTTCTCTTTGAATAAGAAACACCCCGGGACTAAATATAATTGATATACGAGCTAAAAAAAAAAAGAATTCTACAGGATAAGAAAAGAATCCAGGGACTAATATGCATACAAGAAATGAAACGTTTCAGAAAAGGATTTGAAACACTCCGGAACTTTTTCAATTGAACATTAAATTAACAAAACAATTTTCCTGGAAGAAGAAAGTCCGACCTGTGACTGATTGACAAATTTTTTATAGATATACGAATTCATAAATCGTTTTCTTCATGATAGAATAAGAAACACCCCGGGACTTAATTCAAGTGCACGGGAATCCTAGTAAACGACTTCTCGTGAAATAAGAAAAAAAGGGACTTATATAAATGCACATACGATCTCACAAAAGAGCCCCGGGACTAATTTTTACAAAGCGATTTCACAAACGCATAGGGACTGAACTTAGCCTATATAAATTACTCATAAAAAACAATAAATCTGTACATTTGTATAAGTAATATATACATAATATCCATCTATTTTTTGCATATTAATCATATTCGATGCGTCCCGGGGTGTTTCATTGAGTCCCGGGGTGTCCCGGTGCGTCCCGGGGTGAATATTAAGACCGATCAAAGTTTAAGCCTCGGACATCCCTGTTGAAAACAAAACAAATCAAAACAAAACAAAAAAATAAAAATAAACACACACACACACAAAAACAACAGGATCTATAATTGACCATGAAAGATAAAAAACACAGATTATCAACAAATCAAGGCCATGGTACATGTGTGGTGCAATAGACCAGCAATCTGACAAGTTCGAGTTGGGCAACCGGGCCATTAATTGACTAAAAATCGTGATCTTGTAAAAGCAGATCTATAGAAAATTAAAACAATTATAATGGATGTTTGTGTCACTTCTAAAAGCAGAAAATATTACATGCTAGTAAATTCGTGAAATGAAAAGACAGCTGAATTTATTTCAAGTTTGATTAAAGCTTTTTCGCAGACTTCAAAACTCCCAGACTAAATTTTATAGAAAAAGTAGTAAGACTAAATTACACAAGAGTGACTTCCCCTGAATAAAGTAGACATCAATTTCATTATTAAAAATTTCTTTCCATATCCCTCTAAAAGAAACGTATTAACATTTTAAATTAATAAAATAGATTTGCCATATCAATCTTTGATTTTCTGTCATAGTGTTAATACGATCAAAAGGTCCATATATATGTGTAAATGTAGAGTTACCCTATTTTCGGATATACAGTGCTGTCGGCTAATCCTACGCACTTAAGAAAGTCAAGTACAAAATTCGTGTAAAGATATTGGATGTACAAAAAAAAAAAAAAAAAAAAAAAAAACCAATACACGGCTAAACTCATTAACCATTTTGGCTATGAAAAAGACATTTTATCTAGACCAAAAAGTCACTAGAATTAAACAATCCAGTGATCAGGTGATGAACAGAGGCACCGTCGCGTTAAATGCTGTTATGAACGCAGATTTTGTCGGCTTAACCTGCGCAGTCGAGGAAAGAATGTAAATTATGTCCCTAAATCTGTTAGAATTAAAATGAAAAATACTGAGACAAAAACGGGTAATTTTTTACTTTAAATGCACACATGAACTTTTTTGTTTAAATGGTGAATTGATCCAATTTGGGTATGAAAAATAGGTTGTTCTGTTTTTATGTTAAGCGGCCATTTTCTTACCGTTTACATGATGTCATATAGCTGCGCAGCTTTAGACGACGCGCAGTATTACCCGACATGAGTGTACCTGTTTCTAATGCAATCCAGATAAAAACTGTTGACGACTTAAAATGAAGAGATATCTCAATATCTCGAGCAATATCTTGATAAATAAAATCCTCTGATAAAATGGAAATTGTTAAAAAGTCACAACAGTAAATTCCCTTATTATCACGGAAATTATCAGGGTCTAAAGAATTCAGAAAAAGGCACTTGTCCTGCAGAGCAAGTCACATGAAAAAGTTGCTCGTCCTGCTTTGAATGTCACTCCCCCTACTATTGGCCAATGAACTTTTAAAAACGAACTTATATCTGAAGTTGACATTTTAGAGTAAAGACAAACCAAAAAGTCAAAAGTTATGAAGTCAAAATAACTTTAATTTCGGAGTTTAGATACCGGTAAAAAGATTCGGACGAGGGAAATAATTTATTTTTTAACATACAATATAGTGGATTTTTCATGCTCAATTTGATGATCGTGTCTATATACGACTAATGAAGTAGTAGATAAAAGCAAAGCAAGTGAAAAACCTTCAAATTCTCCATAATTTCCATTTTTTGGGATCAATTAACATTTACGATGTTCAGGTACCGGGTTATATCATATCCATACCAGGTTTTTTTTTTAATCAAAGTACATGACTGTCTACAGTTCGGGTTGTTGCAAACTTCTATCATCATTTAATTTGTTTGGGGCCCCTTTTCTGTCTTTTATCTGTATTTACCAAGACACTATGCATTGTTATTAAGTGCCATTAATTCTTCACTCATCGGGGCGTACAACTGACCTAGAATTCCACTTGTCCTTCGTGATTTCTTACTTGTAAATAAGAGCGGACCCTGAAATTTTACTGTTGAATGTATAAATTTGTCTGTGTCAAACATTGAAAGAGCAAGATAATGTTGCTGCATCACCCATCAGTCTGTCAGCAAAACTAATCAAATGAAATTCAATTTCCAACTACAGTATTTGCCATTCTAGATTGAATGCTTGTGCTCCTTGTAACAGGGCTCGTGTTTGACCCTTAAAGCAGGGTTTTGACTCCCAAAAGTTCCATTTTGACCCTCAAAAGTTCACTGCAGGGGGCCATTTTGATACACTTAATTCCCAGTGGTGCAACCTAAGCAATATGAAATATTTTATAGATCAATTGTTCATACTATTTCAAAAGATTTATATAATATTGATACAACATAAACAATAAAGTGTATCTACACTTTATTGTTTATGTTGTTTCAGTTATATAGATTACTTTAAAGACCATTAAGTTTTCATGTTTTGCTCTTTCTTGACCCCTTCAAAACCAGATTTGACCCCCAGTATTTTATGGGCAAGGGGTCAATGACTCCCTAATTCAAAAAGCAAGCACAAGCCCTGTGATAATGAATGCTGTTGTAGCCTCAATTTGTGCATGTAAATTATAATCTCTTCACATAATAATGATTAGCTCATTGAAAACATGAAAATATTTTTTCTGCCATCTATTCTTAGAAGATCTCTATTGCTTTACAGGGGGTCGATGAGTCTTAGATTCTCTTTGACCTCATTTTTAACCAATCAGATTATCCAAATATACTTAGCTTCATTAGAAAGTTACCACCCAAAATACCCTTAGATCTTTCAAATAGGATTGTCCTATGCAAAGTACTATCTATCTATCTATCTATACATCCTGCATCACCCTCTTTCGAGTATAACGTGCAGTTGCGCTGTCAGTGCCAAAGTAAAAGGGGGGAAAGAGATAAAAAGTGAAAGTGAAGCTGATAAAAGGATAAAAGTGTAAAAAGTAATGTTAGTGCAGGGGAAGTGAAAAGTAAAGGAGGTTAAAAACAGTGTATTTACTTAAGGGGATAGATGGTTTATCTCACAGACTCCTTTTCTGAAGGAGAGGAGATTTTCCAGCAATACTAGGTGGGAAGGGAGTCTGTTCCACAGTACAATCGATGCAGGGTAGAAGGAGTTTTGGTAGTACGTAGATGGAGTGTGGATTTGTCTATATGAGAGGGGGTGCATGTGACGAGTAAATCTCAAGGGCTTCTCAAAATATGAAGGTAGTTCAATAGCAACATGGCCGTTTATAATTTTGTAGAACAAGATCATACGAGCATCGATTCGTCTATTCGCTAGGGACCTCCAACCAAGCTCACTCAGTATGTCAGAGACACTATCGTAGGGAGAATATTTACCTTTGACCCATCTGGCAGATCTTCGCTGTACCATTTCTATTTGATTTATGTTTTTTTTTAGTGTGGGGGGACCAGATGGATGAGCAATACTCGACTTGTGGCCGTACCAGGGATCTATATGCTAGTTCTTTGACTTTTTCATTTTTGGTTTTTACATTCCTTTTGATGAATCCTAATGTTCGGTTTGCTTTGGAGGTTATGCTGTTGATGTGCTCATTCCAGCTAAGGTCGTCAGAGATGGTGACACCAAGATACTTCGCAGAGTTTGTGGACTCAAGTATCTGGCCATGGAGAGTATACCGAGTATCAAGTGGTTTTTTGGCTCTAGTAATATGCAGTACCTGGCATTTACTCGGATTGAACTCCATGTCCCAGGCTCGTTCCCATGTCTGCAAAGTATCTAGGTCAGCTTGGAGGGTGTCACCATCGTCCGAGGACCCAACTGTTAGGTAAACGGCCGTGTCGTCTGCGAATAGTCTTACCTGAGATTTAATGTTATGTGGTAAGTCGTTTATATAGAGCAGGAAGAGGAGAGGCCCAAGAACAGATCCCTGTGGCACACCGGATGTCACAGGGACCCCCTCAGAGCTCTCCCCCTCCAGCACTACAGCCTGGGTTCGTCCAACAAGAAATGCTCTTATCCAGTTTAGGGTGCTTCCTTTCACTCCATGCTGATGTAATTTAAAGAGGAGTTTTGAATGGCTGACCTTATCGAATGCCTTGCTAAAATCTAGGAGAATGAGGTCGACCTGCTTACCATTCATAAGTTGCCTGCCCAGGTCTTCAACAAGTTGGATAAGCTGAGTTTCGCATGATCTTCTTTCCCGGAATCCATGTTGCAAGTCATATAGAATAGAGTGCCGATTAAAATGTTTCGTGAGTTTAGACGCAATTATATGCTCCATCACCTTGCATAGAATGCATGTCAAGGAGATGGGCCTATAATTGGCAGGGTCGCTTTTGTTTCCCTTCTTGAAAACCGGGCTGACATTTGCTTTTTTCCAATCTGTGGGGATCTTACCTGTTGAGATAGACTTTTGGAAAAGTAGTTGGATGATTGGAGCTAGTTCGTTTTTGAGTTCTTTAAGGACTATGGGCTTGATCCCATCTGGGCCTGCGGCTTTGTCTGGTTTTAGTTTTGATAAAAGTTTTTCTATGTGCGATATTTATACTAGGTATAAATGTGTATTCACAAATTAACTATTGTGTTGATAAAGTGTTTTCATTATTGACACAATACGTCACATGCAAAAATTAGGTAATTCTTACGCTGTTGATTAAGCAAAATTTAATGCAAATTGTTTATGGATTATGCTAGCCAATAATCATGCCGAAATAAGGACATTCAAATTCTTGAAGATTTTGCACATATGAGACATTTGACTAACAAGCAACGTCATTGAGTTTTTAGTATATTCGAAGCAGGATTGTGTTTTCTTCAAACTGTAGGCTGAATAGGCTGCCCTCATCAAATGAATAATGAAACTTGCCCATGGCCATCAGTAATCTTGGTTTGTAGATGATAGGCCACACCCAGGATGCCAAAAGATGATGTCAACTCGAACTGATGGTCAATTCATGGAATTGTATGTTCACGATGTTTAATACAGACTAGATGCTTGACCTTAACCTCTTCTTTTTTTGTTTAATCCATTCTAGCATCCATTAAATGCTATATTCCAGGGAATTGTTAGAATAAACAACTATGTCCAGTGATGTAGGCAATGAAGAAATTAACATTGATAAAAAACAAGATCTGTCTGCTGCCCAACGTGCAAGGATAGAAAGAAATCGTCAAAAGGCTTTACTTTTGAGACAGAGTCGCTTACAGGCCCATCCATATGCCACTGACTCACTGGGGTAAGTTAGACAACTTTGGTACTGTAACTTGCTGAAATAATGAGAGAATAAGAGCAAATTATCGGTTTTCTTCTCAAACATCGTTACTTCAGCTGGTATAAAGCTGTAGTTATGAGTAATGGGAAGAAAAACTATGATTTATCATTTATGCTATGCCACTGTCAGGCTTCATGTAACACCCCTGGTCCCAATGACATGTCTGGTAAAAATCATGCTGGTCTGATAATTTTCCCATGGATACAGGACCTACTGACTAGTAAAATCCAGCCAATAATGCAAAGTGTTCTATTGTTCTGTCTGTTAGAAATTAGTTTGGTCTGGTAACAAATTTAAGTTTACTAGACCCACTGTCCAATAGAAAATATGGATATGTTGTGAAGACTGCACTGTGCCATTGGCAGGGATCATTTTTGGGTGAAATATGGAGAGATTATCTCATTTTTCTGCCAGGTATAGCAGGCGCATATTAACTTGAACCTGACCTTTATGCAGAATAAATAATTAGGCACATGAATAAATTCCGAAGATACTTCGGCGCGTGACTATCAAGCATGGACATTCCGTTATACTGCACAAATTGCAGGTATGCGTGTTTAGTAGTTTACCTATATACGGGGCGCCTAGTCATGTAGCAGACGATTCGATTTCGACAACAATTATTGCGACTTAGAGAGGGGATTTCATTTCATTTCTATTCACAACATATAAATTGCATTTAAAGAAATTTGAAAATTTGTATTTTTTGCTCGCTGGCATCTAAAGATTATCAAATAGGAAACTCAATTATGTATTGATTCACTAGTTCATTAGGGTGACCAAATATCGCCGCTACAGTGAACAGCATGTGCGATAACGGGTTAACAGAGCTAACACGTGCACTCCAACTTTACGTTTGGACTCCGCAGGTAAGTCGTGTTTGCCGAGGAGAAACGATCGGTTTTTAATTTATTTAAATCACAAAGGCCAAGTTTAGATCAATATGCTTCCAGTATATCTCATTGAAATTGGCTTACTGAGAGAAAATTTTCAAAGTAAAATGTAATAAAGTGAAGAATTGTGTTGGCTTAGGGGAAAAAAGTTGTATTTGCCTATAATCATATGGACAGTTTCAACTGTTTTGCACTGTGTCATTGATTTGTTGGAAATTCTTACCAAAAGCTCTTAATTTCTCATTAGATTCAGCTGAATGAGATATTTTTGCACATGCTATTCTGAGCCAGAATTATCCTTGCATTGGGGGATTTCTTCCTTTGTGGATTGACCCATTACAAAACACAAAATTAAAGGCGGGACCAATTTGAAGAAGTTGCAGGTGAATTTTTCAAAGGTGAAATTTAATTAATTTTGTCTTTGAAGAAGAAACAGAGTTTAGGATAAATATGAAATTGCTTGGAATGATGTGATAAAGTGTTTGTTTTAATGTAGTTGAAACAATTCAATGTCATTATAAAAAGTAACATAGTCAAATCCCCATTTTAATATTTATATTAAGATGATATTATATTTTCATCTTTGTAGAGATGTAGGTCTAAGAACCTTCCTGAAATTACATGTATATGAGATTTTCTGCTCTAATCTTATTTTTGGCTATTGCTTTGTTAACATTTATCAATGTTTATTTCCATGTTTCAGTAATCGTGTGAAGGCTCCACCAAGGGATATTGATACAGGGGCTGGGTTCTTCATAGAGACTGGGGGAGAAGAGGAACCCAAAATACAGACTGAGATCATCCACCCTGCAGGTAAAGATGATTCTGGTTTAGAATTTGACATGTTATGTACTCATAGATTGAAATATAAGCCTGTGCGTGACATTTCCAACAATTTCATAAGTGCACAAAGCAAAGGTTCTGGTAAGCCTGTGCAGCCACACAGTCTGACCTGAGTCTTCACTATGCACTTTATAGATAGATAATGTTTTAATTGCTCCCAAGGTGGTCAGAATATATTCTTATTAGTCCCCCACCGGTTACCGGTTGGGGGACTATAGGTTTGCTCGATTCCGTCTGTCTGTCCGTCCGTCCGTCCGTCCGTCCGTCTGTCCGTCCGTCCGTCTGTCCGTCACGCTTTTGTCCGGGCTATATCTTCTAAACCATATGTGCTAGCAACTTCAAACTTGGTACACTTATAGATCTCATTGAGGAGCAGTGTCATGTTCAAGAACCGTTACTCTGCCACGCCCACTTTTTGAGTTATTGCCCTTTGTTGTTTTTACCCTTACATTCTTGTCCGGATCATATCTCCTAAAGTATAAGTGCTAGCAACTTCAAACTTTGTACACTTATAGATCTCATTGAGGAGAAGTGTCATGTTCAAGATCCATAACTCTGCCACGCCCACTTTTTGAGTTATTGCCCTTTGTTGTTTTTACCCTTACATTCTTGTCCGGAACATATCTCCTAAACTATAAGTGCTAGCAACTTCAAACTTTGTACACTTATAGATCTCATTGAGGAGAAGTGTCATGTTTAAGAACCGTTACTCTGCCACGCCCACTTTTTGAGTTATTGCCCTTTGTTGTTTTTACCCTTACATTCTTGTCCAGAACATATCTCCTAAACTATAAGTGCTAGCAACTTCAAACTTTGTACACTTATAGATCTCATTGAGGAGAAGTGTCATGTTAAAGAACTGTTACTCTGCCACGCCCACTTTTTGAGTTATTGCCCTTTGTTGTTTTTACCCTTACATTCTTGTCAGGATCATATCTCCTAAACTATAAGTGCTAGCAACTTCAAACTTTGTACGCTTATAGATGTCATTGAGGCAAAGTGTCATGTTCAAGATCCGTAACTCAGCCACACCCACTTTTTGAGTTATTGCCCTTTGTTGTCTTTACCCTTACATTCTTGTCAGGATCATATCTCCTAAACTATAAGTGCTAGCAACTTCAAACTTTTTACAGTGATAGACCTTGTTGAGGACAATGGTCATGTTCAAGAACTGTTATTCTGCCACGCCCAAATTTTGAGTTATTGCCCTTTGTTGTCTTTACCCTTACATTTTTGTCCGGATCATATCTTCTAAACCATAAGTGCTAGCAACTTCAAACTTAGTACACTGATAGATCTTATCAAGGACAAGTGTCATGTAGAAGAACTGTTTCTCTGCCATGTCACTTTTTAGAGTTATTGCCCTTTGTTGTTTTTTAGTCTTACATTCTTGTCCCGATCATATCTCCTAAACTATAAGTGCTTGCAACTTTAAACTTTTACAGTTATAGATCTATAAAGTAGGAGGTATATTATAAGAGAGGATTTTTTGTTATCCGGTGGGGGACTCCTGTATTGCATCGCAATACGACATGCACTTGTTCCATTGTGTTATTGTCTAATTTGCTGAAATTTTGTGCCTTGCGTACATGTGAAATTGTTGGAAATGTCACACACAGGCTCATATATACAAATGTGAACCATCCCGTGAAAAGGGACCATCTTGGAACTTTTTAATATAAAATTGTTATTTGTTCCAGTAGAGGTCAACAGGTTTTCACATTTCAAAAAATTCTTATATAGGAATGTAGATTGAACATTCTAGATTCAGAAAATCCACACAGTGCCAAATGTTTCTAGCCTGGTCAGCCTTCGCAATGGGCCAAGTCTGACTAGGGTCAACACTAGACACACTACCCAGATAGTCCTTTTTGCATGGCTATTTAATTTGATTTTTTTCCCTTCATTCTCATTCCAATCTCATGAGCGAAATTTGTAATAATATTGCAGAAAAATGGTAAACCATTTTGAGACTGAAAGCCTTTTCTGACTGTGCATTGAAATTAAAGGCCTGGATGGACAGGAAGCACTAGTTAAAGTAAAAAATTGGTTTTGCTAAATAACTTTATAAACAACATCAACTGTGAGGGGTCAAAGAGGAGGTATAACTAAAATCACTATGACTAAAATCAGACTGCACATCCTTGTTGATACAATTAACAACATCGTGAAATTGACAAGATGACTGTTTTTGGAATGATTTTTGGTTGAAATTGAATGAGTGTGTAGAATGACTTTTGAGTGAAATTAAAGAGAGATAATCCAATATTGCAAATTTTGTTCTGGGTAAACAAAATTAGCAATATTAATTACCTCCCTTTATTAAAAAATGCAAACAAGTTCTATAAATAGCTTGCTGTTTCTTCAAGAACCCATCTGATGCTTACAAATTCAGTTATCAGTGAAATTACAATTTGATTTCTTTTTATATATTTCTAGCTTACCTGAGCATGAAGTGCTCAAGGTGAGCTTTTGTGATTGTCCAATGTCTCTGGTCAGTCGTGTGGTGTGAGCGTGTGTCATCCACAATTTATTTAAACACCTTCTCCTCCTTAACCGGTGGGCCAATCTTGATGAAACTATTTTTGCAGGAATGTTCCTTTGGTCAAGGTCTACCAAAGTTGTTCAAACAAATAAAATGAACCCTTAACTCTCCCTTAACCCTCAACAAAAATGGTTAATAAAGGAAAATTTTCAAAAGTCTTCTTCTCTGAGACCAGAAGGCAGATAGCTTTTACATTTTGTATTTTGCATCACCTAGTGGAATTCTACAAAGATTGCTCATATCAAGTTCCTGGGCTCATAAAGTGGTTGCATCACCTGGTCGCCTCCCTTTTTACATAGGATCAAAGAGCGGAAATCTTCAAAAATCTTCTTCTCTAAAACCAGTAGGCAGACATCTTTCATATGTGGTATGTAGCATAATCTAGCGGACCTTTATAAACTATATTTATTTCAAACCCCTGGGGTCAAATTTTGGCTCCACCTGGGCCTATCCCTTTTTACATAGAAACAAAGTGTGAAATCTTTAAAAATCTTCTTCTCTGAAACCATAAGGCAGAGAGAGCCTTTATATTTTGATATGTAGCATGATCTAGTGGATTACCAAATTTGTTCATATCATGCCCCTGGGTTCATATTTGGGCTCTGAATGGCCCCAACCCCCTTTTATACATAGACACCAAGGAGGAAATCTTAAAAATTTGTTTTCTGAAACCAGATGGCAGGGACTTTGCGTAATAGTTTCATTAAATTAAATTCAATCAAGTTTATGCATTACATGTCCCTATGTTCATATAAGGGTTGTGCCCATGCATATCTTTTTCGCTCTTTGCTGAAACATTTCATGGTATTGATCATATGTAGAAATTATCTCCTTGTTGACATCCTACTATTTAATTGATTTGATGTCCAAGGGATCATAGAGACTCAGGTGAGTGATCTACGACCATCATGGTCCTCTTGTTTGCATGAAGTTATTGATTTTACCTTTTTCAGTCATTTTGGAGCGTTTTTGAATGGTTTGAGTGAGTGTTTGGAATGAACAGAGCTCTGAGTGATCAATTTTAGAATGGTTTTGAATGAGATGAAAGCCAATTTCACGATGTTGCTAACTGTATCCCTCGTAAAACAGGAATATTCCGGGTTCAGCGTGATAAGGTAAATGGATGTTGAATGAGTAAATGCACAGACATTTTTTACACTCTTTCTTTAAGTCTATGATAACATGGAAGTAAGACAAAGCTTTCATTTGTCAATCACTGTCCAGCACCCAAGTGTAGGCATATGTAAGCAGTGCTTGTTTGTCAAATTTTAGCTCTGCTGTCTCAGAGAAAAACCCAAGGTATCCTGATCACATTGGTGCTGTTGTCTTTGGCATAGGCATCGGCATTGGTGTGATAAACTTTAACCATGGTCATATTTCTGTTGTTGTTAAAGCTATCTTCATGAACCTTGGCATTTTAGTTCTGCATCACAAAAGCTATCCAGACTATCAAGGGGGATAACTTTGAAGGCATTTTTGTAAGAGTAAAGCCTCCTTTTCAATTAAGATTCTATGCATAATCCATCACCTGCAGCTGAGCATAACACCCATAGGTGCTGTCCTTGTTTAGCATTTTTATGCACTGTCCAGATTCTGGCAGTGGAGTGTAAGGTTCTGCATGCAGTCCGCTTTTTTGTTCTTACACGGAAATGAATAAACTTTTTATTAAGAGTGATTCTGCCATTTTGTTTGTAGGTCCAGTGGTGGAGTTGGACAGTCTGTTTTGTGAAGAATGTGGGAAAGAATTTATGGACTCCTTTTATTATGACAAATTTGATGAGCTTATTTGTGATACATGCAGGTATTTTCTTTCTATAATTTTGGAAACTGTCTATCATAAAGACATTTGAAAAAAAAATCAGATCACTCCAAGGTCAAGGTCATAGATTTACAATTGTTCTGTATCATGAGTTGTTGTGCCATTTGAAAGAATTATTCAGTTAGATCTATGCTAGGTCATAGCTGAAGGTCAAATGTTGGAATTTAGCTTTTGTAGAGTAAGGCTCATACATTTACAGATCTATTTCAAAATACTTTGGTCCACACAATAACTTTAATATAGAGATCTGCTTTATTAAATAGGTTTTCAGATTTCTCAATCATCATTGTTAAATATTGAAATTGAGCTTATCTGAGACTTATCTGAAGCATGTCACTGTCTTCCAAAGGTGAATTTCAAGATATTTTGACTCAGTTAATCATTATAATGAGAGGTTTAAGGTCAGAGTTAAGCTGATGGTCTTAATTGTGACCTGTCATGGGAAAAAGGACCAATTCTGTAAGATACATATTGGGAAAAGAGATTGTCTCAAGTATATGTCAACTGGAGATCTTATTTCTACGAGCCGCCACCATAGCGCAGTTGGTTAGGCATAAGACTTCCAATTCGGAAGTCGTGGGTTCGATCCCCGGTGGCGGCAAATATCCTTTCCGACCTTTGTCTCTCACCAATGGGTAGATAATCGTAAACCTATGTGAGATAGCAGTCGGAGGCTAGGAAAGGGTGTAATGGTAGTACAGGTGAAAGAAATACCAGGAATCCATTGTTAGGTGCTCTGGCCGCCGCTATATAACTGCAAGATTGTTGATAGTGGCGTTAAACCCATTCAAACAAACAAATCTTATTTCTACGATTCTTTCACAGAAAGGTAGAATGATCATTAAAGATTCAGGGATAGTCCAAGTGTGAAAAGTTTGATCCTTGTCAGTCTGCGCAGTCAGCACAGTCTGACTAAGATCAACACTTCACACACTACCCAAATGGTCCCTTTTCGTGTGATCAGTCACAATTATGCAGGTCTGTTTCTTCTTTGACTACTGTGGTAGTTTGATTGACAGCTAAAATCTTTCAATAACTGTTACAGGTTGGATGAAGACAAATATCCTTTGATTACCAAAACAGAAGCTAAGAACAAATACCTTCTAAAAGATGCTGATTTAGAAAAAAGAGAGCCTGTATTGAAATTTATAGTACGGAAGAACCCACATAATCAAAGATGGGGTGATATGAAGCTATATTTAGAATCTCAGGTAGGCAGTGAACTTTATTTATGAAATAATCTGATTTTCGCATTGATGTGTCCACAAATAAAGTCTGATGGAGGAGGAGTTATATGCAAAAGGTAAAATCCAAGGGCCAAGAAACTTTGAAAAACATTTTCTCAGAATCTAAATGATGGATATCAACCACATTTCACTGGAATGATCCTTGAGTGACCCTTTATCAGTCCTGCAAAAATTATTGTGAACAATTGAAAAAATTGTATTTTACGGGCGAAGTTCATTTCTCAATATTTGATATAGTGGAAACTTTGAAAATCATTTCTCAGAATCTAATTGATGGACAGTGATTAATCTAGAAATTTAACCCTATGAGTCCTGGGACCCCTAAATTCTAAAACAATGAGTCCCAGGGCAAAAACTATGAGTCCCAGGGCGAAATCAATGGGTCCCAGAACAAACTAATGGGACTTAAGTTTATTCCAAAATATAAAATAATAATAAAAAAAAAAAAAAAAAAAAAACTCTAAGAATTAATTTCTAACTAAAAAGTATGCAAGTAGGTCTTTAGTTGCCTTGCACAAGAGTCAAGTTTTTATTAGTTAATGATTTTAGGTCCTTAGAGTTGTTTTTTCTTAAACTTTTCAAATACAAGTACCAACAACTGAAATAGGGGAAAGACTAGATTGTTAATACACAGTGTTAACAATTGAATTGAGCCAGTTTTACCCAATACGTTGAAATAGGCAGTATTGTTTTCTGTGAATTACACATCATAATTAATTTATAACTACGTGTTCAGGGTTCAGATTATATCTGACAATATTTATCATCAATTATTTGGATGCATGTTATTTAGATCATTAAACTTATTCAGGTCTTTCACTCGCTGACTGACAAATTTCGAGACCGGTGTCGAGTTGACCGTTTATTTGCACTCGACGAAAAAACTTGGGGTCAAAAGGACGCAAGAGACAAGCTATCCAATATGTTTAAAGGAAAATTTCTCAAAATTTGGCTTCAAGACTAAAATTGACTGGTCAAAAGCGAGCCAAGAGACTGTCGAGAGTTTGTTTATATACGGGGAACCGACAAAGAACCAAGCCGAAGTAATCAATATAACTGCGATTGCGATTCGATAAAGGTGAATGCATTTTATGTATAAGCGAATCATGTGACCTGTTACATTTTGAAGGAAATGATGTCCATTTAAAGCATATATCGTAAAATAGTAAATTCCTGATGTTTACCGTTGTGATTTTTTACGACCGCACTATCTCTGCCCCTACAACCAAGTGAACTTTTATGAGTCCCGAGGGACGCACATTTGTAAAATGATTGCATCCTATCAAAAAACAATGCGTATAGGACGCGGGACGCAGAGCTAGATAAATCCCTGGATGGATATCAACCAAATTTCACTGGAATGTTCTTTTGGTGACCCATTATCAGGCTGCACAAAATTACTGTGATTGGATGAAAAATATGTATTTAACAGGCGGAGGTCAATTTTCTTTATGTTTTCTTTGCAGAAATATTTCAGTATTTGACACTTTAAAACACTTATATACTTTTTTGAAGTATTTTCCCATGAATTTGACCAAATTGCAGATTTCTTAAACATCCTTTTCACTGTTACAGCCACATATTTTGATTATTAAAGACTCATAAGATCACAAGAGCTATTTTCAGCTTGATAATAACCTCGCATCTTTATTTGACAATAGTATGATTTTCTAGCTATCTAGGTTCAGGTGAGCAATTAAGGACCATCAAAGGTTCTCTTTTTTTAGGGTTTAGTTTCACAAAATTGCATTTTTCGAATTTATTATTACTCCAATATCCATCTTGGTTATTATCACTACAATATCCATCAATTAGTAAATCATTTAGTAAGTTAGTCAATCATTTGCTTTCTTTTGCTTTAACCACATTACTGTTTTTTTTAAAATTTGAGTTTGCTCTAAGAACCCAAAATATAGACTAATCTAGTCATAACTTTGATTTGCTATTACAAGAAATTCAAGCCTGTGGAGCGACTCAAGTTCTTACCTATTCTGGGTGTAAAAAAGTATTAAAACAATTTTTCTGGATGTAAAATTAATGAAAAAGTAATGATACTGACTTTAGGAGACTTTCAGAGAAAAGGAAGCACGCCATTTACCACTTGGATTATAAGACGTCAAAAGAACCAACTTTCAGGCTAAATATGACATCGGGTAAAAATGGGCTAAGCCATCGGTGTACACAGGTGGAACACATGACGTGAATTTTATTCAAATAAAGTTCTATGTAATTTCTTGTTATTTCATATATGCGTTTAACGCCATTGTGTTATAATAAAATACTTAAAATAGAAATGAAATTCCTGATACTTATTGCTGGTATAAAAAATGGTTATTCAGACCATGTGTATAAATGGTGTAAAATATTTGATTTTTGCCTTCCATAATTGTATCGTGAAAAGCCATATTCCTCGAGTAATCACTTCTTTTAAGTGACCACTTTATTAAGCTGCCATTATAAAAAATCCCTTCACCATTTGAGAACTCTCATAAAGTGAATATTCTTAAAGGAAAAATTACTTTTTATTAGCTTGGCTGTTTTTCGAAGAGAAACCCGAGGTATTATGATCACCTTGGCCTCATTGTTGTTGGCATTGGCTTTGATGTTGGCATTGGTGTTGGTACTAAGTTCAAGGTCAACAGTCAAGGTCAAGGTCATTTTTCAAGGTCGAATTTCTTTAAAGAATTTAACCTTGGTCATTACTCTTGAATAGTAAGTCATAGAGCCTTCATATTTCAAATGATCATTGCTTGGGACTTATTCTTTCTGTGGGAACCAAGTTCAAGGTCATCAGTCAATGTCAAGGTCATTTTCAGGGTCAAATTTGTTTGAAAAAAATTAACCTTGGTCATAACTTTTGAATGGTAAGTTAAAGAGCCTTCATATTTCACAGGATCATTGCTTTTTACAAGACCTTTCTGTAGCTACCAAGTTCATATATTTGCATTTGCCTAAGAAATAATAAACAGCAGAGTGTGCCAATGCTGCTTGCGGTGCTCTTGATAAATTTTATGTTATTGGGAACCATTAAAATCATCTCTGTGAGATGATTCTAATGGGTTAAAAAATCATAGGAGTCAGAAAGAATTATGTGCCAATTTATATATGCTATGAAAAAGACCTGCCTTGTTTATAACCAAGTAATGTATTAAGTGACCATTCCAATTACCAACCATGATTTGTTGTTCCCTGAAGAGGTCCCTGAACACAATTTTTAATGTATCTGTTATTGCTAAAACAGATTGTAATCCTTGGTTGACAAAAAATCTTTCCCTACAACTTCTATACATACTGTTATAACTAGATTTTGGTAGTCTATAAGTGTTGTGTTCAAACCTCCTAATGGAAAACCAAAATTCTTCTCAAATAGGACAATGAAATCAATTTACTGGTAAAATCTGACCATAATCTCCTAAAACAAAAGAAATTTGCTTGCTGTTTTATGTAAAAGAAATTTCGAATTGCTAGGTAACCAAAAGGGCAATTGAAGTATGGGACAGTTTAGAGAATATTGAGGAACAGAAAGAACAGAGGGAAGAAAAAAGAGAAAAATCAAAACAGAAAAAGTTTGACAAGAAAGTCAAAGGTAAAAGATAGTTAATTTTTGCATAAAATGTGTATTTTCAGGTCATTATATGCATATGATAAGAAACAAAACCTGGGTATTAAGGTAGTGGACCCGTAATAGTTCTGCAACTTTTGGGAAGTAATGAACTTTAACAGTGTTAACCAAGGTTTCCTAATGATTTTCATTAGGAAACCTCGGTCAACATTGTTAAATCTTATGATTCTAAAATGTTGCGGAACTTTTATGGTTCCACTACCTTAACAGGAGAAAACGTGGAATAATAAGTAAATTAACATGCCGTTAACGCTCAGCTTCTTTTTTTTATATATCCTAAGATTGAGCCTATATACTTCAACAGTTTCTAGGTCTAACCTAATATATAGCATAAATAAAGACAACAATCTTATTCCCACGTTAAATTTTGTGAAGTCATAAATTCTTTTTATGCAATAATAGCCACAATTCACGTTTTTGAGGGCGTTAATATTTGAAGAGACCTCAAAATACTTTAACGCCCTAGTCCTTCACACTTGAAGTTTAACCATTTTTCAGGTCTCTACAAATATAAACACCCTCAAAAACGTGAATTAACCCTTTATTATAATCAAGTTGAAAAGTCTAGACCATAGTGCAGATGGCAGCGTGTAGGAGTCCCTAGTATGGTTTACATATTCCTATCTCCAGGGGGGAGGGGGGGGGCTTACATTCAAAAATTGAAAATTGGTAGATATTGCTTACTTTAATTAGAAATAATTCCCCCCCCCCCCTCTGAAAAAAAAAAAAAAAAATCAACAGAGGCCAAAAAGTCATAAGATTTTTTTTCAAACAAAGCTTTAAACTGATATCACACTATAGATTTCTCAGAGAATGGCCTGACTTCAAAAGGTCTGTGGAACAACTGGCCTGGCTGAGGTTGTCTGTTTTTCACAGTGAGCCACTGTTTTCGCGTGTTTACTTGACAGTTTAATTATATTATTACATAATAATGGATTAATAAATCTGGTGGATAATTTTTAAAATCTTTTTGTCAGCCAGATTAGCTCAGTTGGTAGAGCATGAGACTTCAAAAGAACTGAAGTTTGACCATGTGGGTTCAATTCCCAGGCTGGCACACTAACAAACTTATTGTCTTTCGGATGAGACGTTAAACCAAGGCCCTGTGAGACTATGCTTTACACAGAGCATTATATTGGAATGTGCTATGGTAGCTACAATAAATAAACGGAAAAACACACATTTAACCCTTTCCTGTCCAATCCCTGGTTTTTACGTCCCTAAGTGAGAAAACATTGTAGAAAAAGAAGAAATTGTTTGTGACAAACATTTTTTTTCTTTTTCTACAAAATTTTCTACCCTACAGAACGGTTATTTTTAAAATTAAATCCACTTAAAATTTTTTCAATTTCTGCAAAACCTTTAAATTTGGACAGGTCGAAATTTTGTAAAACAGGAAAGTGTTAAAAGGTTATTGTATTTATTTCGGCTCATCCTGTTTTCAACCATCACTGACTGAATATTTTATTTAAACCAATCATCAACTTTAGAAGTATAAGAAATCTGGGAAATAAACCAAAGAGTCTTTATAAAATTAAAATAAAGTTTTGTTTTTATTCCTTAAAAATGCAATCAATCCATCAGGACTTGTCAAATGTACAGATAGTTTCATTGTGAAATTGACATTCATTTCAATCAAACCTATTCCATATCGCTCACTCAGCGCTCCATTCATTCAATCCAATCACTCATTCCAAACATTCAAAAACATTCAAAACTACTAAAAGATATAAAATTAATAACTACCTTCCAAATGATTAAAGAAAGAATCAATTGGCGATTTCACTGACATAACTTAAATTTTAAGTAGCTGGTTGTTTTTTTGAAGAAAAAGGAAGCTATTTATAGAACTTTTATGCATATTTTATTAAAGGGAGGTAATACATAATGCTAATTTTGTTCATCCTGAACAAAATTAGTGATACTGGATTACCCCCCATTAAATTCTCTCAAAACTTGCTCCAAATCCCCATTCCAAAATCATTCAAGATTCATTCACCTTGTCAATTTCATGATGATGTTTACTGTACATGTATTAATTCAAGTTAGCACCACTGATTCAGATGCCAAACTACATCGACTCATACTATTTAGGCGTTGGGATACTGAACTTAACAAGATATCGGATAATAGAAACATCCACATAATTGCAACTTTTCTTCTAACAAATATGAGTTGCTAATAAGCAGATTCCTCTGTACACCTATTTGGGATGACTAGCTAGGGGATAGAAAAGATGTTATGGTAGCACTGGTGAAAGGAATACCAGAATCGTTAAGGTACTAAAGCCGATGTAATGTTACAACTGTCAACAAGGATTTTAAACCACCAGTCAGGAGCCATAGGCTATTCTTCAGAATAGACCTATAGAATGATAAAGACAAAGCCATGAAAGAGCATTGTTTCACATGTGTGTTACATCAAAAGCATCAATGTTCCTACAAGGGATAACACAAAGTGCTCAAGGTGAGCTTTTTGGGTTACCTGATGTCCGTCATCAGTAATTAGCATTTACCTTGTGGACTCTCTAGAGGCCACATTGTTAGCCCAAAACAACCTGAAAATTGGTCAAAAAGGCGATCTTGATGAAACTTTTGACAGGTTCGAAATTTGTTCAAGTGGGGTCAAAAACAAGGTCATGGGGTCAAATCTTAGAAAAACCTTATTGACACTCTAGACACCATTTATTTAGCCCAATCAACCTGAAATCGGTCATAATGATTATCTTGATGAAATATTGCACAAGTTCTGATTTGGATCAAGTGGGGTCAAAAACTAGGTCACAAGGTCAAATCTTAGAAAATCATGTGGACACTCAAGAGGACACCTTTTTTCACCCAATCAACCTTTAAATTTGTCAGAGTGATTTTCTTGTTGATGAAAACCATCAGTATTAATATGCTTGTCATTATTTCCATCATATTGTTTAAAGCTTCCTTAACAAATTTTCAGATTGTTAATTCAGGTGAGCATTTAAGAGCCTCTTTTGCCCTCTTGTTGGAAACATGCCATCCAGTTGACCTATGCTGGACCCACTATCTATTTTAGATATACATACATATGTGACAGAGTTCCCAGATAGTCCCTTTTGAATGATAGGTAACATATTTTAATGAGAATTTATAATATGACCTAAGTTGCCGGAGTGAAATAATCCCGTTGAATATTTTTGATATTACACGGGTGTTATTACACTAGTGGAATTACTATGCAAATGAGCTCAGAGCGAATAGCAACGCTATTTTGAAAAGGCATTAATGACGTCAGAAATTGAACGTTGAATTTGAAGAAATATGACGATTTTTCGCTAAAATTCGGGTCATATCATAAACAGAATATAAAATTTGTGCTCATAAAATACAGAATTTATTAAACTCGTCATCTAAAACAGATGTTTTATGTTTATAGATGACTCGTTTAATAAATTCAGTATTCAATGACCACTCATTCAATATCCTCTATTTATATTATATTTCAGAGTTACGTTTAAGTGTTCGGAGTAGCCTTATAAAGAAAGATTTGGGTTCTCATCAACATGAATATGGAGAAGAAGAATATGATGAAGAAGAAGATATGTACTCAAAAACGTGTAAAACGTGTAAATATATGATGACTTATGAGAAAATGTGAAAGATATTCTGTGATAAAACATCATCGGTTTCATTCAACCAATTGCCATGCAATGGTAGTTTAACCCTTTCCTGTTTTACAAAATTTAGGACCTGTCCAATTTCAAAGGTTTTGCAGACGAAAATTTAAAGTGGATTTAATTTGAAAAATAACCATTCAGTAGGGTAGAAAATAGTGTGGAAAAAAAGAAATTGCTTGTCAGAAGCAATTTCTTCTTTTTTCACAATGTTTTTCTCAATCAGTAAATCACAGGCACGTAAAAAGCAGGGTTTAAACAGCAAAGGGTTAAGGTACTGGACCAGCCATAGTTCCGCAACATTTTTGGACTAATAAACTTTCAGAACGTTGACTGAGGTTTCCTAATGAACATCATTAGGAAACCTTGGTTAACACTGTCAAAGTTCATAACTTCCGAAATGTTCCTCTAGTGCAGAAAGTTAAGGAAAATATCATGTTTGAGAAAGTTGCTTGAAGCAAGCTTCATTTTTGTTGAGCCCTCTTGCAGTAAGACAGACATAGTTGTCAAAATAAAAGTTGGATGTGGGCGCAGCAATTTTGGGTCTGTCTGTCAGTCTGTCCAATTTTAGTAAGGCAATAACTCCTTCATTTTTAGATGAAATTGAAAATAAATTGACACAATTGTACACCATCATTAGTGAATAAGCTATTTGAAAGAAATATTTAGATGGGTCCAAGGTCAAGGTCTCAGCTCAACGCCAATCATTCAATTCCTATTTACACTCTTGGGGCCACAAATATGATACAACCTTCTTGAAACTTGGTCAAAATGTTTGTCCTTTTACAAGGATGAACATTATCAAAATTTGGAAGGATCCATCCGATATCAGGAGAAAATGGGCTTTATTATACAACTGTCTTGTTTACAAGCTAGAGGCCACAAAATATCGCCCGAAACTCATGAAACTTGATCGGGATCTTGGTCTGGTCACATGACACTTTATTTGTTAACTCTCTAGGAGTCATGAATATGGTTCAATTTTCGTTAAACTTGGTCAGAATGACTGTTTCTTTTCAAGAATAAACCTCCATAGACAATTGTAATGTCACAGTAGATATTAAATTTTGCTAAAAAAAAGTTAGCCTTTAAGGGCCATTGAAGGATCTTTGTTGGCATTTCAATTCAATAAGGGAGGAGTCAAGGGGAAGAAAGTGAGCCAAATAGCACCATCATGGTGCTCTTTATACCCACGAAAAATATCTTATAGATACTAAGCTAGCCTGTTTGCAAATGTATATATTGGAATTGTAAAAAAAACCCAAAAAACTACATGACTGCATGATGTGCTGAATGATTTTTTTTGTAATGAAATGGATGTACATTCTTAATGTAGAATGATTTTTCTACCAAACTATGTACTTGTTTTCAAATCTGGACATCAAAGTAGCTATGCAGATTCAAATCTCATTTGAAATATTTGTTTTAGGGTCTCTCTGATGCCCACTTTGGTACAAATAGAATGTGCATATTTACATGCAAACTTGAACGAGTTGCAAGTAGAACCTATCATTTCTTGCATTTTGGGACATGATCGAAATATATTCAAAATGAAATGTTGTTAACACATTTACTTTCAAACTTATTTGAAATTGAATACAATATTTACCAATTTATCTGAATCTTAGTTGTAAACTATTTCACTGATAAGGCTTATTTTCCAAAGCTACTCGGTAGGAGTGTTGCCGTAACACTTTCCTGTTTTACAAAATTTTGGACCTATCCAAATTCAAAGGTTTTGCAGACGAAATTTTAAAGTGGATTTAATTTGAAAAATAACCATTCAGTAGAAAATAGTGTTGAAAAAGAAGAAATTGCTTGTCAGAAGCAATTTCTTCTTTTTTCACAATGTTTTCTCAATCATAAAATCACAGGCACGTAAAAAGCAGGGATTAAATAGGAAAGGGTTAAGGTTTTCACAGACTTTGAAATGTTAGCATAAAAATTACATTAATATAGGATCTGTCATGAGATTTTGTTAATCTAAATCGAGTCAAGAATAGAAATTTTATTAAGCGAGCTTTTGCAAGCTTAATCGATTTTCTATTCAAGACAAGGTCAAGATCACCTTGTCTCAAACTAATTCAACAGAATATTTTTTCTCACATAAAATAACATTCTTCCTATTAAGTATACTTTTTATACCCAACACCAAGAGATACCCTGAAATGACACCAAGATGAATTCCCTGGAGTGGTGTTCTCAAGCATGTGTAAGATATAGAGGATAATCGTTTGTTTCAGTGTAAGATCGATCTTTATTTAATTGAGTGAACAACAAAAGCTATATTATCACGAGTGGCAGAGCCACAAGTGAAAATATAGCTTTTGTTGTTCACGAAATGAAATATTAATGGATCTTACACGAAAAACAAACGATTATTCTATTTCTTTAATGCAAAAATGAGACAAATGTGAAATTTGAAGGACATGTTTTCGTTAAGCGCGTCATTTTGCAGGTGATTGCTATGCAACGTTCATTGTGACGTCACATATTTCGCCCCGTATAGATGACGTTAGATAGGGTGAAATGCAAAAAAGCAGGGTATAAAATTTTGATAATTCCACTGCTTTTGGGGTGAGATTATCAAGTGATAATCGATCGCTATTTCTCGATGAACCACCGAAAAGCATTAAAGAAAAGGATATCTCTGATGGCTGATTGTAATCTTACTAAAGAAGATGGTGTAATCTATGTTAATAATTGATTTCTCAGGTCTAAAATACTAGTCTCTTTTTACGCTGTTTGATAATCTCGCGCAAAGTCAGGCGCTTTAGATAAATTAGTTTTAACTTTTCTCATTTTAACCCCACCTATGAAGAAGAGGAGGATATATTGGTTTCACCATGTCTGTCTGTCCGTCCGTCCATCCGTCCATCAACCATATTTTTAAATCTCACAAAAGTCCTAACTGTATAAAGGAATTTTGTTTCAGAATGATTTGATTTTAGTTATTCCATCAAGACATCTGTTTTATGATTCATTGAAATATTGTGAAAAAAAATAGTATGCATGTATGTGCAAACCTTGCTCACAAAGTAGTCCCATAAGAATTTTTAGCTCACCTGAGCACAAAGTGCTCATGTGAGCTATTGTGACCACCTTTCGTCCGGTGTTCGGTCGTCGTCCGGCGTCCGGCATCCATCAACAATTTCTTTATACGACATCTCCTCCTTAACTTCCAGGCCAATTAACACCAAATTTTACAGAAATGTTGCTTAGGTGGTCCCCTTCCAAAATTGCTAAAAGAATTGAAATCCATGAAAAACCCTGGTTGCTATGGTAACCAAAGGTGAAATTTTACGAAAATATAAAAAATTATTCTTCTTCTCAACCAGAAATCTTACAGACTTAAAATTTGGCATGGATGATCAGTTCATAGACCTAAATTGAAATAGCTAAAATCATATCTGTTGGGCCACCAGGTGCGGAGCACCAGGGGGGAGGGGTAGTACTTTGGGTAAATTTTGCTATCTTTAACCTTCTTCTTCTTCGGAACCAGGAGCCCTACAAACTTGAAAATTGGCATTGATGATCAGCTTATAAACCTTAATTAAAATAATTAAAATCATGACTGTTGGGCCACCAGGTGCAGAGCATCAATGGGGGAGGGGGTAGTGCTTTGTTGAAAATTTTGAAATCTTTAACTGTCTTCTTCTGATGAACCAGAATCCCTACAGCCTTTATATTTGACATGAATGATCAGCTCATAGACCCTATCTGAAAAAGCTAAAATCATGAATGTTTGGCCACCAGGTGCGGAGCACCAGGGGTGGGAGGGTAGCTTTTCAGAGCAATTCTTAAATCTTTAACCTTCTTCTTCTGATAAACCATGTGCCCTACAGACTTGAACAATGGCAAGGATGATCAGCATTTGGACCATAATTAGAATAGCTAAAATCATAACTGTTGGGTTACCAGGTGCGGAGCCACAGGGGACGAGAGGGTAGTACTTTGTTAAAAAAAAATTTAATTCATAACCTTCTTCTTCTGAACCAAAATCCCTACAACCTTTATATTTGACAAGGATGATCAGCTCATAGACCCTATTTTACATAGCTATAACTATGAATGTTTGGCTACCATGTGAAGAGCACTGGGGGAATGGGTAGCATTTCGGGTCAATTTTGAAATTTTAAACCTTCTGATGATGATGAAGTAGGAACCTTACAGGCTCTAAATTTGGCATGAGTCATCAGCTCATATACGTTAATCAAAATAGATAATTATAGTCATGATTGTTTTGAGACCAGGGGCAGAGACCCAAGGGGAGAGGGTAGTGCTTTGTGGTAAATATAACAATTGTTAAAAATTCTAATGAACCGGAATTCCTACAGCTTTTTCATTTGATATAGAATAATCAGCACATAGAACTCAATTTAAACAGCTATTGGGCCACCAGCAATTCCATTTTGGATCTTGTATTTTCAAACAGAAAAAGTAAAACTGAGACTGTGGAATCTTACTGGTCTGACCATAAGATAATTTTCCTTTACACATAAATTTGTTACAGTTCAATAACTTTATCATCTGAATCAAAAGTAATGCAAGTTACCCTTAGGTGCTTTGACTCAGTTGAGTGGACCAGGGCCAAAGGTCCTCTTGTTTCTCGTTATGAATAGGTCTACATTTACGCTTCATGACATTGACGCATAAGATGTGAAGAGAGCATTCGTTGATTTCATGGAGGTATGAAACGAAAAACCTTATCTCACTTATTTTTGGATCAGCTGTGCGTATTCATAAAGTGTGATTAGTTTTTAGCTCACCTTAGCACGAAGTGCTCAAGGTGAGCTATTGGGATCATAGAATGTCCGTCGTCAGTCATGCGACGTGCGCCGTCCGTTGTCCACAATTTCTTTAAACATCTTCTCCTCCTAAACCAGTGGGCCAATCTTGATGAAACTTGGCAGGGATGTTCCTTGGGTCAAGCTTTACCAAAGTTGTTCAAATAAATGAAATCCACCCTTAACTTTCCCTTTACCCTGAACAAAAGGGCGAAAATATGAAAATCTTAAAAAATCTTCTTCTCTGAAACCAGAAGGCAGACAGCTTTCATATTTGGTATGAAGCATCATCTAGTGGACCTCTACCAAGTTTGTTCATATCAAGACCCTGGGGTCTTATTTGGGCTTTGCCCGGGCCCAACCCTTTTTACATAGAATCAAAGAGTGAAAATCTTTAAAAATCTTTCTTCTCTGAAACCAGATGGCAGACAGCTTAAATATTATGTGTGTAGCATTTTCTAGTGGGCCTCTACCAAGTTTGTTCATATCAAGACCCTTGTGTCATATTTGGGCTTTGCACGGGTGCATCCCTTTATCTCTTAAGAGCACAAAGGGTAAAAAAATGAAAATCTTCAAAAATCTTCCTCTATGAAAGCAGAAGGCAGACAGCTTTCATATTTGGTATGTAGCATTATCTAGTGGACCTCTACCAAATTTGTTCATATCAAGACCCTAGGATCATATTTGGGCTCCACCCGGGCGCAACAAATTTTTACATAGAATGAAAGAGCGAAAATCTTTTAAAATCTTCTTTAATCGAAACCAGAGGTCACACTCTTTTCAATTTTGGTATATAGCATCATCTTGTGGGCCCCTACCAAGTTTATTATACCCCCCACCTACGAAGTAGAGGGGGGTATATTGGTTTCACCATGTCTGTCTGTCTGTCCATCCGTCCGTCCGTCCATCCATCCATCCGTCCATCCGTCCGTCCATCCGTCCGTCCGTCCGTCCGTCCGTAGACCTTGTCGTTTCCGGACTCTAACTCAAGAACCAAATGACCTACAATCATGAAACTTTATACAAATGTTCCTTATGACCCAAGGAGGTGCCCTATTGTTTTGGGGTCATGTAGGTCAAAGGTCAAGGTCACAGTCAGCCTTTGTTCAATTTTCGTTTCCGGACTCTAACTCAAGAACCAAGTGGCCTACAATCATGAAACTTCATACAAATGTTCCTTATGACCCAAGGAAGTGCCCTATTGTTTTTGGGTCATATAGGTCAAAGGTCAAGGTCACAGTCAATTTTATTTCAATTTTCGTTTCCGGACTCTAACTCGAGAACTAAGTGACCTACAAGCATGAAACTTTATGCAAATGTTGCTTATGATCCAAGGAAGTGCCCTATTGTTTTTGGGTCATATAGGTCAAAGGTCAAGGTCACAGTCAATTATTGTTCAATTTTCATTTCTGGACTCTTAACTCAAAAAGCAAGCGACCTAGAATCATGAAACTTCATGCAAATGCTACATATGACCTCAATATTAGTTACAAACACATCCTGCACTAATAGCACTTTCATTCTGACAAAGCGCTTGTGGGGGGTATTAGTCCGCTCTGCGACAGTTCTAGTTCATATCAAGACTCTTGGGTCATATTTGGGCTCCACCCGGTTCACTCTTTTCAATTTTGGTATGTAACATCATCTTGTGGGCCCCTACCAAGTTTATTCATATCAAGACCTTTGGGTCATATTTGGGCTCCACCCGGTTGCATCCGTTTCAGCTCATCTGAGCACGATGGGTGAAAATAGGAAAACCTTCAAAAATCTTCTTCTCTGAAACCAGAAGGCAGACAGCTTTCATATTTAGTATGTAGCATCATCTTATGGATCTCTTCCAAGTTTGTTCATATCAATACCCTGGGGTCACATTTGGGCTCCACCCGGGTGCATCCCTTTTTACATAGAATCAAAGAGCAAAAAGGCATATCTGTCTTGCTCTTCGCTGATAACGTTACATGGTATTGATCTTAGGCAATCATCTTCTTTTTGACATCTGCCTATATAATTAATGTGATGTCTCAAGGGTCAAAGAGACTCGGGTGAGCGATCTAGGACCATCATGGTCCTCTTGTTTTAGATTCATACCTCAACGAAATAATAAGAAAAGAATACTCTTCATCCTGTTCATGTCCACTCTTTGAATTTCCCCTACTTTCTCCATGTACTTATCAGATCCATTACGGATTGTTTATTACATTCGATCACGTGGGAAATATACTAATTTTTCAAAAACATGATACAATCAAACAATCGTCGTTTTTGTTAAACCTTAATGAAAATCGCCATATTTGATTTAATCGTTGAATATCATTTAGATGCAAATAGAAACGTCATTATCTTTGTAGTTTGTCCTTAACATTACAATGTATTACCTTTTCCTTTGTTTTGAAACAAAAAAGCCGCCGTCATAGCGCAGTCGGTAGCGCGCCGGACTATTAATCTAGAGGTCCTGGGTTCGATCCGAGACAGCGGCACTCATTTTTTCCGATTATTTGTCTTTCACCAAAAGGTTGATAATCGTAGACCTATGTGAGATAGCAGCCGGATGCTAGGAAAGCATGTGCTGATTGAACCGTTGGAGAAAAACAAGTAATCCTTTGTTAGGTGCTCAAGTCGCCGCGATATAACAGAAAATGTCGAAAGCGGCGTTAAGCTCCATTCAATCAATCAATTGAAACAACAATTTAGATCCGTATCAAGAGTGAGGTTCGAGAAAATTTCCTATCATTTTCAATGTAAAATTGATCTTTGATCACTCACTTGAAATTGCTGATCGTTATCATGATTGAGATTCATTCGGTACCTAGCGGGCTAAGGTAGGTTCTAACTTCAAAATGTCCACAAATCTTGCTCTATGCCACCAAAAGTTAAGTTTGAATTATGCGCTTTCACTTTGCTCTCATTAAAGAGGGATTAATGTCTTCGGAAACAATTAACCGATTTCCATGCCGAGAATGCTATTTGCTTAGTAAAATGACATCTGAGTTTAAGTTTTGATTATTGTGAAGAATTGTGCGTTAGTAATGTAATGTCACTTTGTACATGCTTACTTTTCATAGGGGCGCATTAAGGGATAGTGGTAGTTTAATAGAAATCGGTTTATAAAATACCAATGCCTTAAATAGGCAAAAGACAGATATTTAGCCCTAAAACTTTGAAGCACTATAAATTCGTGATACGGTTTCTTGCCTGGGTATATAACGATTTATTCCCGGCAGTAAAAATGATGTCAACCCTCGCCTACGGCTCGGGTGACATCATTTTTTCCAGCCGGGAATAAATCGTAATATACCCCGGCAAGAAACCGTATAACTAATAGAGTGTTTATGGTTTTTGATGTTGGTATTTACACGCTGAGTCTCTGTAAATATAGACGATGTTCTTGAAAATTTGCACGGTAACCTTTTCTGCCCTACAAGTTTGCTGATGATTTTTCAAATAAATATTTTGTCTTCAGTCTAGATTTTTTTCTGTAAACTTCGATCCGACGCAGGCATGGTATTTCAATGTAGCTTTCATCGTCGCGACAATTGTTCATAAAAAAGCCTCTTTTTAAGCTTAAAAATGTGTAATATATATTCTACCTTCTTTTTAATTACATTTCATATCTAACACTTGCGAAGTCTATACTTTGCTATAATGCATATGTCAACTGTTTAAGAACACTAAATTGCTCGAGATCAACGTCAAATAAGTATAATATAATTATATGATTCCACGGCGACGTGAAGTTTGAAAAAAATGTTGCCACTATATAAAGAAAAATCGAATTTGACGAAAAGTCTTACCCGAAGCCATATAATAAAACTTCAAAGATGTAAATCAATATTGTTTGTCTACAAATATATAAAAAAAATAGCAGAGGTTACCGACCACAATTTTGAAAAAGAATCTTTGATTTTTTCTTTGTAAGTTTTTGAGAAGCTCGATTTTTCGACTCTTATATGTGTCCTCAGTTATCTGAAACAAAACATTCACTTCCCAAAGAAGGATGAGTTTTAACCAGGGAAGCATCTCCTTTTAACCCTTTGCTGTTTAATCCCTGCTTTTTACGTGTCTTTGATTTTATGATTGCGAAAAAAGAAGAAATTGCTTCTGAAAAGCAATTTCTTCTTTATCCACACTATTTTCTACCCTACGAAATGGTAATTCTTCAAGTTAGATACTCTTTAAATATTCGTCTGCAAAACCTTTGACTTTGGACAGGTCCAAAATTTTGTAAATTTTGTAAAACAGGAAAGTGTTAAAGCATTAAATCAAATGGATTTCAGTTGATGTTGAAGAGGACAATATCGTTATTTAGATAAGTTCATAAACATTTGTATCTATCGAAACTTTGTTTTAGTAAGATCTCAACGGTGTATATTTTCTAATGTTTATTTAAGGATTAACGTTACCATGACGTCGTTTAAAATACCGATTTTGCGCGTTTGTGCATTTGTGAACGCGTTTTTCACAAATGTCCCTACACGTACTTTAACGCATTGAAGTTCGACCGAGTGGGTTCGATTTCTTGGCTGCCACACTAACACACTAAATGTCTTTCGGATGAGATGTTAAACCGAGGTCCCGTTAGACGATGCTTTACATCGAGCATGTTAAAGAACCACGGCGGATGTCAGCAGTAGTTTCGTCATAATTGAATTATTTCACAGTAGTTTCAGAGAAGAAGCATTTTTTTAACTTTCATCAAATCGCACAATTTTTCAGTGACGCCAAAATCCATGTCATCATCTCGACAAGAATTCAAATAACAAATCTGAAAGTGCCTGCTCTAGGCTTTCATTCTTAAGAAGCTTGGTTGAGTTCTGAATGGTAGTTTTCGAGAAGATTATTTTTAGTATATTTCACCATATGGGACCATTTTTCAGTATAGCAACAGCCCATAGAGCCCATGTCATTAGTCTGATCATAATTTTATAAACTTATCTGAAAGAGCATGTTTTAAGAACCATTCTTGTGAATTTTGGTTGAATTTTGAACAGTAGTTTCAAAGAAGAATATTTTTTTATATTTCATCGCATGGGACCACTGGCCAAAGGCAACTTGGGCTATTGTCATGGCGCTTTGTGCGACCCGTAAACGTTTTCTTTAAAAATCTTCTCATCGGAAACTACAGGATGAATTTCAACCAAACTTCACAGGAATTATCCGTTGGTAACCCGCTATCAAACTTAATAGATGAATATCAATTATTTTTTATATGAATGATCCTTGAGTAACCCTTAATCAGTCAACTAAAAATATTTTGGAAACTTCGAAATAATTTTCTCAGAATCTTACTGATGTATATCAACCAAATCTCTCTGGAATGATCCTTGACTGACCCTTTATCAGTCTACAAGATATTATTATGATCAGATGAAAAATATTTATTTTATGGTCGGAGGTCATTTTTCTTTATGTTATATAGTGGATACTTTGAATATCATTTTCTCAGAATCTAACTGATGGATATCAACCAAATTTCAATGGAATGATTCTTTATTGATCCTTTATCGGTCTACAAACATTATTGTGTTCTGATGAAAATTATGTCTTTGATCATTTGCAGAGGTCTTTTCTTTAGATATGTTATATGGTGGATATCCAATATAGAGTAAAGCAAAATTTTCTCAAAGTTTAAATAGCTTGATTTCAATCAAACATCATGGGAATTTTATCTCTGTGAAGTTGTATCAGTCTACAAAAAATAATTTAATTAGATGAAAGGCGTTCTTTTTATTGGTAGAGGACATTTCATCATATAAAGTGAATATTTGATCACCCTTTTGGCATCACTTAAATGATGCATTTTCTAGACGAAATATATTTAATAGGTGTGAAGATTGTAGGAACAAAACCTTTGTCTAAATCCAAATATCCAGAAACATTAGGTGAAATAGGTAGCTTGAGAATACACCCTAAGAATTGTTCAGTTTAGTTGAATGAAGGGTGACTCTGCACAGAGAGGACAAGTGGTGTAAAATGTTCTGACCTACTGAGGTTCAGAGTGGGGTAGAAAGAGCTAAGTTTACTGCAGTCTAAGGCATTGGGCAGAATAGATAAATTTATTGGATTGAATATTTTACTTCTTATTATCATTAGTTAGGATTTTGTTATGATGACAAAAATAAATATTGTGAAGCAACATCCTTTTAGTGGTGTTTAATGAAAAGCGGAAAGATCTACAACCAAAATTTTGCAGACAAAGTACCAGTATATTGTGCAGTAACATTCGGTTAGTGTTGAATTTTCTATTTTTCGGATTTCAGCCAAGTTTCACTAAAATGATAATTGGGTGGCCCATTGTCAGACTGCACAAAATAATTGTGATTAGATGGAAAATATGTGTTTGATAGGCAGAGGTCAGTTTTCAATATGCCATTCAGCATATGACACTTAAAATACTTATTTACTTGAAATGAACATTCACCCATTCATTCATATAAATTCTCGTCTAATCATATCAGTAGATTCAGGCCGATGGAACAAATCAGCTGCTCAAGCAACTGAAGATCAATGACGCTGCAACTAATAGAGCCCGTGTCAACAGCCCAATCAGAATTCTACATACAAATCTAAAAGAGCATGTTCTAAACTTCCTTGAATTTTTATCTTTATTTACTAATAAATCGCAAAAGAATTAAAATAAAGATTAAACGTCAAAGTGACAAACTTTAAATCCGGATAACAAAAAAGGCATCTGCACGGTGAAATTTTTAAAAACTTTTCCTGTTCATCGAACTAGAATTTGTGAAAAAAACATCAAAATTTGAGCACATTTTATCGGGTCAGTTTTACAAAATTTTGTTAAAAGTGAGATTTTTGAACCAGTCAAAATATTTACGACGTCATTGCAACGTTATTTCTGAATAAAAAAGCAATAAATATAGGCTGTTGAGATTGCACTAGTGTTTATATTTGTACCAAAATTTATTTACTTATCTTGGAAAAAAACTATTGTCCTCTCCCACCTTAAAATGTTTTTGATACTTTCTTATACATGTATCAACAAGGTCATACCACAACACCACCACAACCGAACTTTGATAAAACCATCGACAAAACATGTTTGAGAAGCAGACGCTTATTGTCCCCGCACCGTGTGGTATTTGGATTTAGCCACAAGCAGTCGGTACATGATGCTGTTTCCTTATAAATTATTTTTGAAAAAAAACCACCATTATGTATAAATATAGACAAGCTTCTATATATTTATACATCCTTTTTAAACAAATATGTTTTAAGGGTTTGATTATCATTTGTCTACTCCCTATGATTTTAGCAATGTCCATTCAACTGTCTGTTTGTCTGTCAGTGGCAGGGTAGGGTTGGGGTAATCGTGATCAGTAATCGTAATTGATGCAACCAATTACGTTTTCTCTAGTAATCGACTGTAATCTCAAATCGAAGTTATTTTCGATTACATGTAATCGTAATAAATCGATTATAGATCATAAAAAAGAAGTAATTATCAATTACATCTTCGATTACTGACTCAGTGGCTGTCCGGGCTGCCCAATGTCTATCACGCTCAGATTGTTTATAAATGTCGTTCTAGAGGTCAACTTATTCATTTTAGTGTTACAGTAAATTACATAATGAAATTGACAATCATTCCGAGCATAACCACTAAATCATTCTAATTCATTCGCTCAGACTCCCAATCTTTCATTCCAAACACTCATTCGAACCATTCAAAAGGCTACAAATTTATTAAAAATGATACAGTTAACAACATCGTGAAATTGACAAGTTGAACGATTATGGAGTGATTTAGGAATGAATTTGAATGAATGCGTGGAGCGACTTTTGAGTGAATTCAATGGGAGGTAATCCAGTATTGCAAATTTTGTTCAGGATGAACAAAATTAGCAATATTGATTACCCCGCTTTAATAGAATATGCATATAAGTTCTATAGATAGCTCCCTATTTCTTCAAGAACATATCAGACAGTTACAATTTCAATTATTTAATTGAAATCCCCATTCTTTTCCAAACTATTTTTATTTTGAACGAAGTTGTTGTTATGTTGTATGTTTTTCAGTGAGTTTGGAGCATTTTTGATTGGTTTGAGTGAGTATCTGGAATAAATAAATGGAGCGCTGAGTTAGCGATTTAGAATGGTTTTGATTGAGTTAAATGTCAATTTCACGATGTAATTAACTGTAAGATCACTTACTACGTACTCGTACATTCAAAATAACAATCGGTAGATGAAATACACAATTTGACTGACATACATGTACATGTAATTGAAATTTCTAAGTTGTGAAGATACAGAAAACTAATCATGGAACAAATAAGCATATTTATAAAAGAGGGGTAATAAGTATCGCTTTTTTGTTCATTTTGAACAAAATTAGCGATATTGACTACCTCCCCTGAATTTCATTCAAAACTCACACACTCATTCAATTTCATTCCAAAGTTATTGCAAAATCATTCTTTTTGTCAATTTCTTAACTGTTTACACCAAGTTTCGCCCATTCTAATAGGACGGAAAAAGAGTTTATTTCCAATGAAACAGTTTTTAGTAAGCAGCTATTTTATAAGCTTCCGCAGAAAGTGGTCTCATTCGATATCTGCCCTTCGTTCATGATGACAAAACATTACAAGCTGTTTGCAAATTATGCCTCGCTTTGCACACAAACGAGAGTGCAAAGCAGGGTATAAATTGGAAACAGTTTCTCGCGTTTTGTCATCCTGAATTTAATGTTTCTTCCTGATTAAAGAAATGTTCAAACTGAAAGAGACAATCAAAACATTAATACATTTAAGAGAGTGAAGAGAGAATATATTGATTTCATGGAGGTATAAAACGAAAACCTAATCACACTCGAGTATGAAAGCGCTTTGCGAATTCGTACAATTGGCTTTTGTTTTTTATTTCATTACTCCATAAAATCATAAAATCAACAAATACTCTCTTGAACATCTCTTAATTATTATTCTGTTTTAATTGTCTCTTTCAGTTTGAAGGTACTTTACGAGCGCAAGCTTAAGGTACATATCCCACGTATAGAAAAAAACAACAACATTATTATATTAATTGAACTCAATCATTGCTGTCATATTTTTATAATAATCCATTAGTAAATCGCTTATCACAGTAGTGCGATAGTGGTTTGGCATCATTTATGCATTTAATGGATTGGGGGTAAGGCGGGGATGCTTAAGCATAGGATATTACTTCTTGTATATCTGTTGCCACTCTTGGATATTTTTATACAGAAAGTCATCACAGGAAAGTGAATGTATATAGCCTTTTTTGTGTAGTTGAATTCTAAAATACTTTTACTTGTCAGCAACGGTATCAAAAGCATAAATATATCAAGCATTATTGGTGGACTACAATAAAAACTTGTCTGAGATGCGTAAATAAAAAGAATAAAAAAGAATCAACCAAATATTGAAGATAGCTCTGTTGAATCTCTTGGATATTTTACGCAGATTTTCACCAGAGGAGATTTTATATATACAGTTAACAACATCGTGAAATTGACAAGATGAATGATTTTGGAATGAAAAAGAATGTGTGTGTGGAGCGATTTTTGAGTGAAATTGAAGGGAACTGATGAACAAAATAAGAGATATGTATTACATCCCCTTAATAAGATATATTATTTTCTGTTTTAGTGTCTTCGTCGACCAAACAGACACTTTAAAATCCATACAAGCTAATAAAATCAAAGATTAGTTTGATCTATTTGAATTAAATGTTGGTTGTTTTGAACGATTTGAAAATTATTTTCTAATGATTTTCGAACCAATGGGTAGATAATCGTAAACCTATGTGGAATAGCAACTGGAGGCTAGGAAAGGGATGTGGTGGTAGTACTGGTGTGAGAATTATCAGGAATCCATCGTTAGGTGCTCCAGTCGTCGCGATATAACTGAAAGATTGTTAAAAGCGACGTTAAACCCCAATTCAGATTTTCGAGCATGTTCGATCGATTTGAGTGAGTGTATGAAATGAATGAATGGAGCGCTGTGTGAATGATTTCGAATGCTTTTGATGGGAACGAGTGTCAATTTTACTATGTTATTATCTGTATATATAATCTGTTTGTTCTGTTGAATTCTACAATTATTTTCCTAGTTAGCAACGGGAATCTAAGACATACACATATATTCAAGAGCTAGATTGCGGAGAAACGGCATTGAACAATGAAAACAACAAAAAGAAGCAATCAAACGACAAAGAAAAATTGGTACATGTACGAGTAGTTACACGATTTGATTCATCAAAATGGCCATTTCTTCTAAACTTGGCATCCTTTTTACGCTGAAAAGTAACAAACGACACCGAAAGCATCTTTTTAGAGAATCCTTATTGTTATTTAAATATCGACAATTGTAATTCAAATGTTGAAAAATTGAACTCCGAAACCAAGATGGCTTGAGAATGTAGTTCTCGTTATACATGATTGTTAAAAATGATATGATTCATAGATTGATGTGATTTGTAATTTGTTTACTGAGCATACAAGCAGCAATAAATATTTTTCATTAGACCAATAACTTAAAAATACTCTGGGAAATGGTGTTTGCTTCAACATTATTTTCCACAAAGCTTGTGTATTTTCATGATAAGGAGTTTAATGTACATTAAAATGTGTGTAAGGAAATGGGTTTAAAAAAATATTTTAACGACATTCTGACTCAGATGTACTAAGACTTACAGCAACTTTGAAAAATAAATATAAAAATAACACTGTATAACGCAAAAGAAGGACGAAAGAATTAATCATTTAAACATTTGGGCGGGACATGAGAGGCGCCAACAAGCGAATATTAAGTTTAGTAAACGTTTGGCTGACGGAACTCGCGCAACTCCCGCAAATTTGTAGTAAAAACAAAAGCGCACTGTGTCGTGCGATGGCATACGGTATCCGTACATCGCACGGCCCTACTTGTGCCTTACACCTTTGGCATTTTTATAAAAGAAAAAAAAATAAAGACTGTTCGGAATCCGAAGCCCGCAGACACGTCATAAATGCATCGCAAGGTTGACCCGTGGACATCATTCGGTCACCGTGTGTTGTCTTGTTTTTAAATCTTTGTCACATTATCCCACGGCCTTTGTGCGACCTTCGGTTTTCATCTCCACGCTGAAAAAAAAATGTCCATAGGTTGGTTGAAATCGCGAAGAACGTTCCAAATGATTGAATCACTATTAGAATACGAAACATTTTACGTTACTTTTACTCGAATTTAACACATTGATTGATTTTAATGCCGCTTTCAACTTTTTTTGTTATATCGCAGCGGCTGGAGCACCTAACAATGGATTCCTGGTATTTCTCTCACCAGAACAACCATTATATTCTTTCCTAGTCTCCAGCTACTATCTCACATAGGTCTACGATTATCAACCCATTGGTGAGAGACTAATAGTCGGAAAGAATGAGTGCCGCCGTCGCGAATTTAACACATTACATATCGGTTCACAATGGCAATTTATAAAAAGATTATTTGGTTTTCAGAATTTCATTTGTTAGAAATAAAGAAATATGTACGGGAGATGGAATGATAACACCTGTTGCACCGGTTGCTATCTTCTTTGGTATTAAAGTTATGAACATCGTGATATTGACAAGCTAAATGATTTTGGAATTATTATAGAATTAAATTGAATGAGTGTGTGGAGCGCGTTTTGAATGATGTTCAAGGGAGGTAAAGCATAACCGATAATTTCGTTCAAATGAGAGATAATCTATAACCTTCCCTTACAGAAATCAACATATTTTCATGTTTCTTCGGGCTAATTAGACGCTTTGAAATCCACTTATGGTAATAAAATTTGATCGGTTGGATTGATATGTTGATCATCAAGAACGATTTTAAAGCGTTTAGAAACGTTATGGAACGTTTCTGAATGGCCTTAGTGAGTGTTTTGAATGAATGGAGCAATAAGTGAGTGATTAAGAATAGTTTTGATCGAATTGAATGTCAATTTCGTGATGTTACTAGCCTTTTTATCAATTACAAATGCACCTGTACTCTGTGCACGCGGGAATAGACATAGACATATATGTATTACTTTCCGACAGCGAATGATGCACAATTTAGCCAAATTTTGCCTCTAATATAATTTTATTCGAGGAAAAGACTTAACAACTTTTTACAACCATTGACATAGCACAGATAAAACTAAATAAATAAAAACTAAAGAAAAAAGAAACTCAAAAGATCAATCGTTTTAGTCACAATTGCATGCCTATTGGTGCCTTGAATGGTTCAAATTACGAACAGTTTATAACATCATAGAATTAACAATGTGAACGAGATTTGAAATGATTTCTGAATGAAAAATAATGAGAGGGAGGGACGACTTAAAATAAACCTACAGGGACTTAATATAATGTCGCTTATTCGATCAAAAGGGCAATTGAGCGATATATTATTATCCTCCTAAAAAGAATCAACGTATATTTTTCTTAGTGTAAACACCAGCTAATAAAATCGCGAAATCACGGGCTCAATTTGAACGAAACGTTGATCGCTTTGAAGGATTTCAAAGCGTGTTTGGACGATTTCGAAGCGATTTTAAATAGTTGTGAGTGAGTGTTAAAATGATTGGTATGAGAGCTGAACGGGTGGTTTGGAATGGTTTTGGGCAATATGAGTTTCAAAGGAGATTTCTGACGTCTTTTACAATTATCGAACCATTTAGGTATAGGTAATTAGTTCTTATAAAATGAACATTTGAGTGGTTATACTCAAATAAGGTGCGAATATGTTTTATGGTACAAAAACCCGTCAAGACGGTAATTTGACGAAACTTTGACTGTACTAATGACTTTGTACAGTTAGTTACATAATAAAATTGACATGGTGAATGATTTTGGAATGGTTTAGGAATGAAATTGAATGAGTGTGTGGAGAGAGTTTTGAGTGAATTTAACGGAAGGTAATCCAATATCGCAAATTTCGTTCAAATTGAACAAAAATTAGCGAAATAGATTACCTCCCTTTAATAAAATATGCATACAAGTTCTATAGATAGCTCCTTATTTCTTCTAGAACCTATTTGACGCCTACAATTTGAATTATGTCTGTGAAATCGCGATGTAATTAAGGTAGTGGAACCGTAATAGTTTTGCAATGTCTCAGAGGTAATGAACTTTAACGATGTTAACCGAGGTTTCCTAATGATTTTCATTAGGAAACCTTGGTTAATATTGTGAAAGAATTTGTGGTCCAAAATGTTGCGTAACTATTACGGGTCCACTACCTTAAATGTAACACCGCCTTTGCGACAGCTTAAGAAAAGGAAACATAATCTCCCTTATTCTTATTGTGAGTAACTGTTAAGAGATGAAGATAGTATTTGTTGATTACATGGAGGCATGAAATTTAAAACCCAATCACACTGTATGAATAGGCAAATGGGATTCATTCGTGAGTTTTATCATCCCCCGCCGTTTTCGGCGAGGGGATATAGTAATAGTCTCCGTCCTTCATTCCGTCATCCCGTCACCCCGTCATTCCGAGGTTCCGTCACTAAACTTGTCCGGAGCATATCTCCTAAAGTTTAATGGCTATCAACTTCAAACTTAATGGGTGGATAGATCTCATAGAGGAAAAATGAAGTGTACAAGAACTACAACTCTTGCTTGCATAATATTGGAGTTATTGCCCTTTGTTATTTTTAAGACTTAGATTTTGTCCGGAGTATATCTACTAAAGTATAATAGCTATCAACTTGAAACTTTATGGGTAGATAGATCTCATGGAAGAGAAGTGTAGAGCACAAGAACTACAACTCTTGCTTGCAAAATTTTGGAGTTATTGCCCTTTGTTATTTTTAAGATTTAGATTTTGTCAGGAGCACATGTCCTAAAGTATTGAAGCTATCAACTTGAAACTTTATGGGTGGATAGATCTCATGGAAGAGAAGTGCAGTACACAAGAACTATAACTCTTGCTTGCATAATTTTGGAGTTATTACCCTTTGTTATTTTAAAGACTTAGATTTTGTCCGGAGCATATCTACTAAAGTATTAAAGCTATCAACTTGAAACTTTATGGGTGGATAGATCTCATGGAAGAGAAGTGCAGTGCACAAGAACTATAACTCTGGCTTGCATAAATTTGGAGTTATTGCCCTTTGTTATTTTAAAGACTTAGTTTTTGTAGGGGGGTAATTTCCTCAATCCTTAATCTATTAGGCTTCAGTTTACTATCAAGCTTTCTCGGCGGGGGATGGACATGTCCGACATGGCTCTTGTTAGGTTTTTAGTTTCATACCTTCATGAAATCAGCAAATCATCTTTTTATAACTTATAATTTGATACCATGAAGTAAAAAAATGAAAAGATTTCAAAAATGCATCAGTTTTCTTATGGAACTACTTTTGCGCAAGCTTAGGAAATAGCTGCGTAAGCAAAATAAATTTCATTGAGAAATTAAAACAATTTTTCACCCAACTGGAATGCACGAAAGCTGATGGGAACAACTAGAGTTAAAGAGCTGAGCCAGGGCTTTGGAATGGCTTTGAATTAGATAGGAACCAATTTTACGATGGTACTTACTATGATTTACATTAAGCAATTTACGGAAGAAATTTTTGACGTCATTGTAAATACAATTTCCGAACAATTGATAAATTCGTAATTAGTTCCTAAAAATTGACACTCGCGTAGTTATGTACAAATAAGGTCCGTGTGTGTTGAATGGCGCAAAAACGACGTCAAGCGGTAATTACTTATGTTATATTTTTTATTGTAAAAAAGACCATATATTGCAATTGCTTGTGTCATTTCGCAAACGACTTTATATGTTTCGCGGAATAACTTGAATCGATAGAATTTGGATTCATAGTCTTATAACGACCACACAAACGCAGTCGTTTTTTTAAATGGCGGAAAATGCAAAAACCGGGGAACGGACTTCCTTAATAAATTCGATATTCAATGACCAATCATTCAATATCCTCTAATTATACCTGCAATGGTATTGCGATACCGTCTTTGTGATAGTTTAAGAAAGGTGAACAATATCTTCTTTTTGTTATTTAACTAACTATAATGCAAATAGAACAAGCTTCTTTGCCATGTCAGTCAATATATGGTATGGTAAGGGTCAAGATATCGATAGCAAATAAACCCTTTATTTTACCAGACTACCTTAATTTACTAGAGGTCAATATCTATATCGCATTTATCATACGAGTCTTTTGTAAATAGATTGATTGTATGCTTTATCAGGTCACCATTTTTATCCTACTTTTTTCTTTTCAGGATTTGAAAGCCCACAAAAAGTTTCTTGACAAACGTTTCACTTGCGACACACGCGAAAAATTTGCTAAGGACTTTTTCCTGTATTCAGAGACACCATTTGATTAGAAATGGAAAAAGATAAACGTGCAAATGTGACTAGAAATATTCTAGAGACGTGTAATCGTACTCTGGCTGAATCAATGTCTGACATTCTACTTTGTAATGATACCGCCAAACCAAGACCACCACGACCAAAACGAGGACCACCAGCGCCGTGTTACGTCTGTACCACTAACTGTGTTCTCAAGGTTGTTGAGTTAATCCACATTATTGGTATATTGGCTAACATTGTCGTCATTACAAGAGTTATTGTTGACAAAAAGCTGCGAAAACCAACTTTTGTCGTAATTGCCTGTCTTGCTATAAGCGATGCTTTGTTTGTGTCATCAGAACTTGCCCTCGCTCTTGAAATACTCATCAAAAGTTTAACACAATGTCCGAGGCCTCCACTCCAGCTTAAAGGATCGGTATATCTCTTGATAACTGGGACTTGTTGGTTTGCGGCTAACGGACATTTAAGCTTGTTGGCCATTGTGAGATTCGTGATGCTTGTCTACCCCTTAAAAGCACACATTTACTTGACGACCAAGAAAGTGATTGTATCGTCAGTTGTTATCTGGGTAATCAATTTGACTGTATTTATGGGAAGATATTTAGATAACTTGGTAAAAGGTCAAGAAAAAGCTGATACTCCAGAGAGAATGTTTGTCCTTTGGATGTTAGCCTACCTCGTCCCCGGAGTCATAACGTGTGTTCTACATGTGATAAAAGTCCGGATGTTTCGTCGGTCCTCGCGTTTCGAAGAAAGTGACGAAACTAAAAGACAAAGACAAAGAATGACCAAAGTTATTTTGATAGTGATTTTATGTGCGTTTGTATTTCCACTGCCCAAATTCGTTTACGACATCCTTGGAAAATCTAACTACAAATATCCGTCGAAACACTTTTCTGTAATGCTTCGTGATGTTGGTATGCTGATGTTATATATTAATAACTCATTGAATCCTTTTATTTATGCTTTATTTTCGGAACAATTTCGCCGAAGTATTCAAGATATGTTCAAATCATAGACCAATGTGGAATACCAACTGGAGGCTATGAAAGGGTTTAATGGTAGTAAACGTGTGAGAAATACCAGGAATCCAAAGTGAGGTGCTCCAGACGCCGCGATATAAATGAAAGAATGTTGAAAGCGACGTAATATTCCATTCATACAAACAAATCAAGACATGTTGAGATGTAGAGTATAGGACATTTTAATGCACATTTTTTTTTATCTTTTTATTCATTTAACAAACAAACGCAATTTTTTGTTCTTCTACTGTCTGTGCTTGTTCATTACTGCATTCCAGTGTTAGGCAGTACACTGGATTGGCCATTGTCTTTAGGTTATAAACAAATAAGGAGGTTAAGGCAGAACGAATTGGGATATTGATAAAACAATCCCGAATCTCCACCCCCCTTTTTGTGTTTTAGTGATGTAAACTGAACTTGATAAAAAAAAAACACCCAGAAACAGACACCATCGATCCACCATTCGCGTTACCTAGTGTATCAGAGTTACAAAGACTTTTCTCTTGTTGCCTAGGATATTAAGGCATATAACAATGTCTTGACCAAATCAACTGACTGAATTAAATTAAGGAGGGTACCGTACTTCAAACCACTGAAATTGACCAAAAATGCCTGGATATATATACTTTTCTTTGTTTATTTTAGCTGTACTTTAGTTGATCTCTTTTTCTAAAAATGTATTTCAATTTTATTTAATCTACGTCCTTGCTATTTTGCTTCCAAAGAAAAAAGTTCACTTTTACCCTTGAGGAGCATTCAAAGTCGAACCTCGATCTGTAAGTTAGTTTTGCTCTTACTAGAAATCATATTATATCTTGACGTTCTCCATGTCTAAAACTATTATTACATGTTGATTTAGCACATCAATGTTGTGATTGGTCGGCGTAATAAACAGTTATCTTTGATATTTTCAAAAACATGTCCACCTACGGAAAAATGTTCATATTTCCAAAATATGCATGGAAAGCTGTGTTGAATTTTTCACTATATGTGTGCATATTTATGGTCTAAAACATACATCTTTTCGCGGTTATTTGGATATCCCCCATGAAACTGCATCATCCAACCTTAAGGCATGGTTTCATTTAAGGAAAATTGAATTTATTGATTTTTGTACAAGGGTCGTCCCAGAAATTCGTGATTTTTTTCGATTATTCAAAACTCTAGCGTCTGATTTAAATAAAACTCTCGAATTGACATCACATGTTAATTTGCAACAAATTGATAAAGGTTTTACTATTTTAGTAAATTCATGTCAGAAATACAGCTATAAAGACTCGCTCAGTAGGGGTGGTCGGTGCACTCCAAATTAATTACTTATATGGTAGATATTTGAGAGTCGTGTATTTCGAATTTCACGAGAGGTTTGATGTAAAAAAACATAGTTGAAAGCAGTCAGTTTCGGAGTTCACACATGTGTATTTTCATGCAATTGGCATCACGTAGTGCGTAGTTGTGAAGTTTTGTTATGTTAAAGTGCAAGTCAAATGACGTGAAAATGGCGACTTTAACGTGACGCTTGGCGCACAAAATCGTTCATAAAATGGTCTGGATCGCTAAATAAGACAAATACAAACCATATGATTATTCAAAATGAGGGAATACTATAACTGGGTGTTGTACCCACTCAATTATAACGGATAAAAGAGGTATAAAATTGAAACTGGTTAGGGACATTAGGGAAAAAGGTCGAGAAACAATGCGAGCAGCGTCGAAAATGGAATAAAAGACATTTCGACTGACGTCAATCACAACGCCTAATTGGATAAACAGAATTTAAGAATAAGTAAATCAGCAGTATATAGTTGTATATGACTTGATCATAAGACGCGTCAGTACATGATAGGTATAAAGGCCTCAAAGACAAATAGAAACACTTTCGCCATCTTATGTGTTTTGACAAAGGTTCTTTCTTCGTAACAAGTCTACAGAGTCGATAAGGACACAACTTCGATAAGAAGTGATTTAGTTTCGAAACGACGATTTATGTTTTATAAAACGACATTGATACCGTGCGCCGACACACTTTTACTAGTGTTACATTTTAAATCTCAGCTTCGCGAGAATTGTACATAGCCCTATCTAATTACACAAAATGGAGGAAAACGATTAATCCACATTAGTTGTATTTTTCAGCTTCATCAGACGTTTTATATAAAAGTTATCGCAAAAGTTCACGAATTCCTGGGGCAACACTCGTATATACATGTGCCATCCAATAAAAAGGGAGAGACTTATGCTATAATTCCAAACTAGGTAGTAGATATGAGATTATTGTTTCACTGTGGTTTAGTGTAACACCTCCTTCAATGTTTGGCAGACCCCTACCCTCATGTATTGTATGGAACTATTGTTGCTAGGCAACAGGAAGAGGTGCAATATGTCGTAATGACCATGTTCGCCCCTTGATATTTGAATGTTTGAAAAACTTAAAGTTAAACTATCTGGTGCTGTTTTTTCACTTAAGTAAAATTTATAAATGTTTTCTGATATTGTATCTATGTGGTACAAATTTCAAAAGAAATGACGTCCATTTCCATGACGAATACCTACCTGTTTTCAGACAAAGTCGTTCTGGAAAATGTGAGGGTATCCACATGCAATTCTACAAACATGTACTTGTAAGTTTTGACAACAGATTTTGCATTATATGCCTTTCTTAAAATTACAAGACGGAATCTTTAACAAAATAATTTTGATAAAAATTCAAAATGCAAATATTTTCTTTGACAAATAACATCTTCAGGGTGAAAATAATGCAAAAAGGAGTTTTTCTTTGCTAAAATTCAGTTTTGCTACTGGCGAAAAAAGCAATCAGTGGAAATAAGGTACAGTGTGAAAGTTCTCTATCCCTGTATCATGATATTCATTGCAAAACAGAGTTTCCATCTTCCATTTTTTCTAAATTAACCACTTAAACATGCAACATTTCTGTAATTCTGATATTCATCTTGCCGTGATTAACGTCATGACCTCATTCTTTGTGACGCCATCAACACAACGTCATTGCATCATACTGGGTGATATAAAAAATAAATGAAGAAGAAATCAATACACTCGCATGTAAAATTTCTTTCTGATATCTTCATTAGTTTTCGAAATATAGAACCAGTCTCACTATTTCTTTGATAACCCTCGTATTTCTTATTTTCGTAATGTTACATGCGTTACTTTAACCTAAATTGAGTATTTAATGCGTAAGATAATTTGTATCGATTTGAGATGGTCGATTTTTAGATAATTTACCTCATGAACGTACCAACTTATTGAGAATGAGCGATAAATGTTTTAAATGCGATTTTCTAAGAAAGGTTTAGCGAACACTTGAATCAGTTTTTCTGTTCATCTTTTTGCCTCTTCACAAACTCCATTGTAACAAATCCATAGCTGACGAGATTACCAGTGTAACATATATTTTATATATTTGAAAGTCAGTGGAGCGATACAGGCTCTATTGGGCATCTTCTTTTATTCTGCGTCTACACTGATTATTTTATTTTGCTGTACAATGTAATCTCTAATGGATCCAAACAGTTATGGATCCAAACAGTTCTTCCAATATTCATTTTATGGAGTTCCAGGAGCGTTCCTTTCATGAACATGTAACGGGTCACACACGACGCAGAGGTGATTGCTTAAGTAAATTTCAGTATTATTGCTTCTCTTTAGAACTCAGTTAGTGCTTTTTAAGGCAGGTTGCTTACTGTATAAAGGTGACCAGTAACAAAAAGAAGTATTAGGGTTGAACGTAGAATCATTCCTGGGACAAAAATGCCCGACTACGGCTTGTTTACGCCTGATACTCGAAATATTGCTGTCTACAATTTACCAAAAAGGAAATTCAAGTATTACTTTGACGAGATAAATGACCTTGTGACGAGATTGGTTTTTAAGTTGGAATGCGGAGCAATTCCAACTTAGATTTAACAAAACCGCAAAATGAACACAAGATAATTCCATTTCGGGTTTTCTGATAACACATATCACGTGAACAGGATGTCAATACACTTCGGCCTATTTTGTATATCTCAACTTGACACAGACATGCAGTTTATTTCATCAAGAATTAATAATGTTGAATAATTACACAACTATCACTTCGTGTAAATTATTAACACGCTGATTTTTGTTTTAAACGATATTTATTGAAACTTGCGTACGAATTTACTAGTATCACATATTTGCATTACTTTATTTGGAAATCATGTGATAAGTCAAGTCCAATAAAGTCAGCTATTGACAACAGCACTAGCCAATCACGTGATCTGCTTATTTGGTAATGTCGCGACCTGTTTTTCTTAGAATTTTGGAAATAGCACAAGCCAATCACGTGATCTGCTTATATGGTAATGTCGCGAGCGTTTTTTTCGTAGAATTATGTAGTAGCTTCTTTTAGAGGTCTAGTTTCTCTTTCTGAACGAACTTCTACAAAATAGTTCAAAAGTTTTTGTATCTTATTGTTCCGTTAAGCATCATTAGAAACGCGCAACATCTGCAGATCGTTTATCTGTATTAAATCCGATCCAGCAAATATTTTCTTTCTAATACTTCTCTAAAACAAAAAAAAAAAAACGGAACCCCATTTCCAAATCGCGCGAAAATTTCTCTGATGGTGGACGCAGCGAGGATCGATGAAGGTATAGATCCACAAGTTTAAGTGAGTGATCAAAGGTCAATTTTGTCTCCACCTGTATAGACAAAATTTACCTTTGATCACTCACTCTAAATTGCGGGTCTATAGGCAAATATTTTTGAAATTGCTTAGACATAAATTCACAAAGTACGCTTGTGCACAATCCTTAAAATATCATTGAAGATTATGACAGGTTGGTTAACTACAACCTTGGTTTTTATCAAATATCTGGTCGAGCTTACCAACCCCACGCGTTTTGTCTTCAGGGGCCTCTTTCAAGAAAGGTCCTACGACCGAAATTTGATCGTATCACAATCGTACGATTAAAATTGGCTTTCAAGAAACATTTTTGGATTACAAGAAACATGTCGTATTGTTTAATTTACTCATCAATTTGCGACACCTAAAGGCTAGTCGTGAATTTTGCGAGTTTGACCGTGCAAGCATACGTACGCATGTACGCCCACTTTTCTTGTAAAGCACAACTCCTTCAAAGTTTCTAGTTGGATTTGGATGAAACTTTAACAGAATGTTCCTAGTCACCTGACCTTGCACGTAAACTCACGGTTTGGTGAATTTCAGCCGCGTCTTGGAAAAAGGGGCCTTCATGTAAAAAAATCTTGTGAACGCAACTCCTCCCTCATTTATGGACCGATTTGGATGAAAGTTTCACAGAATGTTCATCGTCACCTGACCTAGTGCATATTGTCACGGTTTGGTGAATATCAGCCGCGTCATGGAAAAGGGGCCTTCATTTGAAAAATCTTGTGAACACAACTCCTCCTCCATTTATGGACCGTTTGTGATGATACTTTCACAAAACGTTCCTAGTCACCTGACCTAGCGCATATTTTAACGCAGTTTGATGAATTTCAGCCGCGCCATGGAAAAAGGGGGCCTTCTTGGAAAAAAAATTGTGAACGCAACTCCTCCTCCATTTTTGGTATGATTTGGATGAAACTTTCACAAAATGTTCCTAGTCACCTGACCTTGCCTATATAGTCTCGGTTTGATGAATTACAATTACGTCATGGACTTCTTCTAAAGATTTTTTTACGAAGTGTACATTGTTACCTGAATTTTTGCATGTTGTTGCAGTTAAGTGAATTTAAGTCGCGTCGTGGAGAAAGGGGACTTCATGTCATGTAGAATACAATTCCTCCTTCATGGAAAAAAGTGTCCGTATTGTTAATTTTCTTATAAAACAAATTGTACATTTTTACAAGATGAACGTTAACAGCTCTTTTATCCCCCGCCGTTTTCGGCGAGGGGATATAGTAATGATCTCCGTTCGTCATTCCGTCGTTTCATCGTTCCGAGGTTCAGTCACTAAACTTGCCCGGAGCATATCTCCTTAAGTATAATAGCTATCGTACGATTTTTCTTCTTGAAAGAGTCCCCAGGTCCCACTGGAATACCTACAATACTCATGTACAATTGTGCTTTTTTCTCCTCGATTCGCGCATGGTAATCATATCATCTGCGTGTACATTGATTTAAAGTTAGCACGAATATATTTTCATGGGTTTCTAATACAGAATTGTTTTCTCTCATTTCTTCTTTCTTATTATTTTTCTTTTATCAGATGCAGGCCTGTATAGCGATTTAGGGAATTAAGCGTCTCTCATTGTTGAAATACATTGATTAATACACGCCCGTCAAAAGACGAGACGTACTATGTGATCACCTCGGCGGTGGGCGGGAGGCGTCAGCTACGTTAGTGGCTTGATGTCACCGTCTCTTGAACGCATTCCAACTTATCAGTACTTTCAGTACTTTGATTTTTAAAACGGCAAAAATTTCCTCCGCGTTGGGAAAGCCATTAGATCTGTGATAAACTGTCGCAAACGGCTTTATTAATTACGGTTTTCTATTCATTAATTAATTTCTAGCATTATTCTGATCATTATTTTACCGATAAATAAAGTTCATAGTACTTAAACCATGGGGTCGCCGTCTTGGCGCAGTTGGAAGCTCGTCGGACTTTCTATATAGAGGTCCCAGGTTCGATCCCCGACGGCAGCACCATTTCTTTTGGACTCACTGTCTCTTCCAATGGATTGACAATCGTTGGTCTGTGTGAGATAGCAGCTGGAGGCTAGGGAAGGACGTGATGGTTTTACTGGTAAGAGAAATAACAGGAATCCATTGATAGGTGCTCCAGCCGCCGCAAAATAACCGAAAAAATGTTGAAAGCGGCGTAAAACTCCATTCAGTCAGACTTAAACCAAGGGCTGTTTTTCTGCTAAAAATAAACTATTTATTGTCCGTCACGTATAACAATGTCCTCTTTGATTTTAACGTAGTGGACCTGTAATAGTTCTGCAACGTTTCGGAGTCATGAACTTTAACAGTGGTAACTGAGGTTTCTTAATGGTTTTCATTGTGATCCGAAATGTTGCGGAACTTTTACGGGTCCACTACCTTAATGTGTAAAATGACAGAGAGTTCATCTCGGCGGCTTAAGCCACATTCAAACAAAAACGGTCTTTAGGCGGTATCAGGGTTTGAAGAAAGGCTCGGCAACGCAACATAGCTCATTCTTAAACTTGCACTAATCAATAAAATGCACGAATATGAACATGCTAAGCAATTGTTGAAACAAATTTAAGGAGTTGTAAAGTTTCGTCCAAACTATTGTCTTATTTGCTGTAAATTTAAAGTTTTCACAGATAACATGTTATGATTAAAACAACTGTAGTAGGGTGAACGATAGAATAATATACATAGTCAAAAATGTATTGTAACACTTTTTGTTTTATTGTGAAATAGTGTATGTTAATATAAATTTAGTAAATCGGTGCCTGGGCGATAATCTTATCGATTAGCTTTCCAAATGAAGAATGTTTACTTTGCAGATCACCAGTTAAGGCGTAGCGTCAGTTTTGATGTGTTTTACGTCGATAGTTCTAATTAACCAGGTGGAGTCAGTCTAAAATCCCCGGTTTTTTATCACTTTGAATGAGTACTAAAACAATTCAAAGAAATCCGCGCAAATCATCGAATAGAACGGTGATAAGGCCATTAACGGAGGATGATCACAAACGGTATTTCTTAATTGTCAATTGCGTAAAAGACGAGAAAATTGGCTCATGAACCTCCTCATGATTACCTCAATTTGACCTGATCATTGGAAATCTGCCACGTCAACTACAGCTTCAGATATTTAGTAGACGTTATTCACATAACGTCAATCAAACGTTTACAAGCAGAAGATTCCTTTTGGTACAAAGGACAGCCAATCACCAATGATAACATTTGCTTCAATGCTTGTCACTCCAGACAGTGTTATGTTGAAACGCAAAGCCGAAATCAGGAAAAAATGATAGGCTGTGACTTTTTAAATCCGCCCCTCCTGCCGATTTGGCTATGTTTTGTAATTCTACAGTCACCGCTGGAACTAAAGAAAAGCATAAATCTGTTGCTTTAAGCTTGAACTCAGTGTTTTGCTTTATTCGACTACAATATTTCTGCTACAGAAAAATATTTAGCGAAAAATATCAAGTGTTGCTAACTTTTTTGACTAAGTTTATTATTTCATGTTCAACGACTAGACTATAATGCCCCAAAACTTTTATATCCAAAGGAATCACCAAAGATTGCAAGCTAAATAGAAAAAAAAGGAGAGAGACATTTGACATTTTAGCTATTGAAGATTTTCGAGAAAGAAAACACACGGATTCGGAACAAAAAATCTAGAGTAATGCGTAACACGGTTTTACTAACTTATTACGATACACAATCAACAAGTTATAACTGAACTTAACGTATGTTCAAATGGTTGCGGTTAACCCATAGAAGAATAGACTCGGAATGGCTTTACACCAAATCGTAAAACTATTTATTTAGTTATCCTAGTATTTTTTCGGAGCATTGTATGCGTTATGGCCATATGCATTACTAGACACTTAATTAGATGTTACACTTCCTTTTCATAACAAAAGCAGTCCCAACAATTCCCCCTAAAACGGACGTGGCGTTTTTCTCAAAGCAACAACTTGGCGTAAATAGTTGTTACATACTTTTCAAGTCAAATTGAGCAAAATGTTCCATTCCATTTTGGACAGATTTAAATCCGGTATTATTCATATATAACTCATCTTCGCAAGCCAAGGGTTCTAACTCACTATGTTCCTTACGAACACACGTTCGTAAGGAACATAGTGGAGTTAGATTGATTGATTGAATGGAGTTTAACGCTGCTTTCAACATTATTTCAGTTTTATCGCGGCGGCTGGAGTACCTAACAATGGATTCCTTGTATTTCTCTCGCCAGTACAACCATCACATTCTTTCCTAACCTCCAGCTGTTATCTCACATAGGTCTACGATTATCAACCCAAAGGCGAGAGACAAATAGTCGGAAAGAATGAGTGCCGCCGTCGGGGATCGAACCCGGGACCTTTAGATTGACAGTCGGAAGTGGAGTTAGAACCCTTGGCTTGCGAAGATGTATAAAGCTGTGAAAGTACATAAACTGGGTACCAAACGATTCTACCCGCCTCTGTCTGGGATGACAAAATATTTTATATAATGACATAAGCAGATGAAAGATTTTGTTTGAATGGGTTTTACGCCGCTTTCAACAATATCACGGATACAACGCAGCGGCCGGGGCACCTAACAATGGATTCCTTGTATTTCTTTCACCTGTACTACCATTACATCCTTTCCTAGCCTCCGACTGCTATCTCACATAGGTTTACGATTATTTACCCATTGGTGAGAGACAAACGTCGGAAAGGATATTTGCCGCCACCAGGGATCGAACCCACGACTTCCAGATTAGAAGTCTTATGCCTAACCAACTGCGCTATGGTGGCGGCTCCAGCAGAAGAAAGAAATCAGTTCTATAGCCTATCCAAGCTCAGCTTACTGTACCTACATTGGATATAATTGCAATCTATTAAAATAAAGAATCGCATTAAATCAATTGTACTTTATTTCTGCATAAAATGCAATACGTCTTCTGGAAAAAACTAAGACCTTCGATCTGCAGTTTCAGTGTTGTAGTAACTCGAATAACCCTCATTCCTCTCCATGACACAATTCTGTTTTTCCAAGATTAACAGTCAATTTTGCATCACTGAGACGGTCGAAGAATTATTTGAATTTTTGAATATGGTCACTCCATATGTCTGTGTAGATGATGACGTCGTCGATGTATGCGTCACAGCCATCTAAGCCAGCTATAACCATATTTACAAGCCGCTGAAACATCGCAGGAGAATTTGTCATCCCAAATGGCATAACTTTGTACTGGTACAGACCAGTTGGAGTAGCAAATACTGATACTTCTTTAGCCCTAACAGTGAGCGGAACTTGCGAGAATCCTTTGAGAAGGTCAAATTTGGTGACATATTTAGAATTGCTGACTTTGTCAATACAGTCATCAAATCTTGGTATTGGAAAAGAATCAGTTTTTGTCACAAAGATCACTTTTCGATAGTCAGTACACATTCTGTATGTTCAATTTGGCTTTGGAACTAATATACATGGTGAACTGTAATTACTTTGGCTTGGTTCAATAAAATCATTTTCCAATAAGTAATTCACTTCATCTTGAAGGGCTTTTTGTTTCACTGGATTCATTCTATAAGGATGTTGTTTTATTGGTTGAGAATCTTCCACAATGGCATCATGATATATTTTATCAGTTCTTGCGGGGATGTCATGAAACAAGTGTTTATATTCATTAATCAACTGTTTCAGCTGTTCTCGTTGAGATGACTCCAAATTTGAAAGTTTGTCGTCAAGATTCTTTAGTATTTCAGAGTTCTCAAGTTTAGGTGAACCAGGAACAGTTTTTTCACTAAAGTCTGAACTAACTTCTGATTCAATCACATTTAATTCTTGTGGGACAGTATTTACAACTGTAAATTGTTTTGAAATAGAGCTTTCTCTGTCAAAAACTTTTTAAACATGTTCACATGACACATTTGTTTATTTTTACGCCTTCCAGGAGTATTGATAATATAATTCAAATCACTTGTTTTCTTATCAATAGTATACGGGCCATAATATCTTGCCTGTAAGGGTCGGCCAGGTATTGGCAAAAGACCAAGGACTTTATCACCTGGTTCAAATTTACTATCAACACTAAGCTTGTCATATCTTGTCTTCATTTTGCTCTGAGATGATTTGAGATTTGACCTAGCAACCTCACATGCACTAAACAGTTTATTTCTAAAGTCAGAAACATACTGTAACAAATTCAAGGGTGTTTCATCATCAGCAAGAAATTTCTCTTTTAAGAGTGTTAATGGCCCACGAACAGAATGACCAAAAACTAACTCAAAGGGGCTAAAGCCAAGAGATTCTTGAACAGATTCTCTGACTGCAAATAATAGCAAATGAATACCTTCTTCCCAATTTTTCTCAGTATCAAAACAATATGGCCTTATCATATTCTTTAGGGTCTGATGAAATCTTTCTAAAGCACCTTGACTCTCAGGGTGATAAGCAGATGACCGATATTGCTTGATACCTAATTCATGCATAACCTGTTGGAATATGCCTGACATGAAGTTTGATCCTTGGTCAGACTGAACTGATTTTGGAAGGCCAACAAATGTAAAGAACTTGACAAGATCCTTAATGATTGACTTTGCCTTAATGTTTCTTAAAGGAATTGCTTCTGGGAAGCGAGTAGAAGCACACATAATTGTCAACAAATATTCAGAACCTGACTTAGTTTTCGGTAAAGGACCAACTCAGTCTATTTCCATTCGACTGAAAGGTTCATCAAAAGCTGGAATGGGTTGTAACCATGCTTTCGGAATAACTTGGTTAGGTTTCCCTACCATTTGACAAGTATGGCAACTTTTACAATATTTGGAAACGTCCGATTTAAGTCCAGGCCAAAAAAAATGAGTCAAAATCTTGTGATAAGTCTTGTTTACACCTAAGTGACGAGACATTGGACTTTCATGGGCTATACTAAGTATTTCATGGCGAAATGACTTTGGAATAACAATTTGGTGATGAACAGCCCAATCATCATCAGCTGGGACATCAAATGGTCGCCATTTTCTCATCAGAATACCATTCTTTTTATAGTGACAAACAGGATTCTGAGACATTTCTTTTTCGGGTAATGCCATATCAATTAACTTTGAAACCTCAGGATCATTTTGCTGTTCCTGGATTAACCGTGACTTTGAATGCGTTTCATGACCTTGGTCATTTGACCTAGGAGATGACTGACAAAGTTTTGACGAGTCTCTTGAGTATCAGGCAGACTAAGATTAAAAGACTTTTTAATCTCGTCATTGAAATATTGACCAACAAAAGTATCAGTTAAGTCAATATCATTTGAATTTTTCAAGGAAGCTTTTTAAGCCATACCCCGAGTTACTGCACATGAAGGGTACAAATCAGGTATTTCCCGCAAAATAGGATAATCTGTTTGATCTACACTAGGTGTGTCAGTAACAGGAGGATTAACAACAACCTTATCTCCAGCTAAATCATTGCCTAGCAATAAATGTACACCTTTAAATGGTAAAGAATGTTTAACACCAACAACCACAGAACCAGTAACCAAATCTGAGGTCAAATCAGAATTTGGTTCTGCCTTAACAATTGAATTTAACTCAAAAGAAGGTTGTGATTTAGGCTGAAGGCTGGTGAGTCCTGTAGGTCTGGCTGCACTTCTTCTTTTTAATCTAAAAAATCTGAAATAAGGTGACCTGTTTTTTTACAAAAAGTACAATGTACTCGAGATAAGGGATTTTGAACATTGGTTTCACCAATAGACTTTGGTTTAGGTGAATTCGATTGACTAGACATGCTAGATGAATCACCAGACATAGTTTTATTCTGGGGATGTGAGGACGCAGGTTTTTGCTTCATTAAAGAAAGAATTGTTGTGTGTAAGGTAGTAATCATCAGCTAAACGAGCTGCTTCGTGTATAGTTTCAACCTTTTTTTCATCTCAATGTGACTTAATGTCAGATTGAATGCATTTTTTTGAATTGTTCAATTAAAATAAGTTGTCTAAGATTGTCATAATTTTGGTCTATTTTCTTAGAATAGCACCACCTGTCAAATAATTTTTCTTCGTTTCAACGTGAGTCTGGCCAGATTCTTTTCTACAACCTCTAAATTGTTGTCTATATGCTTCTGGAACCAGCTCATAACCTTTGAGAATGAGTTCTTTTACAGTGTCATAATCATTGCTTTGTTCTGTTCTAATTTGCGGATAAATATTGCGAGCTTTTCCTACTAAGACACTTTGGAGAAGTAAGGTCCATTGCTCCTTTGGCCATTTCAAGTTATTTGCAACTTTTTCAAATGTTCGAAATATGTATCAACTTCATTTTCTTGAAATTGAGGAACAAACCTAAAATGTTTTGTTATATCAAAATGGTCATTATACATATATCTGGGCTGATTTGCTCTATCTTGTATTTCTAATTCTTTTAATTGTAATTGAAATGCTCTTTCTTCCCTTTCCCTCTCTCTTTCTATTTCTCTCTCTTCTCTTTCTCGCGCTTCCTTTTCTCTTTCTCTCTCTTCCCTTTCTCTTTCTCTTTCTCTTTCCCCTTCTTCATTTTCCCTTTGAAATTGCCTTTCTCTTTCTTTTTCTTCAATTTCTCTTTCTAATTGCTTTTCTTGAAATTTCCGCTCTTCTCTCTCTCTTTTTATTTCCAACTCCTTCTCTCTTTGTTGAAGTTTTAACAGTTCAAGCTCTCTTGAGCTTGCAATTGATGGAACATCAACAATGAGAGACAGAGCCTTTTCATCAAAAATGTCCTCATCAACAAAATATTGAACCAAAATATTCTTAATTTCATGCTTTCGCAATGAGGACTTGACTTCTTTTAATTCATAATGCTTGGCAAGATTGGGCAAATCAGGCTTTTTACCAAAATTCTATAGCTCCACGGAAGGTTCGTTCGTAATTTTTTCTAAGTCAAAAGACATGGTAGCTTGTTGCCGTATTCAAATAAGAAAGTTAGATTTCGATAAATAATAGTGAAAGTACACTCTAGAATTATTAAAATTGAAATATGAAATTAATTTCTAAATAATTTTGAACAGCAGATTTAGATAAAGAATTTGTTTGATTTGTTTTGTTTGTTTGTTTGTCTGATGTTCGTATTTCGAGACGAACCCCCAATTGTTACGTGCCAATGTAACAAGAACAAAGAAGCCAGCAACAAACTTTACAATTAACAATATTTTATAATACCAGAATTATTGACAATATGAAATTAATACAAAAACAAATAACAATACCTTGAATGTTAAATCCTAAAGTTTTTTAATTTTAGACCCAACTGAATTAAGTTCCTGGTCCACAAATAATAAATCCAATGATATCTAAATTTAAAACTAAACACGCTTTAAAACACACTTTTAAGATAACAAGAAATCCCCTTTTAGTTTAAAACAGTACTACTAAATGAAACCAATAGTCTAAACCAAGTGAACCAAGAATGCTGTAGGAATCCCTTTATATAATACCTTAGAACAATCTAGAATAGCATAGAACATTAGAAGACCCTAGAGTCTGAATCACTTTCTAAAAGTCCTTTCTAGAAAGATCTGAAATCTTCTACATATATATTACCTAACAGTGTCAAGAGATTGGAAAATTCCCAGACTAATTCTAAAAATAGACACGGTAAAAACCATTAGGTTTATTTATATATAACATGAGTAAGCTTTAGTTTCTATGTTATGATCTTTCACCAACGATATTTTTCAAGAGAGGATTATTTCTTTTACGTCCTTGCGTAAATTACGTAATGGGAGTTACGCCCTTGATAAATAACCCTTACCTAATCCGTATAGAGACCATCTATGATTCAAGCAAACAGATATCTCATCATCTACGTACGAAGTGGCTTTGCAGTCATCTGACTGCGATTACAAAAGCAGGTCAACGGCTTTTCGAAAGAATTCTAGTCAACAAAAGTATTGTAACAGACCTTCAGAAAACTTTGTGTCACGAATAATGTTACCAACATCGTGAAATTGAAAAGGTGAATGGTTTTGGAATGATTTAGAAATGAAATTAAATGAGTGTGTGGAGCGAGTTTTGAGTGAAATTAATGGGAGGTAATCCTATATCGCAAATTTTGTTCGGGATGAACAAAATTGGCGATATTGATTACCTCCCTTTAATAAAATATGCATACAAGTTCTATATACAGCTTCCTATTTCTTCAAGAACCTATGAGAAGCTAACAATTTGAATTATGTCAGTGAAATCGGGATTTTTCTCTATCAAAATTCATTTTGAATGACGTTGTTGATTCTATATTTTTCAATGGGTTTGAGTGTTTTTGAATGGTTTGAGTGAGTGTTTGGAATGAATAAATGGAGCGCTGAGTGAGCGTTTTAGAATGTTTTTGATTCAGTTGAATGTCAATTTCACGATGTAACTAACTGTACTGTCTCCGTTCTCTTTTGACTTCTCTGTTGAGTAAGTTTGATGAAGCATCACTTTTTTGCATCAAATTTGTGGTGTCTTGTACATCACTTCCTTACTCATCACTTACATTCAATCGCATCGTGAAATTGACACTCGCCATTCATAACCACTCGTTCAGCTTTTAAACACTCACCCATATGACTCAAAACATTCCGATGTTCTTAAAGACGCTCTGAATCGTTCGAAATTACCAACATTTCAATCAAATAGATCAAACAGTTGCATGATTTCATTGGCGGGTGTTGATTTTTAAGCATCTTTTGTGTCCGTGAAGAAACGATATCAGACAAGAACATAGATTTTACTATAGGGAGGTAAATAATTAACGCCAATTTCGTCCAATTTGACAAAATTATCGATTATGACTTACCTCCCTTGAAAATCATTCAAAATGCATTCATCATACTCATTCAATTTTAATTCAAAACCATTCGAAAAACACTCCCCTTGTCAGTTTCATAATAGTATTAACTGTAAAACTCAATATTTCAAGGTCAGACTCTTTCACAGACACACGGCGAATGTTGCTGAATCCAAATTCTGTTTTAACCAAATTGTCAATTATCGGCACATTTCAACCAGTCTAGTTTAAGTTTTTCCAATGATAATTAGATTGCAGACAGTGTGTGCCAAGATCAGGCTGCAAATCAATGCAGGCTGATCTTTGTCCATACTGTCTGCAAAAACGGAACTGTAAGAATATGTCGTTAGTGGTACGAGACGATTTAAACATGTTCCAAACGATATATAAAACATTATGTCCAGAATTACTTTGTTAATTAGCATTTCCTAGATTCATTTTCACACAATATTCGGATACAGTACATACAATACTTTTACTTACCGTCATTATAAATACTTATAGGGATTCAAATGATCACTGTCATTTTCCTTTTTTCCTTTCACAATTTTACTGTTGGAGAATCTATAAATTTTTTTGCTGGAAAACTTCAAGTTTGAAATGTCGGTAAATCTGGTTTCGAACGAACTGAATTGAAGTTTTACACCCTTTAAAGGAAGGATTTAAACAATTTCATTGATATCGGATATATCCTCCAAGTTGACATATCAACTGTACAATACGACGTCTCAATAAGTTGACGTAACGTTGTGCGACCAACGTAAGAATGCGGTTCTATTCGACCCGCATAGCCTGCTCCAGTTCCTGCAAATTATTAACGTTATGCCTGTCCCTTACCTTCGACCAATCAAATCAAAAACATGGTCCATTGGGTTAAGGTCAGGCAAAACGACCTGCCACGGCAATATTTCAACGCCATTATATTCAAATATTGTTGCGTGATGCGAGCCGTATGCGGACGAGCATGTCGGGCATAAATGTGACAGGAACGTGCTTGCGGATGAATGGAATAGCTACAGGTCTCAACACCTGATTAATGTACTCCGTAGCATTGAGATTGTCGTGGTGTCAGTTTCTGAGAATATGGGAGGTAATTTGAAATAGTTAAACATGATTGTTGTACCTTATTTAACACTAACTGACAGCCTGGGAGCCAGGCTACCGTCATGGTAACTGAGGTTGAACTTAATCTCGCCGGAAAAGAGAGATTGATTACATCGGCGCCCTCGCCAAAGGATGCTTTGCTGTGCATTCCAGCAGCGCGATGACGTTGCTTCTGTGTTTCAAACGTAAGGTCGTCTGGCTCGTATCGGCCTACGAAGGTGACGAGTTCATCTTAGAACTGTGTCCCTGCTTACACCGTAGCAGTAGCCGTTTGGAACCGGTGTCTAGCCTGCGTTAATTCAAAATGATGGTCTAATCTTACATCAGTGAACCGAGGCCTGCCACTTTGAGGCCGATCTGAAACTGTGCTTGTTCGCCGGAACCTTGCATGCAGATCATTGATAGTGTTTCTGATGCAATCTAAGGCACGGGCAACATCGGGAATTGTGGTACCTCCACTGAGCATCATCAACGCTTATATTCGCTGAGTGCAGAAAGCCATTGTATAGCAAGTTTTGAATTTTCTTAAATTGCTTTGTGTTTTCCTACTCTTGAGAGTTGCAAGAATGGAATGAGATATTATTTAGTTTATTTAACATTCGACAAGAATTTGCTATTTGAAGGATATTCTGCTTTAAGAGAATAATCATTTGGTAAAGAATAAGACCAGTCTTCATATATATGCAGCCCAATATTAGTCTAAACCTCCTGCTAAAGCAGTCCTGTTTCAGCATGTCAATGGCGTAGACACTAGACAGTCACACTATTGAGTAAGGGACGACAACCAATTGTAACATATACTGATGTTAGTTGTATGAGTATTTTCCCTTGGTTTATCCAGCGTTCGCTATTTACTTTAAGCCGCGCAATTGGTGGCGCGACGGACTATCAATCAAGAGGTCCCGGGTTCGATCCCCGACGGAAGCACTTATTCTTTCTGACGTACGATAATCGTAGATCCATGTGGGATAGCAGCTTGAAGCAAGGAAAGGATATGGAACTACTAGTGGGTGAAATACCAGGAATCAATTGTAACATGCTCCTGTCGCGCCTATATAACTGAAAGATTGTTGAAAGCGGCGTAAAGCTCATTCAAACAAACAAACGCGCTTTATTTAGGAGTGTCGTATACACACAATCGAACTAATTAAACAATAATGACAATAAAAAACAAATACGAGGGTGGATAAAAAAATACGTGGACTTTTACTATAACTTTGGAATTTCCCGACGAAAATAAATGAAATTTTGTACACGTCTCAAACCATTTAATGTTTACATAATACTTTATTTACAAGAGATTTCAATGACTATGACGTAAAAAATCCAACATTCGATATACCTGGGTCGGCGCCACCGGTGCAACCCATTTTGTAACGTTGCTTCCTAGTGTTACGGCTCGTAATTTTCCCCTCAATTAGGACCGAACACTAGCAAACTTCGCCTATTTACGTGTTGGAGTTATGTGTAAGGATATTCAAAATCTATGCATAATCCATTGGGTATTTCCGAATTCAAACTCAGTTAGCTACGGGCGTGCGTCAATTTTTGAACTTCGAAATGATGGCACCGGCGCAGCCATAGACAACCGGACAATAATACAGTTCTACTGGACCTGTGGAAAAACCTAATCGAGAGGTTAAAATGATAAAACATGCTAAAATGTCTTCAAATGTAAGCAAATACCTTCTTTAAAAATGGTTTAAAAGGTTTGTTTTAGAATTGAGAGCGTTTCTGCAGGATGACACTCGGAGAATGGAAAACGTCTCATCGACATTTGATCTGTAATTGTCACAAATCAACATCAGTTCAATATCTTAAAGCCACAATACACATTTAAGTTCATCATTTGGGATTAGATGGATATGAAAATAGTACTTAACCCATGGATAGGCGATCCAGAAATTGTGTTTATTGTTGAGTTGAGTATTTTGAAAAGTGCTGACTTTCGACGGAATTTATCAATACCTTAGCGTCATATTGACGGCGTTGCCGTGCGCCGGTACCAAATGACTAAATATTTTAGAATGGTTGCTACAGGTGACCACCTTGTTGGATTTCATCCAAATTTACACGACAAAAAGAAAAATGCCGCAATTTAATAACAATGTTGTTTTCTTTTCAAAGTCAGCAAAATCAAAATTTCTGCAACGCTAGTCTACGTAATTTTTTATTCACCCTCGTAAATTGAAATAAATAGATAATTAATATATTTTCTTACTCTTTTGTCAAATAAGGGCTCCGATGCGTCGCCGATGCGTTGCAGAAAACTTTTGGTGTTCAAAATCTGTAATAAAATTCTTTACAAATCGTCCACTAGTCGATGACTGTTCGATTAATTGGATTTTTTGAAGATCGGCATTGATTCGGTAAGCTTTATCTACGAGATAAAATCTACCGACCAGTCGGCGTTCAAAGAAACGAGGTCAAGACCAATTTCACAATTTTGCACGACCTGTACGAGTACATTCTCACCCCCGATCCAATGAAGTGGCATTTGGAACATCGCTCGGACTTTTCCGTACACTGGAAAGTACCTCGGACGTAAGTGTAGCAATTTTGGTCAATTTTTAGGCAATTCGGCTCCGGGTAGTACTTTGGTTAATACGCTTGAAGAAAAGCAAATTCCTGTAATTCTTTCAGATCGTCTGGGGAGATCATTTTGGCATAGTATGATTTGAAAGCAAAACGCAGTAAAACACTGCGTTTTGTTTTCAAATAATAATATGCCCAAATTTTACCTTACGTTGATTTTGCTTTTCGCAGCGTCATCCTCAGTTGTGTTTGTGACGTCATATAAAACCCAAGTGCGAAATAACGCGCTTTCATGACAGAGTCCGTATTACATGTATTCCCGAGGGCCTATTCCGAGAATCTTACGATTTCTAATCGAAATATCTCGCGAGATTAAGTAAAGATTTTACGGCGGTGCGAGAAATTCCGATTGAAAATCTTAAGAAATCTTAGAAATCTTAAAATTCTACGAAATGCACCTCTGGTAGCGACCGTGTAGGTCTACATCAAGTTGTTCGGGAGACGATAGTGTAGAACTTGCGTATACAGTTACTAACATTGTGAATCACCTCAATCAAAACCATTCTTAATCGCTCACTAAGCGCTCCATTCATTCATTCCATACATTCACTCAAACCATTCAAAAATGGTCAAACCCATTGAAAAATATAGAATCAAGAACGTCATTAGAAATAAATTTTGATAGAGAAAAAACCCGATTTCACTAACATAACTCAAATTGTAAGCTTCTATTATGTTCTTGAAGAAAAATGAAGCTGTGTGCATTTTTATTACAGGGAGGTAATCAATTTCGCCAATTGTGTTCATCCTGAACAAAACTTGCGATATAGGATTACTTCCAATTAATTTCACTCAAAACTCGCTCAACACACTCATTCAATTTCATTCCTTAATCATTCCAAATTCATTTACCTTGTCAATTTCACGATGTTGTTAACTGTATGTCGGGATGAAAAGGGAAGATCTGTGGTCGGGTAGATATCTAGTAGCGATAGTCGCAAAAATTTCCTAATCAAAACAGACTAAGCTCGACCAAAGGGAATATAATACAACTTCCTGATTTTATCCTGCTTAAACCAGACTGCTACACCAGCATCAATCAGAGCTCCATTCATATATCCCAAACAGTCACTCAAACCTAAAAAAAAAAAAAAACGCTCCAAATCACTAAAAAAGAAAAAAAAAACAACTGCATTCAATATAGCTAGAAAAAATCGCGCCTACACTGACATAATTGACATTATACGCGTCTGATTGGTTTATACAGAATAAGGAAGCTGTTTATAAAACTTGTATGCATATTTTATTAAAGGGAAGTAATAGGTATCGCTAATTCTGTCCATCCTGAACAAACTATGCGATATTAGATCACGTCCCTTTAATTTCATTCAAGACTTCCTCCTACCACTCATTCAATTTCATTTCAAAATCATTCCGGACATCATTCACTTCGTCAATTTCAGGATGTTGATTACTGTATGTTGGATCACGAAACTGTCCACGTGCCATAACAATCCTTTTCAATCAATGGTTGAATGTAAAGGAGCATACGTCACTAAGCGTTGAGTAAACATGTATTTGTATCATCTTCATTGTTCGTCCCCTCCTAGATACCACATCAGTTATCACAACTCCTCCTACATTTATTGACCAATTTTGGTGAGTTTTGATGTTTGAATTTGGATCAAACCCGTAACCTCTAGATTGACAATACGAAGCGCCACCAACAGCGCTGTTCAATCAAATGTCTCATCAGAACTCCTCCTGCATATATAGATAAATTTGATGAGTTTTCAAGAGTTTGATTTAAGTTTTTAACGTGCACCATTATTCATATATTTGACGCGTCACGTGAAAAGGACAACCGTCTGGGAACTTCGTTAAATAAATATATGAAAAAGAGACTGGTTCTTGTAAAGGTCAATCAGAAGTCGCATTTCAAACATCTTTCACGGGAGGGTATATTAATCTTCTAGTTTCATAAAATTATCAAGATGCGAAGAGTTTCGACCTTAGTCAGTCTGCGCAGTCCGCGCAGTCTGACTAGGATCGATACTCCGAGCACTACCCAGATAGTCCCTTTTCGCGCGACGGGTCACAATTTATTTGATCATCCCAATATTATCATACATTTGTAAAAATAGGGCTTTATAACGTTCTTCAAACATGTATAAAATGACTTAGACTTGGTCTCATTTTGTCATTTCGATTTCGCACATTTTTGTTTCATTATGTTGTGACTATGAGCATGTGTGCTTAATGTCCAAATAAAGAAGGTTATGTTATATTACAGTACAATGTAAGTAACATCGTGAAATTGACGTCAATCTCGATCAAAACCATTCTGGATCGCCCAGTCTGCACTCCGGTTATTTATTCCAAAAACTCACTCAAATCACCACAAAACGCTCCAAAATTGTCAAAACAATTCGAAATCGAACAGATTAATCTACGACTTCTTTTGGCATTTGTGGATTGTAGGCTTCTGATTGATACGCGAAGACACAAAGATTGGAAAAAATCAGTCCTTTTAAATCGTTTATTTCAACAAGTTGAAGTTAGCGATAAAGCATTATCGCCCTTTAATTTCAATAAAAAAATTCGCTCAAAACACTCAATCAATTTCATTCCAAAATCGCCCAGGCTATCAATTTCACGATGGTATATACTGTAAGTATTATAAGGCGATAGAAATCAAGTAATATGTTGTGAAAGCTACAGAGTGATTGATACCCACTAAGGTACTGTCTATTTTTAAAGGCTTGTCTCTGCTAGACAACTGTGCATTTTACAAACGGCGTGACACATGAATTCTATAGATTTTGTAGAATTTATGAGTAATTCTTTTCTTTAGATAAAACAAAAACTGCAATTATCAGACCAAGCGTTTGTGGGGAAGACGATTATAGAACATATTCATAATGAACTAAGGCATTGCGTTTTTAGCTCACCTGAGAACATAGTGCTCCGGGTAAGCTTTTAGATTAAGCTGTATCTGGCGCCCGTAGTGCGACGTTAGTCGTTTGTCAACATCTATTGTGCACTCTAGAGACCACCTTTTGGCTCAAATATCTTGAAACTTGATCAGAATATTAGTCTACAGCAATTCTCGTTCAAGTTTGAAAATGGTTTAAGTGGCCTCACAATTGAGGTCAAATCTTCGAAAACCTTGTGAGCACTCTAGATGCCACATTTTTTTACTCAAATATCTCGATGCTTTGTCAGAATGTTTGTCAAAATCAAGATTTGAACATCTTGAATTTGGGTCAATTGGGATAGAATTGAGATAAATGGGTAAAATCTAAGAAAATAGCTTGAGTGCATTCTAGAGGTCACAAGTTTTGCTCAAATATCTTAAAACCTTGTCAGAAACTTTCCTTCCATCAAATCGCAGTCATGTTCGAAAATAATTAAAGTGTGGTCAAAAACGAGAACAAGGGGTCAAATCTTTGGAAAAAAAAAAACAACCGTTGTGTGCACTCAAATCAAAGAAAAAAAATCTTGTATGGGCTCTAGAAAGCACGTTTGGCTCAAAAGTATTGATTAGTTTGTTTGAATTGAGTTTTACACCGCTTTCAACAATCTTGCAGTTATATCGCGACTGGAGCAACTAACAATGGATCGCGGGTATTTCTTACACCAGTACTACCATTACATCCTTTCTTAGCCTCAAGCTGCTATCCAAAATAGATCTATGATTATCGAACCATTGGTAGGAGACAAATAGTCGGAAAGAATGAGTGCCGCCGTCTGGGATCGAATCCTTGAACACTCTAGAGACCACATTTTTGGCCCAAACGTCTTGACACTTGGTCATGATGATTTTCTTCTTAATATATAAGACGCGTTTGAATTTGAGTTTTAAAGTGAGATAAAAATGAGGTTAAAGAGAAGAGGTCGAGGGAATATTATTTTCATATTATAATAAAAGAGGTGTTGTAGATAACGAAACCGGCTGATGCCACTCTGGCATATTGACAACTCTATAGAAACGAGATGGTGTCCAAGATACCCGCCATGGAGCATTTATATTCGGAACTAAAGGTATTTTCTTTTTTTTTTGTTCGATTAAAAATCATTAAAAAGTGAACAGAATATTGAAATAAAAATAGAGACTGCAACACTTTTAGTGCGGTTACCTAGCCTATTCCTTGATAAGTAGCGTCGTTGCTACATCCAGATAACGCATGAACTGCTGGAAAGTCTGATATATTGTTACTATGTGTCTTTTTTCTGAAGCATTTATATCCACAATAGCCCTATTTTGTACAGACGACTCTATTATAACTGGAATCTGCACTTTTTGTTGTTTATAATGGAAAGAGAGAGAGCAAACACGTAAGTGTCATCAGAAATAATGGTAACACCGCCAGAAGTTTCTTAAGAAATATAGACCATCTGCTGAACAAATATGTTATCTGCTTCTACATGGCTTGTTTTCATATCATTTCGGGAAATATTCAGGAAGTATCATCTTCTCCTGTGATGATCAGTTTATGAATATTTCACCGGTCGTTTATGAGAATTTCCAATTTGATTACAACTCGTCGAAAATGAGAGCAATTAGTTTTTTTTTATTACCTGTTATGTTGAGCGTGCCGTCTTCCTTTTGGTAGTTTCATTGAATTTGACAACCGGTATATCTTGGCAATTTTGACAGAATTTTCACGATCACCTCTCGTTGATCACTTAATACTGAAGTCACGATATCGATCAAAAACGAGATATTCATTAATGTCCTTCAGTTTTCTTTCAAATTTGTTTACGGAATTGTTAAAGAAAGTCTTGAACTGTTCTCTGTTATGGCCATCGAACCGTGAAAGAATTGCAGATCCATCGATTATAACGCTTTCTGTTTGCTCAGATGCTTGACATGCAGAGCTTTATTCATACTTTGCTTAAATTGTACCTTATCCTTCTTCAGATGCTTTAAACATCGAAGTTGGTATTTGAGCTATTTAATACGACAAGGCATCGTCCAAAAACTATTTCACGTCCACTAGCTTGTATACCTATTTCCTTGCTATATTTTAGTTCTCTATCAAATGACTTTTCTCCTCCTATTATAGCAACTGTATTAGCCTTAGCTTGTGTTTTGACCAACCGCTCTAATGATGTATAAAATTACTTTGGCATATTCCTTTCAAAGTCGTTCATCTGTTTCTTGCTTATTTCCAGATCACTACCAACGTTCACATTTTTCGGCGAAATCTGACCTGTTACTACATTGACAAGTTCACTAGGATGATCATCTGGTTGGATCGAATGGATGCTTTCTTATTCCCTTTTCTTTACCAATTCCTATCTTTCTTGTCTGCTATTATTCTGCTCTTCATTTCTTCCTTATATTTGGAGAGATCATCTTCATTTTCATCGTCGATGGAATCGTTAATATGCTGTTCTAATTGGCTAGATATATGCAATCTTAGGGTCCTTATTTTTTATGCCTCTGCTTTTATTGTGATTCCTAAGATACTCGGTTTACAATGGCCATAGCACATAAGCGTTGTTTATTTGAATATATCTATCCTTACTCCACCAAAAATACCCGGACAATGAAGCATAGCAAGTTCCTTTTTCATGAATTGTTTGAGAACTTCTGAAGAAGGCGCTTCACTTCTCCAAGAAAGTACAATTTATAGTGGACAACGAGTCCAGCGACAAAGAAGTATGGATCATTCTTTGACAGTGAAAAGATTCAACCACCAATCGTCTTCTCGCTCTGATAGAACAAAAATCATCGTAATCACGAATCCCTTAACAAGAATGTCTGTCCATAACTGCGATGATTTGCTTTTAGAAGGGACATCACTGAGCATATGTTGAACTGTTGTTGTTTCAGTTATGCCTGCTTCAAAAATTGAACGAAGAAGTTCTTCTGTCAGAATTCTTAAGGCTCGTACATTTTTGAAAATTCTTCCCCACTGGACATTTTTCTGATTCCACCAAATATTGATTCGAGAATTTCGAAGAGCCCATTGTTACTTTATAAGAGTGCCTATTGATCACAAAAAGTTCGGCATAGTTACACGTGACACGAAACTTATGCATCATCGTCATAAGCTTCTTTCCCATCACTCATAGTGTTACTTGAAGCATTCTAGGAACATTAGTTGATATGCTTGTAATGACCGGCCCGATCATATAAGCATGTGGTGAATGATCACGTTTGTTAGAGAGTTTAGACATGAAGGACAGTAGAGCCTAAACGCTCCTGTCAATTTGCTAATATTGCATTCTTGAAATTATAAGTTCTCCATGTGTCCGATACGGACTTGCTAGTCTCCATCTATTTTGATTCTTTGGATCTTTTTCAAGATCATATAGCTCCCCCAAAGAACAAGCAATGGATACGAAAGTCAAACATTTCAGTTTTTCTCCTTCGTTTAGATGGAGATGGAATTTCAACAGAGTTAGAATCTTACTTTTTGATTAAACACAGTTTGAGATGGTACTTAGAACAACAAGTTGAAACATTTTCTATGGACACTCACTTTCGGATTAATACAAGTATTCAACAAACTTTCTAAAATGTGATAATGCCCGTCATCATATTGCTTGTTGTTAAGCTGTTTCGCTCACCAAAATCAAAAACAACGTAACAAACAACGAAAAACGTCATCAAGAACGCATGCAAATTTTGATTAGATGTTTACAGAATGCTTATTACCATGTGAGCCTTTAGATATGGCATATAACAACTCTATTACTATACTATGCTACATATATCATAGAAAAGGGACCTTCGAGTAAAACATCCGGGATCTGATCGAAAAACTGTTACATGTAAAAGTGAAATACAAATTCAGGTGTAATGTACTTTCTGCAAATATACATATGTTTGCATCTTCTAAATCCAGTGAGAAATGTGAAATGGTAAAATGTCGGTATGCATGTCAGTATATGTATGTAAGACTGGTTTTTGAATAGGAACGAATAGAATGGAGACTGAGCGGTTGTGGTTGCACATGTTTACAATGAACGCGCTTTCCTTACAGTGTTGTATTTGTGACTGGACTCAAATATTGAAACGAATTTCTAGCCTGTGCGTGACATTGCCAACATTTTTTTTGTGTGTGAGTGATATACAGATGTTGAGCATCCTGGACAATCACGCCTTGTATTAAAATGTTCTTGGATTCTTGGACCAGAGACTTTGGGTGCGTAGTAAAGACACTGATCAGACTTTGCGACTGCACAGGCTGATCTGCGACTTAACGTCTCTTACATGTGAAATCGTTGGAAATGTCACGGAAAGGCTCATTTAAAATTCTATGAAATATTTAATATATCCCATCTATATTAATTTTCTCGGTAGACGATTTTAATGTCATTTTTTTGCTTTCCCACTGAGTGTACCATAAAAAGATAAATAAAGTATGAAAGAAAATGATTCTGCTGTCAAAACCGCAAACTCCCCTCGAGATTAATGGGAACTTTGTAACGGATTTAAAACGACGCATTCTTCTTTAGGGGGTCATTTCAGTCACCGAGATTTAGAGAATAATAAGTTAGTGTTTAGAATAAACAATGTTATCTTGTCGAAGTTTGGAGAATTTATCATGACGAGGCTGAGATCGTGACGAGCATCAGCCTCGTCATGATAATTTCTCGCACCGAGACTTAATTACATTGATATTTTTATACACTGACTAAGATGTTCTTCTATTTATTGCACTATTAATTTTCGTGGCTAAACGTTAAAGAAACTCATATTAAAGAAATTTAGGTGAATAAGATTCTGATTATGAACATTAACGTCGTGAAATCGGTAGAGAGAAAAATTTCGGAATGATTCCGGAACGAAATTGGGGGAGAGGAAGAAGCGAGTGTTCAAATGGATAAATCGAAGGAAATGATTTCTGTTTCCTTGACTTCATGAGCAATCAGACGTTTTAAAAACAACAGCCAATGAAATTGTGGAATTATTTGATCGATTCGAAAAAAATGTCGATTGTTTTGAACGATTTAGAAGTGTTTTTGAACGGTTCATGAATGGTGTGAGTGATCGTTTTGAACGAATGGAACTCTGAGAGGGTGATTTGGAATGGTTTTGATCGAGAAAGGTGTCAACTTCACACTATTACTAACTGTATAAGTATCATCCTAGAATTGCGGAAATACTTCTACTTAATAGTAAGAAAAAAGGTCTTACCTGTTCGTAAGTATTACCATCTTCACGAGCCAAGGGATATCGAATCGATAGATTCTTCTAAATGTTCGTAACCCTGGGCTCGACAAGATGAAGTATTACATGGAACGCAGGGCCTGAGTATAGTCGATTTTTTTAATTTATATATATATATATATATTTGAGATTGTCTGAATCTTTTATCATCAGTCTACCTTACTTTATAATTTTTCCTTACCTGACTGTTTAAAATTAGTTATTTCCCATATAATTTGAAGTTTCCCAACTGATTCCCAACTTCATGCTTAAGAAAACTTAACTTCGACCCGTAAAATAGAAGAGGGGCCGAATTGATTGGATGCTGCAAAATTAAGTATACATTAAGTACTATTGTGAATTTACAATCAATCTGATCAAAACCATTCTATATCACTAATTCGGAACTCTTATCAATAAATTCAGTCACTCACTAAAACCAATTAAGAGCGCTCCAAAATCTCTCAAATGAGTGTTACCATTTTCCTTAATTCTTATTTTTCTTAAGACAGGTTAAATTTCATATAGTTCTTATAACATTGGGATATTAAATCGGAGTTCATAGGAAACAATAAACAGTGTGACATAATGATAAATTTACCCCTATCCCCGGTTAATATTTCAGCAATTATGAAGCTCTGATTTTCATTGACCCCCTTACGTTACTTTACGCCCATCCGTTATTGGCTGTGACGGGAAATTAGCCGGCGAATCTTTCCTCTGGGAGACGGAATCATGCTTTAAGGTCATTTAAGGTTTCAACTGTTTTTCCTGAGACCGTTACGATGTCAGAGTTATGATAAATGGTTTTTGCCCTTCGACGTTCAACCCTTCTCACAAAATCATAGACAATTCAAACCAGCCTGTATACTTGCTGTATGATTTTATATTATACGTCACGCATAAAGGACCATCTAGTTAGTGCGTAGAGTGTCTACCCTAGTTAGTCTGCACGGACTGTGCAGACTAACTATGATAGAAACTTGTCGCACCCCCATCGATCATTCTAAATTCACATGAAAGGGCTATAAAATGCGATCTATGGATGACCTGTACTAGAATCATTTTTATATCTATTTTATTGAGTTATCAGATGGTCCGTTTTTGCGTGACGGGTCACAATTTTTACCATTTACTTTATTTGAGATATAAAACAATGTACAAAAATAACTCATTCCGAATATTGTACACCAGGTCACAAAGTGATAGATATGGATACAAAAAGATACGCTGATAAATAAATAGACAACAAGATAATTTTTTTTAATTATTACTGCAAAAGGAGTCTACTAGTGTAACCCCTGTGCAGATTGCGTGATCTGACCAGAGTCGACGTCATTTGCTTTTACTTTCTTAATTCGACATATTTGGTCCGCCTTGCGTATGAAAATATTCGAAAAACAACTTGTAGTTGACTTCATTTTTTTTCAAATGTGTCATCGGTCAGGCTAAAAGGCAACCATCTTGGTAATGCGTTAAGTTTTGAACTTAGTCATTCTGCGCTTAAGGCTCTAAGCTTTTCCTTATTTTTTTCCGTAATCTATATCATGAATCTACCTTTCCGTGAAAGATTCTTTGAAATGCGACCTTTGGTTGTCCTGCAATAAAACCAATATCTTTATCAAATATGCCAGATGTTCCTATTTCGCATGACGGGTAACATATACTTACTGTAAACGGGGTAATTTTGGCGGTGGTTTTATTTTGGCTATATTGGCGGTCAAGCTAAAATGCGCCAAAATTAATCCACCGCCAATATTTGTCATTATTAAATAAGAAATTTCTTTATTATGATAGATATTAAATCTATACATTTTTAGAAATGTCAAAGATATGCATACCATACTTATTATTATGCTGACACCGTTGGCATTTCGACGGATCAGCGCAATACTATTGTAAGTGCCTATAAATTATAGGCACTTACAATAGTATTGCACTGATCCCTCAATTCCAAGATTCCAGATCCAAGTTGGCTGATACATTGTTATGAAATCACACCGAAAAAGTGTGAACAACTTTTACACGCGTTATAACTATAAAAAAAAGTGTGAAAACAAACCATTGTCAAGTCTGTAGACATTACTCTAGAAATTATCTTTCTTTTACTTACGTTGTTTTAAACGAGGAAAAATGTAAAATATAGATAAAGCGTTTAATTTTGGCTTTAAAGTAAAATGCGCCAAAATAAATCACCGCCAATAGATCGTAATCGAAAAACCGCCAAATGTGGACACCGCCAATATAAAGCCGTTTACAGTATTTGTTTAACGGAGACTCCACATGATGACCGGTCAAATGATAACATGAATTATAAAATCATATTGAATTATATAATACTTCCGCCCATAGAACTTCCATTTAATTTTGCTTGTTAGAAGAGACGCAAAGCAATTTGTGATGCATAACCTTTTTCAATTCTTCAAGACAAATAAAAGGTTTAAATGAACGCGAAGGAAGATTTTCGGACAAGATAAGGGTAAAATCTCCGATGTTTTTTCGGCTCTGTGACGGATGGTCCCGGACTATATTTCCAGCAGCACAGAAGGAGTTTTCCTCACGCTATGGGAATATAACGCCAAAAATTGCCAGCCTCATTTTCGAATATTTATGAAACTATTTTGTCGGCGTTGAAGCCATTTTGGAGCCATTTACATGCTTTATTTTGTCAGTGGTGATATATTAAATCGACCACCTTGCTTTTCTTTTTGTCATCACAAAAAGACGGTAAATAAAGAGAATCTCGCGAGAATGAAGCTTCACACAACTATTCCAACAAAATTAAAGTATTACAAATCATTTGATAAGTTGTTGGTTAACGATGAATTCAAAATAAACCTCGAACCTTATCTGAGCGATCCAAATAAGAACGCAACCTTTTGCTGAAAAATAAGCTTAATCCTGATTCCAGCTTTTTCAGAGTTTAATTCTTATATTTTGTTATTCCAACTTTTTGATATACATCGCACAACTTTTTTATGAAGCGTTTTATTTATGAATGTATTGTTTTACATCTGTATCATTCCCTCGTGTTGTAGTAAGCATGTGTCGCTTTATCAAATAACAGGATAGAAAGAATACTAGCTGTATCATACCGTATGCAAACAAGAATCCCAGGAGGGACCGTATCGCTCCACTCACACTTTCTTCTCAGAAATGTCTATGAACAGTAAAATTTAATTGCTTTAGAAACTCTTAAAAGTCTTAGTGAAAGTTAACAAGGGCGTAGCTCCCATTTAGCAATTTACGCAAGTGCGTAAAAGAAATTACCCTCCGTTGAAAAATATCGTTGATGAATTATCAAAGCATCGAAACTACAGCTTACTCAAGCTGTAGTTACGATGTTTTCATTATTTACCAACTCCCAAATCATTAAAAAGGGAGCGGACAGAGGGTATTCATCTTTGGTCACAGTTCCTATATCACCTTTATCCTATATATTCTATGGTTGTCGCCTTTTGAGTGCGTAAAAATTTCATAGTCCTAGATACGCCTGTGGTAAAGGTTTGTCCTAATCATGATCATTTGGAAAGTGTAAGACGTCGCGCACGGTAATGCGGCATTAAAATGTAACGTCAAAATAGCGAACGTCGATTGTGGAGCGTCTAGTATTTTTTTGTTTGTTTGTTTGTCAGAAAAAATTACACGTAATCATTATATTGCTCACTCTTTCTACAGCTATAGCAATGTCAGAATATATAGTCACCATTAGAGAATTAAAACCCGCCCCTATCACTCGCGAAGAATGCAAAATGTCATACTATTCTCAACTTCGCATAAATGTGAAGAAATTCGAAAACTGGATATAGCTATTTGTAGAGTTAGGCTTATTTCCACTCTAGATATGAAGATTTATTGGGCTAGACGCTTCTTTTGAACATTATTTATGTTATAATGAAGAGGTAAATCTGACATTATGAAAATTCACCCTATTTTTATTACAATGATTAATTCGAACCAACAGCAACATGTTCATTTTAAGTGATGTCATCAATACATGCGTTTTTGTAAAAGGAATATGACGCACCCCCCCTTTTTTTTGAATGTTTAAAAAAAGTTATTACATTTTGCTAAGTTTGCTTCGAACTCACTATTCTTGGGTCTTTAGAACAACGACTTACAGTCCATGAATACAAGTCTATGCGAAAAATGTACCAAACATTCTTTTTTGCTTTCCGAAATACACATGAGCGATTTCGGGCAATAATGGCCCTCTTGATTAAATCTAGTTCTTCCCTTCGCCTACTCGCATCGCCACTTCCATATAGATATTCTTCTCGCATGATATTACGCTTTCTTTTTCTTTTCTCCTCTTGAACTGCGGATTTATTCCACTCTGTATTCGTCTGAAGGCGCGTGGGTTTTATAATTCAACGAATCAAACATAACGTCGTTGTAAGAAAATGCGCGTTTTTTAGAAATCGTTCCACACGAACTAATATCAATATCTCTTTTATTCGTAAATATTTTTTCATGTAATTTAAATATGATTTTTAAGAGAAAAATAATATTTCTTAGCTTTATCTAAATTATCTTATGTATAAAGTAACTGCATTTTTTTGCGTATTAAGGATGGAAAAAAACAGTTTTATAAGAGCCTAAAAAGATTTCGTTCCACACGAATTTCGGCTTATCAATTTTCCGATTAAAACTCAAATTGATATCTATTTACATATTTTTAAATAAAAGAAAAACAGGAAAATAATATTTTCAATTTAAAGATTGGTTGCAATTGAACCATTTTTGATTAACATATAGAAGAAAATCGTCATTGTTTCGGCGTCTTAAAGTTAAATGTTACGCTTCACTTTTTGTTAAACATAAAGCGATATTTTTCTTATTTGTGGTTAAATTTTAATCTTCGTTGGTAAAATTGTTGGATGTCATGCCAGTTTAGATTTGATGCACTTTCAAGCAGTTTAAACATTATAAAACTGTATAAAATATAAGATGGGTATCTTCCAGTGATGCTTTTATGTTACATGTTACACGCGTTTTTTCGCTTAAATTACAATTTGAAACTCCTTTTTACGAAATCATACGAAAATAGTGTGCAATAAAAGTTTGATTTTTAAATTTGCCATTGTTTAAGCGTAATTTAGATATAAGTTATAAGGATGGTGCGACCAAGGAGTCTTGTTATGATAAGTTTTAAAACACAGAGGGTGACGTTTTTTAAAAAGAGCCGCATTACCGTGCGCGACGTCTAACATAATGATGGTAATTGGTTCCGTGGAATGTTTTTTTTAATCTATGTACCAGGTGTTGCGATAACAGAGTTTTACAGCATGAAGGCCTTGTTTTCTAAAATTACTGGAGCGTTTTTGATCGATTTGAGTGAATGTTTGGAATGAATGAAAGAAATACTGAGTTAATGATTTAGAATGATTCGGATCGGCATGAGTGTCAATTTCACGATATTTTAAACTGTACAAGAGTACAAAGATGTTACCGGGTGATTAATTAAGAGTTCTAATATGGAAGGGGTTTAGTTTTTCTGTTGGATATAAATGCAGTCAGAAGGAAATAAGATCAGTGGACTTTAACATTGAAATGTTCTTTTAGCATAACGTATTATTTAATGGGGCCAAAGGGGCTATAGTTATACGAATTCGCTTTGTGCAGGACTGAAAACCGAGAATTAGAACTGAGATACAGAAATAACACCGCTTTACACTTATGACGAAGTAGCTTTGTTTTATATGGGCATCAGAACGTTGCTTTTTTTACATCTTTCATATATCATCTCTGTTTATGAATATCTTTAGCGCTCGCATACAGTTAATAGCATCGTGAAATTGACAAGGTGAATGATTTTGGAATGATTTAGGAATGGAATTGAATGGGTGTGTGGGGTGAGCAAATTTTATTCAAGATGAACAAAATTAGCGATATTGATTACCTCGCTTTAATAAACTATGCATACAAATTCTATAGATAGCTTCATATTTCTTAAAGAACCTATTAGACACTTACAATGTGAATTATGTTAGTGAAATCGTGATTTTTATCTATCCAAATTTATTTTGAATGACCTTGTTCGTTTTATAATTATACCCCCCACCTACGAAGTAGAGGGGGGTATATTGGTTTCACCATGTCTGTCTGGCTGTCCATCCGTCCGTCCGTCCATCCGTCCGTCCGTCCGTCCGTTCATCCGTCCCTCCGTAGACCTTTTTGTTTCCGGACTCTAACTCAAGAACCAAATGACCTGAAACATTATACAAATGTTCCTTATGACCCAAGGAAGTGCCCTGTTGTTTTGGGGTTACATAGGTCAAAGGTCAAGGTCACAGTAAATTTTTGTTCAATTTTTGTTTCCGGACTCTAACTCGAGAACCAAGTGACCTACAAGCATGAAACTTTATGCAAATGTTGCTTATGATCCAAGAAAGTGCCCTATTGTTTTTGGGTCATATAGGTCAAAGGTCAAGGTCACAGTCAATTTTTGTTCAATTATCATTTCTGGACTCTTAACTCAAAACCCAAGCGACCTTGAATCATGAAACTTCATGCAAATGCTACATATGACCTGAATATTAGTTACAAACACAACCTGCACTAATAGCACTTGCATTCTGACAAAGCGCTTGTGGGGGGTATTAGTCCGCTCTGCGACAGTTCTAGTTTTCAATGGGTTTTATCGTTTTTGAATGGTTTGAGTGAGTGTTTTTGAATGGTTTTGAATGAGTTGATTGTCAATTTCATGATGTAACTAACTGTATATGGACATCAGAACGTTGCTTCTTTACATCTTTAATATCTTACCTCTGTTTATGAATATCTTTAGCGCTCGCATAGAACACTTGTATAAGGAATGTAAAGCAAATTTAAATTTTTTTAGATAATGTATCGCTATGTTATTGTATTTCTATGTATAAATGAAAAGTTTCCTCTCATAAACTACGAATTGAAACAGATCGACAAAACTCTGAATTAACTGATGCGTAAGGTACTCTCTGTTTTGTGGTTTTCATGGTACAGAGGACGAATACCACTAGATTAATATTTGTCCGATTTATAAAAGTTGGAGAATAAAATATATTGAATAGTTTTTTATAGAAAGCACTATTTTTTTCTTTTTGTATATATACATATTAATGCGTTATGAAAACACAGCCGTTTTAAGATAACTTTGAAAATTATTTTGTTAGTGAATTATAATTTGCTATTCGCTATGCTAGCATCTCATCATTTTCAAAGTCGGTATAGTTCAGACCATAAAAAGCTCAAAGGCAAATATGGACGAGACCCCAGAAAGTCAAATACTGAGCATAACTGAGAATAAACCGACGCGGAGCGGGGTCTAAACCACGCGGAATAGAAACATTGAAATCAATGGTTTCCAACCCTTGTTGTAATAATTATCATTATCGTTCTTTTGAATGAACAACCAAGAAAAGAGTTGGTATTCTTAAACGAAAAACTACAATCGTATATCAAAGATTTTGTGAAGATGAATGTAGTGTCGCATTTTGTTGTTGTTGTTGTTGTTGTTGTTGCTGTAGTTGCTGTAGTTTTTGTTGTCAAAAACCATGTAAGTTTGTGTAAGTAAAGAATGTGTCTATTTCTTCATATTTAATACTTAAGCTCGGATAGCAAGGGCGAAACTGTATTACGCAATTTAAGCGAGTGCGTAAAAGAAATATTGAAAAAATATTGTTGATGAATGATCATAACATCGAAACTATAGCTTTTTAAAGCTGTAGTTACCATGTTTTTGAATATTCACGAACATCATTAAAAGCGAGCGGAAGGGGGGGGGGCATTCAATTTTTTTTACATTTTTTTACACAGTCCTCATATCGCCTATCCTATATATTCTTTTGTTGTCTTCTTCTGAGTGCGTATATTTCAAAGTCCTAGATACGCCTATGGGTTCCCATGCTTTTGCCCCTCAAATGCTGTGTGACATGACATGTTCCCTTTGTATACAAAGCTTTGGCAGACAATGTAGACACAATTCAGTCTGTATTGACGTACAGTCTGATCTAAGCATACACTGCATGCTTTCCATTTAATCTTTTTGTGATAAACCTGAACTAGACTGCTGTGAATATCCCAAAAATGGACATTATGTTTGAAAAAGTAATCATATTCAATAGAATATTTGACGATCTCTGATAGTTGTGATTTTCCAATGCCCCGTCTTACATTACAGGAGTCAATTTGTTCGCCGATTGAGAGGGATAAGCTTTATTATTCCCAATTACATCTAATCGTTTCCAATCAAACACGCTTTTTATCCTGAAGGATTATGGGAGATATTTGCGGCGATTCTCGGTTGTCTTCGCCTGGAATTTTATGTTTAAATGGACACGTGGTTCATTCGTCCCCGATCCATTCTGAGACAAATAACGTCAATGTTGCATTAAATTCGTAAGCTACTTAACCCTTCACTGTAACGAAATATTTCCCTAATTTGATTTCAGAAACAACATGAACTCAACCGGAGTAATGATGCGTGTATAAAGCATAACCACTTATGTTTCAAAATTACAGCCTGTTATTTGGAATCTTATTTTGAACCAATTTATCTGTAAGTTAATGTAACCAAATAAAAATATTTTGTTTTGATTTTTAGGGAATTCAATACATTTACAGAACTGAACAGAAATTTTGTTGACCGACAAATACAAACAGGTTTATAGCCTTACAGGTATGTACAAAGTAACACAATTTTTTTTTAATGCATTTCGGTGGTTTATGGAGAAATAATGGTAGATTATCACTTGATAAACTCACCGCAAAAGCAGTGAAATTATCAAAATCTTATACTCTGCTTTTGTGCATTTCATCCTATCTGACATCATCTATGCGCGGTGAAATAAGTGACGTCACAATGAACGCTGCATAGCAGTCACGCGCGAAATGATGCGCTTTACGAAAATATGTGCTAGAGATTTCACATTTTGTCTCATTTTTGCAATAAAGAAATAAAATAATCGTTTGTTTTTCGAGTAAGATAGATTAATATTTCATTTCGTGAACAGCAAAAGCTATATTTTCACGAGTGGCTCCGCCATTCGTGAAAATATAGCCTTTGTTGTTCACTCAATAAATATAAATCGATTACACTGAAACAAACGATTATCCTCTATTTATTAATCCTACTACTCTTTGTAGTAAAGTAGAAGGAGAGAGCAATGATGTAGACCATTACAATCAAACAAATCAATTGTTAAAAAGTAATTTAACAGTAAGTAAAAGCCAGGTTCTTAAATACTTTTTAAACGTCCTTCAAATCAACTGAGAAAGACGTTTACTTGTATGTAAATTTCACGCGAAGTAACTTTTTCGGGATTTCTTGTCGGGTGCATGATTAATGAAAAGGTTGTTCGTCGCGTACAGTGCAATTTGTTTTTAAGGTGATTATTATGACTGTTGTACCAACATCTTTCTCGAAATGAAAGGAATATTTCTTATATCTTCCATTAATACTATACTACATGCATATTAGTGTTTCACTGCCTCATTTTTTGAAAGTTCGATTCAGTTGAAATAAGACGCAAAGTATATAATCTATCCACGTATCCATTGAAAGAAATACAATAAGCAACACCAAGTAATGGACACAGTGAATGATTTTGGAATAATTTCGGATTTTATTGAATGAGTGGGAAGAGCAAGGGTTGAATGAATTAAAAGTAAAGTATTGTAATATGTCTAATTTCGTCAATTTGTACGAAACTAGCGTCATTTTATTACCTTTTTTATAATTCTACGTATATTCTGTTCGTGTGTAAACGATTTTTCATCTTGTTTTAACGATTTGTACGTGTTTTGGGACGACTTCGACAAAAAACCACCCTAACCCTAGTGCAACAACATTACACTATACGATCCTCAAGCGTCTTGATCAACTCAGACTATTGTTTGCTTAGTAGCTAGAGGCAAATGAACATTTAAATCACCTTTAAGTATGAAGCCCTCAGTCGAGTCAAGCTGCTGACACCGTGATTTGCAGGCTAACGCTCTATCGATGGTTGTGTACGTCAGTTGTCTGCACAGGATTTCCAGAGAGTCAATATCACGGAATTGTGATGGCTTTGACAAAACTATCGCATTGTGAATGTGAGCAGAAATTTCGTCGACATGCACTCTGTGCACGTTACTAAACATAACCTTATAACCTTATCAGATCCCTTCGACTGGCGACCCATAAGCATGTGGAGCAACCTCAGACCAGATCGATAGTCTTTTCTCTGTCTTCTATTGATATCTGAACAACATTTTTCGGGCTCTTAATCGACAGGCTACACATTACCTATCTAATTTTACTACTGAAAAAAAAAACAACCCAGGAGACATGTGAGCCATTACTGTTTTCAAGCCCTCTGTGTAAACATGCAACGAAAACACTTTGACACACTACAATTAGCAATAATCAAAAGTCGTTAAAGTGGGGGGCCTTAGCAAAAGTTGCAAGGAAATCGGTCGAAGAATGTTGGAATACTCCTGATCTCAAAACGGTGTAGTAAGAACATTGGCCAAGTGTAGTTTAAAAATCTTCTTAACTGCATGTCGAAATAGGTAAAGTTGGCTTCACTTCGATATGTAAGAAATGGCAAAATGCTCTGAAACAGAATAAAATCCTTTAGTAACATCATTGGTTTTGCTTTGAAATTACTCAGTAATCTATCGATAATGCGCGATAATAAATAAAAAGATTTAGTTCAAAGGAATTGTCTGGTTATATGGGCAATGTACATGTAGTAAATAAACAATATTTTCAAATGTCAATGTGATGTCGTTAAAAGCTCTAAGAAAAGGTAATTTCAGCGTTAGAAATTGGTTTCTCAGGGATGTATAGTTAACAACATCGTGAGATTTATATTCATCTCGATCAAAACCATCCCAAAACACTCGCTCAGTGCTCCATTCATCCATTCCAAACACTCGATCAAAAACAATCCACACTCACTGAAAGAGATCAACAACATAATTCAAGATAAATCAAGCTAGGAAAAAATCGCGATTTTACTGACATAATTCAAATTTCAAGCTTCTGATAGGTTTTTGAAGAATAGGAAGCTATCTATAGAAACTATATGCATAATTTATTAAAGAGAAATATTAAATATCGCTAATTTTGTTCATCCTGAACAAAATTAGCGACATTGGATTACCTCCCTTCAATTTCACTCAAAACGCGCTCCAATCACTCATTCAATATCATTCTACGTTAGGAAATCCAATGTACTTTATTTCTGTATAAAATGCAATAGGTCTTTCGGGATCCCCCACTCCCCGACTTTCGATCAGCAAGTCCGATGTTTTAGGAACTCGAAAGTCCCTCGTTCCCCGTCCATAGCCTTACATTGCTATTTGATCTATGTAGAATTTAGATATTTTCAAAAGAATTGGTGTTTACAAGCCTGTAGTTCTGATTCTGAGCCACCGCTTACAGCGAGTCGACGAAGATCATCAAGCAACCCTCTCAGCTAAGACAACGCCGTTTTCGTTTAAAAATACGGAGTATCATTCGTTTCACTTTATGACATTTCACTTCGATAGCGAGATAAAAAAAATACACGATCTAAAAATAGATAGTGCAATCTAATGTTTGGTCGAATATTTTAACACTTTCTTCGATCTAGGAAATTGTAATTATAAGGGAAGAGTGTCTTTTTCATTGTATTTTTTGGGATATAAAGTGCAATTGCCTTAGCACATGGCAAATAACGACCGTAGGGTATTTGAATAAATTACATGCAGCCAAATTTACTGGTTAAGATAGGATTCCTGCATATAATTTACCTGTCTTTGATTCAAGGTATTGTTCCACCTGACATTTAATCAGCTAGAGATGTTCCTTTCTTTAAAAGAATGAAAAGGCTAATTTAATATGGGAAATGATCGACCTGTATCAATTCTAAGTGTTGTTTTCTAAAATATTTGAGCCAACAATTGTTTTTTATCAAATAGAACCATATTTAAGTGATAAAAATGTGTTATATGAGCTTCAGTCTGGCTCCAGGAAGAGGTTTTCAACAGACACCTATCTTATTCTGGTTTATGTCTTATCTTACTGACAGGAAGCAGTGTGTGGATATTAACAAAACTCAGTCTTCATTTGAAAATATCCTTGATCCTTTATTGTTTTTAATGTATGTGAATGATATGCCTGCAGTTGTAAAAAAACAAACTTCTTCTTTATGCAGATGACTCAGCTATCTTTAGTTTCAGATAGAGACAGGTCATGTGTTGAAAGGGCGTTGTCTGATGACCTTAATAAAGTGAGATCCTGGCTCATCGATAGCAAATTGTCTTTACACTTAGGGAAAACTGAATCCATTCTTTTTGGCTCAAAGCAAAAGTTGAAATGAAATGGTAAAATAAATGTTGGATGTAGCGGGATTACAGTCAATAAAACCTCTTTTGTGAAATACATTGGTGCAATCCTTGACCAAAGTTTATCTGGTGAAAATGTGGCAAGGTCTTTATTGCAGAGGACAACTGCTAGGCTGAAGTTTCTTTATCGAAAGAACAAATTTCTCACACTACATACTAGAAAATTATTAGTTTCTTCCTTAATTCAGTGTTATTTTGACTATACATGTGTCTTTCGGTATTTCATTCAGTTTGAACAAAAAATGGACTAACAAACTTCAGGTTCTACAAAACAAACTTATTAGTTTCGTTTTAGATTTGCACCACCGTTCACGTATCCAAGATACACATTATAAAACTTTAAATTGGCTTCCAGTTAGTAAAAGAGTTGATGAAATTGCTCTACTGCATGTTTTCAAGATAAAAAACGGAACAGCTCCAAAATATTAGTGGGGACAATTTAAAAAAGTAGCAAAGTCCCATTCATATGGTACTAGATTTAGCAGGAACGGTTGCTTTGCTGTTCCAAGGGCTTGGACCCATGGAAGAAAGTCATTTTCTTATATTGCTTACTGCCTTTGGAACCGCTTTCCAAAGCCAATTAAAAATGCAAATTCTATTGCTTTGTTTAAAAAAAGTGTCCATAAGTATCTTCTAGGGTATTTGTGATAACAATTTGTACAATCTGTGACATAATGCAAGTTATAAGAAACGCTCAGTTTAATTGTGACAATTTAGTCATATTCAGCATTATGTCTCTCTATACCAACTATATTCAAGCAGGGGTACGCAATGAAAATAAGAGATTAAGATCTCTTTTTTGCGATAACCCAGGTTTGGTGGTGGCAAACTTGATTTATGTAACGTACTGTGATGTATACCCTAATTCAATAACATTGTTATGTGCATTGGTAACAAGTGGGCCAAAATATCATACTCAATGTATAAATGCGTTCGAATATGACTTTTAATTTTTTCTCAATATCCAATTCTACATTATAAAAAATGTTAACAAATTTATCCATTCTACGTCATTGATATATATTTTTAACTGAATTATTAAAAGTATTCCGCATCAATACCAAACTCAAACATATATCATTAATGCAACCCTTTTGTCTTATTTCTTGTATTTTCGTTTCGTACAAGGGAGACAATATAGAGGGGAAATTAGAATCATGTTTCTTTAAATCTTTTATTATATTTTGGTTGGTGCATGGCCTTTGTAAGTGCATATACAGAGTGTGTATGGGCTTCAATGGATGTGCACTTCACCTTATTTCAAAGCTCTAGTCTAAACGATTTTCTTTGAAGAAACACTATTACCTCTATCATACTGTTCACTACATATACATGCCTTGGCAGTCAATATAGACCAAGATGTTTCCACACATGCGTGCGATCGGATCTTGGCCTACTTTGTCTGCTTTGTACTCAAAGAGTGAAAAGTTTTAGCTAGGGTGGTCGAAGAGTCACGAATATTTGCAATTTATTTGAAACGGGTGTTTGATTTAACATAATAAGGGTTAATCGGCTCTGTCAAAAGTAATTGAAACGCTATTTATGTGTTGCATGTTTATAAAATCCATGTTCACTGTTGCTATATTATGTATTTGTATGCCACATGGGTCTTATGGCCTTCTGGAATATAATTTAAATAAAACTTGTTAAACTTAAACTTGTTATATTTTCATCGTAATGTATCATTACATTTCACCATGTATTGTTAACATCTTTTACTGAATAAAATCTATATATCTATCTATCTTCCAAATCCATTTAAAAGCTCAAGAGATACATTCGAATTGAACCAAAGAATCAATGGTTTTTCTGTCTTGTATGAACGTGAATCTTCGGATTAGTTTCTAAAGACATAGAAATATAATTTTACAACTTGTATTTGATTAAAGGAAGATATTATATATCGTTTATTTCGTTAATCTTAACTTAAACCAGCAATATTGTATTGTCTCCCTTTAATTTCATTCACAGCTCATTCGTTCAATGTTCATTCTAAAATCATAGGCTGTTTCAGTTTTACGACGCTCTTAGCCGTATTTATCTTATAACTAACCAAATAACTCTGTGATTACATCCCATATGATATATTATATGATATCACATGGAAAATTTTAGAACAATAACAGAAAGTTGTTATTTTTAGACGCTTGAATTTCTGTTAGAAACATCGACGATAAAAAAAGGGAGTTAGAGGTTATAGGATAAATGTAATGCTAACTTAGTGTATTGTATGAAAAAATATCTAACTCGGTTGTGAGAATTGATAATTGCCTCGGCAGAGCCTCGACAATTATCAATTCTCCCAAAACTTCGTTAGATATATTTCTTTCATACAAAACACTATGTACGAATTATACATATCTCTAGTTCAAAAAGACCATACAATTTGTTGGTTTGCTTTTGTTATAACTATTTAATATTATTATTATATTATATTTTTAATATTTAATTTAATAAAACTTAACCTCGTGAATTTTCTCTCTGCATTAAGTAAATAGCTTAAATTATTCATTCCTTTTCCACAACCGTTTAGCACGGTAAAGTTTAATTGAAACAGATTACGTTAAGTAGTCCGTTATTGATGGATACAGTATCCTTCACTCTAGTGTGAACAATTCCCTTCCTGAGTACAAATATCCAATCGTAATACATGTATCATAATGGTTCATATACCCCTTTCCTGTTTTACAAAATTTTGGACCTGTCCAAATTCAAAGGTTTTGCAGACGAAAATTTAAAGTGGATTCAATTTGAAAAATAACCTTTTGGTAGTGTAGAAAATAGTGTGGAAAAAGGAGAAATTAGTTGTCAGAAGCAATTTCTTCTTTTTTCACAATGTTTTCTCAATCAAAAAATCACAGGCACGTAAAAAGCAGGGATTATACAGCAAAGGGTTAAGTAAAATACAAGTTGATTTTAATTGAAAAAATAATTAAAAAAAAAAAACAAACAAACAAAGCATCACAACAAATACAAATTCCTTGTCGAATACCCGCGAAATAAAGATTATCTCGATTATATTCGAAGTACGCAAGTTGCAACAGAAATTTAGTATGGTCAATATCTTCCTAATATTATTTCCAATTCATTGGAAAGATGGTAATTAATATTGTTAACCTAAAACCTTTGTTAGTGCCTTTACAAAGTTGTAAGCAATATCATCTCTGGTAGAAATGACTGTGAGTGAAATGTTTAATGCCATTCGGACAACTGCGTAAAGAGTCAATGAAACCAAACCTCTCAATCATTCTTTCTATCCTTCTAAAATTTGTCGTGGCGGAGTGCATTAGGGGGCATTAGACTAATACTTCGCCGGAAGAGAACCGGTCAATAAAATTTATTAATTGTCCTCAATTCGTGAGACGACATAGCAGAGCGGAAAACAAGGCAAAACCATCCGTTACACCGTGTTTTACGCGGCTCCGTTTTCAATTAAGCCACACATTTAAAGGCATTAACGCCGTATTGTATACATTAATGAAACTTGCACGTGCGCACGGCGCTTTCGGTTTTCATTGGAGTTATCCCGAAAAGATGTCGATATGAAGGTGGATATTGTATTTTCCTCCAATTTTATGATAGCTAAACGCCCTTTGATTAGTTTTCTGAACGCAAGACACTAAAATGAAAATTGGATGTAAGGATGTCTGTACCCTAAGTTAGTCCTTAACTATTACAGCTTGAAGAAGCGATCAAAGAAAGGGGCAGTTGAAATAGAATCAATGATGTTAAACATATAAACTTTGATAAATCGTGTTTCGCTTGTTTTGATTTCGTGAAGCCTGAGCGACCTCTAGTAGCATTTTTGTCATTCAACATTATGCAGGGATGCGCATTTCACATTACATTATTTGCCTTGTAAAGAGGGATGAGATAAAAATATGAGTTAACGTTTAAAAGTTTCTTGACCTTGGTTTTGTTTGTTTGTTTGTTTGTTTTTTTCTCCTAGTTTGTTTATCCTAAACATTGAAGGATGATGCTGACGCACGGCCGCATTTTTCTTTTTTCATATATGAGTTTATTCTGTGACATTTCCAACATATTCATAAGTGCGCAGAGCCAAGCCTCTGGTCAGCATGTGCATCCGCACAGTCTGATCAGAGTCTTCATTTTACGCTCTGATGAAGACAAGTATGCAGCCCATCTTCACGAGGTCAGCAAAAAAGGCTTATTACATCGTAGAGCTATCTAGGCTGAATAATGTCTATCCATCCTGTTCTCAAGAAATCGTTGGAAATGTCACGTACAGACTTTAATTATAAAAATAGACAGAGATATTGCAATCATTGCTTTATTTTTTTCCTTTTTGCACATTTGGATTATTATTATTATTATTATTATTATTATTATTATTATTATTATTATTATTATTATTATTATTATTATTATTATTATTATTATTATTTTGCTTTTATCATTATTGTTATTATTATCATTATTATTTTTATTATTATTATTATTATTATTATTATTATTATTATTATTATCATGGTTGGCTATAGAACTAATGAATAAATGTAAATTGAAAAAAAAACGCCGGACTTCTGTTCGCTTATATTCAAATAGAAATAAAGATATACATGTACATTGTATATGGCAGTTGAAATGGCATAATATCAGTTAGCTTGCCGCCTTGTAACGGAAATAAAGCACTGGTGAGCATTTTTTCAATCATACATGTACCTACTACTAATTTCACTTCTCAATGCTGAGAACAATTTGTTAAATACACGAAATCACTCAAGGGATCTCGAGAAAAGATATCATTAATTTAACCGATAAGCTTTCTTAATGCATGTAGCAATCTTAAGTCACTCGTGAACACTTACTAAATGCTCTTGGCGATTTCCACAATTTTGACATTTTGATTCGAATACAATTGTATTGGTATGGTTCGCATATTTGATTCGAAAGTTATAATCATAAATATATAATACGTGTATTATATAAAAAAAATATCTAACGAGGTTGGAGGAATTGAAAATTGTCGAGGCTCTGCCGAGACAATTATCAATTCTCACAACAGAGATAGATATTTTTCATACAATACACTAAGTATGTATTATATTTATCTTATAACCTCTTTTTGTCTTCTTTTTGCCAATGTTTCTAACAGAAATGCAAGTTTCTAAAAATAGCTGCATGATATCATTGTTCTAAATATAAGTATGTGATATCATAAAAAATATCATATGGGTCGTTATCACACAGATATTTGTATAGTTATAAGATAAGTGAAAATACCGTATTAGAGTTCATGTGTATTCATTAGGCATAACAAGAACTTCACATTATATTCTTCTTTCGATACTTTTTATTAACTTTTTGGTCCCGTTTTTGCCTGACTTGATTCTAAATGGAAATTAAAGGAAATGATTTGCTTGAACTATGGCTGTTCAATGAGCTATGCTAATTCACAGTTAATTAAAAGGCGGCTCATTGAGGCTGTATTATACGGATTATTTCCGATCTAATCGTCCAATTATGGTCCGAAAAGTTGCACGTGACTCCAGGTAGCGATTCCGATTATAAGCTATCAAATATCCTTTCCGCTTTTGCTTAGACACATCGCTCAATGAGTTATATTCAAAACTGTTCGGGTTGGAAAATAGATATTTGTCACATTGTGTCTCTGCAGCCATTATAACATTTACGGCATTTGTCCAAAGGCAAAATCGACATAAACTTTGTCTTCAGCCACTTACAAATGAAAACTGAGCGTTTATTATGCGCAAAGCATCAGTATTGAACCAGTTGTCTACTTAACTAATTATTCTCAAAATCCGAAATATTCAATTATGTACTTGCAAACTCTTATCAAAACATTGCATTTGGAACTTGACATATGTGACCCGTCGCGCGAAAAGGGACCATCTGGGAAGTCTGCAAAATGAATAATTGAAAAGAGATTGGGTCCAGCATAGGTCAACCAGAGGCCGCATTTTAAAGATTCTTCCACAAGAGGGTAGATCGATCATTCTAGATTCAGATAGTAAGCAAAGTTCGAAAGAATTCGACGCTAGTCAGTCTGCGCAATCCGCGCAGTCTGACTAGGGTCGACACTTTACGCACTATACAGATGTTCCCTTTTCGCATGACGGGTCGCATATATTAATTGAAATTTAATATATAAGGCAATTGGATATTATCTTAATATTTCGTTCTAAAGTCTATGTATATTAGGGCAACAAAGAAGAAAGCGATATTCATTTTCAATTAAATTTGTTCTACACAAATTATAAATTCGTTTAAAGACATAAACATCAATAGGAAAATTCTATTTTCAAATGTCTTCAAAATTACATATGACACTTATTTTAGATGGCTTCAGATAAGAATACTTCATAAAATACTCCCAACTAATCGTTTTCTTCATAAAATAGGAATTTCCGACACAAACTTATATACCTTTTGCAATCCGAGGGAAGAAACGATAATCCATATTTTCTTTGAATGTGATAAAGTTAAACCTCTGTATACAAATTTAAACCTTAAATTGCGAAAATTGTACGCTCATTTTCAGTTAAAATGTTCAGATGTTATCCTAGGTTGTGAAAATCGCCCCCAAGTTGATATTTTGTATGTAATCTTACAACGATATATTTACACGTGGAAACTGAAAAAGATAATTCCATCAGTAAAGGGTTTAAAAAGATATTTTAAATTAACACTAGAAATACAAGAAAAATCTAAATTCTATGAGCCGTTTGGTGAATAATGGGCAATAGTAAAGGGTATTGTACACAATGACTGATTGATGAATCCTTTTGTCAAACAATCCACAGAAAAGCCAATTTCTCTCGTTTCCTTACACACCATGTTCAATTCATTCATTTTTTTGCATTGTTTAGTTTTTTTATACCTTAATTTTCTATAAAACTATTCATTTATCTATGATAAATATAAAGTAAGCATATACTAAGGTTTGTTCGATTTATCAAGCTGATTGGCATGCAAAAATCTTAGTTATTCATATACTGCTTCCGTATTTAATGCCAAATAATAAAATGAAGTGCGTTTGAAACATTTTACATACTTAAAATCACATCTGTCTAAGGTACTGATAGTCGTTTTTCAAAATTAAAAACAAACAAATTTGGAAAAATTAGCACTGGTATGAAAGACAAAAACGCAAGATCAGATCAAGTAATACTTTAATAATTGCTTGTTTTTTTCCCGGAGCCCTTCGAAAATAGGTACCAAAAAACACGTGTGCCTTAGAGTTCCTACCTTTGAATTTCTTTCAAAATTATACCCTTGATTTAAAGTTATTATTTTTTGACAAAATGACATCAATTGATTTATGTTTTGTTTGCAAACAACATCTCATTCCAATAAATTATCAAAACATTATGGAATTTAAATGAAGGAAACGAAAAATATCACATTTTTATGCGGTCCTTGATAGAAATACATGTGGGTTTGTTGTTTTTCATTTTATATTGAGGGCTACTAATACATGCTTCACATTAAAATAGATATATGTCTTCTATCAAACTTGTTCTGATACTCTTAATATGAATTTGTAATGGTGAATATTTTGATATGATAAAATTGGGTCACAAGCTTATTATTGTTATTATAATTTTTTTTTTTTTTTTTTTACATATTTTGACTTATTTGTTAAGATGAAGGGAGGTAATACTCAAAAAAATATTCAAATTTCAAAACACTTTTTTCAATATTGAAAATAAGAAATTTGTTGGCACTTTGGTTAGCGGATATAAGGTAGGGGTTGTTTTTACCATTTTCATAATTTTTATTTGCTTCCTATCCGAAGGACAGACAAAAGGTAACGTTGAATACATGCTCGTCGTTTTCTCTGAGTACTCTAAAAATGGGAAAACCCTCAAAATATGGCCGAAAAAAAATTATTGACTTTATAAAATATTGGCGTTTTTCGTCAAGCTCATATGAAGTTCTATCCAAAATACATTGTTTGAATTTGGATTCATAGTCTTATAACGATCACACAAACGCAAACACTTTTTTCAATGGCTGAAAATTCATAACCGGATGAGCGGACGTCATTCAAATATTGAAAATTCTTGACTGTTTTGGATTATCAGCCCGATTAGCTCAAGTGGTAGAGCACCGGACTTCAAAACCATCGAAGTTCGACCGCTTAGGTTCGATTCCCGGGCTGGCACTCTAACAAACTTATTTTTTTCAGAGGAGACGTTAAACCGAGGTCCCTTGAGATGGTGCTTTACACCGAGCTCGTTAAAGAACCATGGCGGGTCTCAGCAGTAGTTTCGTCATGTATCCTTGCACTCAGTAACAACTAACCGTCTTTTGGGGGCGTCGCTCATATGGGCATGTGCTACGGTAGCGACGATAAATAAACGAAATACAAATTAAATTGTGATACCTTGTTATTTACCCGAATACGATAAATATCCTGAAAAATATAGACTGGTCTAAATTCAAATTCATATGCAATTGTCGATCTATCTTTGCAATACTGAACCATCGATAACAAGACACGTTTGTAAAACACGTATGCCCCCCCATAAAAGCAGGTCAATAGCCTATTCTTTGTCATTCTACAAAGGGCAAAACTCCCAAAAGATGATAAGTAGGGTTATGATTCCTGTGCACTGCACTTCTTCTCAATGAGATCTCTATCCACCTGTGAAGTTCCATGATTCTACCTTTCATACTTTTTGAGGTATGCTCTGGCCAAAAAAAAAACCAGTCTACGGACGGACTGACAAGTCCAAAGCTATGTACCCCCTCTTCTTCAAGGGGGCATAATTATAGATGTTTATAGGTTTTACCTCAGTTTTTAATGATTTTTTAAATAAGGTCGTATGAACTATGTTGCCAATAACCTTAAAATGAGGCAACACTGAACATAGCCTTTATATACCGGTGACACATGAATGAATTGAAAAGTTGTTATTGTCAATGTAAATTAGCTCTTTTTCTGTTGAATTTCAAATCGGTTTCGGATCCAAAATGCAAATATCTGGGACATTTAAAACACTCTTTTTCATTGTTTATCCCAATTAATAACTAAGGAGGCAGAGTCGGCAAAGATCTGGTCGGACGTCTGTGCAGAAAAATCTTAGTCTTCGCAAAGATGCACAGGTATAAGTGAGTGAGCAAAGGTCAATTTTGTCTATATAAGTAAAGACAAACTTTACCTATGTTCACCTTTACTTTTTCAATATTGGAAATAACACATTTCACTTAAACATCAATAATGAAGCATTAATAATATTATCGATGCTTTGTTGTTAAATGCAAAGAAGCGTTTCCTTAAAAATAAATAAATTTTAGTCTGCGGTCATCTGTTGTCAAGTAAATGATGTGTCAAAGTGAAACGCACCCCCCCCCCCCCCCACACACACACACTATAATATCCCCCCAACAAACATCCAATAATGCACCATGGATTTTTTTAAAAGGTAACTATGTTAAAAGCTGAATTAAACTGCAATAGTGAATCGCTTTGGATATAAAGCGTATCTAGTATCAATGCACCAAGATATTTGAGAAGTAAAGGATTATTTGCCAAAGAACAAGTATGTTCTTCAAAGAGATCTTTTGGATCAGGATACAAATTATCGTCGATATATTTATCCAGCTTCAAATATGTTCAACCTATACTTGGAGGGAATAACGCGGTTAACCACGTAAAAAAAGTAAACAAACATCGGGTCTATTGCTCATTGATCGAATTCAGTTGCACACAAGGTTAGGTAGAAAACCGCTTCTCCATTTAGAAGGAGAAACTACTCGATTACGGAAGCGTTATCCAAAAGATATATACAACATATGCATAAAACTATAGTTATTTCTTTGGGACTCCTCTGATAGTGTTGTTTAACAATATATATAGATGATATTGAATGAGTGGTCATGGAATACCGAATTTCTTAAACGAGTCATCTATAAACAGATAAAAACGAGACTGTGTGTTGATAAATTCGGTATCTTATGAGCACAAATTTGATATTCTATTTATAATATGACCTGATTTTTTGGGAAAAATCGTCAAAATCCTTTAAATTCATCATTTCAATTCTTATGCGAATCCTTTAACGCCTTTTAAAAACTGGCTTCAAAATATACATTATGACATTATTTAGTGGTTACAAGATAGCGATGCTATTTGCTCTGAGCTCATTTGCATAGTTATTCTATTAGTGTATTAACACCCGTATAATAATATAAATATTCAACGGGATTTTAACTCTCGTGTCGTAGGTCATATTATAAATACAATTATTATAATTGAATTCTTTTATCATGCATAGTTGTTGTACTAACCGATGTCCTGATTTATGGTGTTTTTTTTTTTTTTTTTTTTTTTTTGTTTTTTCAAAATAAAGTTGTCAATATAATTTTCATATCTCTACTTGTCAAAATTCAAAAGATGTTATTTATTAAACAATTGAAGACATTGACTTCCAGAAAAAAGTTGGACGTTTTATGCCTATTTATGTCACTATTTTCCCACAAACCGCCTTTTTTTCTAACAATTATTCCGTTTTTCTCTACGTTTTCTACAAAAATCTAGTCTTTTTCGACTCTCAGAAGTTCTTTTAATTTGCATAAATCTTAGAAATGTTAATATATTCTTGGTAAACATGCAAAATTACTGGAAAACTCAAATATAGTCACCGAAGTCGATATTCTTTGCGTACTGTTTGTTCCACACTCATTACTCGATTAACCTTGCATTATGTTCTTTTTGTTCATTGTATAGCTCGTCTGAGCACAAAGTTCTCATGATAGGCTATCGTGATCTAGCTGTTTCCGTCGTCAGTCGTCCGGTCTTCCCTCAACATCATGCGTGCACTCTAGATGTCACATTTATGGCCCGAATATCTTGACTCTTGGTGAGAATGTTTGTCTCTTTCAGCCATCGGACAAGTTATAAATTGGGTATAGTGGGGTCAAAAAGTAGGTCCTTGTTTGGGCAAAATGTCTTGAAACTTGGTCATAACGTTTGTCTACATGATATCTCGGACAAGTACGAATTTGGGCAAGTAGGATAAAATTAGGTCACTGTGTGAAATCTTAAAAAAGCCTTGTGTGCACTTAAGAGTCAATACTTGTGGCCCAAATGCATTGAAAGTTGGTCACATCGTTTATCGACATGATATTTTGAATGGGTTCAAAAATGGGTTAAGTCATATAAAAAATTTGTCTATGGGTTTTAATCTTAGATAAATATTGTATGCACTCAACAAGAGGCCACATGTTTTGCCAAAACGTCATAAAACTTGGTCAGAATGCATTCTACATGATATATCGGACAAGTTTGAATTTGGGTTAAGTATGGTCAGAAACTTGGTCACTGCGTCAAATATAAGAAAATCCTTGTGGGCACTCTGAAGGCAATATTTTTAACCCAAATGTTTTAAACTTGTACTGAATGTTTGTCTACATGCTTGGTTTCTAAATTGGGTAAAGTCGGGTCAAAACCTAGGTCATGTGGTCAAATCTCCAAAATGGCTCAAATATCTTGAAACTTGGTCAAAATGTTTGTCTACCTCATATTTTGTTGGTTTTGAAATTGGGTCAAGTGGTGCAAAAACTAGGTCATAGGATAAAATTGTAAATAACCTTATATGGACTCGAGAGACCATATACTTGGCCTTTTATCAAGAATGTTTGTCAACATGATATCTCACATGAGTTCAAACTCGGTTAAGTGGGGTAATAATTTTGGCACAGTGTCCATTCTTAGAAAGACCTTGTGTGAACTCTAGTGGCCATATCTAGTGCCAATATATATCGCAAAGAGTATTTTATTACATGTGACTTTGAATTTAAACTGGGATCAAGCGGGGTCAAAACTAGGTCACAGGATCAAAATCTAGAAAAACCTTGATACTTCTCTAGAGCCACATCTTTTTCCAAAATATAATAGTACTTAGTCAGAATGTGTGTGAACATAATTTTTATGCAAGTTGAATATGGGGTCAAGTGGGGTCAAAAACAAGTTCCACGTGTTAGATTTAGGAAATACATTGTAATAATTATTTGCACCCTATGGGAAATAAAACTTTATGGATCAAGTATCTTAATCTTTGTCAGATTTCTTGTTTGGCTTAATCTGAAAAGAACTTCAAAACTGATTAAAAATCTAGACTGTATGGTCAAATCTTTCGATCAATACTATTCTAAAGTAGTTTTTGCATTTTGCAACCTTTGTAAACAATGCCTCATTCGAGCGTTTTAGGGCCCATGGTCCTCTTGTTTCCGGACAGATAACTTCAAGAAGGTATACCCAGTTTTTTTCAGTCATAAACAACAAAACGACCAAACAAAAACATCACCAACAACAAATAGATCTTAATTGAAATTTCAAGTATCAAGTACATCAATATTTTGACCCCCAACTCCAAAAAGCCATTATTACAGGCTTGCGTTTAGGGTGACAAAACGGTGCAATCAGTTTGCCAATTATACACCGCCTTGCAAGTGCACGCGCAAACGAGGGCTTGATTGACTGTTTGCACCGTTGGTCATCCTGATTGCGGGCCAGGTTACGTGTAAGTCTTTCGAAACTAGGACAACCGGAATTTGTTGTTGTTTGTTTCATTAAGATTCCTGTCGAGAACATGAAACAAGTTATCCGTCTCTACAGAAAAAATAGTCTGTGCACGCCGTAAAATAGAAGTTTGAAAAAAAGATTTGACCAGTTACAGGTCAACCAGAGATCACATCTCAAAAAAGGCTATATAAGAAGGTCAAATGATAATTTCGAATCGCGAAAATCTGCTTATTACGCAGATTATTACGCAAAGTGTTGATCCTGATTTGACCAGTCAGACCGGGTCAACTATTTCCGCACTGTGTGTTTCCGTTCATTTATCGTCACCAGAGTAGAATATGCCCAAATGAGCGACGCCCCCAGAATACGGTCATTTGTTGCGGGGATAGAGAGAGGATTCATGACGAAACTACTGTTGAGTCCTGTCATGATTCTTTAGCTTGCTCAGTGAAAAGCACCGTCACACGGGACCACGGTTTAAAATCTTATCCGAAATATAATTGAATTGTTAGTGCCCAGTAAAGGAAGACAACCCGCGCGATCGACCTTCACTTGTTTTTAAGTCTGTTATCTTCCGACTGAACTAAAGTTTACAACATCGTAAATTGATCAGGTGAATGATCAGGAATGATTCTGGAATGAAATTGAATGAGTGTGTGGAGCGACTTTTGAGTGAATTTAATGGGAGGTAATCCAATATCGCTAATTTTGTCCAGGATGAACAAAATTAGCGATATGTATTACCTCCCGTTAATAAAATATGCATTAAAGTTCTATAAATAGCTTCCTTTTTCTTCAAGAACCAATTTAGCTTTAAAACCTATTTATTCTACATCGATCGGGAAACAAGTTCTTACAACTTAGATTAATCCCTCTCGATTCTGCTTCCTGGAAAATTAACCAGTACTCGCACCGAACGTGTGGGCCAATCAAAGATCCAAAATCGATAGCCGCTCCCGGGAATCGAACTCAGGACCTTTGGATCAAGAGGCCGACGCTCTACCTTTAGACCACAGACTCCACGAGCAAGAACCAATCAGACACTTAGAATTTCAATTATGTCAGTGAAATCGCGATTCGATTCTTTCGTTAATCTTTTGGAATGCGGTTGTTAATCCTATATCTATTAGTAATTTTGAACTTTTTTGAATAGTTGGAATCAGTGATTCGATTGAATGAATGGAGCGCTGGGTGAGCGATTTGGATTGGTTTTGATTGATATGAATGTCAATTTCACGATGTAACTAACTGTAATGGGGCTGACCCTCTGCTTGGAAAAGATCGATTTGATTGAATGAATGGAACGCTTAGTGAGCGATTTGGAATGGTTTTTCTTGCGATGAATGTAATTTCACGATATAACTAAATGTAATGGGGCTGACTTTCTGCACTACCCTTTTCAACTTATGGGTCACATACAAAGTTTAAACCATAGTGTAGTAAATAAGGTGGATTGGTTTGGAACTATTTCGGAATGAAAATGTATAAAAAGGAATGAGAGAGTTTTGAATGAAAATTTGGTCGACATTTGCGGTATTTTATCACATCCCTTCAATAAAGGCTACCTGCTTTTCTATTTTTGTGTCCTCACAGACCAACATACTCATTAAAATCCACCTTTGAATTTCGAAGCGTTTTTTTTTTTTTTTTTTTTTTTTTTAATTTTTTTTCTCATTTGCCTGGTGCGCAAATTACGTGATTTGAATAGTCCTAATCGAGTTTTATGTTGATTACACGATTTTTCTAACTGTATATATCCTGTGTGACAATGACATATAACTAACGTTACATTTTGGAGGGAGACAGAAAAAATTGTTTTCTCGAAATATACCTACCATCATTAAAATTGCTGTAAAATTTTCAATTTTAATGGAGTAATGACATGGGACAGTCTAAGTCAATATATTATATCCGAAAGTTTCACAAAATAGCGCAAATGCTGCGTTTTCAAACATTAGATACGATGTATTGAAAGTCCGCAACTGAATTATTTCCTTCTCGATTATCGAAAACACGCGAACCAATCCGTTATTCTATCCTGGTAATTATCCGAGTGACAGTCTAAACAATGACTTCCTGTCATCCGGGTAAACTCTTGACAAACAAAACGTCACCAGGGAACGAGCGTGTCACGTCACCCCTTGGTCCTCAGTCAGTTCACACAGAAATTATGAATAGAGAAGTTAACTCTGTTTCTTTAAGTTTGTCGGTTGGTACATTTTCGTTTTTTCTTCGTTTCCTGTTACAGAGTGTAAAAGCAGCATCTGCGGTCAGTATTTTGGCAGGGCGAAATAAATTCAACCTTTGGAAACATGCAGACACATTACGAAGTATATTTGACAAACTTTTGAGCGAGTAATTGCAATTTTCGAGTTTTTTCTTTCTTTTTTTTTATTTTTCTTGAACTTGTCGACAATAAACACAGGTCTGAAAGTAACAAAGGTTCTCCGAAGTTCTTAACCTATTGAGAATGTGTACTTCGTCGCCTGAAAGTTCCTTCAAATAATCATGCCCAGCACAGCACAGCAATGAAATTTCTAGCATTTTCATTGGTTAATGCAACATTGATATCTACGGTCGGTTCAGCCAAAAACCGCTTTTATCAAAACTTTGCGGAATGTTCTGGCGTGACGACACTAATAGCTGTGATGTCACTACATGTACCTAACATTTGGGCGCATATGGGGAAATTGGTATATCATGCAAAAGGCAGATATTTAGCCGAAAACTTTGAATAAATTCTTAATACGATTTCTTGCATAGATGATTTATTCACAGCAGTAAAATTTGATGTTAATCCTCGCCTGCAGCTTGGGTGACATCATTTTTTTCCATCGGGGAATGAATCGTCATATACCTCGGCAAGAAACCGTATAACAGAGATATTCACTACAAATCTTCGTTACTAAGGCTAACGAATGACATAAGCTAGGCTACTCTATGGAACAACTCCACCTGTATTTGGCCGAAGACAGTCATCCGTATTATACTATAGGAAGATTTGTTTCGCGATAGTTTTCTCATCAGTGCGTTCAAAATTTAATGCGGGAAAAAGAATTCGTTACCCGATGCTGTTTGAGACATCCTGATCCATTCGGAACATCAGTCGGACTTTTCCGTAAACTGGAATGTACCTCGGACGTAAGTGTAGTAATTTTTGGTCATTTTTTCGGTAATTCGGCTCCTGGTGGTACTTTGGTTAATACGCTTGAAGAATAGTCTATTCCTTTCATGTTATCCAATCGTCTGTGGAGATCATTTTGGCATGTTATAATTTGAAAGCAAAACGCAGTAAAACACTGCGTTTTGTTTTCAAATTATATTATGCCCAATTCTAACGTTACGTTGATTTTATTTTTCGCAACGTCATCCCTAGCAATGTTTGTGACGTCATATAAACCCACGTGCGATATGACGAGCTTTCATGGCTGCGCCCTTATTATTCCCGAGGTCTATTCCGTAGAATCGCCGAGGGTTCCCGAATGATCCTGATCCTAACCTCGTCTAGGCTTGAAAAGATATTTTGTTCGCCAATCCTATCTTCATTATATTCTAGCTTTACATAACACTAATTTGACAAAGGACATAGAGCGGTGTCGGGTATTCTCGGATGGCGGGTATTCTCGGATAGTCACGTGTTTCTCCAATGCATTGTCAAGGTACAAGGTTCTTTTGGGCTTTATTTTGTTCTTCAAAATATTTGATTTATTTACATATCTGCATATGACGTAAAATCGTATGAAGTAGGGAGATAACATTTATTACATAAAGCAATGTAAGATAAGCTTTCAATTTAAGATAACTGCTAATTTTTTGTCTAGCTTAATCTTTTTCTTTTCACTTATTATGGGATGTAGGAAAGAAACAGAGAAACTTTTCGCATATGGAGATATTTACTACCTTAAGCGCACATCTTTTTAGATTAAATGACACTGTAGTTGAATATGATTTGAGTATCCTAAAGACCCTACAAAAATATTGCTTTCGGGTCTTCCGGATACCTTCGAACTCCCCAATATTTGCGCGTTCTTCTTCTTGTAAAAGGCACATTATAACTTTTCAAAAGAATAATCCTTCGACGAAAATCTTGTCAAACGACGAATTCCAACAATATATTTGCGACAAAAATAGTATAAGACCTGTCAGTTTATGAAAAGAAAGATATGGATGACGTTTTTACATCGTACTTTCCAAAACTAGAAAATAAGAAAATGATATGTAGTGTTTTCATTTGAAATGATTAACGTATTCATGAAAAAAAATCTGAAATGAACGTATCTTTCTACTCATATGGGTCACAACTGAACGATATCAGTACATAGTTCAACACATTCATTTATATTGTATGCGAATTATTGAATTCATTTGGATACGCACGGCTCAGATAATTAATTATAACACGTAGGTTTGAAGCTGGTGACTTTTCTCAAGTACGTTCCTATTCAGAAAAAGTACAAAAACCATAGTTGAAGCATACTCATTGAATTTTTTATAAAATGTGCCTACTAATATCATATTTTTTTTCTTAATACTCATTTAAACGGGGCTGATAGAATGGATTAAGATCAATGCATTTTGAAATACATCTAGATTCTGGGTGTCTCTGCGTTTATTTTCTTTAAATATCATTATCATCTTGAACTCTTCCCAAAGACATACCTAAATGCTGTATCTATTAATACATTTCATTTGTTTAATTATTATTTGTATTTAGAGATTAATAAAATTCGCTTCAAAGATGTTTGAATCCAATTCAGATATAATCTTATTTCACTTATTATAAGTATCCGAGATTACCCGCCAGCGACCAAGATCAGATGTCTCAACATGTTTTTTTTTTATAAGTTTTGAACAAACTATTATTTTGCTAGAGAATTTTTTATTATTTAATCCTGTTTAGAATAGATAGCATCCGTCAATAAACGCCCCAAGATCAAAAGTATAATTGTCCATCAGCATCTTTTTTATCCGAAATGTCTTAGGTATCCGGAGATACCCGACACCGCTCTATATCAAATAATACTATCATTGTCATTTAATGCGCCGGGACGTTTTATGGGATCACCCGTGATGTCCGACGTCCGGCGTTCGTGCGTCTGGACAACGTGCACTTCTTTGTCATAACTCTGTCACCTTATGACCGATTTTCTTGAAACTTGGCTGTTATATTTTTCTCCTTAATATGGAGTGCAGTGAACTCTCTCTTTAGCAAAAAAATGCCTACACGATCTTTAACTAGCTTTCTTTGTCTTTACGAACCATTCAGTCACAGTCATAGTGGAGTTGGTAGCACGGCAGACAGTCAATCTAGGGGTCCCCTTCGGCGGCACTCATTCTTTCCGACTATTTGTCTCTCACCAATGGGTTGATAAACCCCAATCAAACAAACCATCTAACCGCTTACGAATTCAATTTAGTCAGTGAAATCGTGATTTTAATTTCCAAAGAAGTTGTTGCTCTTATTCTTTTGCGTGATTTTGTAGCAATTTAAATTATTTGAATGAGTGTTTGGACAGAATAAATAGAGCTATGAGTGGGCGATTTAGAATGGTTTTGATCGTGATGAATGTCGATAAAATGGAAGGATTAACTGTAACAGAGCGCACGCGAGACATTTATAAGCCTGAACTACCGCATGGGCGTTTATCGTCTTCGCCACTTGCTTTACTTCCTAAACATCGCAATTGCTGCTTGAAAGCGGAGTATTTTCGAGCTAATGCGTTAGATGATACCGTCTCAGATTTTCTTTGATAACTTTCGGTGCCTTGAAAGAGCATTTCGGTCGGCTTCATTTGTCACTTTCTGTTGTTATTCTTTATTATGTCGCTTTGACTAAAACTTACATCTCATTGTGAAACATCTGAATGGTGTGATTTAGATATGCACTCAAAAGCCTGTAAATATACAGCTTTCTCATTTTGTGTTTGAACAGTCCAAAATGTCGTACCTGCAGCTTGAACAAGACCATAGATACAATATTCCGGTCACTAACCAACAACATGCTTTTTCACTACAGAGACAATATCTCTTAAACATTTTGTACATATGTACATTTTCTTTCGATGTGACTAATAACATTCTATTTTTTTTTTTTTTTTAAAAAGATGAAAGTCGTGATTCAGATATATAGCCATAACATCGAGAACACATAGCCTTAGCACTTCATCGTTGTTCGAACTAAATCAAGGGCGTAACTCCCATTACGCAATGTACGCAAGTGCGTAAAAGAAAAATTCCTCTGTTGAAAACTATCGTTGATGAATAATCAAAACATTGAAACTACAGCTTATTCAAGCTGTAGTCACGATGTTACGATTATTCACCAACGCTCAAATCATAAAAAGGGAACGGACGGAGGGCATTCATCTTTTGTAACAGTTCTCATATCGACTTTATCCTATATATTCTTATTTGTCTCCTTCTGAGTGCGTATAAATTTTCAAGTCCTAGATACGCCCATGTAAATCGCGTATTTTGAAAAAAATGAATAAAATCTGTAGATACGACATTTCTGATATACATCAACAATTTCATTTTTTCTACAAACCTCAATCTTAAAATCTGGGCATTCTACTTAATGTCGCAATTTGAATTCGATCATATGACGTCATTTAATTGTGACTTGATCACGTCATCTTTTAATATCGATGCCTGCAATACTTTAACGATAATTTTAGAAAAAATATTGCGCGGTTTTTATTCAGGAACTACTACTTTGGCGGACGAAAGAGGACACCTAGTCAAACATTTTCTTTTAAACTATTCTTGAAATTTCCTTACGATCGCTAGAGACAAGTCCTAAAACCATAATGTGTCAAACTTTTTTTAGGGAATTATTTGACAAACAATCACTCGCTTTTGTACTTTTCGGACCGTTTTGAATTGCGACACATTTCCGAATTTCGATTGCGTTTTCCGTAGCCATAGCTCTGTTACTCTTGAATATGAATGTATGCGGTATCATCTTTTTTCTTAGTCACAAGTCAAAATAATGTTGGTGAACATTAATTTTGGTATGAATACTCTTTAAATCTTCTGATTAGTAAATAAGTTTTATCAAAACAATTATGTGATCCGTTGTTGTTGTTGTTGCTGCCGTTGTTGTTGTTGCTGCTGTTGTTGTTTTTGAGTAAAGTACATTTACATGCTGGATTAAAACAAATAAAATAGGGGAAGTCAGTATAGGTAAATAAAGAAATCTTTTTTATGTTATGATATGACTAACTAATTGGAAGATTCAAATCGTTTTTAAAGGTCTACAACAGAATCTTTTCAGATGCGGTTTGTTTTCTTTCTTTGAAGAAAACAAGGAACTATCACCCTTTTTCGCATTTTTTTCTTTATAAAGTTGGCTGAGAAATATTGAGTCACGGAACCCCGAACTCTCCTTAGTATCGGACCTTTTCTTTTTTAGCAATAATCGACCAACGGAAAGTATTTCTTCCCAGTTTCTCTGGAAACCGATGGCACAAATTAACGTCTTTCACACCTATATCAAATACTGAAGTTCGTCTCCAACATCCTTTATTTTCCTTTAAATGCTGAAACACAAATACAGTTAAAAACATCGTGAAATTGACACTCATTCCGATTAAAATCATTCTTTATCATTCACTCGACGCTCCATTCATTCATTCCGAACACTCACTCAAATCGATCGAAAACGCTCCAAAATTATTAGAAAATATCTAAAAATCGCTCAAGACTTTCAACAATAAATTCAAATCTATCTCTTTATTCTATGATTCCATTGGAAGGTGTGGACTTTAAAGTGTCTGATTGGCCCACGGAGACGTACTAACAGATAAGTATGCATACTTTATTAAAGGGAGGTAATTAATATCGCTAATTTTGTTCATCTTGAACAAAATTATCAATATTGGATAACCTCCCCTAAATTTAACTCAAAACTCGCTCCATACACTCATTCAATTTCATTCCGAAATCATTCCAAAATCATTCACCTTGTCAACTTCACGATGTTCTTTACTGTACAGTTAAAAACAACATGAATTTGACTAGGTGAATGATTTGGAATGGGAAAGGAATGGAATCTAATAAGTGTGTTGTACGAGTTTTGATTGAAATTCAAGGGAGATAATACATTATCGATACCCTCGTCCAATAAGGACGAAATTAACAACAATTTATTACCTCCTTTTTGAAATCTCCGTTCTTTCAATTTTTATGGATTCGCGTTGCGATCAGACGCTCTTAAACTAACACCAGCCAATAAAATCGTAGAATAATTTGACTGAATGGAATGAAAAGTTCAATTTTTTGAACAATTTTGAAGCGTTTACGAACAACTTCGAACCGATTTTGAATGGTTTGAGTGAATGTTTGGAATAAATGATTGGAGAACTGAGCGATTGGTTTTGAATGGTTTGGTTGAGGTGAATGTCAATTACACAATGTTCAATACAGTTCCTTTTTTACAAAGACAATTTATCTGCTTCAAGTACCTAATATGCCTTTGTTTGTATGTTTGTTTTGTTTTGTTTCTTCGTTTTTTTGTGTGTGAGTGTGTGTGTGTGTTTGTTCTTATGTTTCTTTGTTTGTTTGTTTTTTGGTGTTTTTTTTTTTTTGCTTGAAGAATTAACTCACCGACGCAACGTCGATCTCAGAGGAAAGCACTATTGGAATAGGTCGATGCACCGATCAGTCGGCGTTATTATAGATTTTAACACCGATTCTACAAAAGGACGTCGGAGCGTTTATGAGACCCCAGCTTAAATGGGTCATGCCATGTCAATGTTTTATTCGCAACAAATCATATTACAATGAAACACCAGCGACAGAGGCAAAAGTCGTTCAATTGACATTCAACTCGATCTAAATTATTCTAAATCACTCAAAATCGTCCAATTCGGACAAAATTAGCGATACCTATAACTTCCCGTAAATTTCATTCAAAACTCGTTCCACACACCCATTCGGTTTCATTCAAAAATAGTTCAAAAATCTTCAACTTGTCAATTCCACGATAATTATAACTGTTCGGTTAGTAAGGATCAGTAAGGATCCGTAAGAAATTTCCGAAGGTGTGCAGGATTAGTTGCATGACAATTAACATAAGAATTGATTGATGGATTTTTTTATACACATCAACACTTATTTTAAACAAATTTTAATATAAGAAAAATCATCTAAGAAAAGGTTTGGTGAAAATTTAATCTGATTTAATTTGGAAAATAAAAAAAAAGAGTATTTAATTTACTTTGCATTATTTTTCTACCTTATATACAGTATTTGAGGAACTTCATTTTATTTTTATTTCCTCCTCCGATCCCTTGTCTTTATTGAATGGAACCGAAAACACGAAAGTTAGATGATAATTGCCTGGCATAGGGTGATCGTCCTCTACAACTGACGTTAAAACAATGCAGCTGGTGCCACAAATGGGCTACATGTACGCTTACAGTGCCCATTAGGAACAACGCGAATATGACACTCACTCCGATCAAAAACCTTTCTAAACCAATCACTCAGCACCCCGTTCTTCCATTCCTAATACACGCTCTTATCAATCAAGATCGCTCAAAATCACTAAAACATCTAAACGCCTACATTAAAATTGCTCGAAAAATCCATGATTTTTTTTAACTTGCTTGAATTCTGAGGTGTCTGATTCGTTTGCAATGACAACAAATATTTATGGGACTAGTATTTACGAGTGAGTGTTTGAAATGAATGATTGGAGCGCTGATCAAGTGATTTTGAATGTTTATGATCGAGGAAATGGTCAATTTCACGATTTCATAAACTGTAACTTTCACTTTTTTGTCAAATTTTGAGATTATTACTAATGTGATCAATTCAGGACCACAATGCAAATCTTATTTTTTTATTTATTATTATTTTTCTAGTTATAGGACGTGAAAACGAAATTGTTACGTTAACCCTTTACTGTTTAATCCCTGCTTTTTACGTGCCTGTGATTTTATGATTTGGAAAACATTGTGAAAAAAGAAGAAATTGCTTCTGACAAGCAATTTCTTCTTTTTCCACACTATTTTCTACCCTACTGAATGGTTATTTTTCAAATTAAATGCACTTTAAATTTTCGTCTGCAAAACCTTTGAATTTGGACAGGTCCAAAATTTTGTAAAACGGGAAAGGGTTAAAACAAAATACAGATATCTTATTAGAAACTTTCCGTCAGCGAGCCGATTTTATAATGAATGAAGATCGTATAAAGAACGTAAAATTTTCTTTTTGTCTTTGACGTTTCTGTATTTTCGTTTTCTTCAAAAAATAAGAAATTCCCCTCTCGTTTGATTCAAGATCGGTATCTTTTTAACACGCTTGTCTCTCACTTACAATTTTTGTGAAAGTTTTTTAGCGCAAAGTGTGCAAACGTTTTACGGTGTGTCGATAACGTGTACGAAACGTGGCGAGGGTACACGTTAGCTAACCGTGAGGTGTGGCGGTCCTATTAGTAACTTGGCTTGAAATACCCTGTTTTTTAAATCTTTGTTAGCATTCATTAACAAGACCAATCGTGAGTCGTGATCGACGATAAATATTAAGGAGGGCCAACGCACCGTAATCTTTAATCGTCTGACATTCTCTAACAATGCTTGTTTCAATAAATTTATTTCTTTTACCCCGATATTTTCTGAAGTATAAATTGACAAGGGTGTGTAGCAAAGTAAAATTTAAGGGGGTTGCTTTAACCCTTTCCTGTTTTACAAAATTTTGGACCTGTCCAAATTCAAATGTTTTGCAGTCGAAAATTTAAAGTGGATTTAATTTGAAAAATGACCATTCTGTAGGATAAAAAATGGTTTGGAAAAAGAAGAAATTGCTTCTGACAGGCAATTTCTTCTTTTTTCACAATGTTTTCTCAATCATAAAATCACAAGCACGTAAAAAAGCAGGGATTAAACAGCAAAGGGTTAAACGTGGAAACAAGACCGAACCTATTGCATCGAAAAAAAATGTGACCCGTCACGGGAAAAGGGACCATCTGGCTAGAGCGTAGAGTGTCGACACTAGTCAGACTGCGCGGATCGCCTAGCCTTACTAGAGTCAAACTAGAGACAAGAGTCAAAACTTTCCGCACTTGGCTCATTTTCTGAATCTAGAATTACAAATCTACCCCCAGGAGAAAGCGTATTTGAAATGCTACCTCTGGTTGAATTTTACTGGAACTAGACCTGTTTTAAATATTTATCATAGGGAGTTCCCATTCGGAAAACCACTCGGCCAATCTCACGATCAACCTCGGATGTACATAGACGGACTATTTTCAACATTATGGGAAAACCTTGGAAAAACTCGATGACGTCAGTTAAAATGGCGTTTGCCCTCGAAACTTTGAGTGAAAACATTCGACGTCGCCAGCGCTACTCGTTTAAGTCACTGACGTTAATTCATCGAATCCTAAAATCAATTTCTTTAGATTCTTAAATAACGGCTGAAAAAATCTTAATTTTTGAGAATGATTCGTCATTCTCAAAAATTAAGATTTTTCAGCCGTTATTTATTGTAAGAAATATAAATCTACATTGCTAGTTTTTCTTACACTGTTTCCGCCTAACAAAATGCACGATTTTGTTACATACCCATCCACCTTACATACATCCGAGGTCTGTTGCAGTTTACGGAAATGGCCGAGTGATGTTCCGAATGAGGGAGTTCCAAGATTGTCCCTTTTCGCGTGACGGGTCACAAATGTGAACTGTCAGGCGAACAGGCACCATGCGGTTAGTAAGTAAAGTGTCGACCCCATTCAGAGTGCATGCGCGGTATGTACAGGCTGATGAGGATCGACACTTTTCGAATTTCTATGATTATCTGAATCCAGAATTATCATTTTACCTTCCTGTGTATCATTTCAGAAAAGCGACAAATCATTTACATTTAATAGAAATTATCCCCTTTTCAATACAGTTAACAACATCGTGAAATTGACAAGGTGAATGATTTTTGGAATGATTTTGGTTTGAAATTGAATGAGTGAGTGGAGCGAATTTTGAGTGAAATTAATGGGAGGTAGTCCTATATCGCAAATTTTATTCAGGATGAACAAAATTGGCGATATTGATTACCTCTCATTATAAAATATGCATACAAGTTCTATGCACAGCTTCCTAATTCTTCAAGAACCTATGAGAAGCTATTAATTTGAATCATATCAGTGAAATCGGGATTTTTCTCCATCAAAATTTATTTTGAATGACCTTGTTGATTCTATGTTTTTCAAAGGGGTTTGATCGTTTTTGAATGGTATGAGTGAGTGTTTGGGAATGAATGAATGGAGCGCTGAGTGAGCGATTTAGAATGGTTTTGATTGAGATGAATGTCAATTTCACGATGTAACTAACTGTAAATTTTGCAAAAGAATACTCAATGTAAAAATGACTACAAATTCCTTATCCCTGTTATCAGAACTGGGTAGATACCCATTAATAATAGGGAGGCACATTAGAATAGTAAAATATTGGATAAAACTCTATACCAATAAAAGAAAAAATTGTATTCTCCAATCAATAGTTGAATACCAGAGGCATGAAATTGAACACCGTCCAAATATTACAAATTGGTCGGGAAAAGTTAAACAACTAATAGAAAATGCTGGATTTCGGGAAGTTTGGTTATATCCTGAGTCGGTCAATATCGATAGATTCATACCCATTTTATCAGTAAGACTTAAGGATATTTACATAAGTAATTGGCATTCAAGCTTATCAAATTCGCCCTCTTTACAGTTTTTCAAGTCTTTTAAGACAAACTATGAAATGTCACCTTATTTAAAATTATTAGACACCAAATCAAGTAGAACATCTATAAGTAAACTGCGTCTGTATTCTCATGATCTAAGAATCGAAACAGGTCGTTATGAAAACATACTGAGAAACGAAAGATACTGCCAACTATGCACTCTGCAAGACGTCGAAGATGAATTTCAATTTACTCTCTGTTGTCCATATTATTTTGAAATTCGAAAAAAACTCATTCCAAAATATTATTCATGTAAACCAAACATGCAAAAATTTGTGGAGCTACTGAATACGTCGAATAAGACATTACTGAATAGACTGTCTTCTTATTTGAGAAAGGCTTTCCTTATGAGAAAAAATTATTTTTTGATTATATGATTTTATAATATCATAAAGATTAATACTCTCACGATATGGTATTTCATTTATATGTGTTAAAACATCTAAACTGTTATATGTATAATTTCTTTAACATTGATTGTCATTTCCTTAACATGCTACATCTGTATTATTTCATGTTGTGACTATGAGCCTATGAGCTTAATGTCAAAATAAAGATATGTTATGTTATGTTATGTATCTATTTCACACTTTTCCCATATTGTCCTTTTTCGAGTGACAGGTCACATTAATCTTATAAGAATTTCAACGTTCCCATTTTGAAAGAAACAACTGAAGGAATCACAACAAAGGAAGAAAAAATATCGGTTTTGGCAATTAAAATTTCATAAGGAGCCGACGGTGTGGACTCTTAACAGACAAATAACTAATTATACGTTTTGGTATTTTAAACGTCGTTCCGGCGAATTTTTGGTGACATGTTGAACTTTCAGAAATGAGATAAAACATCAAGTTAGGGGAACGTTAATGGAAAACAAAATGATACAAGTGTTTGTCGGTGATTTCCGTTACTTTCTCTCATTTTTCGTCATTTACGTTCAATTATCGCTAAATACGACGCATTAAAATCTTCCCGAAAAAGCGCGCCAACTAAGCAAAAAATAATACCCTGATTTAACTCGTAGACGGACTGGCAAATTTATTGGAATTATGAATTTGTAATATCTGTCCTTTATAATCAGTCAATTTGAGACACAAGGAAGAAAATTTCCGAAAAGGAATTGTCATACGACACTGCGCTGACAACATTGTCATAAATCACGTATAACCAAAAGAGCTCTACGCGCCGGTTTCCAAAATAATAGATGTAAATTAGGCCGAGTGCTGATTTATTACTCTAAGGCTTACCCTTTCTTATATGTCTCCCATTCAGGATATCTGTTCTTTGTCACATTCCATTGTTTAATTATCATATTTTTATTTATTTATTTATTTATTATTCAATTATTTATTGCATGTTATATTTTTAAGAATCACGTATTTCCTAAAATACGAGAATGTATCCAGTTTTTCCTAGATCAAACAAGTGTAGTGCTGCAGAAAACGTGAAATTGACACTTTTTTGTAGTTGTGAGTCAGCATTTGATTTTTGAAAATAAAATTTTGAAACTTTTTTATTTGAAAATTTGATAAAATCAGGTGATATACAAAGATCAGACTGCAAATATATGCAGTCTGACTTTTGTCTATACCTCCTGCAAAAGCTGGAATATATCGAGATTAGCATGACAAGGCTTAAGAAAGAAATACCTTAACCCTTTCCTGTTTTACAAAATTTGGACCTGTCCAAATTCAAATGTTTTGCAGACGAAAATTTAAAGTAAATTTAATTTGAAAAATAACCATTCAGTAGGGTAGAAAATAGTGTGGAAAAAGAAGAAATTGCTTGTCAGAAGCAATTTCTTCTTTTTTCACAATGTTTTCTCAATCATAAAATCACAGGCACGTAAAAAGCAGGGATTAAACAGAAAAGGGTTAATACATGTATCACGTCAGACAAAATGGACCGTGTTGGTAGCGTTTAATATGTATTACGCAGATTTCGCAAGCGGACTAGGGCTGAAACATTTCATACTTTGCTGATTTTATTAATCGTGATTTTTTTTACAGTAAATTACATCGTGAGATTGACTTTCATCTCTATCAAAACCATTCTAAATCGCTCATTCAGTGCTCCATTCATTCATCCCAAACACTTACTTAAACCGCTCAAAAGAGCTCCAAAATAATTTAATAATTAAAAATTGATATTTACAACCATGTGCAAAATCGTTATAGCGAGAAAAAAATCGTGATTTCACTGACGTTATTGAATGCATTAGCGTCTAATCGGTTCTTGAAAAATAGGAAGCTTATTATAGAACTTGCAGGCATATTTTATTGAAGGGGGTAATAAATATCGCTAATTTTGTTCATTATGATAAAAAATATCGATATTGGATTACTTCCCTTTAATCTCACTCATAACTCACTTAATCGACTTGTTCGATTTTATTTTTAACTCTTTCCAAAATAATTCACCTTGTCAGTTTTACGATGTTGTTAACTGTATATCTTCGTATAAATATTTTTTGAAAATAGTGCCTCCGATTGACCTTCAGTGTTGTAATTTGTTTTTGAACAATTCATTTACGAAGGTCATATAATGATCTTTTTGGCGCGACAGATCATATATTTTAAATATGTCCACAACAAATTGAATTCTTTATTAAATTCTCCCCCATGATTGCTTTAAATAATGGTGATGTTGTCATTTATACTTAAGAAGTAAAACGGAAAATTCATTTGTTCGATTCAAGTAGTGCTTTCAATTAAAAAGATAGGACAATATGGAATATCATCTTTTTGAATTTTTTGTCTGAAACTTTTTTTTGAAATTTTCTATTTTTTTGTCGTCTAGTAATGGGTTTTCTCATCAGTAACGCTCGATTTCAAAAGGAACTATTTCGTCCAAAACGGATATTAGTCGGATTGCTCGGGTTTTACCCCATGCCCGCTGAAGAAATAATGAGAAGAATTAAATATTGACGATGCATTCATTCCACATATTAATACGCGCTGGGAGGCCAGTAAATTGAAAATAGTTGTTCGCCTCTGTTTTCCTCGTGGCTTTTCGAAGATTGTCTCCGATCTGTAAATCGGATAGTTGGCTATAATATTATGTCCCTGTTTTAAAGTCTTGTCCATAATTTGATTCAACCCTTGTCATGCTGGACCTTGATTTTTTCTACTTTGGTAGGAGGTATTGACATAGATCAGACTGGCAAAAACACACATTCTTCGTCTATATTACATGATTTTCATTTTCAAACAAGAACACTTTGGTCCTTAGAATACAAATCAGGAGCCTGTTTTATTAAACATCTTACGAAAAAAGTTGTCGTAAGTCAAAATCATAAAATCATACCCGGGGGCTTATTCTTTGTTTGATTCTGCTTTGAAGTATCTCATTGGAATTGTCTTACGAAGACGATTCCAATGAGAAGATGCATGGCAGAATACCGTATTTCGTTACTACTATAGTAGCTTCTTAGATGTTTGCCTTACACAAAAAATGATCGTAAGTTGTTTAGTAAATCATGCCCCTGGTGGTATAGACATGATCTTTGTCCATACTTCTTGCTATATCTGGAATATCGTTTGTTCGGTATGATACTGGTTAGATTTTTTTCATCTTATTAAATGCCATTGCGTTGGACAGCATATTTTTCCCTTAACTTAAGCATGATAGGAAAATGTGACCTATCACCCGATTAAGCATCGGTCGGCAAATACCTTCCGTTTCCTTCATCCCGCACGAGACCCCCAGCTATCAAACGAAAACATGGTACTAATAATTTTTGGCTTGGCGACCGGTCGGTCATACGCAAGGTACTATCTTATGCTTAAGGTCATGTTTAGTGCTTTTGACCAAATATTAGATCTACTTGGGGCATTTTGTTTTCCAAGAAAAGCAGTGTGCTCAACTATAGATCCACAAGCTTAAGCGAGTGATCAAAGGTCAAATTTGTCTATACCCGTATAGACAAAAATTGACCTTTGATCACTCACTCTAAATTGCGGAACTATACATAATGTATCAAAATGAAGCTATTGATGGAAGCATCCAGTTCGCTGTAATAAGGCAGCCATAGCCTTATCGGTAGTGCCAAAAATGTTGAAAGCGGTCAGTTTGTTTAAAACAGCACTATTGGCCTGTATTTTAACTAATAAGAGTCTTATCTTCTAACAAGATAAAACTTCAGCCATTGGTATGAAACTTCGGTTTTGCAAATCATTCATGATTTTATTGACAAAAGCTGATGGGCTCTTTTGTCATCCTGATTTGGGTTATGTACAAACCTATTTTAAGGTAGTGGACCCATAATAGCTTCACATTGTCTCAAAAGTAATGAACTTTAACAGTGTTAACCGAGGTTTCCTAATTATTTTCATTAGGAAACCTCGGTTAACATTGTAAAAGATCATATGTTCCATTATGCTGCGGTACTATTACGGGTCCACTACCCTAAGTATGGAATACACACTGTATTATCAAAACAAAAATGCACATTGTTGTTCTTTTTTTTTTTTTTCATTGTATTGTATTTATTATTTATTATTTTTTTTATTCTAATGGTGCTTAACGTCGCTTTCAACAATTTTTCAGACAGCCCACGGCCGCCGGAGCACCCAACAATTTGTTCCAGGTATTTCTCTCATCCGTTACCATAACATCGTTTCCTAGCATCAAGCTGCTATCTCACATAGATCTATGATTAACAACCCATTGGTGAAAGACACAAATTCTGAAAGGATGAGTGCCTGCCTTCTTGGATTGAAGCCGGGAACTCTACATTAACAGTCCGACGCGCTACAAAGTACAAGAAGGCGACCTCTCCAGTGATAACCTAGGGCCAACTTATTTCTCTCCCTATAGGGGCCCGTTGTTGTTGTTTTCTCAGCTTGAATCCAGGCCTGCGTTCAGGATGACAAACCGGTTCAAGTTATATCCCGCTTTACCCGTATACTTGTGTGTGAAGCGGGGTATAATTTGAAAACGATTTGTAACATTTTTTCAGTCTGAATGCAGAGCGGATTTCAAGCTGAAAAAACAACAACAACGGGCCCCGACAGGGCGAAAAAAGTTGGCCCATAACTTGGTATCAACCTGTCTATTTTTAGAAACAATTTGCATACACTATAAGTGTATTTTCAAAACTGAGCTTTGGCGTAGGCGCTTAGTCCATTACCATAGGTATATCGGGTATAGTTCAAAAGCCAATGGTAGGAATTTCAGCTGATTCCTTCACTGCAATTATGAAAGTGCATGTTTGAGTGATCCTTACGTTTTAAGACAAGCAATAACGTTGGTTTAAAAGGTAAATTTTAAACTTTCTTAATGCGTTGTTTTAACCTGTTTCTCTATTTCGAACAAATGGCACGAGAATCTAACGGTAAAAAGTTGATTTCACGGCTCATGGCACAAAATCTACCTATATCACCTGATTTTTTTATATTATTTTTTATTTTTATTGGTTTATTATAAGTAAACGCAAAAAAGGTTGCATGTTAAATAGAATAACATATAAGTATCTTAAAATTTGAATGTTATCTGGTCTCGGTAGTGAGAAATTATCATGATTCGGCAGAGCCTCGTCATGATAAATTCTCCCAACCTCGACCCAATAACATTGATGATTTTAGACTCTTACATGTTGTTCCCTATATATCTCGATCATTCTTTTTCACAAAATGATAAACGTATACTTGGTGAACGCTTATTGTTTGCAAAATTCCACTTAGAGTCTGTAATTTAGTCTACATTCTGTTCGGGGAAATTATTCTGTCATGAAGTTGTTGGTTCTAAAAGCATGCCCAATCGATCATTTTAATGTTTTTATCACCAAATGAAACCCAGGTAAACATAAAAAAATTAGAGTCATTTTGCATTTTTTTGATATCTTTTTGTACAATCACATCAACAACTAAAAAAAAAAAACGTTTAAAAAACGGGAAATATAACAACTTGTTATTGCGGGCACGGGTTTCACCTACTATCACCTTTTTAAACGTCTTACGGTATTACCTGGCGGGGTGTTTTGAAGTTGTTGTTGTTGCTGCTGCTGTTGTCGTTATTGTTCCTGTTGCTACTGATGCTGCTGCCTCATTAGTTACATTAGACGCCGCTTAATGATTATTCTTCATACTGAAAATTGGTTTCTTTAGCAGCTTTAGGTTTTTAAATCGAACTGTAAAGCAGTCCGAATTATATATATCGTTTTCCAGAAATCCAGTCAGTTTGACCCACTACATTTTTACCATTATCTTCTGAGCAATGTGTTCAAACAAAATTATGTGTTTCCAAACACCGAAGAAACGGCCTTTTCAGCCACAATATACAAACTTTGTTTTTATCTTATTTACTTTTCGACAAATAGAGAAGAGGCTAATACAAAATTTGATGTAATTTTCGCTTTTAGTAATTACCAGTTAGTATTTTCAGTGTTTATCACAAGATTTTCGGTTGAGTAAAGAAGTTGAAACGTACAATAGGTTAACTGTATAATAAAATTTGTAGCACTTACAATATTACTGCTCTGTTTTTTTTTCTCGAACGGTCATTTACCAGTTGTAGGACTGACAACCAATCAAATTCTGTTATGATTATCACTCGGTCAAAACTCACGCGTAAATTCAGACCACGTGGTAGATGCAAATGGACATCGTCTGCTCGAAATGTGTCAATTAAGTTGTTTGTCATTGGTCAATGGTCGTCTGCACTCGGACAGGGAGCCTGGGAAGTTTACTATTTGTTCGCATGGTGGAATGAGAACTGTTGACTATGTGTTAACAAATAGAAATAATTTTGTAATTTTGAATATTTAATTTCAATGAGCACTCTGATCACGCTCCAATCCTATTTTCAGTATATTCAAATTTGAGTATGAAGAAAAATTATTCAACAACAAATAAACCGACAAAAACATACGATAAACTGATATAGGATAGCAGTAAGAGAGATCTATTTTTAGAACAACTCATGAATAATCATAGAGTGCTGCTAGATTTAATCGATTGGTCAGAAACCAAAGATATAGATAGCGATGTTGGCGATTTCACGTGTTTCTTGAGTGAAAATGCATTTATAGTGTTTGGGGAAAACCCAATGCTTGAAATATAAACATGTTGGTAATCAAAATTGTAAATAGTTTAATGAGAAATGTTTTGTTGCTAAACAGGCTTTTAAACTCTATAGAGAGAGGAATAATATTAACAGACAAGCTTTTAGCTTGGCGCGTGCTCATTATAACAACGTAAAAAAATCTGATAAGAAATAATTTAGACTAGCAGAGGGCTATCGAATCAGCAAACTTTCAAAATCGGACCACGAGGTTGGATGAGCTGGCGATGTCCTCGAAAAGATGGAGTGTTAAGACAAAAAACTCACAAATTGGGCAAATATTTTACCAACTTTTATTGTCCAAATTTGAGCCCTTTTGATTGGCGAACTATTGCACTATCCCAGCCTTTAAATGATGTCCGATTTACAGTGTTGACAGTACTTTGATTTATTACGTAATGCACTGTCTATATGCAAACTTAACCTGAAGAGCTGCAGAAAAATTGCGTTCCATGATATATAAATGACAAAACGACGTTACAAAATGTTCCTGGCATTAGCATGCATGGCGTCTTAGGGCACGTGCCTAAAACACTTTAATCATAGTCAGAGCCCTGGTTCAGATGGGTAAACATGTATCAGTTGTTTCATCGTAGATTCCTTTGCAACTGTCTGGTGATTCAGCAGATGACATGTGGTTGTTACACTGATTTGAAATTCCCGGGGCCTGTTTCATTAACAGCTTACGATCATTTTTTGCGTAAGTCAAAAATTAAAGTTGCTTCTATCGTAGTAACTAAATATGGAATTCTGCCATGTATTATCTCATTGGAATCGTCTTCTAAAGGCAGAATCTATCAATGAATGAAAACACCAGGTGCGATTTGTGATTTTGACTTACGATTAACTTTTTCGTAAGAAGTTTAGTTAAACGGGCCCCGAGAAACCATAGGAGGGCTCACCAGCCGTCAAGCTTTAACTGTGATATTGTTGAAGTGTCGTTAAACTTAAACAAACAAAGTCTCTCGCTAACGTACATGATAATATACATATAGTTACCGTCGTGAAATTGACATTCACCTCAATCAAGACCATTCTTAATCGCTCACTCAGCGCTCAATCCATTCATTATAAACACTCACTCAAACCATTCAAAAACGCTCCAAAATGACTTTAAATAAACAAGATAACAGGTACATTGAAGATTTGTATAGTAAGAGAAAAATCGAAATTTTACTGAATTAATTTGAATTGCAAGCGCCTTATAGGTTCTTAAAGAAATAGGAAGCTATTTAGAGAATTTATATGCATATTTTATTAAAGAGAGGCAATGAATATCGCTAATTTTGTTCATCCTGAACAAAATGTTCAATATTGGTTTACCTCCCATAAAATTCACTCAAACCTACTCCACGCACTCATTTAATTTCATTCCAAAATCAATCCAAAATCATTCTCCTTGTCAATTTTACGATGTTGTTGACTATAGGCCATCGATAGAAAGAAGTGTTTTACTCTTGAATCAGTATCTCATCAAATCGAAAAACAAACACACTGTCGTTAGAAATCGAGTAATTGGGTGGCAACTCTCATAATCCGAGCTTTTTTAAGGATACTAGATCTATCGAGATATTTTTTACAAAAAGTAGAAATGTCACCACCTATGACAAATGAGTTTTCCCAGTTTTTTGTCATTCCACAATGGATGAAGAGCCCCGCTGTTGGATCCTTTCGCCCTTCGACTATACATCTTTGCCGAATGTTTATAAATATTTTATTAATGTCTCCACACAGAACACCGTCTGTTGTCAGAATGATTAGCCTTGTTTAGTCTGCAGACGACAATAGGACACCCAATCCAACACCCACATTTTCGGGGGGAAAACAACGATTTTATCCAACAAGATATGCTGGTCCAAATTACAATTACCCGTTACTCGTTGATACCCCGCTGGTCCCTTTTTGATGACGCAGGTGTCATGTTAACGTTGGTCATTCCATCGCGAGCTAACTATAACCTTTTAATTAACCTAACCGTCAAAATCATCATTATAATATCTCCCCTGATGGAATAAACTTCGGGAAATATTGTGGAATATGAAGAAACTGCTTGTGACAAGCAACCTCTTCATCGTCCAAAATATTTCCTTCCTTAAGTATAATGTTTTTTTGTTTTTTTTTTCAAATATTATCAACTTAAAATTTGCGTCTGTATCTACTCATTGCCCTCGATGTTTACTGTCCAAATTTCGGTAATCATGAAAAAAACACATCAATTAAGCATTCACAATGCATCTACAGATTCTTGAAATTAGGTCAGTCTCAAATTTCCTCCTTCTAATATGATATTTCCCCCCTATTTTTTCAAATTAAGATTGTGTCTGCATCAAATCCTTTCTCACAATTTTAACAGTCCCAAAGTAGAATGATAATGAGATGGATCGACTTAACATTAGCCATCTACAACAATTTAGATATTCGGCTAGCCTTTCAATATATTCGATGGACAATCATACCATTAACAATATTTGTCAAAATGACATGATGAATAATTATTGAATTATTATTGAATGGTATTGAATGAGTGTGTGGAGCGAGTTTTTTTGTGAAATTAAAGGGAGGTAATACAATGTCGCAAATGTTGTTCGAGATGATCAAAATTAGTGATATTTAATACCTTCCTTTTATAAAATATACATACAGGTTCTATAAATAGCTTACCATGTCTTCACTTACCTATCATGCGCTTACAAAGTTCAATTATCTCAGTAAAATCGTGGATTTATCTACCCATTTTTATTTTGAATGTAGTTGTTGATTGTTTGATTTTTTAGTGCTTTTGGAGCGTGTTTGAATGATTTGAGTGAGTGTTTGAATTGAATGATTGGAACGCTGAGTGAGTGGTTTCGAATGATTTTGATCAAGGAAAATGTCTATTGCATGATGTTCATAACTGTATAATGAATCAAAGCGCTTACAATTTAAAGCTGAACTGGATGAAGTGCTCAGAAACATCAAAGGCCTTGAACTCTTGGTGGTATCAAACACTATTTCTCGTTTTCTAACTCTCCATCGGATTGGTATCCATTCGAAACACCACTTGGCCAATATCACGATCAACCTCGGATGTACATAGACGGACTATTTTAAAAAAAATTAAGGGAAAACACTGAAAAAACTTGATGACGTCAGTTAAAATGGCGTTAGCCCTCGAAACTTTGATTGAAAACATTCGACGTCGATAAGGCTACTCGCTTAAGTTAGGGACGTGAAACCATCATTTGTCTCAACTCGTCCGATTCCGTAACCTACATTTAACCTCGTCCGTATTACGTAGGTTTCCATATTGAAACTACTTTCGGATGTAAACAACGAAATCATTGCGCGGTGACATTGAAATTTGGAGGCGGACATTTTGAATGCCGCTTCGAATATTTTTCCCGCTTTTCAGAGCGTAAAGAAATCATTTTTGAGAAGTTAAATAAGTCTTCCGTCGTGGTAAATTGTACTATATTGATCGATAACTACCATAACCCGATTGAAACCATATAATGTATTATGAGATTGATGCAAAACACCAGCTGATCAGACGAGCCCAGAGGCCGTTTCAAGTCTTGAGCATTGGGAACACCAGCTGATCTGACGGAGCCTAGAGTCTTGAGCATTAACTAGGTAGATTTAGCTGCTTTATATTTGTATGGCAAACTGTGGTTATTTGATATGAGATAATTTCATGTGAGAGCATAATAAAAGTTAACCATTTGAAATTTGTAAGGCTTAGAAACAGTTAGATTCTCCTCCTCCCAAGATGATTTTTTCGTTAAATGAAAGTTGACATTCTAGGCTAAATTCATTGATTTTTTGTGTAACGTATCTTCTTATTGTCAACAGAACATCTCTAGGTAGTTTATTTTATGAAAATATTCAGGGGCTGACACCAGTCCTTGGACCCGAAATTCTTCGAGGATAACTGGTGAATGCTGTAATGTTGCAGGTCCTCCAAGCCCAGGCCTGTACATAGCCATTGGTCAATATTATTCCCATGCCATACTCTTAAAATTGTGGCTCCTTTCCCATACACATTTTCATCATTCAAAAGAAAATGATGTGGTAAAAGAAGAATTTGCTTGTCACAAGGAGATTCTACTGTTTCAACACTGTTTCCCTTCTAAAGACTATTGATTTACCACATATGTTCTACAATAAATATGGATTTCGTGGATGAACTGTTGGTAGGACCGAAAAGATTTAGGACAAATAGGTCCTACAGGCTGGTGTAAAAAATAAGAAAGTGTCAAACCCTGGTATAAGAATCCAGTTCAAATGGATGAAAGTTTGCACTGATTATATGGCTCCTCTGACCAACCCAAAGAAGCTAGCATATTATGCAAATTATGTGAATATTTCAATTTTTGACTACCTTTTATGCAAATGTGAATATGAATAGAGTGGCAAATATAATGTAAAGCTTGAAAAAGTACCACAAGTGTCATTAAGTAATCATCAAGAGTGAAGAAAATGTAGGATTTTCTCAAAGACAAATTGACTGTATAGAGGGATAGATCGGAGTCTTCGGAGATCGACTGAAGATTGCCGAATGGTGAAACCATCGTGTCCTTATATAAATATCTTTAGATTCTTAAGTAACGACTGAAAAATCTTATTTTTTGAGAATGATTCGTCATTATCATAAATTAAGATTTTTCAATCGTTAAGTATTGTAAAAATATAAATCGTAAGATAGCGCCGGTTGTTTCCGCGCTAGTTTTTCTTAAACTGTTTCTGCCTAACAAAATGCACAATTTTGTTACATACACATCCGCCTTGTATGCATCCGAGGTCTGTTGCAGTTTACGGAAATGGTCGAGTGATGTTCCGAATGGATTGGTATCATGACGTCAAAAAATGAAGCCGAGTGTTGTTATCTAGATAAATAGTTCAAAACTAAAGGTGCTTAAGTCATGGTTTGAGTATACTTATTTGTATCTAAAAACCCAATGGCAGAATTTTCTCTGTGTGTTTTTAGGGTTTCGGTCCCTCCGTGCTCTAGGCATATATGGTATGGACCATGAGAGTTAAAGAAGCGGGTGCAATAAGATCCAGGTTCAGAAGTCCCTAGCTTCAAAAAGACAATATTTGTTCATAAACGTGCCGAGTGTAAAGCACCATTACACACGAATTTATCTCTTTGTTATTTACCAGTTCACTTTTAGTTTGGCGTAGGATAGCATGTATCCCTGAAAATTTCTGCCGAGTTTGGGATTCGAACCACGGAGAAGACAGAACTTTCATTCGCCGAAGTTTTAATTTATAACCCTTACTATTCCATGAACTAGGCATAAAAGTAAAAGAATCGAATGAGCGAAATTTTGAAGAAATAAAAGGAGTGATTTCGTTCAATAAGACGGAGTTAGGAATATTTTGTTACCTTTCTTACAAATAACTAACTTACTTGTGACCCGTCACGCGAAAAGGGACCATCAGGGCGACCCTGGTCAGTCTGTACAATCCGCGCAGTCAGACTAGGGTCGATACTTTTCGCACTAACCAGATGGTCTCTTTTCGCGTGACGGGTCACACTTTTCTGTTTGTGTGTCTTCGTGGACAAAACAGACGCTTAATAATCCACATCAGCAGATAAAATCGTTCAATGGCTTGATCGATATGAATGAAATGTTGATCATTTTAAACGCTATTAGAGTGTTTTTGACAAATCGTTTTAAAAAAGGACCCATCCATGCACAAGAACATGCTTGCTACAATTTTCTAGCCTTTACAAACCTTTTTCGCATTATACACAGTGGGAATCTACACCTCTTGTGAGTTAAGGAGCTGTGTAGCTGTATGATAAGTCTTTGCACACATTTTGAACACGTCTTGCTCTACCCATCCCCGCGTGATGTGAAAATATATCCTTTAATTGACACACAATCCACAATAAAACAAATCAAAATCGCTCTCTATATAGATACGATGATCGGTTTGTGATGAACAAAATTAGATATATTTAACGATTATGCGTTCAATTATATCAGTGAAATCAATCTAGAATGATCAAACAACCTTCCAGTGAAAGAATTTTTGAAACGCGACCTTTGGTCGATCTTTCCTGAGCCCAGTCTCTTTTTCAAATATTTATTTCACAGAGTGTCCAGATGGCCCCTTTTCGCCTGACGGGTCACATTTATCAAAATTGACCTGTGGTCACTTAAACCCTTCACCTGATATCCATCCATTTCCTCGATCTCTTGTCAAACTGACAAACACAAAACACATCGTTTTTATTTTTAGTGATTTTGGAGTTTGTTTTGGTGGTTCAAGTGAGAATGAATAAATGGGGCGCTAAATGAGCGGTTGATTTGGTTTTGATTGAGTTAAATGTCAATTTCACGATGTAGCTTTCTGTATTACATGGTTTTATTGACTTGGTGGCTGAGTCTGGTTCGTCATCTTGAACAAAATTAGCGATATTTGATTAACCCCTTTAACCTCACTCAAAACGCTCAACACACTTATTCAATTTCATTCAAAAACCATTCGAAAATCATTCATCTTGTTAATCTCAAGATGTTCTTAACTGTGTGTAAAATAGGATTTTGGGTCATCATTGGTGCTTCGTCGGAGACTTATTCCAAAATTATAGTCGAAAAAACATTTTTGCCGAAAAATTTGTAGGCTTTATTCCTTACTGACCAATACTATCGGTTTGGGTCATTTAAAGGTTCTAAGGAAATTGGTGAATATCTGTCTCATAATGTACTGTTGATTCGAGCGCAGTATTATGTATTCTCTAAATGGATTTTCTCTGATATGTAAGGGAATATTGGAGGCTTTCCTATGAAAACTTTCACCAAAAATCAATACCTTTTGGCTGTTATAAGACCAGTGCATACTCTCGAATATAAGCAACACCAATTTGATATTGCGAAACTCCACTGACATTTTCTTCCAATCAAATTTATCAATACTCTGCGCATCCCACTCGAACAACCAACGAAAAAATTGACGAAAGGGGCACTTGCGCTCGATCTTAAAAGTAATAATGAGTAACGACCTAGTAACCTTAATTTATAGGGTAGATCTATCAAATACCGTTATAGACATATTCTTATCAGTAATTATTACATAATCGAGAATAAACAGGTCACTGTTTTTGTTTTTTTTTTAAATTTTTTTTTATATCCATATAGTTTGTATTTTCATCAAGTACCAGTGGAAAGGGGGTATTAATTCTTTATATTGTTGAATTCATTGTCACCAAAGAAGACCTATTGTGACGTAATTTTCTCTAGTTTCTACAAGTCTACATGCAGTTACTTACACCGTGAAATTGGCATTCACCTCTATCAAAACCATTCTAGATCGCTCATTCAGCGCTCAATTTTCTCATTCCAAACACTCACTCATACCATTCAAAAACGCTCAAACCTATTGAAAAATATAAAATCAACAACGTCATTCAAAATCAATTTTGTTATAGAAAAATCGCGATTTTTACTGACAAAATTCAAATTGTAAGCATCTCATAGGTTCTTGAAGAAATAGGAAGCTATCTATAGCATTTGTATGTGTATTTTATTAAAGGTAGGTAATCAAAATCACAAATTGTGTTCACCCTGAACAAAATTTGCGATAATGAATTACCTCCCATTAAATTCACTCAAAACTCGCTCCACACACTCATTCAATTTCAATCCTAAATCATTCCAAAACCATTCACCTTGTCAATTTCACGATGTAACTTACTGTAATGCGAGGTGTTTTGGTGGTGCAGAATACCTATAGAAAAGGGGCGAAATTTCACTTCATCCAGTTATTATCATCCAAGCCCCATTTATTTGTATTTGATTTGAATAGGATTTTTCGCCGCTTCAAACATCACGGCGGCTGGAGCACCTAACCATGGATTCCTGGAATTTCAAACACCAGTACCACCATTACATTCTTTCTTAGCCTCCAGCTGCTATCCCACATAGGTCTACGATTATCGACCCATTGGTGGGAGTCGGAAAGAAAGAGTGCCGCCGTCTTGGATCAAGCCCCATTTATCCTACTCATTCAACTTAAATCCAAAATCATTCGAATTATTTCACTTCTCAATTTCACGATGTTCGTAACGGTAATTGTTTCGTCCAGTAAAGAAGATTGCAGATGCAATAATTTCATGGTGGACCAACACTTCGAGTTTCTCTCCCAACAACTTAAGACGAGATTTTACTACATCTTGTAACAGAAAACATAACGAGGTAATAAAGTTTCCTGGAGTGAAGAAAATTAAATTCATTTGTAGAAAGAAGAATTATCGTTACATTCCTGTTCATAGTCACAGAATCATTAAGGCGGAGTTTGAAAAATTAGACAATCGCTTCTTTCAAGGCCCAGACGTATTTGTTCCTCGTTAATCACCTTTATTCGCCTTTAGAATTTAAAGTAGCTGTATAACTACTTTTATCTTATATCTTAAAACTATACAAATATCCGTGTGATAACATCCCGTATGATATTTTTTATGATATCACATAGTTATTTTTTGAACAATGATATCATGCAGTTAATTTTAGAAACTTGCATTTCAGTTAGAAAAATCGACAAAAACAAGACAAATAGAGGGTTTAAGATAAATATAATACATACTTAGTGCATTGTGTGAAAAAAAATATCTAACTCGGTTGTGATAATTGTCTCGGCAGAGCCTCGACAATGATCAATTCTCCCAACCTTCTTTTCATACATAACACTAAGTTCGTATTATATATTTGTCGGTATCAAAAGGAATGGTTTTCTTTAATCGAAAGTTATTTTTTTCTTATTTCGTTTTTCGTCCATATTATTCTTTGCAAACTTTAAATGATATATTGAGACTCAGCAGGGGCCCATTTTACTAAACGTCTTACGAAAGAAATAATCGTAAGTCAAAATCACAAGTCGTACCTGATGTTTTTATTCATTTTTAAGATTCTGCCTTGCAATATCTCATTGGAATCGTCTTCTGAAGACAATTCCAATGTGATGATGCGTGGCAGAATTTCATGTTTAGTTACTACGACAGAAGCAACTTCAATTTTTGACTTGCGCAAAAAGTGATCGTAAGATGTTTAGTAAAACGGGACCCAGATGCTTGTAGGACACATACGGCTGTGAACATCATGAAATCGAAATTTTCCTCGATCAAAATCATTCAAAACACTTTCTCAGTTTTCCAATCATTCAATTCAAACACTCACTCAAAAACTTCAAAAAACGCTCCAAAATCAATAACTACATTCAAAGTTAAATTCGGTAGATAAAATCCACGATTTAACTGAGATTACTGAATGCTATTAACGTATGATTGGTTAGCGAAGACAAATAAAGTTTTTCATAGAACCTGTATGCATATTTGACTTAAAGGAGGTAATAAAAATCGCTAATTTTGTTCATACTGAACAAATCAGTGACATGAGATTACCTCCCTCTAATTTCACACGCTCATTCAATATATTTCATATTTCTTCAAGAACCAATCAGACGCTTAAAAATTCAATTATTTCAGTTAAATCGTGATTTTTTTTTCAGTGTAGTTGTAATGTATCTATTTTAGACATTCTTGGGCGTTTTTTATCGATTTAAGTGAGTGTTTGGAATGGATGAATGGAACGCTGAGTTGAATATCAATTTCATGATTGACCTAACTGTATGCCGATTTCCGTCTAACCAATTATTTCTGAACTTTTTGGACCTAGCCCTTTAAGCTCTGTATGCAGCATTTTATAGTCAATTACATCGTGAAATTGACATTCACCTCAATCAAAACCATTATCATTCGCTCACTCAGCGCTCCATTCATTCATTCCAAACACTTTCTCAAACCATTCAAAAACGCTCAAACCCATTGAAAAATATAGAATCGGCATCGTCAGTAAAAATAAATTTTGATGGAGAAAAATCGCGATTTCAGAGACATTATGAAAATTGCTAGCGCAACATAGGTTCTTGAAGAAAAAGGAAGATTTGTATAGAACTTGTATGCATTTTTCATTAAAGGGAGGTAATCGATATGGCTAATTTTCTTCATCCTTTTCTACAAATAGCTTCCTTCAAGATCTAATCAGACATTTACAATTTCGATTAATGCAGTGAAATCACGAAATCTGCTATTTTTATTTTGAACGAAGTTTTTGTTATATGTGTTTCATAGAGTTTGGGGCGTTTTAGAGTGCTTTGAGTGAGTGTTTGGAATGAGTGAATGGAGCGCTGAGTGAGCGATTTAGAATGATTTTGATCAAGATGAATGTCAATTTCACTATGTTATTTACTATAGCGTGCTGACAATACGTCGGTGTAATGTCGACGAGCCGCCGACTCAAAACGGAAGTAAAAGAGTCTAAACGGGTTTAAAAATGCGTCTAAGGTACCTAAAAAATCGACCAGAGCCTTGTCGTCGATCGATCGTCGACGATTGGAGTCGTCGAACAGTATTGTCTTCCACAAATCTAAAAGACATCGCCAACTAGTCGGCAGGTCTAAATTTGAAAATAAAACTCGCCGATCCAAGAAACATTCGCTGTTGTATAGGCCGATGCACCGATCAGTCGCCGACTAGTTAGTGAATACACGTCAGTCTTATCACCGATTACGCAAAATGACTTCGGTGACCAATCGCCGACGAATTGTCGACCAATTGAAGACATTACGCCGGCTTATCGTTTGCACGCTTTGTCTAAACGACATTTTCGCACGGGTTCGATCCCCGGCCGCGGCACTTATCCTTTCCGACTATTTGTCTTCCACCAATGGGTAGATAATCGTAAACCTATGTGGAATAGCAACTGGAGGCTAGGAAAGGGATGTGGTGGTAGTACTGGTGTGAGAAGTACCAGGAATCCATCGTTAGGTGCTCCAGTCGTCGCGATATAACTGAGAGATTGTTGAAAGCGACGTAAAACCCCAATTCAAATCAAATTCAAAATCTAAACGACATTACAATTTCTGGTAAAGAAGTAAGACATCCTCACGTTAGCAATCATTTGTAACAACAAAAAATAATATGAGCCTGTGCGTGAGATTTCCAACAATTTCAAATATGCCCCAAGCCAAGACTCTGACCAGCCTGTGCATCTGCACAGTCTGACCAGAGCCTTCACTTCTTTGCACTTAGTAGATAGATAAGGTCTCAAAGTATCTGTAGACAATCAGGTAACTTTATATTAACAGTATGGAGATGTCTTTGCTGCTCAATCTTTACACCTCATGAACATTTCAAATTGTTGGAAATGTCACGCACAGGCTCATATTTTGTCCTGGTGTTGCCGGTGCTCGGTTTGTGCTATTTCTACTAATCGGTCGATAACAAAAAGGAAACGCCGACGTTTTGGCGTCTCCGATTGTTATGCGAGGAGCAACTAGTTGTTCGAATTATATCGTCGTTGTTATTCCAAAAGATTGGAAGCTCAGCTTTAATCAAGCTGTAATTACGATAATGTTGGAATCTATCGACGATATGTGGTTGTAATTATGAAACAACATCGTTAAATTGTCGATGTGAATGATTATAGAGATTTTAGAATGAAATTGAAAGAATATTTGGCGAATTTAATGGGAGGTTTAACAAATATCGCAAATTTTGTCCAGGATTAACAAAAGCAGCTATTTTTATTACCTTCCTTTTATAAAATATGCATATAATTTATATAAATAGCTTCCTATTTTTTTTCAAGAAACTATCAGACGTTTGCAATTTTAACTATGTCAGTGAAATCGCGATTTTTTCTAGCATTATTCATTTTGAATGGCGTTGTTGAGCCTATCTTTTTCATTGTGGATTGGAGCGTTTTTGTATGGTTTGAGTGGGTGTTTGGAATGAATGAATGAATGAATGAATGAATGAATGAATGAATGAATGAATGAATGAATGAATGAATGAATGAATGAATGAATGAAAGGAACGCTGAGCGAGCGATTTGGAATGGTCTTGATCGAGATGAGTGTCGATTTTACGATGTTTTTAATTGTATAAACGATATAACGGCTTGACTGTACAACAGAATCGGGTATAAAACATTTAAGCTTGGCCTTTTCTTTTACACAGAGAACAATAGTTCAAGAGTTGTGACTATATTTGATTTTTTCTTTAAACCTAATAATTTCTAAGTGGACAAAATTAGTTATAAAAATAGTTCTTTTAAACATTTAATTGGTGTTTATTAAGTTGTAAAAATAAAATAACATTTTAAAGCAATATAGCCGAGTAAATCTAATTGAATTCGACTGTATTATTTACTTTTTCGTCAGCCACTATTAAACAGTCAATTATGTGGCTATATACATGTTTTTATAACAAACACAGAATTTGAACACGTCGATTTGGTTACTTACACAATGCGGACGAAATAAAATGGACAAATAATGTTCATGTCCGTCGGTCAGGATGACAAAATATACATGCGCGGTAAAAATAAAAATAAAAAAAAAACAACAGAATTTGACACAGTGAATGATTTTGGGTTTAATTTGAAATAATATTGAATGAGTGAGGCTACTGTTTTAAAATGAAACTAAAAGGAGAAAATGGGCTACATCATCCGTCCAAGAATGACGAAGTTAACGATGTTAATTACCTCCCTTTGTTTGGAATTATAATCTTATTTTGAAATTATCAGCGAATAAGAACAGTCAAAGCATATAGAGGATAATCGTTTGTTCAGTGTAAGATCGATTTATATTTCATTGAGTGAACAACAAAAGCTATATTTTCACGAGTGGCAGAGCCACGAGTGAAAAAAGAGGTTTTGTTGTTCACGAAATGAAATATTAATCGATCTTACTCGAAAAACAAACGATTATTCTATTTCTTTATTGCAAAAATGAGACAAAAAATGAAATTTCTAGGACATATTTTTGTAAAGCGCGTTATTTTGCACGTGATTGCTATGCAACGTTCATTGTGAAGTCACTTATCCCCCCGCATAGATGACGTCAGATAGGATGAAATGCTCAAAAGCAGGGTTAAAGTTTTTGAAAATTTCACTGATTTTGTGGTGAGATTATCCAGTGATAATCTACCCTTATTTCTCGATAAACCGCCGAAAAGCATTTAAGAAAGTATATTAAAAACATGATGGCGTAAATCGCATATACATGTATTAAGTTAGAAGATATAACATAAAAATAATTCGCAATAAAATTCATATGTCACGAGTTTTACTGTGTACACAGATAGCTCTGCCCATGTCTGACGTCGAACGTCATCTTTAGCGGAACGTTGATGCTTTTGACGTCAGAATACTCACATGCGTAATGACGCGCTTCGTTTTCTGTGAAATTCGTCCAAAATTGCGTCAATATCATTACTTATTTATTAATTTTACATACAAAACATGTAATTCTACTATTATTTAACCAGGAAAGGGTAATAAAACTAAATTCAGAATTGTGATGGCGTTATCTTTTGCCTTTAGCATATAACTCCTCCTTCACTTGACTTTATTCATGGATACATTTACGCGAAAATGATATATTTTCAAAAACATATATTAACATACTTTAAAAACGCATTCTTTAATGCTTTTGGGTGGTTTATCGAGAAATAACGGTAGATTATCACTTGAAAATCTCACCACAAAAGCAGTGAAATTATCAAAAACTTATACCCTGCTTTTATGCATTTAACCCTATCTGACGGTATCTATGCGGGGCGAAATAAGTGATGTCACAATGAACGTTGCATAATGACGCTGTTTACGAAAATATGTACTGGAAATTTCATATTTTGTCTCATTTTTTGTAATAAAAAAGTAGAATAATCGTTTTTATTGGTTATTTCTTTTTTAATAAGATCGATTAATATTTCATTTCGTGAACAACAACAGCTATATCTTCACTCGTGGCTCTGCCACTCGTGAAAATATAGCTTTTGTTGTTCACTCAATGAAATATAAATCGATCTTACACTGAAACAAACGATTATTCTCTATCTATATGATCCAGTAACATAATATAATATAATATGGTTTTTGTTTAAACAGCGTCGAGAACAACATATAATAAGGTAATACAGACGGACAAACAGAATGACACAAAAGCGTGGTACAGTTAAAAACATCGTGAAATTGACAAGGTGAATGATTTTGAAACGAATTTGGAATGAAATTGAATGAGTGTGTGGAGCGAGTTTTGAGTGAATTTTATGGGACGTAATCGCATATCGCAAATTTTGTTCATAATGAACAATATTTGCCACATTAATTACCTCCCTATAATTAAATATGCATATAATGTGTACAGATAACTCCCCATTTCTTCAATAACCTATTAGACGCTTGCAATTTGAATCATGTCAGTGAAAGCGCGATTCTGTCCTAGAATTATCTATCTTGAATGATGTCGTTGATTATGTCTTTTCCAGAGGGTTTGGGGCGTTTTCGAATGGTTTGAATAAGTGTTTGGAATGGAACGCTGAGCGAATGAATTTGAATGGTGTTGATCGAGATGAATGTCAATTTCACGATGATTTTAACTGTAACAAAAATGTTAACCAGGTACAATTAGTAACTTCGTAAAATTGAAATTCACCTCCATCAAAACCATTCTAAATTGTTCGCCCATCCCGGCTTGATGTAATGTATTTTAAAAAAAATCACTCCAATTTCTCAGAAACGTTCTGAAATTGTTCAAAAACGATGCGAAATCATTCAAAACAATCAGTATTTCATTCAAATTGCATGTAATCAAATAATTGCACGATTTTCTTAGCCGGTTTGGTCTGTTTTGTCCGTTCAAACATTCAAACGAAAAAATGCGTATATTTTATCAATAGGGATTGATAAAATAAAGCCTATTTAGAAATTACCAATTCGCCAATCCAACCAATTCATATACATTCCGAAATCATTCCATTTTTCAACTCAATGCATATTTCTATTAGTATATGTCTATTAGTATTTGTAATATTTGAAAGTAAAATGATATATTGACTACAATCAATGTGATATAAATCTGTGATAAGTTTGCAGCAATTTTCATTTTTTAGAGTTATCTCCCTTAAAAGCAATACGTTTATCTTTTATTTTGATGGATAATATCAGTATTAATGTTTTAATGTGTTCATGTGTTAGAAATCCTTTTTAAAGTCACCACAGTATTTGATTCATTTCATGCCTCTCTATGTCAGGCCATCAATGTGAAGGACCACAATGGAAATAAGAGATTTATTTCTCTTTTTTGTGTTATCCTTAGCATTGATGAAACTGACATAGTTCATAAAACTACATAAAATAATCATCTGATGAAATTTTATTTATTTATATAAAGTAATATATTTCTTATCATTGTTAAACATTGTGCTATGTATGTGTTGTTATCCATTTTGTCATGTTTTGATTAATGCTGAAATAAATCTATTTATCTTATAACTATACACATATCTGTATGATAACAACCCGTATGATATTTTTTATGATATCACATAGTTATTTTTAGAACAATAATATCATACAGTTATTTTTAGAAACTTGCATTTCGGTAAGAAACATCGACGAAAACAAGACAAAAAGAGGTTATAAGATAAATATAATACATTCTTAGTGTATTGTATGAAAAAAATATCAAACTCGGTTGTGAGAATTGACAATTGTCTCGGCATAGCCTCGACAATGATCAATTCTCCCAACCTCGTTAGATATTTTTTTTCATATAATACACTAAGTATGTATTATATATCTATCTATCTATCTAACCATTCACCTCGATCATTACACGATTTTGTTGATTCAAAAGGGAAAAAATGTATAAAGTCGCGACTTGAAAGCATCAACGCAGGGAGCCTTGATTTAAACTTCTCATCTGAAAGGTAATTAGATATTAGTGGGTCAATCTGGGAATCAAACTCTTCATATCGTTAATTGTGCGTCAGTATGAGCGACGCCCCCTTAGCAGTTTTTACCTATTGTTTCTGTATTCTATCGCACCAGCACAACCACAACATTTTATCCGAGCAACTAGCTTCGATTCCAACTAAGCATACAACAGTTACAACATCGTGAAATTGACAAGATGAATGATTTTGGAATAATTTTTGAACGAAATTGAATGAGTTGGTGGGGTGAGTTTTGAGTGAAATTGAAGGGAGGTAATCCAATATTGCAAATTTTGTTCAGGATGAACAAAATTAGCGATATTTATTGCCTTTTATTTACTTTTATACAATACGTGTACAAGTACTATAAATATCTTACGACATGTATTTCTTCGAGAAGCAATCAGACTCTTAAAATTCATTTTTGTCAGTGACCTCGCGATTTATTTTATTTTAATTTAGTTTTTGATTTTATCTTTTCTTGGTCATTTTCGGCGTTTTTTCGACTGATTTCAGTGGCTGTTTGGAACGAATGAATTCAGCCCTGAGTGGGCGATTTAGAGTCGTTTTGAATGTAATGAATTTAAATTTCACAATGTTACTACCTGTACCAATCATAAGCCAACCTATGGGAGACAAATGACTCGTGTCACAATAATATTTGTCAAATGTCGCATGAAAGTTGGCTTAGCCGGGGCTCAAAACTCAAGACCGCAGGATTGGCAGCCATGTGCGTAATTAATGAGATAGCCAGACTCTGCACGACATTTACCCATGTGTATTTCCGTTTATTTATCGTCGCTACTGTAGCACATGCCCATATGAGCGACGCCCCAGAAGACGGTTAGTTGTTACGGATAGTGCAAGGATACATGACACACCTACTGCTGAGATCCGCCATATGGTCCTTTAACGTGCTCAATGTAAAGCACCGTCTCACGGGACCTCGGTTTCACGTCTCATCCGAAAGACAATTAGATTAATTAGTGTACCAGCCCGGGAATCGAACCCACGCAGTCGAGCTCCAATGATTTTGAAGTCCGGTGCTCTACCAACTGAGCTAATCGTAATGGTACATTTACCTATGCGTGTGTGTATTTCCGTTTATTTATCGTCGATACCGTAGCACATGCCCATATGAGCGACGCCCCCAGAAGACGGTTAGTTGTTACGGGGGATAGTACAAGGATACATGATGAAACTACTTCTGGGATCCGCCATGGTTCTTGAACGTGCTCTGTGTAAAGCACCGTCTCACGAGGCCTCAGTTTAACGTCTCCTCCGAAAGACAATTAGTTTTTTTAGTGTACCAGCCCGGGAATCGAACCCATGCAGTCGAATTTCAATGGTTTTGAAGGTGCTCTACCAACTGAGCTAACCGGGCTGGTATACATTAACGTTTGTGTGTGTATTTCCGTTTCTATATCGATTCTCCAGCTTGTCTACAAACAGTTTGTCCCTAGTGTGATAATCGCTACTTTCTTGACGTACATTGTCATCTAAACAGCTTGAAGCGTTGAACGGCGATGTGTCCAGTTTCTACCCTCTAAGTGCGAGCAACTGTTTGAAATGCTCCCTGATTGCAATCAAGTCAATTTAATCGATACCAAGATTGCAATCAAGTCAAGTGAATCGATTCCAAGATTGCAATCAAGGCAATTGAATCGATTCCAAGATTGCAACAAATCTCATAGATTCATGACATTTTGATAGCAATTAAGGAATCGCTTGCCATTTGACATACTTGTATGTCTTTACAAACCACCCAAAATATTCAAAGATGTTATTAACCTGTAAAATTTGAAAAAATAAATATTTGAAGGGCGATTTAAACGTCGTACCTGGGGTACGAGCTTTAAATCACCAAACCAGGCAAAATTATTGAAATGAAAAAAAGGAAAATGTTGGCGCCCAGCAGTCATCTCATTATAAACCAGTGTTTCTATTTGTCAATTGATTTTTTTTATTGACATCATTGATTAATGTATATATATTTAGGCAGCAATAGTTTCGCAGGCTGGTACTAGGTTTGACACTTTAACGCTCTAATCTGATTTCTGAATCAATGATCAATCTTCCATCTGAGTAGTGCTTAAAGTGTCGAACCTTGTCGGACTATGCGGACTGCGCAGGGTAACTTTGGCCGATACTTTTCGGACGTTGCTCATTTTCTGTATCTGTAATGCTTAGTCTAAGTTCCCATGAACCTACAATTAATAACATCGTAAAATTAACACCCATTCAGGTCAAAACTAAATGACACACTCAGCTCTCCATTCATTCATTCCAAACACACACTCAAATCGATCAAAAACGCTCCGAAATCCTTAGAAAAAATTCAAAAACGGCCACGATGATCAACATCTCAGTCAATCTATCAAATTATTCTACGATTTTATTTGATGATGAGGATTTTAGAGTGTGTGAATTAGCCATGAAGACCCATCAAACAGGAAAATATATATATAATAAAGTGAGGTAATGAATATCGCTAATTTTGTTCAATTGAACAAAATTAGCGATATTGGATTACCTCCCTTGAATTTCACTCAAAACTCGATCCACATACTAATCAATTTCAATCCATACTCATTCACTCTGTCAATTTCACGATGCTATTTACTGTATTTCACGCTGAACATCAGTAACACATAATGCTGTCAATTCTGGGGCCGTGAGTTCGAACCCCAACTTTCATCCGACATTTGACAAAAGTCAACATGAAACAAGTCATCTATTTCCCACCAATGGATGTTTTATAAGTATTACACCTAAGAGCAGCTGTTGGATGAAAGGCTGTAGTTGTACTCATATGGGTCCAAAATACCCCCCCCCCCCCCCCACACACACACACACTCACCCTCTACCACCAAATAGACCAATAATACATGTTTATATTATTGGTCTATATGGTGGTAGGGGAAAGGGTAATTTTTGACCCCTAAACAAGGGGAAAGTCCTACAACCGCCGCGCTATAAATACAATAATGTTGAAAATTGCGTTAAAACCGAAAATAACTTGTAAACAAAAAAAATTTTACACGGTCAAGTACTTGAAGTCGTATTCATTAGATATTTCTCGAGCCGTTCTCCTTTCGTGTTATAATATTGTTCTTAATTCCGGGACTTAGTGGTATGATATAAGAATGTAGTTCACGTTTAAAAATCTCTTCTTTTTTAATTAATACAATGCAAATAAATATCTACGTTCAACGCACTTGTTTTCATTATTCTAATCTTTAGATTACCAGAAAATGATTGTCGTTTTTTTATGTTTATGGTACATAAAATATCCGATTTTATTATGTACATTTTAGGAATTTGATTTTATTAGAATACTAAACTGCATTCACGATGATTTAGTAGCTAACAGTCGACTGATCATGAGAATTTCTTGGTCAGAATAAACTTATATAATTTTTGTACTAGTATGGTAGCGATTTAAACATAGTTTTGTTCAATGTAACCACGGTCTTTCCCCCACATTGTCTGTCGAATTTATTCAAAAGAATCAAATGGCCGAATAGCCTTGTTGTGTATATCGTTCGATTGATTAATAGAATGGACTTTTACGCCGCTTTCAATATTTTTCTAGTGGCGGCTAGAGCACTTAAAAATGGATTCCTGGTAATTCTATCACCAGTGCAGCCACCATATCCTTTCCTAGCCTCCATATGCATTCTCACATAGGGTTACGATTACATCCTTCGAAAATATACCACAGTGTTTCGAGGACTTTTCAAAACGTTTTCCCCGTACCTTTGAAAAGTTGGAATTAGATTCCATTGAAGTTTACAGATCGAATAATGGACACGATTCTCATATTGACAGCAATCAAAAGGTCGTCAGAAAATGAGGGTGCTTTATTGTCGTAAACTGGCCTTTAAATGCAATGAAAAGAGGTGTCCAACGTATTGAGGAATCCTTTAGAAAATTGCGAAAAGTTGTGAAAATTATACCAGAATGGTGGAAAGCCCGACAAAAGATCAATTACGAAAAGCAAACAGAAGTGCCAATACTTTAACGGCAGTCCACAAACCCGCGACAAACAAAATCCGATCTGCCTTGCCGTTCGACAGTCAACTTATGAATATTGATGTGAGAGTTCTATCGATTAACCAATCAGCGAACTCGCTGCGTGGAGCCTGCCTCCCAAGAATACCAAATGCTGTAAAATCTGGTCGTTCCTTTTATGGAAAATTTGTGTAATATAAATTGCCGGTGGAATATTTCTTAAAAATCAGATTTCATCTTGTTAAAGTGTCGGCCACCAAATTATGGCAATGTCCAATTTATCGAGTGGTGTAGAGTTATCGACTCAGATCGGACATACTGTTATAACCCCAGGTAAGGATTGTTCATAAATTCTCCATCTATTTGCCCTCCAATTAAGCCAAATTTTCTAAATTAAAGCACAAAAGAACCGATTCTGTGACGTGTTATTTCAATTTGTACTAATTTGCAGGCGTTTTTTGTGCCAATTTGCACACTTAGCTTAAAGTCTCGACGGTTGGCTTTTGGTATATTTAATTTATAAGCGGTGAAAATCGAGATGAAATTATTGCAGGGAGTGTGAATCCGGTCGGATTAACTGGATTTGGGGATTATTTTATTGTTTGTTATTTTTTTCTTGTAATTCTGATGGGATATTTGAGATATTTCTGGAACAATTTTTGAATCATTTGGGAATATCGTTTAATCTTATTCATTCCAAAAAGGATTCTTTAGTTTGTAAGCGAGTTATGTTGTACATTTATTTCATCATATTTTTTATCATATCTTTATTTTATTCAACTCGTTTATCAACTAAGCAATTATCCAAAGACTTGTTTTTTCGAACAGCATCCATTTTTCAAAGCCAATCAATATATCTTTTGCCAAAAGTAAATTAAATATTCGCCTGGTGCTGTTATATTTTCATGACTTATTTCTTTTAAAATAATTAAATAAAAAAGGTATATAAAGCAATGAAACAAATAAGCATGACACAATTTCGATGTTCACAAGCACCATTTAAAGTGATATTTTATAGTTTTACATATGACCTAGGGCATTGACTCTCAAAAATTTTATATTTGACGCATGTATTTAATTTTTAAGAAGTTCCACGTTGCCGGAGTAAAACGTTATACAGTAAAACTTGTTTATATAAGCGACTTCTAACGAAGCAAAAAAAGCGTTCGTTAAAGAAATGGCCGCTTTTAAAATACACGTTTGTTTACAAATAAGAAACATACTTTTTAATTGAATATGCATTTTATTTCGTAATTATCAATAATCCTATGTTGTTAAAACTCAATTGAAACGATTCTCGTGAGTTTTTCACTATAGGATTCTTTTTCAATTACTTTTAGACCAACAATAACTACTTTTAAAGATATCTTTATTTAAAGAAGGTGATTTTGAAAACGATAGCTTTATAAAAAAAAAAAGGCAGATTTTTAGACGAGGTCGCTCTAGCAAAATTGACTGTATACAGTTAATAACATCGTGAAATTGACAATCATTCCGATCAAGATCATTCTAAATCATTCACTCAGCGCTTAATTCATTCATTCCAAACACTCACTCAAATCGATCAAAAACGCTCCAAACTCATTGAAAAACATACAACAACAACTTCGTTCAAACTAATAATGGCTAGGAAAAAAATCGGGATTTCACTTATTTAATTGAAATTGTAGGCGTCTGATAGGTTCTTGAAGAAATGGGGAGCTATCTAATAAACTTGTATGCATATTTTATTAAAGGGAGGTAATCAATATTGCTAATTTTGTTCATCCTGAACAAAATTTGCAATACTTGATAACATCCCATTAAATTCACTCAAAAGTCGCTCCATACACTCATTCAATTTCATTCCTACATCATTCCAAAATCATTCACCTAGTCAATTTCACAATGTTTTTAACTGTATATGATATTTCTCCCACATCACTACACTAGTAAAATAACTATGCAAATGCTTAAAGCGTATAGGAACGCTTTATTTTTACTGGTTTTTTTTTTTGTTTTTTTTTTTTTTTTTTGATTTATTATAATTATATAATTTATTTCCGTTCATTTATCGTCGCTACCGTAACATATGCCCATATGAGCGACGCCAGAAGACGATTAGTTGTTACGGGGGTAGTATGGAAATTGCTTCTTTTTCATTTCCGCAAAATATCAGTAAAGCATCTTGTAGTTCCAATACTCGTAACCACAGTTTTTTAGGATACATGACGAAATTACTGAGATCCGCCATGGTTCTTTAACGTGCTCGGTGTAAAGCACCATCTCAAGGGACCTCGGTTTTTACGTCTTATCCGAAAAAAAAATGTTTATCAGTGTGCCAGCCCAGGAATCGAACCCCCACGATCGACCTTCAAATGTTCTGAAGTCCGGTGACTATCGACTGAGCCAATCGAGCTGACTATTTTTACCGTGAAAACGGCAAATGAATTAGGCGAAGAGATGATGTCATGTTACAAACGGAGTTAAATGTTATGCGGAAAATTCTAATCAATGCATTTCTGAATTTTGTTGATTTATCAGGGCCATCTTATAAAAATGATTTGAAAGTTGTGGATGAAATCACATCTCCTCGAATCAAATCTTAATCTTGATCTTGTTTCTATTGTGAGTGTCTGCGCGCAAAGTAGTCCCACAAAACTTTCATATTAGACTGTTAAAATCTTTACTACTTCTGCTCTATGTTTTCAAAATATGATAAAGAAAGATATTTTTTCTATTCACTTTTGGGACACGAATCAAAAAGGCTTATAATTGTATCATCCGCTTAAGAGTATGAAGGCAGTGTACAGAAATATACCTACCTGTTACGTAATTATCAGGGAGCTTTGCGTAATTTAAGCCTCCGATTTAATTTTATTAAAAGGGATAAACCGTTTCAAACCGCTAACCACTGAAAAATCGTCCTTTTTTGCTAAGAAAGGAACATATTAACAGACTTACTAAGTGTTCAGATTAACACTTGTTACTTGGCGGAATCGAGATATTTAAGGTAGTGGAACCGTAATAGTTTTGTAACATCTCAGGGGTATTAAACTTGAACGGTGTTAACCGAGGTTTCCTAATGATTTTCATTAGGAAACCTTGGTTAACATTGTGAAAGAATATGTGGTCCGAAATATTGCGGAACTATTTCGGGTCCACTTCCTTAAGACACAACGTAGAATTTATTGATTTCATTTAGGGAGAAACTAAAAACATAATAACACTGTTTGAATACAGTTAGAAACATCGTTAAATTGACAGATAGAATGATTCTGGAATAAAAAAAAAAATGATTGAGTTTGTAGAACGATCTTTGAATGGACGAAATAAGCGAAATTGTATACCTCCATTTATCAACCTCTAGGTACTTCTCTGTATTTATGTCCCCACAGATAAATCAGACTCTTAAAAATCAACACCTGTCAATAAAATCATCCGACCATTCGTTCGATCTGATTGAAATGTTGTTTATCTTTAACTGTTTTAAAGCGTTTTTGAACAATCACGGAGCGTTCTTGAGTGCAAAGGAGTGGGCGTTTGAAATGAATAATTTGAGCGCGGCGCGAGCAGTTTTGGATGGTTTTGATCAAGATGACTGTCACTTCCACAATGTGAGTAACTGTAAGAAATAATATATCTTAAATGCTTTTTGGTGGTTTATCGAGAAATAACGGCAGATTATCACTTGATAATCTCACCGCAAAAGCAGTAAAATTATCAAAAACTTATACCCTGCTTTTGTGCATTTCATCCTATCTGACGTCATCTATGCGGGGCGAAATAAGTGACGTCACAATGAACGTTGCATGGCAATCACGTGCAAAATGACGCGCTTTACGGAAATTTGTCATAGAAATTTCACATTTTGTCTCATTTTTGCATTAAAGAAATAGAACCATCGTTTGTTTTTCGTATAAGATCGATTTATATTTCATTTCGAGAACAACAAAAGTTATATTTTCACTCGTGGCTCTGCCACTCCTGAAAATATAACTTTTGTTGTTCACTCAATGAATATAAATCGATCTTACACTGAAAGAATTGATTATCCTCTAAGTAATTAATATATTTCAACAACTTAAAATTACCGACTGTACTACTTTGTAAGGAGGATAACAAAAATAGCTTCGTACCCAAATTGTTTTCATTCAGGTATAAAACCAATTTCAACCAATCAGTCAGTGCACGCGAATCTTTATGGACAGAAGTAACTTTAATCTATATGGACGTAAATTTAGGTTTCGGTGAATACGTATGGCCGGAGAGGAGGAAAAAAATAACCCATCGTGTTTTGTCTTGAAAAATCTTTCAGCACAATCTTGTGAAATGCATAACGTTTGTAAGTGACCAAAATGTCGCAAATACATTTTTTCCCGAAAAAATACATATATACAATTACAGGTAAATAGACAAAGAAGAAGTACATATTATATCATTTTTTCAAATCCCTCTATATAGATGGACAACTTCGATTTAGTGATCAAATTTCAATTTAGTCCGTACAATTATAGAAAAATCCATTATCATCACTCACTTTTAAAAACCTGCGCATCTCTAACATTAAAACTCAAATGGAGTCTGGAATAGCGTAGAATGTGTTACTTTCTCTGATAAATCTTTGCTCTCCCTTTCCTTTGGGTATTTGGTCGAATTCCTTTTAAGTACATAGCTCCCAAACTCTAAAAAAAATCTGGCAAAAGTAAAAATTTACGAATGCATTTTATGCGGCTGTAACGTCCGATGCACATACATAATCATCGCACTGTGTCATCGAATCTTACTCTTTATGAATCGCGTGCTATTATTATTTCCCCCATATTTTTTGTGTAGAACACATTGTGGAAAACGAATCTTCTTCTTCTTCTTCTTCTTCTTCTTCTTCTTCTTCTTCTTCTTCTTCTTCTTCTTCTTCTTCTTCTTCTTCTCTTCTTCTTCTTCTTCTTCTTCTTCTTCTTCTTCTCCTCCTTCTTCTTCTTCTTAGTCGTAGGGATGGGTGAAAAACTTGCGGAAAGAGGAAATACTTTCTTTCAACATCGGTTGGTTTACTCGTCACCGCAAATTGCGTCACCAACATCCGTCAGTGTAATGTGCGTCATCAACAAACATAGGATTACCAAGATAGTTAGCTTCTGGGTGACCACGAATAGCCCAGTCGTTTTATTTGTCGTCTCTAACGTAGCATTTAAGAGATGAACAGAGTTTTTGCTGATTTCATTTATGTATGAAATTAAAAATATAATCCCTCTGTATGAAAAAGCAAGGCGGATTCATTGAGAAATAAACCTAACTTTTCAGGATTTGGGTCTTGTTTTATTCAGTTTGACGGTAGTTGTTTATCTTATCTGTTTTAGTAATTTTGAGCGTTTATGAATGGTTTGATTGAGTGTTTGGAATGAATAATTGGAGCGCTTAGTGAGCGATTTAGAATGGTTTTGATTGAGAAGAATGTCAATTCCACGATGTTTTTAACTGTAGCTCAACTCAACTCAACATATCTTTTATTTACACCCAGGTACAACATGTATACAACAACAGAATCTAGTACGTGTTAAATATTTGAAAAAAAAATGAAATTAACCCACGAAGATATTTGATAAATTGCTTTAAAATAAACTTGTTCTAATCTTTATAACACGTGCACATCGTTTGGTAAATTTCAATATGGAAACGTTCGCTGGTATTTTACCGTTCTTAAATGGAAATTATTTTCGCTGTTAGATCTAAAAAAATATTAAATCGGCGTCGAGAAAAGTCAGCGCCTTAAAAATGTATAAAATTAACCTTTTTACTTATAAACGATTTTTCACTTTGACAGGTTATAGACTTTCGTCCCGCTTACATTGCTAAAATACGTATATAGTAAATAACGCCTTGAATATTTTATGAGGAAATATACAATGTCTTGAAAGTTATTAAAGTCGAATATAGCTTGTCATTGGACTACGAGATATCGTAACCGCAACGTACTTTTGTTAGCATAAAGCCTTGATTTCCGAGCAAATACGAGCCGTCTAGCGAAAACGGACCACCTGGAAATTCTATAAAAAATAAATATTTGAATAAGAAGAGATTGGTTCTACTACAGGATTTCCAAAACTCTTTCACAGAAAGGTACATTAGTCTATCTAAAATCAGAAAAATGGGCAAAATGTGAAACGTTTCGAGTCTAAACAGTCTACGCAGTCTGCGCAGTCTGACTAGGGTCGTAACTTTACGTACTACCAAGATGGTCCCTTTTCGCATGACGGGTCACAAATATTCAACTACGTTATCGTAGAGCTTGAGCTATTTAAAATATGGCTTTTTTTATTGTTGTTGTTTTGATTTGTTTTTTGGAGAGGGGGATCTATCTTTAACAAAATTTAAGCCGAACAGGAAAAGTTACACAAGCTTTTACGTATGTTCATTCATAGTTTGTGTATACAGGTTATAAAATCGTAAAATTGACATTAGACCCAATCAAAACCAATCTAAATCGTTCTCTCAGAGCTCCATCCAATCCTTTCGAAACGACCACGTGTGAATTTTAAAGCATCTGACCGGTCCGAAAATGCACACATATAGAAAAGTACAAAAATTTAATAAGGGGGGGGGGGGTAATAATCACTTATTTAGAAATAAGCGAAATTACCTCTCTTTGGTTTTCTTCTGAAAACACGTTCATCCCACTAATTTATTTCAATTCCAAAAATGTTACCAAATTATATGTTGTCAATTTAAAGGTGTTGTTAACAGTATAATCAATAGTTACATGGTGGTACGATTATTCTTGGTTAGTAGTTTAGCCTCACAATCGGCGTAAATCTTCAGTGCATTTTGCAGGTAGTTGAATCGGGAGGATGAAATTAACCTTAAAAAATAGAAAACATGAATAAATTAAAGATGAACACAAAGCAAACCATTTGAATAAACCTGCATTTTATACATTCTTTGTACTTATAATGTGTTTTGCATCAAAACATGTCTCAAATAATCTGATTTTTTTTTTCGTAAAATAATTCTAAAAACTAATACGAAAATACCTGTGTCAATCGAAATACTTTGATAAAAAGGTAAAATTGACAGCGAAACAAAAAATGTTATCATACTTAAAAAATCATGGAAACAAATGTTTTGCGCGATGTATAAGGTTTTTAGTTTTATATCTCAATGAAGTCAAACAAACCAGACGGGTTGCTTTTGGGACAATGCTTTGTTCGTAAGCTTACATAATAGTTTTTTAAATGAAATAATTGTGATCCGTCACGCGAAAAGGGACCATCTTGGCAGTGCGTAAAGTTATGGCCCTAGTCAGAATGCGCGGATTGGCTAGGGTCAAAACTTGTCGTAATGTGCCTATTTTCTGAGTAAAGAAAGGCCAATCGACCTTCCACCGAAAGAATTGTTGAAATGCGACCTCGGGATGATCTATGCTGGACCAAATCTCTTTTTTCAAAAATTCATTCTATAGAGTTCCAAGATGGTCTCTTTTCGCGTGACGAGTCACATATGATAAACCCAGAAGTTACAACTTACCTTTTGTAATGCAATCAACAGATTCTGAGTAAAAGAGTAAAAATTTTAGCTCTTTAACTCAATTATCTTTGTTCAAAGTACATTTCATTAAAGAAATAAAAAAAATGTTTCTTTACTACTGATAAAGGTTATGAGACTATGAGGCGATTATGAAGGAGCTTTAATTTAAACTAACTGAATTTTTAAGTAAAAAGTTGATAAATAACATCTTTGTTTGTGTACATTTTTCTATAAACATGTTTTTCTTCTTCTTCCCTTGGACAAAACTAAAACTATCCTACAGGTCTATTTCAAGAAAAAAATATTAATCTAAGAAAGTACCCTCCTCAAATCTTCCAATAGTCCATTCTTTTTATCAATATCATTATTATGATGATTATTATTTGGTCACATGCACATTTGGAACATCGCCCGGACTTTTTCATTAACTGAAAAGAATCTCGGACGGAGGTTAGTAATTTTGTTTCAATTTTTTCACGTAATTCGCCTTCTGATAGTACTTAGGTAAATACGCTCGAAGAAAAATAAATTTCCTTAATCCTTTTTGATAGTATTTGGAGTTATGTTTTTTTGCATATTATAATTTGATGAGTAACATGGCATTTCTTTTAGTTTGTATGACTGCTTAGCGAATTTAGTCTTATACTATTCCATTAAGACGATAGGGTTTGCTTTATTTTATTGATCGGAAATTAAGTTTAATTCTTCAATTCACATTTTTGTGACTTTTGAAATTGGGGTTAGAAATAAGAAGACGCAAGAGGCACAAAATGAGTTATGATATCTGAAAAGATTGTGAAAAATTGTGACTTTAGTCCAAACAGTGACTCTTACATATAAACCTTATGTGAGACTATTCATCTTGGTTCACGAAGTTATGAAATTTAAAACCTCATTACACTATGAATTTGAATTGATTGAGTGAGAATTTGGAATGAATGAATGATTTTATTGTGATGAATGTCAATTTCACGCTATTACTAACAGTACTATTTTTCACAGGAATGAAGGATTTGGACCACCTAAACTCGGACATAAAAGAAGAAGATTCTCTCTACAGCCCCGGCCATGATTCGCCAGGGGGCGGGGATGACAAGCCATCGAAACAGAAGCGACACCGGACCCGGTTCACGCCGGCACAGCTAAATGAGCTGGAGCGCAGCTTCGCCAAAACTCACTATCCGGACATATTCATGAGGGAAGAGTTAGCACTAAGGATCGGACTTACTGAATCACGTGTCCAGGTAGGTTGTCTAAGCTTCATTTCAAAGGTATTTTGTATCTTTTTTATATCTGTTTAATCTATTTTAAAATAATAACATTGGAATTTAACCGTTAAAAGTAGATTTCACGGCTCACCGCTCAAAATCTACCTATACCTGTGCGTAGTATCCATCTGGTTGATTTAGGCAAGTTTCTTTTTTAATGAGTGGTTTTCGAAACAACAACATTCCGACGCTCCAAACTAAAACGCAGAATTGTCCCGTTGGGCGACCGAGGTCTGGAAAAAACGTCGTAGTTCGTTCAATTTAACAGTTAAAAACATCAAAAAATTGACAAAGTGAATAATTTTGGATTTTTTTAAAAATGAAATTGAATGAGTGAGTGGAGCGAGTTTTGAGTTAATCTAACGGGAGGTAATCCCATATCGCAAATTTTGTTCAGAATGAACAAAATTAGCGATATTGATTACCTCCCTTTTATAAAAAATGCAGTTCTATACATATCATCCTATTTCTTTAAGAACCTGTTTTGCGCTTGCAATTTGAATAATGTCTGAGAAATCGCGAATTTTCTCCATGTAAATTTATTTTGAATGACGTTCCTGATTCTATATTTTTCAATAGGTTTGAGCGTTTTTGAATGGTTTGAGTGCGAGTTCAGAATGAATGATTGGGGCGCTATGTGGGCTATTAAGAATGGTTTTCATTGAGGTGATTGTCAATATCACGATGTAATTAACTGTTTACTTTATTCATTCATTTATCTCCCATCTTTTCAAATTTACGATTTTTGGCTATATGCACGAAGCAAAATCGATCTTTGATACATTTGACATAGTTTCTTGAAGTTTTGTAGTCACCAGACGTTAATAGCGTTGTGTTATTTTTTAAATGAAACCGATAAAATTCACTGCTTTCGTGTGAAATTTTGTTGCCACAATATACGAAATTATAGACATGGGGCAGGTGGTGGCTGGCAAGAAAAGTGAAGTGATAATAACGGAGAAATGTCATAAAATGTGCGAAAAGTCAGGGCTGTTTGGGTGATGATCGACGATTAACACATAATAGCGTGTGCATCTTCGACACCGGGTAATGGCACTTGACTGTGAAGCTTGGGGTGAAACTGTGAACGACATATCTAAAATTTGAAAAAAAAAATCTTTTATGCGTTTTGTTCTCAGATTATAAAATGCGATGTTCTAATATTTGGTTATTTGAAGGTCTATCGCGCGGGTTCGATTCCCTGGCTGGAAAACTAACATACTAATTGTTTTTCGGATGAGAGGTTAAAGTCCCAGTTTGTGTTCTTGAACATTTCCGAAACACTAGATCTTAGACGACTATGTACACAAAAACTAGACTTTTATTCTCAAAGATAAGCTGAAATTTGTCATTACAATATTCGATAATGTATAATAATATAATGTGATGATCTAAATATAGGCCTTACTTGATGAATATTTAATACCCGCAACATTTCATACTCCAATTTGAAAAACGCTCCATTACTGCTAGTGTGCGTGGGCGCATTTTACGTTACTAAAATCTCATTTACATATTTTACTTTATACGGCAGATTATGCGTTTCAACAAAAAGCTGCTGTTATTCAATTAATTTGTATTTTTATTTAACTCATCTTTCATAAGACACATTCAAGAAAAAATATTCAAAGAATATTAACAAAAGAGCTATTTTTTACTATAAACGCAGACTGTGGCTTTAAACCGAGGTCCCGTGAGACGGTGCTTTACTCCGAGCACATAAAAGAACCTTGGCGGTTCTCAGCAGTAGTTTCGTCCCGTACCCTTGCACTATCCCCCGTAAAAATAACGGCTTTAATATTTAATTAACATTATCTTTTATTTTCATACATTTATTTTAGAAAATTGAGCCTGGGCCTAAGAAAAATTTTATAACCTCGGGCCCTGATCTTTTCATATGAAAGGCCAGCAAAAATCATAATTTTCGAATCCTTTGCCCATTATTATTATTCTGGCCAACCCTTAGAAGAACACTGCGAAAATCTCAAGTCCATTATACCTCCTAGCGCGTTTCTAAGGTTACAGGAAATTAAAATGGTCATTTCACCCTTCCTTATATATTTTTTGTTATCTATTGATGTTAAAGTTTTCTATGAAATTCTTTGAATAACTGATAAATAATTCTGAAATATATCTATTAAAAAGAAAAGTATATATATATATGATATCCGATATCTGTTTTTTTTTTTTTTTTTTTTTTTTTTTTTTTGTTGTTGTTGTTCTTTTTATACCGATGTTTGGTTTTGTCATCGCTAATTTACAATTGTGATTATGTTTAAACATTACCATATTTTTCATAATAAAAGCAAAATCTATATTTCCCCCCAAAAGTTCAACATTTAATGATAACGAAGATGTTATACTGACTGCGTTTGGAATATGACAGTTATTGGCATACAATCCTTTTTGTAGCTCGGCTGTTTTCGGAGAAGACCCGAGGTATTGTGATCACCTTGACGTCGTTTGCATTGACGTTGGCATTGTCGTGTCAAGTTTTAACATCGGACCCATCTCTGTCATTAAAGATATCGTCATGAAACTTGGCATGTGTGTTCACCATCACAAGAAATATCCAGAATATCATGGGGGATTACTCTTCAAATACTTTTGTAAGTGTTTTGTCCCTTTTTCGACCTAGACTTTTTGCATAATCCAGCACCTTCGGTCGGACTTTGCACGTGTAGGCGGTACTCTTGTTTTCTTTTGCTTTGCAAACCTTTAAAATAGTAGCCGTTTTGGACAATCTTCATGTTTATTTTCCCTTGTAATTATCCATAGTATTTTATGCCCATGCTGAACTAGTCCCGAACCTGTCAAGCTTTTCCTGCATTTAACCCCATAAATACGAGCCGTAAACACATGTATACTGTCAGATTTTGAGAGATCCGCTGTTTAAATGAATTTTAGTGCTGCCCATCAATTTCCGTGCATTCTGGTTGGCTTATTTTTATCCCATAAAAACATTTTTAGTACGCAGCTGTTTTGTAAGATTGTCCACAACATATTCTCAATGAGCTTTTAGTTTTATAATTAAGATGATTTACATTTTCGCTTCGTAATTTGTATTGTAGGCTATGAAAAGATCATTTTTTAATTCAATTGAGGTATGAAACTGAAATCTTAATCATATTATTGGTTGAATCAATTTAATATTCGTATTCTTTGTGATTAGGTTTTAAATGTCATACCAGTACAGCATCAAAACAAGAGCCATGTCGGCCATTGCCCTACAAGCTTGTTGTAAACCGAAGCCTAATCAAAGGGCAATAACTCCAAAATTATTCAAGCAAGGGTCGTAGTTCTTGTGCATTACACTTCCCCTGTATGAGATCTATGCGCCTATAAAGTTTCAAGTTGATAGCTTTTAAACTGTAGGAGATATGCTCCGGACAAGTTTAGTGACGGAATGACGGAATGAAAGACGAAGCCCATTACTACATCCTCTTCGCTAAAAGCGTGGGTGATAAAAATATGCTCAGCTCTCTGAAGTTGACAATTTCCCATATTTTGAGGCGGTCTTTTTAGCGGGACGCGTAACAGTCATTTGAGTCTGAACTATATTTGAGCATGACTTAAATAGTTTAATTCGTAAAAGGATATACGATTATTTACCCTGACGTCGAGTCGTGAAAATAAACAGAAATAGTACCTTTGATCTCAACCGTCTTTATGTAAGTTTCCGTCTATGGAAATTACTCTGATAACTGAAAGGAAAATATTTTTATTCACATTTTCTGGTTAAACGTGACTTGGTTTCTAGTATTTGGCAGATGATTTACATTAAGTCCTTCATTTAAACCACAGGCATTTATTTCATATTCACAATTTGTTATTATATACATGTAAATTAACTATACTAGGCAAAGCTTCGAACTCACATCTTAAAAATTCTTTATCTTTTAAAGTAATAAATAAATTTTCTCTTATAACTATACAAATATCCGTGTGATAACATCCCATATGATATTTCTAATGATATCACATAGTTATTTCTAGAACAATGAGGTATTGCAGATATTTTTAGAAAGTTACATTTTAGTTAGAAACATTGACGAAAACGAGGTAAATAGAGGCTATAAGATAAATATAATATGTACTTAGTGTATTGTATAAAATAATATCTAACTCGGTTAGATATTTTTTATACAATACACTAAGAACGTATTATATATTTATTGATTTTTCATGAAATAATTACACAGATCCAAACTTTGCGATTAATGTTTTAGTTGATACAAAGTCGTCCAATTTAGCTTAATTTCTTCACAGGATCTCATTTTTTTCTTTTTTTTTTTTTTTTTTTTTTTGAAAAAGGGGTAACAGTCAGTACTCCATCCCGCCGATACAGAATTGAAAGTTTAAAAACACAAGACAACCACAAGAAATGAGATCTAAAATTGCCTCTTTGCGTTTCAAATACAAAATTGTCGTTCACTGTTACTGCGTCTCGCTCAGTGTATTGTGAGCAATGAACCGTAACGGTAATGCATTCTTCAACTGATCATGTCAAATAATAATGGAAGAAGTTAATTTGACTTTTTTCGAAGAAGATGAAGCTAAAATGCAACACGTAGTCGATTTCCTGAAAATGACATGATACTCTTTTTGTTGAGCTTTCTGAAAATGTGTACACATGTTACAGACTGAATAATGTGAATCTATCATGCACAAAGTGCCATAATTCACTGAAAAACCTTAAGCAGCCATCCAGAATAAGTCGAACAACTTTTCGTGGCCTAAGCATCTGACAAACAAATATTATAAAACACACGGAATTGTGCTTAATTACATGTTCCTCGTGACCATGCAAAACTCCGTGAAAAATGACGGAAAAGTTACTTTTGGTTTTAATACTGACTTTGGTTCAATGAACTCAGCTCGTTGATTGATCAAGTTTTTGTTCAAGTGCTTTTTATTACGGAATTTAAGGTAAATATTTTTATACGATTGTGCAAACTTCTAGCTGTTTAGCTGCCTGTAAGCTTACCTGTATAGTATTGTTTGTGTGTAATCAACGGGTCCAAACCTCTGTCGTTACACGATTGAGGTCGCCACATGGTGATGTGCTCTAGGAAAAAATCTTTACCTTTAGCCATGTTATCACGTTTCTTTTACTTATTCTCTTATGTTTTTTTTATATTTTCATTCTTTAAAACTCTTGTAATATGGGTAAAATATCTTTAATTTTTTAATCTCGATATATTTGACCGCATTTTCTTTTACTAAATAGGGCCTTGATTTTATCTTTAACGTTTAATTCTATGCCAGTCAAACATGGGTAGCTACTTTAGTCTTTCTAACACTGTCATGATTTTTTGTGCTGTACACTAGACTTTGGCAGAGAGTTTAGACTAAGATCAGCCTGCGCTTTTGGCGCAGACTGATCGTAGCATAAAGTGGCTGCTAATTATCAATGTCGACAAAAAATAAGCGAAAAATGGGTAAAATGTCCAAAATTGGAATGATGTTTAAAACAAAATTATTTACATCAGTGGTTATTATTGATTTCTTCTATTTTTCACACAAATCCTGCCATAACATGCTTCTCGGTCTTCTCGCTGCTCTTCGCATTTAGTGATTATTTGTAAACTTTTGACTCATTTGCGGAACTTTGATTTCAAAACAGGGGGTTCAGAGCTTCTAATAACGGGTTCGTTTTCCAGTTATGTCATATTTTCTTACAATATCTCCATGGAGATGAAATAATAAGGCTGTAGAAAGGGAGCGGGTGAGGGGGAGCGGGGTGTTGGAAGAGGGACATTAAACGTTTTTGAACCGCCATTCTGTTGTTTTATATAATGACTGATGAATACTAACATTACAATACAACAAAAGTTACAATATCAAGAAATTTTAGTTTACAATAAAATAATTACAAGTATTCTTACTTTGTCCAGATTCCGACTTTGCGCACGGACAACTCTGGAAGTGTAATGCGCGAAGTAAGAACTCTTACTTTGTCCTACAAAGCCTGAATTCCTACTTTGCGCAGAACAATTCTGGCAGCTCGTGTATAATCAAGCTGAATTGGTCCAATTTTTATTCGTTTAGATGATAGGGGTTTATTATAAAATAATAAAACCGGCCGAACTCTAATTGTCATCATAGATACACGTAGGAACACCGTGATGTTGACAATGTAATAATTTTTGGAATGTTTTTCGGAATAAGCTTGAATGAGAGGGAATAACGAGTTTTGAATGATTTTTTTTAAGGAACAAGATTATATATTGTCACGAAAAGACGAAAAGCCAAAATAGATTTGCATGGAAAAAAATAAAATAAACAAACAAATAAATTAATAACGTAGGACCTAGTACATTGTACTTTATTCTTTCCATGAAAATCTAGCTCGGTGAGTGAGCGCTGTACAAAGCCCTTGGCCTCCGCTATGGCAATATTGATTTCGAACCAGACTCCTAATTTTCAATCATGACATGTCATGGGTTTGATCCCCGTTGGAGGAAATAATTTATTCAATCATGGCATCTGGAGCCTTGAGTGTGTGTATTTACGCGTATTTATCGTCGTTATCCATAGGTGGAAGACAAAGAGAAGGAAAGAATGAGTGCCGCTGCCGTGTTCGATTCCCGGCGGCGGCACTCATTCTTTCCGACTTTTGTCTTCCACCAATGTGTTGATAATCGTCGGCCAATGTAAAATATCAGCTAGAGGCTAGGAAAGGATGTCATGGTCGTACTGGTTTGAGAAATACTAGGAAATCCATTGTTAGGAGCTCAAGCCATCGCGAATTAACTAAAAAATGTTAAAGGCGGCGTGAAACCCCATTCAAACAAACAAAATCGTTGCTACCGTAGCACATGCCAATAAAGCAACGCCTCAAGAAGACGATAAGCTGCGGAAGATAGTGTAAGAATACATTTCGAAACTACTGCTGAGATCCGTCATGGTTCTTTAACGTACTCGATGTGAACCACCGTCTCATGGGACCTTGGTTTAACGTTTCATCCGAAAGACAATGAGTTTGTTAGAATGCCAGCCCGGTAATCGAACCCACGCGATCGACCTTCAATTGTTTTGAATCCGATGTTTTTTTTGTTTTTTTTTTGTTTGTTTGTTTGTTTGTTTGTTTGTTTGTTTTTTCCGACTGAGCTTATCGGGCTTCCCGGATTCTAGATAAATGTGTACATGTACTTGTAGTAGTGGCGCGAGAATTTGAATGGATCAGTGACGTAAACATCCGACGCGTTAATTCATATCACGTGACTACCTTTTCCTCTTACGAGTGTAAGTTACAAGTTTATTATTTATTACTGTTTAAAATCAACAAATATGATTTTGTTAAGCTAAGCGAATAAGCTTTTCATTCCTTTACCTAATGAGTTGAAACAAAGATTCGATACAATCTCTAGAGAAATTCTGAAGCTCAGTTTGTCCTAGCATTTATCGGACCGGCAAGGTAATAAAACGGAAATACATGCTTCGCCCAGGTGGAAGAAAGTCAAGTTGTGTTAAATAAAAGTCAGAATGTCTCCCAACCTGCAGATTGTCGCTACTTAAAATCGATCTATGAATAGACGTTTAAAATAAATAATAAATATTAAAGTTTAGTAAGCGGAGTGGTGGTCTGTTTTGTTTCGTGAATTCTAGGGAAATTTCGAATGATTTAAGACAACAAATAAGGAAATATTAACTACTAGATCTACGTAAATGCCTAGCGATAAATCTTCCCCCTAAATTAATCCTATTCGCAGCACCACAATACAGCGAGCATAGTAGGAAGGATGATATATTAGAAACTATCAAAGATTTCTGACTCCAGACAACTTGAGCCCGGCCTGGTCTAGGTGTTAGAATATCTCTCCCGCGGGGCACCATTAATTAACATACAGATTATAAAGCGTATAGCAGGAGAACCCGGGTCGATTTAGTTTTGATGCCTTTATAATGAAAGTATTAACTCTTGCCACTAGTTTCTCTATTATTGGAGTACCTGGGGACCAGCGAATCGCGTTTTGTTTAGTCCCGGGAACCATTATTTGTGTACATTCCGACCGACGTTGCGTGTTTCCGGTTTTCGTCTCGGATTTCATACTATACGGGTCGAGAGGAAATCTCGCGAGAGTCGCCATGCGTCACTATGGATTCAATAAAGTGGTCTAAAAGATAATTAATTTTGGGATAATAGAGCTAATTTTCCGCTTTTATTGTGTATTGGCAGAAAGGTTAATTTCAGAAATTGAAAGGTGCAAGTAACAGCGTGTCAAAGATGAGCTGCTTTCAATTTGTCTCGGAGATAACGGTTTATTCGGTATATTTTGTTTTCCGGGCATCGCAAAAGTGAACTTTATTATTTTTACCACGGCTTCCAATAAATCGCATGAACATTTTATCTGATTCGTTTCTATTTCGAACTAAAAAGTCAAACATGTAATATGAGAACATTAAACCGTTGTCCTATATCCCTTTTCCGTATGATAGCCATCTGAGGTCCGTTTTACTAAACATCTATCGATCGTTTTTCGCGTAAGTCAAAAACTTTAAGATGTTTCTAAATAAGTAACTCAATATGGAATTCTGCCATTCACCACCTCATTGGAATCGCCTTCTAAAGACGATTCCGATGGGATATTGCAAGGCAGAATCTGACAATGGATGAAAACACCAGACACGATTTGTGATTTTGACTTACGATTAATTTATCGTAAGAAGTTAAGTAAACGGGTCCCTGGTCACTTCCTCAAAATCAGACGTATGCAATTCTGCATACTTATTTATTTATTTACTTATTCATTTATTTATTATTTGTTTAATTATTTATCTAATTGTGAGTTTCGACACTGATTGTCTGTTTGGAAAGCGTAATACGTTGAAGAGCTATCAAAAGTCGCTTTAAAATCGATATAATAGTCAAATCAGCTAAAAAATACTTTCGTCTCAAATTTTGCGAATCATTCGTAGGCATTTCTCATGAAACAATCAATTAAATATCATTAAATGGCACGAAATGCAAGATTGATCAATTTTACATGAAAAAATAAAACCCCAACAACATACAATTCCGCCATTTCTTTAATTCAAAAGATCAATGTAGAAAAAATCTCTTCAAACACGTGTCTTGGTAAATTTTTCCATGCAAAATCATAATTTGAGCCTGTGCGTGACATTTCCAACAAATTCAAATGTGTGCAAAACAAAGAATCTGGCCAGTCTGTGCATACGCACAGTCTGACCAGAGTCTTTACTATGCGATTTGTAGTTAGATAAGTTCTTTCAGTATCTATAAATAGTTAGATAAGCCTATACTAAGACGTAACGGCAAAAGTTGCCGGTCACGTCAAAATAGGCGATACGTAAACATTTGAAATAATTATTTTCGCCCCTTATATGCATTCACACGTATAACTTTAGTATAAAATTATAGATCTTTATGAGTTGATTATTCTAATTTGTCTGAAATTGATTTTATACCAAAGAAAAGTATTATAATAGTCCAAAAGAACCAAAAATATTCACCAGAAATGACGCCGTCAGATGTAACAAAAAACTCTAGATCGTTTCACTAAAATTGTAATATCTTAAAGAATAATGACACTAGAGGCACGAAATTTTGCCATGTAACGTTAGTTACGTCGAATGGAATAATATGTAAGTCTTACGCCTTTTGGGTGCCATGGGTGGTCCAAAAAAAGATGACAACCACGAAAGAAACATGTCAGTAGCGTCAGATTGCTAAGAAAGCGTCGTTTTTTTCAATAGTCACATTTTTCAAATGGCATTAATTCGGTTTTTCTTCGGACTAAATTAATAATAAATTATACATGTATTTGAAATACATCTGAACTGGAATTTATGCAATTATATTTTTGTCGAAATTCGGCTTGAACTAATGAGTTTCTTTTTGAGTTTTCTCAGTCTTAAATTGTCCCACTTTGCACAAAAACGTCATAAACATACCGAGGAAATGTTTGATGCACATTTTTTTTTACAAAACAACAACATATATAGTCCGCATTTATTAAAGCATTCGCCAATATCTCTTTAACTAACGGAAATATAGATCGTAATGTTCGTCTTAAAGTTGTCCCACTAACGCGTTTTTTCGACGTTTGAACGTCAGGTCGATTTATAAGTATTATCTTAAATATTTCTCGTTCCCAGAACCCGAAAAAATCTTGTAAAAAAGTTTAATTTCCATGCATTCAACCTTAATAAGTTTTAAAATCGTTGTTTGATTGAAAACTTTTATAGTTTTGATTCGAATCAAATTCAGTTTCGTTTCGGTTCTGATTCTGCTTTCAATAGTTTCCGTCATACTGCTTTCGCAAATTGATTGTATATTGAAGGTGATATAAATCATATTTCTGTAACATGTTATCATTTTTACTTTGACTAGATTGCGTATTAATGTATATTTTACAAATGAGTGACTGAATACAAACTATGTTCGTCGTAGTTTACTTGTAAATTATCCATTTTACGTTATATATAAACGGACGTCATTTGTTACAGTAGTGACCGTCAACTTTTTCCGTGACGTCTAACAATATGTAACCGTCTAGACTGCTAAATGTTTACACCCAACGCAGATGTAAAATTGTTGGAAATGTCACGCACAGGGCCATTTTTTTATCAATCTCTGAAAATATTTACTATGATGGTGTCTTTTGTTTTAATGCCTCTGACATAAAAATAAAATCAAGGGTTACTAAACCGTTTTAGCGCACTTGGAAGCCCATCGAACTCCCAATCATGGAGTCACGGGCTCTATCCCAGAGGCGACACATATCTTTTCTGTTGGTTGGATAATCTTTCTCCTATGTGGAATAAACAGGCTACAATAGCCTGAGACAGAAAAGGACTTCGTCCTGAAAGTACTGAGAGAAAAATGAGAAATCTATGGGTATGTGCTTCAGCCACCGCAATATGACTAAAAGAATGTCAATACAAATATTGCACCATACACTGTATATTCTTTTAGAACCCTTTGTTTAGTATGATCACTTTGGGCTTACTTATGCATGTATATTTCCCGTATAGATAAGCCAGGACATATTGCTTTACCACAATCCGTCAATATTATGTCTGTCTGTCTTTTAACACCTAACCCGTGGGCTTGAAATTTCTCTGTTTTCAACCTGAACCAATTAACAATGATGATATTTCGTATGTAGCTAGGTCAAAGAAATTTGTAAGACAGTCTTAAAGGTCAAAGTCGATTTTTTACCCTACCATAAATAATCTTAGTTTGAAAACTAAACCTGCAAAGTTTACATACCTGGAAACTCCAGAAAATTGCTACATAATACTCATATTTGAGCTAGTGAGAGATAGCTCCAACAATTTCACATGTGCGCAACGTTGAGACACTGATCAGACTGTGCGGCCCGCACAGTCTGATCAGTGTCTTAATTATGCGCCCAATAGATGGCTACGACCCTTAAATCGCTGTTTACTACCCAAAATCAATTTTCATGCACTTCTTTATTGTCGAGGCTACTCAACAAATTTCCATCACTCACACATGCAATCCATCACGCACACATGCACTTGTTGGAAATGTCATGCACAGGCTCTTTGGTTCTCGTTTGATTATATAATTGATCGACACGTATCTAATTATATCCATAAGATGAAGGTCGGTGTCAAAATATTTTATCCTTATCACAGAAAACTTGCCTTGAAATTTTTACCTGCGTATTTCACATTTTCTTACACTCTAGAGACCTGTTTTGCTTAACGTCTTACGTAAAAATTAATCGTAGGTCAAATTCACGCATCGCACCTGTTGTCGTCATTCATTGCTAGATTTTGCCTTGTAACATCTCATTGGAATCGTATTTATAAGACGATTCCAGTGAGATGATGCATGGCAGAATAACATATTAAGTTACAACTGTAGCAGCAACTTTTTTAATTTTTGACTTACGCAAAATATGGCTGTAAGATATTTAATAAAACATGCTCTAGAAGTATAGAAGTGATAAACATTCTCCGTTTATATATCTAAGGAAATTGAACAGAAGCGTAAATGCTATGAAAGAGTGAAATAAAACTTACCACCTTTTACGCTTCATGTCAATTTACTTACAAATAGGAATTTCACATCTTTGGGCTGTCAGAAATAAACGTAGGGTATTTCAACCTCGTTCGTGGCCAGTCCAAAGCGCAACGGATCTCAAGTGTGTAAAGCAAACGTGTAGGAAATGTTATTAATCAGTATATAATCGATGTTTAATCTGAGTGTTAAGGTTAGTTACATGTTGAAAGTGACATTGATCTTGATCTAAAAACCATCCAAACTACTGGCTCAGCGATCCATTCTTTAATTCCAAATACTCACTTACACAATTTAAAAAAAAAGAAGAAAAGAAAACGCTCTGAGACCCGTTGAAAAGCACGTTGAAAACTTTTATAAACAATCAAACATTATTATATTACTGCCATTTGATATCATTCAGTACTCGCTCTTTTCAATCACTGAGTTACATTCCGTAATTAAACCCTTTTCACTTTCGCGATATTAATAACTGTAATTATAAACATGTTGTCTTAACTTCAAATGGATCTACTACGTTTATAATATGACCTAAGTTGAGGGAGTGAAACAATCCCGTTGATTATTTTTGATATTTTACAAGCGTTATTATACTAGTGGAATAACTATGCAAATGAGCTCAGAGCGAATAGCAACGCTATATTGTAACCGCGAAAATGACGTCATAATGTATATATTGTGACGTCAGTTAAAGCGGCGTTACAACTTTCGCAGAAAATTGAAATGTTGAATTTCAAGAATTTTATCAATTTTATGCGAAAATTAGGATCATATCATAAATAGAATATCAAATTTGTGCTCATAAAATACCGAATTTTTTAAATTAGTCATCTATTTACAGATAAAAGCGCCAAGCCTCGTTTTTCTATTTATAGAAGTCTCGTTTATATCCTCTATTCATACAATCTAGTGTGGTGTTATTTTCTTTTAGATTTTTGCTGATGAGCAATGCTGGTTTCTTAGCAGTGATTTCAAAATAATTTAAAACTTACTAATCGTTTTAGATCACTCTTCTGGGCCCTCAAACCGTTCTCACACCGTAGACTTTGTCCCCGGTAAAAGGGCGGCTATTATATGACATCATTGAAATCAAAATTTCATCTTTGTCCAATTAGTTTTAAAAAATCAAGCGTGATAATCGTGATAATGATGAAATTTTGGGAAAATATTCAATTACTCCATAGTTTCGTTGTTCCAGCACGTAATAAGACATTTAAGCGACAAAGATCGACACCGCTATAATATAGCCAAAATTGTTGTTGTTCTTGGCCAATTAAATGTGGGCTACAATAAAAGAACCGCCGGATATTCTTCTTACACTAAAGTACGATTGAACTGAGAGCTAAAACCTGCCCTGTGTTCAGGATGTAAAAAAAAGCTTTGAGATGATACATGTACCCCGCTTTGTATTAGCACTTAGATGCAAAGCGAGGTATAATTTCGAAAACGTTTCGCCAAAGTTTTTCGAACACAGGGCTGATTTCACTATACAGTTAAACTTGTAATAAGCGACCACTAACGGGACCACAAAAAGCGGTCGTTATAGAAAATAGTCGCTTAGTACACGTTTATTTACAAAATAGAAAGATACTTTTTTGATTGAACATGCATATAATTGCGAAATTTTCAGTAATCCTATGTTGTTCAAAATCAATAGAATCGTCTCATTGAGACGATTTTTGCGAGTTTTAACAACATCGGATTCATTTTCAATAAGGTATTGTGATTTAAAGAAGGGGATTCTGAAAACGGTCGCTTAATAAAAATGTTCTTTGAATAGACGTGGTCGTTTGAGCAAAATTGGTCGTATTATCTTGATGTCCACTTGTCTATGCATGAGAAAGGGGATCAACAAAAGTCGATAAAATAAACCGGAAGGGACCCATCAACTTCTATCCGTTTGTGCAAATGGCGCCGCATTCTAAATCGTATTTATTGTCGGGTCCTCGATTGATTACTAAGCAAACATCTGCAAACGATACAATGGATGATCTTGTAAACCATCCTAAATCAATATTTCTTCAAGACACACGTTCATTGATACACGATTAAATAAATTCCCATTAATATATTTGCTCTAATTTTCAACAATGGCGTAATAGTAAAACAGTAGGGAGGCGATTCGTTTGTAGGGAAATGATTGCTTACACAGCGTTTAAGAATAATGTTCCGTTTGATTGAGTAGCTCTTCGCGACGATTGTAGGAAACTTTCATTACAACTAGAAATAAATAAATCCAGATCTTTAGGTTTAAAGTACATATTCTTTTATTCAATTTATTTTCCTTAAATTAGTAATAATTACAGAAAACAATCAAATACGACGTTCGCATGTTCATCTATAAAAATTTATCCGTATATCAAATTATCGAGAATTTGTATATATTTTTAAGTATCGGTTTAAAAAAGTGATCAAAAGCCAATTTTGTCTATACATGTATAGGCAATATAAACATATGATCAATCACTTAATGTTGTACACTTTCATATGTACATGTATAAGAGAAAGAGCTGCGCAGTTACGTACTCTTTACTTTTAAAATTGACAATTTGGATGTTTTTGAATATTGATATTGGAATGAATTTGAATGAGTTGGATCAGCGAGTTTTGACTGATAGCAGAGGCCATTCGGAACATCGCTCGGACTTTTCCGTAAACTGAAAAGTACCTCGGACGTAAGTGTAGTAATTCTGGGTCACTTTTTAGGTAATTCGGCTCCTGGTGGTACTTCGGTTAATACGCATGAAGAAAATCACATTGTGTTAATTCTTTCCAATCGTCTTTGGAAATCTTTTTGGCATATGATAATATGATCACAAAACGCAGTAAGACACTGCGTTTTGTTATCAAATTATAATATGCCCATTCTTATTTTTCCGTTGATTTTATTTTATGCAACGTCATCCTTAGCGGGATCGTTTATGTTTGTGACGTCATATAAACCCACGTGAAAAATGACGCGGTTTCATGGCTGCGCCCGTATTATTCCCGAGGTCTATTCCGTAGAATCGCCGAGGGTTCCCGATTGAGCAGAGGCAGGAAAGTGTCGACCATTTTGCTTCAACGAAATTGACGATACCCTATGGCCTTCCCTTTTATTAGATTTCTCATTCGGAACATCGCTCGGACATTTCCGTAAACTGGAAAGTACCTCGGACGTAAGTGTAGTGATTTTGGTCAATTTTGGGGTAATTCGGCTTCTGGTGGTACTTTGGTTAATACGCTTGAAGAAAAGCAAATTCCTATAATGCTTTCAGATCGTCTATAGAGATCATTTTGGCATATAATGATTTGAAAGCAAAACGCAGTAAAACACTGCGTTTTGTTTTCAAATCATGATATGCCTAATTCTTACCTTGCATTGATTTTGCTTTTCGCAGCGTCATCCTCAGTTGTGTTTGTGACGTCATATAAAACCACGTGCGCAATGACGCGCTTTCATGGCAGCGCCCGTATTATTCCCGAGGTCTATTCCGTAGAATCGCCGAGGGTTCCCGATTGTAGATTTCTTTATCATTAATTGTGTGTCGACAAAATGTCATCTTGTCGAGCCAAGGGTTACGAACGTTTTACTTATCTTACGTATTCGAGAAGAATCTATCGATTCGATACCCCTTGACTCGTGAAGATGACAAAATGTGTTTAAACACAAAAGCTCATCTACTTCAATTTTCATAAAAGTGACCGTGGACAAAAAAGTAATGTCTACCTCAGTGGCCTATACGGTTAACAACATCGTGAAATTGACACCAGTTTTGGTCAAGATTTTTCAAAATCACTCGCTCAGCTCTCCAATCATCCATTTCAAACACTCGCCCAAGTCCCTAAAAACGCTTCGATATTGTTCAAAAACGTTTCGAAATCGTTCAAAATGGTAAACATGTTTAACAAATCGATCAAATGATTGCCTTATTTTATTGGCTGGTGTTGATTTTTTAGCGTCCGATTTGTCCGTGAAGTCAAAAAATCAGAAAAATTCGTAGATTTTATTACAGGGAGGTAAAAAATATCACTTATTTTGTACATTTGTACGAAATTAGCGATTATGTTTTTCCTCCCTTGAAAATCATTCAAAACTCGCACCACACACTCATTCAATTTTATTCAACAATCATTCTAAATCATTCAGCTTGAAAATTGCACAATGTTCTTAACTGTAGTAATATAGGTGATCGAAGGTCTGTGGTTCGAGTCTCACCATCACCGAGGTTTGTTTTCGGGCAAAATGCTCAATAGTCAGATCCGATTCACCGAACTGTAGAATTAGGTAGCAGCGGGTTTAAACCATTGCTTCTGTCTCAAGATTAAAACAACTGGATTAAGTGTTCGAGGGCAACTCTATAAGCTTATGCTTATGTTGCAATCGAACTAAAATAAATTTCATCTAAAAATAGAATTTTGCTTAGATGTCAAACCGAACCAGTTGGGAATCAGTTCCTGTCATGCAAATCGAACGAGGCACACAAATTCAGGTCTGCTCGTTTTGACAACAAGGTGACTCTGGGACGCAAACGATCGCAGAAATCGTTTGCGTCACGCCATATCGATAGGCCGAATATCTCTCAACGGACAGGATTTTCGTCTTTAAGAAATTAGCTGTCAATTTTTGCCAATATCAAAAGTCACGGGGCCATATCTCTGGAGACTGCTATCATCTCAGTCACGGAAAGTCGCAGATATGAATGAAACTTTTATATTATTATGTCAATGTGTTCTTATATCTAGATACATAAAGCGTACTCAGTGTTTTGTTTGAAAACAATCTAACGAGGTTGGGGAAATTGATAATTGTCGAGGCACTGCCGAGACGATTATTTATTTCTACAACCGATTTAGATATTTTTTATACACTAAGTACCTTTATATACTATATTTGTCTTATAGCCTCTATTTGCCTTGGTTTCGTCAAATCTACCATTGCTTCTTGAATATAGGATAAAATGAAACTCATTTCTTTTCGATATAAGATATGGAAACATGCATTTACACATAGTTTTAACAAAAATGTGTCGGTGAGGGACAAACTTTATGCAGTATTTGTGGGAACCTAATGAAAATTTGACACCCATATAAAAATTGTCCTGTTGGTGCAAGGTAACTCTTCTTCGCCTTGGCTCAATATGTTCCCTGGGAGATGAACTGAATATACATACATATATATTTATACATCAGGCCAGACGTCTGTTTAGGCCAATTGTTTTTTTTTTTTTGTTTGTTTTTTTTTTTTTTTTTTTTTTTTTGGGGGGGGGGTTACTTTTTTGTGTTTTTTTTTTACAGCACAAAACTGCACCAATTTTCATCTTCGTTTGTAAAAGCTTTGAATTGATACCAGTCTATACTTTTTGAAAATGAGAGTGGATTAAAACTTTAAATCGTTTTCAGGTATGGTTCCAAAATCGGCGAGCTAAATGGAAGAAAAGGAAAAAGACTACTAACGTATTTAGGACACCAGGCGCCCTGATGCCGACAGCAGGCCTGTCCCCTTTCGGGTCCATGAACGACCCCTTGTGCTCCCTGTATCCCAGTGACACCCGCTGGTCATCGATGTCTCAAATGGGTGCCGCGCCCCTCAACGGCAATCATCTACCCTTCTCCACACTGCCCAGGCAAGGTAAGCCAGTCTACATACATAAATCCGACGCGTGATGTGAAAAGGGACCAGCTGGAAACTCACTTAAGAATACTCGAAAATAGGTATCAAAAAAGAAAATGGATCAAGTAGAGGTCAGAAGAAATTCGAATTTCAAAAATTCTTTTACAGGAAGGTATAGGATGGTCCTTCTAGATTCAGAAAACTTATTAAGTATAGAATTTTTCGACCCTATAAAGCCTTCGCAATCAACGAAGTCTGACAAGGATCGAACATTTATGCACCACCCGCGTGATGCTTGGGCCCGATTTACTAAACTTCTTACGTAAAAAATAATCGTAAGTTAAAATCACAAATCGTACCTGGTGTTTTCATTTATTGTTAGATTCTGCAAATTCTATGAATAGCTCCTTATTTCTTCAAAAACCAAATAAGACATTTATCATTTCATTTATATCAGTGAAATCGCGGTTTTTTTTCCTAGCTATGTAGATTTTGAATCTACTTGTTGATGTTATCGTTTAGTAATTTTGGAGCGCTTTTGAATGATTTGAGTAAGCGAGTGTCTTTGAACGGTTATAATCGGGATGATTGTCTATTTCACGATGTAATTTACTGTAACTAAAAGTAAAATATTCATTTTGAATACGTTGAATGTATTTCTATGTGTTTCAATGGGTGTATTTTTCTTTCCCATTTTCAGGTATATCTCAGTCTTTCCCAGGCCAGATGGGTGGTTTTGACGCAATGAATGCCGTGGCTTCACTAGCCAACAATATCTCTATGACGAACGGGAACTCCTCCATGTACAACACGAACTATGGTCTCTCGCCACAGTCTTCGTCCCCGCCGACTCCGCCTACCTCCATTGGGAATTCCCAAATGACGTCATGTGGTATACAAGATATTGGGGAATCCTGGAGAGGAAATAGTATAGCCTCGCTTCGGCGTAAAGCACTGGAGCATTCGGTATCTCTCACAGGGTTTCGGTAAATTCCTTTGATATATCTACACGGTGTTTATCCAATACGCCGTTTTATATCCTCTTCTCTCTGCAGCGATTTCATTTTGAAATGCGGCGATGGAAATTAAATACCGTGTTTCATCATAAATAAAATCACATAATTCATGTTGCAGCAGGGAAACGGAGATAAACTACTCGTATCGGGTTATACAACGTGATATAGTTAGTTGTATTTTGAAACAATTTGTTTCACGGAAAAATATCTTGTAGCAAAAGGTCGGGGTTTTTTTAAATTTCTTAGCACAGGTGTTTTGAGGTCTTCGCATATTTAGCCAAAAATCGTATATTTTAATTCTAATCAATTTTCAAAGAAACTACATTGAATGCAAATTCGCTCTATTATTTATTCATTTTTATTTTATTTTTTTTTTCAATTTTATAAGTGATTATTTCATAGAATATATCTTTATAGGATAGATCGTTTGTTATAAGATGTTTTTGTGGAAAGTATCGTTTGTTTCATTATCCGATTTTTGTAGAATATTATGTGATATATCACACAATAATGACAATAATCGGATTATGAAACAAATGCCTGTGGTGTGTACCCTTTTCATTGATTGGCTTAAATGGTTCACGAAAAAAGTGCTGTTTTACATTTCCATATTTTTATCATGGTTTTGTTTCATACCATATGTATAAATTTATATTTATCTGTTTATTTCTAGTCTAAGATTTATTTAGAATGTTAAGAGTCGTTTTACTACAGTAAACAACATTATGAAATTGACGAGATGAATGATTTTGGAATGATTTTGAATGAAATTTAATGAGTGTGATGAGTGAGTTTTGAATGAAATTAAAGCGAGACAATCCAATATCGATATTTATTATCCCCCCCCTTTAATTGAATGAATAGGTTCCTATTTCTTCAAAAACCATCATAATGCTCATCATTTCAATTCTTTCAGTGAGGTCACTATATTAATTGAGCCTGTGCGTGACATTTCCAACGATTAGGAATGTTCCTGAGGAGTAAACATTTAGTAGCGTAGACAGCCACATTTTGTAAATATAAAGTTACCTGATGGTCTACAGAAATATTGAGACATTATCTATCTGCTAACGCACAGTGAAGATTCTGGTCAGTTAGTGCGGATGCACAGGCTAGTCAGAGTCTTTGCTTTGCGCCTATTTGAAATTGTTGAAAATCTCACGCACAGGCTCAATTTTGAGTGATCTTGTTGGTCTTATCTCTTTTTTTTAATGATTTTGGAGCGTTTTTAAATGGTTTGAGTGAGTGTTTGGAATGAAGGATTGGAGCGCTGATCGAGTGTTTTTTGGACGATTATCATGGGGAAGATAGTCAATTTCACGATACAATTAACTGTAAAAGGATCTTCCCGGGAAGGATTTTAGAAGAATCATCTTTAAAGATCGAATGCAGGCAAAATGGATTTCGATATTTCTACCTATATATAATTTTTTTTCAGTCTAAAAAAAGAGAATTTGACGTTAGTGTTTCGAAGTATCGATGCTTTCTGGTCGAGAAGGGAGAATTTATCATGACGAGGCTCGTCATAATATTCGAAACAAGACCAGTTAGATAGACACATGCATACTATTCTTTTTATCATGCGATCGTTTTCAGACCCTGAAATTTTATTATAGGGATGAGTGTCTTTTTCACTGCGTTTATTGGGGTATAAAGTGCAATTGCCTCAGCACATTGCAAATAACGCCCGTAGGGCGTTATGAATAAGCCATGTGCTAAGGCAATTGCACTTTATACCCCAATAAACGCAGTGAAAAAGACACTCGTCCCTTATAATTGCAATCATCTAGATCGAAGAAACTATTAACATACTCAGCCAAACATTAAAGCTAGTTTCTGCGCGTAGGAATTACACGATCTATTTTTAGATCGTGTGTTGTTTATCTCGCTATCGAAGTGATATGTCATATAGTAAAACAAATGATACACAAATAAAAGACAACATTAAAATTCGTAGAGGTACTTATGAAAAATAAGCTTGTTTCTGCCACGTTAGTCTGTATTTTTTACCGAAAACGGCGCGGTCGGTCTTTGTTGAGAGGGTTGCTTGAAGGTCTTCGTCGACTCGCTGTTTTCTAAGTTTAGGTCGGCTCAGAATTAGAACTGCATGCTTGTTAACGTAAATTCTTTCGAAAATATGTTTATTCATAATAGATTGAATAGCATTGTTGCGTTGATGATCGGGGACTAGGTTAATTCGAGTTCCTACAACACAGGACTTGCAGATCGAATTTCGGGGGTTTCCCGAACGACCTATTGCATTTTATACAGAAATAAAGTGCAATGGATTTCCCCAAGTGATGCGTTTTAAACCAATCAGAGTTCTTTATTTTATTGGATTGCAATTATTGAAACTTAAAGATCAAAGAAATTAAGATGAAAAATTCTTTGGTAATAATCATAAATATACAAATTGCTTCAAATCGTGAAATTTACAATATGAATGATTTTGGAATGGTTTTTGGATTGATATTGAGTGAGTGTGGAGCGAGTTTTGAGTGAAATTAAAGGAAGGAAATCCAACATCGCAAATTTTGTTCAAAATGAACAAAATTAACGATGTTTATTACCTCCCTATAGTATAATTTGCGCACTTTTCTGTTTTCCGTCTTCATGGACCACACTGACCCTTTAAAATATACACCATGCTATAATATCGTAGAATAATTTGATCGATTTGAATAAAATAATGATCGTTCTGAACGAATTGGAAATGCTTTCTTAGGATTTTAGAGCGTTTTCAATCGATTTGAGTTAGTGTTTTGAATGATCGAATTGAGCGCTAAGTGAATGATTTAGAATGACTTCGATCGGAATGATTGTCAATTTCACGATGTTTTTTCTTTACTGTATATCAGGCAGGTGATATCATGTCAATATAGGATTCAATGAATGCTAAAATATACTCTCATCATTGCTTGACCACTTGGACTCACCCATTTATAAAGTACCCTATTTAAGTAAATTGCTTAATTTCATTATGTTGTTTGGTTAAAATGTTTTGTGAAAAATATGTTCCCTTTAAAAAGTTTTGTAGCTCATTAAGATGTGTTATCATTTCAGATTTTAATGACAATCGCTTTGGATTGAAAATTGAACATTTATTAATTTATTTTTGTTAATTTATTGCTTCATTTTATTTCGTTTTGATGTTTTGTGACGACTTGTAGATCTCTCTGAAATCGCCCTGTCACACCTCAACATTTTTGACAGCGTGTGCCTAACGCGTTTGAGAAAACGACTATTCACGACGCGCTTGTTGGGTGCTCATAGCGAATTTAAATGTGTGAGTAACGCGTGAGTAACGTGCCAAGAACGTGTTGATAACATATGTCAGCGTATACCAACGTTCTTGGGCATGTGTCCAACGTTATCGTAACGTTCTCGAAACATGTTTAACGTTTTTGTAACGCGCTGGTAACGTGTTTTAACGCGTTCGTAGCGTGTTCGGGATTATAATAAAAATTCTGCATGAAATGACCACTTCAAATTATTTCCTTAATATATAAACAGGCCACCGACCACTACGTTACCGATCGCCCTATTTTTTCCTCCAATGAAAGGCCGCTATTTCGTTTGAAATTCAAAAAATATATCCCGTAACCTGACGATTTGCTCGAATAAGTAAGCTACGTGACTTTAGGTCATAAAGGGGCGGGGACTACATTCAAAACCAGACAATGACGTCATAATATTGTCGGATAAAACGGTTCGAAAGACCCTTAACTTGTAATCGAGTATTTATATAAAAAAAAGTTTTGCGAATGTTTTTTGAGTTATGCTTATACACAATTACTCACTCAAAGGAGGAGAAAATTCAAGAATAATTTGTCTGTATGTTTATCTAGAGAAGATTTAGCTGATAAATCAATGAATCTGAAAATAAAATATTAATCTACATAGTATACAGCAGTAAGAATGACATCGACGAGTTTGCTCGAACCAAACCTTTCTGTACACCACATTTTCACATTGACATAAAAAAGAAAAGACGACAGGGTTGAAATGATATAAAAATCTCACTTCCTTTTTAAAATGAATACTCTGGATCTTTTGAACGACATTTTAATTTTGTAGATCTTAAGGTCCCAATCTTAACAAAATGCAATCAAATGTTCCTACATGTAGGCCTATGCAAATTAATTGTAGAAAAAATATAAAATGCTAACATCAACTTCAAGGATTCTAGGTATACAAATATTAGCGGAAAGAACGTGTTTCAAAGCATGTTAGGCCTATGATAGCTGACCAATATCGAAAGCCAACATGACCCGTTTAACTGTGACGTATGGGTGGGGAACCAAAACTTGGCAACTGCAGCTTTTCAATACATTATGAATGTTATTAACTTACGTCTTGTTGCAAGCATTATATAATGGATAATGAATATTCCGTATTTTTTTTTGTTTTTTTTGTATGGCGTTTTCACACTGCTTTTAACAATCTTTTAGTTATATCTCTGCGGCTGCATGGAACACCCAGCAATGAATTCCTGGTATGTTTTCGAACCCGGGACCTTTTGAATGATAGTCCGACACGCTACCACTACGTGGCTGTATATGCGATACAAAATCCCAAAAGGGAGGCATTATGTTCACAAAAAATAAATAAAGATAATACAAAACCCACTAGCAGCAACTACGGGGTTGTGCTCACCGAACGTGCTCAACTAATATGTATCGCCAAATGACAAAATTGCTACAGATTAAATTTGCTCCTCCCACTTTTTGTTTACCTCGATTTGATTGAAGAATGTATGACGCAACATGAATGACTGACATCATTGATTGACGCGCAGCTCATTTGACCTGGCGTTATTTGATGAAAAAATAAGTCGATCGGTAAAACAGTTATAGTTCATATTCTGACAATTTATGTGTATAACCTTGCGCTCCGCTAACGCTCCGCTTAGGTTATATCGCGTAAATTGCCAGAAATGAACTATAACTATTACTTAAATTCAGAGTACATTGGTAAAAGAAAAATATGGAAAGCCGAAAAGAAAAAAAATCACGAGCACCTGTACAATTACATATTTAAAACATGCTATAACACAATTGTGAGATACATACTGATTCTTGGACTTTTAATAGGAAATTATTGCGGAATGGTAAGAAACTACTAGATCTAGTCATAGAAATTTTCTTCTTTCATAAAACAATTACTATCATATAGGATGGTTTTACTATAAGATTTTCCCCACTTTGATTCCCCTCAACAATCTTGACTAGTCTTAGATTTAAAAGGAAAAATGTGTACCAAATATCAAACTTAAGGTACATATTATAGAGACAATATTCTGAATAGAACAGAATAGAGTAGGATACATCTTGTTTTAAGCCCACTAGGTACAATGGCGCACTTGTATTTAGGTATAATGATTGGGGTAAAGTAAGTCAAATAGATGTTTGTATTTAAAAGTGTAAATTATTTCTCGAACATTTTGTCATAATGACCACAGAGCAGGTGCACAAGCTATAAACGCGCTGGTTAATGGACATTAAGGCTACCTTTTCCACCTCGACAATTCTTAACTAAGAAAATCTGTAATAGAAGTATTCAAATATGTATTTTTCAAGTAAGGCTTCTTTATATGGAAGACGGAAGAAAAGACAAACAGCTTAAATAGAATGCTAGTTATAATCGAATCTTCAAGTCGTTCCTGGACTAGTCATGAAGATACATACAGATATATACATGCACATATACAAGGGTCATACACGCGTACATGCACATATACATACATTTGCGACCAGCTAAATGTAAAACTTCGAAACAAATATGCAACGAATCTTTTACATGTTTTGTTGAATACTGAAACGCTGCCATACGCCTTGAACACGTTATGAACACGCTTGCAACGCGATCGACACACGTTCAGTACGCTGGAGACACGCTTTGCACAGGTTCTCTATAAGCTAGAGAGATACTAGAAGCACGTTAAACTTTGGGCCAACGTATTTCTAGCGTGCCATGAACGTGCCCGGAATGCGTGTGGAGTGTTTGCGGAACGTGTTTCTACGCGTTCGGCACACGCTGAGAAATTAAGTGCATGAATCGTGTTTAAGATGTTCGAGTCTACTTACATCTTGTATTTCGAAATTCTCTAATGACGATGACATGAATATTTTGTGCCATAAATATGACATATTCATTTTGTATAAAAAAGGTAAAAGAAAGTTTAAGAAGAAATCAAATAGGGAATAAGAGAAGATTGAAAGGAAATGTGACCGTAGAACAAAAGGAACCTTATTGGTGTAATTGTGATTTGTCAGGCAAATGGGGTCATCTCGGAAGCGCGAAAAGTCTCGACCTTGGTCAGTCGAGCCTTTTCGCTTCATATCATAAGGTTAATTCACGTTTGTGAGGGCGTTAACATTTGCAGAAACCCGAAAAATGGTTAAACGCCCGAGTGCGAAGCACGAGGGCGTTAATGCATTTTGGGGGTCTTTGCAAAAGTTGACGCTCGAAAAATCGTGAGTTGACGTTATTATTGCAGAAAAATGAAGACCAAAGTAATTATTCAACCAGAAGTTTCAAAATAATTCATAGAAACGCTTTAAACTAGCCCAAAACCTAATGTGCCAGAAAATTGCGTTGTGCATTGCATCGTCACTTTCTCTTATACTGACGTTGCTTGGTAAATTTATGACGCCACAAAATTTAACGCGGGAATAGGCTAAACCTATTTATTTATGTTCTTTATCAATGTTACACAAAGAAACTGAAAAAGTTTACAGGCCCTGACTAGGATATTTAAGTGAAAAAAGCCAGGCGTTAACGTCACGTGAATTTACTTAATCCACGTTATCTCTCGTTAACGCACGGGTTTTGTCCGTTAACGTATGCCTATAACGACCCGAGAACGCACATTTTATGCAACAATATTTGTTAAATGATAACGCTACATTGTGCGTTCCCTTTAAAGATAAAAGGAATCAGGGTGAAACTTCTAACTACTATTTTCTGGATCCAATCTAATATTATTTATTTTTAAAAATGAGCCTGTGCAAAACTTTTCCAAGAACTTGATTTTTGACATGTTTGAAATTAGCATAGACAGCCGTATATTGCAATAAGAAGAAGGTCTGATTGTCTAATGATATTTTGAGACCAAATTGATCTACAAAGCTTCACAAGCTTGCGAGATTCGTTACTTGCCATTAACTTGAAAATGTTTGAAATGTCACGCATAGGCTCATATTTATATAAAGAATTTCTAAGAAGATCCCTCGTTGCGAGACAGGTTCCATATATGCCATTTATCAAAATGCGATCGTTTCATAATATATTTTGCGGGGGTTTTGTTTTCAAAATACCCGATAAAGCAAAAACATAAATGTTAAACAATCGCCAGTTGATTTACCCATGGTCAATTGAATGAAATGTTTGAAAAATAATGAATTGGTACTTATGATCCATTAGCATTTGTTTTTCCAGTAATTTTGCATCCTCGGTACCTTTTTTTTAAAAAAGGAGGGGGCGATTTTCAATGATAGCTTGCCTTTGAACTATGGTGTTCCCTTTCTGGGCCCGAGGTCATAAAACTTTTCTCAGACTCAATTTAAATTTGTCCACAAATTTCAATTTGAGATTAAAGCCGTAATTCTGTTTTATTACTCATTTTAATGTATTAACATAAAAGATGTTATTAATAAGTTGTTATAAAGAACAACTTATTAATATTTTCTTTTATTTTCATACATTCATTTTAACTTAAAATTTTGTGAAAATTGAGCCTGAGCCTGAGAAAACTTTTATATCCTTGGACCCAGAAGTCACATTTATGCTTGGAGAGTGATTATGTTTAATTTATTTGTTAAAGATATTTTTGCAAGTACTCGTGTCTATTGACTGTTACTTATTGTGAATATCGTTATTGATGTATTTGTAAATATCAGTGAATAAAAATAGAAAGACAACATACGTGTCGTCATATTTTCAACCCTGTATTTGCCTTTCACAAAACAAAATCCGAGATTCGCATGGATCGACCCCACTTTTGAAAGGAAAAATCCTCAATATGTGAGAGGTAATGACGACCGAAAAATGCTAGAACCAGTGAGGTATCACATCTTTGATGCTCTTTCCCTCTTTAAGAACACAGCTTGCTGAAATCCGAGCTGACACCAGCCAAATCTAAATAGCAGCTTCCGGTTGTGGGAACTGTACAATGGGTTACACATGGATATGCCCTCTTCTCCAATATTCGTGCATATAAAGTTAAGGTGCGCTTTTGTTATCGGTTAATGTCCGGCGTCCGTCTGTCCATCTGTCTGTCCGTCAACAATCATATAAAATGTTCTCCATAACTATCATTGGATTTCAACCAAAAACTTCTCCTCCCAAACCATAAGGTTAAGTGCTTACTTCATAGTGTTGCTTTAACTTTCGTTGTTGGATCACGGATTTTGCCTAGAAAAAAAGAAAGAATATTTAAAAACTCTTCTTCTACCATTTCATTAGGCCAAGAGTCTTGCTATTTGGTATATGACTCCAAAAATGGTCAAACGTACCTAAGATAGTAGCTCTATCTTAAGAAATGACCCTTTGTTGTGGGTAGTCAATTTTGACATAAAAAATAGAGCAAGATTTCTTTAACTAATTTTCTGCTTTCAGAGTGAAAGGCCCTTAGGCTTGATATTTTGACATAATGGTGTATATTATTGGTTTGGTGCTTTCAGAGAACAAGATTTGGTTACCTTCCAAAGTAACAGTTCAAAGTCATACGACCAGAAACATCTTGCCTGGAGCATATGTTTTATGTTTATTGGTGGATTTTAAAATCATTTCACATGCTCGTACAACTCAGTGAGGCTGTGTACAGAATAAGATATTTTGTGACCTGCCTTCAAAGTCAGTGTCATAGTTCAAGGTCAAATGGCCAAATTCACCTTATCTGGTGCTGGTGCATGTCATGTACAGTAAACACCATCGTGAAAATGACGTTCATCTCGATCAAAAACCAATCCAACTCGCTCGCTCAGATTCCATGAATTCATTCCAAACACTCACTCAAACCATTCAAAAACGTTCCAAACCCACTGAAAAATAGAGAATCAACAACGTCATTCAAAACAACAAAAAAAAAGGTGATTGAAAACAATCATGATCTTGTTGACATAGTTCACATTGCAAGCGTCTGATAGGTTCTTTAAGAAATAGGAAGCTATTTATTTAACTTATATGTATATCTTATTCAAGGGAGGTAATAAATGTCGCTATTTGCAATATTGGATTACCTTCCATTAAATACTCAAAACTCGCTCCACACGCTCATTTTAAAATCATTCCAAAATCATTCACCTTGTCAGTTTCACGATGTTGTTATCTGTATTTTTGTATTGATTTCAAAATAGCTTCACATGCTCAACCAGGCGTTGCATGTCAAAAATTCTTTCATGGGAAATTAGAATGATCATTCTAGATTCAGAAAATTAGCTCGGTGCGAAATGTTTCGACCCTATTCAGGGACTAGGGTTGACAATTTGCGCACTCCATAGATTGTCCCTTTTTGTGAGACGGAAATTTTGAATAGGTTTTAAGCGAAAACTCTTTTTGTATAGGGAAATGCACAATGTTATATATTATATGTTTAATAATAATTTTGCCCGCGGGGTTTAGGAATGTCTGTTTGCAAATATACAGTTGAAAATGTCAACATTTGTCTGAAATCAACATACTTTGTCATGTTTGTTTCCACGTATTGACAGAGACTGGTCAGTACACAGCGGTCGATTCCCTAATTTCCCCCATAGTACTACCCCGCTTCGCACGTAGCTATGCGTTCAAAGCAGGAAACCATTTATTAAACGTTTTACAAATATTTTCCTAAACCCCTGATTAAATTTGCTTGGAAGGGGGGGGGGAGGGTACATAAGTTTTTTTGTTCTTTTTTTTCAAAAAGAGGATAGGGTTGACGCGGGAGACGATTTCTTGTGCCACTCAGTTTATAACGACTTCAAAAACACATAAAACTGGGCTTTCGAAGGCCCCATATTTCTCTCCTTTAAAACACTATCTACTGTTATTCCTATATGACCCTTTCCTTGTGTAGACAGATATTGTGATTCATGTAATGGAATCAGAGCCAGGGTCCCGTTTAACTAAACGTCTTACGAAAAAATTGATCGTAAGTCAAAATCGCAAATCGTACATGGTGTTATTGTTAGATTCTGCCTTGCAATATTTCATTGGAATCGTCTGAAAGAGACGATTCCAATGAGATATTGCATTGTAGAATTTCATGTTTAGTTACTACTGTAGAAGCAACTTTAATTTTTGACTTACGCAAAAATTATCGTAAGATGTTTAGTAAAACAGGCCCCAGGATTATAAGAATTCATGTAAAGCCTTAGATCTCTTTTTATTTGTTCGTACTTTCCATAGTGACATATTAAATGATGTTTTTGTGCATATATTATGGACATATCTAGGACCATCATTTTCAGTAGATAAGTTGTTAATTATAATCGTCCAGTCGTCTTACAAGTTGCTATTCGGAATATCATTTGGATTTTTCCGTAAACTGGAATGTAGCTACTCTTACTTAGGCCTTAGATGCACTTTCCAGTGAACGAAACTGACCGAACTGTGTTCTGAATGGGTTTGTTTGTTTAAAAAAATCTTTAACTTTGCTAATTATGATGATTCTAGCTCTTTTTTGTCTAAAATTATCATATATATAGAAGAGGCCTAACCTAAATATTACAACGTTCAAAATCTGAAATATGAGATATTATTATCAAAATAAAAAAGGGTCTTATACACTCGGAGATAAATGACTGTGCAAAAAAGTGTTATAATTTTTATGACCCAAATATTTGTGACCTTAGCTAAATTCTATCTCAACTTATCAACAACTTATCAAGAGGATTTGTTTACCGAACTACCGACGGACCTACCGACATATAAGAGCAAAGAGATTTACCCTATTTACTTTCACATGAGATCTATTTGTCTGGAAAACTTATTGATTTTTACGATTTAAACGTAAGTGTTCATCCAAGGTACCCATGGCAACTAAACGGCACACAAAGTTCGCGAATAGGGTGTGAAACAAAATACCAAGGCAACGGCGGATCTAAGATTTCTATTAAGGGAGTTCAAACTTGAACAAAAGTTCCGACGGGGTTATGTGGAACGCAGTTTCTACGAGTCTGAGTCTCAAACATACGCATCTGGGACTCTTGAAACAATCTGACACTCTCTGGGAACCACCCTCAGAGAAGAAATGAAGACTGTTTTAAACAGCCTTCTATCCTTCTCTGAAGATGATCTCCAAAGTTAAATATCTATCCGACACATTATGTAGCTTAATCCAAAGAATATTTCAATATTTACACAAAAGCATGGGGATATCTAAAATGAAATAATCTCCATTTAAAGCAGGGACACCGAAATCCAAAGCAATGACCGATATGAGCCTAACTATTGATTATTCAAATGAAGACATGCCAAAACCCTGAATTCAGGAGTTCGTTTTCCTACTATTACCCATTTTTGATTGCATTTCCCCATGGAAATGAAACAACCAGGCCCAAGAGGGCGTTTGTTTTAACCCCCGAACTCCTCTGAATCCGCCACTCAAAGGTCGGGTGTTATTCATAATAGGCAAAACGATCAATGAAAACGACCAAGGCCCGAGATTCTTTTTTTAAAATTCAACTGATAGATTTCTTCAAACTTGATTTGAGATGAATGAAGAATGTCATCGGTTAATATTTGTGAAAGAAAAGAAATAAAAGGATACATTTGGTAAAGGTTTGGTTACATTTTTCTTCTTAGGACGCCGTACGATTTCATAGCTCGCGATTTTTTGTATGATATTTTTGATACATGTAACGCGCAACTTTATGTTCTAAGGTGATGATCGCTCGGACACCGCATGTCGCCCCCACGGGTGCAGCCTGAAAATTCTACGCTGAAGGTTTAGTTGATAAAAAGATCCACTTTGCTTAAAATAGTTTTTTTCTCACATGCAATCTTTAAAAAAAAAATCTATATTAGAAGCTTCTTATAAATTATCTACATAAAAGATGCTTTCTTTAAAAGGTTGTAATATAAGAACTATACGATTTAAATATCTCATAGGTTGGCGGAATCCAATATTTGTTCTTTCAATATTTGGCTCGGTCACAGTCACTTTATTTTCACCGTGCAGTCAATCAAAATAAAAGTTAATTGACGTTAATTTGAAAACGGCGGCGAACTTCAATGGGTACGAGAGATGTGTCATTTGGATATATTTGGAAGTATTCCATAATTCCATTATGATCTATTAAGCCACAACTGTGTTGATCGGGGTAGGCGGGGTTCAATAACAATATGCGAATGTGTCTCTTCAAAGGAAAATGTACCTTCTATCTTGGGGAAGTTTTTTTTCATTTCAATTCACGCTAAATGAAAAAAAAGAAAGAAAAAAGAATGAAATCGGCAAGACTCGTGTTTGTCTTTTTCCCATTTGAATGCTTGCGAAACATAATGGCAAAAGTGTATATAGTATTTTCGTCACTGATAACGTCATTGTAGTGTTACGACATTTGAGTTCTGCTGCTAAGATGACGTAAAATGCGAATAGTAGATTTAATCGAAATATAACCATTTCTTTAATGCCTTTCGGTGGTTTATCGAGAAATAACGGTAGATTATCACTTGATAATCTCAACGCAAAAGTAGTGAAATTATCAAAAACTTATACCCTGCTTTTGTGCATTTCATCCTATCTGACGTCATCTATGTGGGCCGAAATAAGTGACGTCACAATGAACGTTGCGTAGCAATCACGTGCAAAATGACGCGCTTTACGAAAATATGTCAAAGAAATTTCACATTTTGTCTCATTTTTGCATTAAAGAAATAGAATAATCGTTTGTTTTTCGTGTAAGATCGATTTATATTTCATTTCGTGAAAAACAAAAACTATATTTTCACTCGTGACTCCGCCACTCGTGAAAATATAGCTTTTGTTGTTCACTCAATGAAATATAGATCGATCTTACACTGAAACAAACGATTATCCTCTATGTCTTCCGAAGCTTTCCGGTATTGAGCCGATTTCAACCTTTTTTCATACCAGTTGGGATCCCACATTCGGAGCACCGCTCGGACGTTTCCGTAAATTGGAAAGTACCTCGGACGTGAGTGTAGTAATTTTGAGTCATTTTTCAGGTAATTTGGCTCTTGGTGGTTCTTCGGTTAATACGCTTGAAGAAAGTCACATCTTGCTAATTCTTTCCGATCGTCTTAGGAAATCTTTTGGACATTTTATAATTTGATGACAAAACACTGCGTTTTGTTATCAAATTATAATATGCACAATTTTATTCTTTCGTTAATTTTATTTTTTGCAACGTCATCCTTAGCGGGATCGTTGATGTTTGTGACGTCATATAAACCTACGCGCGAAATGACGCGCTTTCGTGGCTGCGTCAGTATTATTCCCGAGGTCTATTCCGTAGAATCGTCGAGGGTTCCCGATTGGGGATCCCACGGCGATTCTACGGAAAAGACCTCGGGGAAAATACGGGCGCAGCCATGAAAGCGCGTCATTTCGCACGTGGAATTATATGGAATCACAAACAGAACGAGACCGCTAAATTATAGTATGCCCAAAAGATCCCCAAAGACGGTCAAAGAATTAACAAAATGTGATTTTCTTCAAGCGTAATAAAAAGTCTGCCTCCCTTAAATCCTACGATGACTTCTGATGCCATTCTTTGTTAATGCTTGGCATCCATGCTAGAATTGTTCCTAAGACTATTACAAACAAGATAGGGGTGGATGCCCAGCGTGATCTTTTGATTTAAGGTCACAGTGAGGTCAAAGGTCAATGAGTGCAAAAATCAAGAAAAATTAGGTTGTAGCTTATGCAAAATTAGTTTGGTCAACATAAAATGAGAGCACTGTGAACGAAATCAAATAAATTGAATCAGAATTTGTCAGAGTCTCACCCCGAAGCCTACCTGGTCATTTTCAATCAGCATTTTACCATATTTATGCTAAAAAATGCTCAGGCCAATAACAATATAAAGCACAATACTTAAGGAAATTTTGAATGAACATTAGTAAAAGGTTTGTAATAACATAGATAAAATTCAAGGCATTCTTGTAACCACAGGTAGCCATGCTAGAAATATTCTCGACTACTTCAAACAATGTTAGAGTGCATGCTTAGTGTCTGTTTCGAATTTCAGGCCAGAATGAGGTCACAGGTTAGGTACGTTCAAATGTGGGAAACTGGCAAATACGTGCAACTGATGAACATTGTACATTATTATTTATCTTTAAAATTATGACATTAGGAACAAAATCAAATGTAAATAAGTAAAAATGAAACCAACGCCTGTCGAAGCCTCTCAGTTGATATTTACAAGTAAAACTTTACCATATTTCTGCTAAAACGTGCCCAGACGTCATGCAAAACAAAGAAATAACACAATACTGTGACTAAACATGATGGAACACTATGCTTTATATAATTGTCATAAACATGTTATTCAAGACACTTCTAAGGCTCAAAAAAATTCTGATATACAGCTTCTATTACCACACACCTTTTAATAAATGTCCACATGTGACTACATACCGAACATGCTTGTTTCCTTTTAAAAGTGTCCACAAGTCGGCCTGCGGAAATTGCACTGATTCTGTGTACTCGATAGCCTCCAAGGCTACTTACAGTCCTACAGGATTAGCACATCCTGCTGCATCGCATGCACATTCAATCATGTAGATCTGACAAGCCTTACAACACTACTTCTTGCTTATCTGTTCGGCAAAACATGCACTTTTTCAGTCTACTGGAGCGAATTGTCGTCGCCCTAATCGTGAGGCTGGTTCAGTTACTTTTGTTTTGGAAACTATTTATCCTCTGCTTTTAAGCTCAACTTTTCGTAGAATATGGTGGCTATTCCGGTCACTGGGGCGTCGGTGTAATGCTTTGGAAAAGTTTTTACCTGCAAGTGTGTCAAATCTGTTTCTACTAAAGCTATTGCTTTGAAACCTTGCTTCTTCACCCAGTAGGGATCAACATCTCAGCCTAGTCAAAAAACATGCAGTCAGTCATCGTTCTCGTTTATCAGTTATACCTCTATTTCTACTTAACCTTTTACTTGGAAACTATTCACATGCTTCTGTGACCATAAGATCAGCCCCCAAACACTGACATTTTATTTAGTGGATTACTAACCCTTAGCGGCCTTTTAAATTCTTGGTTAAGTTTTTACGTGTACTGATTTATATTTGCAATATCTTTGTTTCTACTAAAGCCATTGCTTGGAAACTTTGCACATGCTTAAATGATCATAATATCATCCTTCAGATAAAGATTCGTTTCTCTGAAATTGAATTTGAAGGAATTTTAACCATTTTTTTTAACTTCGAAATACATGGTTACTTACGTTTTTATGTGCAATTGATGTTAATACATGTATATAGTTCCTCTGTTTCTACTAAAGCCTAGCTTGGAAAATTTGTAAATGCTTTTAAAATCATAATATCAGCCTCAAGACAAAGATTCAGCGCTCTGATATCTAATTTAGTAGAACTTTAACCCTTTTTGGACTTAGAAATTCTCTAAAATAATTGTGAAGATTTACGTACAACTTTTGTGTATCAGTTATATCTCTGTTTCATTTTAATTTATTGCTTGGAAACTTTATACATGCTTCTTTGACCATCATATCCTCCAGACAAAGATTCATTACTCTCACTTTGATTTAATGGAATTTTTAATGTCGATATTGATTTTGCTGTTACTATCCAGCACTAGGAATTTAAATGTACATTAAACTCCTTATCATGAATTTCGAGAGCATATGATGGGTTCGAAAAGACATAGAAAGGTATTCATAGAATCTGTATATGCATATTTTAGGTAAAAAATATTGATATCGGATTACCTCGCTTTAGTTTCACTGAAAACTCGTCCCACACTCTCGTTCAAGTTTATTTCAAAATCGATCCAAAATCATTTAGTCAATATCCAGATGTTCTTAACTGTACTAACTAGCATAAAATCAGCAGGATACATTGACAAATTGTATAATAAAGTCTCAGTAACACATTTTGCACTAAAAACATAAAGGTTTGCAACATAGAGGAATGAAGAGAAGAATGAATCGAACTTTGTTCGATTCCTTCGGCACGGAATGTTCTACACCGATAAAACATACGACTTTGCCGGATATAGCCGCAATTTGAGGGCAATCCAAACGATTAAGTTTCATAAAAGCTACAGAATCGTGTAGAGGAGCTCTCCGTCTAGGTCTACAGCTAGTTTGTATGTCTGGTAAAATTCGCGTTGAAGAGAAATTACGTCAAAAAATGTGTCTCTCTCGTCTAAGCAAGACATTATACACTGTATGACGTCATAATCGACGTTGCCATGCAACCTCGTGCGAATTGACGCGCTTTTAAGAATCAATCCTACAATTTCCGCATTTCGTGTCATTTTACCATCAAAAGAATAAGATAACCGTTTTTTAATTTCGTGTAAGGTAAATAAATCCTTGATTGATTTAAAACTAAACGATATATATTATTTGGTAGCCATAATACTCGTTTAAATACTTTTTTGTTCACTCAAATTAGCATAAAGCCTAACGAAAATAATCCCTGTATCTTTTTCCCCCCCATTTTCGTTTCCCCCTTTTCGCAAACAATTATGAACAAGATCAACCGTTTTTTGGACATTTAATTCAACTTATCTTTATTTCTCTTCTGCGCAACCCTTGAGGTGTCGCCCACCTAGTATTTATCACCTTATCAGAATAAAAAAAAATCATTTGACATCGAGAAAGTGAGATGGGTTTTTTTGTAGAATGACTGCACGCCACCTAGCGTCCGAAACAAATACATTCAAAATGCCGTTTTGCCGTGCAGTATTTACTGTGACGGTGGCTAGCAGTATGTACAGGGTAATTAAAATGGTGTTATTTGCCTATTACAAACCATCTGAAAAGAAATCTAGAACTCTTCTTATATTAAAAGAATTCAAAACCAATCTACATTTTTTCTAAGATTAACTGCAATCTTAAGTACTAAGCAAGTTCAACAGATTCCATTAGCCTATGTTCGAAGTACCAACCTGAATTTTAATTGATAAAAGCAAAATACTATCAAAATATTCCCAGACCATTACACAATCACAAATGAAGAAATGCATAAGACTGAGGCATCATGGCAAATGCCTTTGAAAAAAAAAAGACTGAAAAATGTCAAAATATTCAGATATATGCCGTTTTTAGCTTCGGAAAGTACAATTTTCTATCCCATAATAGTCACAATATTCACAAAAAGTCATCTTTTCTCTGAAATAATATCTCTGGTGCAGTTTACAGAAAATTCAGCACATTTAGAATTAATAATACAGCGTGTATAGCAATTAAAAGAATCTCAATGAGGATTTTAATATGAAAGTGCACCTGTTTGACCTTTGACCTTGCTGTGACCTTAATTCGAAGTTTCAGACTGGGCATCCATCCTGGGAGGTTTTGTCATACCTCAAAGAATATTACTAGCATGGATGCCGAGCATTAACAAAGAATGCCATCAAAACAATTTTCTAGAGCTCGTACGAATTATAGTCGGTAAACTAAAATAACCAAAGTATAGCGGGAAAACATTGACATGACTGACCGTAACCTCTATTAGCATACATTACATGCTAGACTGATTGTCACATGGTATTTCCGTTAGGTCTCGTTTAACTTCGTGAACCAAGTTTAATAATATATACCTATTAAATGACACTGTGATGAGTAGATACTTGTCATTGCACGTGGAAAGATTAAAGAATCATAAGACGAAAGACAGTGGTTCGAGTCACTATGACATCATGTTTAATTTTCCTCTAGGTATCAATCCATTTTATGGATTTTTTTTCTCTTGAATAATGTTGAAGATCACTCGATTCTCAAAGACATTTGGTGTATGTAATAAACTGTTTGTTTTTTCCGTTAGTTTCTTTTTGTTTTATTTGTTTGAATGGGGTTTAACGCCTCTTTTAATATTTTTTTCGGTCATATTGCGGGGCTGGAACGCTTAACTGTGGATGCCTGGTATTTCTCTTAGGAATACTACCACGACAACTCTTCCGAGACTCCAGTTGCTAATCCCATATAGGTCTTCGATTTTTAACCAAATTTATCCTTTAGGTCATTTGACAGCGTCTTGTGCTTTTTCATATTTGAGTTCAGGAGATAATTTGCGATAAATGAAACGCGCTGTACAAAACAATTATTGTTATTCAAACACGAGATAACTAGTCAAATGGGACTAACAGGAAAAAGAAAAATATATGAATAAATTCAGTGGGATGAAAACAGTTTCGAACTCATGGTCCCTGCACCCGTAGTCATCAGACTAGACCTCTCGACCACACAGTCAAACAGTCTGTTTTGCTACTATTTCATTATACAAATATTTTTCAAAATCCACACACTACACGGATTTACGATGTTTTTCGAAAGCTTGCGGCTACCCTCGATGATAAATGTATTCATCGGCTAATTTATTCATTGCATAAAGGTCAAGTCATGTCAATAATTTCGCACTATACTATTATTCATTATTAATGCTCTGGCAGGGCGGAGCCTAAGTAACGGGTCGTTGCACTTAAGGTTAAGGGAAATCAGCTTTAATCTTAAATAACCTACTTCTAAAGAGAGTCGACATAAATAACTCGAGACCTTAAATCGTATATTGGTAACCAAATCCTCGTAACTTCAGCTTAATCAAGCTGAAGTTACGAGGCCTTGGTAACCAAACGATGAAAAGTGTGCACTCTCTCAAAGCACGTGAATCCTTTAGGTTTTAGGTTACAGTTATTTGCACGCGTTAACGATGATAACCGACTAAAAGTTGAAAGAACCCAAACTATTGAAAAGTAAACTCGCCAAATTACGTCACGGTTAAGCCCCGCCCTGTCAGTTCATTAATTACGCAGAATACTAGAAGACGAATTACCTAAAGTGACCAAAAATTACTACACTTACGTCCGAGGTACTTTCCTGTTTACGGAAATGTCCGAGCGATGTTCCGATTTGGGCAACAATACCTTCAGGGACCAACATGAGATGAATATTATCCATGATTAATGCCCTGGCAGGGCGGAGCCTAAGTAACGGGTCGCTGCACTTAAGGTTAAGGGAAATCAGCTTTTATCTAAAATAACCTACTTCTAAAGAGAGGCGACATAAATAACTTTAGACCTTAAATCGTAGATTAACCAAGCTGAAGTTACGAGGCCTTGATAACCAAACGATGGAATGTGTTCACTCTCTCAAAGCACGTGAATTCTTTAGGTTAAAGGATACGGTTATTTGCACGCGTTAAGGATAATTACCGACTCAAATTTGAAAGAACCTAAACTATTGAAAAGTGAACTCGCCAAATTACGTCGAAGTTAAGCCCCTCCCTGCCAGTTCATTAATTACACAGAATACTATCATAGATTTCAATATCGCTCACCTACAATAACAATTATTGACATCGATATTGTCTATCGTTAATGAGAACAGAACAGAACAGAACACTTATTTTAATAGACGTGAACGTAGTACATAGTCACAATTTCAATACAATTTATTTCAAGGTCACAACGCATTTTCTCCTCTCACTCTCTCACTCTCTGCTCGTCAATCGTCACGCATACTCTCATCTCTCTCCCCCTTCCTCGCTCTTGCTCCCACATCTCATTTGAATAACATTTGACGAAAAGTAACGGTTCTATTTCGTAAAAAAAAATCTATAGGCTAATGAGACATCAGTATACTAGGTAGATTTTGCGCGGTGAGCCGTGAAATCTACTTTTAAAGATAAAATTCCCGCGCTATTCTTTCAAATAGGTAAAACGGGTTTAAACAATATCTAAAAAAGATACAAATTACCTTTCAATGCAACTTATTGCCTGTCTAAGAACGTAAGGTTTACTTATTAATGTACTTTCAAAGTTGAAAAGGAGGGATCGCGTTCAATTCCTATCATACGCTTTTTTTAAATATACCCGATATACCTATGGTAATCGACTCAACGCCTACGTCAGAGCTCAGGTTTGAAAATACACCTATAGGCTTTCTTTTATTCATCGTGCACATGCGAAGCGGGATAACAATGTTTCTAAAACACATCTTAAAAATTATCAACTTGTACGCGGGACAGGTCCGTGGTAGGCACCACAGATTAAAGGTGTTCATTCTAAAAAAAAAAAAAAAAATAATAATAATAAAAAAATAGCAAGCATAGAGAGGCAAGGTAAATGACACAGCAATTTATAACAGACTAAAAGTCAATAACAAACCTATATTATGCCTCATAACAATTCACATTAACAAATACCACATTTGTATAAATACACAAACGGGAACAATGTCGTTTTCATCGGGATTCGGCAACCTACTACAATTCAAATAAAAACTGGATGTGGCCAGCAACTCTCGGCTATTTTAAGTGCTGGATCGGACTGAGCAAAGTCGATGTCAATAACCGAAAAAAAGTAAATAATAAAGTAAATAATCCCAATTAATGAATAAGTTTCCGATAGATGACATTTCAACGTAATTTTTCTAGAGGTTCACCGTTCTACCCCCCCCCCCCCCCCCTCTTTAAAACAAGTACAAAAGTCAACTTCGAGAAACGAAAATTAAAAGTGGGTTTAATTTGAAAAATAATCATTCAGTAGGGTAGGAAATAGTGTGGAATTTCTTTTTTTTCACAATGTTTTCTCAACCAAAAAATCACAGGCACGTAAAAAGCAGGGATTAAACAGCAAAGGGTTAAATTAATCAGGCGTTGTTTATGACGCATGGCATCTTTTTTTTCTCTCTGAGTTTTAGGATTCATATAAGGCCGCGTTTTTAATGACGTAAGTAAAAACAGTTGAAAGTTTTGCTTATCCCTTTCATCTTTAAAGAGAAATCTATGCGCGATGTCATTTTTGTGTACAAGTATGCATGAATTGTGTTCGTTTAATATTTCCCTGGCTTGGATTAGACCGAGTCGTAATTAGGCAATCTAACGTGTTTGTGATAACGTCGTTTTATTCTTAGACCGTAAATCAGTTTTACGTTTCTTTTTTTCAAATAGCGTTTACTATAAAGTTAATTACCATTTTCCTCAGAGTGCTGTACCCTGAATGTTAATTTATTTCCTTTTTGTTAATTCGACATAATACATTTCAACCATCCTTTGAAATGGCTAAAAGATTTGTTATCCGTCTTAAAACTAACCAATTATTGTATAAGGGAGTTCAGACGAGTACATTTCCTACGGTAATTGATATCAAAATTACTTCCCTTTATTTTCAATTGAATCGGAGAATTTTTGCTGATGTGTACCCGGACCGGTCTAATCGAGAACCTTCGGCGATTTATACGGAAAATACCTCGAGAATAATGAGGGCGCAGACATGAAATTGTGTCATATCGTACGCGGGGTTATGTTACGTGACAAACTTTTCGGAAGATGACGTTGCGGAAAAAAAAATCAACGCAATGTTTAAATTGGTCATAATATAATTCTAAAACAAAACACAATGTTTTACTGCGTTTTGTTTTCAAATTATATCATGATAAAAAAACTTCTCAAAAGATGATGGAAAAGCATTGAAAGAAACTATTATTCTTCCACGTATTGACCAAAGTACAAATGTACCACCTCGATCCCCGACGACGGCACCCATTCATTCCGACTATTTGTCTATCACCCATGGGTTGATAATCGTAGTCCTATGTGAGATAGCAGCTGGAGGCTAGGAAAGAATGTGATAGTTGTACTGGCGAGGGAAATACCAGGAATCCATTGTTAGGTGCTCAAGCCGCCGCGATATAACTGAAATGATGTTGAAAGTGGTGTTAAACTCCATTCAATCAATCAATCAAGCAAATTACCACCAAATGCCGAATACCATATAGACTGATCCAAAATTAATACTCTTACGTCAGAGTAGACTGGAAAACCTGTCTCATCTACGCTACCCTCCCATACTTGGACAGGTAAAACCTAATATAGACTGGTAAATCTGTCCCATCTACGCTACCCTACGATACCGAAAGAATAAGGCAGGCTCGCAAGTCTACGCTTGGAACATCGCTCGAAATTTTCTACTAGACTAGAAAGTGGCTCGGAGGTCATCCTTAACATTCCTCGGCCATTTCCGTCGACTGCAACAGTCCTCGGATTATTTGGAACAACACTCGGACTTTTCCTTAATCTGGAAAGTACCTCGGACGTAAATATACTAATTTGAGTCTTTTAAAGGTAATTCGGGTTCTGGTTCTTCGGCTACTTAATACCCATGAAGAAAAACACATCTAGTTTGTTTTCTCCGATTGTCTGTGGAGTTCTTCTGTGCATTTAATAACTTGGTGACAAAATGCAGTTAACCACTGCGTTTTGTTATCAAAATAAAATATGGCTAATTTATCCTTTCATTGATTCTCTGTTTCGAAAAGTCATCCTTGTAGTAATGTTTGTGACGTCACATAAACCCACGTGAGATGTGACGTGCTTTAATGCCTGCGCCCTCATTATTCCCGAAGTCCATTCAGTAAAATCGCCAAAGGTTTCCGGTTGACCTCGGATGTATATTAGGCGGATGGGCGAGTCAGCCCGATTAGCACATTCGGTAGAGCACCGGACTTCAAAACAATTGAAGGCCGATTGTTTGGGTTCGATTCCCAGGCTGGCACACTAACAAACTTATTGGCTTTCGGTTGAGACTTTAAACCGAGGTCCAGTGAGACGGTGCCTTACTCCGAGCACGCTAAAGAACCATGGCTGATCTCAGCAGTGGTTTCGTCATGTATCCTTGCACTTTCCCCGTAACACCTTACTGTCCTCTGGGGGCGTCGCTTTTATGGGCATATGTTACGGTAGCGACGACAAATAAACGGAAATTAACAAAATAGTGCATTTTGACGAAGCATTCTAAAAAATAAGATTTTTTTCGCCGTATTTTAAGTCACAAACAGAAAGATACGTAGGCTTTATCAACCCTTTGCTGTTTAATCTCTGCTTTTTACGTGCCTGTGATTTTATGATTGAGAAAACATTGTGAAAAAAAGAAGAAATTGCTTCTGATAAGCAATTTCTTCTTTTTCCACACTATTTTCTACCCTACAATATGGTTATTTTTCAAATTAAATCCACTTTAAATTTTCGTCTGCAAAACATTTGAATTTGGACAGGTCCAAAATTTTGTAAAACAGGAAAGGGCTAAGGGGAGGAAGTAAAACATCTCTTATTGAACGAAATCATTGTTGAAATTCGTTACTTAGCGCTTTTTGATTTCATTCAAAATTCGCTCAACAAACGAAATTGAATAATTTCGGGTTTTTTTTTCCAAAATCGTTCACCTTACCTATTACAAATTTACAATTTACACAATACTTAACAGTGAAAACCCCGCTCATGCAAAGGTTATTTCATTCTCATGGGGTAAGGAATGGAGAAAGATAAGATTGGTCTTTTATCTACGTCAAAATTATTTCATTCTAGTTGTGTACGATACGATTTAGGCATCCTGATTTTCTGGACAGTTGGTTTTATTCTCCAATGAAAATAATTTTGAGTACGTGGCTATTTTATAAGCTGCCACACAAAGAAGTCCAATTACAAATCTCATTATTGATATTTCTTAAGTTTTACTTCATATATATTAAATTATAAGATATAAAGAAAGGATTGATTTCATAGAGTTATGAAACTAAAAACCTTATCACACTAATGTATGAATTTGCCTCGCGTATTTATACTAGGTGATTAGGTTTTTGGTTTCATATTTCCATGAAATATAAAAAAAAATACTCTTTTGATCTCTTACTATGACAAAGGAGCAGGTTCACTAACTACAGAATTTGGCCCTAATTTTTTTTATTTTCTAATTTGATTTAATTATTGATATTGATGTATCATACATGCAAGTGGAGATTGAACTTCAAAATACTGGCATCAAAGTGAATGTCAAGCGTCACCTTCTTGTAGAAAATGGAAGAGAAATACGTGCAAATTATGCAAATTCCTAGAAAAAAGGTGAAAATTACAACTTTAGACCCAGTAAAATCATGGGCGCCATTTTACAACCAACTTTATATCATTTATAGTGCAATTCTTACAATTTTTAAAAACCAAAACTTACCAGCAATTTTTGGTTGTCAGGTGGCTCCCAGTTAAAAAAATAACTTTTTGCCCTCAGAGGTCAAAGGTCAATATTTAGGTATGATATTCATTTTTGGTCAATATCACAGGCATTTGACAATGGATTTCCAAAGAAGTTGGCAAAATTGTTCATAGGCATTAGACGTTTTGTTTTTTCTGAACCTCCTGTTTTGGTTTCAAGGGTCAAGGTCACAGTAAGAGGTTAAGGTCAAAATTTGGGTATAATATTGATTTTTGGTCGTTTACTCTCCCATCTATGGATGGATTTTCACATAAATTGGCATAATTGTCCATAAAAAAATATTTATGAATATCATGTTTTGTTTTCTGTGAAATTCGTGTTTGGTTTCAAAGGTCAAGGTCACAGCAAGAGGTCAAAGGTCAAAATTGGGGTATAATATTGTATAATATTGTTTTTTCGTCGTTTACCCTCCCATCTATGGATGGCTTTTCACATTAGTTGGCAAAATTGTCAAAAAAAATTATTTGTGAATATCATGTTTTGTTTTCTCTGAACCTCCTGTTTTGGTTTCAAAGGGCAAGGTCACAGCAAGAGGTCAAAGGTCAAAATTGAGGTTAAATATTGATTTTTAGTCGTTTACTCTCCAATCTATGGATGGATTTTCAAATAAGTTTGCAAGATTGTCCATAAAAAAGTTATTTGTGAATATCGTGTCTTGATCACAAAGGTCAAGGTAACACTAAGGGGCAAGGCCAAATATTGTTTTAGCACCAGAGGTCACTACTTTGGCTCGATCTTTCTCAAACTGTGTAGACAAAATATTGCTTATGGTGGCACTCCAACATATGTTACAAGAAAAGGAGCCTTAAAGACGATTTCATTCTTATAATTTTGTATCAATCTTACTTAACCTTGCTTTGGATGTTTGTCATTGTAAAAGAAAGGGCCCTACTGATTATGGTTTTCATTCTGAGGCACCAGTTTATTATGGGAAAAGAAGCCATATATACTATTTCTTTTGTGCCATTCCAGAGGTCACAACTTTGTTCCAATCTTTCTCAAATTTGTCTGTATGGAAGGATCCTATTGATTTTGTAATACCTGTATTCCCAGGTATGTCATGCGAAAAGAGTCTTAAGGACATTCTCTTGTTACCACTTTAGAGGTCTTTCATTTTTAATTTTTTCTTATATTTCACTGAAAAAAATAGGCATGTAGAGTATCCATATTTTTATCCCCAATAATTTGACCTGGTGACCTTGCTTTTAACTCCATTTGACCTTTTTCAAACTTGTCCAAGATTTTATGAAGACAGTTCTGGTTCAAACCTCTTCAAACTAGCTAAGGCTATTTTTTCTAGTCATGAATAAGAAGCCGAGGGATATTTGGCAGTATTCCAATTTTAATCACAAGAAAGGGAGCTGTAAAAGCAATTTCCTATGAATCATTTGACCGATGTGCAAAAATTTATAAGCATTTTGCAATATGGCTGCACAGTGAGAATGAAACTAGTTATTCAAACATCCCTGTCTCTTATTATTTTAAGCATGCACTTTCTGAAATGCTAAAGATCTTGTTATGTTATAGTGTGTTAGGTAACAAAGACCATTTTGATGAAAATAATCATTTAGTTGTCATTTAATTGTGTTTAAAGGTTATTTATTTAAAACGACATGAGTCAGGGTGCATATGTGAGCAATACAGGGCAATACACGTAATAGTCCTCTTGTAATGACTTTGATATATTTTTATACCCCCAACCTACGAAGTTTCACCATGTTTGTCTGTCTGTCCATCCGTCTGTAGATCTTTTCATTTCCGGATTCTAACTCAAGAACCAAGTGACCTACAATCATGAAACTTTATACAAAAGTTGCTTATTCCCCAAGGAAGTGCCCTATTGTTTTGGGGTCATATAGGTCAAAGGTCAAGGTCACAGTCAATTTTTGTTCAATTTCGTTTTCGGACTCAAACTCAAAAACCAAGTGATCTACAATCATGAAACTTTAAACAACTGTTGCTTATGACCAAAGAAAGTGCCCTATTGTTTTTGGGTGACATAGGTCAAGGTCAAGGTCACAGTCAGTCTTTGTTCAATTTTCGTTTCCCGACTCTAACTCGAGAACCAAGCGACCTACAATCATTAAACTTTATGCAAATTTTGCTTATGACTCAAGGAAGTGCCCTATTGTTTTTTTGGGTCATATAGGTCAAAGGTCAAGGTCACATAGGTCAAGGTCACAGTCGATTTTTGTTCAACTTTAATTTCTGGACTCTAACTAAAAATCCAAGCGACCTAGAATCCTGAGACTTTATTCAAATGTTGCGTATGGGCCTTAGGAAGTTTCCTTTTATTTTTGGGCCACAAAGGTCAAGGTCACTGTCATGTTTTTTCACCTTTCGTTTTCGGACTCTTACTCAAGTACCAAGCAACCTAAAATCATGAAACTTCATGCAAATGCTGCATATGACCTCAATATTTGTAACAAACACCTCCTATACTTTTAGCACTTGCATTTTGACAATGTGCTTTTCAGGGTTATAAGTCCGCTTTGCGACAGTCTAGTTTCTTGCAAAACTGATGTATGCCACTTCAAAAGCTCCTGAAATTAGTTTTTTTCACTATCACAAATCATTTTCCATGGCAACCAGAAGTAATTTTGATATTTTTTACTCAAAATATTACTTAAGACCCACCATTTTCTCTTATTTTTTCTTGAAATCAAGGACATGCTATGCCAAATGTCCTACTGAAAAAATGAAAGGTGAATCGCTATTAACTCTTGATTTTACTGTAAGGGGTTGCTATGGTAACGTACTTTCTTTTGTTAGAATAATATAATCATCTATCTAACACCTAGTAAATGGATTTATATAAATATATATATATTCAAAAATCAAAATAAAGGTTCGGTCATTCAATAGAATGTTTTCAATATGCCTCTTTTTTTTTTTTTTTTTTTTTTTTACATAATTCTTATATTCTTTTATTAAAATTGGTTGTGTTTCCATGGCAATATGTCTCATCATGTTTTGATGTAAAAATACTTTTTTTATAGCCTGTTAAAAGTTTTTCACACATTTTATACATACCTTATTGTGTATTATATCAAATATGGGTGAAAAAGGATGAAAAAGGATAAATTTGTAGATCCAAGGTTTATGGTTGCCATGACAACGCAAGATAGAACTATCATGTTTTCGGCAAGCATTTTACATATCATAGATAAAAAACAAACTCATGAGCACATTTTTATTAAAATTTGTAACAGGGCCAAAAATGCCACTTTCTGAACCTGCCCCTTTACGTCAAGTTTGCGTAGGTTAACAAAAATATAAGGTTATGTGGGAAAGGATTAAATGACGGAATCTCCCTCTTTACCAAGATCATTTCACTGTCATTCGTTTTCCATTGAAGGTATAAAGAGAGTGTTCCTTAATTGCATAGAGCTTAAAACTTAAAACCTAATCACCTTTTATGGACATAGACATATTCTTTATTGATACAAACTTACATAAAGTTTCTGGTCAAATTACAAGTAACATGTATAATATCTAAATATGTGAAAGGTAAGCAACAATACCGTAAGCTGAACAAATTCATAGCTACATTTATATTTTATGGAAGGATACTAACTCTTTTCTGAATTTGAGTGAAATCGTGGTGTTCTTTTATTTGCGAGAATGAGAACAATTACTACGACAGCAACCACAACTGTAATTGTTATTGTAGCAACCATCATCATTACTGGCAAGATTGTAATACGATAGAACATACGAGATTAACGTCTTATATATCTGAAAATAAGTATGCTATACGAGGAGGTAGAACAAGACCTTGTGAAATAGTTCGACAGCTCGATGGCTCAGCGCGAAACAGCCGCAACCCCCTATATGTTTATAGGGAGTTACAACAGTTTCACTCTGAACCATCGAGTTAGAAGCTAGCATAACGATTTACGAAGCATAAATGACTCACGAATGAATTTTCCGAGATTTCTTAAAACGGATATTTTTTCAGTACTCATTAATGTAACAAATTTGAAAACGCTTGGCTTATTATATATAAGATATGGTGAACTTGCATGTACCCTAAAATTGAATCAATGTTGGAAGTAGAGAAAAAGCTGAAAGGCAACATTTTTCTTGGCTCTTCTTCTGACAATGATTTAATGCAGAACTTTATATATATTTCCCTACTGGTCTAGTTTTTCAAATATTTATGATATTTTTTACAAAAATTAAAGATACTTACTTCTTAATTGTTGAAATTTCGGGATTACAACTCCATAAATTGTCATATGTAAAAGTAGATGTATTGTGGGCCGGTGGCCTTTATTTACAAATAAAGAATAATTGTATTGTATTGTATTGTATAATTGTATTAAAATAAAACTTATCTATATACTTTTTTCTTAAATATTCATAAATCGGACAGACCAGAACAAAATGGTATTCGTCCTCTATATCTTGAGAGTCACAAAACAGACAGTATCTACGTGATGAATCAGTGAGTTCGCGGATATAACGACCAGTTTCAATGCGTAATTTATGAGAAGATAGCCTCAATTTAGACATAGAAATTCTGCAATTGCCTGATAAATTGTCTAGGTATCTTTCAAAACTAAGCCTCGTTTAAAATTCTTTGTACAGAATGAATAAGCGATGTAGATTACAAAATGAGTGTGAATAGTTTTTAGTTCTATACCTCCTTAAAATATACAAAATGTTTCATCTTATCATATAATCTAATATCTTGGACAAAAAATTGTAAAGATTTCTCTGTAATGAGGCAGATTTCTTTCCCTTTTCAAGAGCTTTTAAATTAGTTGCATACTCTTTAATGTTTTTCTTGAGGAATAAAACCCTTTTTATAGCCAGTAAAAATAGTGGCAAGAGTTTTGAAATGCAAAGAGTGTGAATTTTGAGTATGCTTATCAGTGAAGAATGCCGCCGTGAGATAAATTCTAATTCCCTTACATGGGTTATTCTAAAAGATAGAAGTAAGTACATTTATTTAAGAGATGAAGAACGTATTTGTTGATTTTTACACGAAGGGAAGCGAAGCGAAGCGAAGGGGATTCATATATTAGTGTGATAGGGTTTTTCTTTAAATACCTCTATGAAATCAAAAAATACTCTCTTCATATCATATACAGTTAACGACATCGTGAAATTGACAAGGCGAATGATTTTGGAATGATTTAGTATTGAAATTGAATGAGTGTGTGGAGCGAGTTTTCAGTGAAATTAATGGGAGGTAGTCCTATATCGCAAATTTTGTTCAGGATGAACAAAATTGGCGATATTGATTACCCCTCTTTACTAAAAATGCATACAATCTCTACAACAGCTTCATTTTTCTTCAAGAACGTAACAAAATGAATTATGTAAGTGAGATAGGGATTTTTCTCTATTAAAATTTATTTTGAATGACGTTGTTGAATCTATATTTTCAATGAGTCTGAGCGTTTTTGAATGGTTTGGGTGAATGTTTGGAATGGATAAATGGAGCGCTGAGTGAGCGATTTAGAATAGTTTTGATTGAGGTGAATGACAATTTCAAGATGTTACTAATCGTAATTTAATATCATGAACAAAAAATGTAAAAATTGTCAGTAGTCTTACGAAACTACTTTTTGCGGACCTTCAGCCATCACAACGCACAAATTTTGATGAACACAGCTAAAATAAAATTATATGCATTTAAAACAGACGGAATGATTATCAAGTAATTTTTCTTCCATTTAAAACTATTTGAACTTAAGCACATATCGTCGACTGGCGATCAAAAACTCACAATACTCAAGAACAAACAATATTTTGTACAATACGACGTACGAACTTTAATATTACAGAAATACATTGTAGTCATTATTCTTTTATGAACAGTCAAGCCTAATACAGTTAAGAACAATGTGAAATTGACAAGATGAATGATTTTGGAATGATTTCGGAATGCAATCGAGTGTGTGGGGCGAGTTTTGAGTGAAATTAATGGGAGGTAATCCAATATCGATTTTTTGGTCAAGATGAATACAGTTAGCGATAATTATTATCTCCCTTTAATAGAATATGCATACTTTTCTGTTTGTGTGTCTTCGTTCACCAGACACTTTAAAATCCACACCGGCAAATAAAATCATAGAATAATTTGATCGATTTGATTTAGATGCAAATCTTCTATAACGATTTCGAAATATTTTCCAATGATGATTTGGAGCGTTTTTGATCGGTTTGAGTAAGTGTTTAGAATGAATAAATGGAGCGCTGAGCGAATGCTTTTGATCGTAATGAGTGTCAATTACCCGATGCTACTTACTGTACATCTTTTCACTCTCCTTTCATTTTTACTTTGAAGGATAATGTGCAAAAAGAGCCGTAAAATAAACGAAACCCCACTTCCGGTGTATAGAGTCGAGATGCCGCTGTCTATTGCCACCTTTATTACATATGCTTTGCAGAGCGCAATAACTGCAAATAATTCATGTTTTTTTATCTTATGCTTGCAGGTTTATATACATGTACAGTTAACAACATCGTGAAATGACAATATGAACGGTATAAGAATGATATTGAATGAATGTGTGGACTAATTTTCGGGGAAATTAAAGGGAGATATTTCAATATCGCTAACTGAATTTGTTCAGGATGAACACAATTAGCGATATTTATTATTTATCTTTAATAAGATATGCAAACTACAATGTAGTTCTATGATTAGCTTCTTATTTCTTAGAGATACTATCAGACGCGTATAAATTCAATTTCATGTATTCAAGTGAAATCGCGTTTTTTTCTAACTTTATTCTTTTGTTCAGTGATTTTGTGCGTTTTTGATTGGTTTGAGTGTTTGAAATGAATAAATGAAGCGCTTAAGAGAGCGATTTAGAATAGTTTTGCCGATGTAACTAATGTAGCCCTAGTTTATGAGATGACTTCGATAACGTGTTTGTTGATACTATTGTCCCCGTTGTCGGGTGTTGAAGCTGGACGTAGATATGTCGATCTAACCTATACACTTGATGGCAATTCTCCAAAATGGCCTCTGCCTGATGTGCCGACTGAGAAATTCTTTAAACGGACGGACGTGTTAAGGACCTGGGGTCCGTTTTACTAAACATCTTACGATCATTTTTTGTGTAAGTCAAACATTTAAGTTGCAGTGGTTTTAACTAAATATGGAATTCTACAATGCAAAATCTCAAGCCGTTTCCAATGAGATATTGCAGGGCAGAATCTAACAATGAATGAAAACACCAGGTACGATTTGTGATTTTGACTTACGATCATTTTTTTTTCGTAAGAAGCTTACTAAAACGGGCCCCAGGCTACCAGATAAATGGTATGATTTTTTCCAAGATATATCGCATAGATCCTGATTATTGGACAACAAAATTAAAAGCTGAATCATTTCTATCTAAAAGAAGCAGACGATCATTTCAAGAATATAAGAATACGTTTATGCTTTGGTTGAAATCATTTTGAGAACTGGAGCTTTTTCATCTATTTCCACAATTCTTCTCAATTCTGTGTTTCTTTCCTCGAATAAATTTCAAGCACAATTATACTGTTCACAAAAAGTAGGGGATAATTTGTTAACCCATTAGGTTATTGTGGTTGCAAACAGTTCGGGACAATCTAACTTATTCTTGGCCAACTAGCAGTTGTCTCATGGTTATATGGTAGTTATGGAATCACCTTTTCTGCTAAGCATGTCCTTCAAATTCAGCATTTTAGAAGAGAGGGGTATAGCGCTTAATTTAACATGGCGTATGTTTTAATGGAAATTCTTACTTTAGTTGAGCATAACTTCGAGAAAAATATTTGGTGCTTATCTCTATCAAGTATTCGCATCAAATTTTGTCGGAATAATGTGAGGTCAAATAAAAGCTCACCGTATGTGAGTCAATGGTATGCTGGAGACCAGAAGAACGCGAGTCCAGACTGCTGTCAAACCCTGTCTCACAGTCAGATATTGTCACGATATCAAACAACTGGCTTCTTTGTTTATGATTCAAAAACGGGGCCCTAAAGATGTATGCTTACCCAAGCTGACTAGAATACCACAAATCGAAATTACAATATCCTCTATTTTTTGTGAACAGTATATTCGGGAATGGGTGGTTATCATATACTTACGGGGAACGGAGATTTCCTAATTGCATTGTTACGGTTTTTGTGTATAGCACCCCATAATCATTAGAGAAACATACATAACTGCCAAGTTTCGAGCCAAACGGTCATTGTGTGACAGAGTTATGCTCCGATAAATGAAGTGGACTCTGCTCTATTGCCGGACACCACGAGTGATAACAAGTACATCCCGTCTTTTGACGGGCGTTTAAAATCTAGAAACAAAAAAAAATGAGGGCTTTATGTACAGCTGTTGAAAGCACTTATTCATATGTTAACATAGATCACACATATATATACGCGTTTACATCAGTAAACAACTTTGCCCTCAAAATGTACATGTCGATCGGATTTTACCAAAGAGTTAAGGCTTATATCAATAGTTAATGATATGAATATTGACAGAAGTCTATTTTCATCGTGTATCTCTCTCTCTTTTTTTCTTGTACGTTTGTGAAGGGGGGGGGGGTATCGTTATGTGCGAGCTTTTATAATACTTATGATTCCTAAAAGAATAAAATACTTTAACCTTGGAATAAAATGCAATTGCCTATCTAAAGTATAGTATTTATGGACATGTTTGTCACTTTCAAGAGTGGGCCTTTTCGGACTGGGCCTTTTTGGTCAACTCTGATAGACCCGACACCCGCCGATTCATGCAGTGGAAGGAAAACAAGCTCTGGAAGAGATACTAGTAGAAACTAATCAACACTGGAGTAGTGATTGACATAAAAGAGAAAACTAGAGGCGCTTGAGCGCCTGATTCGCTCCACAGGCCTGAATATCCTGATAATGATTATTAGAGGATGATAAAGCTGTTAAAAATAAGGATCATTCCAGTGAAATTTGTTTGAAATCCAAAAATAAAAAATTCAATGCTAACAGAATGTTACTGCATAATATACTGGTACTTTGTCCACAAAATTTTGATTGTAGATCTTTCCGCTTTTCATTAAACACCACTATAAGGGTGTTACTTCACAATAATTGTTTGTCACCAAAACAAAATTCTATCTAAAGATAATAAGAAGTAAAATATTAAATCCAATATTTTTATACTGCCCAATGCCTTAGAGTGCAGTCAACTCAGCTTTTTCTTCCCCACTCTGAACCTCAGTAGGCCACTTTACACCTCTTTGTGCAGAGTCACCCTTCGTTCAACTAAACTGACCAATTCTAAGGGGGTTTCTCAGGCTCCCTATTTTACCTAATGTTTCTACACATTTGGATTCTAACAAAGCTTATGTTCCTTCTAACCTACAATCTTTACACCCATTAAATTATATGAGTCTAACAAAATTCATCATTTAGGTGATACCAAAAGGGTGGTCAAATATTCACTTTATATGTTGAAATGTCCTCTGCCAATATAGAGCATGCTGTTCATTTAATCAAATATTTTTTGCAGCCTGATACAACTTCACAGAAATAAAATTCCTATGATATTTGGTTGAAATCCATCTTTTTGAACTTTGAAAAAAGTTTGTGTTACCCCCCATATTGGATATTACACCATATAACATATGAAAAGAAATGACCTCTGACAATAAAATACATATTTTGCATCTGATCACAAATTTTTTTTGCAGAATGATAAAGTATCATTAAAGAATCATTCCAGTGAAATTCAGTCCATATCCATCAGTTAGGTTCTGAGAAAATGATTTTCAAAGTTTCCATTATATTACATATAGAGAAATGACCTCCACCCATAAAATACACATTTTTCATCTGATCACAATATATATTTACAGACTTGTAAAGGATCATTAAAGAATCATTCAAATGAAATTTGGTTGTTATCCATTTGTTAGGTTCTGAGAAAATGATTTTCAAAGTTTCCATTATATTACATATAGAGAAATGACCTCCGCCCATAAAATACACATTTTTCATCTGATCACAATATATATTTACAGACTGAAAAAGGGTCACTCAAGGATCATTCCAGTGAAATTTGGTTGATATCCATCAATTACATTCTGAGAAATTAATTTTCAAAGTTTCCACTATATAACATATAGAGAAATGACCTCCGCCCATAAAATAAATATTTTTCATCCGATCACAATAATTTTTTGTAGACTGATAAAGGGTCACTCAAGGATCATTCATGAAAGATTTAATTGGTATCCATCAATTAGAATCTGAGAAAACTCACCTATTACCATATATGGAAATTAGCCATGCCCACTACAGCCATGATTTTCAACCGATTAAAATTCTTTGAAGGAATCTGATAGAGGGTCACCCAAGGATCATTCCTGTGAAGTTTGGTTGAAATTCATCCAGTAGTTTCTGAGGAGAAGATTTTCAAAGTAAAAGTTTACGGACGGACGGACGGACACACGCACGTATGGACGACGGACACCTCGCCATGACAATAGCCTGCTGGCCTTTTGGCCAGTGGAGCTAACAAAGGTAAACCCAAATTATGCCCTTACAGTGGAAGAAATAAAAGAACATGAGGTCAAGTTTGGTCTTATTCTAGATCATTCAATCACATTTATAAACTCTGGTTGGGGCATTCATTATCCGACACCAAATCTCGTCTTCTGGATATCAACGACAAACGACAGCACTATGTTTCATTTCCCCGGATATTCACTCGAGTCCGCTGAATTCTTATTGACGAAACGGTCTGTGAAGGTAGTTGGTATAGATACTCCGTCTGTAGATGTTGCTATAGACAAGAAGTTTATGGTACATGTTTATCTTCAGTCCCACAACGTATCTCTCCTTGAGTATATTGCTACTCGAGATAGTATACTGCAAACAGGCACACAACATTTATTGGAGCACCAAAATTTATAGATGGTACTGGCGGTCACAGCCGCGTGCTGGCAATAGTTGGTGACGCACCCCATGACGGTCGGGCCTCTAGCACTACTTCTAAGCATTGGACAGGTCAATCGCAAATTTTCTTTGTCGTTTTTCTTGTTCTTGTCAGGACTTCTTAATTTGACACAATTATGCAAACAGAAATATTTTCGACTTTCTCAGGTGAACAACCCGACAAGATTTCTAAAAAGGTAAAATGACTATAATACCAGAATATTGTAACGACAATTTTTCTATTGAAGTTCGGTATATGTTGGAAGATGGATTCAACTTTGTAAACAAGGGAATAGAATGCACAGTCCACTGTATGTGGACCATTTTTGGTGAATTTAAAACCTTTGACACCTATTCCTTTTGACCTATAAGAATTAAATATACTATCACAAAAACACCCGACGCGACGGCAATGCATAGCGATGCAACGACTTTTTGTAAAATCCATGATAAAATCCGTGACTAGTCACTGACTAGTTGGCAATTTTTATCTTCAAGTTAAAACCTTCCTACTAGTAGGCGACGTCTTTTGGATCTGTGGAAGATCCACACAGCATCTAGGATACAAAAAGCGTTGAAAATGACATTCTGCTTCGCATGTGGGTCCACAAGCAAATAGGGTACCATTTAAAAAAGTTTCGCAAATGTTTACAAAGTAAACATAATACAGAGTATTGAGCATACAAATCAGAATTAGTCTTTTTAAAGAGTCAAAAATTGGTTCTTTAATTACAAAGGTAAAATAATTCTACAAAGAATACAATATTCAAAGATTTCCCCCCAATTGCACATGCATAAAGTAATGAAGCAAATTGTTTCAGACTAGGTGTTTTCCAGTACTATAAATCCCATTTGGTAGGGATATCGACTCACTCAAAGTACATTCCATTCCCAAACTTAGTTCTCTAATGTTCTGCAATTAAGAAAGCAAGGATAACTCTGATTGGCTATTTCACTTTACATTTGACCCCTAGACAAAGGTTGTGTCAATTTCATCTTTAACAATCTTGCAGGTGGATGTTCAATGAGCTACAGTAAACAACATCGTGAAATTGACAAGGTGAATGATTTTGGAATGAAATTGAATGAGTATGTGGAGCAAGTTTTGAGTGAATTCAATGGGAGGTAATCCAATATTGCAAATTTTGTTCAGGATGTACAAAATTAGCAATATTTATTACCTCTCTTTAATAAAATATGCATACAAGTTCTATAAATAGCGTCATATTTCTTCAAGAACCGATCAGACTCTCACTAATTCAATTTTTTCAGAGAAATTGTGATTTTTTTTTCTTTTATATCTAATCAATGAAGTTGTTGATTGTATCTATTTCATGTCATTTTGAAGCGTTTTTGATCGATTTGAGTGAATGTTTGGAATGAATGAATGAAGCTCAAGAGTGTGTGAATTTGAATGGTTTTGAATGAGATGAATGTCATAATGTAACTTACTGTACTATGTGTTGACTATTTTACCAATTTCTTTATTGCTTCACCTTAAAACTGCTGAGCTGGAAATATCCTTGCTTTAGCAGGAGGTATAGATAAAGATAAGCATGCACATTATGTGATCTGATTTAAACCTATACCACATGATCATTCTTTTTAAACCATAAAAGTTTACAAACTATTTCAGCCTGTGCATGAGATTTCAAACTATTTCAAATATTCGCAAAGCAAAGTCTCTGACCAGCCTGTGCATCCGCACAGTCTGACCAGAGTCTTTGCTATGTGTTTAGTAGATAGGTAAGATCTCTAAGTATCTGTAGACCACCAGGTAACTTTATCTTATAGTATGTGGCTGTCTACGCTACTCGATGTTTGCACCTCACGAATGTTTCAAATTGTTGGAAATGTCACGCGCAGGCTCATTTGTTTTTCAAATTAAATTCTGACTCAAAATAATTGCATCCAGTGCTTTCAGAACTTGGATGTTAATGCACTTTTGCTCTACTTTTAATTCAGCAAGACTAAAATTGAAGTAATCTGAAATTTGTCCATTTCAATGTAAACTGATAGCAATTTTACATCTAACATTGTTCAAACTATGCTTGGAGACCTTCTTGGGTCGAGCAGACTGACCAGGGTTGTAACTTATCCCTTTAAAAAGGTTTTTCTGAATTTAGAGTTCTACATTGCCATACTATAAATTTCTAAATACAACCATTGGTTGACCTCTACTTGACCAAATCTCTCTTTCAAATGTCTATCTTAAAGAGTTCCCGTACAGTCTTCTTTCGCGTGAAATGTCACACTAAGGTGAAAACTGTCCAGACCATTAGAGTTGGCAACTGTATGATTTCTTCTTGTCTTCACTGCTGATTATCAAATGGTTTAATTCCATGGTAAATATCTGAAGCGCCAGATGTGTTCAAATGAAATGGGCAGGGCCCTTCTGTCCACTGAAATGAATTATAAACACAAGTTAGAGGCGGAAATGACTCCAGTCAAATCTGTCTTAGGGTAATGGAACCATAATAGCTACACAACATTTTGGAAGTAATGAACTTTAACAGTGCTAATCAAGGTTTCCTTATGATTTCGTTCGAAAACCTAGGTCAACACTGTAAAAGATCACTAGTTTGGAAATGTTGTGGAACTATAAGGTTCCACTACCTGAAGCAAGCACCCAAGGGGTATTCCAAAAGTGCTTACTTAAGGCAGGTGCTTGATTTATACAGGTAAATTTTAGAGCAATTTCTTCATTTGGGAACTCATTTGGTGCTTGCTGAATACAGGTTGCTTGCTGTATACAGGTGGCTGCAAAGATAGGTTTGACTGTATATACCCTATCAATCCTCAATGACAATATTCCTCAATGACAATATTCAGACACCAAAGTCCAAACACACATTATAGAACCAGACAAGACTACTCCTTACAGTTTTACTGTTGCTAATCCTCATTTTGATTCAAAATCATGATTCTATTTCATTCTCTAAGAGTTTTAAGGTAGTGGACCCTTAATAGTTATGCAACATTTTGGAAGTAATGAACTTCCAAGGTTTCCTAATGAAATCATTACTTCCAAACAGTTGGGGTACTATTACGGGTCCACTAATAGTGATTGTCTGTAGATTTGAGCAACACTGATTTAAATTTGCAATACAAGTTAGAAATCTATTCAAAAGAAACTTTAATCTTAAAAAGAAAAGGGTTATGGCAGACATGGTAAGCTCACTAGAAAAAAGATGAATCTCTTTGAAAGTGATCTGGAAGACTGGAATGGTTGTCAAGGGACAGCTTTTATCCAGCACACAAATGTTTTATACCTTGTACAGTTAGTAACATTGTGAAATTGAAATTCGCCTCAGTCAAAACCATTCTAAATCGCTCACTCAGCACTCCATTCATTCATTCCAAACACTCACTCAAACCATTCAAAAACACTCAAACCCATTGAAAAATATAGAATCAACAATGTCATTCAAATAAATTTTGGTAGAGAAAAATCCCGATTTCACTGACATAATTCAAACGGTTAGCTTCTAATAGGTTCTTGAAGAAATAGGAAGCTGTGTATAGAACTCGTATGCATCTTTTATTAAAGGGAGGTAATAAATATCGCCAATTTTGTTCATCCTGAACAAAATTTGCGATATAGGATTACCTCCCATTAATTTCACTCAAAATTTGTTCCACACACTCATTCAATTTCATTCCAAAATCATTCACCTTGTCAATTTCACGATGTTGTTAACTGAGAAAAATCCCGATTTCACTTACATAATGCTAATGGTTAGCTTCTGATAGGTTCTTGAAGAAATAGGAAGCTGTGTATAGAACTCGTATGCATCTTTTATTAAAGGGAGGTAATAAATATCGCCAATTTTGTTCATCCTGAACAAAATTTGCGATATAGGATTACCTCCCATTAATTTCACTCAAAATTTGTTCCACACACTCATCTAATTTCATTCCAAAATCATTCACCTTGTCAATTTCACGATGTTGTTAACTGTAATGCCACCTTGCCTTTGACCACCAGCTATTACTAGTTTAGATGGCACTTCTATACCATGAATGGAACATCTGTGACAAACTCTTTTGAAATCACAAATAAATGTAGAAATTATACCCCTTAAAAAAATACCATGTGACCTTAACATTTGACATACAGAATTGTGACACGCCACACGAAGGGACCATCATGGAACTCTGAAAAAAAATTATTTGAAAAAGAGATAGGGTCCAGCATAAAACAACCAGGTCAGATTTCAAAAATTCTTTCACAGGAAGGTAGTTTGATCATTCTAGATTCAGAAAATAAGCAAAGTGTGAAAAGCTTGCACAGACTGACTAGGTCTGCAAAGTCTGACTAGGGTTGAGACCAGATGGTCCCTTTCTGCATGACAGGGCACAAGTGTAGAAATTATGCCCCTGTCAAAAACTTGATCATGACATAAAATGTGACCTTGGGATTTGACATACAGATTTTCTTTCATCTGGCACTTATTTTAGTGTTTAGTGCAAGACTGTACTAAGTGTTAATATAATGTATTAACACTTAGTACAGTCTGGCGCTAAACCCTCATATTGTTAGTAGTAATCATGTGAAGTTATTTTGAAACCTATCCATGCCATACAGGAAGAAGTAATGCTCAATACAAAATCACAGGAATGGCCTACACACACACAAAAATTTGTCATATTGACAACTATGTCTGGCTCAAAGTTGGTCATCTCGTCAAAAATTACCTGGATGAGTCCATGTTCTGAGAGCTGTGAGGACTGAAAGTGGTCCTTTAACAAAGACTGTGAGAAGCTTGTGTGTAACTCTCTCCCTTCCTCTTCATTAGGCCTGTCTCCTAACAGTCTGTACAGATCTGAAATGAAATATTTCTTTGTTAACCCTTTCCCGTTTTACAAAATTTTGGACCTGTCTAAATTCAAAGGTTTTGCAGACGAAAATTTTAAGTGGATTTAATTTGAAAAATAACCATTCAGTAGGGTAGAAAATAGTGTGGAAAAAGAAGAAATTGCTTGTCAGAAGCAATTTCTTCTTTTTTTCACAATGTTTTCTAAATCATAAAATCAAAGACACGTAAAAAGCAGGGATTAAACCTTATTCTTCTGGATTTAAATATTATTTGAAACAAAATATCAAATAAAGGTTAACCTCAGAAAGACAACCATAGTGATTAGGAAAGCAGGCAGTTTTCAGCTAAGATCAGACTGCACATGTGCAGGCTAATCTTTATACTGTCTGTCAAAGCTTTGTGTATACAGTTAATAACACCATGAAACTGACGAGGTGAATGAATTTGAATGACGTTTTAATGAAATTGTATGAGAGCAATCATTGATTAAAGGGAAGTAATCCAATTTCAGAATGAACAAAATTGGCAATATCTATTACCTCTTAATAAAATATGCATACATGTTCTATAAATAGCTTCCTTTTGCTTTAATAACTAATGAAATGCCAAGAATTCCAATCAAAGGCCTGAATGCAGTCAGGACAGAACAATATTTGAGTATTGAAATATTTAATATTTCAATTATAACAAATTCTATAAAATCTAAGGCTAAAATCTACACTTCAGATCTTTGGCCTTCTATTCTGACCTTTCATTCCAAAATATTGCCTTATTCATGCTTAAAGCCCTTGCTTTTGATGAAAAAAGCACTGCTTGGAGGGCCAATGCTTTACCACAAGGCCAGAATAATAATATAAAAATAATAAGGGCTTAATTCTTATATCTTCCATCGTCATCCACCTTGATAATAGGGATAGCTCCTGTGATGGCTAACTCATGCCGAGTTAAAAGAGAGTAACTACAGACATAAAACCATCCCAAAAGTCAACAAATCAACATGATATTGTTAACTATCTAACTCTGCTATTCTCTATTTTTATTCACAATGAACATGTCATAACGTTGGGTTTGTCACCATACTTAAGCCAGTAATATCTGTCAAGCAAGTAGGTGAGAAAATCCCGCTTTTCTTTGGTTTTTAGATCGGCAAAAGTCACTTGCACTTCTGCTAAAATTTCAGAGGGACAGAGTTCCGGTAATTGTGTAATATGGAAGTGGACCCTGTGAAATCGACCCGGGTTCATTAGAATCTATTTCTATATAAATTTACTTTTGCCTTCTTTTCGGGAGACCCGGCGAAAAAGTTATAAATTGTCTTTGATCGCATTTAATCTTGATCCATTTCGTAAAGAAACGTGTAAACATAGAATGGTTCCCGATTTATTGGATTTCCGATATTACAGCGCCGATTATCATAACGCTGTGCTGGGTACCATACAGATTTTTATTTTGGAATAGGCCAAAACGGCAGGTCGTCGCGGAAGTCCGATTTTCATCGATGTCGTATTTTAAGATTAGGCGCGACATAGGGCCCATCCTTTTTATTCGCAGTCTACAACTATTTAGTTCTAATCGCATGGCCTTGGCAGAACCCTAACACCGGATTTATAAAAAAAAAACACAATAAACCTGTCTGACTAAGGGAAGTAACTACAAAAGACGATTGTCCTAATTGCATTCCCTTTAAAAAACGGTCGCTGACTACTTTTGATTTCGTGTTTACTTTTTGGCGCAGTTCAAAATCGTTTTTTCCCCGGAATTTTGATGTCCAAACTCGTAATATGGAAATATGGCTTTGAAATCGGAATTGTTCACAAAAAATCTAGGTAGCTGGCATTCAGTCTGATATTATTTTCGCGGGCTAAAAATAATGAATAGGTTTACTTTTTCACGCTCATGGTTTTATTCGAATTCGGTGTTGTGAGGATCCGATTGCCGGCGACCACTATATGCAAGTCAGACTTTCAGTCTGACTGCATAATTATTTAAAGAGCGATTTGATTTCATCAAGCTATATTCATTTCGAATGTAGTGGTTGATTTCATTTTTTAGTCATTTTTGAGTGGTTTTGAGTGAGTATTTGGAATGAATGAATGGAGCAATTTAGAATGATTATGATTGAGATGAATGTCAACTTCATGATTTAACTAACTGTAGCAAAATTATGTCATGAACAACATGACTAGACTATCTATTTGCAGTACTCGCATACTCAATTTTATCAATGTTATCATGTTTAGGCAGGTATCTTAAGTTAGTGTTTTCATCATTGAATCGGGTACAGGTTTCAATTCAGTTTCTCGAAAAATGGGATGATGATGATGATGAAATGGAGTTTTACGCTGCTTTCAACATTTTTGCAGTTATATCGTAGCGGCTGGAGCACCTAACAATGGTTTTCTGGTATTTCTCTCACCAGTACAACCACCACATTCTCTCCTAGCCTCCAGCTGCTGTCTCACATAGGTCTACGATTATCAACTCATTGATGATCGAAAAATGGGAAATAATTCAGCCCACTGTGAATTATATATACATCTATTGAAAGACCTATTTGTCACTAAAATCATTCAATTTTAAACTGATCAACGAAATGACATGCTTAACTTTAAATGTTTACTATTATCACTTATTTTGATTCATGAGTTATCAGATGAGTTATCTGATCAGAATTACGTGTGGCACACTGACCATTAACCATGGATAAAGGGTATGCAAAGCCTTAATTTTATCTGTTTTATGATTACTTGTTTGATCAGTAAAGTTTTGCATGACCATTCTTAATTTTCTTTTATAAAAATTGTAAGTTTTATTTCATGGGTAATTGTTTGCATTTGTGAATGGGTTATAAAATGCAATGGTATACCTTTTTTTTCAAGCTGTAGCTACTATGTTTTGGTCGCCCCAAGCCTGTGTGTGAGATTTCCAACAATTTCAAATATGCGCAAAGCAAAGACTCTGACCAGCCTGTGCATACGCACAGTCTGACCAGAGGCTTTGCTATACATTTTATAGATAGATAAGGTCTCAAATTATCCGTACACCATAAGGTTATTCTATATTTACAGTTTGTGGCTGTCTACGCTGCTCAATGTTCACACCTAACGCACATTTTAAATTGTTGGAAATGTTACACACAGGCCCATATGTAAATAATAGAGAAAATGGAGATCCACAGGGCAGTAGATACATACCTTTGAGTAGAGAGGAGGCCCATAGTTGTACATGTACATCAGGAATTTTGCCTGCTAACTGCATGGCTGGTGTTACCATATTTAATGATTCCTGTAAAAAATTCAAGCATGAATAGGACAGGATCATTACTGAAATATAAGTAAAGTAGTTATTCTTTTACCTTTTTTAGTTGTTTAGTCTATTTAGGTTAATTGTCTCACTGAGGATAACATGAAATGTATTTAACCATCACAGGATTAATTACTTATAATTTTTAAATACCATCAAATTTTTTTGGTTGTTTGAATGGGGTTCTACACCCCTTTCAACAATCTTCCACTTATATCGAGACAGATGAGGCACCTAACAATGGATTCCTGGTATTTCTCACACCAATACAACCATTACCACCTTTTCTAGCCTCCAGCTGCTATCCCACATAGATCTACAATTCTCACCCCAATGCTGGAAGACAGAAAATCAGAAAGGAAGAGTGATGCCTTCATGTATCAAACCTGGAAATTTTAGAATGACAGCTGGATGCACTTCCACTGCGATATGACAGTGGCTTAAAAGCCTTCAAAATGATGATTTTTCACGCAAAAGGATTAAGCAACCATTCCCTTAGCCCTAGTCCTACTTTTTTTATTTCTTTAACAGTTTCCTGTTTTACAAAATTGTGGACCTGTCCAAATTCAAAGGTTTTGCAGATGAAAATTTAAAGTGGATTTAATTTGAAAAATGTCCATTCAGTAGGGTAGAAAATAGTGTGGAAAAAGAAGAAATTGCTTGTCAGAAGCAATTTCTTCTTTTTTCACAATGTTTTCTCAATCATAAAATTACAGGCACGTAAAAAGCAGGGATTAAACAGCAAAGGGTTAAGAAAAATTGTCTTTTTTGACATTTGAATCAATTTGGCTCAAGTTTTCAACATAATAATTCAATATAAGGCAAGCAGTGTAGGCAAGTGGATCAGACTGCATGGACTCAGGATAGTCTTAGTCTAAACTGTCTCCTAAAGCTTTGAATATATATCATTTACAGTATAATAAGGCTTAAGTGATAATTTTAGTAACCCCTTGAGAATTTACTGTTTGTTAGATAATCCAAAATCAAGTCTTACTCTGCTATTTCCAAGAGATAAAAATATATGTCCCAGAAGAACCAATGAACATGAAGTCAGTCTGTTTAAATCTTCAGCATTAGCCATCTTTAAAGTTTCTCTCAAATATCTCCTGAAAAAAATGATAAAATTACAAAAAAATCATCATATTAAAATAAATCAAAGAAATGTGTCATTTGATAGATGATCTTTTACTAGAAATCAGCGTATGTGTATCAATGAGATTATTTTTAGCTTTAACATGCTTAAATATTGTCAAGTTTTGCAATATCGGTTATGAATATGTAAGATCACTCTTGATTTTCAAACCACTTATCCAATCTGTAGTTGCGAGGTTTTAGTGGCCCTTTGACAATATACAATAAATCATCTTTTACATTTATGGAGATAAAGGAATATAGTACAAAAATATTTTGTAATCTTACTTTGCGTCATTATACTGGGCCTGGAAAAATGCCTGTAGCCCTTGAACATAGTATGCTGATGCCTTCAGACTATGGGAACTGAAATTAATTCATACAAATCAATTAAGAGGTTCAGATAAAAAGATTGATGACAATAATTTTATTGCTTCCAATGCAAATCCAGTGTCGTGTATACTTAAATTGAGAACACACGACAAAGAGTTTGAAACATAAAACTAGAAAGCCATGAATGGCTTGAGTCACTCCACAGGCTTGAAATTCTTGTATAAGCAAATAAATGAATTGACTAGATTTTTAGATATTTGGGGTTCTACTGATGTTGAAAATGATTTTCAAAGTTTCAACTATATAACAGATAGAGAAATGACCTCCGCTATTAAAAGACATATTTCTCATCAAATCAAAATAATTTTTGGCTGAATGATAAAGGGTCACCCAAAGATCATACCAAAAAAATGATATCCATCAGTAACTTTCTGAGAAAATGATTTTCATAGTTTCCACTACTTAACATATTGAGAAATGACCTCCGCCCATAAAATACATATTTTTCTTCCAATCAAAATAATTTTTGGTATACTGATAAAGGGTCTCTCAAGGATCATTCCAGTGAAATTTGGTTGAGATCCAAAAATTGGATTCTGAGAAAATGATTTTCAAATTTTCCACTATAAAACATATAGAGAAATGACCTCCACCCATAAAATGCATATTTTTCATCCAATCAAAACAATTTTTGGTACACTGATAAAGGGTCACTCAAGGATCATTCCAGTGAAATTTGGTTGAGATCCAAAAATTAGATTCTGAGAAAATGATTTTCAAATTTTCCACTATAAAACATATAGAGAAATGACCTCCACCCATAAAATGCATATTTTTCATCCAATCAAAACAATTTTTGGTACACTGATAAAGGGTCACCCAAGGATCATTCCAGTGAAATTTGGTTGAGATCCAAAAATTAGATTCTGAGAAAATGATTTTCAAATTTTCCACTATAAAACATATAGAGAAATGACCTCCACCCATAAAATGCATATTTTTCATCCAATCAAAACAATTTTTGGTACACTGATAAAGGGTCACTCAAGGATCATTCCAGTGAAATTTGGTTGATATCCATCAGTTAGATTCTGAGAAAATGATTTTCAAAGTTTCCACTTTATAACATATAGAGAAATGACCTCTGCTAATAAAATGCATATTTTCCATCCGATCACAATGATTTTTTGTAGACTGATAAAGGGTCACCCAAGGATCATTCATGTAAAATTTTATTGGTATCCATTGATTAGAATCTGAGAAAACTCACTTTTTACCATATTTGGAAATTAGCCACGCCCATTAAATCCATGTTTTTCATTGGATCAAATTTCTTGAACAACTTTGAAAGAAGGTCACCCAAGGATCATTCCTGTGAAGTTTGGTTGAAATCCATCCAGTAGTTTCTGAGAAGAAGATCTTTAAAGAAGACGGACGGACGAATGCACGACGGACACAACGCCATGACAATAGCCCCAGTGGCTTTCAGCCAGTGGAGCTAAAAATGATAAAAGCACGGCCAATGTAAGGAATTACAACCTCTTTTTCTGTCACAAGAGAATATCACCAAATTCTGACTAGATGTGAAACTTACCTTGAGTAGGAACATTCTGAAGATATATACAAATATACAAAAACTTTGACATTAAGGCCTTTTTTTCTTGACAGGGCAGAATTTCAAACAAGAGGCCAATGATGGCCAGTATCACTCTAAGTAACAAGATGGCATCTTTTTCAATGACATGGAATAAATTTCCAAGCAGCTTTAATGTGCCCATATCCATGTGATTAGCAGCATTTTATATCACAACAAGAGGCCCAAGAGGGCCTGTATCGCTCCACTGGCTTTAACATCTTTAGACTTACATTAAATGAAGCTTTCTTTGAATGATAACAACACTTTCAAATCTCTTTAGACCTATTTTATAATAATTAACAGGGTATGGCCCACATTTGACCAAAATTCTAAAGTTTCATTGAAATCAGCCACTTGTTCATCAGGAGATATATTTCAAAGATTTCAGGCTCAAAATAAGCCACATTCTGTCATGCCAATAGTTAAGGTCCAGTCAAAATTTCGCCAACAATTTTTGAAAGGGTCACAAAAGGAACATTCTGGTTAAGTTTCATTGAAATCAACCCAGTGATTCAGGAGGAGATGTCATTCAAAGATTTCGGGCTCAAAATAAGCCTGACCCTGCCACGCCCACACTTATGGGCCAGTCAAAATTTTGTGGGCAACTTCTGGAAAGGGTCTCCTAAGGAATGTTCTGGTAAAGTTTCATTGAAATCAGCCCAGTGGTTTGGGAGGAGAAGTTGTTCAAAGATCTGGGGCTAAAAATAAGCCCCACCCTAACATGCCTATATTTGGGGGCCAATCCAAATTTCTTAAACAACTTTGAGGGTCACCCAAGGAACATTCTGGTAAAGTTTTATTGAAATTGGCCCGAAGGTTCAGGAGGAGATGTGGTTTAAAGATTTCGGGCTCAAAAGAAGCCCCGCCTTACCACGCCCATATTTGGGGGCCTATCAAAATTTCAGTAACAATCTTTGATAAGGGTCACCCCAGTGACATTCTGGTAAAGTTTGGTTGAAATCAGCCAAGTGGTTCAGGAGGAGAAGTCATTCAAAGATTTCGGGCTCAAATTAAGCCCCACCCTCCCACGCCTATATTTGGGGGTCAATCAAAATTTCTTGAACAATTTAAGTAGAGGGTCACCCAAGGAACATCCATGCTAAGTTTCATTGAAATTGGCCCAATAGTTTGGGAGGAGAAGATTTTTAAAGATTTCAGAGTGAAAAATTGCCACGCCCTAGCACGCCCATATTTGGGGGTCAATCAAAATTTCTTTATCAATTTTAGAAGAGGGTCACCCAAGGAACATTTCTACCAAGTTTCATGAAAATCTGCCCATTGGTTTGGGAGGAGAAGATGTTTAAAGAAAAAGTTTACGCACGCACAGACAGACGGACGCACAACGGACACACCGCCATGACAATAGCTCGCTGGTCTTCGGTCAGTGGAGCTAAAAATCTGTCAATAAATGTACAAGTTGTGATATCATGAAATATTGCATCTCAAAAGCCTCTTTTTCCATGACACAGCATCATATCACACAAAATCAAAGACTTTTGATAGAGCATGTCTTAAGGATCATTCTTGTACAGTTCTGTGTAATTCTGATAGGTAGTTTCAGAGAAGATTTTTTTTTTTCTATCATAACTTATGTGACCATTTTTAAGTCTACATCCGATAGCGCTTATTTTATTAACCTGATCAGAAATTAACTAAAAAAATCTGATAGAGCATGTCCAAAGCATCATTTGTGTACAGTTTGGTTGAATTCTGATAACTAGTTTCAGAAAACTTTTTTTTCTATATTCTATTATATTTGCTGAAACAATAGCCCTTAGTCTCCCTCAACCCGATTGGTATTTAACAAAGAAATATGAAGAAGCTTGTCCTGAGGACCACTCTTAAGAAGTTTGGCTGAATTCTGAAAAGTAATTTTAGAGCAGAAGATTTTCATATATTTCATCATATGGGACCATTTTTCAGTGATGTTGCAGCCTGTAGAGCCCATGTCATCAGCCAAATTAAAATCTTACAAATAAATCTGAAAGAGCATGTTCTAAGCATCATTCTTATGAAGTTTGGTTAATTTTGGAACAGTAGTTTCAGAGAAGAATTGTTTTTATATTTCATCAGATGGGACCATTTTCCAGTGATGTGGCAGCCCAAAGAGCCAATGTCATCAGACCCATCAGAATTTCACGAAAAAATCTGAAAGAGCATGTCTCAAGGATTATTCCTGTGAAGCGTGGTTGAATTCAGAACAATAGTTTCAGAGAAGAAGATATTTGAAGAAAAAAATTAATTAGACAGATGCATGGACAGCAAGAAAGACAGACTGGCAGACTCACTAATGCTGGACACCAGGCCAAGACATAAGCTCACTTTGACTTAGGCCAGTGGAACTAAAAACCCTGACAACATGCGCTAGATCAGGTGAAAATAGCGTTTTGTGAGGTTTCATACAAATTGGCCAATAAATGAAGGAGGTGTTGCGTTCACAAGAAATTTGACATGGAGGCATCCTGCCTCCAGCTGCTATCTCACATAGGTCTTTGATTCTCAACCCATTGTTGTATGACAAACAGTTGGAAAGAATGAGTGCCGCATTTTGGAGCTTTCGTAAAAGTTTCATCCAAATTGGCCAATGAATGTAGGGGTTTGGTTCACAAGAAATTTGACATAAAGGCATCCATTTCTAGCCTCCAGCTGCTATCCCACATAGGTCTATGATTCTCAATCCATTGTTGGAAGACAAATTATTGGTAAGAATGAATGCCGCTGTCAGGAATTACCCCCTTTATCCATGAGGGGACTGAAATTCACCAAACAATGGCAAAGTGCAAAAGATCAGGTGGCTAAGAACCTTTTGTGAAAGTTTAATGAAAATTAGTCTAAAGATAGGGGAGGAGTTGTGTTTACAAGAATTTTAAAATTGGGGCACCTTTTTCTATGATGTAGCTGAAATTCAACAAACCTCCACAATATGCACAAGGTCATGTGACTATGAACTTTTTGTAAGCGTTTCATCCAAATTGGTCCATAAATAAAGGAGGAGTTGCATTCGAAAATTGTAATGTATGGCTGTTGGATTGACAGACGGACAGATAGAGAAGATGATATCAATATACCTCCACCTTTGGCCGCATACACAAAACCTATTCACATTTACATTTTTTTGTTAAAAGGTATCATATACTGTAAACGGGGTATTTTTGGCGGTGGTTTTATTTTGGCTATATTGGCGGTCAAGCTAAGATGCGCCAATATTAATCGACCGCCAATATTTATCATTTGTAAATGAAAAAAATCCTTTCTTGTGAGGGTTATGCAGTTTCGTGTTATGTATATTTTAGTCAATGTTTATGAACAGATATACAGACACTTTTTATTCAAATCGTTATAAGAAAATCTACTGAATACGTTTAAAATCTTTTAATAACTGAGATATCATAATCAAGTTAGTTGATATTTTGATGAAAATCCGGTGATAATGTGTGAAAAACTTGTACACGAAATATAACATATAAAAGGTGTGAAAACAATCTATTGTTAGTTTGTAGAAAGCTGACGATACTGCAGAAAATTTACAGCCTTATACTTTCGCTGTTTTGAACATTGGAAAATACGAATAAAATGAATGAATCTTTATTTTCAGACTTACACATATTCAGTACATCGTCTTTATAAAATATGAATTATACTGAATTATATCATGTGATACAACCTCGTCCTCTCCCGCACACACATAAGTTTTCTTACTTACTTATACTTAAGTTTACTCTTTCTACTATTCGTGACAATTCACAAATCTTTTAATGAAATGTACATTTAATTATGTAGGATAATAATATGAGGCGTTTTATTTTGGCGGTACATGTAAGATGCGCCAAAATAAATCACCGCCAATAAATCGAAACAGAAAAACCGCCAAATGTGGACACCGCCAATATAAAGCCGTTTACAGTAATAAGAGAAATGACATTCTATATTTCAATGAATTATTGTTCATGGAGAACAAAACAGAACCCTTACTTTGAGTGTAGTTTCTCTGGATCTATCTGCTCTAACAACCCCAGGAGATCTTGATGCCGACCCATCCGGGAAAAGACCATGGCCAAGTTGAGTTTGATGAACAAAGTCAGCTCTAAACAGTCAGACAACTTAAAGAACAAGAGTATACAAATTTTGAATTGATTTTTATTTTAACATGTCAAGGCGTGTGTAAGTGTTCCAATTATAACAAAAGAAGAAAAAACACACAATGTGACAGCACGAAAATGAGACTCAGTTTGTACAAGAATGAGTTTCAATTTATATATAAACCTGTGAGTGCGATTTCCAACAATTTCAAATAAGCACAAAACAAAGACTCTGACCAGCCTGTGCATCTGCACAGTCTGACCAAAGTCTTCACTATGCACTTAGTAGATAGATAAGGTCTCAAAGTATCTGCAGAACATTGTCTAACTCATATTTACAGTTTGTGACTTTCTACGCCTCTTAGTGTTTACACCTCACGAATATTTCAAATTTGAAAATTATCAATGACCTTACATATTCCTGTATATTTCCTAAATGTTATGTCTGACTGATTAAAATATTGTGGAAAAGGGAGAAATTGCTTGAAGCAAGCATTTCTCCTTTCCCCACAACATTTTACTACCATATTTTATGGTTATATTTCAAATTGCATCCATATTTTCATGGTATCTGAAACCTCTTTAAAATTGGGCCGATTGGATATATTCTGAAAGACATGAAAAGGTCAGTCAAATTGAAATTACCTGTATAGCCTTTGTAAACTGTGCTTCAGCTGCCTCAGTACAATTCATCGACATGGCATACAGACCCTGAAAGAGTTTATAGTGAAATTCAAGCCTATCTATTTCAAATGTATTAAAATCTTTCTTGTTTGAGCAATCACCTTTGTTAAGTTGACATTTCCATTAGGCAACTTATTTCTAAGATCCATTCCAAGTCAATGTTCTTACTAAGTGCATGTTTTTTTTTTAAAACAAACTAGAAATGTGTCTCAAACAAATATGATACTTGATATTTACCCTTGACCTTCAGCTGTGACCTTGACTGTTGATGTATCCAGACAAACTCTTCACATGACACTAGTCCTAACCTAGGATTTTTAAATCTAGAAGGTATGCTACAGGTAGGAATTGGACACACACACATGCACCCACTTATACAAAGATGGAGGTGCCTCTTTATTCCAATTGCAATTTCATGTTGGAGCAAAATTTAGAGGGTATCATAGGATGACCTTGAGCTGTTGTTACCTTGAAACTTTCTAGAAATTTCTTTCAAATACCGGTAGCTCATCTATTCATGATGATGAACAATTGTGCCAAGATATTTCAAAATCCATCCACAAATAGCTGAGTTATTGGCTGTACGAAATCTGATGGATTGAAAAACAGACATTGCACCCCAACAAATTTTTTTTGTAACAACTATGTCATGTTAACTTAAAGCAGCTTGATAAAAATTATTGTATCTTAATCATAAGATGCTGGAAATAGAGGATATTGAATATTCAACATATCGCCTATAAACAGATAAAATGAGGCTTCGCCAAGTTTTAATTGGTTTAGATGACGAGTTTAATTGATTCTGTATTTAATGTGCACAAATTTAATATTTTGTTTATAATATGACTTTATTTTTTTTGATAAAACAACAAAATTACGATATTCATCTATTCAAATTATTCTGCAAAATACATAAATCTGTTTGTGAAATGACAGTAATTCCATCATGACGCCATTCATACAACGAAAATTCAAGGTCTTATCTCATTTGCATAGTTATTCCACTAGCGTAATAACACCCGTGTAATAACAAAAATTCTCAACAGGATTATTTTACTCCCACGATGTAGATATTATAAATAATAGAATCAACTAGAAAAAGTTATTCTAATGAGTTATAACATGAAAGGATCTAATAAGAATTGTAAACTTTTACTATTAACATAAAATCATACTACCAATTGGTAACAAACCAGTGTATTAAACCAAAATGCTATGTAGAAGTGGTCTCAAGTGCCATTAATTTATCAATTTACCAGTAATAAATGATCATATGTATTATATTTGTAACAATTTTTATGTGCACAGAGCTCTTAAAATGAAAAACATAATCTTTTATATTAATACAATTACTTTTGAAAAAATTCTCAGTTGAGAATGAGAAATGTTTTATAGTCTCAGGCCCTGAACTGATTCTGCAATGATAAGAGTATAAAACATGTATGACCATAAAAGATAATATTAATAAGGTGTTATAAAAAGCAACTTATCAATATCATCTTTTATGCTCATACAGTTATTTAAGTTTGCGAAAATTCTCAGTTGAGAACTAGAGCTTGTCACTAAATGTGACTTAATACCCCCGCAAGTGCTTTCAGAGAATACATTCGTTTTGCGGGGGTATAATGAGATAAGTTTTATAATTTCAGGCCCTGAACTGATTCTGCAACGATAAGAGGGTAATAAATGTATGACCATAAAAGATAATGTTAATTATTTGCAATAAATAGCAACTTTTTGATATTATCTTTAAAGCTGAAGTTATATGACCATAAAAGATGATGTTCATAAGGTGTTATAAAAAGCAACTTATCAATATCATCTTTTATGCTCATACAGTTATTTAAGTTTGCGAAAATTCTCAGTTGAGAATGAGGAAAGTTTTATAATGTCAGGTCTTGAACTGATTCTGCTGGAATAAACAATAAGTAAACACTCAATGTCAAGGAGTCTTTCCTTACCAATAGAGTATGTATTTGTGATCCATGTGTTGTAAATAGGCGGGGCTGTGACTGACATACATGACATGCTTGAAATATCTGAAAATAAACATACTTCACAGTTTAAAATTTTGAAAGCCTATGTCTTCATTGCAGTGCTCTTTGATGTAATTAATATACATGTAGTTTATTTTTCTTTAACTTGAAAACAAATACAATTTTAAATGATTGTCACATTAAACAATGAATTAGTCTATCATTTCACAGTAAAATGAAATATTGAAATTCAAACTTCTTAACCCTTTGCTGTTTAATCCCTGCTTTTTACGTGCCTGTGATTTTATGATTGAGAAAACATTGTGAAAAAAGAAGAAATTGCTTCTGACAAGCAATTTCTTCTTTTTCCATACTATTTTCTACCCTACTGAATGGTTATTTTTCAAATTAGATCCACTTTTAATTTTCGTCTGCAAAACCTTTGAATTTGGACAGGTCCAAAATTTTGTAAAACAGGAAAGGGTTAATACATTAATTATTGTTTCCACTCTTCAAAATCTCCCTAGTTAGATTCTTCTGCCCAAATGATGCTTATTTTCACAAACAGTTATTCTCATCACATTACCTCCAAAAGACCAGAATATATGTTATTGTAATCAGGCTTTATTTATGAAATTTTGGACACCAATAAGCCATTTGCCAAGACTGAAACTGCAGAGACTCATGTCACGGATTGATCATTTTGTTTATATAGATAATTGATCAATCTGATACATGAGACTCAGCAACACAGTTTCCCATAAAAAAAGATCCCTAAGATGACATAGTGTAGCTTACCTCTTGAATGGCTGTTGTCTTATTTCCCATGATGAGCCTACACATTACAATGTGTTCTAACAACATTAGCTGAAAGGAGGATAACAAGGGATGGGCATCCAGCACTGTAATAAAGTAAATGAAGTCAATAAATAGAGGATAATCTTTGGTTTCAGTGTAAGATCGATTTATATTTCATTGAGCGAACAACAAAAGCTATATTTTCACGAGTGGCGAAGCCACGAGTGAAAATATAGCTTCTGTTGTTTACGAAATGAAATATAATTTGATCTTATACGAAATACAAACGATTATTCTATTTCTATAATGCAAGAATAAGACCAAATGTGAAATTTCTAGGACAATTTTTCGTAAGGCGCGTCATTTTGTATGTGATTGCCATGCAACATTCACTTATTACGCTCCGCATAGATGACGTTAGAAAGGATGAAATGCACAAAAGCAGGGTATAAGTTTTTGATAATTTCACTGCTTCTGCGGTGAGATTATCACATGATAATCTACCGTTATTTCTCGATTAACCACCAAAAAGCATTAAAGAATAATTGGTACAAACAAGAAAACTGCCAGTTTACTCTTTTACATTGGAATTACCCTTATCCCACTGAATTGCAAATTTGTTTCAAACAGTTTGTCCATTTTATGAGACATATAAGTAGTCTTTCACAAGTCTTTCCCACAAACATAAGTTAGAAAGTAGGCACTGTAGAATAAGAAAAGCCTGCACATCTTATCTTGGTGCATACTGTGTACCAAAGCATAATGAAGATCAATAAAAGGTAGCCACCGCCCTACAGATTCCCGCCTCCTGGTTGCTGCTGGTGGTCACGTAAAACACCCTTCTTTCAACAAGCGTATAAATAGAAAGACCTAATTCATTTCACATTGATAAAGACATAATTTCTTGCCACTTCCAAATTTTAATTCCTACAGAAAACACTAGCAATCACTCATTTGATGGCAAAAGAAAGGACAACAAGAGTTGTCCGCGGACAACGTAGCTCGCCCAAACAGCTGCTTGTCACAAACAGCGCTTGACCGAAGACCGAAGTTCAAAGTGGTTTCTTTCAATGATAAAGTCCATGATCTGATATATATCTGTTTGAGTAGTAATTAAGAAATATAAAAACTTTTTTGTTTTAATTGCATGTATAAGGTTAGGGTAAAGTGAAAGCCTACAAGCAGATGAGGTTACCAATGGAATTTCTTTGTATCAAACATGAAGTTTTTCTTTAAAATTTTTTTAATTCCACAAATGGATAAGATCAAGGTCAAATTTTGAAGGACATTGGTCTCTGTAAAAGCCTATCACCTAGTGAGTATGTGTATGAAGTAATAATGTCCCTGAGTAAAGCATTTAGAAAATATAAGCAAGGTTAAATTTTTGGTTAAAGTTTTCCAGTTTAAGTTTTTCCATGTCCATAAAAGGTCAAGGTCAAGGTCAAATTGTCAAGGCTCTTGGTTTCTGGTGAAAGCCTTTCATCTGGTGACTATGTATAGGAAGTAATGATGTCCCTAGGTTAAAGCATTCAGAAAATATAAGCAAGGTTAAAGTTTTTGGTAAAAGAATTTCGGTTAAAGTATTTCGAAGTTCATAAAAGGTCAAGGTCAAATTATCAAGGACCTTGATCTCTCACAAAAGCCTATCACCTAATGAGTATGTATATGAAGTAATGATGTCCCTAGGTTAAGGCATTCAGAAAATATAAGCAAGGTTAAAGTTTTTGGTTAAAGTTTTCAGTTAAAGTTTTTCTAAGTCTACAAATGGTAAAGGTCAAGGTCAAATTGTGAAGGACCTTGGTCTCTGGTGAAAGCCTATCAGCTGGTGAGTATATAATTGAAGCTATGATGTCCCTAGGTTAGAGCATTAAAAAACAAGATGTGTTTGTGAAACATGAATGCCCCTGTAACAGCAATTTTTTTCTCAAAATGTTGACCTTGACAGATGACCTTGACCTATTAACATGACCTCGACCTTGATACCTACAAATGTATACCACTGAGATCTTTCATCATGCCAATTATGAGACAGGGTATCTATAATATGTTTAAATAATGTGAACAATGAAAGTTTTTTGGTTATGTTATTCAGAAGTTTGACCTTGAAAGATGACCTTGACCTTGTCACATGACCTTGACTTTGGAACATGCCGATGTCGATCATTGAGATCTATCATCATGCCAAATATTAGCTTTGTATCTTGAATAGGCTTAAAGATATTGGCAATTTTAATTTTTTGGTTAAGTTTATGAGTTATTTGACCTTGAGAGACGACCTTGACCTTGTCACATGACCTTGACTTTGGTATCAGCAGATGCGTATCATTGAGATCTATCATCATGCCAAATATTAGCTTTGTATCTTGAATAGGCTTGAAGATTTAGGCAATGTTAAGTTTTTTGGTTAAGTTTTTGAGTTATTTGACCTTGAGAGATGACCTTGACCTTATCACATGACCTTGACTTTTGTATCAGCAGATGCGTATCCTTGAGATCTATCATCATGCCAAATATGAGCCTTGTATCTTGAATAGGCTTGAAGATATTGGCAATGTTAAGTTTTTTTGGTTAAGTTTTGCAGACAGACAGACAGACAGACAGACGGACAGACAGACAGACAGACAGACGGACAATGGTAAAACAATATGCCCCCGATCTTTCGATACGGGGGCATAAATATATGCAAGGTTAAAGTTTTTGGTTAAAGTTTTTTGGTTAAAGTTTTTCTAAATCCACAAAGGGTCAAGGTCAAATTGTCAAGGACCTTTGTCTATGGTGAAAGCCTATCACCTAATGAGTGTGCATATGAAGTAATGATGTCTCTAGTTTAAAGCTTACAGAAAATATAAGCAAGGTTAAAGTTTTTTTGTTTAAAGTTTTTGGTCAAAATTTTTTTGAAAGGGTCAAGGTCACAGTCTAAAGGTCAAATGGATGTTGGTCTCAAATGAAAGCCTATGCCCTAATGAGTGTTTCTGTAAAAAATAAAGCCTTTAGGATAAATATTGATAGAAATAAAAAACTTTAACCTAATGCGGACGCCGACACCGACTCTGACGCCGACATCCGAGGTATGACAATAGCTCTTCCGAGACTTTCGACCCTGGCGAGCTAAAAAGTAACACACTTTAAGTACAATGTAGTCCTAGCTTAAAGTAGAAATTTAAAAATTGAAATAAATTATCAACAAGAGATGTTTGTAAAACATTTATGCCCCCCATAAAAGCAGGTCAATAGACTACACTTTGTGAATCAGCAAAGGCCAATGACTCACAAAATATGATGAGTAGAGTTATGGTTCTTGTACACTGCACTTTTCCTCAATGAGAATTATCTACCTGTGAAGTCTCATGATTCTGGCTTGCATACGTTTTGAGATATGCTCCAGACGAAAAACGTTCTACGGACAGACAGACAGACCGACCTACTGACTGGTGGACTGACTGACAATTGCAAAGACAAATACCCCCTCTTCTTCAAAGGGGGGCATAAATATGGGTTTTCACTTTTTACAAATGTCCCTTTTCTCTATATAAAATAGTATTACATGATCAAATTTTGTTTACATTGATACAACTGTTTGGAAAATAATCATTTTAGTGACTATGGCATTACAGTTACTTTCATGATTGTTGATGCAATAAATTGATGGTTCAGTGGAACATTTTTATAAGTCCTATATGTTTATAGGCACTTACAAAAGTATTGCACTGACCCCTTGAAATTGGAAAAAGTAGATATATGCTACTCACTTTTTAGTTTCTCTATCTGCATTAAAGCTTTATCTGTATACTTCTGAGCTTTATCCATGAACCCAGCTTGCATAGAATGCATGACAGTGACCTATCATAAACAAGACTTCTTGTTATAGAATTAGACAGTGGGGAAATAGGAAAAGTTGAAGGGAAACTTTTATTGTCAAACATGATTCGGTTGCCAAAATATTTTTTTCCACAACATCAATGAAAAAGAATATTTCAAAGTGAAAAAATTGAAATATGAAACAATTTCTTATTTTTCCTCAATATGAAACAATTTCTTATTTTCCTCAATTCAGCGGATTTCTTTTTTAAATTTGTATTATTATCATTTTTATTTATTTGTTTGATGTTTCACATTTTTCCGTTTAAGAAACAGATCAAAGAGTTCATTTTTAACAATCACATTCACATCAGTACCATACTGTTTCATAGCAGTACCATATTCTACTGATAAATGTTGTACACAGGGTACAGTGTACAAGGGCTGGTATAATCAATCACCCAGAGGCTTAAGTAAAACTTGCCAGAGTGAACCTAGAATAGTTTTTCGATTATTTCAATTTCATTTTTGTATTGTTTTAATTACATGCAATATACATGTTAATAAAAAATTGGCTTTACGTAATACTTAAATGAATATCTTTATTTTTAAGAAGGACTTATTACCATTTATCAAGATTCTCCTTTTAGTTTAATCAAGAATAAAAATTGCTAAAACTTGCCCTACTGACCAACAATTGAGTGAATTGTGCAAGACCTCTGACTGATTGGATTTTGCAATTTGTAATAAGCAAATGAATGTTTCACACATCAATTATCAAAATTTCATGGCAAAGTTTATATTCAATGAAGAAGTAAATTGCCAGGACTGTGAGCTCAGATTGGAATAGATAGAGGAACAGATTATTCAGGATAAGGTAGGTTTTACAGTACTATTATGGAGAAAATGCTGCTAACATTTGCTTCATTATAATCATGAAGCAAATGTTAGCATTACTTTCTCCGTAATAGTACTATGTTCATTTTCATATCATTTTGCTTTTCAAAATCCTAACTAATTTAGAAAGACAAAACAAACAAGATGTGTTTGTGGAACACGATTGCCCCATTAACGGCATTTTTTTTCCAAGTTTGACCTTGACAGATGACATTGACCTTGTCACATGACCTTGACTTTGGTACCAGCGGATGCGAATCATTGAGATCTATCATCATACCAAATATTAGCTTTGTATCTTGAATAGGCTTGAAGATATTGGCAAGGTTAAGTTTTCGGGTTAAGTTTTTTCAAAGTTTGACCTTGACAGATGACCTTGACCTTGTCACATGACCTTGACTTTGGTACCAGCGGATGCGGATCATTAAGATCTATCATCATGCCAAATATTAGCTTTGTATCTTGAATAGGCTTGAAGATATTGGCAAGGCTAAGTTTTCAGGTTAAGTTTTTTCAAAGTTTGACCTTGACAGATGACCTCGACCTTGTCACATGACCTTGACTTTGGTACCAGAGGATGCGGATCATTGAGATCTATCATCATGCCAAATATTAGCTTTGTATCTTGAATAGGCTTGAAGATATTGGCAAGGTTAAGTTTTCGGGTTAAGTTTTCGGACAGACGGACAGACAGACAGACGGACGGACAGACGGACATGAGTAAAACAATATGCCCCCAATATCTCGATACGGGGGCATAAAAAATCACTTAGGTCTTGCCCCTTTTCACATGCTATTAAACAGTACAATCATTATCAAAACCACCATTTTCTAAAGAGTTCCTCCTAATGACTATACTTACATAATCATTCATTTGGAAAACACTTACTCATAGATTTGTGTCACCTCTACATTTTCTAGTAGATTTTATTTTTTGTTTCTATGTACAACAATGCAAATCTACCTTGCCATAGTAACCACTGATTTCAGAGGTACAGATAAGAGGGGAAAATGCCAGACTAAAATCATTATTTCTCATTGAAACCCCATATGATTTTGGAATGAAATTGAATGAGTGAGAGGAGCAGGTTTTAAGTGAATTTAACGGGAGGTAATCCCGTATTGCAAATTTTGTTCTGGATGAACAAAATTTGTGATAGTAATTACCTCCCTTTAATAAAATATGTATACAAGTTCAAAAATATCGTCCTAGTTCTTTAAGAACCTATGAAACGCTTACAATATGAATTATTTCAATGAAATGGCGATCTTTTTCTAACAAAATTATTTTGAATGACGTTGTTGATTCTAAGTTTTTCAATCTGTTTGAGTGTTTTTGAATGGTTCGAGTGAGTGTTCGGAATGAATGAATGGAGTGCTGAGTGAGCAATTAAGAATGGTTTTGATTGAGGTGAGTGTCAATTTCACGATGTAACTAACTGTAACTAGGAAGTATTGGTCAATCTTGTGGAAATAAAGGAAATTGCCAATTACAAGCACTAACTTATCACAACATTTACTACATAAAAAGAAAGTATAAAAGTATTGAAGTGAAAATGGTTTGAAGTTTAAATATGGGAGATGAAATATTTTGTCATCTAGTGATGGCTTGATGAAATCTGTCTCAAAGCAGACTAATACCCCCAATGGCACCTTGTGCAAGTACCATAAACAGTTTTCTTACGAAATTCAATTGTGATATTGACCTTCATGACAAAAAAGCAGTAGGGCACCTCCTTGGGTCATGGGCAACAATTGCATAAAGTTTCATAATTCTAGGTCACTTAGTTTGTGAGTTAGAATCAGGATACAAAAAAGGTCTATGGACGGGGAGATGGAGAGACAGACAGAGTGACCCCAATAAACCACCTTTACTTTGTAGGTGTGTTGAGGAAGGGGGGGGGGGGAGAAAAAATATAGAGGCAACCTACCAAGTAGACTAGCACACACATATGCTCTTTTGGCAACCACCGAAACATGTCTATTTGATTCGTACCCACTGGATCTGTCAATAGATAAAATCTCAATTTCAACTTAGTGTATATCATAAACAAGCTGTAGTTACGAGATTTTAGCAAAACATGGACGATATGGGAGAGTATGTAAAATTTGATCAATCATCACATTATATGCACTTTTCCTAAGAAATGAAACAATGATGTATTCATTTTATCATGAAATGGAATGAACTTGATGTTTTTATGCTATAAGATATGAACCAAATAATATACTTGTGTAACAACTTTGCATGTTCCTAGGATACCTATTTAGTAAGTTAGATACATTGTATATCATGACTACTTATTCATGAAGCTAGTATACATTAAAACTTGTGTTAAGTGACCACTTAGGGAACCACAAACAAGCAGTCGCTTATGGGAGGGTCATTTAATACAATAATTCATGATGAATAATACAGGTCATTCTGATAGCACATAAATATTGTCGAGTAAGTGAATCCTTTGATGTTCAAACTTATTAAAATCAACTTTTGAAAGACTATTCTAAAGGGTTCCAACAACAAAAGATTCAACACAAAAGAATTTTCATTTAAGAATGACCCTTTATTGAGGAATTTCGTTTATGGTTATGAGACTTTTATTGATGGGCCCTTTTACAAAATTGGATGCTTGATAGAAGTGATAGCTTGAGCAATATCAATTGCATTTCCAATTTACAACCAGACTAGAGTTAGATACATAGTATGTAAGTTTTCAAGCTTACTATCTTCATCTGTGTGTATCTGTGTGATTGTTTGAATACTTTGCTGTAGTTGTTTTAGTGGTGGTTTGACACTTTTAACCTGAAAAGATACCCGCATCAATTCTTAATTCCTTTATCGTTTTTCTGTTCAAAAATGTATGTTAATGACTCCTGAATTCTACTTGGTTTTTAAGCTAAAGTTACAACATCTGGAGTTGTTCCAGTGAAACAATTATTTTCCTACTGATTAGAATTTTACAAATGTTCCATAATCTAAAAGGATATTCTTATTACCATACAAACATTTTAGTTAGTTGTTGCTCTATTTGCAAAAAAAGAGTGATAACAAGAATTTTTTTATTTGGGTCCATTTTTCCTTAATATAGTTTTGGAAAAATAATTAACTTTTAAATGGAAGGCTGTACAACTGTATCACTAATTTGTTGTTTGTGATCAATATTCTATGACCAACAGTGTTGATCAGACAAGAAAATGAGGATAGATGATTGATATGTTTGAATTGAATTTTTGACCACTTTTAAGTTTCATTCAGACATATCTTGGTGGATGGAGCAACTCATAATGGATTCCTGACATTTCTTACTCACACCAGTCCTAAAACTACATCCTTTCCTAGCCTACAGCTATTACACACAGGACTATTAATTTTCAACATATTGGTTGGAACAATAAGTTGGAAAGAATGAGTGCTGCCCTCGGGATTGAATGTGGACAGATGAACTAAAAGCAAACTCAAAATTTTGAAACATCTTACAAATTAGCAAATTGTCTGTTATCTTTTTTTCTTTATCTAATCTAACTTTTGAAATATTGTATTCACTTGATTTCAATTAAAAAAAAAGAGTTTGTGAAACACTCATGTCCTAAAACACTATATTTTCACGTCTTTGATCTTCATAGATGACCTTGAAGTTCTCAAATGTACTTGACCTTGAGATAAGCAAATGTTTATCTGTTACTAGTACCATGCCAAAAATGAGCATTGTTTCTTTGAGTTATTTGTAATTCTAAGTGTTTTGGCACAGTTTTGCAGACAGACAGACAGACAGACAGACAGACAATTGTCAGGGGTACGGAATTCCCATGCCCGATTTGTCAGACTATGACTTTTGGACTTACGGCAAGTACATTTTTCTAGGCCACTTATCTAAGGACATGTACATACTAGGACAAATCTTGGAATGTTACTAAAAAAAAATTAAGAGAGAATCATTCTAAAATTGTTTTTTTCATAGAGTAGAAAACATTGTTTTTAAAGAAGAAAATGCTGGGATCCAGCATTTTCTTCATCAAAATTCAATGATTTCTCAAATTTATCTGTTCACGCTTTTGTGGACTAGTTCTTGTAGATCCTAGACGAGTAGAACATCCACTTTTACTTTTCCAGGTACTAGTGGAGAAAAGTCATATTCCCACACCCCTGATTGTTAAACAAAATGCCTCTGATCTTATTTCTGTGAGGTCATGAAATTGTGCTGTATAATAATTGGTTATTTACCTGTCCAGCAGTCAGATAATGACAGACTTGTAACACCAAAAAGAACACTTTGAGAGACTCTTTCTGTACTGTTGGACCAGTCCATTGTTCTATCAAGGAGCCTGCCTTGGATAGGGTCTCATTTACTTGGACTGCCTGCTTGTTGATTAGGAGTAACTGTAATAAATAACAAATAAGTAAGTTGTTAAGAAACAAAGAAACTTCATGTAAGGTTTGCAGTTTAAGGGAAAAAAATTGGATACAACATTTGTATCAGAAACTGTAAATGAGCATGTAAACTTCATTTTGCATTAAGCTTTGAACATGTAATAGTCATAAAAACTGATTCAAAATACTTGTTTTTTAAGGGCTAAACCAGACTGTTCCTCCATGTACAAAATAAAAGGTCACCACTGGTCAATTACTCTATAAAGCTGCCATTCTCTTACAATAGATTCATGATTTATGTTGATAAAGCAATTGTTGGGTTTTAAGTCTACATTGCATAGTCAAAAGCCTTTAATTTTTTACCCCACAATCATCAAAATGGAAGCTAGCCATTTACAGGCAGCACCCCTAGTTTTCACAGCACTAAGACTAACAACTCTTCCAGGTACTAGCACTGCATTCCAGATAATAAACTACAATTGCAAATGTTTAGAAATTGTACCCCACTTTGCAAGTGAGTAAACATGCAAAGTCGGGCTACATTTCTCAAGCATTTTGAGAATGTTTCCATCTTGAAACCAGTGTGAAAGTGGCAATGTGCAGTCAACTCTTTTTCACCACTGTAATTTTTAAATGGGGTACTGATTTATAATGTTGATATTTAAGAATAACTAGAAGACTCATCATTGATAGTTGATCAATCAAGGATTAGAACACAAAGAAATTCCATACCATTCCTTTACTGAGTAGAAAGAGAAGCTGTGTGTATTCTGACTTGGCAGTAGCTGAGTATTCCGCACCAGCTCCCAGTAATGTACAGGCTGATACAAAATCTCTCTCTGTTGCATGAATTTGCTACAAAAAATAGGATATTGAATGACGGCTAAAATTAAATCAAAATGAAACCTGGTTGTACAATGGCGAGCAAATAGAACTGGATTTCAAAAATTAAAACTGTATTGTTCTAACATGGATTTAATGAATTACCCTTATATTATTAACTTTAATACATTTATTACTCTATTTACGCAATGAGTCAAAGACAATTTTATCAAATCATGACACTCTAGTATGGATACATCTGAATCTTTGAAACTTTATACCCAGATTAAACATGCATTTCATATTGAAGATTATTTGAGCTATGTTCCGAAATCATTAAGTATGTTTAAATTCATCAATTTATTACGGAAAACAGATGGGAAAACTCTTCATAAACTTTCTCTATTCCTCAAAGAATCACTTAATGAACATTGAGTTCCTATTAATCAAAACTAAAAAATCGATAATGTTGTCATATATTCTTCAACGGGGGCAGGGATTTGATGATTAATGTTTAACCCTTGGTCGTCTGATCCAGACCCTTGTTGGTCCAGAGTATTCTATATACATAAATCTAAATTTTTTCTAAAATTTTCCAATAAAATATATTGAGTTCCGTTTAGCTAGTCCTCTACCAAAAACTTAATCACATGATATATGTTTGATATGTTTGTATTTATTATGTTTTTGTAATGACAATGTTCTTTGCACACATCTTTTTAATTAAATGTTCTGTTTTGTTCATGAAATTCAAAATTGATCAAAGAAAGTAATTTGTAAAAAGATCTGAAGAGTTTGTTATTTGTTTAAGATGACATGCTTATTAAATTTAGAATTTTTATGGCACAAATTTCATATTGTATTGGATGGATTATTTTTTTGATCAATGGATAGAATTCTTGAAATTTTGTGATTAATTATATTCCGCAAAACATCGAACAATGTTTTTTAGAATGAAATCATCAAATAAATTTTGTCATCATTTTCAAGGCAACAAAAAGGTGTCTCTATAAGATGTAAGCTCAAATCTTGCATCGTTATAATACAGGTATTACCTGTTTTTTCAATACTTAACATATATTTGTCACATCTTTGTCATTTTTACATTAAATTAAAATCGCACATCTTAATTTGTGGTCAAGATAAAATGTGTTGGAATAACACTAGTAAGTGCCCATCAATTTGAGACAAGTCTCACAAAAGAAATTTGCCGTAATTAGTAGATGAACCCTGGAACTTATGGCTCATAAAAAGTCTGGCTTATTTTTTAGACTATGGAGTGGAACTGACTTACTGAAAGTTGAAACAGCAGTCTACAATGCCAAAATGGGGACTGTTGTGAAAGTTCTATTCCCTTTCTCAAGAGGTTCTTTGCCATGTCAACATTTGGCTGAAATAAAAAATAAGATTTAGATAAATATATCAACAATGTGTGACTATCAAAATGTAAAAAAAATGGTTTCTAAGTTACATTTATTCAGTGATGAATACCCAGAAAAATCCCAGAACAAATATTAGAAAAGGGGATATTTCACATTCTCTCCTTATATATACAACTGATTTAATCTACAATTACTTTAACATGTGAAGCCCTATCCTTATTTGGTCAATCTTTAGGTTTATAGGTTGTTATGTAAATCCTACATTGTTCAGTTCCTTGATTTTTGTCCCTGTGATTTAATAACTAGAAAGCCATGAATGGCTTGTGTCGCTCCACAGGCTTGAATTTCTTGTAATAGCAAATCTAAGTTTTGACTAGATTTTTAGATATTTTGGCTTCTACTGATGTTGAAATTTTCAAAGTTTCCACTATTATAACATATAGAGAAATTACCTCCGCCCATAAAAGACATTTTTCTTCAAATCACAATAATTTTTGGCTGAATGATACAGGATCACCCAAGGATTATACTTATGAAGTTAGATTGATATCTATCAGTTACATTCTTAGAAAATGATTTTCAAAGTTTCCACTACATAACATATAGAGAAATGACCTCCGCCCATAAAATACATATTTTTCATCCAATCACAATAATTTTTGGTAGACTGATAAAGGATCACCCAAGGATCATTCATGTAAAATTTGGTTGATATCTATCTGTTAGATTTTGAGAAAATGATTTGCAAAGTTTCCACTATATAACATATAGAGAAATGACCTCCGCCCATAAAATACATATTTTTCATCTGATCGCAATAATTTTTGGTAGACTGATAAAGGGTCACCCAAGGATCTTTCATGAAAAATTTAATTGGTATCCATCAATTAGAACCTGAGAAAAATCACTTTTTACCATATTTGGAAATTAGCCACGCCCATTTAATCCATGTTTTATATTGGATCAAAATTTCTTGAACAACTTTGAAAGAGGGTCACCCAAGGATCATTCCTGTGAAGTTTGGTTGAAATCCATCCAGTAGTTTCTGAGGAGAAGATTTTTAAAGAAAAAGTTTACGACCGGACGCACGGACGCACGACGGACACAATGCCATGACAATAGCCCCAGTGGCTTTCAGCCAGTGGAGCTAAAAATTAGAGGAAAGCAATTTATCCTCTTTCTATAATATTTTCCAATACATAGGATAATTTCATTTCAGGGGAATATTTACCTGTTTTTCATACATATTGGCCAGAGTACTTGCTGCCTCAAACTTCACATCATCCATGTTGGCTAACTGAAATACTTGATTAAGGACTTTCTAATACATCTTTATCTTCTTCAAAGGATACTCAAAATACCCAATGAATGATGGTGATTTACAGGATTCGTGTTTGACCCTTACAACAGGGTTTTGACTCATAAAACTATGAAAATATCCCGTATTGACACATAGATATTGCTCCCAAAGGGGTCATTTTGACCCCCTTGAAAGAAAATTCAAAGGGTCAAAACTGGATTTTATCATGCCAATATCAATTATGTGATTTTTTTTACAGTTAACTCTCATAATAACAACCATATTTGTTTAAAAAAAAATTGTTGTTGTAACAAAATAAGCCATTGTATGGAATGAACACTAGAGTCTATCAATGCAGGCTCATCAAAAAAGAGTTTGAAGTAATGCTGGAGAAGGATACACTCAAAGATGCTGTCCACTGAAATAAAAAAAAAAAAGAAAGTATAACAAGAGGGCCATAGTGGCCCTTAATCGCTCACCTGAATGAACTGTCTAAAATTTTCAAATGAAGTATGAGAAATAGAATGATGAATGACAGAGCTAAACAAAGCTGTTGCTTCTATACAAGTTGAGAATCCTTTTTGTTACAATTTTAAGGTTGACTAACAAGGATTTTTATAATTGATTTCGTGACCTAGTTTTTGACCCCAGATCACCAAATTTCAAACTTGTCAAAGATTTCATCTAGACAATCAATTTGACCAAATTTTAGGCTGATTGGCAAAAAATTGTGGCCTCTAGAGTGCAAACAAGGTTTTTCTTAGATTTGACCCTGTGACCTAGTTTTTGACCCCAGATTATCTAATTTCAAACTTGTCCGAGATTTCATCAAGACAATCATTCTGACCAAATTTCAGGTTGATTGAGCAAAAAATGTGGCCTCTAGAGTGCATACAAGGTTTTTCTTAGATTTGACCCTGTGACCTAGTTTTTGACCCCAGTTGACCCAATTTTGAACTCATTTGGGGTTTCATCAAGACAATCATTCTAACCAAATTTAAGTTGATTGGGCAATAAACGTGGCCTCTAGAGTGCCTACAAGGTTTTTCTAAGATTTGACCCTGTGACCTAGTTTTTGACCACAGTTGACACAATTTTTAAATTGTCAGAGATTTTATCAAGACAATCATTCCCACCAAAATATAGGTTGAACAGGCAAAAAATGTGGCTTCTAGAGTGCATACAAGGTTTTTCTAAGATTTGACCCCGTGACCTAGTTTTTGACCCCAGTTGACCCAATTTCAAACTTGTCCGAGATTTCTTAAAGACAATCATTCTGACCAAAATTAAGGTTGAACGGGCAAAAAATGTGCATACAAGGTTTTTCTTAGATTTGACCCCGTGACCAAGTTTTTTAACCCTAGTTGACCCAATCTTGAACTCGTCCGAGATTTCACAAAGACAATCATTCTGACCAAAATTCAGGTTGAAGGGCAAAAAATGTGGCCTCTAGAGTGCATACAAGGTTTTTCTAAGATTTGACCCTGTGACCTAGTTTTTGACCCCAGTTGACCCAATTTTGAACTCGTCCAAGATTTCATCAGGACAATTATTCTGACTAAAATTTAGGTTGAACGAGCAATAAATGTGGCCTCTAGAGTGCATACAAGGTTTTTCTTAGATTTGACCCCGTGACCTAGTTTTTGACCCTAGTTGACCCAATTTCGAACTTGTCCGAGATTTCACCAAGACAATCATTCTGACCAAAATTCAGGTTGAAGGGGCAAAAAATGTGGCCTCTAGAGTGCATACAATTTTTTTCTAAGATTTGACCCTGTGACCTAGTTTTTGATTCCAGTTGACCCAATTTCAAACTTGTCTGAGATTTCATCAAGACAATCATTCTGACCAAATTTTAGGTTGAACGGGGAAAAAATGTGGCCTCTAGAGTGCATACAAGGTTTTTCTAAGATTTGACCCTGTAACCTAGTTTTTGACCCCAGTTGACCCAATTTCGAACTCGTCCGAGATGTTATCAAGACAATCATTCTGACCAAAATTAAGGTTGAACGGGCAAAAAATGTGGCCTCTAGAGTGCATACAAGGTTTTTCTAAGATTTGACCCCATGACCTAGTTTTTGACCCCAGTTGACCAAATTTCAAACTTGTCCGAGATTTCACCAAGACAATCATTCTGACCAAAAATTGGGTTGATTGGGCACAAAATTTGGCCTCTAGAGTGCATCGAGGTTTTTCTTAGATTTGACCCCGTGAACTAGTTTTTGACCCCAGTTGACCCAATTTCGAACTCGCCCGAGATTTCACCAAGACAATCATTCTGACCAAAAAATTGGTTGAATGGGCACAAAATGTGGCCTCTAGATTGCTTACAAGGTTTTTCTTAGATTTGACCCTGTGACCTAGTTTTTGACCCCAGTTGACCCAATTTTGAACTCATTTGGGGTTTCATCAAGACAATCATTCTAACCAAATTTAAGTTGATTGGGCAATAAATGTGGCATCTAGAGTGCCTACAAGGTTTTTCTAAGATTTGACCCTGTGACCTAGTTTTTGACCACAGTTGACACAATTTTTAAATCGTCAGAGATTTTATCAAGACAATCATTCTGACCAAAATATAGGTTGAACAGGCAAAAAATGTGGCCTCTAGAGTGCATACAATTTTTTTCTAAGATTTGACCCCGTGACCTAGTTTTTGACCCCAGTTGACCCAATTTAGAACTTGTCCGAGATTTCTTAAAGACAATCATTCTGACCAAAATTAAGGTTGAACGGGCAAAAAATGTGCATACAAGGTTTTTCTTAGATTTGACCCCGTGACCAAGTTTTTTAACCCTAGTTGACCCAATCTTGAACTCGTCCGAGATTTCACAAAGACAATCATTCTGACCAAAATTCAGGTTGAAGGGCAAAAAATGTGGCCTCTAGAGTGCATACAAGGTTTTTCTAAGATTTGACCCTGTGACCTAGTTTTTGACCCCAGTTGACCCAATTTTGAACTCGTCCAAGATTTCATCAGGACAATTATTCTGAATAAAATTTAGGTTGAACGAGCAATAAATGTGGCCTCTAGAGTGCATACAAGGTTTTTCTTAGATTTGACCCCGTGACCTAGTTTTTGACCCTAGTTGACCCAATTTCAAACTTGTCCGAGATTTCACCAAGCCAATCATTCTGACCAAAATTCAGGTTGAAGGGGCAAAAAATGTGGCCTCTAGAGTGCATACAATTTTTTTCTAAGATTTGACCCTGTGACCTAGTTTTTGATTCCAGTTGACCCAATTTCAAACTTGTCTGAAATTTCATCAAGACAATCATTCTGACCAAAATTTAGGTTGAACGGGGAAAAAATGTGGCCTCTAGAGTGCATACAAGGTTTTTCTAAGATTTGACCCTGTAACCTAGTTTTTGACCCCAGTTGACCCAATTTCGAACTCGTCCGAGATGTTATCAAGACAATCATTCTGACCAAAATTAAGGTTGAACGGGCAAAAAATGTGGCCTCTAGAGTGCATACAAGGTTTTTCTAAGATTTGACCCCATGACCTAGTTTTTGACCCCAGTTGACCCAATTTCGAACTTGTCCGAGATTTCACCAAGACAATCATTCTGACCAAAAATTGGGTTGATTGGGCACAAAATGTGGCCTCTAGAGTGCATCGAGGTTTTTCTTAGATTTGACCCCGTGAACTAGTTTTTGACCCCAGTTGACCCAATTTCGAACTCGCCCGAGATTTCACCAAGACAATCATTCTGACCAAAAAATGGGTTGAATGGGCACAAAATGTGGCCTCTAGATTGCATACAAGGTTTTTCTTAGATTTGACCCCGTGACCTAGTTTTTGACCCCAGTTGACCCAATTTCGAACTTGTCCGAGATTTCACCAAGACAATCATTCTGACCAAAATTCAGGTTGAAGGGGCAAAAAATGTGGCCTCTAGAGTGCATACAATTTTTTTCTAAGATTTGACCCTGTGACCTAGTTTTTGATTCCAGTTGACCCAATTTCAAACTTGTCTGAGATTTCATCAAGACAATCATTCTGACCAAAATTTAGGTTGAACGGGCAAAAAATGTGGCCTCTAGAGTGCATACAAGGCAAATGTTGACGACGGACGTAGCACGACGGACGACGGACATCCACCTAACCACAATAGCTCACCTTGAGCACTTTGTGCTCAGATGAGCTAAAAAACACAAGAGGGCCTGAATTGCTCCACTCGCTTTAACATCTTTAGACTTTCATTAAATAAAGCTTACTTTAAATGAATACATTAACACTCCAAAATCTCTTAAGACCTATTTTATAATGATAAACTGGTTCAGGTCCATATTGCACCAAAATACTCAATCACAATGAACCTGCATCCCTTTACCCATCTTATTAAAACATAAGGTTCAGAAGGAGATATCTTTCAAAGATTTTTGGCCCAAAATAGGCCCCACCCTGCCACGCCCATATTTATGGGCCAATCAAAATTTCTTGAACAATTTAAGTTAAGGGTCACCCAAGGAACATTCATTCCAAGTTTCATTGAAATTTGCCCAATGGTTTAGGAGGAGAAGATTTTTAAAGATTTAAAAGTGAAAAATTGCCACGCCCTGCCACACTATTTGGGGGTCAATCAAAATTTTTTTAAACAATTTAAAAAGAGGGTCACCCAAGGTTCAATTAACCATGTTTCGTTAAAATTCGCCCATTGGTCTGGTAGGAGAAGATGTTTAAAGAAATAGTTTACTTACGCATGCACGGACGGTCGCACGACAGACACTCCGCCATGAAAATAGCTCTTTGGCCTTCAGCCAGTGGAGCTAAAAATGATATCCTGGTAGATCCAGATGAGATATGAGGGGTTCAAACAAAGCCCCATGTATTTTGGTTTCATTAAATCATTGAACATTCAAACACAAGAGGGTCAGAATAGCCCTAAACTTCTCATCTGAATTTTATTGGTTCAGTGGATGCTATTAACCTGTACGATCTGGCAAAGTTTTATTTACATTTGCTGAATTGTTTAAGATGTTATTCCAAGAAGTAACAGTGATAATAGATCCTGCCCAGCCATTCATTACTGAAAATAAGCCCCCACCCTGCCACGCCCATTTTTATCTGCCAATCAAAATTGTGCCATTGAAAGGAGATGTCAATCAAAGATTTAAAACTCAAAATTAAGCCCAGCCCTGCCACACCCATATTCATGACCCAATTAAAATTTTGTGACAATTTTTGAAAAGGGTCACCCAAGGAACATTTTGGTAAAGTTTCATTTAAATTTGCCTAGTGGTTCAGTCAAATATCTAATTGTCGAATGTCCATAAGACGAATTGATCTCTACATCGAAGTATTTTTCAAGTCCCGATCTATTTACTCTTTATTTCTATGTATTTCAACCTCCATACGTCGTTATCTATTGCTCGAAATTTTTCCGTACGTCTAACCAATTTCAAGGTCCCATCAGTATTGTTTGCGTGCTTTCACACCTCCATACGACGAACCCCAAACTTGATTGATGAAAATTTGAATAACGTCAGTTTTTTACACATTCGACCTGTCAACTTTAGTAATTGATATGCGCCATCTCTGTATTGGATATCGATTATTTATTTGTGTTTGATTGTTAGTAACAGATAGTGAATGTCAAAATTTGAGTTATTTATTGTTTTAGATTAAAAATGGTCAGTAAAAGGCATATGGCGTTACAATTGTAATTCACAATGACAGCGGAAGCAAGTAATGCCAATTCCACGCAGAACTTGATTGGTGAAGGACCCCGGTCAACCCGGGGGGATAGCCATCAACTCCGACTGACAAGGACCTGGTAACCAATCCAGGGGGATACTTGGATCGTCTGTCAAATGTGGTGCGGCCGTAAAAAGAAAAACTACACGATTGACACTTAGTATGAGGCAAGTATGGCAGTAGAGTTGAAAAAGTATCGAAGTTCCACTTGACAGTGTAAGACGCCCTCAGACTTCTACAACAGTCCTGGGCTAATGTCAAGCCCAAACTATTGCCAACTGTTTCAGACATGCTTGGTTCGCACCCAACCTCCTCCAACCCCCACCACCACCCCCAACAAAGAAGTCGACGATGACATCCCGCTCATCTACCTCCCATCCGGCATCACCCTAGAACAGTTCGCCAGTGTCGACAACCACATCCAAACACACGAACAGATAACAGAACAGACCATCGTAGAGACCATCATTCAACAACGCCAACAACAAGATCAAGACAGCGACACCGAGGAAGAACAACAACAACAAGATATTCCGCCTCCAATAATAAACGCAACTGTCAGTGCATTAGACATTAATAGAAATTTGGTTGAATCTCAAGACTCTGTCCCCGATAGTGTTTTTAGTGCTGTAGCCCATATAAATAATTTTGTAAATAAGTGGAAATTGTATGTACAGTAATCATTACCAAATATATTTTTGCTTGAGAAACGTGACATGTAAATCTCTAATACAAAAGCCATTGTCTCATAGATCTAACAGTACGGTCACTTTTGGAAGCCTCGTACAGCTACGAGTTCTTCTAAAAGAGACCATACTAAAACACATGTACATGTATGTTTGTAAATAAATGTTTTGTTTTTGCTTTTGTGATTTAAATGGTTTTTCTACGATTTGACCCAGTGACCTAGTTTTTGACCCAACTTGACCCAAATTCGAACTTGTCCAAGATTTCATCAAGATAATCATTCTGACAAATTTTCAGGTTGATCGGGCTAAAAATATGGCCTCTAGAGCATCCACAAGGTTTTTCTATGATTTGACCCCATGACCTAGTTTTTGACCCCATATGACCCAATTTCGAACTTGTCTGAGATTTCATCAAGATAATCATTCTGAACAATTTTCAGGTTGATTGGGCTAAAAATATGGCCTCTAGAGTGTCCACAAGGTTTTTCTAAAATGTGACCATGTGACCTAGTTTTTGACCCCATATGACCCAATTTTTAACTTGACCGAGATTTCATCAAGATTATCATTCTGACCAATTTTCAGGTTGATTGGGCTAAAAATATGGCCTCTAGAGTGTCCACAAGGTTTTTCTAAAATTTGACCCTCTGACCTAGTTTTTGACCCAACTTGACCCAAATTCGAACTTGTCGGAGATTTCATCAAGATAGTCATTCTGACCAATTTTCAGGTTGATTCGACTAAAAATATGGCCTTTAGAGCGTCCACAAGTTTTTTTCTAAAATTTGACCCCGTGACCTAGTTTTTGACCCAACTTGACCCAAATTCGAACTCGTCCGAGATTTTATCAAGATAAATATCCTGACAAATTTTCAGGTTGATTGGGCTAAAAATATGGCCTCTAGAGCGTCCACAAGGTTTTTCTTTGATTTGACCCCGTGACCTAGTTTTTGACCCCATATGACCCAATTTCGAACTTGTCCGAGATTTCATCAAGATAATCATTCTGGCCAATATTCAGGTTGATTGGGCTAAAAATATGGCCTCTAGAGTGTCCACAAGGTTTTTCTAAAATTTGATCCTGTGACCTAGTCTTTGACCCAACTTGACCCAAATTCGAACTTGTCGGAGATTTCATCAAGATAGTCATTCTGACAAATTTTCAGGTTGATTTGACTAAAAATATGGCCTTTAGAGGGTCCACAAGTTTTTTTCTAAAATTTGACCCCATGACCTAGTTTTTGACCCAACTTGACCCAAATTCGAACTTGTCCGAGATTTTATCAAGATAATTATCCTGACAAATTTTCAGGTTGATTGGGCTAAAAATATGGCCTCTAGAGCGTCCACAAGGTTTTTCTTTGATTTGACCCCGTGACCTAGTTTTTGACCCCATATGACCCAATTTCGAACTTGTCCGAGATTTCATCAAGATAATCATTCTGACCAATTTTCAGGTTGATTGGGCTAAAAATATGGCCTCTAGAGCGTCCACAAGGTTTTTCTAAAATTTGACCCCGTGACCGAGTTTTTGACCCATCTTGACCCAAATTCGAACTTGTCGGAGATTTCATCAAGATAGTCATTCTGACCAATTTTCAGGTTGATTGGGCTAAAAATATGGCCTCTAGAGTGTCCACAAGGTAAATGTTGACGACGGACGACGCACAACGGACGACGGACATCAAGTAAACCCAAAAGCTCACCTTGAGCACTTCGTGCTCAGGTGAGCTAAAAAGGGGATAATACAGTTACAATCAAGAGGAATATGTGCGTCCTGTCAAAAAGAAAGGGGTTTTGTCATCCTAATATACAGACTGAGGGGCTTTAAACCACCATAACAAAATGACCAAGGCCATTTTGTCCACCCTGCAAAGGGCTTTTTTCGTTGTTGTTGAACATTTATATAATGCAAAAATTATCTCTAATTTTGGAAAATTTTTCTGGCACCAATGGGAAAAATAAAGCCCCTTTTAAAAGGCTACTTCCCAATTCAAAAAGGGCTTATTAATGATAGCGCCTAGGAAAATAATGGAAGCTGCTTAATTGTCATTGAATTGAAACATTCAAATTTGTTAAATTTCGCCTTACTTGTAACAAATTATATATCATTTTACACATGTATAACTAAAAAATCAATGAAAAAAATAATCTTGAGTCAGAAATATACTTTAAGATGTTTTGTTTGCACTTAAACAAGTCCACCATAATGGCGTTATCTTCTATTAAAACCACGCCGAAACACGACATGTTTTTTAAAGCATGATTGAAAGACCAATTACATTCAAGCATTTGAATCAAAAATGATGTTATCACAGCACACTTGCATATCTGAGAAGGAACATATCCAGGTGCCCACAAGATGTGAAAGCCCAATGCTATCAGACATTGGTTCGCCCAATCCTGGAATATGCTGCACCAGTGTTGGACCCATAAACCACATCAAACATTGCCTAACTTGAATAAGTGCAGAGACGAGCAGCTAGGTTTGTCTGTGAAGACTACAGGACAACAAGCAGTACAAGTGGAATAATTGTCACTCTAGGCTGGCCCTAACTACAACAAAGATGTTCTGATGCCAGACTTGTACTAATGTACAGGATTGTCCACCACCAAATCGACATACCAGCAGACCAGTATTTCCACACAGGCACTGTCTCACTACAGCGGGGAAGAAATGTCAGCTATTTGGTACCCTACTGTCTTACTGATCCATACAGATTCTCTTCCTTCCCAGTAGCCATCCGCCTTTGGAACCAACTCCTAGCCCAGACAATCGCAGCTGAGACCCTGGAACTGTTCAAGGCTGGCCTGGCAACCCCCACTAACTGTAAAGACACTGCTTTTATCGGTTCTTAGCTGCACATTGTTTTCGCCTCACGCCAACCTTGTACAGTCACAGTGTGTTGATGTTCCAGAGGAGCCGTGCACTTATTGGGAAGAAGAAGAACAATGTGTAGATCTTACTTTCTCACTTTCTCTAAGCTAATCAAAAATTGTAAATTGAACCCTATAGATGTAATAAAAGCAACTTTGTTGATAAAAAAGAAATCTGTGAATAAGCAGGCAGTCTTATCATTTTTGCTAATGATGCCTAATATTATTCCAATACTATGAAATAAATTAAACGGAAGTCAATCAGGGACAATGAATTTAAATGGTAGGAAAGTTAAATTTTGGAATCTACCTGTGTGCATTATGTCACTGATATCAATACCAGAGTTAAAATCAATATCAAGGTTTATCAAATAGCACTTTGCATATCCCTGTATTTTTAGAGTCCCTGGTTATAACAGACTTCACGAAATACTGCCGGTCCCACTGACATTTCTGGTAAAAATCCTCCCAGTCCGGTAAGTTTCACATCAATACAGGACCGACTGACCTGTAAAATGTAGCCATATTCATAATATGTTCAAATGTTCTGTCTGGTGGAATTTGGTTCGGTCTGGTAAAAAATTCAAGTTAACCAGACCCACTGTCTGGTAAAATATATGGGTATTTCGTGAAGTCTGTTCTAATGAACATTTACATAAATAAGGTACACCAGGATATATTTATCGTCACATATCGAGTTCTCAACATACCCACATTCTCGATAGTTTATTTTCACGCAAGATTTCTGCAAACTTTTGACGACACCGGCCGGGATATCAACATTAATGTGTCAACTGCTTTTATCCAATCTGAATTGGTATCTTTTTGACAAAAAATATACAATAAATCAACAATAATCAGTGTCTGATCTAGGACGCGCGATTGCGGGAATCCCCGGCATTTCTTAAAGATCACGCATATTTTTTTAACAAGCGCGGGATGGTCGCGCAAAAAAAAATAAAAAAGGAATATCAATAAATCTAGCCTTTGACAGCAAGTCGCGTCGAACTGTTTACCATTTTCTTCGAGTGGTATCATAAGAATGACTTCCCTTATTGTTTACTATGGTTGACTTCGATTGCAACTAAGACCATGCGTTTGTTATCATAGTTATACCTACTATTGTATTTCTATTAGTATCAGTCGAAGTCGACCAACGATTTTACGAATCTTTTTAAACGAACATTTGAATACATTCATTTATATTTTCATTATGCGAGAAAAACATTGTCAATAAATAACATTTACTTTTGAAAAAAAATAAATATAGCTTTTTTTTTTGAAGTGAATTACTTATAAAAAAATTAAAAATCGTTTTTGTCAACAGGAAAATTCGAATTTTACCTTTGTTGTCATGGTAATAATCGAATCGTCTGCATTCGAAAAACAATGGATCAGACAGGAAAAAAACGGCGTTTTACCAATTTCTTTCGTCGTGAAACTCAAACAAATGTGGATGACGAAAATACGTTGACCAATGGGACTGAAACGGCGATAGAAGCAGAGTCACAAATTGACGACGCCATCGCAGATTCAGACTCCGTGTCACAAGAAAAAAAGTCAAAGCCCTGTAAATTATTTTTGTTTGGTTAAGCTAACTTGAAGTCCCCCATAGTAATTACAGATCCCCCATGTTTTCAAAACTAATGGGGGAATTTCCCCCATGTATTTCAAATCCTGGATCAGACACTGAATAATACTATGCTTTAAAACATTTATCCTTGAACCAGAGTTTTACACTATTCCCATTTTATCTCTGTGCTAGAAATCTTTTTTCTCTTTCATCCTTCATTCATATTTTAAACTACATGTCAATATCCGTTAAGGCACCTTTAACCAAAATGAGGTCAACCAGCTCTGCAGAAAATTCCCGCCAAAAGTTATATTTATTGAGGCCCAAAAGGGGAATATGTGTTATCTGCAATAATTGCTCCTAGTTTTGAAATTTACTTGTAACTAATGAAACAAGAGCTGTCACTGTAAGATGACAATGCCCCCGACACCGCTTTGATTTAGAAGTTATGGCCAATGTTAAAGTTTTTGGACGGAATGACGGACGGACGGACGGATGGACAGACGGACGGACGGACAGACGGACGGACAAGTCAAATTTATGATGCCTCCCTATCGGGGGCATAAAAATATAACTAGAAAGCCATGAATGGCTTGAGTCGCTCCACAGGCTTAGAATTCTTGTAAAAGCAAGTAAAAGTTTTGACAAGAATTTTAGATGTTTTGGGTACTACTGATGTTGAAAATGGTTTTCAAAGTTTCAACTAAATAACATATAGAGAAATGACCTCCGCCCAAAAAAGACATATTTTTCATCCAATCAAATAATTTTTGGATGCATGATAAAGGGTCACCCAAAGATCATACCAAAAATGTTTGATCGATATCCATCAGTAATATTGTGAGAAAATGATTTTCAAAGTTTACACTATATAACATATTGAGAAATGACCTTCACCCATAAAATACATACTTAATAGATTAAACTACGTTATATTATGGGCATGTCATTTTTTCTATGAATCTTTTTTTTTATTTGGGTTTTTCTGCGATACTTATAAATGGCAAAAATAAATTATTCTAATGCTTCTTCTATATTATTTTTTCAAATAAATTTTCAACTATGATCATTCCTGTTAGCGGCAAAATGGATTAAGTTTTCATCCAATCAAACACTTACAAAAATTGCATAACTTATATTTACTGTCGAGAACAGGGGTATGCGCCATTTGTAAGTTACTTTTCACACAAGTTTTGCAGATGTTTAATTTTAACAGCACAAACAACATATCTAAACTTTTTTTTATTTAATATTATTACATTTTGTGGCTTATTGATTAAAGTAAACATTGATATGATAAAAGGCCACATGTTCGCCCTCTCCGCAGAAATGTAAGGGAGATAACCAAAGCCTATCGAGAACTGAGTATTCCAGGATATCATCGTGATATACTCAGACCTCATTGTATCGATCTATCCACTGTAGCGATCTATTGACAAATCTTTGGATATTTTCACCAAAATGCCAAAATTCCAGTTTAACATAGATGACTAGGTCATGAGTAACTTATGAGGACTAAGATGTCAAGAATTATTAGAAAGGTGCTACATACTTGCCTTCAATTCCAAACAAAATGATAAAAAGGTTCTTGTTGAAATTAAAGAACTAGTGGTAGTTAAAACAATTTAAAAAGTGATGAAAAACCACTATATTCCAAAAAAGAACACTCGCCAAAACTAAATAACATTTCATTCATTTCAAATATAATAATCTTGGTACCGATTAGGCTCCATATTGTAAGTTTTGACATCATTTCCAACAATGCATTGATACAATGGAATGTCTTCAAAATTCCCTGAATTTAATATGGCTGCCTATTGTTGCCAATTTAATGCCAAAATAACTGTTAGGACTACCATTTTGTTTGTAGTGGTATGTTAAAGCACAAACTTATTTGGAATATCTATGCATTTAGGCAAGATTGATTATTTTCATTGCTTTTTATCAGTTAATGCTAAGTAGATCGATACAGTGGGGTTCCAGGCTATGCAAGTTCTAATAAAAATCCTGAATCTAAATGCCTATCGTTCCACCAGAAGAAAGTTAGATTGGTTTAATTGTGTTAAGATGAAAAATGCCAAACAAAGATCGAAATTAGCTTAATTATCCAGCTTACCGCTTTCTCTAAATGATCTCTGGCTAAGTCAGTGTTCTTTGTGTGTGTCAATAAAATATTTCCCAACTGCAAATGCGTGCGAGCTTCGATCTTCTGTGGAGGGTTCAAAGCAAAGATTGATTGAAGACAATGGATGCAAAGGCGAATATTTGGAGGCGAAGATGTTCTGAAATTTTCAGCAAGACCCAATAAAGCGGCATAACAATTCTCGAAATTATTTTCAGACGCCATTTTTGTTTTGATCGACAGCGGCTCTTGTCGGGTTTACAATTCTATTTTGAAAGAGGCATTTATGTACGGATAAAGTTGAAACCAGTCTCTTTCTGTTAGACGCTTAATCAAAGTACGTAAACTTTCATTTTAGCGTCTGCACTCCTGTGTGAGGGTGCGAGATCATGGCGAGTGTGTCATTTTTCATCCAGACATTAATTGCCACAATTCTTGGCTATGGATTTGCATTTTTGATGTCAGTGCAACTATTCTTCAAATTTGTTCGGTCACCTATAAGTTTTGTTAAAACAACTTTCTTCACAAAGAGGGATGTTATGCCAGCGTGTCTGAACGATCCCAGTCTGGGACAACATAAGTATATGTATCTAGAGGTAAGATTTTTACTCTGTTTTACTTTCGTTTAACGGCCAAATCGGCAAAATTCAATCAGAGTTCAGTAGGAGAAAAACTACATATTCAATAATTGACAAAATTGACAGTGTAACTACATCATATCCAATGGACCAATCATTCTTTTTTGTAATACAAAAGTTGAAAATTCAATGTCCTTTTTCCTTTTGACCTACATATATTTTAAGCAATTTCATTTTAAAAGAATTTCATTTGAATAATCCATTTAAGTGTTGATATTTTCTTGTAATGATCTTGAGATGCTCATGCACTGTTAAAGTCATAAAGATTGAGTTGATAAGATTTCTCTTGGCTGGAGTTTAAAAGCATTTTATGATATTACCACCTGTACAGCCGTTTAAACTATAATTGTTTTATGATCAGAAGGCAACAAAATAAACACCTGTATGTTAACCTAGCTATTGTGTCCTACTTGTATAGTTGGTGATAGTATGGAAATAATGTCTCTGGAAAAAGGCTGTAAAATGAATTATTGGAAAGAAATGAGTAATATGGATAAAGGGACTCGTAGGATGGAGCACAATTGTGGAATTCCCATGCCCAATTTGTTGGTGACAAAAACATTTTTCAAGATCGCTTGTCCATGGACAAGAAAAACTTCCTTCAAATATTGAAATAGTTTAAAATAGATCTCAATGATAAATCCTTGTAATATTCATATTAAAGAGTTTAATGCGGGGTAAAAAATTCATTTACAATGAAAAAATGCTAGGTTCCAACATTTGCTTCTATGACGACATTGTTTTCCAAAAAAAATACCTTTCTTTTTTGTAATTTATTTTGAATTCAATAAAATTTTCAAAAAATTACTTGTCCAGGATGAAATATTTCTTTCCGTACCCCTGTAGAGAATTGCAAATTGATGAATTATCATGTATACATTGGCAGATCCAGAAGGGGTTCAGGAAGTTCAAACAAACCCCTTTGAAGCCGTTTTTTTTTTTCATTTTCATACAGAATTTTAATTCACACTTCTTTTACTGTTCTAGATATATTCGATTGGGAAAAAGCTTTAGCAGACAGTATAGACTAAGATCAGCCTGCAAAGTTGTGCAGTCTGATCAGGACACAGTGTCTGATCTGTACTTAATTTTTATGTAAAATAATCTTGAGTATATTCCTTGATATGTCAAAAAATAGGAATTCTATTCAAATGAAATCTAAATTGATTCAGCAGGATAAGGTTTAAAATTGTGTTATACTAGGAGAAAGACCCCCCCCCCCCTTTCGTATGTTCCAACCTTTTTTACTGGAACCCTGGATCTGCCACTGTTATACAAAAATTTGATTGACTAGTCCATAACTCTCGATACCTAGGGTCATATTTGAGAAAATAGGCCAGCTGATAAGGTGCAAACAGATGTAATGTATAATTTATGGATTTATCCCAGGACAAACTTACCTCATATGAAAAGATCCTTGTCTTAATTTAAATAATCAAACATTCAATGATTGATGAATGTAAAGAGGTTTTAAAAGCCCTGGAAGTTTTTATGTCACAGTAAGAGTTCTGTCGCAATATACTGTGCCACAGAAAAAAAGCCCTTCTTTCATGACTACTACTAATCACATGTCTACAATAATGTGCTGGAAAGAAATTTTCTATCTCATGCAATAAGTCTGAGGTAAAAGTTGAACATGAAGACCTTCTTTTTCATTTACAATGAAATAGCTTATATGATAATATTTTATCATATATATTTTTAAAAAAATCAGCGAGACATTCCCCTGTGATTATCACAAAATGACAACAATATGACACAAAATCATAATTATGATAGGGAGCCTTCATGCAAACTTTCTCTTCTTAAAGCAGCTCTTTAAAGTTCTTATAATCACCGTGTTTCTCCTGATAAACGCTCCCAGGAGCTATATATAACATGGTCAGGAAGACCTTATTTAATATGCATTTTCTGATTTAAAAAAAAAATAAAAAAAACCCATTAAATTGATATCTTTTTTGCCCTTTTCCCTTTTAATTTGATGTGAATTTCCTCTAAACAATCATATGAATGATTGTTAAATGCAATTTTTCTCAAATTATGGAGAAGTCTCAAAAAGTTCCTAAAATTTAGGCATTTGAAGTGGATTTTCCTATTTCCTAGTAAAAAACATATAGGGGTGCTTTTATTAGGGAGGGCGCTATTATTAGAGGAAATATCTTATTTATGAAATACATGGAATATGGCATTTGATTATCAAAGGGAGACTATTAGATAGTTACTGTATTTCTACTAAGGTTTTTCATTATGAAAAAAATGTTGTTAAGAATTCTGGTTAGTTTTTAAATCATTTAAAATTGTTTGAGATATTGTGTGTATACAACAAGCTTATTTTATACTATTTTAACCTTGTCTAAAATGGTATCTTGTGGTTCAAATGAATAGGTAGTGACCCTTTGTATTGAGTTACCATTATCTCGTTAAAGTGTCATCATCTGATCCCCGCTGTTTTTGGTTGTAATTCATTTATAACCTAGCCTGGTCAAAAAATAGGTTCAATTTGGGTGCAAAACATCCTTTCCTTTTGTTCAAACTTAGTTATCACGTCATGATTAACATAACTGTGACTTCCATTCCTGGTGATGCTCTTGTCCGAGCGACTGTATCTCTTATGTGACAGTTTAGATTAAGCAACCATTTTCAAAATCCATCTCTTTAAATGCATGTATAATATTTGTATGTATTTGTCTTTGCCATATTCTGTTTGTTTTGTAAATGACCATAGACATATATATGTCGAATTTTGCCATTAAAGAATTGAATTGAAATATATCAAAATATCTAAAAAATCAGATATGATTGGTCTAAAAAGTAATTGTAAATGAATCTTATGTTTTTAAAACTCATTAGCATTGTCTCAATGGGAAGAATCTATTGAGTTTTAACAAAGTAGGATTACCGAGAAATTTTCAATTACATACATTCAATGAAAATTATATTTCTAATATAAAAAATAAGATGACTACTTTAGCAACCATTCTCTTTAATGACCCCTTTTTGGTGGTCCCATAAGTGGTCACTTACTACATGTTTCACTTTAGATGCTGCAGGGTGAAGTTCAATGAACTGACACACACCTGACTGCTTGACTAGTACTGTAAACGGCTTTATATTGGCGATGTCCACATTTGGCGTTTTTTCAATTACAAATTATTGGCTGTGATTTATTTTGGCGCGTTTTACTTTAACGCCAAAATAAAACACTTTATCTATATTCAATTTTTTCGTCGTTCAAAACAACGTAAGTAAAGGAAAGGCAATTTCTAGAGTAATGTCATCTTTCTACAAACCCAACAATTGTTTGTTTTTACCTTTTGTTATAGTTATAACGCGTGTACAAGTTTTTCACACTTTTTCACTGTGATTTTCATTACAATGTATCAACCAACTTAGATCTGGAATCTTGAAATTGAGGGATAAGTGCAATACGATTGTAAGTGCCTATAATTTATAGGCACTTACAATCGTATTGCGCTGACCCGTCGGAATAATCAACATTGTCAACAGATTTTCTTCTTCCAATTCGAACCAGTATTGTCTGCATATCTTTGATATAACTTTAATTAACATTGACTAAAATGTATAGATTTCATATCCAACATACTAAAGAATTTATCATTTAATAATGACAAATATTGGCGGTGGATTAATTTTGGCGCATTTTAGCTTGACAGCCAATAAAGCCAAAATAAAACCACCGCTAAAATTACCCCGTTTACAGTAAGCTCCATGTCTCAGGTTTGTGCCACTGACTGGTAGCAAGTTTAATCTTATAACTATACAAATATCCGTGTGATAACATCCCGTATCATATTTTGTATGATATCACATAGTTATTTTTAGAACAATGATATAATGAGGTTATTTTTAGTAACTTGCATTTCTGTTAGAAACTTCAACAAACTGGGTTGTGAGAATTGATAATTGTCTCGGCAGAGCCTCGACAATTTTCAATTCTCCCAACCTCTTTAGATATTTTTTTTCATATAATACACTAAGTACATATTACACATTCATCCCATGTGTGACATGTTGCCCTCACTGGGAGATCATGTGACTTTTAATTTTTATATAACAGTATACCTAAGTTTATTTGACCAGATATTGACCTCTTGTATAAAATTTCCTTTTATATTTGAATAACTGGCATATTTTGTCAATATACAAAACATATTATCTATTCAATACTGTTTGTAATGCTTATAATTTTGTAATGAAAGTACATTCCAAATAGAAATGAACATATTTTTTAATATATTATCTAATGACAGGGGTCAAGTTAAGGTTAATACAAGAGCACCGAAAGTGGATGCCAACGCTCAGCTGTTTATTATTTCTTTGGCAAATGCAAATATATATGAACTTGGAACCTACAGAAAGGTCTTGTACCAAGCAATGATCATGGCAAATATGAAGGCTCTTTAACTTACCATTCATAAGTTATGACCAAGGTTAAATGTTTTCAAACAAATTTGACCTTGAAAAATGACCTTGACCTTGAGTGATGGCCTTGAATATGGTACCTACAGAAAGGTCTGTCCCAAGCAATGATCATGTGAAATATGAAGGCTCTATGACTAACCATTCAAAAGTGATGACCAAGGTCAATTTTTTCCAAACAAATTTGACCTTGAAATGATTGATGACCTTGAACTTGGAACCTACAGAAAGGTCATGTCCAAAGCAAGGTTCATGTGAAATATGAAGGCTCTATCACTTATTATTCAAAAGTTATGACCAAGATTAATTTTTTTTAAGAAATTTGACCTTAAAAAATGACCTTGACCTTGACTGATGACCTTGAACTTGGTACCTACAGACAGGTCTTGTTCCAAGCAATGATCATGTGAAATATTAAGGCTCTAGGACTTACCATTCAAAAGTTATGACCAAGGTTAAAGTTTGTCACACCAACGCCAACAACAACGACAACCCAAAAGACGCCAAGGCGATCATAATACCTCAGGTTTTCTTCGAAAGCAGCCGAGCTTAAAATAGGGTGAATCAATTTAATGTTTAAGCTGTAAATGAATTATGACTGTAGTATAATGTATTAACATTCTGATCCAAGGACTTACTTATGCCATACAAAAAGGACCTTCACAGGGTATAATAAAGTAGTTCAACATATAACGTAGAGGGGAGATGTGGTTTCTTAGTACTGGTAGTGTGTACCAAATTTTGACTGAATTTCTGCTTGAGAATGATATAATAAGGCTCAAAGGAGGAGGGGAGAGGTCATTTAAACACACTCAACCCTACCTGCCCAACTCCAGACCACTTCTAGATCTGCCAATGTTTGATTAACTTAATTGTTTAGCATGTGGTGTATTGTCTGATTGTCATTTGTTTTGTTTGTTAATCATGGATGAAAGAAATATCAACTCCAGTTGACCTGTGCTGCAACCCATCTTTTTTTTATTTCTTTTGTATTCACAGAGTTCTCTTTCAGCTTGAGGGTTCAAAAATAATTCACATTAACAAAATAGACCAAGTAATTAAGGTCCTTAGATTTATTTATGGTACATTCTGAAATTCTACAGTTAATAAGTGTTTAATATTTTACTTTTAACAAAATTGAAATCAATCCTGACTTTGTTTAATTTAAATTACTATCATTTATAGCTTTTGGTGTTTAAAGAGATATATGAGCCGATATATCATACAATGTTGGGCATTTTATGTCCATTTTAAGTCCAAGCATAAAAAAGATAATTTACAGTTCACCCTACTACATAAATCATACTGGTATAAAATTATATTTAACTAATGTTACTTTGTCTAATGCATGACATACTTGTCACAGTAGGCGGAGGTTTCTGTGAATAATTATCCTTTTTATTTAAACTTGTTAAGAAATATTTATTAAAGTAAAGCGTTTGATATCACCAACATTTTTGCAATCCAAGGGTTCTAGCTCCACTATGTTCCTTCGTAAGGAACATAGTGGAGTTAGAAATTCTTTGCTTAAATGCGAAGATGTATCACCCAAAGCTACTGCTATATTTACGAACACTTCAATGGGTAGGTGATGCCAAACCAACAATTTTTAGAAGCATATCAGCCCTGTGTTCAGGATGTCAAAATGGTTCAAACTGTCTCTAAAAATATACCCAGCTTTGCACTTGCACTTGCATGCATAGTGGCGTATAATTTGCACACAGTTCGTCATGGTTTGTTATCCTGAACTGCCTAAGGATGATGGCACCCTGAAGTAGACAGGCATTGTCCGTAATCCATCCCTAACAATCTTAAAACTTCTTCTTGTCTTTTTCACTGAGCCAATTTCAATTAACTTTTGAATTTTCCTTTGGTGATCCTCTCTAGAAATTGTTTGTGAAATTTTGATTGGTTGATAAATTCAGGTTATGGCATTTTTTCACTTTGAATTCTTTGAATGAAATCTCCTTTGCAAACAGGCCATTGGATGCTGTGCTTAATTTTTACCTTTTTATTTCATTTAATATAACTTGATTAATCTTTGTAAATTCTGCCAGTTTCTTTCTGTTGCCGTATTCAATGCCCTGACTATTATTCAAAAGATCCAGTTTATACTATTTTCAATAAGGATGAATGTTCACATGCATCAATAAATTGTGAAAATAAAAATCTCATGTTTCATTACCCATATGAAATAAAATCAAATAAAAGGATAGAAAGTCAAAATTGGGGCAGATGTTTGTGGTTTTGGGGACTCAAATATTTGCTTACAATAATCCAAAAGAGTGTGTCAATTCATAGGATTGTGTGTATCAATGTAAATGGTTCATGCAGTCAAATATTTTCTTTAACTCTTTAATTTAAGAAGTGCCAATTGATTTTTGTGCATTTTGATCACCTGAAAAATTGGTTTTATCCCTCAATGAAAGCAATTTTGAGAATGCAGCTTTAAAATGTAAGCCTGTGCACAAATCTTTCCTTATTGTAATAATTATGTCTCTTTGTGGAAATATCTTGACATTTTAGGTTCATATGATTTAAGATGTAAGAAATTAAGCAATTGTTTTTAAATTCATGGAGGCATGAAACTAAAATTTTAAGCACATTGATTCATGAATCTGCCATTTAAGTATGACAGCCTTTTAGTTTTAAACATCTCTGTTAAATACAAATTATTTTTGAATGCAAAAACTAAATACATGTGTAGATATAATTTTTGAAAACTTTGTTGTTGATGAAGAAAATGCCACCAGCAAGTTTTTTCTTCATTTACAATAATATTTACAATAATATTTTGTAGCAAATCATTTAAACATTAAGATGATTTATTCTTGAAATCTATTTCATTGCATTTTTCAATCTGCCTGGATATAGCCCTGATAATAGTACTTCCCAGGCTGTCATTCAATGTTGAATTAGAAATAAATAAGGTACACTACTCATGTTTTACTATTTCAATTACCAATTACCTCCCATATTCTCAAAAACTGACACTGATCAGCCAGTCAGAGGAATATAAGCTGATTAACACTTCCTGTTTTACAAAATTTTGGACCTGTCCAAATTCAAAAGTTTTGCAGATGAAAATTTAAAGTGGGTTTAATTTAAAAAATAACCATTCTGTAGGGTAGAAAATTTTGTAGAAAAAGAAGAAATTGTTTGTCATAAACAATTTCCTCATTATCATTCTCTTGTTGAATTTTGCTCATTTCACAAAACTTCAGATTAGTGGGATGAAAGCAAGTCTACCCTTGTAAGTACTTGCCGAAAGCCAAGTGGCCTTGGAATATTTTCTGAGCTTGTCTGAGAAGAAAAAAGGAATCAAGCTTACGATAGACAAATCAGGCTTGAGAATATGGCACCCCTTGTATGAAAATAGATAAACAAAATGTGAAACTTGCTGATGAAACAATATATGAAAAATATTTGAATGCAAGTTGCAGATTATAGAAAGTTAAAATGCTGATAATATCTAATAAAATTTAAGTTAATGTAAGCAGGTAATGCATTTAAGATGTCAGCTTGAATTTTCACATTAAATTTTAGTGAATCCACCATAAATGCAATAGATTAAATCAAGACATTCACTTTATCATTGTCATTTTATGTATTTTTTCTCCTTCTTCTTTTTTTGGATGTCTTGTCTAATTTTTTTTTTTTTTTTATAGGGAGCTATAATCTTTGTAGGACACATTTGTAATGTTTTCATTGACCAGTGTCTATTCTATTTTAGCACTTCTGAAAAATCCCGTCCTGTTTTTGAAGACGAAAGGGGGGGGGGGGGGTCCATAGAGAAAGAGCAAATATTTTCATCTTTTTTAGAACGTTGTTGATCTTCATTAACCCCCCCCCCCCCCCCCCCATATTCAAATCCTAGAATAGACACTGATTGACTAAATAATACATAAATATAACTGTTTCTATCAACAATTTAATGATTGATTTAATTTTATTTAATGAGTGAACAACAAAATCATCAGTGGAAATTGAGTTTCTATGAAAAAAAAGGTAATGCTACCAATGCTTTAATTATGTCTTAACTCTTGTCCTGCTGAACCTGAAATATTCCTGCTTTGGCAGGAGCTATAGAAAAACATCAGCTTGCAAATTATGTGCAGTCTGATGTTAGTCTACACCACATGTTTCTCACTTTCAAACCAGAATTGTTAATAGATCTAGTTTTCCAAATAAAAATTGACCTACAGTTGGAAATTTCAGTGCTTTTTGCCCTTTGATTTTGATGCAAATTTATTAGCCAAAATTTATTCAGCATGACAAGCGTTAAGATATTCTTTGATATTGTACAAAATATCTAACTTATAAAAATCAAGGAAAAAAAGGTCTACAACAAATTCAGCCATATTGAAAAAATATTCTTATTCTTGGCCATGTGAGATGCAGTGGAAATTATAAACTTCTCCTTATAAATGCCCCCGGCAGTTATACAAAAAAGGTCTGGGAGCATTTATCTAATAAGCACTTTCAGATTTAAACATCATTAAAATTGACGTCTGTTAGGCCTTTTTCCCTTTTATGTGAGGGGAATTTCCTCAAAATACTCATAAAAATGATTGTCTATAGGAAATTCATCTCAAATTAAAGAAGAAGTCTCAAACAGTTCCTAAAACTTTAAAGGAATTTCAAGTAGGTTTTCTTAGTAAAAAAAGTAGGGGTGCTACTATTATAAAAGCTGCCGTCAGTTGGTAGCGTGTCGGTCTGTCAACCTAAAGGTCCCGGGTTCGATCTTGGACGGCAACACTCATTCTTTCTGACTATTTGTCTCTCACCAATGTGTTGATAATCGTACACCTATGTGAGATAGCAGCTTGAGGCTGGGAAAGGATGTGGTAGTTGTACTGGTGAGAGAAATACAAGGAAACCATTGTTAGGTGCTCCAGCCTCCGTGATATAACTAAAAAATGTTGAAAGTGGCGTAAAACTCCATTCAATCAATACTATTTTAAGAGGAAATACGGTATGCCAACATTCAGGTTTTCTGAGTTTGTGTTTTGTTCTTCCCAAGATGCATGGTCAGATATGTACACCGAGGCTCAGATAAGAATATAAAGAAGCATATAAATATGACCTTATTATAAGGTCAAATTGATTATTTCTTTATATTTTAATCAGACTTATATAATTAAATAAATATATTAGATGGAATTCATACTTAAAAGTACAAATGGAAACCAGTAAAATATTTATTCAATCATAAAAGTTATTGTTGTTTAAAATGGTTTGAATTACAGCATTGTTTAAAAATTTTGGTTAATTTTAATTATTTCTTAATCAAATAAGAAATATAAACAGATCTAATGGTGAATTTATTTCCTAAAGTATGATAAATATTCCTGACACTCCTAAGAAATAAGCCACATGGCCCAAGAATTCAGTTGAATAAATAATGGTGTAAAAGAGAAATTAATTGTAACCCTTGTCAAGCTGAACCCAGAATATGTATTTCTTGACAGGAGGTCAAGATGATTATATGAAAATCAATTTAACCCTTTCCTGTTTTACAAAATTTTAGACCTGTCCAAATTCAAAGGTTTTGCAGACGAAAATTTAAAGTGGATTTAATTTGAAAAATAACCATTCAGTAGGGTAGAAAATAGTGTGGAAAAAGAAGAAATTGCTTGTCAGAAGCAATTTCTTCTTTTTTCACAATGTTTTCTCAATTATAAAATCACAGGCACGTAAAAGCAGGGATTAAACAGCAAAGGTTTCAGATGAAATACTAGTTAACCCTTACTCTACTATTTTTTTCAAAACTTTAAGTGTATTTGGGGCTCATTTCAATGCAACCATCCTTTTGATAATAAATAACAAGAAATTCATTATGTGATTTTAAGGACTGCATTTTTTACTTGCTGTTCTTAGTTTATGTCTACCAAAGCTTTATATAAGCAGTGAATAAATTATTTTGAAGGGATAAAATTTGAATGATAAGAATTTGGTCTTTGAAAAAGTATATCTAAATCAAGACCGGAAAAGTATTCCATATTGTTAAAAATGTTTGACTAATCACTTGATTCAAGAACACCCATATTCTAGCTAATTTCAGATCAAAGTGCTTTATTTATTGATCGATATCTGATGGCATAATCTCTCTGTCTGCCTGTCCAACTGTCTGTGTGTTAATAATTATAAAAAAGTCTCCTAAACTAGCAATAATAGATTTCAACCAAATCTAACATAAATGGTCCTTACATGTACTGCTTTTAAAAAGCTTCCAGAATTTAAATCCATGAACAATTCTGAGAAATTTAATTTATTATATGTGACCCATCACTCAAAAAGGGTAGTGCGTAGAGTGTCGACCCTAGTCAGACTGTGCGTTCTGACTGTGCAGAATGCGCAGACTGACATGGGTCGAAACTTTTTGCACTGCGCTTATTTTCTGGATCAAGAATGATCAGTCTACCTTCCAGTAAAAGAATTTTGGAAATGCAACTTCTTGTTGACCTATGCTGGACCCAGTCTCTTTTTCAAATATTGATTTTACAAAGTTCCCAGATGGCCTCTTTTTGTGTGATGGGTCATATATATATTTAAAAAAAATAATTTTTTTCTTCCTCCTTGTATAATTTTTTATTACTTGTCTGTGAATTTGATTCTGATGTACACATGTGAATTAATATTCAGGGATATTTGGCCTAATTTTCCAAGATCAAACAATAGCTTCCCAACAGTTCTTTTAGTTCTTTGATTTCAATCACCATCCAGAGCATACCAAAGCAACAGCATGATCAGTCAACTGAAAGAAAACAGTTTAGTTAGGTCATCCCCTGCAAACATTTTTCAAGAAATGACAGCTCAAGAACTTCTTGAACATCTAGATCTAGTTCTTGAACCAGATTTTGAACTTAACTTTCTTGAACTCTCATTTAAGGTTATTGAACTTGACTTCAAGAACTAGTTCTAGAACTGGCTCACAAACTAGTTCTAGAACTGGTTCAAGAACTAGTTCTAGAAGTTTAAAAAGTAGTTCTTGAAACAGTTCTAGAAAGAAGTTACTGAACTGCTTGAAATTTCTTTTGCAGAGGAATTGTTCAGGGATTGCGTTGGCTGACATAGTCTCATTTGACAGTTCACAAGAAATTCTCAGAATTTGGAATAATTTGTAAGGATGGAGTGATGCATGTCATAGGTTTTGATTGATTATACCATCTGAATGAATCATAGAGCACTATAAAAGTGCCTGATTCACCTAAAATTTAATACTTTTTGTTACCTTGCCATTGAATAACCACAAAGACATAAGAAAATGCTCAATTTAACACAATTTTTCATATTTATCATATTACCAAAATAAGAATTTGAAAACATTGAAAAAAAAGGGAAAAAATACTTGATGCCAAGTAATTTCTCCTTTCCTCACAATATTCTTTATGACCAGAATGATAGAATATGATATGATAAAATTTAGAGTTATTAGTGGTTTTATACGCCCGAAGGGCCGTTTTCTGTTATGGTCCTGGTCGTCTGTCCATCCTGTCTGTCTTTCTGTCTGTCTGTTAGCAAATTTTTGTGTGTGCAACTCCTCCTAAACTATCAATGGGAATTAGCTGACTTTTGGCACAATTACTCCCTATCATGTCTAGTTATGCATAAGACCTTTTAAATTCAAATCGCTCCAGTCATTCCTGAGAAATCTTGAATTATCTGCCCTTGAATTGAACGAAATCACTGTCTTTTGTGTACAAAACTCCTCCTAAACTATCAATTGGAATGAGCTGAAACTAAATACAATTACTCCCTTTGATGTCTAGTTGTGCATAAGACCTTTGAAATTCAAATCACTGCAGTCATTCCTGAAAAATCTTGAATTATCTGCACTTGAATTCAATGAAAATTACTATGTTTTGTGTGTAACTCCTCCTTAACTATCAATGGAAATGAGCTGAAACTACACACAATTACTCCCTATGATGTCTTGTTGTGCATAAGACTTTTTAAATTCAAAATGCTCCTGCCATTCTTGAGTTCATAATCTTGAATCATCTGTGGTTGAGTTGAATGAAAAGAAAATTTCTTGTGAGCTCACTTCCTCCTAAATTTTGGATGGAAATGAAAGAAAACTTGCCATAATGACTCATTAGGTTGTCTATTTGTGCTCAGGACTAAATATGTTTTCATATGTAAAGTAGATCCTATGAAAGGGTCATATTATGTTATGGCCTTAGTTGTTTGTCTGTCTGTTTGCAATTTTTTAAGCTATCATTCAAGCTCACGTTACTGACAAGCCAAGGTTACTGACAAACCCCATTGGGTGTATATGTGCCGCTCTTTTTATATAGTTATATGCTCCTACAGATATTTTGAATTGAACAGGTACATTACAACAATTTACACTATTTTACACCACCAATAAAAGAATGCCATTAATAATAGCTAGTTCAACCTATCAAGAAGATGGCCATTAAAAATGTTGACAATCACTTCTTATATAGGTATAATCCTCATTTTTTCCCATGGCAGGACAGAGCCTGAGTGATGGGTTGTTGCACTTAAGGTTAAGGTTAAATCTGAGCTTTCATTTATGATAACTTTTTTGACATAAATAACTCTAATCCTTAAATCGTTGGTTGGTTACCAAACTCTCATAACTTCAGCTTGTGAAGTTACGAGTCTTTTTGTAACCAAACAGGGAAATGTGTTCTCTTTTTCTAAGCACGTGAATCCTTTTGGTTTTTATTTCCACGCATTTAAGATCATCGCCAACTAACATTTGAAAGAACCCAAAATAATGAAAAGAAAACTCGCCAAAATTAGGTCACAGCTAAGCCACGCCCTGCCAGTTGAATAATAATAAAGAATATATAGAGGATAATCGTTTGTTTCAGTGTAAGATAGATTCATATTTCATTGAGTGAACAACAAAAGCTATATTTTCACGAGTGAAAATATATCTTTTGGTGTTCACGAAATGAAATATCAATCGATCTTACTCGAAAAACAAACGATTATTCTATTTCTTTATTGTAAAAATGAGACAAAATGTGAAATTTCTAGGATATATTTTGGTAAAGCGCGTCATTTTGCGCGTGATTGCTATGCGACGTTCATTGTGACGTCACTTTTTTCGCCCAACATTGATGACGTCAGATAGGATTTAATGCACAAAAGCAGGGTATAAGTTTTTGATAATTTCACTGCTTTTGCGATGAGATTATCAAGTGATAATCTACCGTTATTTCTTGATAAACCACCGAAAAGCCATCAAGAAAATGTTTTCATGTGTAATGTTGAATTATATTCTGTTTATATATTTCAGGAGGTTAAGCTCCACTATGTTATTTCTGGTGATGAGGGTAAACCGTTAATGCTGTTTGTTCATGGGTTTCCAGAGTTCTGGTATTGTTGGAAATATCAGATAAAAGAGTTTAATAAAGATTACAGGTAAATAGAAAAATAATGTGAAGTACATGTATCTCGAGAAAATTGTTTAAATGTTTGTACCATTTTTATACGCTGATCGTAGACATTACATATTTTGGGATCACCAGTGTGGTGTCAAGGTATTTGGGCATCTGGATGACTGGGTAGTGTCTACCTCTTTGTCCAGTGCATAAGTCTGTCACCTTATGTCCGATTTACTTGAAATTTGGTAGTTTTATTCTTCTCCTGCAGTGTACAAGAACAATGAATATACCCGACTTTTTATTGCTCTTTGTTGTTTTTCAAATTTGGATATTGTCTGGAGCATATCTCTAAAAGTATTCCAGCTATGATCATGAAACTTCATGGAAAGATTGATCTTATCAAGGGAAGTGCAGTGCACAAGAACCATAACTCTGTCTGGCTATTTTTTCATTTATTGTCCTATGTTTTTTTAATCATACTTGGATCTTGTCCGGAGCAGCGTGATAAAAGTATACTCCTACTACCTATATATTTATCTGTCTACCTACACAAAAATTGTCTTAAAGATATTTAATCAATACTAAAATTATATTCTAAACCCAAACTTACATCAAGCTGTATGACGGGTATATCTTGTGACAATTTGGCACTTTGTTCTCCTAATATAAGCTCCCATAAGCTATGTATAAAAATACCATCTGACAGGGAGCTTTAAAAGTTTTTAATTCCCATTTTCTAAAACAAAATATATATCATATTGGAATAGGAATGTTTTTCTATTTCCCTTTGATTTAAGATTTGTATACCCCCCCCTCAACTATGTTTGGGGGGTATATAGGAGTCAGCTGTCGGGTGGTCCATCCATCTGTAGCATTTTTTTTCCGCTTAATTTCTCAGCAACTAATTGGCTGATTTCATTGATACTATACAGAAGGATCAGTACGTATCAGTCAAAGATGTCTAATTGATATTTTAGTTACGATCTATTGACTTTTGACAAGAGTTATGGCCCTTTTCTGGAAAATTACTTTGCATTTTTGACAAGCACTTGTAAGGGGGTAATAGTGGACAGTCTAGTTTAAATTTCCTTTGTTTCCTTTAAACAATTATTTAAATGATTTCTAGAGGAAGTAAACATCAGATTAGAGAACAAGATTTACAAAATTGTTAAAATTCAGGTAATTTCAACCAACAAAAGTAAGGTTTTCTATTGAGCCTTAAATAGCTTAAGGATACTATTACTTTGGAGGGTGCTCTTATTAGAGAACATGAAATCATTGGGGGGATATTGTTTTTGCCATATCTATCCGTCCCTATGTCCGTCCGTCCATACAACATTTGTTTCCGCGCTATTTCTTGAAAACTATAGACTGGATTTCAATGAAACTTGGCACACAGCTTCACTACAATAAGAACATGCGCATATCGTCAGGGTTACCTGGTTCGACCGCCGAATTTAGAGTTACTGCCCCTGACTGTGTAAGCCATATACATACAGAGTGATATTCGTTTCCGCGCTATTTCTTGAAAACTAAAGGTTGATGTAGATAAAAGATAACCTGTACCTAAGTTTGATATTAACTCCATTGACAATGAAAATATTTTCGGCGGGGGATATCAATTCAAGGAATTTGCTTGTTCATATTTGTCAGACTTGGTTGTACTAGGAAGATTGATATACATTACAATTTCTAAAGGTTTTGAAAATGTTTTTGCTTCCTGAATGTTGGAATGGAGAACTTGTTGATTGATTTATTTACAGAACAGTAGCTGTTGATATGAGAGGGTATGCAGACTCTGATAAGCCTTCTGGAATAGAAAACTACAAAATAAATAAACTATCAACTGATCTAAAACAACTGGTTGCTGCTCTTGGTTGGTAAAACAACAGTACCTTAGTTTAATGTTGGGTTAATCCATTACCAAGTTTCAAGCTTTGTGACTGGTACAGTTTCAAAGAATGTGCGGACTTCAATGTTAAGTTGATATTTTAAAAATCAGTTTGTCTTTTGTGAAGAAAACATTGTGGACAATAGAGAAATTGCTTGTAACAAGCAATTTCTTCATTGTCCCAAAATGTTTCTTAAACATTTTTCTTTCAGATGCATCAAAAAGCAGGATCATAGGTGAAAGGGTTAACCAATTAGCACACAATTCTACTATTCTCTGGCCATCATAAAAGAAAGCTTCTGGAAACATTGTAAAAAATACAAAAAAACGCTTGCATAATTTAGAAATTTCTTCTTAAGGTAGTTACTGGCACTTCTTAAGGTAGTTACTGGCTGTGTTATGCTCATTTATTTTGAAATTTGCTCAACATGTGATTTATCTGGAAACTTCGTAACCTTCCAAAATTTTGGGAATTGTCAAGCAGGAACAAGTGACATAAATAAAACATCATGAAGACACCATACCATAAAAGGTATTATTCTGTACTGGAAGAGCAAGAATTAAAAGTGTTTGTAATACATAGTTTCCGTTTCCATCTTAAAAGCAATTTCTTCATTTACCACAGTCCAAGTTATCAATCATAGAGGATACAGTCTGTTTTTATGCCCCCACACTGAAAGATCAGAGGCATTGTGTTTTGTCCAATGTTCTTGTCTATTAATCTGTGTGTTCATTTATCTAACTGTCTCCCCAAAACTAAAACATTTGGCGAAACTTTTGATTGGTAAGTGATTAAGGCATCAGATTTCACATTTGAGTTGCTTTGGAAAGATCTCTCTGTAATGGTACAATTTTTCAACATCATGAGTCAAGGACATTTTCAAGGTCAAATCTTGAGGTATTGTCATCAAAATGGCTTTCTTTGCTTTTGTGTGACAAACCTTGACCTTGGTAATATCTTTGATGTCATTCAAGATATTTTCATGAAACATGGCATATGTGTTTGCTATCACAAAAAATGGGTTACCTTCTATTTCAGGTTATGAGAGTTTTGTATTGGTTGGTCATGATTGGGGCGGTGCGGTGGCCTGGAATTTTACATACTCATACCCAGAAATGGTGGATAAGCTGATAATCATGAATGCCCCACATCCTTATACATTTAGAAAATACTTGATGACCAACTCATCACAGCGTAAAAAATCTTGGTATGTTGTTGATTAAATTGTTTTCAGGCCAGCGTAGCATTGTCAACCTTGGTGTTGGTCTAGGTATTGTTGTTTAGGTGATAAACTAAGAACTTGGTCAAGTTTCTCTTGTTATTGAAGATATCTTCATGAAACTTGGCATGTGTTCACCTCCACAAGAGCTATCCAAACTGTTTAAGGGGATAACTCTGAAAGCAATTTTTAAGAGTCATTCCCCCTTATTAGCTCACCTGAGCACAAAGTGCTCAAGGTGAGCTATTGTGATCGTAAAATGTCCGTCGTCAGTCGTGCGTCGTGCGTCGTCCACAATTTCTTTAAACATCTTCTCCTCCTAAACCAGTGGGCCAATCTTGATGAAACTTGGCAGGGATGTTTCTTGGGTCAAGCTCTATCAAAGTTGTTCAAATAAATGAAATCCACCCTTAACTTTCCCTTTACCCTTAACAAAAAGGGTGAAAATATGATTATCTTTCAAAATCTTCTTCTCTGAAACTAGAAGGCAGACAGCTTTCATATTTGGGATGTAGCATCATCTAGTGGACCTCTACCAAGTTTGTTCATATTAAGACCCTGGGGTCATATTTGGGCTTTGCCCGGGCCCAACCCTTTTTACATAGAATCAAAGAGCGAAAAGCTTTAAAAATCTTTTTCTCTGAAACCAGAGGGCAGACAGCTTTCATATTTGGTATGTAGCATCACCTAGTGGGCCTCTACCAAATTTGTTCATATCAAGACCCTTGGGTCATATTTGGGCTTTGCACGGGTGCATCCCTTTATCTCTTATGAGCATGAAGGGTAAAAAAATGGAAATCTTCAAAAATCTTCTTCTATGAAACCAGAAGGCAGACAGCTTTTATATTTGGTATGTAGCATCATCTAGTAGACCTCTACCAAGTTTGTTCATATCAAGACCCTAGGATCATATTTGGGCTCCATCCGGGCGCAACCCTTTTTACATAGAATCAAAGAGTAAAAATCTTTTAAAATCTTCTTTAATCGAAACCAGAGGGCACACTGCTTTCATATTTGGTATGTAGTATCATCTAGTGGGCCCCTACCAAGTTTGTTCATATCAAGACCCTTGGGTCAAATTTGGGCTCCACCCGGGCGCATCCCTTTCAGCTTATCTGAGTACTCATGGGTGAAAATAGGAAAACCTTCAAATATCTTCTTTTTTGACACCAGTAGGCAGACAGCTTTCATATTTAGTATGTAGCATCATCTTATGGACCTTTTCCAAGTTTGTTCATAATCAAGACCCTGGGTTCACATTTTTGGTCCACCCGGGTGCATCCTTTTTTATATAGAATCAAAGAGCAAAAAGGCATATCTGTCTTGCTCTTTGCTGAAAACGTTCCATGGTAGTGATCTTAGGCAATTATCTTCTTTTTGACATCTGCCTATCTAATTAATGTGATGTCCCAGGGGTCAAAGAGACTCAGGTGAGCGATCTAGGACCATCTTGGTCCTCTTGTTTGACTTATATTTTTGACTTGTCCATTACCTGCTTGCCAAGAATTAGTAACCTTAGGCGATGCTATTGTTAAATACATACAAGTACGTGATTTGTATGTAAATGGATAACATTAAGAATTAAAAGTCATTCAAATTAAAATTTCTGTCAATCTTCCAGAGAAAACTAATTTCAATATTAGGAGTGAGTAGATGAAGCATTATATAAATACAATGAAGGAAGAGGTTTGATTGTACTTGTTCTACCAAATATTCTTTAACCGAGGAATGACTTGATCATAATAACTCCAGCAAGTTAGTATGTCTAGAATATGGAATAATAACTTAAGCTGAGAAAAGCATTTGAGATACAAAACCTGACAAAAATTGTTATGGATGATCAATTGTTGATAGGCTTTGCTTTCAGGATGACAAATCCATCCTAACTGTTTGCCCTTTATAATACCCCCCCCCCCCTTTGCATGTGCACTTGGGTGCAAATCAGGATAAAATGGGCAAATGGTTTGCATCATTTGGTCAACCTGAACACAGGGCTGAATTTTTAACTGATTGATTAACACTACTGCAAAAGGGTCCCATTAAAATTACATTAAAAGACCATTAATGGCCCATGAAAACAAGTAAAACCATGAAAATGAGCCATTAGTCCTTGTAAAAAAATAATAATGGGTAACACTTTTAGCCATTAAAATGCTAACTAATGGCCATTAATTCATGATTTGACCATTAAAAAACCATGAAATGCAGATTAATATAATGGGCCGGCATAAAAGTATTGGCATTAAAAAAGTAATGGGCCATTACTTCTTGTTTTAGCTTTATTCATGCCCATCAACTACTATGAATATTTTTTTCATGCCCATCAATCACCCATGAATGATGGCCATTAAATAAAAAAAAGGCCAAATAATGGCCATAATAAAGATTGCTAAAAGTCACTGGCATTAAAATAAATTATGACAATTAATCATGGCCATTAATATATCATTGAATCTGAATCAGACCATTCGTGGGCATTAACTTTGATTGTAATAAGATCAAAGAAATACTGAAATTTTTTAAAGTTCTTTTATTTTGATTCATGCCCATTAACTACCATGAACATTTATTCATGCCCATTATTATCCACTGAAGATGGCCATTAGATACCAAACAGTAACAAATAATGGCCATTATAAAAATTCCTAAAAACCATTTGCTCTTTTAATTTTGAATCATGCCCATTAACTACCATGAACATTTATTCATGCCCATCAATGAACCATTGAAGATGACAATTACATACAAAACAGTAACAAATAATGGCCATTATGAAAAAAACTCATTGGCGTGACAAAAATCTTGACTATTACTTATGGCCATAAATATATCATACAATTATGAATCAGATAATCCATGATCATAAACTTTATTTAATGGGGATGAAAGGAATACAGAAAAGTTTTAACTTTTTTTTCTTTTTATTCATGCCAAATTACTATCATGAACATTTATTAAAGGTTATCATCCATATAAATGATGATGATTAAATACCAAATATGATAAATAATAGCCATAATAAAAAAAATCAAGTCATTAATTGGCATTGAAAAAAAAATTCTGACAATTAATTCTGGCCATTCATATGCTGTTAAATTCTAAATCAGTTTATTCATGGCCCTTTACATTATTTGAAATGGGTATTAATTAATGAGAAATTAAATACAGAATAAAAGCTTTAACTACTTTCATTTTGATTCATGCCCATGACACAAACCATGAATAAGTCGTTATACAAAGTCATGGCCAAGAGTACCAGTCTAAAAGTGACCGTGAATCCATTCTATGGAAATCCAACATGGCTGCTGTTTTCAAACAAAATTTCCAGTTAAAATGTTTTTTGCCTTATTCTCTTGTACATTGGGAAGAATAGCAAGCAGATGGTATGTAAAAAGCTGAAATTTGATTATTTTAAATAGAATCTTGTACTGTTGGACTTAAAACAATTGATTAACAAAATATAAGACAAATTTTAAATGAAGCCTTCGAATTTGCAAAATTTGAAGAAAATAAGATTTTATTTTTTTAAGATTTTAGCAATAAATCATTTGTGCAAATATTCTCAAACCCCAATTAAACATTATTGCATCAATTTTATAGAAGAATTATATGAATAAGATCTGTCAAGTTGTTTAATGTTTGTAGATTCGTACTTATGAATTTTCAACCCTAGGAAACTAAAGATTACCAACATTGAAGGGGAAACAATAATGGGCATGATTTGTATTGATGGCCATTAAAATAAAAGGCATAAAAAATTTCCATGGCCATCATTTTTGGTCCTTGACTGGTATTTTCTCCCCATTGTTTGGCCATTAGAAAATTAATGCCCATTTACAACATTTAATGGGTAAACTTTAATGGTCATAATTTGTCTATTAAAAAAAGTTAAGTACTTTTTCATGGCCATTACTTGGCAGATATTTTGACCATTAATTTGTCATTTTATTTTTAATGCCCATTACATTTATTTCAGGGTTTATGGATAATGGGCATGGTATAGCAGTGAAAATAAAATTCTTGCCCATTAATTTAAATTCATGCCCAGCACAATGTCGCTTTTAATGGCCACTGCCCATTAAAATGTGCAATGAAAAATATTAATGGGTCATGAATTTAGAAATTATACAAATTCATGGCTACCATTAATATTAATAATGGCTACCATTAAAAAATCAATGCCCATCAATAATTCATTTTTGTAATGGTCATTATTTCCCCAGTAATTACTCCTGAAATTCTAATGGTGTCCTTTCTCCATTTATGGCCATGAATGATTTCTTTAATGGCCATAACTCTCCCATTAAAATAATTTAATGTTAAATTCATGGCATCTTGATGGTTTATTAATGCCCAGCACAATGTCGCTTTTAATGGGTGAGGTTAATGGCTCAAGCCATGAATTTTTCATGGCTGATTCATGGTTGATCTTGCAGTAGTGTAATTGACTAATTTCTTATATTTTCTACAGGTATATGATGTTCTTTCAAGTGCCTTTTATCCCCGAGCTAGTGATAGCTGCCAATGATTTTCAAGCCTTTGATGTTCTGTTGAAGGATTTAGATGACAGTTCTTCACCAGATGACTTAGAAGCTTACAAATATGCATTTTCCTCAAAAGGTAAGAAATGTATAATTATGTGACAAGACACCCTAATAGGGACATTCTGTGGAGTGCAAAAAGTTTCAACCCTCGTCAAACTGCTTCATCTGCTAAAATCATAGTGTTACTGAAACTAGAATAATTGTTCTACATTCCTATGTTTTTTTTCTGAAAATCACCTTCAAATTGATGTATGCTGGATCCAATGCTTTTTCAAAATATTTATTTTATGGAGTTCCAAGATGGAACCTTTTGTTCATAATGGGTTGTATATACTTTACCCTCATTTTATGTCTCACAAAACCTTATCATGATTGTTTCTCACAGCCTAGGCTAGATATTAACATTTTGATCTTTTTAGATACTTACATATCATTCTTTTTTTGTGCAATCATTTTCAGAACTAAGGAATATCTTTATTTTGTAAAATCAGAGACTTTCTTGTGAAGTCAAAGTTGTTCTAAGTAACATAATGAATATGCACATTTGGGACAAGAGACAGAAACTCTACCTCTGGATCACGAACACCACAATTGAAACTTATTTTTATCTATTATGGATAATTTCACAGAGATCAGCACTAACACCAGTACTGGATTAATTTTAGCGAGGACTGGTAGTAACCAAGTGTTGCAGGTCATTCAAACCTGAAGTGGTTTCTAATCATTTTAGATAGAAATATATGAATTTGCTTTTTCCAATGATAAGATTTTTATTACCCAAAGGAAAACATTGTGGAAAAGAAGAAATTGCTTTAAGAAGCATTCCTCATTTCCCATGCTGTTTTCCATCAAATATTTTGCTCTTCTGTATGATTATCGTTTCACAATTTTAGGTAAGACCTGTAAAAATTGGAACTAGTAAGTTCTTCAGGCTTGTGGCAAAAGTACTAAGTGTTAAACCCTGCAACAGAATTTCAGTTACCGGTATTTTAAGGTGTTAAATGTCACTGAGCATTATTTCATGTGTCTAACTACAAAATAAATCTAAAGTTTCAAAAATGGGTAGTCTCAACAAATCCCATTTATCCTTTCAATACTGCTTTAGGACATTTCTTTCTGATCACCAAGCTTTGGCAGACTGAATGGACTGAAATCTTTTTGCACACCCATAAATGCTGATTTGGGCCTACACTGCCTACTTTATTACCACTGAATAATTATGAGAAAGCGTAACCAGACTGGATGAAATTCTGGGCACTTTGTTTGAAACAAAATTACGATTCAGTGGGATTAAGATTAAGACTTTTCTTTATCTTTTTAAGGTGCTATACAGTGTCCCATCAATTATTACCGAGCAGCATTTAAACAACCAACAACTCCGCCCAAACAGAGAAAACTCAACACAGAGACTTTGATTATCTGGGGAGAGCCAGATATGGCATTAAACACAGAATTGGCTGAATTAGCTAGAGAAGATGTCCCAAACTTAACTGTCAAGGTCATCAAAGACTCAAACCATTTTGTACAGACCAAGTCACCTATTGAGACTAACAGACATATGAGAGAGTTTCTTGAAGGGAAATAACTAATAAAAAATCACTGTTCAAAAGACAAGTGAGATATATCCAGTATTGACTAAAGATACCAAAGTTGTATGTCAATTTAATTTTGAATTCCATCAGAGGTACAGATAAGAGGGGGTAAAGCCAGTCTAAAATCTTTATTTCTCAATGAAACACTTTGTTGCTTGAACTCATTTGAATCATTTAGAGGAGAAGATTCAAAAGAGTACCAAGAACATAGCATTTGAGTTATATCTGTTGCAATATTTTGATCTAAAATCCAAAGAACCTCCTCTATCTTGAGGGTTTAGTGCAAGACTGTACTAAGTGTATATACACTTAGTACAGTCTTGCGTTAAACCCTTTTTTGTAGCTCTGGCCAAATAAATAAGGTTGAATCATTCAAATATCAATGAAGACAAAAAAATCTATAAAAGCACATGACTGTATAGAAATCATTTTTACATCAGAAGCATTTCCTTCTTTTTTCACAATGTTTTCTCAATCATAAAATCACAGGCACGTAAAAAGCAGGGATTAAACAGCAAAGGGATAAGACATATGGATAAGAAAGTACATGGCAAAGTGGAAACATTTTTAATTATCACTGAAGGAGGGCATATATTGTTATTATCTGTCCATCCATCCTTCTATCATTATTTTCATGACAAACATAATTTAACCTTTTGTGAACACAACTCCTCTTCCAATTATGGATGGATTTTGTTGAACAACTTACGAAAAAAGTATTTTAAGTCAAACTCACAAATAGTAACTGGTGTTTTTATTCATTGTGAGATTCTGCCTTGCAATATCTCATCGGATTCGCCTTAAGAAGACAATTCCATTGAGATTATGCATGGCCAAAATCCGTATTTAGTTACTACTGTAGAAGCAACTTTAATTTTTGACTTACATAAAAAAAACGAAAGTACGATGTTTGGTAAAACAGGCCCCTGGTCTTGCTGAGATTTGGTGATATGTCAGGGCTTGGTGACATCTGTGGATTAATCATAAGGTTTATTATTATTATTTATTATAATGACCTACATCACGGGAGTGAAATAAAACCTGTTGAATATTTTTGATACTAGACGGGTGTTTAACACTTGTGGAATAACTATGTAAATGAGCTCAGAGTGAAAAGCAACGCTATTTTGTAACCACCAAAATGATGTCATTATGTACATATTGTGATGTCAGTTGTAACTGGTTTTATAAGTTTCAGGGAAAATTGAAACTTTGAATTTCAAGTTTTTTGAAGATATTTCATAAAAATTCAGGTCATATTATAAATAGAATATAAAATTTGTGCTCATGAAATGCAGAATTTATTAAACGAGTCATCTATAAACAGATAAAATCTCAGCACAGCCTTGTTTTTATCTGTTTATACATGACTTGTTAAATAAATTTGGTATAACATGACCACACATTCAATATTCTCTTTATTTGGCAGCGTGTTTTGTGACTTTTAGCACTTGTGTCAACAATGTTAGAATTATGGTTGAGGCTGTCCCTAGTTGTACATGTATAAACATAGGATTTCATGCCCTTTAGATTTTATATTTGAGAAAATACTGTATGAAAAGAAGAAAGTGCTTTTAAGTTATGGATAAGAAGAATTGCCTGTTTTAAGATTTTTCTTCTCTTTCTGTCATTGTTTTGTGAAATTTTTTTTTTTTCAGATTGGCAAAAATAAGAAATGACTTTTCTATAATTGCAAATCTTCTTTTAACAAATACACATGTTATTTGTCTCAGGGTCCTCAAAGAAGTGGTTGAATAATTTTGTCATGGTTATGCAACAAACTTGTAAATAATGTTTAGTCCACCACTTAAACTATAATCATATAATGATTTTTAAATAAAAATACATGCTTTGTTTAGGATAACCAAATGTTTATTTGTGCTATCGGCCACAAACATTGATTTTACAATCAGCTTACAAGCAATAAGGGCGTTATTTAACTCTTTTCTTGCTGAATTTATATTATATTTCCAACTTATTGCTTACATTTTGGACATTTGAACCAGATTTGCTAAAATTTTCAATGATTAAGTAGACAGTGGTAAGAATAGGCTAAGATCAGTCTTTTTATCTGTGAAGGGTGATCTTAGTCCACAACATCTGTCAAAGCTTTTTATTCAACTGGAATGTGTAGTGAACATCGTTAGTAAGGGTTAAGGAAAAAGTAAGCGACCATATTCATGTCAAATGGAGGATTAACTATACATGTATTCTAACACTTTTGATTTGTGTTTTATTGAGATATGACTGACCCTTGTCATGCTCTTCATGGTATATTCCTAAACGTTGGCATACAAAGTAGACTCGGACCAGCTTGGACACACTATTAAGTCATGCAGCTTGATCTTAGCTTACACTGCCTCCTTTCTACTTTTAAATGCAGGAAAAGATCTGTAAGCTTATTTGATATCACTATATTGGTACTGTATATCCCAGTCATATCTGTTATAAGTAAAGATACTGTTATTTAAAGCTTATTACCATAAGATTTTGGACACTTGGAAGACACATAAATATTGTTCTAAAATTTATAGAGAATGGAATCAAAATGTTAATGCATCCAAGAGGCTCGGTGAAAGGCAAGCTTTGCAAACCCTGAGCAAACTTTGATCTTGGTCTACAAAGATTTCTTGAACCTTTGTTTTGAGATACTAATTGTTTATTAGTTTGCATGGGATCAACACCACATTCAACATTATTGAAATTATGTCATGGGGACTGATGCACCTACCCATGATTTCCTTTCATTTCTCCCACAAGTAAAGCATTTTATCCCAGCCACCAGCTGCTCATCCCACTTAAGTTTACTTTGCACACACCCATAGGTGGGAGCTTATTGACTCATGTCTCATTGACTTTTGTCAAGTCAAATGAAAGAAGGTTGGGCTGAGGGCCACCTTTATGACCGAAGGATTGACAGTGCAGTGTCATTCGGAACACCACTCAGCCAATCTCACGATCAACCTCGGATGTACATAGACTGACTATTTTTAAAAATTATGGGAAAACCTTGGAAAAACTCGATGGCATCAGTTAAAATGGCGTTAGTCCTCGAAACTTTGAGTGAAATCATTTGACGTCGCCAACACTACTCGTTTAAGTTACAGACGTGACACCATCCTTTCCTAATATAAATATCTTTAGATTCTTAATTAACAGCTGAAAAATCTTAATTTTTGAGAATGATTTGATCATTCTCAAAATTTAAGATTTTTCAACCGTTATTTACTGTGAAAGATATATAAATCTACAGTGCTAATTTTTCTTACACTGTTTCTCTCTAACAAAATGTACGATTTTGTTACATACCCATCCGCCTTACACACATGTACATCTAAGGTATGTTGCAGTCTACAGAAATGGCCCAGTGATGTTCCAAATGAATGCATTGTGTTACCACAGAGTTAGCCAGGCTCAGCCAAAATACTAAGGGTCAATACAGTACTTAACTCTTGTCATGCTTAATAAATTTTGGCTAAACATTTTCATGGAAATCAAAGGGCAAAAAGCATTGAAAGTACCAACTGAAGGTCAATTTTTATTCGAAAAGCTAAATCCATTGACAATTTTTATTTGAAAGTGGGAAACAGGTGATGTAGACTAACATCAGACTGCACATATGTGCAGGCCGATGTTGATCTATAGCTCCTGCCAAAGCAGGAATATTCCGGGTTCAGCATGACAAGGGTTAATACTTTCCAGAAAATGTGAAGTTTTATTGGTGCTCTTGTTTACCTACATGCAAATATTTTTTTTAATTTTATAAAAGTCTTTTTTTTTATCTTTCTTTCATTTTTTTAATTTTACAAATGTTCATTTTAGGTGGTTTTTTTTTTGCATTTTTGTTTTAAGGTTGACTGTTTAGGGAGCAAAATTTGAATTCTTTTCATTACTTTGTTGTCTTCATAGTCCTACACTGTGCCACAAATTTGGACATTTCTGAAATGTTCGCTTTTATTTGGCATATACTTAAAATTTTGTATGTATATTCTCTATCAAAAGAGCAATCCATACTATCAAGGGGGATAACTCTAAGCCTGAGTAGCCAAGCTTGCATCAGTATGTGTTATTCTTGTCTTGTGAAAGGCTTAAATAGCCAATATTGAAAAAAACTTTTGGCTGTATTAGGTTTTTCATTTAGTGTTTTATGCATATTTTAGAATATTTTTTTATCAACCTGTAGACACTATTTACAATATAGCATTATTTGTTTTAATGATTGAATAAATATATCCTAAAAATGATTCAGTTCACAGAAATGTGTAACTAATTTGATGTTGTTCTTTAACCCTTGTCATCCTGAGCCCCTGATATTCCTGCCTTTGCAGGAGGTATAGACTTAGATTGGCCTACGCTTGAAATGTGCAATCCGATCTTAGTCCATGCTGCCTGTGTTTTCTATTTTAAGCCAGGTCAATAAAGAAAATATTTTCAAAAGAAATACACTCACAATCAACACATGATGCATCAGAACTTTGAAAGAACTGTGATTATCAAGTCTGTTTATTCAGCATGAAAGGGTTGAATATTTATGTTTTATTACAAGAAATGTGTTCTTATTAAGTTTTTTACAACACATTGTAGAAGAATTATATTTAGGCAAATAAAAATGTTCAGTGATAACGGATGATTTTCTTTCACTTTTCCTAGTTTTAAAAGATATCAAAAATATATAACCTGAAACTCACTTAGAAAGACTATTCTAACAGGTCAATACCATATTGTATTGTAAGTGCCTACGCTGAATCAATAAAGTCACTGATAACAGTGCTTGTTGTCAGTCCCATTAGCTGAATTAGTGAATCACCTGACTTCAAAACAAATGAAGATTGATATCATAGGTTATTTACAGGACTGGCACACTAACAAACTAGTTGTCTTTCGGATGAGAAGTTAAAACCGAAGTCCTTTGTAACTATGCTTTGCATTGAGTACGTTTAAGAACCATGGCGGATCTTGAAAGAAGATTTGTCATTTATCCTTGCACTATCCCCGTAATAACTCAAAGTCCTTTTGGGGCGTCACTCATGGATATGGGCGTATGCTAAAGGAGCAACTATAAATAAACGGAAATACACACATGGAGTCCAAGTCTTGTACTTACCTTGTATGTGTAACTGATCACAGTTAAAAGAACCATGTATGTAGGATCAATGCTTTTTACTCTTGTGCAAATTTTCTGTTTTGAGAAAGGTCATTCTACAATATGTTAACTTAGTACGGTGTACCTGCGAAACCTGACCTCTGTCTTTTTCAGTTTGGCTGTTTTGGAACAAAAAAGACAAAAGATTTGTCATTAGGGCATGGTGCAAATGAGTTTTCAAACGTTTTACAATATTGCCCGTCTTGAACTAATGAGCAGGGTACCATTTCCCAAACGTTTTGCGAATATATTCAGCAGAATATCTGTGACGGGTGTTCCAACTTACTTAAGAGTGGGTCCTTTTACTAACAAATTTTAATTGAATTAAACGAAATACTAAGGCCCTAGATGGGTTCGTTTTACTCCCATCACAGCCCCGTTTGTTTCCATCTGACACTAAGCCAAAAGGGATGGACAAAACTTGACCCAGAACTGGACTTACATATCCTCAAATATTTGTGAATTTATTGTCAAACTTCTCATAGATATTTGGACTAGATAAAAAAGCATATTGATTTAAGCCCTTACTACAAACAATATTTCTTCACAAAGTAGTATGAAGAGTGACGCGAAAAAAATGCGGGGTTTGGGGAAGTTTTTTTTAAAAAGGGAGATAACTGGTTAGTTTTCAAATAGTATTTATCATGCTTATCTCTCTTTATCCATTCTCAAACTAAATACTCTAAACCTTGTGCGACTTCCCTGCCCCATACTGACAACAATAAACTTAAAATTCACTAGTTTTACGGTGTTAGGATAATTCACAAACGGTATTGTTTTACCCTTTTCTTTTCATTTGGAAAGTGCGTACTGTGGGTAGGTGGCAGACACGCCCTTTTCAAACATATGAACACGATAAAAAACAATCCGCCCAAACACGCAAAGGCATGCAACATGTACGGCTAAAACGGCTGACAAAGGGGGTAACAAGTACTAGATTTAAGCACCAAGACGAATTTGACTTGTATATATATATATATGTGTGTGTGTGTGTGTGACCCGTCACGTCACGTAAAAAGAGAACATCTGGGAACTCGGTAAAACGAAAATTTGAAAAACTGATTGGGTCCAGTATAGGTCAACCAGGGGTCTTAAATCAAAATTTCTTTTACAGGAAGGTAGATTCATCATTCTAGATTCAGAAAATAAGCAAAGTGTGTTAAGGCTCGACTCTAGTCAGCCTGCGCAATCTGCGCAGTCTGACTGGGGTCGACATTTCACACTCTACCCAGATGGTCCCTTTCGTGTGACGGGTCACTTATATGCCCATGGACATGAAAAACCATCGGTGGCTGGCGACCTTTACGCCGTAATTACCTCTGTCCGTTTGTGAGTTGTTGCGTGCACGGGGATGTAGGGATCCCATTCTAGCCTGTATCATAATTTCTCAAATATTGACGAATTTCAAAATAATTTGGCAATGTTGTTCACCTGGGAGACAAATAGTGTCATGCGTAAAGTCTGTCTGGATATCCCCAACGTCAAGGTTATAACTGAAGACCAACTTGGACGAAATTAGCAATATTTATTACCTCCCTTTAAAAAAATCTTCATACTTTCCAATTATTGTGTCTTCACGAATTCACAGACACAATAAAATCCACACCAGCCAAATTAATCGTGGAATAATTTGATCAATTTCAATGAAATATTGAACGTTTTGATCGATTTTAGTTTTTAACGATTTTTGGCAAGTTTTGAGTGATTTAGTGATCGTTTGGAATAAATGAATGGGGCGCTGAGTGAGCGATTTTGAATGGCTTTGATAGAGCTAAATGTCAATTTCACGATGTAACTAACTGTATGAAGACCCTGTTTACAACACTGAAAACCAAACATTTTAACAGAATGACCTTAAATGAAACATATTATCCCGGCTATCCCCTGCATTACTTTTCATCTTTTTATTTGCCTAAATTAATCTCTTATTCGAAAAGAAAGATTTTCATTTCAAAGCACCTTTTCTGCTTTATAGTCCGAGATATTAGATCTAAACAGGCAATCTTCTCTTGATTAAATTGCAATGTTGTCTTTATATGATATAAGTACTTTCGTTTATTCTCACGAAAAGAAAATTGAATCAAAACGTTTATCTTTTTTTGTAATCTCACAATCTTTGGCATCTGTCAATGTCCAAAATCAACTCACATTCATGTTTGAGTCCACCTCATATATGATCTTTTAGCTCACCTGTGCAGGAAATGCTCAATGTGAACTTTTGTGGGTAGGTGGATATCCGTCATGCGACGTGCGTCGTTTGCCATCTATGTTTACCTTGTATGCGCGCTAGAAGTCACATTTATGCATGACCGTTCTGAAAATTAGTTAAAATAATATTCCTTATCTCGGACTGGATAGAAATTGGGGTACAAATCTAGATCACGAAGTCGTATTATGCACGATTTTTCCCCTGGCAGGGCGGAGCTTAAGTAACGGTTCGATGCACTTAAGGTTAGGGCAAATCAGCCTTTATTCATCATTACTTACTTCTATAATTAACTCGAGACCTTAAATCGTAGGTTGGTAACCAAATCCTCGTAACTTCAGCTTAATCAAGCTGAAGTCACGAGGATTTGGTTACCAAACGATGAAATGTGTTCACTCTCTCAAAGCACGCGAATCCTTTAGGTTTTAGGATACAGTTATTTGCACACGTTCACGATAATTGCCGACTAACTTTTCATTGAACCCAAAATATCAAAAAGTTAACTCGCCAAATTACATCACGGCTAAGCCCCGCCCTGCCAGTTCATTAATAACACAGAATATCATTAAAAAAAATCGTGTACCCACTCTTGATGCCACAACCTGAAAATCGGTCGGAATGATAATCTTATCCTTATAATATCCCGGACAAGTTTGAAATAGGCTGTACTCATCCACAATGAAATTAATGGGACTTTGCATAAAAGCAAACTTCGTTCTCGGAAAACATAATCCGAAGAAATTTCCAATTCAAAGGATAAATCAAATTTATATTTCTTAAACAATGTATTATCGAGAGAATACAGTAATAATCGCGCCATGGTATTATCGGACTAATGAATTGAATTTAGCTCCAGAGGGGATTGAAAATAGAATTTTGTATGCATTTCATTTTTACTGTCTTGATTGAAATTCTGACTTTTCCCTTGATACTGTGTAAGATAAATGATGATCTAAAGATGTTACCCTTTTGGCACAGATAACATTAAAGAACATCAATCGAGTGGCTTGCTAAATTCGAAGTGAGCCCAAGAAGGTACAAAACGGTTCATCGATGGCTATAGAAGCTGTAATTACATTTATCTTATAACTATAAACATTATAGGGATGAGTGTCTTTTTCACTGCGTTTATTGGGATATAAAGTGCAATTGCCTTAGCACATGGCAAATAACGCCCGTAGGGCGTTATGTTTAAGCCATGTGCTAAGGCAATTGCACTTTATACCCCCAATAAACGCAGTGAAAAAGACACTCGTCCCTTATAATTGCAATCATCTAGATCGAAGAAACAATTAAAACTCTGCTAAACATTAAAGCTTCAAGTCTACTTTCTACATTACACAATCTATTTTTAGATCGTGTATTTTTCATCTCGCTATCGAAGTGAACTGACATAAAGTTAAACAAATGATACACAAATAAACGACAACTTTCAAAATTCGTAGAGGTATGACAAAAAACTTGTTTCTGCCAAGTAAGTCTGTATTTTTAAATGAAAACGGCATGACCGGTCTTAGTTGAGAGGGTTGCTTGATAATCTTCGTCGACTCGCAGTTTTCTATCTTTATTTACGTCGGCTCAGAATCAGAACTGTATGCTTTTTATCGTAAATTCTTTCGAAAATATCTTATTTTATAATAGATCAAATAGCAATGTTGCGTTGATGATCGGGAACTAGATTAATTCGAGTTCCTACAACACAGGACTTGCAGATCGAACGTCGGGGGTTTCCCGAAAGACCTATTGCATTTTATACAGAAATAAAGTGCAATGGATTTCCCCACGTGATGCGATTTAAACCAATCGGAATTCTTTATTTTATTGGATTGCAATTATATCCGTGTGATCACATCCCATATGATATTTTTTTTTATGATATCACAGTTATTTTCAGAACAATGATATAATGCGTTTATCTTTTAGAAACTTGCATTTCTGATAGAAACATCTACGAAAACAAGGCAAATAGAAGTTATAAGATAAATATAATACATACTAAGTGTTTTGCATGAAAAAAATATCTAACTCGGATGTGAGAATTGATAATTGTCTCGGCAAAATCTCGACAATTTTCAATTCTCCCAACCTCGTTAGATATTCTTATTCATACAATACACTAAGTATAGTTCCGCAATAAAGAGTGAGGTCTGAGAAACCGTTATCTCCTATCATTTTCAACGTAAAATTGATCTTTGAACACTCACTTGAAATTGCAGGTCTATACGTATTATATACTCAGCAAAAATAAAAAGTATCCACCCAATAAAACTTCGGATTTCTTTAAAAGTGCACACAGGAATTCTATGAAACATATTGCAAATTACGCCCTAATCATTTGGAAATAGATTTGATAAGTGTTATGTGATTTGAAGAAGCCGCTACCGAATTGTATGCGCTAACGTAGCCAAGGGGTCGTTTTCAAAAATTGCAGACTCTCAATTAAATATTCGAATGATTTTTTGACAGTTTTTAGCTTGCGAAATGCAATATGATTGCGTTAGGTATTCTGGATTAATAAGACAACTTGATTCCTTCTGCTAATTCCTACCAAAGGTACGTCAAATGAACACAAACATTCATAAAACATTTTACGCAGATTCAAAGCTTAAATTAACAAAATTCTGCCTGCTCGTTTTTATCAAGAAAATCAAGCCCAAAATGCTCTTTTTCATTTTTTCTGAAAAGAAAACAACATTTGCATTGCCATGTTACGTCAACGTTTCATCTTGCTCATCGGAGAGGCTCGTATGAATATCAAGAAAATTTGCTCACCTTATACCCGTTAAGAATTAAATGGCAATAGACTTTCTTTTAAAGTTTGACGTTTTTAAAGGTTCAGACGTTTATTTCACTTCTGCTTTAAAAAAATGGTTACGAAGAGTAGAGGCAATCGCGTCAACGTGATTGAGAAAATTTGGCGGGACATTGTCCCAGTGGCCCAATTGAGTTGAAGAGGGCGAATGACAACAATACTCTTTCGGAAATGGCCAGCGCACGTCTTTATTGTTCTTCTCTTTCAACTAACGTCCGCAAAATTTACTCAATGTTTGACGGTTTTTGATAACGTCTGTGGTCAAGTTTTTATCGGTCTCGTTACAAAACTGTGTTGTACGGAACACAATTATTGTTTGATTTTCTTAAAAACAGAACTTTAGAGGTTAAATTCATTTGAGAATAAACTCACGATCGAACACATGACGTACGTCGACGTAGAAAACAAACATCTCGACATTTATTGAAAAACACTAAGAATTCCATGTTACTTGAATGTAAAGTCATGTTTGCATGAGAAAACGAGGCGTTGTAAACACAATGGTACCTTAATTGATCATTTAATCTTGAAAATATAAAATATATTGACAAAAGAAAAGTGGATACTTTCTTTTTTTGCTGGGTATATATGTATATAGCATCTACAACACTCGGTTATATGATCGTTAACAATCACTATTGTTTGTGATGGAAAATTATCACTGTGACGGGTTTCCGTCACAGGCCAATGATAAAGGACAAATCCATAAATAGTCTCAAAGAAAGTGTCGGATTTCCGTCACTCACACTGATGCTATTTATATATAAGTAATAATTTAAAATCGTTTCATTTAGATTTTGAACTTTGTAAAACAGTGCATACCTTTGAAAAAAGTGTTAGCACGTGACATTACTTTTTATGAACTTGGTGCAATATTGAGCATTGGCATAATTGTCGTATCAATAGGATAAGACGATAATTGTAATTAAAATGAATTTCAATCGTCTTCGAAAGGTGTTTTGGTCCATCGTGCCAGCCATTTTATTACATACAGTAACGTATAAAACTTAAAATTATCACTCGAAATGAAGAGATGATCAAAGCGTTTCTCGTGAATTTCAAGCAAAGTTCCCTTTAACGTTAGATTTACATTGTTACGCTCGACCGTAACAACCGTGAGAAAATGACGGTACATGTAGCCATCAGATATACGACTGTAAAACGTAGCCCTCTCTTCGAAAATCTGATGGAGTTTCTCCCGATACGCTGATAAGAGAGAGGGTTACATTATCGCAGATAGAGATGTCTCCTATTACATGAAGGATCATTATTTTATTTCCCAGAAAATCCTATTTTCGAAAACGTTCACTGGTCTAACATCTTTACGGTTATTCTTTTTTTTTCTCTATAAGTTATCATGATAATACTTAGATTATGACCTATATGAAAAAAGAACTGGATATGAAAACAATTGTCCGTTACTCAGCTCTTCTTTCATCTAGATTTCCTCCCACTTACACTCCAATTGCGCAGCTAAATGGATTTCAAACGTCTGTTCGCGAAGACATACGAACAGATAATTTAAATCTGTGATTTTTTTAGAGAGCGATAATAAAAATTGTTAGTAACATCCAATTAGACGATATCGATATTTCTATAAGCATTCTTTAATTTCATTCAAAGGTCACTCACTCGGTTTGTTTAATTTCATTCCAAAATCATCGACTTTTTCAATTTCACGAAGTTATTTACTGCATCCTCTATTTTCTTCTAGGTCATGTTACGTTTAGGGTTGATTCCCAAATGTATCAACTTGTATCATCATCATTTGTTTATTTCATTTGTAAAGAGTGTACAGTTAACAACATCGTGTAATCGACAAGTTGAATGATTTTGAAATGAAATGAATGAGTGTGTGAAGCGAGTTTTGAGTGAATTTAATGGGGGGGGGGGGTGTTGGGGGTGTTAATCCAATATCTGAAATTTTGCTCAGGATGAACAAAAGTAGCGATATTTATAACCTCCTTTTAATGAAATATGCATATATGTTTAAATCAATAGCTTCCTATTTCTTCAAGAAGCTATCAGATGCTTGCAATTTGAATTATATCAGTGTTTTTTTTTTTTTGTTTTTTTTTCTAGCATCATTTATTTTGAATGACGTTGTTGATTCTTTCTTTCTCAGTGGATAAGAAGCGTTTTTGAGTGGTTTGAATGAGTGTTTGGAATGAATGAATGGAACACAGGTAATTTTCTTACACTGTTTCCGCCTTACAAAATGCACGATTTTGTTACATACCCATCCGCCTTACATACATCCGAGGTCTGTTGCAGTTTACGGAAATGGCCGAGTGATATTCCGAATGAGCCCAATACCTTTGTGCTGAGGTAGCCTTGCTTGACTTGTCATCACTGTATTTTTCTCCTCGTTCTATCTGTTTAGAGCCCTGGTGACTGGTGAATTTCAATTAAAGCCAAGACAAAGAGAAATTTATTGTTCATTTCAGAGTTCTTGAATTATTAATGAGTATCATATTTCCTCATTTGTTTGAATGAATCATATCCGGTTTTTTTCAGAGTGCATTTTCGTGCACTCAACATTCCCACATTTGCAACAGGAGTGACACTGAAAATTCCAGTGGGCGCTTTAAGGAAGCCCGTATTTACGTATCGTAAGCGCGTATTTTCATTTTCGAAAGCGCGCAAAATTATATGAGCCAGTGCGTGACATTTCCAACGATTTCACATGTGTGCAAAGTCTCTGGGCGGCCTGCGCATTCACACAGGCTGGTCAGAGTTTTCACTATGCGCTCTAGAGAAAGTCCGTCTTCAAGCGGTTAGAGAAGGTACATATTACATTGTGTGCCTGCCTAGTTTACTCAATGACTGTTGTTTTTTTTACTCATCGGAAATTCTTGGAAATGTCACGCAGTGGCTCATATATCAAAAGCGCACCAGATTAATTTTCAAAAGCGCATTTTTGTACATACTTAGAGGTCAGGTATGCTTCGTTGTGATGAATTTAGAAGTACGAGGGTTGATCCAAAAGTTCGTATAATGAGGCAATAAATTTACAGAAAAGCTTACTATCAAAATGAAAATTATACAGTCTTGTAATACATCATCTGTGTGATAAACATGCAAAATTTTATTTGCTTACATTCAATAGCGGCTGTAAATGGTATTCATCAAGACAGAGACCCTGCATGTAGGCGGGGGAGAAAGAACGTCAAATGCGACGTCATTATTAACACTCTTCTACATAGCCTCTGATAACTCTTATTCCTTTCTGTGCCTGATAAACAAACTTACAGAAATTATCCACATAACATTTGGAACAAAATTAGTTAACATTTTCTATATGCATGGTATTTCTAGTAAAGTTGAGATCCAGATACAGGGCCTTTATTTTGGAAAATAATGAGAATCGCTTGGGATAAGTTTGTTCGTTCAAACCAACTTACACTATTCTAAATCCTTCTACGAAGCCTGGCCCTCTTTTAATTTCCAGAATAGCTTTACTAAAAATTCTCTTCTGCACATTTTTATCATTTTTCGAAAACATCTGAAATGTTTGGGTTGGTGAATAACGTAGATCACGAGAAAAAAATAAAAAAATAAACGGCATCCATAATTTGGTTTTGACGTCTTGTCATGTTTCTCTCGAATAGTCTGTGTTATCAAAATATTCTGTCCGTAAAAGTCTCCCATCAAGCTTTAAAAAATAACCAATAATTTTCTATTAACGTCTTATTTAATCTAGCCAAGGATTTTCAACTACAGTTTCAGAAAACTTACAGAAAACTTGATCTATTTAACGATTTTCAATATTTTTTCACGCTCCCCCGCCTAAGCATACATGTGTTACTATGGTAACGCATTCGTAGGCCGCTAAAGAAAATTCTGCAAAAATAATACTATTCATGAACTCCGCAGTTACTAAACTGCACATTCACCAAATGATACACTGAACAAGCCAAAAATGCTAAAGTTATTAGCCCATTTTACGAACTTCTGGATCATCCCTCGTACATTATCACATTAATCTGATATTTGTTGTAACTTAAAATTTTAAATGATTTACACAATTTCCGATACTATGGGAAGAGAAATTAATGCTTTTTATATTACCATTGCAGGTTTTTTTGCACTCAAATAAAAAAGGTTTATACATGTATGACCAATAACTTAAGTTTTGGTAATAACACATAAATTAATGATAAGTCATTTTTGTGCAAAGGAAAGAATTCAAAAGTTCAAAGGAAAAAAATGCTAAAATTTTTAATATCAATTTTTGGACATTCATGTGCGATTTTGTGTTTCAATTTCAAAACGAGAAGAGGATTTTTATTAAATAACAGATATTTGACGATCACACTGGTGATTCTTAAATGCTTTCTGAATATTATTGAATTTGATATTTCATTTTTTGATATATCATAGTCCGTCAAACTATTAGTTTGCATTTTTTCTTAAAAATACCCGAAGACTTGGGTTTGAGCATCGTTTTGGAACTGATATATTGTCGTCATCAGACGGCGAATATATCAAATACAGTAAAACTTGTATTAAGCGATCAGGAATGGGACCTTCAAAAAGCGGTCGTTATAGAAAATGGTCACTTAACACATGTTTTGTTTACAATTAAGAAATCGAATATTTATATTATTGCGAAATTCTCAAGAATCCTATTCTGTAAAAACTCACCAGAATCGTCTTATTGAGACGATTTTGGTGAGTTTTAACAACATAGGATTCATTTACAATATATTTGATGCCAGTGATTTCTATTTTTTCAGTTATTTCGATTTAAAGATGGGGATTTTGAAAGCGGTCGTTTAATAGAAATGGTCGCTTAATAGACGTGGTCGCTCGGGCAAGATTGACTGTAAATGATGACAGGTCATTCAGCGCCTTTGCTGAAACATGGACCAAATAACGCTTAAAGATGGTTAGAGAATCCTTTTAAGGTTGTGGACCCGTAATAGTTTTGCAACATCCCAGAAGTAGTAATCGTTTACAGTGTTAACCGAGGTTGTTAAATGATTTTCATTAGGAAACCTCGGTTAACATTGTGAAGGAATATGTGGCCTGAAATGTTGCGGAACTATTACGGGTCCACAACTTATTTTCAACAATTATGTTTTTGTTCAAATACGATGTCCGTATCGCGTAAAGCCGTAGTTAAATCACGTTTACGAAGGCAGGGAAGTTTTATTCTATTTTAGTTATTTTTTTTTTTATTAAGTATCTATTTTTTTTCAAAATTCCCGAATTTGTGATGGTAAACCATCAAAAATTTTGAAAATAGTTTCAGGGAAAGTGACATAACTCCGTCTTCCGTCTATTAAGCGATATGTCCCGTTAAATTAGTCGCCAGCCGTCTTAATTAAAACAAGAATTGTGGTGAGTTTATGTCGAACTGAACAGTGATGGTTAGCCATTATAGTCCGTTTGACTTCTATATGGACCAACATTTCGCCGAAAATCTCAGAAATTAATAAATGAAACGCATATTTTTCTTGTCATATCATTTTTTCCAGCTAATACCATGACGAATTTTGTTTTTCGGAATTTTTGAATGTAAAATAATGTTTTTGTCCGTCCCTCTACATGCTAACTTTCAGCATTTCATACCTACTTGTTACTGTATTAAACGGCGAATTGTATAACAAAAAATAGTACTGATTTGCATAGGGGCCGAGTCAAAAGAGAAAGATTTCAAGTGAATTGTATTACTATAAGATCGAGTTTTTCAATATAATTAAGTTTGTCTAAGATTTTTGCTACCGTTGGAAATCAAATTTGTGTATATTCTCTCTTTCTTCGGAAACTTTTTGACCAGATAATTGATTATTGATTTTATTCATTCTGAGATGAACCCTTTATTTACATGTTAAGACCAATCAAAAAGCATTATTAAACGAAGTAGTTGGGAATTTCACGAGAAAAACTTGATGAAAAGGCGAGTACTAACGGTTAAAATCACGTGCTATTTAAGTTTAAGATGACATGACCGTCGATATGCTAATTAGCATGTCCAAATATGGAATAATGGACATTTCATCTGTCAAAAGTTTAGTATAAAACCACGTGTTTTTACTATATATGTTGACATTTTCTTATTATTGAACAGCCTCCATCACCCCTCGTGTTTAAGAACGGATAATGCGAAAATATTAACATTAACTAGATAGACAAAATCATTATTTTGAAATCATTTTATTTTCAAAAAATATTTTTTGGAATGGTATTAAGCTGAAATTAAGATTTTACTATATACAAATCATTTATTCAAACACAATTTTATGTAATTGATGAAAAGGTTGGTCCATATAGAAGTCAAACGGACTATACATATAGTTACCGACTTTCAAATTCGCCAAATGACCATTCTTCGTACATTTTACATATTTGCCGCGAGTTGGCGACGGGTTTTGTTTAAAATAAACAAACAAACGAACAAACAGACAGACAAACAACAAACAAATAACAAAAAAAAACAACGATAAGGTTTGGTTCTCTTTATAAATATCTTGTACTTATTAAACAATTACATGCTCTGTCTTATACCTTTTATTGTATGCCTCTCTCTAAAGTTCTAAAATGAGAGTTCAAGTTGGGTTTAGGTATATCATCAATTATCTATGTGCATATATATTCTCTGTATTTGAAGAGAGATTCAACACATCTCTAACTCGATCACTCAAGAAGTTTAGCAAAACTAAATCACACCGACGCCCTCTGGATATCTCAATTTTCTCGTTGCCACCATGTCTTCTTTCGACGACCAAAATGGAGTATAAACAACTCGAATAAAGTTGCAGTTACGATCTTTGCGGACAAACGACGACGATATTAACCTCATACCAAATTATAATATTGCGTGACAACAACGATTAGCATTATTCTCATTTAGTAGGAACGGTGTCTCGATGTCGTGAAAAGCCGCGCGTCGAATATACTCTTTTATATGCTGCGTCTTTATGGGAATTTAGTTTTTGAATATCAATTCAACATGGCTTAAATCAGAAGATTTATGTTAGCTTTCTAATTATTCAGAACATATTGCATAAGCCATTAAACTTTGCCCCTACCACTAACTTTTTTATGGTTCTATCATCACGGAAACCATCCGCGGATATTTTTCCACGGTCGAATGGCGAAAATTAAATTATAGTCTTTCCGCCTTCGAAATGTGTTTGATCCGTTGTTTCAGCATTTGTTATTACACACAGAGAGGGCAATGTTCAAGTTGAATTATAAACCCATTTTGAGAGACGGTCATTGTAATTTTCGTAAAAACAATTAATTGATTTAAAAAAAAACGCATTTGAAGGCAAATAGGATCAAACAATACCGTTTTTTTGTGAAAAATTGCCTTGTGATATACTACCGTCAATTGGAACGTCGCTCGGACCTTTCCGTTTACTAGAAAACGTTTTTCTACGAATATTCATAACCGATTTACTCTGGCAGCATAGAATGTTCAACGCGAGATTTAAAAATGGTCATTGTCTCTAATCCATATATATATATGTGTGTGTGTGTGTGTGACCCGTCACGTCACGTAAAAAGAGAACATCTGGGAACTCGGTAAAACGAAAATTTGAAAAACTGATTGGGTCCAGTATAGGTCAACCAGGGGTCTTAAATCAAAATTTCTTTTACAGGAAGGTAGATTCATCATTCTAGATTCAGAAAATAAGCAAAGTGTGTTAAGGCTCGACTCTAGTCAGCCTGCGCAATCTGCGCAGTCTGACTGGGGTCGACATTTCACACTCTACCCAGATGGTCCCTTTCGTGTGACGGGTCACTTATATGCCCATGGACATGAAAAACCATCGGTGGCTGGCGACCTTTACGCCGTAATTACCTCTGTCCGTTTGTGAGTTGTTGCGTGCACGGGGATGTAGGGATCCCATTCTAGCCTGTATCATAATTTCTCAAATATTGACGAATTTCAAAATAATTTGGCAATGTTGTTCACCTGGGAGACAAATAGTGTCATGCGTAAAGTCTGTCTGGATATCCCCAACGTCAAGGTTATAACTGAAGACCAACTTGGACGAAATTAGCAATATTTATTACCTCCCTTTAAAAAAATCTTCATACTTTCCAATTATTGTGTCTTCACGAATTCACAGACACAATAAAATCCACACCAGCCAAATTAATCGTGGAATAATTTGATCAATTTCAATGAAATATTGAACGTTTTGATCGATTTTAGTTTTTAACGATTTTTGGCAAGTTTTGAGTGATTTAGTGATCGTTTGGAATAAATGAATGGGGCGCTGAGTGAGCGATTTTGAATGGCTTTGATAGAGCTAAATGTCAATTTCACGATGTAACTAACTGTATGAAGACCCTGTTTACAACACTGAAAACCAAACATTTTAACAGAATGACCTTAAATGAAACATATTATCCCGGCTATCCCCTGCATTACTTTTCATCTTTTTATTTGCCTAAATTAATCTCTTATTCGAAAAGAAAGATTTTCATTTCAAAGCACCTTTTCTGCTTTATAGTCCGAGATATTAGATCTAAACAGGCAATCTTCTCTTGATTAAATTGCAATGTTGTCTTTATATGATATAAGTACTTTCGTTTATTCTCACGAAAAGAAAATTGAATCAAAACGTTTATCTTTTTTTGTAATCTCACAATCTTTGGCATCTGTCAATGTCCAAAATCAACTCACATTCATGTTTGAGTCCACCTCATATATGATCTTTTAGCTCACCTGTGCAGGAAATGCTCAATGTGAACTTTTGTGGGTAGGTGGATATCCGTCATGCGACGTGCGTCGTTTGCCATCTATGTTTACCTTGTATGCGCGCTAGAAGTCACATTTATGCATGACCGTTCTGAAAATTAGTTAAAATAATATTCCTTATCTCGGACTGGATAGAAATTGGGGTACAAATCTAGATCACGAAGTCGTATTATGCACGATTTTTCCCCTGGCAGGGCGGAGCTTAAGTAACGGTTCGATGCACTTAAGGTTAGGGCAAATCAGCCTTTATTCATCATTACTTACTTCTATAATTAACTCGAGACCTTAAATCGTAGGTTGGTAACCAAATCCTCGTAACTTCAGCTTAATCAAGCTGAAGTCACGAGGATTTGGTTACCAAACGATGAAATGTGTTCACTCTCTCAAAGCACGCGAATCCTTTAGGTTTTAGGATACAGTTATTTGCACACGTTCACGATAATTGCCGACTAACTTTTCATTGAACCCAAAATATCAAAAAGTTAACTCGCCAAATTACATCACGGCTAAGCCCCGCCCTGCCAGTTCATTAATAACACAGAATATCATTAAAAAAAATCGTGTACCCACTCTTGATGCCACAACCTGAAAATCGGTCGGAATGATAATCTTATCCTTATAATATCCCGGACAAGTTTGAAATAGGCTGTACTCATCCACAATGAAATTAATGGGACTTTGCATAAAAGCAAACTTCGTTCTCGGAAAACATAATCCGAAGAAATTTCCAATTCAAAGGATAAATCAAATTTATATTTCTTAAACAATGTATTATCGAGAGAATACAGTAATAATCGCGCCATGGTATTATCGGACTAATGAATTGAATTTAGCTCCAGAGGGGATTGAAAATAGAATTTTGTATGCATTTCATTTTTACTGTCTTGATTGAAATTCTGACTTTTCCCTTGATACTGTGTAAGATAAATGATGATCTAAAGATGTTACCCTTTTGGCACAGATAACATTAAAGAACATCAATCGAGTGGCTTGCTAAATTCGAAGTGAGCCCAAGAAGGTACAAAACGGTTCATCGATGGCTATAGAAGCTGTAATTACATTTATCTTATAACTATAAACATTATAGGGATGAGTGTCTTTTTCACTGCGTTTATTGGGATATAAAGTGCAATTGCCTTAGCACATGGCAAATAACGCCCGTAGGGCGTTATGTTTAAGCCATGTGCTAAGGCAATTGCACTTTATACCCCCAATAAACGCAGTGAAAAAGACACTCGTCCCTTATAATTGCAATCATCTAGATCGAAGAAACAATTAAAACTCTGCTAAACATTAAAGCTTCAAGTCTACTTTCTACATTACACAATCTATTTTTAGATCGTGTATTTTTCATCTCGCTATCGAAGTGAACTGACATAAAGTTAAACAAATGATACACAAATAAACGACAACTTTCAAAATTCGTAGAGGTATGACAAAAAACTTGTTTCTGCCAAGTAAGTCTGTATTTTTAAATGAAAACGGCATGACCGGTCTTAGTTGAGAGGGTTGCTTGATAATCTTCGTCGACTCGCAGTTTTCTATCTTTATTTACGTCGGCTCAGAATCAGAACTGTATGCTTTTTATCGTAAATTCTTTCGAAAATATCTTATTTTATAATAGATCAAATAGCAATGTTGCGTTGATGATCGGGAACTAGATTAATTCGAGTTCCTACAACACAGGACTTGCAGATCGAACGTCGGGGGTTTCCCGAAAGACCTATTGCATTTTATACAGAAATAAAGTGCAATGGATTTCCCCACGTGATGCGATTTAAACCAATCGGAATTCTTTATTTTATTGGATTGCAATTATATCCGTGTGATCACATCCCATATGATATTTTTTTTTATGATATCACAGTTATTTTCAGAACAATGATATAATGCGTTTATCTTTTAGAAACTTGCATTTCTGATAGAAACATCTACGAAAACAAGGCAAATAGAAGTTATAAGATAAATATAATACATACTAAGTGTTTTGCATGAAAAAAATATCTAACTCGGATGTGAGAATTGATAATTGTCTCGGCAAAATCTCGACAATTTTCAATTCTCCCAACCTCGTTAGATATTCTTATTCATACAATACACTAAGTATAGTTCCGCAATAAAGAGTGAGGTCTGAGAAACCGTTATCTCCTATCATTTTCAACGTAAAATTGATCTTTGAACACTCACTTGAAATTGCAGGTCTATACGTATTATATACTCAGCAAAAATAAAAAGTATCCACCCAATAAAACTTCGGATTTCTTTAAAAGTGCACACAGGAATTCTATGAAACATATTGCAAATTACGCCCTAATCATTTGGAAATAGATTTGATAAGTGTTATGTGATTTGAAGAAGCCGCTACCGAATTGTATGCGCTAACGTAGCCAAGGGGTCGTTTTCAAAAATTGCAGACTCTCAATTAAATATTCGAATGATTTTTTGACAGTTTTTAGCTTGCGAAATGCAATATGATTGCGTTAGGTATTCTGGATTAATAAGACAACTTGATTCCTTCTGCTAATTCCTACCAAAGGTACGTCAAATGAACACAAACATTCATAAAACATTTTACGCAGATTCAAAGCTTAAATTAACAAAATTCTGCCTGCTCGTTTTTATCAAGAAAATCAAGCCCAAAATGCTCTTTTTCATTTTTTCTGAAAAGAAAACAACATTTGCATTGCCATGTTACGTCAACGTTTCATCTTGCTCATCGGAGAGGCTCGTATGAATATCAAGAAAATTTGCTCACCTTATACCCGTTAAGAATTAAATGGCAATAGACTTTCTTTTAAAGTTTGACGTTTTTAAAGGTTCAGACGTTTATTTCACTTCTGCTTTGAAAAAATGGTTACGAAGAGTAGAGGCAATCGCGTCAACGTGATTGAGAAAATTTGGCGGGACATTGTCCCAGTGGCCCAATTGAGTTGAAGAGGGCGAATGACAACAATACTCTTTCGGAAATGGCCAGCGCACGTCTTTATTGTTCTTCTCTTTCAACTAACGTCCGCAAAATTTACTCAATGTTTGACGGTTATTCTAATAATATTATTATTATAATATTATAACTCTTATTCCTTTCTGTGCCTGATAAACAAACTTACAGAAATTATCCACATAACATTTGGAACAAAATTAGTTAACATTTTCTATATGCATGGTATTTCTAGTAAAGTTGAGATCCAGATACAGGGCCTTTATTTTGGAAAATAATGAGAATCGCTTGGGATAAGTTTGTTCGTTCAAACCAACTTACACTATTCTAAATCCTTCTACGAAGCCTGGCCCTCTTTTAATTTCCAGAATAGCTTTACTAAAAATTCTCTTCTGCACATTTTTATCATTTTTCGAAAACATCTGAAATGTTTGGGTTGGTGAATAACGTAGATCACGAGAAAAAAATAAAAAAATAAACGGCATCCATAATTTGGTTTTGACGTCTTGTCATGTTTCTCTCGAATAGTCTGTGTTATCAAAATATTCTGTCCGTAAAAGTCTCCCATCAAGCTTTAAAAAATAACCAATAATTTTCTATTAACGTCTTATTTAATCTAGCCAAGGATTTTCAACTACAGTTTCAGAAAACTTACAGAAAACTTGATCTATTTAACGATTTTCAATATTTTTTCACGCTCCCCCGCCTAAGCATACATGTGTTACTATGGTAACGCATTCGTAGGCCGCTAAAGAAAATTCTGCAAAAATAATACTATTCATGAACTCCGCAGTTACTAAACTGCACATTCACCAAATGATACACTGAACAAGCCAAAAATGCTAAAGTTATTAGCCCATTTTACGAACTTCTGGATCATCCCTCGTACATTATCACATTAATCTGATATTTGTTGTAACTTAAAATTTTAAATGATTTACACAATTTCCGATACTATGGGAAGAGAAATTAATGCTTTTTATATTACCATTGCAGGTTTTTTTGCACTCAAATAAAAAAGGTTTATACATGTATGACCAATAACTTAAGTTTTGGTAATAACACATAAATTAATGATAAGTCATTTTTGTGCAAAGGAAAGAATTCAAAAGTTCAAAGGAAAAAAATGCTAAAATTTTTAATATCAATTTTTGGACATTCATGTGCGATTTTGTGTTTCAATTTCAAAACGAGAAGAGGATTTTTATTAAATAACAGATATTTGACGATCACACTGGTGATTCTTAAATGCTTTCTGAATATTATTGAATTTGATATTTCATTTTTTGATATATCATAGTCCGTCAAACTATTAGTTTGCATTTTTTCTTAAAAATACCCGAAGACTTGGGTTTGAGCATCGTTTTGGAACTGATATATTGTCGTCATCAGACGGCGAATATATCAAATACAGTAAAACTTGTATTAAGCGATCAGGAATGGGACCTTCAAAAAGCGGTCGTTATAGAAAATGGTCACTTAACACATGTTTTGTTTACAATTAAGAAATCGAATATTTATATTATTGCGAAATTCTCAAGAATCCTATTCTGTAAAAACTCACCAGAATCGTCTTATTGAGACGATTTTGGTGAGTTTTAACAACATAGGATTCATTTACAATATATTTGATGCCAGTGATTTCTATTTTTTCAGTTATTTCGATTTAAAGATGGGGATTTTGAAAGCGGTCGTTTAATAGAAATGGTCGCTTAATAGACGTGGTCGCTCGGGCAAGATTGACTGTAAATGATGACAGGTCATTCAGCGCCTTTGCTGAAACATGGACCAAATAACGCTTAAAGATGGTTAGAGAATCCTTTTAAGGTTGTGGACCCGTAATAGTTTTGCAACATCCCAGAAGTAGTAATCGTTTACAGTGTTAACCGAGGTTGTTAAATGATTTTCATTAGGAAACCTCGGTTAACATTGTGAAGGAATATGTGGCCTGAAATGTTGCGGAACTATTACGGGTCCACAACTTATTTTCAACAATTATGTTTTTGTTCAAATACGATGTCCGTATCGCGTAAAGCCGTAGTTAAATCACGTTTACGAAGGCAGGGAAGTTTTATTCTATTTTAGTTATTTTTTTTTTATTAAGTATCTATTTTTTTTCAAAATTCCCGAATTTGTGATGGTAAACCATCAAAAATTTTGAAAATAGTTTCAGGGAAAGTGACATAACTCCGTCTTCCGTCTATTAAGCGATATGTCCCGTTAAATTAGTCGCCAGCCGTCTTAATTAAAACAAGAATTGTGGTGAGTTTATGTCGAACTGAACAGTGATGGTTAGCCATTATAGTCCGTTTGACTTCTATATGGACCAACATTTCGCCGAAAATCTCAGAAATTAATAAATGAAACGCATATTTTTCTTGTCATATCATTTTTTCCAGCTAATACCATGACGAATTTTGTTTTTCGGAATTTTTGAATGTAAAATAATGTTTTTGTCCGTCCCTCTACATGCTAACTTTCAGCATTTCATACCTACTTGTTACTGTATTAAACGGCGAATTGTATAACAAAAAATAGTACTGATTTGCATAGGGGCCGAGTCAAAAGAGAAAGATTTCAAGTGAATTGTATTACTATAAGATCGAGTTTTTCAATATAATTAAGTTTGTCTAAGATTTTTGCTACCGTTGGAAATCAAATTTGTGTATATTCTCTCTTTCTTCAGAAACTTTTTGACCAGATAATTGATTATTGATTTTATTCATTCTGAGATGAACCCTTTATTTACATGTTAAGACCAATCAAAAAGCATTATTAAACGAAGTAGTTGGGAATTTCACGAGAAAAACTTGATGAAAAGGCGAGTACTAACGGTTAAAATCACGTGCTATTTAAGTTTAAGATGACATGACCGTCGATATGCTAATTAGCATGTCCAAATATGGAATAATGGACATTTCATCTGTCAAAAGTTTAGTATAAAACCACGTGTTTTTACTATATATGTTGACATTTTCTTATTATTGAACAGCCTCCATCACCCCTCGTGTTTAAGAACGGATAATGCGAAAATATTAACATTAACTAGATAGACAAAATCATTATTTTGAAATCATTTTATTTTCAAAAAATATTTTTTGGAATGGTATTAAGCTGAAATTAAGATTTTACTATATACAAATCATTTATTCAAACACAATTTTATGTAATTGATGAAAAGGTTGGTCCATATAGAAGTCAAACGGACTATACATATAGTTACCGACTTTCAAATTCGCCAAATGACCATTCTTCGTACATTTTACATATTTGCCGCGAGTTGGCGACGGGTTTTGTTTAAAATAAACAAACAAACGAACAAACAGACAGACAAACAACAAACAAATAACAAAAAAAAAACAACGATAAGGTTTGGTTCTCTTTATAAATATCTTGTACTTATTAAACAATTACATGCTCTGTCTTATACCTTTTATTGTATGCCTCTCTCTAAAGTTCTAAAATGAGAGTTCAAGTTGGGTTTAGGTATATCATCAATTATCTATGTGCATATATATTCTCTGTATTTGAAGAGAGATTCAACACATCTCTAACTCGATCACTCAAGAAGTTTAGCAAAACTAAATCACACCGACGCCCTCTGGATATCTCAATTTTCTCGTTGCCACCATGTCTTCTTTCGACGACCAAAATGGAGTATAAACAACTCGAATAAAGTTGCAGTTACGATCTTTGCGGACAAACGACGACGATATTAACCTCATACCAAATTATAATATTGCGTGACAACAACGATTAGCATTATTCTCATTTAGTAGGAACGGTGTCTCGATGTCGTGAAAAGCCGCGCGTCGAATATACTCTTTTATATGCTGCGTCTTTATGGGAATTTAGTTTTTGAATATCAATTCAACATGGCTTAAATCAGAAGATTTATGTTAGCTTTCTAATTATTCAGAACATATTGCATAAGCCATTAAACTTTGCCCCTACCACTAACTTTTTTATGGTTCTATCATCACGGAAACCATCCGCGGATATTTTTCCACGGTCGAATGGCGAAAATTAAATTATAGTCTTTCCGCCTTCGAAATGTGTTTGATCCGTTGTTTCAGCATTTGTTATTACACACAGAGAGGGCAATGTTCAAGTTGAATTATAAACCCATTTTGAGAGACGGTCATTGTAATTTTCGTAAAAACAATTAATTGATTTAAAAAAAAACGCATTTGAAGGCAAATAGGATCAAACAATACCGTTTTTTTGTGAAAAATTGCCTTGTGATATACTACCGTCAATTGGAACGTCGCTCGGACCTTTCCGTTTACTAGAAAACGTTTTTCTACGAATATTCATAACCGATTTACTCTGGCAGCATAGAATGTTCAACGCGAGATTTAAAAATGGTCATTGTCTCTAATCCAAGGGTCAATTTCACCCCAAAAACTTGATATCGATGGCGTACACAGTCGTATACCTGGTACAGTTCAGTAAAAAAGTGCCCAGTGTAGAAGCATGCAAGATGGCGGACGTAAACAACGATAAAAAGTAGGTACATTTTCAATCGCAAAAATAAAGGTTGATTTAACTGATGGTGTTTAATGATAGACATTGTGACCAACATGAAACGTCCGATTTTCTTATTTTCCCATTGATTTCTCGTGATGCCTACTACACAACTTGGATTCAATCGGTAAAGTTGGGTAAATAGCATGAACCGAAATTGAAGCGGTGATCGCAAGATTCATTCCAAAATATTTGATTCATTAATTATAAAATCACCTATGGCCAACGACCTATCGTAAGCCAAAACCCCCACATACCATCCTGATTTTTGACAGCCATGAAAAAGCATTGTGGAAAGTGATATTTTTAGTTTTTGTAAATGGACAACGGTCCAGTGCAGCAACAGGCCGTTTTTTCCATTGGTACAGTGGAGAAACAAGGTTTTGAGGCGATTTTGAACCAGTGGAGCTACATTTTTGGAAACTGTGTAGACACATGGTTTGGAACCGTGTAGAACAAGCACGACGTTGGTAAATAACGACTTTGTCGTCGTGAATTGAAAGTAGCCGAATTATTATTTCGAATAGTGACATAAGGGAAATATTTAAAACATTAATCCATTATCTAAATTTAGAACTATTTAATTTTGCTTATAAAGTTTGAGAGTTGATCGTACTTTATTCTGACATTGTGTGGGCTTGTAAATTTGTCGGTGACATTTGACCTTCTTTCTTAAATTTGGAATTTTATGTCTACGATAATATGAAGTGGAAAGTAAAGTTTGGTGAAAGATCATCATTGAATCTTGCACCATATTTGAACATTGGCACTGACCTTGACTTTGTCCTCAATGTTTGAATAAGTTTAAGATTGATAGATAATTGTTTACGCGTCAGGCTCAATTCTAGAGATTTGGCACTGACATTTGTCCGACCTTCAAAGTTATGACAGATTAGGTCTAGAACAAATTAATAATACTGGTAAAGGTTAATAAAGGGTCGTATTTGATTCAGGCATTATGTTGAGCCTTTGAGACTGACCCTGACTTGATCTTTTTTCTTCAATGTTGAATCATTTGGTCTTCGATAATATTAGGTGAGTAATAAAAAAAATATTGTCGATGACACTGACATCATTCTGGACCATTTTCTCTAATTTACCTTGTCCTATATTTCTTAAATGCTGAATTGTCAGGTCTCGAAACACAGAATTTAAAAAAAATAAGGATTGGTAGAAAATTGTCTTTAATTCTCGCATCATTTTTTACCTTTGACACAGACCTTATCGTCAGACTTCCTCCGCAAAATTACCAGACTTAGACTAAAGTCTAGGAACAAAATGAGTTCACAAAATTTATTGCAATCCAGAACTGACCAGTACTAATGAGATTTAAATGGACAGCATGATTTCGGTAGAAAAGTGAAATCATTGAGTGTAACAGGTGGTGTTAGGAACAATCTTGTCTACTTTCTTAACAAAGAAAATGCTAACGTACTTATATGTCAGAGGATTACCCATATTAGATTACGCTTGCATTATATTGGCCAATCAAAAAGCAGCATTGCAAAAGTGTGTATAACCGATACAACTCCAAGCATTGTATGCATACATATTATCGTAGACATAAAATTCTAAATTTATGAAAGAAGGTCAAAGGTCACCGACAAATTTACAAGCTCACACAATGTCAGAATAAAGTACGATCAACTTTCAAGCTTTATAAGCAAAATTGAATAGTTCTAAATTTAAAGAATGGAAAAATGTATTAAATATTTCCCTTATATAACTTTTTGAAATAATAATTCGGCTACTTTCAAATCACGACGACAAAGTCATTATTTACCAACGTCGTGCTTGTTCTACGCGGTTCCAAACCATGTGTCTACACAGTTTCCAAAAATGTACCTCCACTTGTTCAAAACCGCCTCAAAACCTTGTATCTCCACTGTACCAATGGAAAAACGGCCTGTTGCTGCACTGGACCGTTGTCCATTTACAAAAACTAAAAATATCACTTTCCACAACGCCTTTTCATGGCTGTCAAAAATCGGGGTGGTTTGTGGGGGTTTCGGCTTACGATAGGTCGTTGGACATAGGTGATTTGATAATAAATGAATCAAATATTCTGGAATGAATCTTGCGATCACCGCTTCAATTTCGTTTTTTGCTATTTACCCAACTTTTATCGATTGAATCCAAGTTGTATAGTGGGCATCACGAGAAATCAATTGGAAAATAAGACAATCGGACATTTCATGTTGGTCACAATGCCTATCATTAAACACCACCAGTTAAATTAACCTGTATTTTTGCGATTGAAAATGTGCCTACTTTATATCGTTGTGTACGTCCGCCATCTTGCATGCTTCTACACTGGGCACTTTTTTACTGCACTGTACCAGGTATACGACTGTGGGCGTAGGTATTTCCGTATATTTATCGCCGCTACCGTAGAATATTACAATATGAGCGACGCCCCAAGAAGCTTAGTTATGTACGGGGGATACATCACGAAACTCTTGCTGATATCCGTCACGGTTCTTTATCGTGCGTGATGTACAGTACCGTCACAGAAGACTTTGGTTGTTTCATCCGAAAGATAAGTAAGATAACGTCGTGAAGATGCCCTTTAAAATATCTTCGATGTTATTCTAAAATCTCGTAACTACAGCTTGATTAAAGCTGTAATTACGAAGTTTAGGAATTGCAGCGACGATATGAACCTTCATATGTGTAAGACAATGAAATCTCTGATTATTATTCGCCACAAAAGACGGTGAAAGACAAAAAACTGTTATGTGAGAAATAGATTTCTGTAACAATACTAATTTTGTGTATATAGGGAACAATGGGACATTATTGTATTTGTTATTTAAAGTCAATGGCAGATTGATACTTGCAGGAAAATTAGTCGAATTTGAAGTTAATGATGTTTGTTTTGTTGAGAGATTTGTTTGGTTCGTATATTGAACTATTACGACATTATTTACAAATTGCATTTTCTTGGTCACGAAATGTTGGCCTTCTCTAATCAATCGTTTTATATTACCACATTAAGTCTACACACACACACAAAAAAAAGACAGAGTCGACAATAAAACCCTCTAAATTCTATATTTGTCTTACATTACATAATTCTGCAGAGGCATTCCAACTTTTTTTAGAACATTTTAAATCAAGGCGTCTGTTGTGGGTAAGATTTTGAATCGTCATTAGAAAACAATTTATATGAACAGTCATACATGTATAATGCACAGTTAGTAACATTGTAAAATTCACATTAACCACTATCAAACCCATTCTAAATCGCTCCCTCAACGCTCCTTGCATCACATTCAAAACACTCCAAAGGCTAAAAAATATTCAATAATTGTTCAAAACGTTCGAAATCGTCTAAAGCGATCATCATAACATTAATACGATCAAAACATTTACACGGTTTTATTTGTCCTTATAGACACAAAAACGGAAATGTAAATATATGTATATTTTATTAAAGGATTGGGGTAAATAACGACAGTGTCTAAATGGTCTCAATAATCGTTTTTATGTTATCCCTCTTAATTTCATTCAAAGCTCTTTCATCCCGCCCATTCATTTTCAATCCAAAATACTTCGTAACGAGTCGATGCATCTACATCTTCACGAGTCAAGGGGTATGGATCGATAGTTTCTCCTCGAATACCGTAACATAAGTAAAAAGGTTTGTAACCCTTGGTTCGACAAGATGATAAAGAAATCCCACAAGAAATCTTTCTTATTATTGAGATATTCTTCAATTGTGGCTTTATGATATTATTAAATCATAAGATATGAAGGGATTATGCTTTAAATATCATGGAGGCATTAAACGAAAAAACTTTATCACGCTTATGTTTGAACCCGCTTCGCGTATTCATATAGTGTGATTAGGTTTTAAGTGACATATCTGAGCAATGAAATTAAAAAATACCCTTTTCATCTCTTAAATGGCTTCGAGTGAGGGACTTTCTGTAAGGTCGCATCAACCGTATTTTACTACTGGATTTCTTATCAAAACAAAAGTTTCTGAGAACGGGAAATATCGGTTCTTGGTTTTTGTGACTCTTTTAACAATCTTTCAGTCTCATTGCGGCTGCTGGGGCACATAACAATGGATTCCTGGTATATCTCACAACAGTACTACTATAACATCCTTTCCTAGCCCCAGCTGCTACAGTTAACAACATCGTAAATTTGACATTCACCTCGATCAAAACCATTCCGAATCCCTCGTTCAGCGCTCATTCCAAAAACTCACTCAAAAAAGCTCCTAGCTCACTGACAAAGATAGAATCAACAACGCCATTTGAGACTAAAAAAAAAGGTAGAAAAAAATCGCTATTTCAATGAAATAATTCAAATTGTCTGGTAGGTTCTTAAGGAAATAAGAAGATATTTACATATTTTATCAAAGGAAGGTAATAAATATCGCTAATTTTGTTCATCCTGAACAAAATTTGCGATATTGGATTACCTCCCTCGAAATTCACTCAAAAAATATCCGCAAACTTTTTCAATTTCACTCCTAATCAGTCACCTTGTCAATTTCACGATGTTGTTAACTGTACCCACATAGATCTTAAAGTATTAACCGATTGTTGGGAGACAAATGATCGGAAAGGATAGGTGCCGCGGTCGGGAATCTAACCCGGAACCTTTAAATACATGTGAAGATTGAAAGCCCGACGCGCTACTAACTGCGCTATGAAGATGGCTCGGCAAATGCGGGGGGTCATTTGGGTATAACAAACACATCTTGTTTTTTCACATTCTAAGGGTCACTGTTCGGTATTTTTGAACATCTTTTTTTGGTCCCGAGGTGTGAGAAAAAGTAGTATGTTACTCATTATTTTGCGACCATCTGTTAGTTTCTGTTTTTGAATCCACGTGACTTACAGTTACAGGAAATCATTTTGTATTTGAGGAAGTCACCAGACAGTTTGGAAAATTGGCAGGTATAAGACTTAATTTTGTTAATTCTACTTTTTCGACATTGTTTTCTACATTTTATGAATTTTGCTGCTATGTTTTTTCAGTTTACAACCACGTAATAGTTTGTTGTTGTTGTTGTTGTTGTTTTTGGCAGTATAAGGTGTTGCATAAGCTGTGGTGACGACTTTACTATTTAGGAATTTGTTGTATGAAAATGAAGCCAGAGTATGCTCTTTAACGGTAATCGCAGTTGAAGATGATATTTATTTTTAAGCAGTTGTCAGAAATAAAATCGCTTTTATTACTTCATGCAATGTTGGTTATAGACACATGAATTCAGCACACGGTGATTTATCCATAAAGAGATTTTTTTGGAAAAAAAAAAGATGTACATGTATGCTGCTATATACTAAATATTAAAGATGTCAGCCTTCTGGTTTCAGAGAAAAAGAATTTTTGAAGATTTTCATATTTTCACCTTTTTTGTTAAGGATAAATGGAAAGTGAAGGGTGGCTTTCATTTATTTGAACAAATTTGGTAGAGCTTGACCCAAAGAACATCCCTGCCAAGTTTCACCAAGATTGGCCAACTGGTTTAGGAGGAAGAGATGTTTAAATAAATTGTGGACGATCGACGACGGACGACGGACATTGTACGATCACAATAGCTCACCTTGAGCACTTCGTGCTCGGGTGAGCTAAAAAAATAATAAATAATATCTTTTTAGGGCTAAATCATCCCGCGCTGAATCCCTGCAGCTATACGATTAAAATATACTTATAGACAAGAGTCTTGTCTGGTTTCGCGAAAATGCAAATAAGGCAAAATCCTTTTTATGAGAAATAGAACATGAATGAATGTAGCATTATTTTAAAATAGACTGTTAGACCTTCTAAACTACGGTCGATTTGAAAAACTTTAATCTACGGTCTCGGTAAAAAAAGACGTAATAACAGGCAAGTTAGACTGTCTTATTACGACTCGATCTAACCTAAACGAGGGTTAAATTTAATGAACAAAAAACATGCATACTTGAGCACAGTACCCATCTTTATGACATCGTGCGAAGATGTGTTTAAAAGTCAGAGGGTTCATGATAACGTTTTTTCAAACTATTCTGACTAACGTCATAAAAAACGCGGCTTGATTAACTCTCTCGGGTAAAATTTTACTACGCCAAATTGTATGCAGCGTGAAATAATGTGAAACGTCATCAACGTCGTTAGGACAAAATCAACGTCATTTGTGATCCAATGCCGGTGAAAACGGTCCCAGTGTTTTGAAGATAGGGTCTATATTGCTAAACAGTATTTTCAAAAGATTAAATTTCAAACTAAATGCTTTATTGACCTAAACAAAACCGGACAGAACTTTTTTCCTTAAAGTATATATATATATATATATATATATATATATATATATATATATATATATATATATATATATATATATATATATATATATATATATATATATATATATATATATATATATATATATATATATATATATATATATATATATATATTTCTTCTCGGTGTTAGTGATTTTAGCTTTGTAAGTCTTGCTGTTGTTTTAATTATTTTTGTTTAATCATTTATTAATTATCTGTTGCAGACAGACATGGAATCGAAAAAGTAATTACTCATAAAATGAATTCTTTTCGCCTATTTATACAGTGTGATTAGATTTTTAAGTTTATACGTCTATGAAGTAAAAGTAATTGCATATATCTTCGTTCTCTGTCCAAAATGAAATCTACCAAAAGCTGCAGATTTGAAATGAAAAAAAAATGTGAAACATTTTCATCTGCTTTTATTTACCCTTTTTCATTTGACCATCTTTAAACTTTATTATATGTGTATATTTTTTTATACTTTCCTCTTTGTCCGTCTGTGCGTCTGTCTATCAATCAAAATCTCTGAACCTACAGTTCCTTTTTTTCTGTCTATCCTTTGGTAAAATTTAGCCTAAACGGAAATGTCTTTTAATGCATCTTATGTATTTCTTGAATTTGGTTCTGTTTGTACCGAGTTTATAATATAAGCTGCATCACTGGAGTTCGACGTTGTATAAATTTGATGATACATGGATATAATCATACTAGTGTAATAATTATGCAAATGAGCTAAGAGCAAATACCACCGTTATTTTGTAAATGCGAAAATGACGTCATATTGTTTTCATGATGACATCATTTGTAAACGGCGGGCAGAAAAGACGAACATTTTTAATGATAAATTTCAAAGTTTTTAACGCTTTATCGCATAAGTTAGGAACATTTTTTTCAAAAATAGAATTGCAATTTTGTGCTAATAAAGTACCGAATATATTAAACTCGTTATCTCAATCAGAAAAAATAACTCGGCCTAGCCTTGTTTTTATCTCTATATAGATGATTAGATTAATAAATTTTGTATTCCATAGCAACTCAAAAAAAAGCTTATTCGGATAAACGGGAACACACTAACGCAACAGCTGTCCCCCTTCCAAGGGCATAACTCCCATTACGCAATTTACGCAAGTGCGTAAAAGAAATAATCATCTGTTGAAAAATATCGTTGATGAATGATCATAACATCGAAACTACAGCTTTTTTCAAGCTGTAGTTACGATGTTTTGATTATTTTACCAACGCTCGAAATAGTAAAGGGGAATGGATGGAGGGCATCGTCTTTTGTCACAGTCCACATATCGCCTTTATCCTATATGTTCTTTGGCTGTCGCATTCTGCGAGCGTATAAATTTCAAAGTCCTAGGTACGCCGATGCCTTCGACCAGCTGCTTTGGATAAAATGTTTTTACAATGCTCTGCAATATTCGCAATTCCTTTGCAAAGTCGAACGCATCGTTGATGATTTCCAAGCGCTCCCGAACGCCTCCATTTTTAAACATTCAGATTAGCTTCACTTGGTAATGCATTTCTATTGCGCCCACGAGCGCTTCGAAACCCGAATGCAGCACATGATACATTCAGATCGTTGTCTGCATGGTTAATTTGAGCGCCGTCTTAAAAATGAGTTGTCACTTTAAGTATTTTTAGTATTTGAGGTCAATTTAAATCAATGATTTTCAAGAGTATTGTCGGTTGTTGGAAAAAAATCGGCGTCATAATACGAAAAGAAAATAAATTAAATTTAAATTAAATACGATTTTTTTATATCGAAAATTAAAACAGATAAGAACTCGTATTTGTTTATAATTCCGCATTTCATAACCACTCTTTCAGTATCATTTGTTATTTTAGGAAAATGATCGCTGATTTTAATGACGGCGGAAACACCAACTCTACCGGGTTATATGAAAGCCATAATATCAATACCATCGTTGTTTCTATCTTCTTATTATGCTGTTTATGGACATTCACAGCTAACCTGTTCGTTCTGACTTGTTTCTATGTCAACCGGAGACGAAGTTGGACAGAATTCAGTCAACAAACATGCAGTATGACCGTAAGTGATTTGTTGAGAAGCCTGGATGCGTTTATTCTAATTGTGTTTAGAAGGCTTACTCCCACGCCTCTCTGTTTAACATATGCATCTTTCCACATATCCGTACAATATGTTACGCTTTACCACATACTTGGGATCTGCATTTACAGGAATATGAAACTGAATTATCTTTTTGAACCTCTCTCGACCACAGTCTCGAGCATTCAATCAAAATGTCTGATAGTTTTCTCCTGGACTTGGGCTGTTTTTGTCGCAATTCTTCAATTAGTCGTTTGGAGATCTGATTTAGATGGAGTCATGGTGTGTTCCTTCGAAACCCTTAGAGCGAATAAACAACGATTTATATACGTTGGTTTGAATCGACTTATCCCGCAAGTTCTGACTAATATTTTATACCTGGTTCTTTGTTTACGTGTGTGTTTTTTGATAAGACGGGCAATACCAGCACAGAAAGTCATTGACAGCAAAAGGGTCTCTACGACAAATGATTCTATAAACAGTAAGTATGATTCGACTACAAAAGAAACGTGCCATTCGAGATTAGAAACAAGTACTTCCCTCGATGTCCAAGAGAATTCCAACACCCCCAAGTCGGTGCAGCGCAACACCCTTACAGCTCAACAGTTCAAGAATCCAGAAACTGGTTGTCCTGGCTCAATAACGGATACATCTGGACCCGTAGAAAATGTCAAACGGTCAGATATAAGAATCTTGCAATTACGAACGCGACACCACAAGCGCGTGTTAAAAACAGTGGGTATCTTGCTAATATTGTTCAATTTCTGTACCTTGGCACCGTCGTTTCTGTACCTGGTGCGCGGAGTAACAGATATGAACGAAACTATAGAATTACTAATGTTATCCTTGTTCGTCATGAATTCAGGAATAAATCCAATTATTTCTGTTTTAAGAATTGACTCACTAAGGGTGACATGTACAACGGTCACGAAACTGATAGAGCGGATCATTTGCTCGAGACTTCAACGACATTAATCAATTCATTCGGTACACCACTCGGCCAATCTCACGATCAACCTCGGATGTACATAGACGACATTTTCTACAAATTACGGGAAACCCTTTGAAAAACTCAATGACGTCAGTTCAAATGGCGTTAGCCCTCGAAACTTTGAGTGAAAACATTCGACGTCGCCAACGCTACTCGTTCAAGTCACTGACGTGAAACTATCCTATCCTTATAATATAATAATAGGTTTTACCTATAGACGGAAAAAGTAATTTGAAAAAAAGAACCATTTACTCAACTTAAGCTACCGAATTTAACAATAAAGCTCCTGCATCCCAACCTTTTGCTGTATCGACACGTATGAATAATGTATCAAATTCAATATTATCTGTCTGTCTGTTCCGACTTTTTTTTCTTTTTTTTCGCTTGAATGGGGTTTAAGGCCGCTTTTTATCATTTTAAGTCTTATGCGAACAAAACAAAGAAAATAGAACTCTTGTTGACCTTTTTCTACTCCGAAGATATTGTCATTGGAAAAAATAAGTGCAGTTACAATGTGAATTAAACTTCCCCAGGTGCTTTACAAAACATGCACATGATAACTAATTTTCAGAATACCAAAATAGGCTTTTCATAAAATCGATGGCCACTTGATTTTTCTCATTTATTTCTAGATTGATTTCCTCAGTCACGCAGTCATTTAGATAAGTGCTAACATCAGAAGAAATTAACATAATATGAGTGAAAGATACTCAATACAATTTTATTGGTTTTTCTTCGTGAAAAATGTAAGGGGGTACTTTGAATATGGGCGCACGTATTATAGAAACTGCGACAGGTCTAAATCCTAAAGAATGAGATTCCGACATGATGTTGTCCGGCATAGCTTTAGCTAAAATAGCTGTATTTCCATTTCCTTCAAATTAAGCTGCGAATTTTGTTAAAGATGTCATCCTTTTCAAGTCTTAACCGAAAACATTGCTAAAGATTTCATCTCTTTCAAGTCTTATCCCGCTTTAACCTCGATGTTAAAACGCAACAACAACGACGTTGTTTTAGCGGGAAAAAGTAGCGTCTTATTTCCCATAAGTGAAGAATGACGTCATTTGCGGAGGGTAAAAAGAAAATGTCACCCAGAGGAGATTTTTAAGCAAAAATGTGCAACTTTTTAAACGTAAGGCTAATTTTTATCCTAATTTCACGTTCACTACAATTCAAATTTTGATAATGATCAACAGAAATAAAATCGAAAAAAAAAAGAAGATTAATAATAATAAAAAAAAAATATGGCGAAATCTAGCGAGATCAGCATCTTCCATGTAGATCGCCATAACGACACAAAATTTAACTTTGATGATATATGTTTTTCATTTTGATTTTGATTATTTAAATGTTTTACACTCGTTATCTAGAAGCGGGAAAAGCCACAAAGCGCCCTTCGGGCGCTTGCGTTACTATGCCCGTATAAATATCTTTAGATTCTTAAATAACGGCTGAAAAATATTAATTTTTGAGAATGATTCGTCATTTTCAAAAATTAAGATTTTTCAGCCTATATTTACTGTAAAAGATATAAATCTACAGTGCTAGTTTTTCTTAAACTGTTTCCGCCTAACAAAATGCACGATTTTGCTACATACCCATCCGCCTTACATACGTCCGGGGTCTGTTGCAGTTTACGGAAATGGCCGAGTGATGTTCTGAATGACATCCGAGGTCTGTTGCAGTTTACGGAAATGGCTGAGTGATGTTCCGAATGTAATCAATTACCAGTGGACAAATAAATTAGACTGATCGAAATTCAAAGAAGTTGCAGAAAACAAGTTTTAATAGCAGAACGTGACGTTTCGAACAATATCACGAATGCGTGCTTGAATTATATTGTCAAGCATTGACGGCCAAACAATAAAATAAGTACGTCCAAAACATATATCTATTTTTATCTTATAACTATACAAATATCCGTGTGATAACATCCCGTATGATATTTTTTATGATATCACATAGTTATTTTTAGAACAATAATATCATGCAGTTATTTTTAGAAACTTGCATTTCAGTTAGAAACATCGACGAAAACAAGACAAAAAGAGGTTATAAGATAAATATAATACGTACTAAGTGTATTGTATGAAAAAATATATAACTCGGTTGTGAGAATTGATAATTGTCTCGGCAGAGCCTCGACAATGATCAATTCTCCCAACCTCGTTAGATATTTTTTTCTGATACAAAACACTAAGTACGTATTATATATATAATGTACTTAGTATTTTGTATGTAAAAAATAGAATATCTAACGAGGTTGGGGGATTGATAATTGTCGAGGATCGGAAATCTGAATAAAATCTCTGAAAGTATTCGTCTTATTATTGGTCTTACTTTTATGCTTTTCGGAGGATAATCGAGAAAAAAGCAGTGGATTATCAGTTGATAAACTTACCACCTAACTAGTGAAATTACAAAAAAAAAAAGAAAAAAAAAAAAAATCTTATACCCCACTTACGTTCAATTCACCCTATCTGACGCTATCTTAGAGGAACCCAATAATAAACATCATCATGGAATTGGGATAGCAATCACGTGAACGTGCAGAATGACGCTTCAAGACAATTTGTCAACATTTTGTTTCATATTTTGCATAGACGATTGTTTGTTTTTCGTTTAAGATGAAATATGCTGTAAGAGTAATATATCTTCCATTCCGTGAACATTGAAAATAGCTATATTATCACTCGTGGCTCCTGCACTTATGAAAATAAAAAAATATCGTTCACACAAAACAATAAAAATCGATTTTACACTGTTACAAACGATTATCCTCTATACGGTAGAAATTTAGAGTCCGGTGCTGTCAATCGAAAAAGGAGATTTGACAATAAAATACAACTTTTGGTTACAGGGAACTATTACAATCTCCCGCCATCTGTCACATTTTGTTTAGGGAATTAACGGTGAAGTAAACAAAGATAAGGGCGGCCTCTGATTGGTCAATAATTTATTAAGACCAAATCATATCATTTATTTTCGGAGATTTACATTGTTTCTACAAGTCAGGTGCAAAATGGGAAAGGTGGGAGTCTATTTTGGGTCTCGAGAGGCATTTTCTAGACATCGGGGTATTTTCCGGAACCGACTGTGAAATTTGGCGGGTGGGGAGGGTTCACTTAAAGATGACGTCATTACTCATTGAAAAAACGGATCATGCTATATTCAAAATGGTCTATTCCGATGTGCGACAGACTTTTCTTTAATTTGATATAAGGCTTGACTTTCTGTCAATTTTTGGGATGAGCTTTTTAGACTTTTGTTATAATGCTCGATAATGGGAAATTTAATAGTTCCCTGTAACCTAAAACATTTCTTGAACCTCGTCACGACAAACTCCTGCAATACTTTAACGTTATTTATCTACACAGTATACTTAGCGTCATTAGAAAGTTACCTCCAAAAATACATTTGGAAACAGTGGTAGAGTTTGTTACATCATAAAATTGACAAGGTGAATGATTTTGGAATGGTTTAGGAATGAAATTGAATGAGTGTGTGGAGCGAGTTATGATTGAATTTAACGGGAGGTAATCCAATTTCGCAAATTTTGTTCAAGTTGAACAAATTTAGCGAAATTGATTACATCCCTTTAATAAATATGCATACAAGTTCTATAGATAGCTTCCTATTTCTTCGAGAACCTATTTGACGCCTACGATAACCTATTTGACGCCTAAAATTGAATTATGTCTATGAAATCGCGAATTTTCTCTATCCAAATTTATTTTGAATGACCTTGTTGATTCTTTATTTTTCAATGGATTTGAGCGTTATTGATCGATTTGAGTGAGTGTTTGAAATGAATAAATGAAGCGCTGAGTGAGCGATTTAGAATGTTTTTGATTGAGGTGAATGTCAATTTCACGATGTAATTAACTGTAATGTAATAACTCGTTATTGATGATAGTGACTTTTCAATTTATGGTAATTTTCTTCAAGTCAAAGAAATAAAACGCTTGTTCATAGCCACTGATTAAAAACCATTGTCTATGTTTTCCCAGAACTTCATTGTCAATGAATTAAATAACTTTTTTTTGCTATTAATAGAATGTTCATTGTTGTTTGGGTGTTATTGTAGGTGGTAATTTTCTATTGACGCTGAGTAGGCCATTATATATAGTTATGCAGGGGTGTGTAAATACGGATTTTAACCGATTGTCCCTAGAGAAGGAAACGATATTTTTTTACTTGTCCGCGATTAAAATGGACACGTCCATAAAAAACTAGAGGAGATTAACTTTGATTAAACATTGTTTTTAATGAAGAAAATGTTGGAATCCAGCATTTTCTTCAATAAAACAATGTTTCATACCTTTTGTTATAAACATTAGCATAATTTATCTCTTAGGTCTAGCAGAGCACACGTCAGTCACGGGACCTCCTCACCCCTGAGTCATGAACACTGGAGTGCAGCCTTGCGTTCAGGATGACAAAACGGTGCAAACAGTAAGCTAATTATATCCTGCTTTGCCCATGCAATTGCGTGCAAAGCGGGATATCAATTGGCAAACAGTGTGTATCGTTTTGTCATCCTGAACGCAGAGATGAAAACCATTCGGTGACACGTTCACCGATGTTTGATTTTTTTAATGGCGTTCGAGGCCATAAGATAAGTTTAACGTTCGTAACCCTTGGTTCGACAAGATGATGCATCTAAGGACAGGATAAACCTCTCGCCGTTTCGGAGAAGAGGGAATAGTAATGGTCTCCGCCCGTCCTTCTCTTATTCCGTCAATTTCATTCCGTCCATCCGTCACTAAACTTGTACTGAGCATATCTCCTGAAGTATTTAAGTTATCAACTTCATAACCTTCATAATTTGATATATCCCATTGAGAGGAAGTGCAGTGTACAAGATTCGTAGCTTTTGCTCACATAATTTTGTAGTGATTGTCCTTTGCTATTTCTAAGACTTATATTTTCCCCAGAACATATCTCAAAATTGTATTTATATGCTATCAACTTGAAACTTCAAACTTTGGGATAGATGTCAGTGAGGAGAAAATCAGTGCACAAAAACAAGAACTTTTGATTGCATAGTTTTCGAGTTATTGCCCCTTGTTATTTTATTTGAAATATCTTAACAATGTAAAGTTGGAGCGATGTTTAACGTGGTCAGGCAAAACCCTAGTACATTTAACAACGTCGTGAAATTGACAAGATAAATGGTTTTGGAATTTTTTCGGAATGAGAGTGAAGGAGTGTGTGGAGCAAGTTTTGAGTGAAATATGAGGGAGGTAGTCCTATATCGCTAATTTTGTTCAAGGTGAATAAACGTGCGATATTTATTACCTCCCTTTAATGAAAATATGCATACAGTATCTACGAATGACAGTCAATTCCACGATATAACTGACTGTAACTCCAGCTCAGATTATTTTGCTAAGCACACTTATAATTTAGGTTTTTTGATACTGTTACTACAGTTAACAACAACGTGAAATTGACAAGGTAAATGATTTTGGAATGATTTAGGAATGAAATTGATTGATTATGTGGAGCGATTTTTGAGTGAATTTAATTGGAGGTAATCCAATATCGCAAATTTTGTTCAGGATGAACAGAATTTGCGATATTGATTACCTCCCTTTAATAAAATATACATACAAGTTCTGTAGATACCTTCCTATTACTTCAAGAACTTGTAAGACTCTTACAATTCAAATTATGTCAGTGAAATCGCGAGTTTTCTCTATCCAAATTTATTTCGAATGATTTTTATTATTCTATATCTTTCAATAGGTTTGAGCGTTTTTGAATGGTTTGAGTGAGTGTTTGGAATGAATGAATGGAGCGTTGAGTGAGCGATTAAGAATGGTTTTGGTTGAGATAAATGTCAATTCCACTATGTAACTCATTGTAACAGGCGTTAAAGATAACTGTCAACTATCTTATAAAAGAAACAAATATTGAAAAAAAGCCAGCCATGATTTTATATTGAAAAAAATAGCTTGTTGGAAAAATGTCGACCATAATCAGACTGCACAGTCCACGCTACTCGGATGTTCCTTTTTCACCTGAAATCAAATTCGAAGATGCCCTGTGGATAAGGCTCCTGTATGCGTCTTTCATAGAAACATGGTCTAAAATCTGCAACAGAAGAACTTACATACCATTTGAGGATTACCGTTAGTTGTCTATCGATTCACCGCTGGTATTCTCTGTGGTATTTTATTTCTCAAGAATTATTACAGGTCTTCAAGTCGGTGAAAAAGGCGGCACTGTTGGGGAGCGTCGTGGCACGCGCCCAAGATATACATAATATATACAAACATTTAAACCATTTTTTTTAAATTAAAATCGGACATAACATAGTTTTATAATTGTGTAGGCTGCATATACCTTGTGTTATGGACTAGTAAGATTTAAAACAACCTTTCTGACGGTTCCGGGAAATTAAAGGTAAGAGATTCAATGAATAAATATCACGTTTGTGTTTGTTACTTAATATCTGTGAAACGTTTTTCGGGGAATCTGATATGATATTATTACGAAGTTGTATTTGAATAAAATACGTATGTTTCTAAAACTTAGATTCATTGCATTGAACATGCACAAGGATATGCGTTTACGACAAGATTGTTACTCTCGATAAATTCTTTGACCTCGATAAACGATGAATTTATCGCATGACATACATTGTGGCGGTGCATTATCATCGTTGGATATTTTTGGTATTTTACAATTTTCATGGCTATAGATGAAAACTCGATAAAGTCTCATTCATAAATAAAGAAATAAAATTAATCATTGCCCAAAATCAATGTTTTCGGGTCGTTATAGCATACGTTAACGGATAAGAAAAAACATAATCTATAAGCCATTAAGCCTATAAGCCATATATTTTCTGAATGAATTTTAATTACCATTCACGGTATACTAACTAAGTTTCAGATAACATTGTTTTTTATTTTTTTGCAAATGTATATTTCTTGACATAAAATAACATCTATTGGCGACCACAACTTCGTAACTACAGCTTTTTTAAAGCTGTAGTTACGAGGTTTTTGTCGACAAACGACTATATGTAAGTAACTCTATCATCGTAAGGAATAAAATGAGCGTCTCTTGTAATCTGGGATTGCCTTCTATACATATTTGAAATACATGTATCGAGTTCTAGCGATAAAGGTAATAAAAAGAAATGAGAAACGCGAAAAGGTTTGCATTTTATGAGCCATTTCTGACTAGCAGAATAAACAAATTCTGATTGAACTCATAAATAGTATTAACGAAATAAAACCAGATGTTGACCACACTCCCAGGCCTGGAACGATCTTCGGATGTAAGACTATTTTCATAAACGAGTCTTATACTGGCGTCAATAAAAAACGCACAAAACAAGCAGCTAAAGTACAGCAACAATTCAATTCAATTTCGAAAAAGTAACAGTATGCTTTGGTCGCCCAATCGGAAATGTACAACGAGATAAACTTCAATTGTATTGTTGTCTCCCTACTGCAATGATTGGGGCCGATAAATAGAAAAAAATCAAAGGGCACAACCAGACTGAGAGCTTCCCAGATAGCCCAAAAAAGGTAAAATCTTGTCAGTTTTCAAAAACTTGACCGGCCAAAATTGATATAGGTTGGAAGTGAAAATAAAAAAAAATGATGTGAGCAAAAAACCTACGTTGTAATTCAAGTGGTGGGAAATGCGAATTGCTTGTCATAAGTATTTTCTCTTTTTCTCTTATACTGTAGTTTCTTATGCATTTTACCATATCGAGTATTCAGTGCAAGACTGTACTTAAGTGTCTATTTGTATAGACACTTATTACAATCTTTCACTAAGCCCCCGACATGGTTGTAAATTTCAGAGACTATACATTGGAGAGTGAAATGAATTTTGTGCATTTATGAATTCAAACATTGTTTGTGCACAAAAAAACCCTAGCATTTTGTTATCTTTACCGGAATAAAGACCATTATAGGGGTATTTTCAGAGCTCTTAAGTAGGCGCGGAGTCCATTTTCAAAGGTGTACCGGGTACTTGTAAAAAAAGCATATGAGCCTGTGCGTGACATTTCCAGCAATTTGAAATGTACATAATGTGAAAAGAACGAGCAGTGTAGACAGCCAACTATTGTAAATGTAATGTTACCTGATGTTGTACAAGTTCTTTAGGACCTTATCTATCTACTTAACCAATAGTGAAGACTCTGGTCAGACGGTGCGGATGCAGAGGCTGGTCAGAGTCTTAGCTATGTACATATATGAAATTGTTGGAAATCTCACACCAGGCTAATATGATACTACGAATTGAATCTGATCCTTTTACTTTGATTATGAAAGTACATATAGTGAGTAAACCTTAAGGCAAGCAATAACTTTCCTTTCATAGGTAACTTGTTACTTTTTATAAGTAGAATTCGCTATTGTGACACGCCGATTGCATACAAATGTATTGTAATCACAAGTCACAATACCGTATTCGTGTTATAATGAGTTATTTAAACCTGTTTTATCTATATCGAAACATGGGCCGGGTTAAAAGTAGATTTCACGGCTCGCCGCACAAAATCTACAAATACAACTAACCAATTAAAAATTGTAAAGCATCCGCTCCCACTTCAGAAAAATCTATGTCAAAAACAACAGCAGCAACTACAAAAAACACACCGTTAAATGATTGTTTCATTGATGACAATATTCAGTCTCAGATGACAGTATAGCATGTCTGTAATCCAAATAGTTTGTGGCCCGAGGATGTGCTCTAATAGATTGAATTTACCATTTCAAACAACCAGAATACTCTTTAATTAATTGAATAAGAGTATGGTTTGCATTACATTAATTGCTCCAAACGTGATGTGCATATTAGACCTGAGCGAGATCCCGAGAGGGGCTCTAATTTACATCGTAATCTTTATTTTCTTGTTTACTTGTAAGTGCACGTGCAAAATGGGATATGCTTTGCAAAAACTTTGCCATATTTTGTCAGCCTGAACCTAAGGCTGGATTCGAGGGCGACTCTATAATTTAAAGATTTCGTCGCCATAGAAGCAAAATAGGATAGATGTTCGTAAACTAGTTCAGTTTGATTTTTGTAATATTGGTTATTTTGTAATAAAATGTTTAATCAAACAATATGAGAAAGGAACAATCGCCTGTGTATTAGAGGCCGTTTTCCTTTCTTACATTTAGCTACACTTAACAACATCGTGAACCTATTAGATGCTTACAAATCCAATTAATTCAGTGAAATCTCGTTTTTTTTTTCTTTTTATATTTATCATTTTGGGGTGATTTTGTTCGATTTGAGTGAGTGTTTTGAATGATGAATGGAGCGCTGAGTGAGTGATTTTGAATGGTTTTGAATGAGATGAATATCAATTTCACGATGTAACTATCTGTACACTAAAAATACTGGAGTCTGCAATTTCAAGATTATTTTACAATGCGGGGGTCAAACCCATACATTTAAAAGTAGGAAAGAAATCAAAAGATCAATCAAACAACATTTATTATCTTTGAAAGGCAAAACATTGCTCTTTCCTAACCCCCCATCAGGCTTAATCTAAATTGCCAATTTTCGGAACATTTTGACGCATTTGACCTAAGTTTTCTCTCAACAATTAATTAAAAAGTAGGAGGTGCACACTGCACAGACTGCACATTTGTATAGACTGATTTAAGTATAATACAGTCTAAAAAACTTTGTGTTTAGTATGTACAGTTAACAACATCGTGAATTTGACAAGATGAATGATTTTGGAATGCTTTAGAAATGAAATTGATTAAGTGAGTGGAGCGAGTTTTGAGTGAATTTAGCGGGAGGTCATCCAATGACCTAAATTTTGTTCAGGATGAACAAAATTAGCGATATTGATTACCTCCCTTCAATAAAACATGCATACAATCTCTAACAATAGCTTCCTATTTCTTTTAAGAACCTATTAGACGCTTACAGTTTGGATAATGTCAGTAAAATCGCAAGTTTTCTCTATCAAAATTTATTTTGAATGACGTCGTTGATTCTATATTTTTTAATGAGTGTGAGCGTTTTTGATTAGTTTGAGTGAGTGTTTGGAATAATTGAATGGAGCGCTGATTTAGAATGGTTTTGATTGAGGTGAATGTCAATTTCACGATGTAACTAACTGTAAAGAGAATGGAAATATTCTCTCGATAATATCAGAATAATGGTTCTCCATGAATTATTAAAGAAATGTACTCCTTAAATCATAAATTCTCTGACAAGGTATGATAAAGAATACATAGACTCTATTCCAAGTTCGATAAGTTTATCCTATCCGATCGTTTTCGAATCAAGATTTTTTAATCTTTACTGTACTCAGATTAAACTCTCTCCACCAAAGGTTTCAATGAGCTCACGTGTTTTTCAAATATAAAATGATTAATTATGTATTTTGTATTTTTTAACACACGTATTGGGAAATTAATCTTATAACTATACGAGTATCAGTGTGATATCATCCCGTTTGATATTTTTTATGATATCACATAGTTATTTTTAGAACAATGATATCATGTGGTTATTTTTAGAAACGTGCATTTCAGTTAGAAACACCGACGAAAATAAGACAAATATATGTTATAAGATAAATGTAATGCGTACTTAGTGTATTGTATAAAAAAAATATCAAACTCGGTTGTGAGAATTGATAATTGTCTCGGCAGAGCCTCGACAATGATCAATTCTCCGAACCTCGTTAGATATTTTTTTTCATATAATACACTTAGTACATATTATATATTATTATTCGAATATGAACATGTATTCCGAAAACAAATGTATTTACCCCCTACTAATCGCCATTATCAGTTTCGAATATTGGTCGTTATTATTTGATAAATTAATATCAGTGCGTGAATACGCATTGCATTACTCCACGAATGTAAAAAGAAAAAAAAAAGAAATTTCAGCATTCCTTTTATTCTATATAAACCCACAGAAAAGTTAAGATCATGCCAGTTCAGGAAATTAGTTTGTGCGCTTGAATACCTGATATTTGCCTAATCAAATTTGTTATTCTTTGGGGCATGACTATAATTAGTCAATCAGAACGTTTTTCTTTGATATTCAAAACTAAACATTAAATAATTGTCAGGTATTGAAGCGACCTGACAACATACATTCAACCCTGTCTTAAACAAGCAACCAAAGGAACCATAAAAACATGCTTGCTTAAGGCAGGTTCTTACTAAATACAGCTTAATTTCAGTGCAATCGCTTTGTTTATGAACTCAGAGGTCGCTTTCTTAAAACAGGTTGCTTACCGAATACAGGTGGTTCTCAGACAGGCTTGACTGTAAATTCCATTCTCGCTCAAATTAAATAAAGGAAGTGATTAACATGGCTTTTTTGTTTCGTACGGAGGCACTGTTGTGTATTTAACTGAATTTAATAAAAAGGGAAGGACACAGAACTCTAAAGACATTCATTTAAAATCTTGTACGGCGTTGCACTTTCTCAGACATTCAAAGGGCTTATAACGGATCAGAATTATTCTATTTTTTGCAGGTGATTGAGATGATTACATTTCTTTCTCTGGTTTTGTCTTAAGATATATTTTCTTCAAGAGATAAATTATGACTTCAATTTTGACGCAAGAACATAGTTTTCCATAGCAGATACATAAAATGATTATAAATCTGATATAAGAGATAACAATCTATAAGGAATTTAACGATTTCTCAGAAAGTAAACTCTACTCGAGCGAATCATTTATTTCACATAAACTTTGAAATTGACATTCAGCTCGATCTAAACCATTCTTATTCACTTACTTATAGCTCTCTTTACTTATTCCAAACACTCACTCAAGTCATCCAAAAATGCCCCAAAACGTTCAAAAACGTTATAAAACCGTTCATAATGGTTAACATTTCATTCGATTCGATCATATCATTGTACAATTTTATTATAATAAGTGGATTTCAAAGCGTCTGATTAGCCCGAAAAGATTTACAAACAGGAATGTATGTTGATTTCTGAAAGGGGGGGGGGTAATAAATTATCGCTAAATTCGTCCAATTCGAACAAAATAAGTGATGTGTATTACCTCCCTTAAATTTCATTAAAAACTCGCTCCACACAATCATTCGATACCGTTCTGAAATCTTTCCAAAATCATTCACCTTGTCAATTTAACGATTTTATTAATTTTATAACTTTTCACGTATGGACCGTCAACGGAGGACCGAAAATCGCAAATAACTGTAGTTACGTGTTTTGCAGTCCATCGACGGTATATGAATTGGGTTCTTAATCAAAGAAAAAAAGGTTCAAACTTAGAAAATATGAAAACCCCTTTTCTACAGTTAGCTACATCATGTAATTGACATTCATCTCAATCAAAAGCATTCTTAATCGCCCACTTAGCATTCATTCATTCATTCATTCATTCATTCATTCATTCATTCATTCATTCATTCATTCATTCATTCATTCATTCATTCATTCATTCATTCATTCATTCATTCAAAACACTCACTCACACCAATCAAAAACGCTCCAAATTGACTAAAAAGGATAAAATCAACAGCTAAAATCAAAATGAATTTAACTAGCAAAAATCGCGAATTCCCGACGTAATTGAAATTGTAAGCGTCTGATCGGTTCTTGAAGAAATAGAAAGCTATTTATAGAACTTGTTTGCATATTTTATTAATGGGAGGTAATAAAAATCGCTAATTTTGTTAGTCCTGAACAAAATTAGCGTTATTGGATTGTCTCCCTTTAATTTCACCCAAACGCACCAATCACACTCATTCAAATTCATTCCAAATTATTCCAAAAACATTCATATTGTAAATTTCACGATGATGTTAACTGTAAAAGCTTATATTTGACTTTGATGCGTGTTAAAAAGGGTGAAACACCATTCAAATAACACCCACCTGTGCACATTATCATAATTATTTAACACAACTTGTTAATATTACCTTTTATGTCCATACATTTATATTAATGTTACAAAAGAAATATTTTTTTATATATTCTCAAGTTGAAATTCGAGAAAATTCTCATTTGAGAATGAGAAATTTTCTATTATCTCTGGCCCAGAATCAATCAATGATATACTCTGCTCATAGTGTAAATGTTGGATGAAAACACCACTAAACTTGGCTATCTAATGGAATTGTGGAGGTGGAAACCAAATACTGGCGCAGATGTTCAGTATTTACTTTATAAAAATGTTTTATTGTATAAAAACGCAAATGTGGGAATATTATGGGTTTGTACAATGGCTTTAAAATTAAAGTGTCTTTTAACAAAACCATAATTATGAACACAAATTTGCGGACATTTATCAGAAATTTAAATCTAGATAAATGTTTTGTAGCTAAGCATTATTGTTTACTACTTGTATTCACCGACCAGCCATTTCTTAAAATTTGAACAAACTCCGTTTTTATGATAGAGTCTTGTCTTTACGGGTCGAATAATATTCTCTTTCTATGACATTTTGTTCTCTTTTTTGCAATGATTTCAAGTGTCGTATTCATTGTATAATCTTTTGGTTAAGGTTTATGTAAAGTGTTTGTAAACTCATATGTCTATATGTCTTTCTAATTTTGTAAACGCGTAGATATATGTAAGGTATGGTGTGCTATCTCAACATAAATGGACATTAATGGTTTATATACCTGTAAGGGAGTTTATCAAATTATCAATTTCTATTTCACAAAATGATAAATATATAGTAATTTATCAAAGATCATTGAACTAAAAAAGAACTGTAATTTGAAATAATTTGCAGAATATATTTCACAATCTTATGGTGTGATGTTGCACCATACCTAACATCTGTTTTAAAAACAGACCAAACCGGTTTGCCGTATATGTTGATATATTAAATATATATTAAATGGAAATTTATTGTTTCAAAAGAGCCCTTTTGAGACTGGGTTTTATATCTAATGCTGTAGTAGTACCTAGTGGGAACATTTATGTACATTCTGATAAATTTTAGGCAAATTTTATCCAGCCGTAATGAAGTTGTTGGTTTCGAACAAAATATCCCCTTTCCATAATGGTTTGGCTATTCAGTTATGAGGTGGGGCCTGTTATAATGGTTTATTCCCGATCCTCCCACATTTGAAAAAGTCGATAAAAAAACAATATAGGTAAGGTGTGGGATAATCCCTGCCTGGGTCTGAATTATTGGTAAGTTCCCCAACCTTGTTCCACGAGCGTTTCAATAGGAAAAATTAGATTTCGAGTCACGAACATATACGTTATCCCATGCCGTATAAGATCCCCTTTTTACTTGCAAACGTCAATTGAAATAAATGAAATAGGAACAGTTGCTTATCTCAAGCAAAATTCTTTTACCTCACATGATTTCATGAGCTTACGCCTTTTAAATTGCAGCTACGAGATTTTGGTGGTCATCCGACGTCATGATGTGTGGATGACAATTTTTGACACAGAGACAGTAAGGTAGAATGACCATTTCAGATAACGAAATTTTCAACCTTACATTTTCTGTGATAAATTGAACACTCGAAAAGTGACTTGTGGAAAATGTGTGTCGCAGAAAGAAATAAAACTGATTTGATTGTTATGTCATTGGACATCATTCTACCTTACTTTGTTGCAAGAAGTAAATCGCAAAAAATCTACATTATAAGCTTATTTCTTTTATTTTACAAAGAAAAAAAGTAAAAGTTTAATATCATAATACTCCTCACGGAGTCTGTCTTTCAGTGCACTCAAGCGCTCGTCGATCTGTCGATGATTTCTATTCTTCAATGGTCTTATTCCTACAGGAAAATACAGGAAAGGACCTTACTCTCTTGTATAGCACAAATCGTATTGTACATATTCAGACTTGGGTGCTTGATGGATTTCTTCAGCATGCTGTACTAGCCCTCGAGTTGGTTTGTAGTGGGCCCTTGTGTATGGAAGTAGTTCCATGTCTCCTTTTCGCCTTCAATCCAATATTCCGTAACGTAGTCCATAAATGTCTCAACGGCAGTCGGCAGTTACAAGTGACCAACGTCTACAGGCGCTTCAAACCATGCAACTTCTAAGCCGAATTGTTCCAGAGGTAGTATTGTCGCGCGGCGTACCAATCTGTGGATATCTTCGTTTGTTCTTTACAGTTCCGTCAGCCCAAAAGTCTGTACCTTTCTCCATATAGTAATGTGTCTAGTGAAAAAAAGCAAGCTTTAATAATGGTGTCAGGACAGACTCAACTGGTGGCGTTCTTTGGTGCCTTCTTGTGTTCCATGTGGAGTACATCTGGTTGCAGGTGTTGGCCCACTCTTCTTTCCTCATGACATTGTCGATAATTATTATAGTGAACTTGATTTTGAAATATAGTCCACCATTTCTTTGTTTCGTACATGTGTAAAAAAACCAGATGAAGCTGTGCGTTTGCCATGACTTGTCTTTACTTACAAGGTTAAGCGATTTGTGATTTTTTCCTTTTTTATTTTCCTACTTTCGCCATAATTTCAAAATGAAAGTCAACTTTCACTTTAACTTTGAAAGTTTAATTTCGTAAGAATACTTTAAGACAGACCTTTTATTTTTACCGACCGTAAATGGTTTGACTGGACTAATCGCACAAACCGATTTATCACTAATATGTTTGCAGAATTCGATAAATACTTAAAGAATTGGAATACAATTTGAACCTGATTGTAATCACACATTTTCCCTTACCCCCGTCTCCCCACCAGGTATATGGTATTATTGGATTTTCAAATGTGGGTGAATCGGAAAGACACCGTTATAATGTGCAACTGCTTGTGCTCATCTACAGCTTTATTTTGATATATTGTTTCGCTGGGTAAAATTACTTTTTTGTAAATAGAAGCAGCATAAAAATTGGTTCAAAAACTCTCTACATTAACCTTAATATAGTACACAAAGAAAAAAAGTATTGCAACATACGATTTTCAAAGAAACTGTTCTCAACAAAGTAATACTTTAGTAACTTGGCGCAGTACAGACATGTAAGACAATTTTTTCATTGAATCTTTTAACCTTCAATGAAACGGGAAAACTAGTTTTTATTCCTATTTCAGCCATTTCATACAAAAAATGGCCGTTGTAAAAGGAACATGTTTTTCAACAAATTTTCTTACGCGATTAAATATTACTGCATTGAATATGATTGGTGAGATTTCAATCTGTTCATGGTCTGTAATCCGGGAGTTACCATCAAAAATAAATTAACAGTCAATTTCTTGTACATCAAAAGCATCGGCAAAAACGGAAGTCATTTTTCTTGCCATACCCTAGATCAAACGTCGTACATCAATACCGCTATTGGTCTTGCAAAACCTCTTACAACAATGCCGAATTTTGAATTGGAGGTATTAGTTTACGTATTCGGCGATCAAAATTATGACCCGCACAAGTTTAATGAGGTTCATATTTTGCTAAATTGAAAGAAGATTTACATCTTAATAATTTAGATGTTGCAGCTCTTTTTTTCCTTGGTAATATATCGCCAAGTTTGACATATCGATATCAACTTCGTCTGTCCGTCCGTGAATATGTACGTCTTGTAAATACAACGTTATTTGCTTACTTTCTACTGCTACGTTCAAGAAGACATTTCAACGACACAAACTGTTTGCTAATAATACCTCGCACTGCACGCAAGTGCACGTGCAAAGCAGGGTATAATTCGCAAAACGTTTGTACAGATTTTTCATTTTGAACTCAGATCATATGTCGTAAAATTGCAGGACGGGTCACAAATGCATTTATAAAAGTTATGATAAACCAAACAAAAAATACAAAAGTGAATATCTAGATTTGACAAGGATTGGTTTCGACCATGCCAATGGCACATAGACTCCAGACAGAGTGAAACCGTATAAGAACTTTCTAGAGCAACATAGATGTTTTACCAGGAGTCATTAATGATATTTCTTTCAGCTTAATGAGGATTTTCTCCGTGATTCCTAAATGACCGTCATTATCCATATTTTTCATTAATAACTACAAAAACACGTCCGCCAGGAAACATTGATTTACTTTATTACGCCATTTTTTCTATCTTTGGAGATTCTTACCATTCGTGACCGGCTATGCGATAAGAGGCTTTTGTAAACATGTTACATGTACAGTAAGTTACATCATGACATTCACATCGATCAAAACCATTCTAAATCGCTCACTTAGCACTCTTTTCCTTCCTTCCTTCCTTCCTTCCTTCCTTCCTTCCTTCCTTCCTTCCTTCCTTCCTTCCTTCCTTCCTTCCTTCCTTCCTTCCTTCCTTCCTTCCTTCCTTCCTTCCTTCCTTCCTTCCTTCCTTCCTTCCTTCCTTCCTTCCTTCCTTCCTTCCTTCATTCATTCATTCATTCATTCATGCGTTCATTCATTCTTTCATTCATTCATTCAATCAATTATTCACTCTGAACACTCGCTCAAACAATTGAAAACCGTTCCAAAATTATCGGAAAACACATCAAATCATTTTAAAACGATTGTCACTATAACCGTATCGATACAATCTTTCGAAGATTTTATTTGGGGCCCTTGAATCTCTTAAAGCGTCTTATTGGTCCGTGGAGACACACAAAAGGATTTGAATTTTTTTTTTGAAATCGAGTAATCTTCGTAAGTATTTTTAATATAGGGATGAGTGTCTTTTTCACTGCGTTTATTGGGGTATAAAGTGCAATTGCCTTAGCACATGGCAAATAACGCCCGTAGGGCGTTATGTTTAAGCCATGTGCTAAGGCAATTGCACTTTATACCCCAATAAACGCTGTGAAAAAGACACTCGGCCCTTATAATTGCAATCCTCTTGGTCTAAGAAACTAATATAATACTCGGCTAAACATTAAAGCTTCGAGTCTACTTTCTGCGCGTATTACACAACTTATTTTTAGATCGTGTATTTCTTTTCTCGCTATCGAAGTTAAACGGCATAAAGTTAATCAAATGGTACACAAATAAACGACAATTTGACATTCGTAGAGGTACTTATGATCAAAACATAATTTTGACAAGTTATTCCACATTTTTAACCGAAACTATCGTGATCGGGCTTAGCTGAGAGGGTTGCTTGGTGGTCTTCGTCGACTCACTGTAAACATCGACTCAGAATCTGAGCTGCATACTTTTAATCATAAATTCTTTCGAAAATGTCTTAATTTGTAATACATTAAATAGCAATATTACGATATGGAAGAGAAACGAGGGGTTTTCGAGTTCCTACAACACAGGAAATGCAGAACGAAGATCGGGGGTTTCCCGAAAGACCTATTGCATTTTATAGGGGAGACCGGGGCAGAGTGTTACACGGGGCAAAGTGTTACGTTTGAAAAATTTTCTTTTTGACATCATTAATGTCCCAGGTGTTATTTCTTAGAAAAAGGGTTTTTGACTATGCATGTTATGCTGCATATTTGATTCATAAAATAGGAATGTCCACTTAAGAAGAATCAGAAAACGATTTTTGTGACACAAAAGTAAATTCTTACCATCTTCGTAAATATCCGCCTCGTCTGATATAAGAGTACAAGAAATAGGAATGACATATGGTTATGGGATCCCGAGATCCAGAGGCTTACTTTTGTGTACAAATTATGTTATTGTAAACCTTTCTTTTCTTTGCACGAGTATCTTTTCCGAAAAGTTGCGATTGGGGCAAAGTGTTACACAGGACGTGGGGCAAAGTGTTACAGTGTAACATTTTGCCCACAATATGTTTAGCGCCATTATTCAATTTCCAGATAACGCGATTATGACTGAAACGAATTCAAAGAAGCTTCAGGCGAAGTTTTAATGTTTGTGCACATCATTTAACATCTAATTATATGCAATAGAAACCGTTGTACGAAAAAGATAAATTTCCCGTTGCAAGAGTAACCAGCTTTTTCTCAAAACGCTTTGTCCGCTATATATTCGGACATGTTGAAACGGGGATTTGGCTGTCCAATGGGCTTATTTCTAAAAGTTAGTGGTTAATCACAGATTTTTTTTATATAATTTCATAAATGTAGAGTTTAAGAGACTTAATTAAAGAGATATTATTAATGCAATTCAGCCATGATCATATTATACTTTCTGACTTTTCAGAAGTTCTTCGAAACTACAGTAGGTTCCAGTAGTAACAGGTGCTCTTAGATTTTATTCCGAAAATCGACATACAATACGAGATTTATGGTTTATGTCTTTATAAGAGAAATAAAAAGAGAATATTTTCGGATATAGTCTGAGTATGTTATTATTAAGGAAACGTTTTGAAACATGTGGTTAGGCGCAAGAAATGCACTTTTTTGTCATGGGTGACCAAGTGTGTGCAAAACTTGCAGTCTAATTTTGAATAATATTTTGCCAAAAGGCCTTTCATGTTTATCCCGGTATTGGAAAGCAAATGGGAGTCCTTTTCGTGGCGACTGTATGCCATGTACCACTTTGCCCCGGTAGGTGTAACACTTTGCCCCAAAAGCCCGGGGCAATGTGTTACATTTACCGGTATTTTTGTCTGCGTATAAAATTTTTATAATATGACGAAATTGTTTAATCAAAGTATTTTTTAGTTCCAAATTCGTTAAATTTTCGATTCATATATTAAATAAATTCAAAAGAGCTATGGTGTCGGAAAATTTGTGAATTGATTAAAAATTGTAACACTTTGCCCCGGTCTCCCCTACAGAAATAAAGTGCAATGGATTTCCCCACGTGATGCGATTTAAACCAATCAGAATTCTTTATTCTATTAGATTGCAATTATTTACGGTAAAACCCCCATTAAACGAACAATCAGGGGATATAAAAATGTGGTCGATCATGGGATTGGTCGCTTAATACAATATTTTATGATAAATATGAAAGGTCATTTTTAAAACACACACCCACACCCACACCCCCCCCCACCCCCCCCCCACACACACACATATATAAATATATATATATATATATATATATATATATATATATATATATATATATATATATATATATATATATATATATATATATATATATATATATATATATATATATATATATATATATATATATATATATATATATATATATATATATATATATATATATATATATATATATATATATATATATATATATATTGCACCATAAGTCTCACTGAATCCTCTGATGTTCATACCCCTTGAAATTCAAGAGGTCCCGGTTCTATCCCCGACGGCGGCTCTCATTCTTTTCGACTATTTGTCTCTCACCAATGGGTTGATAATCGTAGACCTATGTGAGATAGCAGCTGGGGGCTAAAAAAGGATGTGATGGTTGTACTGGTGAGAGAAATACCAGGAATCAATTGTTAGGTGCTCCATCAGCCGCGATTTAACTGAAAAATTGTTGAAAGCGGTGTTAAACTCCATTCAATAAATCAATTAATCGATGCATCAAAGCACTAAGTCTACTCGCTCCCCAAAAAATCGAAATCGTCCAAAACGCTTCCAAATCGTTCAAAGAACAAAACAATTATTTACATCAAACGAATCTTTCCATGAATTTATGGTTATTATTGATTTTAAAGCGTCTTATTGGTCCATAAAGACGTATAAATAGAAAAAGTACATACATTTTATAATAGCAAATTCAAATTTTACCGCTAGTTTAGTCCGATCAGGCGGAATAAGCGAAACCATAAAACCTCCCCAATTTTATTAATAACTTGCTCAATCCACCCATTCAGCTTCATTCCAAATTCATTCCAAAATCTTTCTCTTTGTCAATACACAATGTTTATAACAGTACATGAGAAGCCTGTGTATCAGATTTCGAACTGCTATAGCTAGTCACATCATGATATTGACACTCATGACTCACATCAATCGAAATCATTCTAAATCGCCCATTTAGCGCTCCATTCATTCATTCATTCATTCATTCATTCATTCATTCATTCATTCATTCATTCATTCATTCATTCATTCATTCATTCCAAACACTCACTCAAATCATTGTTGATTTTTTTAAGAAATATGAAGCTTTTTACTTTATTTTATAAAGAACATGTTTTTATTTATATTTGATTAATTGTATTACTCTATCCAGTGTTGTCGCTTTTCGCAATAGTTAAATTAATGTCGACTGAATTACTTTATTTTTGAACAGTTTAGATCGAAATTTTGCTCTCGCCTGCACCTTTGCATTGTGTGTTAAGCGCATCCATCGATTCCACCAAACCTTCTGTATAATTGCATTTCAGCAATCTACGCCCCTGGTGATGCATGTATTTTGGTTAATTTTGCATCTTTTACGCCAAAGGGGTTTTCTGAACTAGGTACACCGTATATTCATTCAAGGATTCATCTGATTTATCTGTCTAGAAATTCATGGAAGTGATAAGATCTTCACAGGTACAAAGTCTTATCATTAAATAACATTCTTTCTACTGTCTTTATGAAACGAACATATTGAAACAGATAGGCCTATGGTCTAAATAACCAGGGTTTCGTACCACAGTGATGAGATTAAGAGTATATTTTCTTCGTTCATAGAGGTATGAAACCAATACATATTTACGCTATACAATTACCCGAAGCAGATTCACAAAAAGATAGGTGTGTGATTTTCATACCTCTGTTGATTACAAAAATATACCATTATATGTTATGATTGGATACAAATCAACCATTTAAATATATATATATATTGCGAGACCCACCTTACTTACATATCGTTATTCCGATATTGTGATTTCTTGTTATCGCAAAGTTGTGATCGTATATTTCACGATGTATCCTCGAAATGTCATTACTGGGTTGGCGACAACTGTGTGTATTCTTTGTGAGGTCGATAAGTTATGTCCAAAATGAAAACTGTAGGATTCTTTCAAAAAGACAATCTTGATTATGAACGAATTCTCTTGCGCTTTTATTCATTATTGTAAAGTCTGGTGTTTTTCATTCTTAATTTTGAAAGTTCAAAAAGCCCACACAGGTATAGTTGGTAATATCCTGAAATTGACAAATCGATCAAAACCTTTCTAAAGGCTCGTTCAGAGCTCCGTGCAATTCTTTCAGAACACTGACTCAAAATTACCCTTAACGCTACGATTGCGTTAGAAAAACGCTTCAAAAACGTTCCAAACGATCTACCTTTCAATCAAATCGATCAAATCACTCCACTGTTCAGTTGGCTGGTATCGAGTTTCAAGTGGAGCGACTGGTCCGTAAAGACACACAAACGTAATTGTCATTCGGAACACCACTCGGCCAATCTCGCGATCAACCTCGGATGTACATACACGGACTATTTTTAAAAATTACGGGAAAACCTTGGAAAAAATCGATGACGTCAGTTAAAATGGCGTTAGCCCTCGAAACTTTGAATGAAAACATTCGACGTCGCCAACGCTACTCGTTTAAGTAACTGACGTGAAACCGTCGTATCCTTATATAAATATCTTTAGATTCTTAAAAACGGCTGAAAAAACTTAATTTTTGAGAATGATTCGTCATTATCAAAAATTAAGATTTTTCAGCCGTTATTTACTGTAAAAGATAAATCTAAAGTGCTAGTTTTTCTTTCACTGTTTCCGCCCAACAAAATGAACGATTTTGTTACATACCCATCCGCCTTACATACATCCGAGGTCTGTTGCAGTTTACGGAAATGGCCGAGTGATGTTCCGATTGACGGACTTGTATGTAAATTCTATTGAAATGGGTACAGTTAACAACATCGTGAAATTGACAAGGTGAATGTTTTGGGAATTATTTTGGAATGATATTGAATGAGTGTTTGGAGCGAGGTTTGAGTGAATTTAATGGGAGGTAATTCGTATCGCAAATTTTGTTCTGGACGAAAAAAATTTGCGATATTAATTACCTCCCTTTAATAAAATATGAATACAAGTTAAAAAAAATATCGCCCTATTTCTTCAAGAACCTATGAAACACAATTTGAATTATGTCAATGAAATCGCGAATTTTCCTATCAAAATTTATTTTGAATGACGTTGTTGATTCTATGTTTTTCAATCGGTTTGAGTGTTTTTGAATGGTTTGAGTGAGTGTCTGGAATGAATGAATGGTGCGCTGAGTGAGCGATTAAGAATGGTTTTGATTGAGATTAATGTCAATTTCACGATGTAACTAACTGTAATAAAATAACACTTATTCAAAACACACCCATCCTACCCATTCAATTTCATTGCAAAATCATTCCAAAATATTTCACCTTCTCTGTTTCATGATTTTGTTTATGGTGGCCGATAGACTACTATACATCTGCACAACAGTACACTTGATGGCCGAAAGGCTTAGACTAGTTTGCTACAGTTAGTAATATCGTGAAATTGACACACATCTCGATCTTAACCATTCCAAATCACCCGCTCGGCGCCCAATTCATTCATTACAGACACTCACATCATTCACAAACGCTCCGACATCGTCCAAAACAACATCGAATGTGTTCAAGTCGATCAACAATTCATTAAAATCGTTCAAATATTTTCACGTTTTATTAGTTTGTATTGTTTTTAAAAGCGTTTGATCGGTCGGTGAAGACAAACATACAGAAAAGTATGTAGGGTTTTTTAAAGGGAGTTAATACGATATAGCTAATTTCGCCCAAGTGGGCGAAATTAGCGATATCATATGACCACCACTTTAAATTTAACTCAAAACTCGTTCCATCCACTAATTCAGTTTCATTCCGAAATCATTCCAAAATCAACCACCCGTAAAATACACGATGTTTTTAACTGTATGAAATTAGTTTCATGCAATTGTCTATATTACCCCGCCATTATGTGAAAGTTTAAAATAAATCCAGTGCAATTTTTTGAGTTTATCACCTAAACAAGTTGGAAGGAAAAGAAAATTTCATAAGATCAATTGTCCCTTGTTCTTAATAGATTTGAACTAATTTTGAAAGTCATTTTCCTGCAGACGTTATGTGAAATTTTCTAAAGAAACCAGCACTCATTTAAGACTCATCAAGGATTTTTCCCTATAACAATACAAATATCCGTGTGATAACATCCCATATGATATTTTTTATGATATCACATGGATGTTTTCAGAACAATGACATGGTGCGAATTTTTTTTAGAAACAAGCATTTCTGTCAGAAAGATCGACGAAAACAAAGCAAAAAGAGGTTATAAGATAAATATAATTCTTACTTAGTGTATTGCATCAAGAAATATTCAACTCTCTCTGCAAGGCCTCGACAATTATCAATTCTCCCAACCTCGTTAGATATTTCTTTTCATTCAAAAAACTAAGTACGTAAGTTCAAAACCATTCAAAATAACTCACTTAGCGCTCCACCCATTCATTCTAAACACTCACTCAAATCGATCAAAAAAGCTATCAAATGACTAAAATAGAACTACATGTATATTGAAAATACATTGTATATATAAATAGAAAAAAAATCGCGATTTCACTGAAATAATTGAATTTGTAAGCGTCTGATAGGTTCTTGAAGAAATAGGACGCTATTTATAGATTTTGTATGCATATTTTATTAAAGGGTTGTAATAAATATCGCTAATTTTGTTCATCCTGAACAAATTTGCGATGTTGGATTACCTCTCATTAAATTCACTCGAAACTCGCTCCACACACTTACTCAATTTCATTCCTATCTTGTCAATTTCAAGATGTTAATAAGAATAAGGCCATATCTTGTTTAGATTGACTCGTTCTTTGTTTGAAATAAAGGCATCTTAAAGATAGAATTTCCTTTGAAAAAGTTATTATGTTCCCTAGAAGGCATGTTTACACCTCTAGCCAGACGCCCATAATGTAACTCGGAATATGTTGTCAGTTTTATGGGTCTGTGTCCTAATGCTTTCCTTCCGTTAATATATTATTCAGTCTAAATGACACAAAACATGTAAAAGTATTTTACAGGATCAATTTCAGAACGTAACAATGACAGTCCCTTGGTGCCGTTGATATGGGTTTAACATTCTTACAAACAGTTAACAACATCGTGAAATAGATAAGATGAACGATTTTGGGATGATTTCTGAAAGGAGTTGGATGGGTGGGAGACGCAGGTTTTGAATGATTTTCGAGGGAGATAAAACATAATCGAAATTTTCGCCCAATTCGACGAAATTCGCGATTTTTTTCCTCCCTTTAAAAAACTTTGTACGTTTCTGTTTTCTTGTTTTCACGGACATCTCGGACGGTTGAAAATCAGCACAGGTCAATAAAATAGTGAAATGATTTTTTTTATTAGTTGGAAATGTTGATCTTTTTGAACGATTTCGAATCGTAATTAACTATTTCAGATGTTCTTCGAGTGATAACAGTGAGTGTTTAGAATGAATGTCAGTCCGCTTAGTACGGCGGTAGAGCACCGGACTTAAAAAAGGTCGATCGCGTGGGTTTGATTCCAGACCTGGCAAACTAACAAAAAAGAGACAAGGGACTTAATTGTAAGTTTTGTAATGACTTTATCGCATTGAATGCCCTTTGAAAAAAATGTAAAGAAGAGTCTGGCGGCAGACTTATGTTAAAGAACCGTGGTGGATCTCAGCAGTAGTTTCGTCATGTATCCTTGCACTACCGTCTTCAGGGGGCGTCGCTCATATTGACATATGCTACCGTAGCTACTATAAATCAACGGAAAAAAACAAAGGAATGAATGGAACACTGAATGAGCGATTGGGAATAGTTTTAATCGAAATGAGTGTCAATTTCACGATGTTGCTAATCATATATACTTGCAAAATGGGGACTTTCTTCTTAAACGTTTGGCGATCGTTTAAATTTTCTTTGGCAAGCTGAAGCAATCAGAGTTGAGTATCCAATATACGATCGACAGTTTCAAGCTATTTATGTTGACTATTCATAGAACTAATTAGTTAATGATGAAGCTTATTTTAACTGCAACGACCCCTTATTTAGGCTCCGCTCTGCCAGAACATTAATCATGGATTATAACACGTATCGTGTATCCTCGCTGAGGATATGCTAAACGATTGATTGAATGAAGTTTTCAACATTTTCAGTTATATCGCGGCGGCTGGAGCACCTAACAATGGTTCCTTGTACATGTATTTCTCTCACCAGTACAACCACCACATCATTTCCTAGCCCCCAGTTTTAATCTCACACAGGTCTACGATTATCCACCCATTGGTGAGAGACAAATAGTGAAAGATTGAGAGCCGCCGTCGGGTATCGAACACGGGACCTCTAGATTGACAGTCCGACGGACGCACTATCAACAGCGCTATGACGGCGGCGATATGCTTAACAAACAAATCAATTTATCTAATGATCGATTGAGTCATCGTTGATCGGAATACGAAAGATAACTCGATCACATTTAATAGTATTTGCTTGATGTTAAGGTAATGGAATCGTAATTATTCCGCAATATTTTGGATATTAAGAAATTTAGCAATGTTGACTGAGGTTTCCTAATGAAAATCATTAGGAAACCTCGGTTAACACTGTTTAAATTCATTGCTTTTGAAACGCTGAGGAAATATTACGGGCACTACCTTAAATTTTCAAGATGAATCTGTTTTGTCTCCTTTATCTAGTCTTTCTTTAAATGTTTTCATTCAACATTTCCGTAAAATGTTTTTATTTGAAACAACTTTGATTAATATTAATATCGTCTGAAATACACAATATAACGTATGCTAAAGGTTTCGTGTAAGCAATTCAATTATAAGGAAAGGATTCCTACTGCATGTTAATGTCTTTCCGATGTCACCAGGAACTTTCTCTGTTCGTGAAAGCTTACACTCTGCTCGAGAGACATTAAGTGCAGGCTTTTTTGTTCCTTTAGTGTCGGGATTTGCATGGTAATCTAAGAACATTAAGAAGACAAAGGCCTTGGAGACATATTATTAGGAACACGAATGTCGTGTGTCTCTGTTTTAAGGCCTTTCATTTGAAATTGAATTGATTTTTTTCCGTATGATGATAATAAGTTTTTTTTGAATGGGTTATGTAACGAAAACCTTATCGCACTGTACTATTCATAAATAGGAGTGACGATTTTTATCGTTTCATATCTCCGTGAAAACAAATCATATTATCTTAATTTCTTATTATTCAAAGCAATAAACTTATTTTACTTGACGGTGTGCGTTTTTTTGTGTGTTTTTTTTATTATTACAGAATACCAATTTTAAATAACCCATCGTTAAAAAAGATGCCCAATCTTTTAATATCCTCAAGGTACCAATTTTCACGCGACCTACTAGTCTCGCACTATCAATTTTCGGTTGACTAAGAAGTTAACGTAAAACTAGATGGCACCATCTTCTGATTTCAATTTGTATTGTCCAACTCTGAGTTGAACAAGAGCAACGCTGGGCGTGGCATTATACGCCCGAAGCTCAGAAATAAATGGGTGATATTTTGAACTTTTAATCCTAGCTATGAGATCTATACACCTGTGAAGTTTCAAGACCATAGTCCTTATAGTTTCAAAGTTATGGACCAGACACAAATTTTCTAAGTGAATCAAACAAAGGGCAATAACTAAAAAAATACAAATGGTAGAGTTGTGGTTCTTGCGCTCTGCACACCCTAGCTATGTGATCTATTCAACTGTGAAGTTTCAAGACCATAGTCCTTATAGTTTCAAAGTAATGGACCAGACACGAATTTGCTAACTGAATCAAACAAAGGGCAATAGCTCAAAAATACTAATAGTAGAGTTTTGTCAAGACCATAGGCCTTATAGTTTGAAAGTTATGGACCGGACACGAATTTGCTAACGGACAGACAGACAAACAGACGGACAGACAGACGATGCAGACGATAACATAATACGACCCTTCCCGCGTATAAGAATGTCAGTAATTTAAACAATTAGGAATTTGTTTTTTTCTAGCGTAGTTTAAAACTATGGTGTCAGTTTATCTATTTTTTCTTCGTCCTAATTTGTTTCATCCTAAAAAGGTGTATTTTTCTTAGTAATCCACCTGATGTGGTTATCATGTGAGCATGTGCGTGAAATTTTCAACAATTTGACTTTTGCATAAAGGGCCAACATTAACCAACCTTGGCTGCCAATAAGTATAATTAGAGGATTGCCTGACTTTCTAAAGACGTTATTGGCCCTATCTTTCTATAAAGTGCGAAAGTGAATATCCTGGTCAGACTGTGCAGACGCAGAGGCTTGCCTTAGTCTTTACTTGGAGTCTTGACTCATATGATTTTAGTATTTGTCGTCATCTGAGACTTGCATGACACAAGCATTATGTAGAAAATTAGAAAATATCTTTTTAATATGACAGACAAAAGCACAAACTCCAATTTTGGAAAAATAGTTTATGCTAAAATCAATTAATGTGGAACCCCTTTTCAAAATAGGGGTTGACTGACCACTCTATGTCAGTGGGAATATTTGGAAAATCTATAAGTCAATATAGAATTTATTATGGGTTTACAAACACCTTTTTTGACGAGTGGGTCAGAAAATTGTTGTTTATTAATCATAGGTGACATTTGAGACCAAACACTTTTTTCCCTATTTTTTTTCTTCTTCTACTCCAAGTGCTTGAAAATTGGTTCCCTTTTTACTGATCTGTGTATCTTTTGGTAGGTATTTTGAGAACTGCGACTTTTCTATAAAATATGTATGATTGGCAAGTTTCATGTTTAAATGAGATTGCAATAGGTAAAAAAATTATAGGAAAATATGTTCTTTTCATTCCAAAAATAATTTAATTTGAACAATTTCCTTTATGTGCGTGACCATGGGTTCTTCGTGGATGATGAATTTGCATAGGGGGGTGGGGGGGGGGCAATTTTTTAATTATTTTTTATTTCGTTCAAAATATACATAATATATTTTGTAACCTCAAATCTACGTATCGTTGATTTGTTTTTGTAGATCATCAAGACGTTTCGAGCCAATAAAAGCAACAAATAGTCCATTTAAGTGAAGTTTTAGAGTATTTTAACAATTTCTGAGCGTTTCGTTGAATTCATTTAACGACTTGACTAAATTACAAGAGTGTTGTAGATGGAGCGCCGAGCGAGTTATTTGAACTGGTTCTTATAGGTGTGATTATCAAATATACGATGTTACTAATGCTACAGTTAGCAACATCATGAAATTGACACACATCTCATTCGGAATCATTCTGAATTGCTCACCCAACGCTCCATTAATCCATTCCAAACATACTCTCAAACCATTCAGATATGCTCCAAAACCATTCGAAAATGTCCCGGAATCTTTAACAGCTCCTTACCACTTCATTCAACCAAACTTGAAACTTGGTCAGAATGATTGTCTAGATAAAAACTCGGACGAGTTCCAAATTGGGTCAACTGGAAACAAAAACTAGGTCACGGGGTCAAATCATAGATAAACCCTGAATGCACTCTAGAGGCCACATTTTTTCCCGATCAACTTGAAATTTAGTAAGAGTGTTTGTCTTAATTTAATCTCTGACGGATATGAAATTTGGTCAACTGGGGTCAAAAACTAGGTCACGGGGTCAAATCTTCGAAAAACCTTGTATGAACGCTAGAGGCCACATTTTTGCCCGATCAACTTCAAATCTGGTCAGAATGATTGTCTTCATTGAATCTCGCATGAGTTCGAAAATTGTCGACTAGGGTCAGAAGCTAGGTCACGGGGTCAAATCTAAGTAAAACCTTGTATGCACGGTAGAGGCCACATTTTTTGCCCGATTAACTTGAAATTTGGTCATTATGATTGTCTTAGTTAAATTTTGGACGAGATTGAAATTGATTAAAATCAGGGCCCAAAACTAGATCAAACGAGCTTTAAACAAGTTTTTGACACAATAGCCCTCTTGATAGCTCTTTTGTCTTTGAAGCGTTCACGAAAAGACAGAAATCTCTCCTTTTTCAAGAAAATATGTAGATGTCTTACAGGGAAGTAATTAATGACGATAATTTCGTCAAAATTAGCGACATTGTTTTACCTCCCTTCAATTTTATTCAAAACTTGCTCCTAATACTCTTTCAATACCATTCCAAAGGCTTTAAATGAAGATCATACATTAACATATTTTCATTGAGAGGCAATCTTTGAATTGCGTGAGCTATTATATCCCTGTTTACAGGTTATTTCCAAGACTTTAGATTAAAGATAAATATTTGTTAGATTGATTAGTCTGGTTTAGAGCGGGACTGTCAACAACATTAATAATACAATGAAGGTCGAACATCTGCACAAACAAGAATGTTACGACATTCAGAAGATAATGTAACTTTTGCATATGGATATAAAAATTAAGCAATACTTCCGCTCTGTTTAATTCATTGAACTGGAAAAAAAGTCATTACAATTGATATAAAAACCATTTTGTCATATATATATATTTGATGACCAAAGTCTTATCAACAGCTTGATCTGTAAATAATGTAATATAATACAGTTTATCAGTTTAACAATTTAATTTATATTCGTACATACAGGCCTCCGGCCCATTATACAAACACAGTTTATAACAACAAATATTTAACAGAGTTACCATATACAAAATCGTTCATATACATGTGTCAATTGATTCATGAAATAATTAGAAAAATTTCGCAAATGAATATCGCTAATATGCCATGCTATTAAATGTAAATAAATTGACTCGGTGACCTATGCAAAGTCACGCTTTCTTAAAATCTACGCCACTTAAGTCACCAATCAAAGATGTTTCGTTGCCGTCGAAATAGATTGTAATAAAATCTAAAGGAATCTCATTTTCTGTTTTTGGATATGTAACTATGGACACACAAGTGTAAGTTGGTGATCAAAGATTAAAATTATCTATAGATACCTGTATGAAAACAGAACAGTTTGATGGAAATAGTAATATAATTCAGCTAAAAAAGTATAGAATGATGATAATTTCGGATTGTATTAAAATTATAAAAAGCTAAGTACTTCGTAGTAACTACAGCGGATTTAATTCTTAACATGGCAATTATTCTATAGAATAAAATATAGCTGAGCGAATAGTTAGTAACATCGTAATTGACAAGGTGAATGATTTTAGAATGATATTGTGTAATGAGTGAGTTTTTGGTGAAATTAAAGGGAAGTAATCAAATACAGCTCATTTTGTTCAGGATGAACAAAATTAGCCATATTTATTACCTCCCATTAATAAAATATGGAAACAAGTTCTAAAAATAACTTCCTAATTCTTCGAGAAACTATCAGACGCTAACAAATTTAATTATGCCAGTGAAATCGTGATTTTTGCTAGTTACAAAGTATATTCAGTTTGAATGTAGCTGGTTATTTTATCTAATTAGTCATCTTGGAGCGTTTTTGAGTGGTTTGAGTGAATGTTTGAATGAATCGTTAGATCAGCAACGCCATTTGGAATAAAAATCATTAGATAAATTCCACGAATTCACTGACATAATTGAATTTCTAAACGTAAGATGGGTTCGTGAAGGCACAGAAAGCTATTCATAGAACCTTTTTGCTTATTTAATTAAAGGGATGTAATAAATACCGCTAATGATGTTCATCTTGAACAAAATTAGCGATATAGGAAAACCTCCCTTGAATTTGACTAAGAACTCGCTCCTCAAAATCATTCAATCTCATTCCGAAATCATTCCAAAATTATTTACCTTGTTAATTTCACGATGTTCTTAACTTTAGATGTCGAAACTTCAGTTTTGTAAGCAGTATTTCTTTTGCATTGGTGCTTCTATTGCTCTAGTTGTATGTCGAACCCAGCACTTGAATGAGTCTTCTTTGTAAGGAGCAATTGTTCAGATATGTTTACAACTCATGTGCATTAGAATCAGAAATCTGTTTTTGTAAGCCATAAAACATTAGTAATTTAATAATACTTCAACCCTATCAAATTACATAAAAATGACATTATTTCTCAACAATTTAACGTTCATTGAATTAGTTCTTCTTCTTATTTTTCAAATTTATTAATTACTAAGATAATTGGAGATCTGATGACTTTTTTAATCGCCTGTAGGGGAAAAAGGACGATATCAAAAATATAAGTTATCAGAAATAATCTGTGTTGGAAGCGAAAATCATTATAGTTAATCACTTCTCAATCAAAAGTATTCCTTATCACTCGCTCAGAGCTCTAATCATTCAATCCTAACACTCATTCCAATCACTCAAAAACGCTCCGAAATATTCAAAATACGTTTCGAAATCGTTCAAACTGATCCGCATTTCAAACAAAATCGATTTAATTATTGAACGTTTTCATTGGTTGGTGTTGATTTATAGCATCTGATTTATCCGCGACGAAAAAAACAAAAAACAAACAACAACAAAAAAACCCAGAAAAATGCGTGGATTCATTTATGGAAAGTCAAACATCATCGCTTATTTCGTCAAATTGGTTGAAATTTAACTCTCTTTAAAATAAGTCAAAACTCGCTCATCACCCTCCTTTAATTTCACTTCAAAATCATTCCAACTAGTCATTTTCACGATGTTCCTAACGGTAAAGTTCGTAATATATAAAACAACGGCAGAACAAGATTTTAATAGAGGATAATAGTTTGTTTCAGTGTCAGATCGATATATATTTATTGAGTGAACAACAAAAGCTATATTTTCACGAGTGGTGGAGCCACGAGTGAAAATATAGATTTTGTTGTTTGCGAAATAAAATATCAATCGATCTTACTCGAAAAACAAACGATTATTGTCAGATAGGATGAAATGCACAAAAGCAAGGTATAAGATTTTGATAATTTCTCTGCTTTTGAGGTGAGATTATCAAGTGATAATCTAACGTCTTTTGTCGATAAACCACCAAAAAGTACAAAGTACAAATATCGCGTCCATAACCTCTTTGAAACAGCGTCAATGCGCATGAGAATTTCGAGTGTTCTTTCCTCTGTAGGTATGACTGCAAAAGACTTTGATACTCTCATTTGGAAATTCAAATTTAGAACGTTACAGAGTTTCTTCAAAGAAGTATATGCAATTAACTTCGAGGTGTCATTTTAATTTTGAATACATGTTACACAGCCGATTTAAATTTTGATTAGAAAAGACATTATTTGGTAATTATTTTCCGAGCAACCTTGGCTGTAGGTGTTATATTATGACTGCTGGGTTTTGTTTCTTAACTGTTGATAATAAGGTTTTCAAGTGACGGAAGCTTGACGGAAACCACAAGAAAAGGGTTTTCTTTGGATAAGCACATATTTTTGCGAAATCAACACTTTTACGTCTCTTTAGAACTTTCGTTTGCATCAAAATACTCAATAACAATTTACCTGCTTATCTTTTACCCATCTTATTACAAACATGAAAGTGAAAACAATAAGAAGACCATTCTAAACATATTTTCATGAACAATTTAAGTAAAGGGTCATTCATAGAACATTCATGCCAAGATTCGATCAATAAATCCAACTGATTGGCATGAGAAGTTTTTTTAAGATTTCAGGGGAAATTGGCTCCGCCCCGCCACATCCACAATTATGGACCAGACAAAATTTCATAACCGATTTATTTAAAGATGCACATAAGTAATACTCATGCCAAGTTAATTGAAATTGGACAAAATCCATAGGGAAGAAAAGATTTTCTAAGATTTTAAATCTAAAAAAAAGTACCGCCAATGTTAAGGGTGCAATCAAAACCTTTTGAAAAAATGTTGTAAAGGGTCAGCAAAGTAACATTCGTGCTACTTTTTGTTGAGATCGGCCTAATGGTTAGGGAGGAGAAGAGTTTTAACGATTTTAAAGTGAAAATAAGCTCCACCCTTCAACATCCATAATCGGGTGTCAATCAAAATTTCTTTATCAATTTAAGTAAATGCTCACATCCATGAACATCCATGCCAAGATTCATTGAAATCTACCAAATGGTTTTGAAGGAGAAGATTTTTAAAGATTTTAAAGTGAAAGTAAGCCCCGCCCTGCCACGCCCATATTTGGGGGTTCAATCAAAATTTCTTTTACAATTTGAGAAGAGGGTCACCCAATTGATTGGTGGATTGAATGGAGTTTTACGCCGCTTTCGACATTTTTTCCAGTTTTATCGCGACGGCTGGAGCACCTAACAATAGATTCTTGTTTTTCACCAGTGCCAAGTTTTATTAATATCGGCCCAATGACTTTGGATAATAAGTTTTTTAAAGATTTTAATGTCGTAAACATTGCAATTACAATAGCTAGCTGGCCCTCGGCCAGTGTAGCTAAAAAGCAACAACAAACAAACAAACAAAAACAAATCAAAGAAACCAAAAAAGTTAAACTTTATTTTGTAGTATTGATTATGTTTCACTAGAAACAACTAATACAAATGTATTCCTTTTCATAAAGACTAGAAATAGTGAAATCCTTATGTGCAAAATCCCTTTGCGTTTTAAGTCCTTGTAACATCCTAGCAATCTGTCGTACTTTAAGGATGATCAAATGATGCAAACACTTTGCAATTTATACCCCGCTTTGATCGCAGCGCATGATATATATAAACGTACTTATTGTTTTGTATGAAAAAAAGTATCTAACGAGGTTGGGAGAATTGATAATTGTCGAGGCTCTGCCTCGATCAAATAATTCCTCTTTACCACCGATATTATAATAGATCTACATCTTCCAATTCAAATAATTTGATATCAAATCATTTCAAAATCGTTCACTGTACAAAATTTTACGATGTTATAAACTATACAGTTTCCGGATTGTTTGCTAGTGCGTCGTTATCTAGAATGAGTTGTTAGCTCTTTATTTGAAACGTAATGTTCTCCCTGTCTTTTTAAAATGCCCAAGGACCCAGCTATTTCATTTCTTTCATTCATCCGCACTGAAAATGTACTGACAAAAAGAAGCGTTTGAAATTCCAATCTCTCACCACGTGATCGTTTCGCACTATGTGAGCTTTGAAGGTGTTTATCTGTAAATCTGATAAGCCACGATAAACGACCTGTTAACTTCCTTTTGATTGCAAGTGATGTAATTGTTCGAGAGTAAATTTGATCTCTTTATAATGCATTGATAAAACAAACCAGGACCGCGGCGTGACAAGATTCATTATTACAATCACAACATGTTTACAGTTAGTTACATCCTGAAATTGATATTAATCTCAAGACACATTATACGGAAAGGGACCACTTGGGTCAAATCAACCCGAGTTTGAATGACCTACTTCTATACTTTGTACATCTATAACACCCTATCTAATTATTTCTCAATCTCGAGGCAAGATGATATGAAATAGCGTGAAATCGGGATAAAAATTATTTCAGATTTTCACGGATCCTTTCATTTGTGAAATGAAACATTAAATGAAGGCAATATTCAGGGAAAGTTCTGTCTACTGATTTACCGGAATATATACAATGTTCGCAGCATATATGATCTCCCCTAAAAAATCATACTTTGTCTACTACATGGTCTGCCTTGGCTGATTGAGCTCAGTTTTTACATTTAATAACTGTTAACGGTAATTGGGTAAACTCGATCTTCAGAAACACGAAATTTATCAGAAGATATTGCAGTCATTGAATACTGAATGAGGCATCTATAAACATAAAAACGAGACGTTGTGCTAAATAAAAAAAGGATTGACAGCCATTGAAGCGTAACAGTGATTAAACTTGGTTGTGGCAGTAATCCAGGGTGACTAGGAATGGGGGCCAAAGATATCAAGTACAAAGCAGGATAAACAGACCTAAGATCAGACAGCTTACCAGTGCACGTTGATCTTAGTCTATACTGTCTGCCAAAAACTTATATGTGCCCTTTACAAAATAGGGATGCTTAATTTATTTCCCTACAACTATCAAATGCAAAGTAGGCAGATTATGCCAGGATCAGATTACTTGCCTGTACAGACTGTTTTAGTCTGTACTGCCTACCAAAGACTTGTGCAGTTAGATACATCGTGAAATTGACATTTACCTCAATCAAAAGCATTCTAATTCGCTCACTCAGCGCTCCATTCCCTATTTCCAAACACTCACTTAAATCATTCAAAAGCGCTAAAATCATTGAAAAATATAGAATCAACAACGTCATTTAGAATTAATTTTGTTGGAGAAAAATCGCGATTTCACAGACATATTTTAATTTGTTAGCGTCTCATAGGTTCTTGAAGAAATAGGAAGCCATGTTTAGAATTTTAATGCATACTTTATTAAAGGGAGGTAATCAATATCGCCAATTTTGTTCATCCTGAACAAAATATGCGATATAGGATTACCCCCATTAATTCACTCAAAACTCGCTCCACACACTCATTCAATTTCATTCCTTAATTATTCCAAAATCATTCGCCTTGTCAATTTCACGATGCTGTCAACTATATGTCCAGAACACTTACAGATTGGGAAGGGTTATTCTTATTCATTCACAGAGTTATCACAGTTATGAAGTTTTAATCTTCTTTTGATTTTGACTACTTTATACATTGACACTTTAATATGAGCCTGCATTTCCAACAATATGAAATCTGGGTTAGATGCAATCATTGGATATTCTAGATGTGCAATTTGAAGATTACCTGACTGTCTCAATATACTTTGAGATCTTATCTATCTACAAAGTGCGTTGCGAAGACTTTGGCTAGACTGTGAGGATGCACAGGCTGGCCAGAGTCTTTTCTTGGCGCACTTCTGAAATGTTGGCAATGTCCGCACTTGCTCATATTTCAAAAGTATCCACTTTCTTCACTTCAAGTGATACAGCGAGAAAGTGATTAAGTATATTATTGGACAGATTGTGTCTAAGCTCGCTCTGTTTTAACTCCTTTCACAGTCTGAAAACATAAATGATAAAAAAAATATATACTGGAAATAAAAATTCTATATATATCTTTCCCAAAAACCCACCATGGATGATATCTCAGCAATAATTGATTTTTCATAACTTTCTTCTTTTAAATGTGCATTTGTTTGAATGTTTGTTAACTATACGCACAAACAAATACGTGTATGAAACTATTTTTAATGATAAGCAGTTGATGAAGGGATCAAAAGTCCATTTTGCTGCTATTTTGCCAATTATCGGGAAGCTATCAAATTGTCTTGCTATGCTGATTATGATAGAAGATATTGGTTGGGCTCCATCTGATGCATGTACTGAAGTACTACATGTATCAACCACTCTACCTTGGCCTTTGCAAAGTCAAAATTAAAGTAATCTGACAGTGTCTGTAATGTTATTATATTCTAGTAGATAACTAGATTATTTATATATGAAAACCAATGCAAACAGTTAACTACACGCATCCAGCTGGTAAAAATAATTAGTTAATGAAAAAAGCAAGCAGTTAGTTGGTGTTGATTTTGGAGCTTCTTAAAAGGAATCAAAACAACAAAGTCAAATTATACAGGACCTCATCTATCATTTGCAGAATGTTCAAGCTGTTCTTGTCAATACCGTATGAAGAAAGAAAACGTTTCTTTCTGGCCATCTTTCTGTTTAAATTTGTGTGAGTGCTTGGTACTTTTCACCGATGGTGCTGAAGTGCACTCCAGGGCTTGTGAAGGTTGTGAGAGGGTGTTGCCTGCAGCCGAAATAAGTAGCTTTACCAGAGAGTAGTCAATGTATCATTTCTGAATTTTGTCAATTTGATAATTCAATAAACATTTCATAGCTTCATTATTAGGACTCGCATTTTTGTAGCAAATTAACCTGCATAAACTTTAATCAATTGAAACAATTATCTAACTTAGCCAGTCTATTGAATGTTGCTGTTTCAAACTGTTGTCAGCATGATACCTTGTAATGATAAGTTTCTAGCATAACAAATAAGGTTTATTTCGCCCTATCACTCAAAGTGTATTTGCTTCTTAGAATTCGCTTAACAACATATATCTTTCAGTTTTACTGAAGTAATACAAGAAATAGGAAGGGCGCAATTATTTACCTCAGTTAAACTATTTGATTTGAAATTTTTTCAACACATCCGGAATAAGAAATTTTTCAATGTAAGAAAAAATCGCCTCTAAACATTACTTGGGTGTCATTTAGGGTAGCTGTTCTAACTGGGCTCTACTGGTAGAACTTTACAACTGATCTACTATGGCCTTAAAATTTTTCAATTCGGGACGTAAATTGCAGCTTGGGAACTGCATAGGACAAGTCTTTGTGCGAAGCAGTGGTTGCTCAAAAAATGAGGTACTTCTATCTTCAGAAGAGGTGCTTTACCCCCTTTCACTCAAACCATAACAGCCGCACCATCACTTCCTAGACTACACAATTTGTTCATGATCAGTGAATATTCTGGTATGTAAGCTTTAATAGAGTCTGTTAAAGTCTTGTCCTTTCCATCTATGAAAATAATTAGTTTTGAAGTTAAATGTTCTAAAGTTAAAGTTAGGTTTATAGTCCGTTTCTATGCCAGATATATTCGACCGACTTCACACTTTAAACTCTCGATCATCGAATTACAAGTCAGCTGTTAACATACGGCGCAGCTTGGCAGCCACATCAGTTAGACTTACATTCTCATAGGTACCCATTTATACACCTGGGTGGAGAGGACCAACATGAAGTTATTTTTTTGCTCAGAAAGATTTCCAAGGACTTTTCGGTCCAAAGCCGCCGTCCTTATCACTAGACCGCGGACTACACCAAACCCTCACACTGCCCGTTAAGGAATCTTGAGAAGAGGAAATATTTAAACTTATTATCCTTTTTTTCATCAAGAAATGTTCTTTTATAATTTGTTTTAAAGAAATGCTCCAAAACAGCTATTTCTTCGTAACTTTTATGTAGATTATTGACTTTGCCACATAATAGTGACACCAGAACTTTAGATACAAGATATTTTTATATTTAAGAATAAAATATTTCCAAAATGAGCCTTATACTACTCATGGGGGTTGTCGTATTGAACACTCAGGACCATGTTCTAGGCACTCATAGGAATATCCAACGGGTACAATTCAAATGGGTACCAACGACTTACAATTTCAACGAAAAACACACTTTTTGGATACATATTACTCCCTCTTATCCGTCATTGAGCACTATACATGTAGCTTAAATTGAATCCTTGAATATCAGAGGATCAAGGATTTGTTTATTTGTATAGAATTAAATTCCACTTTCAATATTATTGTATTTTTATCTTGGCGGCTGGTGCACCTACCCATGGTTTCCTGTCATTTTCTCACCAGTGCAACCACAAGTTTCACTCGATCAACCAGCTGTTCATCCATCTTAGGCGTGCTACCAATCATAAACGTACTGGTTGTAGACAAATGACTCAAGTCGCATTGAAGTGGTTCCAATTTTTTGTCTATCACATTTGGCTTGACTGGACAAAATTGGACTTTGAAAGAATAATTGTTTATGTACTGTGCTTTCTTATATGAGAACAAAATCGAAAACGTAAAAATAACAATTCAGAAGGTATAAGATTCTTTCTAACTTATTAAAATTGGTTTTAAAAATGTTGTAATAAGATTAAAACAGCATGATGATGATTCTTCTTCTTCTTTTTCCCAAATAAGTACATGATCATCACAGTAGAAGGCGGGTCGGGACGTTTTTCTGAAATGGTATATAATAAATGAAAACGTTGAACACTATGTGTTCAGAAAAAAATAGGATGGAGTTCAACAAAACTTTCATAAACGTTCAATGATTATCTCTGAAATGTTCATTCTATTGCCCTATTTTATGGCTGAATGGGCGATACATGCCCTCTTGTCACGGGCATTTTTTTCGTGGTCCAACATTTGTCACTTACGTTTTAGTTTAAACATGTTGATTGTAACATTTTTTTGTAGAAATTATTCGTTTAAAATGGTTTAACTTGTAACTTGAATAAGTTACTTATATTGGGAAACGACAGACATCCATTTAGACCCTGAAGAAAATTTTGTCTGTAGATACACTATGTATTGTTTAACGAATACAAATCACAAACGGAAATTGGTCTGTAAACAGTTTTTTCCTGGTATTATAGACTTTGATTGAAAGGTTCTGTCACATGAAATGATAGGCTTTGTCTACTAGACGTGGTAGATCAATTTTCTTAATCTGAAAAAAACAGTGAAAGGTGTCATAAACTAAATGGAGAGGTACAGATAAGGAGGGGGGGAAGTCAAGTCTAAAGTCTGCATTTCCAAATGAAACCCTATGTTGTGGGTACTCGTTTGAATCGTCTGGTCGATACAATTCCTATGAGTACCCGAAAAATAGGGTTTGAGCAGGAACTGGAGAAGTATTTAAATATAATTGCAATCCAATAAAATAAAGAATTCTGATTGGTTTAAATCGCATCACGTGGGGAAATCCATTGCACTTTATTTCTGTATAAAATGCAATAGGTCTTTCGAGAAACCCCCGAAATTCGACCTTCAAGTCCTGTGTTGAAGGAACTCGAATTAACCTAGTTCCCGATCATCAACGCAACATTGCTATTCAATCTATTATAAATTAATATATTTTCGATAGAATGTACGATTACAAGCATGTAGTTCTGATTCTGAGCCGACCTAAACAAGTTAGAAAACAGCGAATCGCCGAAGACCTTCAAGCAACCCTGTCAACTTAGACCGACCACGCCGTTTTCGTTTAAAAATACAGACTAACTTGGCAGAAACAAGCTTTTTTGTCATAAGTACCTCTTCGAATTTTAATGTTGTCTTTTAGTTGTGTATCATTTATTTCACTATATGACATTTCACTTCGATAGCGAGATAAACATTACACGATCTAAAAATAGATTGTGTAATTTATACGCGCATAAAGTAGACTTGAAGCTTTAATTTTTTGCTGAGTATTTAATAGTTTCTTCGATCTAGATGATTGCAATTATAAGGGACGAGTGTCTTTTTCACTGCCTTAATTGGAGTATAAAGTGCAATGGCCTTAGCACATGGCTTAATCATAACGCCCTACGGGCGTTATTTGCGATGTGCTAAGGCAATTGCACTTTATACCCCAATAAACACAGTGAAAAAAGACACTCATCCCTATATTGAAATCCAGAATACCCCCTTTTTATGCTCCCCGAAGGGACAGCATATAGCCGCCGCTTCGTTTGTCCTTCCGTTCGTCCGTCCGTCCATCCATACGTCCGTCCGTCCGTCCCCACCTATTTCTCCATAAACCTTGGGCCAAATCAAATGAAACTTATCATGTGAACTCCCTATGATTTAGTGATAATGCATCTGTGACGGTTTTTGGATTTGAGGCCTCGTCACGGGAAAAGGGGAATTAGGGTAAAAAACAGTTTTTCCCAAATTTCTCCTAGTCTAACAGTCAGAATTAAGTGAAATTTCATATTTGAGTAGCAAATCAGATGCCCTTTACTATTAACAATTTGAAATTTATGTAAAAAAATATCATGGAAAAAGGGGGCTAAATGTTTCTTACCTTTACATTAGCATGTAAAATAGTTATTCCGTCCGTCCGTCCCCACCTATTTCTCCATAACCCTTGGGCCAAATCAAATGAAACTTACCATGTCAACTTCCTATGATATAGTGTTGATGTATCTGTGACGGTTTTTGGATTTGAGGCCTCGTCACAGGAAAATGGGACTTAGGGTAAAAAACAGTTTTCCAAAATTTCTCCTAGTCTAACGGTCAGAATTTAGTAAAATTTCATATTTGAGTAGCAAACCAGATGCCCTTTACTATTTACAATTTGAAATTAACGTTTAAAAAAACATATCATGGAAAAAGGGGGCTAAAGTTTGTTACCTTTACGCTTGCGCGTAAAATTCAGTTATTCTTTCGTTTCTCCTAGTCTTATGCTCAGAATTTGATGAAATTTCACATTTCAGTAGCAAATCAGATGCCCTTTACCATAACCTATTTGAAATTTCTGTCTAAAAATATGTCATGCAAAAAGGGGGTTTAATGTTTGTTACCTTTATGTTTGCTGTATAAGATAACACCTTATTTGAGTGCTTGCAATCTGACCACAGAACATATCTCCCAAAGTATAATAGCTATCAACTTGAAACTTTATGGGTTTCACATCTTATGGAGGAGAAGTGCAGTGCACAAGAACTACAACTCTTGCTTGCATAATTTTGGAGTTATTGCCCTTTGTTAGTTTTGATACTTATATTATGTCTGGAGCATATCTCCTAAAGTATAACAGCTATCAACTTGAAACTTTATGGGTGGATAGATCTCATAGAGGAGAAGTGCAGTGTACAAGAACTGCAACCCTTGCCTGCATAATTTTGGAGTTATTTCCCTTTGTTATTTTTGATACTTAGATTTTGTCTGGAGCATATCTCCTAAAATATAATAGCTATCAACTTGAATCTTTATGTGTGGATAGATCTCATGGAGGAGAAGTGAAATACACCTGAACTACAACTCTTACTTGCATAATTTTGGAGTAATTGCCCTTTGTTATTTTTATTACTTAGATTTTATAGGAGGCAAATCTTTGACAGTACAAAAGAATCTTATCTATTAGGCTTCAGTTTACTATCAAGCTTTCTTGGCTGGGGATGCCATGTCCAACATGGCTCTTGTTTTTGTGACAATGCCTTATTCGGGGAGCATAATCGGTCTCTGATGGCTCTTGTTTCTGTAGCTCTGTAAATGGTTTAAAGTAGATAACAACCACGAGATCTTTGAGGGATCTTTGATGCATAAGGTTTCTACAATAAGACCGTGAGTCCGATCCCTTTATCCTTTTGTAGGACTCTCTCATATTGAAGTTAAGGAGTGCAATGAGTTCCATTATGATAAGATAAGAAACTAGATTCCCATCTTGTACAACAGTTTGTGAGCATCCTTTTCTCCAAATGAATATTGCCACTCCTCCCATTCATTCAATTTCACTTCAAAATAATTCCAAAAACAAGAGGACCAAGATGGTCCTAGATCGCTCACCTGAGTCTCTATGACCCCTGGAACATCACATTAATTAGATAGGCAGATGTCAAAAAGAAGATAATTACCTAATATCAATACCATGGAACGTTTTCAGAGAAGAGCAAGACAAATATGCCTTTTTGCTCTTTGATTCTATATAAAAAGGGATGCACCCAGCTGGACCCCAAAAGTGACCCCAGGGTCTTGATATGAACAAACTTGGTAGAGGTCCACTAGATGATGCTACATTATAGATATGAAAGCTGTCTGCCTTCTGGTTTCAGAGAAGAAGATTTTTGAAGGTTTTTCCATTTTCACCGATCATGCTCAAATGAGCTGAAAGGGATGTGCCCGGGTGGAGCCCAAATATGACCCAAGGGTCTTGATATGAACAAACTTGGTAGGGGCCCACAAGATGATGCTACATACCAAAAATGAAAGCAGTGTACCCTCTGGTTTCGATTAAAGAAGATTTTAAAAGATTTTCGCTCTTTGATTCTATGTAAAAAGGGTTGCGCCTGGGTGGAGCCCAAATATGATCCTAGGGTCTTGATATGAACAAACTTGATAGAGGTCCACTAGATGATGCTACATACCAAATATGAAAGCTGTCTGCCTTCTGGTTTCATAGAAGAAGATTTTTGAAGATTTTCATTTTTTTACCCTTCGTGCTCATAAGAGATAAAGGGATGCACCTGTGCAAAGCCCAAATATGACCCAAGGGTCTTGATATGAACAAACTTGGTAGAGGCCCACTGGGTGATGCTGCACATCAAATTTTAAACCTGTCTGCCATCCGGTTACAGAGAAGAAGATTTTTAAAGATTTTCGCTTTTTGATTCTATGTAAAAAGGGTTGGGCCCGGACAAAGCCCAAACATGACCCAAGGGTCTTGATATGAACAAACTTGGTAGAGGTTCACTAGATGATGCTATATACCAAATATGAAAGCTGTCTGCCTTCTGGTTTCATAGAAGAAGATTTTTGAAGATTTTCATTTTTTTACCCTTTGTGCTCATAAGAGATAAAGGGATGCACCAGTGCAAAGCCCAAATATGACCCAAGGGTCTTGTTATGAACAAACTTGGTAGAGGTCCACTAGGTGATGCTACACACCAAATATTTAAGCTGTCTGCCATCTGGTTACAGAGAAGAAGATTTTTAAAGATTTTTCGCTCTTTGATTCTTTGTAAAAAGGGTTAGGCCCGGACAAAGCCCAAATATGACCCCAGGGTCTTGATATGAACAAACTTGGTAGAGGTTCACTAGATGATGCTACATACAAAATATGAAAGCTGTCTGCCTTCTGGTTTCAGAGAAGAAGTTTTTTAAAGATTTTCATATTTTTACCCTTTTTGTTAAGGGTAAAGGGAAAGTTAAGGGTGGATTTCATTTATTTGAACAACTTTGATAGAGCTTGACCCAAGGAACATCCCTGCCAAGTTTCATCAAGATTGGCCCACTGGTTTAGGAGGAGAAGATGTTTAAAGAAATTGTGGACGACGGACGACGCACGACGCACGACGCACGACTGACGACGGACGCCGGACATTCTACGATCCCAATAGCTCACCTTGAGCACTTTGTGCTCAGGTGAGCTAACAATAACGTTGCCATTTTCACAAATGTCAACCCTACTATTCCATTTAAAAGTCGCTCATCTCACACATCCATTTTTATTTAAATTGATTCACAGTAACTCGAATCCTTCGTGATTTTGTGCATTTACAGGGAAAAGCTCTTTACAACATAGACTTCTGTTCTTACGTGATAGTTGAATCACGTTACAAACTGAACTTATGTTTTCAGGTCACATTTGTCACCTTTTCAAGACAATAAAAGAATGAAATTGATTGATTGATTGATTGATTGATTGATTGGTTGATTGATTGATTGATTGATTGATTGATTGATTGATTGATTGATTGATTGATTGATTGATTGATTGATTGATTGATTGATTGATTGGTTGGTTGGTTGGTTGGTTGGTTGGTTGGTTGGTTGATTGATTGGTTGGTTGGTTGGTTGGTTGGTTGGTTGGTTGGTTGATTGGTTGATTGATTGATTGATTGATTGATTGATTGATTGATTGATTGATTGATTGATTGATTGATTGATTGATTGATTGATTGATTGATTGATTGATTGATTGATTGATTGATTGATTGATTGATTGATTGATTGATTGATTGATTGATTGATTGATTGATTGATTGATTGATTGATTGATTGATTGATTGATTGATTGATTGATTGATTGATTGATTGATTGATTGATTGATTGATTGATTGATTGATTGATTGATTGATTGATTGATTGATTGATTGATTGATTGATTGATTGATTGATTGATTGATTGATTGATTGATTGATTGATTGATTGATTGATTGATTGATTGATTGATTGATTGATTGATTGATTGATTGATTGATTGATTGATTGATTGATTGATTGATTGATTGATTGATTGATTGATTGATTGATTGATTGATTGATTGGGGTTTAACGCCCTTTTCGACAGTTTTTCAGTTATATCGCGTCGGTTGGAGCACCTAACAATAGTTTCCTGGTATTTCTCTCACCAGTACAACCACCGCATCCTTCCTTAGCCTCCAGCTGCTATCTTACATAGGTCTACGATTATCAACCTATTGGTGAGAGACAAATAGTCGGAAAGAATGAGTGTCGCCGTCGGGGATCGAACCCGGGACCTCTATATTGACAGTCCGATGCGCTACCAACTGCGCTATGACGGCGGCTCTTCAAAGTAGGATATAGTAGGTTCGATTGCCGGGCTGGCACACTAACAAACTTATTGTCTTTCGGATGAAACTTTAAACCGAGGTCCCGTGTGACGATGCTTTACATCGAGGACGTTTAAGAACCATGGCGGATCTCAGTAGTCATTTCGCCACGTATCCTTTCACCACCCCCCATCTTATGGAGGCGTCGCTCATATTGTCGCATGCTACGGTAGAGACGATGAATAAACGAAAATACACACATAAAACAATCAGACTTCAAATTATCAGCATCATCACTTTCACACCTAAATGGAAAATTATTACGAGCAATGACACCCACAGAGTAATTTTGTCTGTAAGTATTCTAGTAATATTTCTAGGAACACACCAGAAACGTCATACAGTCTTTATTGTCACGGTAACTTTAGGAAACGTATCCGTAATAAGAAAGAAAATATATGTTTCATTGTCTGATTCCTTTTACAAATAGTTTAGTATAGAAGACAGGTATGATATATACTCTTTAATAACCTATTACATCAAACACTTCATGTAAAAATCGAATATAACTGAATATTCTAATACTCTTAGCACTTGGAATACTGACACATAAAAAAGAAAATTATAATACGATGATAAAAAATCAGGCTACCGCTTATTTTCACAGCTAAAGTGTAAATTGTTAGGTGTGAATGACACCAACGAAGTAATTTTGTCTGTATTATAACATTTCCAAGAACACGTCAGGCAACCATCAAACAGTATCTATTGTCGCCGTATCTTGCGGAAAGCGTATCCTTAACAAGGAAGAATATACATGTTGCAATGTCTAATTCTTTTTTCTGAACAGGTTATTATCATAGCTACAAATAGAGGGGGTATTTTATTTTTGAAATTAAAATATTTCATTATTCATCACTTAAAACTAATGTTGTTGGTGCTCATTTGAAACGTCTCATCGAGACGATTCAAATCAGTACCAACAACGTAGGGTTTCATTGTGAAATAAAGATTTTAGAATTGCTTTAACCCCTCTTATCTGGACCCCTGTAATATTATATATAAGAGGGGGTTTAGACTGTATGTTTTTTCACATCTGCTTTTTCATATATGTCAAAACATGCAGTGTAAACCCCCAGATAATGAGCGTTCTGTTAACAGATCTGCAAAACATACGGAATAGAACATGTTCTATTTCCGTCTGCTTTTCAATACCAAAATGACCATTGATACCTCTGATGACCTGCTGATAAGCTGATAAAATAAACAAGTACTGGTCGGCTCTCTCAGAAAGCCTGTCAAATACCCACATTTTGTGAAATATAATTCCATCAATGACCAGGGAGAAAATTTAACCTATTACCATATAGATAAGTTCTTTCAGTGGTACTTACTATAATGAAAAATAATTATGATAATAAAACTGAAAATAATGTATAGATACCCATTGCTATTTACTGACCTATCAGGATATTGCAGAACATATTGACCATAGTCAGTCTATATGTCAGGAATATTGGTGGCGCAACTTAATTCAGAATTGTCTTTTTACTGTACTTAATTGTATAGTCTCATCACCTATAAAATAATTCTATACCTTTTAATTAGTTTGTTTGTGCCTATACAATTTATATGAATAATATCAATCAAAGATCAAGTTCTTATTACTCCTTCTCCATTCAGTCTCGAATTAAATTAGAAATAAAATATTGTGTGAAACAAATGTTCAGAAAAGAGATCGAATGATTTATTACAGAAACAGAAAATTCTGTGACCCTTTTCCAGGTTAAAAACAGCTTAAGCTGGAGAAAAGGATTCAAATAGATTAATTGAGCTATATTTCAATGTCTTTATTATCATTCAAGTGATGAAGAGACTATTTTTTATTTCAATGGGGTGTGAAGTGGAAACATAATCATACTGTATAAATACGCAAAGCGGATTCATTTATGAGTGTGATAGAATTTTTTGTGTCATACCTCCATGAAATTAAGAAATATTCTCTTCATATCTTAATATAGTGCAGCAACAATTGTTAAAATTAGTCAATAATAATATTTATTTTTAATTGAACTACTTTTCGCGGAAGCGTACAAAATAGCTGCATGCTCAAAATTGCTTTCATTGCACAATGAAACCAATTTTAAGCCAATCAGAGCATACGAATATTGATGGACACAAATAAAATCAAATTATTCAAATATGCATTTGGTTTCGGTTAGCGATAAAATATTCCCTCATCATTCCAGTAATACAATACACTATTTGATCTTGAAAATGACTGACAGTCATGACCGAGGTCAACTGAAGCAGATATGTAAAAGCATACAGTGTAAACGCAAAAAGACAGATACGCTTTTACACATGTGCTTTTTCACATCTGCTTAAACATACAGTGTAAACGCTCTCTAAGACAGGTCTGTTAAAATAACATATGATGCAAAACAATTCATATAACAATCGCCTATGACTCAGTAATCTATTACTTTTAGAACTTAAAATAATGAAACATAAACAAATTAATAATAAAAAAAATCAGTCTAGACGTACAGTGTAGATTGTCAGGTGTAAATGATACGCACAGAGTAATTTTGTCTGTAATGTACCATTTCCACGAATTCGTAAGGCATCCATCAAAGTTAACATTTTTTTTTTCACCGTTACTTCGGGGGGGGGGGGGGGCGTATCCTGAGTAATGGAGAAAATACAAGTTAAATAGTCCATGTTTTGTCGTATAGATTCTTATATAATTACATATGCAAAATGGTTTACAGACCAATCGTCTTAAGTTCTGTAATATTTTACTGAAGAACTTATGTTGACTATTAGTTTTGCAGTTCATATCAATGCGACATTCATTTCAAATGAAATCGACGGTGACTAGGAGAATGTGCATGAATATTGATTTTCAGCTCGGCTCGAAAAAAAACAAAGAAAAAAAAACACAAAAAAAACCCGAGGTATTATGATCATTTTAGCGTCGTACGCGTTGGCGTTGATGTTTGCGTTGGTGTCAGCGTGACAAAATTTAACCTGGGTCATAACTTTTAAATGGTAAGTTATAGAGTATTCATATTTCACATGCTGATGGCTAGGGAGTCTTTTGGTACCCAGATCAATGAAATCGCTCAAGGTCAATGTCAAAATTATGATAAAAAATAACTTTCATATTTCTTTTTGGTGATTGTTGGGGACAAGACCTTACTGTTAGAGTCAAGATCAAGGTCACCAGTCAAGGTCAAGGTCATTTTCCAATGTTAAATTTGTGATAAAAAATACAACTTTTAACATTGGCTATAACTGTTAAATGGTAAATGACATGGCCTTCATATTTCACAAGATGATTGCCTTGGCGAGACCTTTCTGTTGGTTCCAAGTTCGAGGGCATCAGTTAAAGTAATTTTTAAGGTCAAATTTGCTTTAAAAAAACCAAAACAAACTAACAGAAAAAAATCTTTTACATTGGCCATAGCTTTTGAATGGAAATTGATAGAGTATTCATATTTCACAAGATTATGGCCAGGGACTCTGTTGGTACCCAGATCAATGTAATCGCTCTAGGTCAATGTCGAAATTATGAAAAAAAATTAACATTCATATTGGCTATATTCTTTGAATGGTAAGTAATAAGGCCTTCTTGTTCTCATGATGATAAGAGTTTATATGAAAAAAAAAATCCGAGGTATTATGATCACCCTGGTTTCGTTCGCGTTGGTATTGTCGTAAGTGTTTGCGGAGGCATGACAAACTTTAACCATGTTCATATATATCTTCATGAAACTTGTCACGTGTGTTCACCATCACAAGAGCTACCCAGATTATCGAGGGGGTAACTCTTGAAGCATTTTTAAGAGTAATATCCTTTTTCTACTTAGATTTGTAAAATTGACCAGCACCTGCAGCCGAGCGTTGTTCTCGTAGGCGGTGCTCTTGTCGATGTACATGTTTTTCGTTTTCAATATAACATGTAACTTTATTATATTATGGGTGAAAAATGACTGCTAAAATGTAACCGGCGTCATTTTGTCTAAGATTAACACTTTTATCTGTTTCTGCAATCTTTTGCGAACTGAGAATATGTAAATATGGTTATAAGCTAGACAGGCCGGATTTCTATCCCGGTTTTTAAGGTGCAGCACTACAGAATCCCAATCCTCTAGAATATAGGTAACACTTTTTATTAAAAAAAAATAAAAGATTAAATAGTCCGGAAAATATATTAAGTAGAACAAATTCAGAGATGGTTGAGAGATGCTAAAGTGCAAACTTTCCTAATAAAAAACTATAAATTTAGATCTTAAAGAAAGAAATGTTTGGATCTTGAAGGGATTCCAACTCTTGCGATCAGGGTGACAAAACGCTACAAACTGTGTTCAAATTTTACTTCGATTTGCACTCGAGGGCACGTGCAAAACGAGGTTGAATTTGCAAACAGTTTGTACTTTTTTGTCATCCCGGACGCATGGCTGTCTTAAGGATAAACCTAGGTCGGAGTCTATCAGTACGTAGAAACAAAACTTTGCTGTAAGAGCTGTGTCCTTTGAATCTTAATATACGACTGGAAATAACCATAAATTCATTACTGTTTTAACCAAGACTGAAAGTTTTATTATAGTGATGAGTGAACTCGGACCTGATAATTCCAATTCTTTAGATATAAGAAGCAATTTAAATACTCCATCAAATAATAAAGGTTCAAGTCTACTTTTTGCTCGTAGTGAACATTACATTATCTTATTTTAGATCGAATATTAAACGTATGTTGTTATCTCGCTATCGAAGTTTGCTGGTATAGATTTTACAAATTCGACACAAAACATCGACAACTTGGATATTTCCCGAAGTATATTTACAGTTAGTTACATCGTGAAATTGACATTAATCTCAATCAAAACCATTCTTAATCGCCCACTCAGCGCTCCATTCATTCATTCCAAGCACTTACTCAAACCATTCAAAAACACTCAAACCGATTGAAAACATAGAATCAACAACGTCATTCCAAATAAATTTTGATAGAGAAAATTCGCGATTTCATTGACATAATTCAATTTGTAAGCGTTTCATAGGTTCTTGAAGAAATAGGACGATATTTTTTTTAACTTGTTTGCATATTTTATTAAAGGGAGGTAATTAATATCGCAAATTTTGTTCATCCAGAACAAAATTTGCGATATGGAATACCTTCCATTAAATTCACTCAAAACTCGCTCCACACACCCATTCAATTTCATTCCAAAATAATTCCCGAAACATTCACCTTGTCAATTTCACGATGTTGTTAACTGTAAAACATCGACAACTTGGACATTTCCCGAGGTATATTTGACCAGGAAATTAGTTCTGTCTAGTATTTTTCTCCATTATAAAACGAAGACGGCGTGGCCGGGCGTCATTGAGAGGGTCCACTTGCTGTAAATGGCGACTAAGCATCAGAGCTACATGCTTGTAATCAAAAGTTCTTTTGAAAATGTGTCAATTCCTAACTGATCAAATAGCGATGGAGTGTCACGGAAGGGAAACGAGAGATTTCGGAGATCCTACAACACTGGAGTTGCATATCTATCATTGGGCGTCTTCCCTAAATACCTATTGTATTTTATACAGAAATAAAGTGCAACGGTTTTCCACACGTGATGCGATATAAACCAATCGAAATTCTATATTTTATTGGATTGAAATTATTTTATGTTATTAGTCCCCCACCGGTTACCGGTTGGGGGACTATTGGTTTACTCGATTCCGTCTGTCCGTCCGTCTGTCCGTCTGTCCGTCACACTTTTGTCCGGGCTATATCTTCTAAACCATATGTGCTAGCAACTTCAAACTTGGTACACTTATAGATCTCATTGAGGAAAAGTGTCATATTTAAGAACCGTTACTCTGCCACGCCTAGTTTTTGAGTTATTGCCCGTTGTTGTTACCCTTGCATTCTTGTCCGGAACATATCTCTTAAACTATGTGTGCCAGCAACTTCAAACTTTGTACACTTATAGATCTCATTTAGGAGAAGTGTCATGTTTAAGATCCATAACTATAACCGCACCCACTTTTTGAGTTATTGCCCTTTGTTGTTTTTAGCCTTACATTCTTGTCCGGAACATATCTCCTAGACTTAAAGTGCTAGCAACTTCAAGCTTGGTACACTTATAGATCTTATTGAGGACAAGTGTAATGTTTAAAAACTGTTATTCTGCCACGCCCACTTTTTGAGTTATTGCCCTTTGTTGTTTTTACCTTTACATTTTTGTCCGGATCATATCTCCTAAATCATAAGCGCTAGCAACTTCAAACTTTGTACACTGATAGATCTTACCAATGACAAGTGTTATGTACAAGAACTGTTACTCTGCTATGTCCACTTTTAGAGTTATTGCCCTTTGTTGTTTTTAGTCTTACATTCTTGTCCGGATCATATCTCCTAAACTATAAGTGCTAGCAACTTTAAACTTTGTACACGTATAGATCTCATTGAGGACAAGTGTCATGAACAAGAATTGTTACTCTGCCACACCCACTTTTTGAGTTATTGCCCTTTGTTGTTTTTATCTTCACATTTTTGTCTGGAACATATTTTCTAAACCATAAGTGCTAGAAACTTTAAACTTGTTACACTGATAGATTTCATTGAGGACAAGTGTCATGTACAAGAACAGTTACTCTGCCATGTCCACTTTTTGAGTTATTGCCCTTTGTTGTTTCTATCCTTACATTTTTGTCCCGTACTTATCTCCTAAACCATAAGCCCTAACAACTTCAAACTTTGTACACCGGTAGATCTCATTGAGAAGAAGTGTAATGCACAAGAACTGTTACTCTGCCACATCCACTTTCTAGTTATTGTCCGTTGTTGTTTTTCATCCTGACATTTTTGTCAGGACCATATCTCCTGAGCCATCAGTGCTAGCAACTTCAAACATGGTACACTTATAGATCTCATTGAGGACAAGTGACATGTACATTCCTCTCCGCCCACTTTTGGAGTTTTTGCCATTGGTTGTTTTTACTCTTATATTTTTGTTTGGGACATTTTGTTCAAAACCTACTGTGCTAGCAACTTCAAATTTTGTATACAGTTATAGATCTAGTAAGTAGGAGATATATTATAAGAAAGGATTTTTTGTTATCCGGTGGGGGACTCCTGTATTGCATCGCAATACGATATGCACTTGTTTTTCTTTCCTTTGACTTTCATATTTCCTAAGTCAGTACATCTTTGTAACTCCATATTATTCGGGCAGCAGAGAATTAGACCGCATATTGACAATACGTTCGTGAGAAAGTATTAAATGAATCCATAAAATTGTTTTTGAAGAAGATTGTTTTACAACCTCGTGGGTCCTCCAGTAATTCAGGAGACTATCGTATCTCAAATAATGTCAAAGGCTCTAAAAGCTCTTCGCAATAATAGAATGTAATGACAGAACAAAAATACACTCACGAATTCCAGAGTTTTAGTAGAATTACATTCAAATTATTTCCGCATTACCTTTTCCAGGTTGGTTAAAAGGCTGAAAGTTAATAAGAATATTATACCCCTTTTCCTCTGACGTTCATATTTCTCGAGTCAGCAAGCACAACCTTGTAAATCAACCATATTCTGGAAAGAGTTGCAAGAATTAAGCCGCCCACAGTCAACATGGCATCATGAGAAAGTATTGAATGAATCCATAGAATTGTTCTTAAAGAAGGTTATTTTACAATCGCATGGGGCCTCAAATTACTCAGATACTATCATAGCTCAAATAATATTGTTGGCTCTAAAAGTCCCTATATTGAATGTATTGACCAAATACCCGACTGGTTATTTTTGTTGTTGTTAATCATCATCAGCCATCCATATTGCAAACTTAAAACACTTATACAATTAACATCGTGAAAATGAAAAGGTGAATGCTTTTGGAGCGAAAATGAATGAGTAAGTGAAGTGGGTTTGGAGGTTTTTTGAATGGTTTGAGTGAGTGTTTGGAATGAATGAATGGAGCGCTGAGTGAGCCATTTAGAATGGTTTTGACTGACATGGATGTCAATTTCACGATGTTAATTAATGTTGATATGGACCAATCTTTCAAACTGAAATATCTTCTTTAAATTGTTTACTCAATCGTGTATGCAGTTTGTTCTGTAGAAAGAAACCACATGGCCTCTACAGACATACATAGGGTACCAAGTATAGCTTTTGTTTATTCTATACATATGTGGTCTGTTATACGGTTGAAATATATCTCTGTAAATGAGTGCTTCAATGATTTGCATGATGGTAAAAATCCTTTGATCCAGTTATTTTCTTTGTAAGTTTGGGGAATTCGGAGGCTAAAATAGTAGGTAAATATGAACGGAATATTGTACAAGTAGTTTGAATTACTTGTACTGAGTTCATTTTCCTTTTGAGGCTTGATGAAGAAACGGGCCCAATTGGCAACTCCGATAACAAATATTCGTAAAGAATTTATCAAGCACAGTTCAAGTCGAAATTATATATATACATTATATACACATACGTTCTAGATAGAAAATATTTTTTCAACAAAAACTATTACACGATTAAGTATTACTGCTTCGACTTAACATGGTGAAATTTTGAACTGATCATGTTCTATTACCACACCTATAATTAAACGTCACACAAACGTACGACCTATATCTAGTGAAGCTACAAGCAATGACTGGCAATCACAACATTCACATTTCTCAACATATTCTGGATCAGATGTTTAGGTATCTTTTACGGTAGCGCCAGATTTTGAATTGGATGTGCTATTTCAAGTATGCGGCGACTATACATGTTCGATTGAGTTCACCTCTGTCATTATACAAGTATCTACATAACTAAGATGTAGCAATACTCATTCCTTGTGTACATTTCCAGTCGCCGTCAAAGCGCAGTTGGAAGCGCGTCGGACTGTCAATCTAGAGGTCCCGGGTTCGATCCCAGATGGCGGCACTCATTCTTTCCGACTATTTGTCTCTCACCAATGGGTTGATAATCGTAGACCTAAGTAAGATAGCAGCTGGAGGCTAGGAAAGGGTGTGATGGTTGTACTGGTGAGAGAAATGCCAGGAACCCATTGTTAGGTCTCCAGCCGCCGCGATATAACTGAGAAAATGTTGAAAGCGGCGTAAAACTCCATTCAATCAATAAATCAATAGTGTACATTTAAAACAAATCAACAGAGTATGGTGAAATTAACCGAAACCAAATACTATTCGGTCACAGCATGCTACCGTTGCTACCCATCTTTACAGCTGGGTGGATCGGAGTAAAATGTCCTGCCCACATACACTACCTGCCTCCAGTGGGGATCGAACCCGCAACCATCAGATAACAAAGTTGAGCACGCTTACCCCCGGCCAACGAACCAGGCACGGGTTTGAAATGCTTTGAATTTAGCGCTGAACGAGCGAATTAAAATGTTAGTTGCACAATGTTCCTATTTGTATAGCCATGTTAAGTAGAGATAATCTGCAAAAGGCTGTAAATTTCTACTCGAGTTATCCTACGGATTGATACGTTTTGAACTTCTAACCGTGGCTTCTTTTTAGACGACAAAACAAATGCTATTAACGATATCACAGGCTATTGTTTTCATAATTCGACAATTTGATTTTCCTCACACCGATTATTATATAGAATTATACACTTACCCATTAAAAAAAGTAGATTTAAGAGGCACTTACACAAAAATGGAATCCCAAAATGGTCCCCTTGAATAAGCCTGTGCTAGACATTTCCATCAATTATACATCTACGTGAGATGCAAATATTTAGCAGTCTTGACAGTTACTTAACGAAAGTAGAGGACTGCCTAACTTCATACAGAAACTCTGAACTCTTATCTATTTATACATTGCATAGTAAAGACTCTGGTCAGACTGTGCGGATGCACAGACTAGCCAGAGGGTTTTCTTAACGCTATTTTAAAATTGTTGAAAATGTCACGCAAAGGCTCATATTATACTAACTGTCTCCTTTTACCTTTTCAACCACTTGATGCCAAGTGAAATGAAGATTTTATGTTTATTTTTTTCTGCTTTTATCTTTTCAGACTATTCGAGACTGTTGAAAGAAAGGAAATAGACAGGGACCATTCTTAGGTAATGTTTATTACATCTTCTGTCTAAGTCACATATTGGTCGTATGTTTTGTCCTGTCTGTCTTAAAAATAATATAGGCCTTTTCATTGTATAGTTAATGTTTTTTAAATGAAGGTGAAATGAATGAACGAATGAAAGAATGAATGCATTCATTAATCTTTTGTATAATCACAAACGTTTGAGCATTATGAACGCAGGGCTTATACAACGTCGATTGGATAGGATTCAAACTGAAAAGAATGTCTAATGCTATTGTGGATCCAGGGTCCAGGATCCAGGGTATCTGTAAAAGGGGATTTGAACTTATCAAAGGGTTCATTTTCCTTGCATTATGTAAATTGGATCTAATTTCTGCATGGAAATGAAATAACTAGGCCGCAGAGGGGGGGGGGGGGGGGGGGGGTTAAACTCTGGATCTCCCACTGAATGAGCAAAGGGGAATCGGGTCGATTTGGGTTAATGAAAGCAGACCAACAGTTTTGTTTTATCTCGGCCCCCAGTAAAACATTTGAAAAAGAAAAATCAGGCCAACTACAAGTCCCATTAAGAAAATAAAATTTATGAACGTGAATGAAGCATAATTTTTCTAGATCAGAAATTCAATCATTTGTGGGAAGTTTCGTTTCGACGGTAGTCAGCCTGTGTCATCCTCGCAGTCAGGCAAGGATAGATACTACGCGTTGAAAATGATGACCGTTTGACTGACGCCCCATGCATTTCTTGTTGGCTTGTGAAACGGATATTCAATACAGATCTAAAAAAAATAAAGAAAAAAAAAAAATAAAAAACAGAGCGAAAAGTTTCGGTTTGCATCTTCAGCACAATCCACAAATACTGTGCGAAAATGATGGAGATATTTCTTACTATCTTTACAGTTAGTTACATTGTGAAATTGACATTAATCTCAAACAAAACCATTCTTAATCGCTCACTCAGCGCTCCATTCATTCATTCCGAACACTCACTAAAACCATTCAAAAACACTCAAACCGATTGAAAAACGAAGACTCAACAACGTCATTCAAAATAAATTTTAATAGAGAATATCGCGATTTCATTGACATAATTCAAATTGTTTTAAGCGTTTAATAGGTTCTTGAAGAAATAGGACGATATTTTTGAACTTGTAAGCATATTCTATTAAAGGGAGGTAATTAATATCGCAAATTCTGTTCATCCAGAACGATATTGGATTACCCCCCCATTAAATTCACTCAAAACTCGCTCTACACACTCATTCAATTTCATTCCGAAATAATTCCAATATCATTCAGCTTGTAAATTTCACGGTGTTGTTAACTGTACTTGCCGGTAAAAATAAAAAAAAATGAAGTGTTTCAATCATATTGAAAGCGAAAACCAACGTACTCTGCATTTACTTAACTATAAGCAGTACTCAATCATAAATGCGCTTCAGTTACAATAATATATAATGTACATGCCCTTTATAGAACAGCCCAATTTGTACTTTAAAGGCAATCTTGTTCTAGCAAAAGAAATCTATTCTTGGCATAAGAAGAAAATCAAAAGCCTGTTCATTAAGCAGTCTTTGTGGCAACTAACAAGGCCTTATTAGGTTAAGCAATAATTCATAACTAGACTGGACCCCAATATTCTCAAGTAAATTACGTTAGAAACCAGTCTAAAACCAGTCTCATTAACCAAGAAGGATTCTAATGGGTTCCTATTCAAAGGAAAGCCATGAAAAGGTTTATCTTATGTTGTAAGATTATGACCAAACGCTTTTTTAAATCTTGAAACGAATAAGGTACGATTATCTTTTTATACGAGCTCTATACACGACAATGGCATATAGTCAATATTAATATATTTTTTTTAAAATATCGTCCACAACAAATCAATAATATTGTCAATAAAGTGACAATATTATTGATCTTTTGTAGTCAATATTTGGGATTGATTTAACATTATTACCAATAATATTGATTGTAAATGGGCAGTTTAACCCTTTGCTGTTTAATCCCTGCTTTTAAATACGTGCCTGTGATTTTATGATTGAGAAAAACTTGTGGAAAAAGAAGAAATTGCTTCTGACAAGCAATTTCTTCTTTTTCCACACTTTTTTCTACCCTACTGAATGGTTATTTTTCAAATTAAATCCACTTTAAATTTTCGTCTGCAAAACCTTTGAATTTGGACAGGTCTAAATTTTGTAAAACAGGAAAGCGTTAATGCATAAATACAGCGTTACAAAACACCAGATTGCAAAGCTGTGCTACCTGTAAATAAAATAATTGTCATAAGGGTTAAACATGATAGAGATTGAATGATATCAAATAAAAAAAATTGTGATTGAATGGTAAATCAAATTCATTCGTAAACTGAGATTCTGCTGTATCAAGTTAGATACATATGAGAAAATACTAAATAGTCTAATATAGTCTAAATAGTCTATATAGTAAAGTCCAGAGATAGATTCAAGTAAACGGCATTTCAAAAATTCTTACATGGGAAATTAGACGGACCATTCAAGATTCAGAATGGTAGAAAAATCCTCAAACTTTGAATCGACATTTACCGCTTTTCCTAAATGTCCCCTTTTAGTCTGGTGGGTCACATATGGATGCAAGGAATAGAGTTTACCACGTTGACAGATGAATCGCTTTTTACATTAGGAACATCGTGATTGACAAGTTGAATGGTTTAGGAATGATTTAGAAATGAAATTAAATGGGTGGGAGGAGCGCGTTTTGAATGATTTTCAAGGGAGATAAAAAGTAAAACAATATCGCTAATTTCGACGAAATTATCGATTTTTTTTTCATTCCTTTAATCTAAATCTGCGTTTCTTTTTGATTTTGCGTCTTTACGGACAAATCAACCGCTTAAAATCAATACAGGCCAATAAAGTCATAAAATTATTTGATCAATTTCATTTAAATATTGATCATTTTGAACGATTTAGAGTCGTTTTTGAATAAAGTCGGAGCGTATTTGAGTGATTGGAGTAAGTGTTGGGAATGAGTGATTGAAACGCTTAAGCGAGTTATTTTAAAAGGTCTTGATCGGGATGATTGTCAATTTCACGATGTGATTAAGTGTATAATTGGAGACTTTATAAGATCCTATTATTACAAAATTTGCAAACATTGTATATGTGACCTTGCATCCTTGGAATTAAATTTCCAAGAAAAATAACTGAAACAAAGGTAAAAATGGCTTTACCGGGCGGAAACAAGTTTTAGCGAACGACGATCGTTGAAATTTTCAAGGATAGTGTTGACGTGCTTTATAAGATAAAATTGGTTGCAGAAAACACATGGCTTTTGACCGAGTGCAGTACAGATCGTTGTTTATTCTATACATTTGTTTCATGTTAGAGAACCATCCCAGTGCTTGATAGAGAAGGTAATTTTTATACAGATTCGGAGATGTACGTGCATGAATAGGATAGAAAACGAGAGCCGTGGTATATGGGAAATAGACACGAGCGTTAGCGAGTGTCTATTTCCCATATACCGCGGCACGAGATTTTCTATCTGACTTAGACCACGCTTTTCTTACACTATCTGCAATTTTTACCCGAACCTCTAAATAATAAAAAATAGTAAATTTCGCTGTGATATTACTCTGATCAAGTGTGAATATGCTGAAATCACTCATGAATCCATTTCCGTTACCATTTTCAGATCTTTTGTAATTTTGCGACTGTTGAAAGTCTTTAGGATAAAAGAGCTGTATAAAATGCTCTTTATCTTTTTGGAATGACTCGGCCCCAAAACCTGTCGAGATTCACGTGCAAGACACACTACAACCGTATATCTGTAAATACAACGCTAGGATTTGTATCTGTGATATATACTTTTGAAATTCTGTCCTCTGATTGGCCGATTCGCTTCAAGCGTGGTCTAAATAAAGCTTAGAAACCTTGAATTGTTTCAGAGACACCTAGACCTTGAATATATCCAAAAGGAGTTTGCACTTAATCCCTGGTACTCATCAATGCTTTACAGCCCTACGAAGTGTTTTCGAAATCAATTAATCTATGTTGAAGATATGCTCCAAAACTAAAGTTTTCAATTCATCTCCAGTCGGAACTTTGACTTTTGAGGTTTCCAAACAATTTCTTCGAATGAGGCGAGTAATCATCAAGGGACTCAACTATGTCAAATTATTTTGAATTCATGAATTGGTTAAGGGTATATCTTTCCAATAATATCAATTTAACCGTTTTACCATTGACAATGACCTTGACCTTGGGAATCATTAAAGAGAACAAATATGCCAAGTGTTTTTTTTTTTGAAATCCATGAATAAATGTATAAGATAAGGTCCGGACAAGAAATCGCAGGGCCAGTGAAACTTATTGTAAGTGCCTATAAACTAATCGAGGGGTCAGTGCATCACTATTGTAAGTGCCTATAAATATATAGGCACTTGCAATAGTGTTGCACTGGACCCTCAAATTGGTCAATCAAAATTGAACATTGACCCTAGACGTATCCAAATAAACTGTTTAATCAAAACTAGTACTCAGTCAGACGAACACCTCTGTTTCTTTAAATTCATTGAACATGTAGAAAGTTAAACCTCGGAAAAGAATGTGACACATACATTAACTAATTTACGCGTCAACACCCACATTCACACACGGACAGATGAAACTCTTTATGACTCTACCTATTTCATGGCGGGGGCATAAAATGGGGTGAATTCAGATTTGTGACAAAGCCGTTAAAAGGATACGCACGTTCATAATTGGATTTCATTGCAGCGAGACTTTATTTACCCAATCTATTCACAAGATTTCAAAAGTGTCAAAAAACAAATCTTCAACATAATCATACAGTAGGTAAAGTTGTCAGTGATCCAAGGCCAATAGCTATACATCTAAATCTATAACCCTTGTTAGCCCGAGCCAATGTAGTTACGTCGATTATTAACTAGATTGAAGCTAAAGTCACACAAAAATCGGCGACACCGACATTGCGGAGAATCTTCTTTTTCATTTACAAATCAGAAAAAAAAACGTATAGCGTGTAACCAATGTCGCCTTTTCCAAGAAGAAATATTTGTGACCCGTCACGCGCAAAGGGACCATCCGAGATTTATGTAAAATGAATCAATGAAAAAAAGATTTGTTCCAGCCTAGGTCAATCAGAAGTCGCAGTTCAAAAATTCTTTCACTGAAAGGTATAAGGATCATTCTAGATTCAGAAAATAAGCACGATGCAAAAAGTGTCGACCCTAGTCAGTCTGCGCAGTCCGCGCAGTCTGACTAGGGTCGACACTTAAGGCTCTACCTAGATGGTCCCTTTGCGCGTGACGGGTCACATTTGTTTTAAAGTCACATTGAACCACCGTCGACACGTCGTCTTGAATTAACCAAGGATGAAGCAGTCTAGTATGATCAGAATAAAACGCAGCATTCCATTTAGACGTTCGTGAGATGTCGAAGACTACTCTAACTACAATCGGGAACTCTCTGCGATTCTACGGAATAAAAGCGCGACGTTTCACAAGTGGGTCTTGTGACGTCAAAGGCATCAACGTTCCTGCTAAAGATGGCGAATGAGCATATTATAATTTGAAAATAAATCGCGATTCACTGCGTTTTGCTACCAAATCATATTATGTCAAAAAGATCTGCACAAACTACAGGAAAGTATTAAAAGATTTGTTTTTCTTCGGGAGTATTGACCGAATTACTACCAGAAGCCAAATTACATCAAAGTGCTGTCAGCACTGTAAATCGTACATCATTGAGAGGCTGGGATAGTGCAATAGTTCGCCAATCAAAAGGGCTCAAATTTGGACAATAAAAGTTGGTAAAATCTTTAAATTTGTAAGTTTTTTGTCTTAACACTTCATCTTTTCGAGGACATCGCAAGCTCAAACCTCGTGGGTCCGATTTTGAAAGTTTGCTGATTCGATAGCCCTCTGCTAGTCTAAATTATTTCTTAGCAGATTTTTACGTTGTTATAATGAGCACACGCCAAGCTAAAAGCTTGTCTGTTAATATTATTCCTCTCTCTATAGAGTTTAAAAGCCTGTTTAGCAACAAACATTTTTCATTAAACTATTTACAATTTTGATTACCAACATGTTTGTATTTCAAGCATTGGGTTTTCCCAAATACTGTAAATGCATTTTCCCTCAAGAAACACGTGAAATCGCCAACTATGCTATTTATATCTTTGGTTTCTGACCAATCGATTAATTCTAGCAGCACTCTATGATTATTCATGAGTTGTTCTAAAATAGATCGCTCTTGCTGCTACCCTAGGGGAAATTCAAATGGCAGCCCGAGAGACGCGTGAGATGATGTAATTATCTAAAATTGACTGTAATATGCATGCGCAGAAAAGACATTCATGTGAACGGAGTTACCCACTGGTGGTAGTAAACAAACTTCTCATTTACCGCTACAATAATTAATTTACCATGAAATATCGTTATCCCATTAAGAAATGTGATAAACTCGTGCAAAATACTATATAGAATGAGAAAAAAGTATTTGTTATTTAAAGTAATAGAGAATATTTATTTTTTTGTAATCGAATTGTTGTGCACTAATCTCGATGCCATTTTGGAACCCAAGTAACACCGGCCTGACCCAGGATCAGAAGCGTCGAGGTTGAAAGATTACAATGACATCACTAGTGTCGAAACCGAGGTCGTTCTGATGGAAACCCGGTTAACTCGGGTCGAAACCGAGTCCGATATGAACTTACCCCTATATCAGTTTATCGTATGTTTTTGTCGGTTTATTTGTTGTTGAATAATTTTTCTTCATACTCAAATTTGAATTTAATGAAAATAGGATTGGAGCGTGATCAGAGTGCTCATTGAAATCAAATATTTCAAAATTACAAAATTATTTCTATTTGTTAACACATGCGAAAAAAAAGTAAACTTCCCACGCTCCCTGTTTGAGTGCAGACGACTATTGACTAATGACAAACAAGTTAATTGACACATTTCGAGCAGACGATGTCTATTTGCATCTACCACGTCGTCTGAATTTACGCGTGGGTTTTGACCGAGTGATAATCATAACAGAATTTGATTGGTTGTCAGCCCTACAACTGGAAAATGACCGTTCGAGAAAGTTCAGAGCAGTAATATTGTAAGTGCTACAAATTATTTATACAGTTAACCTATTGTACGTTTCAACTCCTTTACTCAACCGAAAATCTTGTTATAAACACTGAAAATACTGACTGGTAATTACTAAAAGCGAAAATTACATCAAAATTTGTATTAGCCTCTTCTCTATTTGTCGGAAAGTAAATAAGGTATAAACAAAGTTTGTAGATTGTGACTGAAAAGGCCGTTTCTTCGGTATTGAAAACACATAATTTGGTTTGAACACATTGCTCAGAAGATAATGGTAAAAATGTAGTGGGTCAAACAGACTGGATTTCTGGAAAACGGTAGATATAAATCTACTGCTTCGCAGTACGATTTAATAAAATGACCCATAATTACTACACTTACTTCCGAGGTCTTTTCAAGTTAACGGAAAAGTCCGAGTGGTGTGCCGAATGCTATTATAGGTCAAAGCCCGGTCGGTCGCCTGTGATTAATCGTCATGGCAATACCGACTTCCACAAATCCAAATGACGTCACCGACTAGTCGATAGATTTTTTAAAATACCTTCCATGTAAAGTTGACTGACGCTGTGCCGATCGTAAGAAACGGCCGATGAAGCGATCAATCGCCATCGTTTCGTCTATATAGTTAACAACATCGTGAAATTGACTAGGTCAATGATTTCGGAACGAATTTGAAATGAAATTGAATGAGTGTGTGGAGCCATTTTTGAGTGAATTTAATGGGAGGTAATCAAATATCGCAAATTTTGTTCAGGATGAACAAAATTAGCGATATTGATTATCTCTCCTTAATAAAATATTCGTATTTTTTCTGTTTTTGTGCGTTCATGGATCAATCAGACTCTGTAAAAATCCACACCAGCCATTACAATAGTAGAATAATTTTAACGATTTGAATTAAATGTTGATCGTCTTGAACGATTTCTTAATATTTTCTAATGATTTCTGAGCGCATGATCGATATGAGTGTGTGTTTGGAATGAATGAATTGAGCGATGAGTGAATGATTTAGAATGATTTTGATCGGAACGAGTGTCAATTTCACGATGTTTTTCACTGTATAAGACGCCATTGCACTTTGACTACGGGAAAGAAGATAAAGGATTTTATTGAACAATAAAAGCGGATATGAGATTTTTTCGATTTTACTTACTGTACAATTAAATTGTAAAGATTTTACGCTTTTTGAAGTAAATTGAAAGACGCCTTGATCATTATGCTTTGTGAATTACAGTAAAATGTTATACATTGCCAGAAAACCAGAATTTTGAGAATCCTTTGATTAACGAGGAGTATGGAATTTAGGTTTCTGTATTGTTTCAATATACTTGATGTCGATTTAAACATATGAGTAAGATTTATCAGATTTACATATTGAGTGGATATACGAAGTGTTTACGTGCATCAAGGGATAACTTTCATACTCAACAAGGGTAAATATTTCTTTCAAATGTCATTTTTCAAACTACTAAATTAGACTTGTAGGGACGTAAAAATGTAACCTTAATACTGCAAGAAGTTGATTTTTTTAGATGAAAAAATGGGAATTTTGTATAAATATAAGAAGAACTTTTTATATATAAAAAAAACCGACTCGTGGCAGGAACGATTGAAAGCCATAGAAATTTATATAGAAATTGTTGACTCTTGCAAGATTGCACTGAATGGGTAGACTGACCAGTGTCGATAAGTTTTGCTCTTTTCGGATAATAATAATCTAGACTGTTGATTCCAAATTTCCAAATTTCACTCTTTACAAAAGCACGTGCTTACCCAGGGCTTAGGCCTTGGGGCATTAAATTTTGATGAATTTGAGTTTATCAAGTCAGGAAATCTGGAAAGCAAATTATCATTTGGTCATTGAGTTAGCAAAATATGGTCATTATACACAGCTCTTTTCTCTTTTCAAGCTGTACAATGTAGTTGCAATATTTAACTCGCCTATTTAGTAGTATTATAGGAGTAGTTGGTTTGAAGATTGTCATTTATTTATGACGGCATCTTGCCTATGGTATCGAATATTTATAGCGATTTTGTTGATTATATATAGTCACAGAATGTGATCTCCTGTATGAAAAGCAGTTGGATAAAGTTGCTTTGACGATGTTTGGCTCGCCAATCGACGATTTTTCGCCGGATGGCAGCCAAAGCCTCGTAACTAGACTACAGCTTGAAATGCATGAAATACGAGGATTGGATCGCCTTTCGACGATATGAAATTTTTGTTCACGTGGCCTTGGTTTAAGTCCTAATGAAGCAAAAGTCTGAATGTGTTGTCGTATAGACCGGTATTCAATTAGATTATGTGGCAGGGTATAATCTTCTATTGAGACTTGTCATTAATCACTGAGAGGATCTAGCGCCAGTGGAATTGTCTCTTTGTAGAGATGTTGTAGCTTTATGGCTTCGTGTAATGTAATTGTGCATGGAAGAGGGTTTCTAAGGAATAGGGATTTATATGTATTAGTAAGTACTATGAAACACTTGTTTGATTGAATAAGCAAAACAATATTTTAAAGAGTGGCATTCATTAGGATTCATCCATCTTTCACGAATATCAATCGATTATTCTGTTAATGTAGTTCAAATTACAGACGAAATTAAAAAAAACCCGACATATTCTTTTGAAGCAGGTTATTTTACGCGTGATTTCCTAGGCAATGTTATGGCGTCATATAACTAACGGTCCCCGCTTAGATAGCGTCAAATAAGCGTTGTCTGCGCACGGCATATTCTCAGTATTTTTGAAATACCACATCGAGAGATAATGGTCAAATGACGTAGAAGGAACGATAGCAGGCTATAAACCTTTGATGTCACTAGTTTTGCGATGATATTCACATAGTTAATAAGGTCGTGAAATCAACCCATTTAAAAATGAATTTGGAATGCAATTGAATAAATGGGATGACGGAGGTAAAAGAATATCGATAATTTCCTCAAATTGGACGAAATTAGCAAAAGTAGAAATACCCTCTTTTATACAGTTAAAAACATTGTGAAATTGACACTAATTCCGATCAAAATCATTCTTAACAATTCACTCAGCGCTCAATTCATTCATTCCAACCACTCATTCAAACCAATCAAAAAAGCTCAAACCCATTGAAAAACATAGAATCAACAACGTCATTCAAAATAATTTTTGATAGAGAAAAATCGCGATTACATTGGCAGTATTCAAATTGTTAGCGTCTCATAGGTTCTTGAAGAAATAGCAGGCTATGTATAGAACTTGTATGCGTTTTTTATTAAAGGGAGGTAATCAATGTCGCAAATTTTGTTCACCCTGAACAAAATTTGCGAAATAGGATTACCTACCATTAAAATTACTCAAAACTCGCTCCACACACTCATTCAATGTCATTCCTAAATCATTCCAAAATCATTCACCTTTTAAACACACGATGTTGATAACTGTAGATGCTTTGTTTTTTTTCTTTTTGTGTGTATTTACGGACCAAACAGAAGCGTTACAATCCACAGCAGCGTACAAAATAGATTTGAACAATTTCAGATATTTTTGAGTGACTGGAGTGAATGAGTTGAATACTGAGCGAGCGATTAAGAATGATTTAGCCGTGGTAAATGTCAACCATATATGTTAATTGCTAGTTTGCCAATGGTTGACAGATTTTCCGCTTTTGTAAAGCAACAATACGACTCAATCTGGGTATCGCAGAAACGAGCATTGACTAAAGCATATGGTTAGTGGCACCAGTCTTTGAAATTCAATTGGGAATTCGTTCAAAACAGATTTAATGTCTGGAACAGTTTGAAGTTTGTATTAAAAGCACAACGCCTACTTTTATTGATTTGCCTCCGTAGACCCCATTTTGGCTGATTGACTGACGCCCTTACGTAACATTTGACATCATTGAAAAGTTGAAGATTTGGAACGGTTTATTGCAATGTGCTTTAAAAAAACAAACCACATACACACACACACACACACACACACACACACACACACACACACACACACACACACACACACACACACACACACACACACACACACACACACACACACACACACACACACACACACACACACACACACACACACACACACACACACACACACACACACACACACACACACACACACACACACACACACACACACACACACACACACACACACACACAACACACACACATACAAAAAAACAAACAAAAAAAACAAAAAAACAAACATTGTCTCTTAGACCAACAAGTTAAGTGGACTCGTTCACCAAGAAGGCGTTTCTACGGAATGGAACATGGAACCCAACTGTTATTGATCGAGGAAAGGTAGTCAGTTTTGACAGGTATTAAAAGAGAAAAATGCGATTAAAACATAAACGGTTAAGTTATTAAGAGAACAAATATTTGTTGACGTTTCTTTTGGAGTTAAGTATATATATCTAATGAATACGCACATTTAACGTCTACTTCAATATTCAAACACATGACCAATATCACTTAATTACAACAGACTGTTGATAAAAAGAATGCTATTCGTTTTGAACGTTTTCAATGCATTTTTTAACTATTTCGAATCGTTTATAAGTGATAAGAGTGGACATTAAGAATACATTGCAGGGAAGGCTTAGCGAGCGATTTGGAATTGTTTTGATCGTGGTGAAGGTCAATTTCATGATGTTACTATCAGTAATAATACGAACTCTCTCGTGAGCTAGCTGCACAGATTAACTTGGTAAAACTAGTATAACATCTTTACTTCTCAATAAAACCTTATCTTGTAATTGAATTGAATGGAGTTTAACGCCGCTTTCAACATTATTTCAGTAATATCGCGGCGGCTGGAGCTCCTAACAATGGATTCCTGGTATTTCTCTCATCAGTACAACCATCACATTCTTTCCTAGCCTCCAGCTGCTATCTAACATAGGTCTAAGATTATCATCCCATTGGTGAGAGACATTCATTTGAAACAGCCTGAATAGTACAAACAATGTAAGTTTTATGTAAGTATAATTGAAATATTACTGTCCGAAATATAAAGAATCTCCTTTAAAGTAGTGGACCCGTAAAAAACTTACATGTATATTTAGTTTTGCAACATTTGAAAGAAATGAACTTTAACAATGTTAACCAAGGTTTCCTAATGATTTTCATTAGGAAACCTCGGTCAACATTGTGAAAGGTCATGGGTTCCGAAATGTTGCGAAACTATTACGGTTCCACAACCTTAATGGTAGCTCTGATAATCTCAAACGTCTATAGCATAGCGAATTTCGTTTCATGATAAGAAAATCCACTGGTACATGTAACGGAACGCCACAATCTTCTTAACGGGTTTATAACCCAAATCTTCATGTAAAAGCAAGTCCAATTTTCTTCAAACTAATTCGATTGTCCAGAATAATGACTCGCATTATTTGTATCACATTCAAGAACTGTTGACCCGGTTGTGTCCAATTATACGACTCTTTGATGAATGTCTTTGTCGATAATGCGTTTAAACAAGCGACAAACCGATTAAGCCACAAGATATTGCAACTTAGACCTATAACTCTCTGATTCTGCTTCCTTGAGAAAGCTCTGGTTGTTTCCTCTTTGTCCTCATCTATTTGTTCAAAATATTTATCAGAATAAAAAGTTGAGGAAATCTGCCCTACGTTCAGGCTAACAAAGCGGTGATAAACTGTCTGCCAATCACACCCGCTTTTCACATTCACTTGCGGGGGAAAATTGGCAAACAGTTTGCAACATGTTGTCATCCAGAACGCAGGACAGTTGTTTGCTCGTAGGCCTCAATTCTTTGTTCAAAATACGTACCTCTTGATAGATAGAAATTGTTAAATGAGTCAGATTACATGGAAAAATTAAAAGGATAATCTCTGAGGCACAAAAATGTACATGTAGCCTTCTTCAATATCTGTCGTAATACATATAGCAGATGTTGTCGCAAGGGTGCAGATCTCTAATTGATCGCTGCATTCGGAACATCGCTCGGACTTTTCCGCAAACTGGAAAGTACCTCGGTCGACAGTGTAATTTTTTTTTTGTTGTTGTTCATTTGAGGTAATTCAGCTTCTGGTGGTTCGGTTATTTAATACGTTTGAAAAAACAAATTTTGTTAATTCTTTGCGAACGTCTGTGGAGATCTTTCGGACATATTATAATTTGATGACAAACACTTCGTTTTGTTATCAAATTATATAAATAATATTTATATTATTCACTTTTATTTTACACCCACTTTTACTTCTTCGTTGATTTTGTTTTCTGCAACGCCATCCTTAGCGGGATCGTTGATGTTTGTGACGTAATATATATAACCCCACGTGCGAAATGACGCGTTTTCATGGTTGCGTCCGTATTATTTCCGAGGTGCATTCCGTAGAAGCGCCGAGGGTTTCCGATTGATATCGCTGCTGCATGAAAAGCCGAATGACTGCAGTTAACAACATCGTGAAATTGTCAATGTGAATGATTTTGGATTGAAATTGAATGAGTACGATGAGAGAGTTTTGAGTGAAATTAAATGGGGTTAATCCAAAATCGCTAATTTTGTTCAGGACCTGAACAAAATTAGCGATTTTTATTACCCCCCCCCCTTAAATGAAATATGCATACATGTTATATAAGTAGATTCCCATTTCTTCAAAACCCAATCAGACGCTTATAATTTCAATCATGTCTTTGAAATCGCCAGTGCGTCTAGCTATATTTATTGTAAATGTAGTTGTTGATCTCCTCTGTAATTTCCCATTATTTTGATTTAAAAACTGGCTTGGACCACTTACACATCGTCCATTAGCCTGAATTAGCTGTTGTTACGACTTTGTGTGTGTCATGTCCTTATCCAAATTGTATAATCTAGGTACGTTATTTCAAGAAACTGTCTGGGAGAGCGTGTATTTCCATTTATTTATCGTCTCTATATGCCCAATATGAGCCGCACTCCCAGAAGTCGGTTAGTTGTTACGGAGGAAATGCAAGGATATATAGCAAAACTACTGCTTAGATCCGCCATGGTTCTTTAACGTGCTCGAAGCAAAGCACCGTCACACGGGACATCGGCTTTACGTCGCATTCGAAAGTCAATAAGGTTGAAAGTCATTATTAGTGTGTCACCCCGGGAATCGAAACCACGAGATCAACCTTCAATAATTTTGAAGTCAGGCGCTCTACCGAATGAGCTAATCGGGCTTATGTACAATGTCTAGGAGGGGGTTAATAAACAATATTTATAAAGGTTAAACAGAACATTTTCATCATACTGTACTCAAGATAAGTTGTTCATTTTAATCTTCGGCTATTAAGATATTTTAAAGTGTATTTGAACATATTCAATGCAAACATGTTTTTAGAAAGCAAATATTAATATTTTAGTTTTGCGAAATCTTCGTCATGAAAATATCCAATTTGGAAGACGATCTGTTTTGATAAGCTAACAATTTGTTAGTGAAATCGTGTTTTTTCTCTATCAAAATTTATTTTGAATGACCTTGTTGATTCTACAATTTTCAATGGGTTTGAGCGCTTTTGAATGGTTTGAGTGAGTGTTTGGAATGCCCGAATGAAGCACTGAGTGAGCGATTTAGAATTGTTTAAACTGAGGTGAATGTCTATTTCACGATGTTACTAACTGTAAAACCTGCAATTATTCTCTTAATTCAGACTCCGACGATAGTACAAGTTTGACTTAAGTGATCATACTATAGTTAACAACATTTTGGAATGATTTTAGAATGAAATTGAATGAGTGTGATGAGTGTGTTTTGAGTGAAATTAAATTGGGGTAATCTAATATCGCTAATTTTGTTCAAGGTTTCGATCGCCCAATGATGGGTTTCATGTGTCTGATTCAAGAGTTATCTTTGATTGGGTTTCCATATCGTTCATTTTAGAGAGACGTATCTCAGTTTTATATGGCATTTAGATAAATTCTCTCTTATTTGGATAAGTATTTTCTAATGTACTTAATTGAGTAAATAGAATATAATATCATAGTTTCCTTCCTACGAAAATACCCTTGGGATAAATATGCCTCTCAAAAACTTTGTGAGTGCTTTCGACTTTCATTCCTTTTACTGAATATCTTACAAAAACTAGCTCAGAACAATTGATGAAAGTTCCCATAACGCAAGAAACATTGTATTCTATACTTTAAACTATACTTTTTATAATTATCAAAGCAGTGGACCCGTAATAGTTCCGCAAAGTTTCGGAAGTCATGAACTTTTATCGTGCTAACCGAGGTTTCCTTATGAATTCATTAGGAAACCTCGGTTAATATGTGAGAGATCACGAGTTCCGAAATATTGCGGAACTATTACGGGTCCACTACCTTTTACTATCTTTTCAAAGAAACCGCTTTTACTATCTTTTAAAAGGAACCGGTGTGATTCTATGATAATCAAAGTTATAATTCAGTATATCACTCATTATAATAATTACATGTATTCATTATAGGATATAGGCTTAAGCAGTGTGATCCCAGTTATTGATTATCATAATATTGACAACACTTTAGGTGAATTTTCTGTACATAATTTTAGATTTTACGACTCACTAAACGAAGTGTACCTATATATAGAGGTAATTTTTGCGCGGTAAGCCGCTAATTCTATCTTCATATTTACATTCCCGAGCTCAGTTTTGAAAATACACTTATTAAGGGCAAATTTATTTCTGGCCAGGACAGGTATTGTTGGCCACTTTTCAGACTAATTCTCAGACAGCGGGGCTACCAGTTTTAGACTGAGCCCAATATCGACTATCAAAATAGCATAGAATATACTTTTCTGATCGTTGACAATGGGACCAGCCTACACCCGGGTAGGATTCGGGCCAGAAAGAAGTTGATCCTTGCTACATTGAGTTTAAATCTTGTCAAAACACTGCAAGTCATTCTGTAAAACAAAGATCAATGTTACATATACGAGGGTTGATCCAGAAATTTGTAAAATGGGGTTATAAAACTTCAGACTACCAAAATACGAGTACTACGTTCATTTAATGCAATATCTGTGTAATTAATGTGGACAAATTGAATGTGAATCTTTAATACATGTAGCGGCTGCATAGTGATTATTCTAAGATGTAGACCCCGCACATAGACGAGGGAGCAAGAAAGCCATATGCGACGTCATTATTAACTCGTTTCTACTTAGTTACCATTTGCTCGCATGCCTTTCCAAACTAACTTGCATTAAGTATCCACATTCCATTTGGAATTCAAATTCGTGTACAATGTCTACATGAATTGTATTGCTAGTGAAGTAGTAACCCAGAAAAGACCTTTTCGTTTGGAAAATATTGCTAATTCATCGGGACGACCTCGTCCGTTAAAACTCCATTATACCATTCTAAATCCTTTTATAAAGCCTGACCTTTTTGAATATCGAGGTAACTTAAGAAAAGCGTCTCTTTTTGACACTGTTTTAATTCTTCTAAATCATCTGAAATGTATGGGTTGGTGAATAGCTAATGATCATGGGAGAATTAACAAAAATAAACGGAATTCACAATTTTGTGATGACATCAGGTCACTATTCTCTCATATATGTATTTTTTTTTCTTAATGTCCGTAAAAACACTTCAAAAATGTTTAAAGTGTCACAATTCAGTCTCTTTTTGCGTCTAATGTTACTCTGGCAAGAAATTTCAACTGAAATTTTCGAGCACTTTCAGAAAATTTCATTTACGTAAAAGATTTTTATGATTCGTTTACGCTACCAACACACATATGTTACTATGGTAACGAAATTAAAGTCTGCTAAACTTTATTTTGTAAAATGTTTTTTAACATTTTTACTCTTTGTAGAAACTGAACTGCACTCTCAACAAATTATACATTGAACATGGTAGAAAAGCGACAGTTATTGGACCAGTTTGCGAATTTCTTGATCATCCCTCGTACTTAATACAACTATACATGTATATCTTTGCTGATAACTTTCTAAAGCAATTTAATCTTGCTGACCATCGGTTTTTCTGAGTAGAGGTGCTAGTGGAGCCTCTTCAGCCTCTTGTTTACATTATCGTTTCATACCTATCACCTTCTTCGTTCTTCAAAATATTGATTTGTTTTTTCTAGTATCCATCCATACTTATAATTCCAATTTCAGTTTCCGTTCATGTAACGATTAGCCTGCAAATTATGTATATAACGATTTTCCTAGTAAGATAAGTGTTTATTCCTGGAAGTTGGAGAAGAACTCTTTATATGTGTTTAATGATATTTTGTAATACACGTATGTATATAGATGCGTGTTACTTTGTACATATATGATGAATAAAATATGTTTAAACTTATATTCGAGACTGATTAATATATGGATTCCGCTTTTCGGAGGGATGCTTCCTTTTAATCATTTGAAGTTAAATGTTATCTTAACTTAATTTCATTGAAATCTAATTACCAGCTAAAAACACCATCATTGAAGTGAAAATAAAGAACTTACAATTATGTCTTGCTGCTGGTCAGAGCTATATAAATGACCCAGTTATTTGCCGAAGAAGCATAAGAAAATGTAAAGTATAATTAATCAAGTATTGATTAATTAAAAACCACAAGTTTACGTTTTCAATTGATTGGCTTATACAACATTGACTTGGATGGAGAATTATTTTGTCACATCCTAATTTTGTGACAATCCTGATTAGATCTCAACAGAAGTGGTGAAATGATAGCCTATTCAACAGTCTGCTGGTATATTAAAGTCGTATTAGATTAAGATGCTGGCTTAATTAATTTTCCCCGATCCTTTTCTAATCTACACTAATTGGAACTCTAATACGATGACCAATGAATATAAAGGATCTACCGGGATATTTTGTTTGAGATAAGCTGAGGCAAGCTGTCTTTGACCAAGTCTGAAATAGTTAGCCCCGGCGAGCTAAATATTTTTTTCTTTTCTAGACGCTAAGATCAGCTTGTCTCAAACAAAATAAAGTTACAGATTCTTTTCTCAAATAAATACCAGTTTGTGCGTTAACCCCAATTTTATGAAACACGCAGACGACAGAAAGGGGGGTGCACCATAAAATGGCGAAAACCTTTCTTATTCGCATTGAAAGGCATGCTGAACTGTTTACCAAAAAAGGAGAATTATAGTTTTGAATAGAATGTTCATCTTTCGGAAATCAGTTTCATTTTTTTCTCTACAAATCATTCATTCAGGTTGGTCACTTAGTTTCATTTATATTCAGCGATTGATAATAACAACGATTCTATGAAGTATAAAAAATAAATCGTTTTTTGTTGTTTTTTTACATTAAAAAAGGACAAATTAACACAAACGATATTTTTGTAAATTCTAGTTGTGTTCACAAAGACTTGTGCATTCTGATTCGCTGAAAAATTTTAACGAAATCAATTTTGATTACGCAGCTTTTTTTGTAAGTTTCCGCGAAAAGTAGTCCGATAAACAATCCATGTATTTGAGCTTCGCGAATTCATACGGTGATATTAGTTTTTAGTTTCATACCTCCATGAAATCATCAAATACTCTCTGTATTGACGTATTAAGATAAATAACTAACATTCGCTTGTTAGATCGTACCTACCCTAATGTATTGAGAATATTCTAGTTGAGTAATTCAGTCGGTCAGTCGGTGACCGCTCTTGATTCATTTACCAAAATATTTTTGGAAACAAATATTAGATTATTTAATACATCTAAACAAGTAGATTGGTTCTTAAAGAGCCAATGACCTAGAAACTGGAGTGGGGCTCACGAGGCGGCTTACGGTGTTCGAACGTCCATCTTACGATTTTTCGATGTGCCGTAGATATTTCCTTATCGTTTCAAAAATAAAACTTGTTTTCAAAGTCGCAACGCATTGACATTGGAGTAAACAGTTCAGAATGCTACTCTGTTTTGTCTGAGCTCTGTTAGTCTTTCTGTGATCCGGTGCGCGAAAAAGAGACGCATCAGAATCCCAAAAAATAAATATTTGAAAACGAGAGGACTCTAGTAGAGATCAACCGGGGGGTCGCAATTTAAACGTTTGTATACATAGAGGATATTGAATGAGTGGTTATTGAATACTGAATTTATTAAACGAGTCATCTATAAATAGATAAAAACGAGGCTGCGCCGAGTTTTTATCTGTTTTAGATGACGAGTTTAATAAATTCTGTATTTTATGAGCACAAATTTTATATTCTATTTATAATTTGACCCGAATTTTCGCAAAAAATCGTCAAAATTCTTGAAATTCAACATTTCAATTTTCCGCGAAACTTATAAAGCCGTTCAAATCTGACGTCACAAAATATAAATTATGACGTTATTTTCGCGGTTACAAAATAGCGTTACTACTCGCTCCTCGTGTAATATCATAAATATTTAACGGGATAATTTCACTCCCGCGGCGTAGGTCATATTGTAAAGAAAGATTTAATGACAATAGAAAATCAGCTTCTGTCCGCGCAGTCTTGCTTGGACCGACACTTTACGCAGTTCCAAGACATTCCTTTTTCGCCTGACGGGTTTCAACTAATTCGATTTAAAACCATATATATTGTTTTCTTTTCAGACTGACTTTAATCGAACAGTTATTAAATCAAGGAAGGATTAATTGAAAAATCCTTTGGTAAGTAGGTTTTGATTATAAATCAACTCACAATAGTTTTACATGTAGCATATACATAACCGTCGCTGAAATTGTACAATAAGCTAAAACCCTTTAAGACAGTACATCCAAATAGATGATAGTTCGGTCCCCGACGGCGGCACTCATTCTTTCCGACTATTTGTCTCTCACCTATGGGTTGATAATCGTAGACCTATGTGGGATAGCAGCTGGAGTCTAGGAAAGGATGTAATGGTAGAACTTGTACGAGAAATACCAGGAATCCATTGTAAGGTGCTCGAGCCGCCGCGATGTTACCGAAAGATTGTCGAAAGCGGCGCAAAACCCCTTTAAAACAATCAAATACATACAATTGTTTCATAATCTGACTTTCTCCATTTACATCTAGGTTAATTTGTAAGACGCCTTTTATAATAACCTATTTGACCAAATTCAGATTATGAAAATATTTGTATGTGAATCTTATGAACTGTACTATTTATTCAATTTATAAGAGATGTTAAGTCGGTGCCACGCAGTGTAATTTCAATGTAAATCAATAATAAAGACGTGTCTACAGCATCAGAACGAGGATGATATATGATATCAGGAAGCCTAGCTAGACTAGACAGCAAATGGCAAACCAATTACCATATATGACCCTTACAACTCTATAAAACGATGTACGTCCATAGTTTAATGGTTATTTAGTGGACAGAAAGTACATGCACATAACTTGTTCTGCGTTAAGGATGACAAAGCGGTGCAAACTGTTTGCAAATCATACCCCGCTTTGCACGCGAACCTATGTGCAAGGCGGGGTATAATTTTCAAACAGGTGCACTGGTTTATTTTCCTAAATGCAGGGCATATTTTCTCTTACATGTTCCTTTAATTCGAGATGTATAGAGAAATCAAGAAACCGGATTTTTTTCTTTCAGCAACAGAGTTTAGTTTTGAGTATTTTAAAGAAAAATGCAAACCTTATACCTTATCCTTATCACTATCATATAAACATTTGAAGTCACCTGTTTAAGTCATAATTATTAGAGGATGTACAAAATATATGTCATTTATTGCAATTTATCATACAAAACCAAATTTACCAGCTGAAGACAGCTATAATGGTTGTTTAATGAATGTTCGCACGCATCTAAGCGTTAGTATACATCCAATAAATGCAGCCGCCGTCGTGGCGCGGTTGATAGCTCGTTGGACCGTCAATCTAGAGGTCCCTGGTTCGATCCCCGACGGCGGCACTCATTCTTTCCAAATATTCGTCTCCAAAAAATGGTTTGATAATCGTAAACCTATGTAGGATAGCATCTCGGGGCAAAGAAAGATGTAATGGTAGTGCTGGTGTGAGAAATACAAGGAATCCATTGTTAGGTGCTCCAGCCGTCGCGATATAACTGAAAAATTGTAGAAATCGGTGTAAAACCCCATTCAAACAAACAAATCCAATGAATGCATGATGCATAATTCCTTTATAATCAGAGTTTATAAAAGTAGATAAGCACTACTATTAAAATTGAATTATTGTGTTGTAAAAGAAAACAAAACACAACAACAACAAATCAAGAAAGGGAACAGCTGAAAAGCTTCTAAAAAGCAAGTTGAGAGGTTTTGAAAAAGAAAAGCTGCAGAAATCAAGGTACAACCTTTTAACCCTTACACTGCTGTCCATGATATATTCTTGTCCTGATAGATAGTAAAGACTACCATCAGTCTGCACAGATGTACTTTCAAACGAATGTAAAGAATATTTGATTTTTGCAAAGTTCCATCACGAAACTATATCCATCGTATGTACATAGCACAATTTCTTTGCACAATCAATTAAAACAAACAAGCAGAAATTCGTCCAAAATAGTATTGTTCCTCGATTATACGGACTAGCGGAATTTCTTTTACAACGAGTATCAAAATTCTCAACATTTTAACTATTTTATAAAGGTTTAAACAATGCGCCTTTTCTTTTATGGTTCAGTATATAAACTGAAATACATTGTTGTTTATATTCTAAGTCTCTATTATTTTAAGTCAACTTAAATGTAGCACAGAATGGTATGTTACAGTTAACAACATCGTGAAATTGACAAGGTGAATGATTTTGGGATGATTTAGGAATGAATTGAACGAGTGTGTGGAGCGAGTTTTGTGTGAATTTAATGGGAGGAAAAAATCCAATATCGCAAATTTTGTTCAGGATGAACTAAATTAGCGTTAATGATTACCTCCCTTTAATGAAAAAACGCATACAAGTTCTATATATAACTTCCTATTGCCTCAAGAACCTGTGAAACGCTAACAATTTGAATTATGTGAATGAAATCGCGATTTTTCTCTATCAAAATTTATTTTGAATGACGTTGTTGAGTCTATGTTTTTTCAATGGGTTTTAGCGTTTTTGAAGAGTTTGAGTGAGTGTTTTAAAAGAATGAATGGAGCGCTGAGTGACCGATTAAGAATAGGTTTGAGTGAGGCGAATGTCAATTACATGATGTAACTAACTGTACATTGTTGTTTATGTTAATACTATATTAGTTTAAGTCAACTTCAATGCAACACAGAATTGTATGTTACATAGACATAACAGTTAACGACTTTAATTACAAAAAAATGCCCTCTTATAGGTTAAGTATAAGAATATCTTATAATGTTTGACATATTGGTTGTTCATATTTTTGACAGATGTCGTCTAAATTTTTTTAATGTGGCTTGTCTCGCGGAAAAGGACCATCTGTAAACGAGTAAAGGTTAGAATTTTGTCAGTTGCGCTCACAGTGCGCTCACAGTGCAATCTAAGTATTATCAATGTGTTCGATTTCAGAAGACATTAAATATAATCTGAATTAATGAATCTACTTTTCATGTGTTCCTTATGAAATTCAACATCCTGTTTAAATCAACTGGATTATACTTTTTCTTCAAAATATTTGTTTTCCGAATTACTCTGACAGTCCCTTATTATTAGGAAGATTACGTTTCTCGTTAACAATGGAGTTGAATAAGTACCTAATTTTGATAAAGACTTAATTTAATGTACATTTCGATGGCTAGCAGAGAAATGATGTCAGAACTATCCATAGACATAAAGGCAGTTACTCTTGTTTTGCGCTCAAGCATTGATTTTTGATTGATCGTTTTGATTTTCAATGCTTTTGATATTAGTCTTTAAACGAAATTTTCTGCTAGTATTTCTAATTTTAAAAAAAACATAATGCTATATTCAGTCTCTCATCGTCGTATTTGAAAAAAGTGAAAGTAATTAGAATTTAGTTTTATTAGAAATAAAGACCTTTACAAATACATGTAATAGTATTTAAATTCTTTTAAAAAATTATGATCAGTTTGGTCCTTAAATAATCGTTTCCAAAGAATATTAGATCTTTTTTATTTCCCAAATGACACTAACCTTTATTTATAACAATTGTCTTGGTTTGATCACGAATTCTAGATATGATAACGGCGTTTATGCTTGGAGGTGTCTTGGAGATATCCCAATGGGGATTATATTCCCGTTATTAATTCTGTCTTTCTTTTCTGGAACGATTCTCGCCTCGCTTATACAGAAATCAAAGTATTGCACTACTCATGTACTCATACTTAATGGGTTTGTCATCGTACTTTAAATCGAAATATTACTATCTCTATCAACTTACCTCTAGTAATTACGAACAAATTTGAAATCCAAGTTAATCTTAAAATTGCAATCCACATTCTGAAAACATGGTGTGCCCTCTTTTCTGAAATGGATGGGGGCATATTCTTGAAACGAGGTACAAAATAGCAGCAAAACATGTATGTACTTAATACTGAGAAAACAATTGAGAATAATGCGATATTAAAATCAATATAATGTTTTATACTTGTATCTACATAAATTTTGTTTTGGTTTGTTATGATCACTGAAATATACCTATATGCGATTGTCTTTTTCAGAATGTTAGGAATTCATATAAGCGCGCATCATACCAGTTCCGCATTAAGTTAACAACATCGTGTTGTTGACATGCGTTATGATTTTGGAACGATTTCGGAACGATTTCGGAACGAAACTGAATGAGTGAGACGAACAAGCTTTGGATGAAATCAAAGGGAGTTAATACAATATCGATAATATCGTCCAAATCGGACGAAATTATCAATATTTTATAACATTCTTATTAAATAATATCTACTTTTTTATCTTCACGAACGCTCGCAAGTCAACGGAAGATTAGAGAAAAAGAAAGAATTATATCAATTTGAATGAAGTTGTTAAGCATCGTTAATGATTCTGTGGCGCTTTTTTGAATGATTTTTTTTGCGTTGATGATCGTATTGGTATTGTTGGAATGCTACGAATTGGGCTTTGAGCAAGTGATTCAGAATGATTTGAACAAAATGGTGTCAATTTCACTATATTATGTAATTATCCGCACGTAGGCCTGTGTGTGTTTGTGTTTTGGAAGGAGGTTGAGAAAGCTAACTCATCCTCGTCTGTAGAGAAGAAAAGATCGCGAATATTCTGTTACTTTTCCGTGTTGGTTCAAGTCCGGTCCATGAAGGTCATTTTCAGCGATGAATTTGAATCGAAACTAAGATTCGTAAGAATATATCCGATTGAAATGAAATACACTTTAAATTAACGATCAAATATATCAAAATAATCACCCAAATTAAGGAAACGAGATTGATTTAAAATATGACTCTGTATGAATGTATGTATGTCAACATGTTTAAGGATTTGCGCATAAATGATTTTTAAAGCTTTTAAAATGAATAAAGAAAAAAGTCGATTCGGAAATGCAACAATATTTAAATTCTGAGACAGTTTACTCGAATGTCTAGAAACTTACATTCGTGTTTTCTCTAGAAAACTTGACATAAATGACACCTCCCGATGTGTTTCATTAAATGATTTACATCTCCATTGTACTTTCTTAATTGAATTCTTATCTCAGTGTGGCGGTATTTTCTCTTGAAGACGTTTAAATTGTGTTCACCAGACTTTAAATAATTCTTTGATACTGAATTACCTTTTTATCTTTGGTTTTAGGTTAATTGAGCTAAAATTTTGAGAAATTTTCCTTTTTTTCATTATAGTTTACATTTTTATAAAAAGCTCCAACATTTTCTTAAACTCTGTACATTTGGTATACCTTTTTTTCCTTAACCTTAAAGCTTCCTATAAAAATGTACAGCTTTTGTTGTTGTTATTTTGCGTTGTTTATTTATTTTAGAATATTTATTGATTTTGTTATTATTATACATGAACTATATTTTTTTAGTTTGGCAGTCATCTCAAATTCATATAAAGCAGTTTTATAATCCTTAAAAATGCGTTACAATATCCTCTTTGTGATAGCCACCTAATAATTATAGGTTTTCGTCTCCATTTACTGAAAATGTGTCCTGCAAACATGTAATTTTCTCTGATTTTCAAGACAATATTAACGCTACTGGCTCTAATTAACCCCCGTCGTTTCCAGAATGATGTTTTTCAAAACACCAGAATTACAATTGAAACTGCTTATTTGGGCATTACACGTTAACCTGTAAAATGCAAACTACAACACAACCAATTTCTTGATGTGAGCACACGTAAACAACAGAATATAGATGAAGAAAGAAAATTTGATTCGTGTAATTTCCGACAGAACAATAAACAGAGGATATCGAATGAGTGGTCATAGAATACCGAATTTATTAAACGAGTCATCTAAAAACAGATAAAAACGAGGCTTTGTCGAGTTTTTATCTGTTTTAGATGACGAGTTTAATAACTTCGGTATTTAATGAGCACAAATTTGATTTTCTATTTATATATGACCCGAATTTCGGTGAAAAAACGAGAAAATTGCGATATTGATAGCTTCATTTTATTCCGCGAAAAATTTAATGCCATTTGCGATTTGACGTCAGCATACATTATGACGTCATTTTGATAGCAAAAAATATGACGTTGTTCTTCGTTCTTAGCTCATTGGCATAGTTATTCCACTTGTGTAATCACACCCGTGTAATATCAAAAATATTCAACGGGGTTTTTCACTCCCGCGACGTAGGTCAAATTATAATGTCACTTTCTCGTTAAAACCGTTATTTTTCCATCTATGCGTTAACGACCGTGTATATTTTAGACAACAAATTGATTGCCTTTGCAGAAAATGGTCGGGTATTTCTATTGAAGTTATGTATATACTATGTTTACATAGTCGAAAATGTTTTGCAACACTTGGTGTTTTTTTTATTTCTGTATCAGGACTTTTGCCTTAAAAGATAAGAAGCTATATATTCATGTCTCCCCTTTTTATACCATGGTGACTAAACAATCCCAAGCATAGACAAAACGTTGGAAGGGGCGGACTTAAAAAGTAACAGCATGACAATTCTTTCGGCTTTGCTTTTTAATACCATACGTCATGATACGTCATAAGACACTTTTTCCGTTAAAGGCGTATTTTAACCCTCTTATTTACCAGAAATAAAGTTTCTTTTTTTGACGAGACGAGTTCATCTCTCCAATCCGAATGATAGTTTTTACTCATTTCATCAATGGGTGTGAAAAATGACTGAAACAATGCGACAAAGACATTTTGAAGACAGTAAGAAAATCCTTCCATTTTCGATTATTATTTAGTCCCGTTTATATAATTTATATTCCAATGCTCAATTCAAGGTCCATATAAAGTAATGTCGTATTTCACATGCCTAACACAGTTTCTTTTCTAAGCTTAACAACGTAAAAAGTACCAATAATTGTAAAAACTTATGATGGAAAACCGTTACAAATCTATTAAAAGCCAAAGGAAGAGTGACTTAAGGGCAAACTTATTTCTGACCCCGGTCGGGAAATGTTGCCCGCTTTATCAGAATGTCTCAGACAGTTGGCCTCCAGCTGGAAATTGGTCCAACATCGACTATTAGAATAGCTTAGGATAGGCTATTCTGATAGTTGAAAGTAGTACCAGTCTACACCCCGGGAAGGATGCGGGTCAGAAATAAGTTGGCCCTATCTCCCTGTTGCTATTTATAGATTTTTCCTTGAGTACAGTTAACAACATCGTGAAATTGACAAGATGAACGATTATGAAATGATTTAGGAATGAAACTGAATGAATGCGTGGAGCGACTTTTGAGTGAATTCAATGGGAGGTAATCCAGTATCGCAAATTTCGTTCAAGATGAACAAAATTAGCAATATTGATTACCTCCCATTAATAGAATATGCATATAAGTTCAATAGATAGCTCCCTTTTTCTTCAAGAACCTATCAGACAGTTACAATTTCAATTATTTAATTGAAACCCCGATTCTTTTCAAAACTATTTTTATTTTGAACGAAGTTGTTGTTATATCTTTTTCAGTGAGTTTGGAGCGTTTTTGAATGGTTTGAGTGAGTATCTGGAATAAATGAACGGAGCGCTGAGTTAGCGATTTAGAATGGTTTTGATTGAGTTAAATGTCAATTTTGACATTTCACGTTGTAAATAACTGTATGAGCTTGTGATGTTAAGCCGTCATAGTAAAAATAATAACCGTGCTGAGTTAACGTCACCGTAATGAATAGTTATGATAAGCCCTTAGCCCCTCCCCCATTCCCCCCCCCCCCTCCACCCCCACCCCCCTCCCGGTCCGACTGGCCCCGATTTCAAAAGCTGCATGCTTCGGGAGAGTAGTAGTGCTTCCTGGCTGAATTCGGCATCAACACGTGATAAAAAATAAGTCATAGCATAGGTAACCTAAGACTGCAATTTTAAATGAGCCATTTGACAGATGGGTTGTTTCTTTTAAATAATAAGAATTATACACACAGCGTTCAAAATCGGGACAGACACTTGGCAAAAATGAAACTTGTACTCGATCGGCATCCATCGGCAAATGCCGCGCTTATTCTTTAGTCATCGTTGTAATGAATCGGAAGAATCGGTTATTGTCGTATTATTTCGAAGTCATTCGGTCCCATAACTAGTATTACTTACTATATAAGGAATAAAATCGCGAAAGAACGTATTACGTCGAGTCGCATCGTAGAAATTTCGAAGTCAGTCGGAACACACATTCGGTGTCTTAAAACCGAATGGTCGGCGTCTGTGGAACAAGGAAGTTATATACATTCGGAACATCACTCGGCCATTTCAGTAAACTGCAATCAACCTCGGATGTATGTAAGGCGAATGGGTATGTAACAAAACCGTGCATTTTGTTAGGCGGAAATAGTGTAAGAAAAACTAGCACTGTATATTTATATCTTGTACAGTAAATAACGGCTGAATAAACTTAATTTTTGAGAATGACGAATCATTCTCAAAAATTAAGATTTTTCAGCTGTTATTTAAGAATCTTAAGATTTAAGGATACGATGGTTTCACGTCAGTTATTTAAACGAGTGGCATTGACGACGTCGAATGTTTTCACTCACAGTTTCGATGGCTAACTCCATTTTAACTAACGTCATCGAGTTTTTCCTAGGTTTCCCCGTATTTTTTTTTAAAAAAAATCCGTCTATGTACATCCGAGGTTGATCGTGAGATTGGCCAAGTGGTGTTCCGAATGGGTTAGATACTCGACTGTGTATGCGATCGGTTTTCTACAGAAACAACACACAGTCGACATAAACCCCCGCATATTTCAACAACAGACAATTAATTAGCAATTAGTCTATTTTCATGCCTATCTGTCTCGACTCCTGCCACAAAATCGATAGATATCATCTCTTGTTGAATTATCTCGTTATAGACGTGTTTTCGGTATTTTATAGCGTGTTTCAAAAGCACAAAATGTAAAAAAAGTAGTTGAACAATACAAATAACTTTAATTCACCTGTAGTACATTATCCACATGTTATTAATTTCTTTTCATTTAGAAGAAAGTCTCACCTATGCCTAGGTATGAGTGACAGAATGGGGGTACAGTTAGTTACATCGTGAACTTGACATTAATCTCAATCAAAACTACTCTTAATCGCTCACTCAGCGCTCCATTCATTCATTCCAAACACTCACTCAAACCATTCAAAAACACTCAAACCGATTGAAAAACATAGAATCAACAACGTCATTCAAAATAAATTTTGTTAGAGAAAAATCGCGATTTCATTGACATAATTTAAATTGTAAGCGTTTCATAGGTTCTTGAAGAAATAGGAAAATGTTTTTTGAACTTGGATGCATATTTTTTTAAAGGGAGGTAATTAATATCGCAAATTTTGTTCATTCAGAACAAAATTTGCAATATTGATTTCCTCCCATTAAATTTACTCAAAACTCGCTCCACACACTCATTCAATTTCAATCCAAAATAATTCCCAAATCACTCACCTTGTCAATTTCACGATGTTGTTAACGGTATGCATAAGATGAAAAATTAAACAAATTGTCAAATTGTAAAAGTTCAAATGCAGACAAAAGAAGGCATTTCAAAAATAACGAATAATCAAGAAACTGCAATTTATGGATCTCTGGCCATTTCGTTTTGGATATGACTCACCTCAATCGGAAACCCTTGGCGATTCTACGGAATAGAGTTTCAGTTTACGGAAAAGTCCGAGCGATGTTCCGAATGGACTCTCCTTTAAGATTTTCAAAAGTTATTGATCCATGTATAATTCGAATACGGTATTGTGACGTATGATTACAGTTGATTTGTATACAACCGACGAGTCAAAATAGCGAATTCTACTTATAGTAATAAACATGAAACAAAGATCAAAGCATTAGAGGGTAACCTTAACGTTTAAACTACAGCTGTTAAAGCAAAGTAGAGCACTTGACTAAAGCCAATCCTTGCCCACGGGAGCTACTTACTGATCAAATGTGCCACATATATAGATTTCGTTTTTTATTTCAATGATGCTAGTCACATTTCACTTCCATCTAATCATTTTATTGTGGATTATTGAAAATAATACTAATTAGCACAATAAGAGCTACAGTTAATTATATCGTGAAATTGACATTAATCTCAATCAAAACCATTCTTAATCGCTCACTCAGCGCTCCATTCATTCATTCAAGACACTCACCCAAATCATTCAAAAACACTCAAACCGATTGAAAAACATAGAATCAACAACGTCATTCAAAATAAATTTTGTTAGAGAAAAATCGCGATTTCATTGACATAATTTAAATTGTAAGCGTTTCATAGGTTCTTGAAGAAATAGGAAAATGTTTTTTGAACTTGGATGCATATTTTTTTAAAGGGAGGTAATTAATATCGCAAATTTTGTTCATTCAGAACAAAATTTGCAATATTGATTTCCTCCCATTAAATTTACTCAAAACTCGCTCCACACACTCATTCAATTTCAATCCAAAATAATTCCCGAAACATTCACCTTGTCAATTTCACGATGTTAACTGTAGGTTAAATACACTATATATTTGTTTATTCTTCATATCTTCGACCAAGGATCCAATTAACCCCCTTTTATCAGCATACGATTTTTGTACATGCATAAGCCTTTCTGTCTTTGACAAATATATATGATTTAGATAAAAAAGCTTAAGTGCATTTTTGAAAACTCTGATTTTCAGAAAGCTGAGATAACAAGACGTTGTAGTTATGTAAATGGAAATAGAATATCCTACGCCTGTAAATTTTTCGAATGTGTATGTCACCCTTCATGCTAAAAAAGAACATCTTGAAATTTCGTTAAGCACCCGAATGACGCAAAAATTTCTTTAATGGGAAAGCAGATAGTTATTCTAGATTCAGAAAATTAGCTAAGTGCAAAACGTTAGGGCCCTAATCAACCTGTGCAATCGGCGCAGTTTGAATAGGACGGAAACTTAACGCATCGCCAAAATGATCCTTTTTCGCCTGGCAGCTTACATATATATCCTCGTCTGTAGATTCGAAAACTTCAAAACAAAAATGAGCTTGAGACGAAGGAGGACGTGATCTGATTCATTCTGCGTGATATTTCTGTCTAAATAGGGGCCCTCAAGGCATAGTGAAGACCATTGTTAGACTGTGTAGGTGACAGGGTGGTCAGAGTCTTTGATTTGCGAAACTTTTAAAATGATGAAAATGCCATGCACGGTCGCAGGTTATATTTTTCATACTATTTTTCATATATCATTTATTAATTTATCAATTTTAAAATCACATTGAAGTCATTCAGCCAAATTAAAAAAAAGTACTGAAGGCAAAAAGTTTAGTCGCACTTTTTATAACGTATATATATATCTTTGATTCCGCCACTGTAGGAATTTTTTTGTATACAATTTAAACATATAAGATCAGAAAGAAAAGAATACAATACACAATACATACATTGAACAAAGCAATTACACTGGGAATCATACACATATAATATCAATACACAAGTTCATTCAGTTAGACGCACGAACATAGGCTCACTACACACACGCGCACAATCATGTTCTTTATTGTCTCATTGGATTATATGGAATGCTTGTTCCAAGTAAACACAGAAAAACTTTAATGTATCGACTCCTTCGAGCAATAGCGGACTGTTGACATTACGTAAGTCAAATGGATGCTGCAATGACATATCGAAAACAGTGTGCATATCTATGAGATCTGTTATTGACTTAAGCTTCTGAGACTAGTATTTTTATTGTCATATGGTTCATTGCAAATTAATATTGACATAGCATGACCCACTTTCCTTTTACTATCTTGTTAAACGACAATAAGAGTGCAGCCGAACGTCATGACGTTACGTTAAAACTCGAACGCTAAATCGTTATCCCAATTGATTGCAATCCGTAAAAACACAAATGAAGATCATTCATGTCTTTTTTCTTTATAAATGGAAACCAATTGAAAAGAGCCTACCAGTAAACATGTTAAATCAACGTCCGCGTGCCGTTAATAGAACGTTAGTGATAGCTTAGCCTGACAGGTGCAATAACACAATTTCTAAGGATAAAAAGAAAAATAAGAAACTTTTTTTAATTCCTGATTAACAATTTTCTACAAAATTGTCTCTGATAAAACAAAAGTTGCATTTTTTGGGAGTTGGGTGTAAAGATGATGCTGTAGAGTCATCAGAAAGATCCCATGCCTTAACCAACTTCTTTTTTATTGCACCAAGATACCCCAAAACGATGTTGATCGCAAGAAACATGTAAATGAGATAAGAATTGGAAGTCACGTCCTTTGTTCAAACTGTGTGACTTTTCCATTCTACCGGTCTGTTCAAATCATGTCGTTACGGCTGACGAGTAACGTCTTACATAATAAAATTATTGGACTCTGGAATGAAATAGGACTTATCAACTTTTTTATGAAAGATGATTCACATTTTGAAATTTATCCCAACTAAGAAGAAACGACTATTTTTTTCGCGCTCAGTATACATTTGAAAAAGAGACCTTTTCCACAATAAGCAACACATACGGAAATTTTCTGAGAAAAAGCAACACATACGAAAATTTTCTGGGAAAAAAAGTGTTCATTCCAGAAATGTACAGCGTGTTGATTGCATTAGTTATCTTAATGGACAAGTACTTGTGTAAATGAGTTTCGTCAATTGGTGATATTGGATGTAGTTCGAGAAAAACAGCTTCTATTTTGTGTTTTATGACCAAATATAGAAATAGTGCTATCTTAATGATGAGCGATATAAACCGTAAATGGTAATGGAAATTACATTTGGTTATGTTTGGTCATCCCTAATGACTTTTGAGAAAATAATGTGTTTAAGAAATATATCCTTAAAATTCGTGAGCTATTTTTAGCGATAGGATTTGTTCACTTTGTTACATTTAAGTAATGAATAAACACATTTTTTATTTTCATGAAGGTACGAAACTAAAAAACCTTATCACACTGTATGAATACGCGAAGCTGATTCATAAATGAGTGTTATGCAAATTTTAGTTTCATTTCTCCCATGAAATCAACAAAAATGCCTCTCATATCATATAGTTTAATTTCTTGAAGCAAAAATGTAAAGAATTGCTCTCAAATACATGGATAATATATTGGAATAATTACCAAGGAAGCTTATAAAAAGCTGCGTAATCAATTTTTTTCATTGAGCAATGAAACCAATTTTCCAGCCAATCAGAATGCACGAATCCCAGTGAACATAATAACTAGAATCAAATTTTTTAAGTTGTATATATTTCTTAGGGCCAAACAATTGAAATAATCGTCACTGGGCAACGAAAACCTTGCAACTTCAGCTTTTCTCAAGCTGAAGTTACGAGAGTTTGCTCGCCCAATGACGTCTTATGTCTAATGATGAAATATACACACCATAAATGTTTATATACTTTAATGGTAATTCAATTCTGACCTTCCTATAAAGTCTCCTGATGGGATTGTTTCTTCAGTTTTTGGATGGGTTTTTGAAATCTATTATTCACATCTCTTCCATCGTATTCGTTATTTTTTTCAGATGTGTTGAATATTTTAAGACTACGATGCAAGTGCAATTCTTCTAGTCAAAATAAAAAAGTGCACTTACTGAATTGTTTATTGCCGCAAATCAGACAAACAAGAGGCTGAAATTCAAATGGCTTCGAGCATCGGCTTGGCGATATTTCATAGAATGAGAGCTGTAGTCTAGGAGGCAAAAATTGAAAATTTCGATCCGTTCAACATACCTGCCAGAAAAGGTTTAACTGTAAAAATGGAAAGATCCATCATACTACAACACATTTAGGCACGCTGTAATGTCAAATTGTGGTAGCAGTTTTGTGTTAGACGGCTATGTTTGAACCAACCCTCCTCGAGAATATTCACAAGCCGTAATACCTCATTTTGAAAATTATTGTCAAAATATCATTATCAAAAAGACTAATTGTAGCGTTTTCTGTCAAATTCATTTGAGATATGGTGTGAATAAGATGATAATTCAACCAATAAACAAATAAATTAGTTCAATTTGTTATTTGTCAGCAAAAAATTACCCCACCCACCAAATTAACATGGACCTACAGAATAACTTCTTATTAGTCTATATTAGTCTAATTTATAAGTCTGGGCAACCTTCCTGTTGTATTTATTGCCTTAACCATAGTATGCAGTTATTGCAGTCTGTCATATTAAGCTTATGGAGATACTAATCCACAACAACAACAACATTAACAACAAAACCTGGCGTATTCGGATAAGGTCTTTGGATTACTACTCAATTGCAACACATGCTGACACATTTTCAATTCAATATTAACTGTGCCATATTGAATTAGAATTTTTCATTGAATTTTATTTAAATACAGATGAAATTAAATATTGATGCCTGTGCGTAGAGTTTGAGGTCGGATAAACCCCTCCCTCTCCTCTCCCCAAAAAGCACTTGTTTCTACTCGGCCGTAATCGTAAAGCCTAGAACTTTTATATTTGACATGCAATACATGTATACATCATTGTTAGCGTTGGCTTATACCATCATCTATATCTTAACTCACTGTTCCAAAATATCGCATAAAACAATTTTTTTCCACAGGGACTCTGCACATGATAAATGTGTCTTATACAATGATTTGGCTGGAAAAAAAAGAAGAATGGTCTGTAAATATAAACTATATTATATACCATTTTTATTTTATTTATTATTTCCCTGTGCTTTTTTCACTGTGAATGAATTCTAGGCCAATAAAAAAAAGTCGTTGAATGCGGTTTATCGCCCACAAATGGCGGGCTTTGAGCTTGCTTTAATTTTTGTTATCATTTAAAGAAAAGATGTATGACGTTTTGAGTGGATGAATGTTGATTGTATGAGTGCGCGTAACTAAGTTGAGTGTAATTGGAGATTGCTAGAGGAATTTTGTTTCATGCATAATTCAAAAATGAATATTTGTAAAAGACTTTTTGGGATAAATTGTAAGCATATGAAATATTTAAAATGTTCTCATTAGAAATTATCCAGCAATTAAATCATACAGGTGGGATTGGCTTATGGTTCCCAGTTTAGATACTTGAATCTCAAATTGAAAAATGAAACGGTAACTATGTTGTGTTCATCGTACTTTACTTGAAAATAGATTTGGATCGCAAAATGTTCATTTGTTCCTTACAAAGATACTTGAAATGATATACGTTGCTTTAGAGAACTCCAAAAGGTGTATACATCTTTTAGTTTAAAAAGATATAAACAAAAAGAAAAACAAGAATTCATTGGAATTGTTTCACAAACATCTTTCAATGTCGGCAAGCAGCAGTGTCTTGTGGGTTTATATATTTTTTTTGTCCCAAAATCTAATTTAGCCGATTACCGTGAGATCCTTTACTTAGATAAGATATATGCTGTAGCTTGAAAGGCTTAAAATCAATATTTTGCTAATTTTCGACTCGGATGACTGTTTCTATACCTATATATTTCCACTCTACGTACTTGCGAACCAGAAACATGTTAGACTTGACAACATCATGTTTAACACTGTGGTGTGTAACGACAATCTGAACTGCTTCTGTTATTGGAAGCTTGTTTTTTTTTACAGACTCTTTAGGTTTTGCGTGGGCCTACATGGTTACCAGGAAAGCGTTTGGTGCATTCTGCGGACTAGCCATTCTTAATTTGCTTTATTGTATAGCACGAATTTCGCGAATGTAAGTGACGGTCAAGGTCGGTATCTTTATTGGTGAAATTACCAAGATGTACGTGGCTAACGTTGGTGTGGATTTCAAGACTCAGTGGTTTAGGACGGTGGCGTTGGGATCGGAAGATCGGGAACAAATTTCCTCTCTGGTGTACAAGTTGAAATACTTAAGAGCCGAAAGCCAAAGTGCTGTGACTGCAAATGGCGCATAGAATTTTACAGCCGACACAGTGTTACTAAATGATTGAAGGTTAAATGTAAAGTCGCTGCTCGAACCATCGGTTTGAAAGGAAACTATAAGCTGTAGATTAAACTTTGTAGGGTTTTTTATTGCCTACTCAAACCGATGTCCGAAAAACGGAGGAAGTTCAAAACAAAGTGCTTATACCTTAATCTGATTGTGTTGGCTGTTATCTTATTGAATTGGACGGTAATGCATATTGGCTATAAATAGCTTTAACGTGAGCAAATTTTTCGGATAGTCGTTCCCAAGATTTGAAACCAGTCGAACAAGATTTTGTCTAATTACGATTGGCGACAAACCGTTAACGTCTCCCTGTAGCTCACAATGCACATATTCCAGTCTGAAATGGTAAATGGCAAAGAATTACTTAACGGCGTCACACAGCTTTGATTTGAAGCATGTAAATACTTTATTACATAAATGGAGGTAATATTAAATTTTTACATTCATTCTGATACATTCAGTAAAATAATGATATGACTTCAGGCTTCTTATATATACAACTTTTCTACTTATAATGCTTTTAGCGAAGCTTTCTCTTGTTATGTTGCTTTATATTAAGACTTAGTTATTACCGAATTCTGTCACAGTATTTTAGACGCATTGAAGACAAAAAATACCATTAAATCGATACTCGAAAACTTTCTTGTCCGATATATACACTGCGAACAGCAAAGTGGCTTCTTCTGCCTTTTGTTTGTAAAGGGATTATAAAGATCTATTATTTAACCCAGCTGGTGCTATCTTTGAAAATCAAATTAGTAAAAGTATGCTTTAACTAATGGCGATAAAAATATAACTTTAATGCTTAGAGTTAGTTACTTTCGGGATCCCATTTTGCCTGACATATCGTGGGTTTATTTTAAAGTACCTTTTTGCCCGACATGTCATGTACAACTGATCAGTAAAAAAAAAAGAAGACGAAAAAACGATGTAATGATTTACAAAAATAAATAAATAAATAAGTGTGTTAGAGTGTGAGTTCCCAAAGCACGTGTTCATAGAATTTGAACTACTTCTTATTTGAGCTCTACCAACTGAAATGATTCAAATAAATCCCTTGTTCAAAAAAATGATTTCGACCTAACGATCGATATGATTATTGCATGGATCTGCATGAGCCTTTCCGCAAGCAACCCATAATATCCGACAAAATGTGATCATTATTTGATAAGATAAACGATTTAGGCCAGGAAAAGAGTAATATTGCATCCGTTTTATACGTTTTCTTCTGAGATTTGAACCTCTTGCCAATTTAAGTTCTCTGAGTACACCAAACATACTTATGATCATTTTTTATATCAACGACCCTCACAGTATAGCAACGAATTATCGAATAAAATTTCTAAAATCACTTTGACCTAACAAAATTTTATATGTTGTACAAAATAATAGTCGGATAGAGGAATTTTCGGTTTTTTGAGAAAATGTGTTTTTCATATAACAACTTCTGAGAGCTTAAGATGCAGACCTCAATCCAAATTATGTGCAAAAGAAAGTCTTTTATCTAAAATATAATGAAAATTTTACTGATTGCTATCACAGATAAGAAAGGGGGGGGAACAAATCGCCGATAAAATATCTTCCAGCTCATGTAATAATAGTATGACTAAATAGCCTATAGATACTTTTCTGCGTACACTTTTACATTACATTAGCTTTGGACAACACTTAAGTTTCCAGAAGTGATTAAGTAGAATGGTGTAACCATTATGTTAAGGAATAAAACCAGTAAAATACATTATTAAAAAAAATCTCCGAATACACGAATCATTGAGTATTAAAAGATTTTTATGTAATTTGAGATTTTATCAGCATTTCTCAGCGTACACTACACGAATGCTTAATTAAAATTATTTCGAGAAGAAAACCGATCCTGACAAGTTACCAATTAACTTTAAATGCGATTTTTAGGAAAATACGTCAATGAACTTTTTTTAGAAAGTTACAAAAAGTCACATAGTCGGTATAAGGTGTGGGGGGGGGGGGGGAAATTAACAGATAGAAAAAGAGCGTTTGCCATGATACAAGCGTATTCAGAAATGTGTATATTATCGCTTTATCTACAATTCTCAATAACCGATGATAGGAACTCATGAATATGGCTCAGAAATTTCTTACATGGTGTTTATAATAAGTACTTGGGTTCGTAAGTCACAATTTTTCTTTTATTATTAGCTCATAGGGTATGACTAAAAAGGGGCCCGTAACAAAAATTGTATACCACAATTTGATATTACAACGTGGCTGGCCGTGTCCGAAGGTTTAAAGATTGCATATCTGTAGTCAGACCTTTTCTGGCAGGTATGTTGAACCAAGTCGAAAAATAAGTCTCATACAGAAAATGCCGCCTAGTCTACTGGCTAAGGTTGATTCAATGTCATTGTTAAATTGATGCCCAAATTGATGCTCACAGTTTTAAAACAGTCTAAATCTTGGCGCTTAAGCTCAGCCAAACGAAAATCTTCGAAATCGTTTTAATCGTTTTAAAAATTTATTGATTATCCATGTATTCAATGATTCAATGATTTCATAGACTGCTGTAAATAATTTAATGATCCATAAAAGACACGTTAAGGTAATGGACCCGTAATAGACCTGCACTGTTTCGGGAGTAATGAACTTCAACAGTGCTAACCAAGGTTTCCTAATGATTTTCATTAGGAAACCTCGGTCAGCATTGTGAAAGATCATGCACTCCGAAATGTTGCTGGACTATGACGGGTCTACTACCTTAATTAATATAAAATACGTCTATTTCATGATCCATTTTGCCTTCATGTTCACTTCATCTCTATGTGCTGAAACAACAAGTAAAAGGGGAGCCTTACAGTTAGCATCGTGTTATAAACAAGGCGAATGATTTTGGAATTATTTCGGGATTAGATTAAATATCTGAAACAAGCGAATTTTTAATGAAACAAAGGGAAATTAAAATGATACCGGAGATTTCATCAAACTGGGCGATACTAACGATTTTTTGTTACCCACTTCAATGAAATATATATACTTTTTTAAGAGTATTCACGGACCAAACACATGTTTTTAAATCCACACCAAGTTAATAAAAATTTGCAACTATTAGACAGGATTTGAATGTCTTGGTATTTAAAATCTTTAAAATCATGTCTCAAAACAGAAATACGACGAAGGTAATAGAGGTAGGGTGAGCTGAAAGCATTTCTTTTCTTAAAATCAAGTATGAAGAAAGCAAGGTCAAAATAAAGGTATCCCACAAGCCAGACTGATTTTCAATCTCCACAATTTAGCTTAAACCGATCATTTCCTGTCAGGCTGGCACCCATTTATTATCTGAATGCGGGGAACAAATCTGTTTACATTTCAATTTCCGGGAATCATCCGTCATTTTATATATGCCATCACCAGGTTTCTTCTAATCTCAAACACTCGTGTTTTCGCCCAAAATAAAGTAAATTATCTTATAACTATACAAATATCCGTATGATAACATCCCGTATGATATTTTTTATGTTATCAAATAGTTATTTTTAGAACAATGATTTAATGTGGTTATTCTTAGAACCTTGAATTTTAGTAAGAAACATCGACGAAAACAAGACAAATAGAGGTTATAAGATAAATATAATACATACTCAATGTATTGTATGAAAAAATATCTAACTCAGTTGTGAGAATTGATAATTGTCTCGGCAGAGCCTCGACAATAATCAATTCTCCTAATCTCGTTATATATATAATACATACTTAGTGTTTTGTATAAAAAAAAAATATCTGACGAGGTTGGGAGAATTGATAATTGTCGAGGCTCTGCCGAGACAATCATCAATTCTCACAACCGAGTTTGATATTTTTTTCATACAATACACTAAGTATGTATTATATTTATCTTATAACCCATATTTGTCTTATTTTCGTCGGTGTTTCTAACTGAAATGCAACTTTCTAAAAATAACCACATTATATCATGTTCTAAAAATAACTATGTGATATCATAAAAAATATCATACAGCATGTTATCATACGGATAGTTGTATAGTTATAAGATAAATATTTTTTCTCATACAAAACACTAAGTATGTATTATATACATGTATATGTAGCTTGATATACATGTATATCGACCATGTTTTTGTTGGACCAGTGGCCTTGTATTATTTGAATTGAATACACTTGTAAAATTGTTTTTAAATGTACAAATCTATTTTGTAATATTAGAAACGTATGTTGCAAAAAACAGTTATGTGGATAATCTACATAAACGAAAATTCAAGGGGTGCTTTTTTTACTAATAAAGCGATAATAATGTTACACCCCTTTAATAGCGTTTACTTTATTTGTTTTGAATTCCTGAATTGAACGAGTTGGCAAATCGAGGAAAAAATGTTTAATGAAGTAGACACATTGACATCAAGCGATGGGAAGCTCCTCAGATTATTCGGTATTTTTCATTTTACAATCAACTGACACAACCCAATATCTAACATGAAGTTAATATCTGTAAATAGCAATGATTACTTTATGCTTTGTTGGATCTAATTTGTAAAAAAAAACTTCCATGGAAATATTACCTTTAGATAACTCAGAAAAAAGTCTGCACCTTCAGGACATTTTCTTGGCGCTTGACAATTAAAATGATGTGAAAATCAATGCTGCAAGCCTAAAGCCAAGTTTTTAATTTACTATTTGTATTGGCACGTTCACGTTATATTATATTACAAAATTCCCCATAGCGCATTTTCTTCGCTGATTTCAAGTCACCAAAGCTAGGCATTTTTTCTGGACATTTTTCGACAGACTCATTAAAAAAACTACATAGGATAACATGTCAACTTAAATACAGCTAATCAAATCGTGAAATTGACACTCACCTAGATCAAAGTAATTAAAAAAAACACTCGCCAAGTGCTCTCATTCATACCAAACATTCCAAAACGCTCCAAAATAATCAATAAACGCTTCTAAATCGTACAAAATGATATATATTACAGTCAAATCGATCAAATGATTACATGATATTATTAGCTGGTGTGGGTTTTAAGCGTCTGATTTGACAATGAAGACATAAATCAGAAAATTTCGTGGGATTTATTAAAGGGAAGTAATCAATTATCTCTAAATGCGTCCAATTGAATATCTGACTTGAAAATCATTCAAAAATCTATCTTTGCACCCATTCAATTTCATTCCAAAATAATTCTAAAATCCGTCAACTAGTCAATTTGAAGTTATTCCTTACTGTTATAGTGGTTTAGCAAATTTACATTTTTATTGTAAGTGAAAAGGCATCAGATTCTTTTCCTTAATTTACCATTTTGGGAAAGTTATGAATGAGGAAACTTGTTCATACGCATGTATGCATTTGCTTTCGAAATTAGTAGAGCAATTCATTATTTTGCGAAGCCTGTAATTTTACCACCTTATTTCAAAAACTATATCATTTCACCATATTTTGCAAATAGCGATGCGAAAAGATCTATAATAACGCCATTTTTCGAAGATTTCATGCTTATCTGTAAGAACCGAAGCAAAGCATACTCACTTTTTTTCATCAGACAACGTAATTTTTGACGATTCAGGCGAATTTCAAGTTTGTGCTAGTTGCATTAAAATTAGAATTAAAATGTAGACTTTTCTTGACTACTTCTTGAATCTAAAGTTTGTGATAGTTGCATTAAAGATAGAATTAAAATCTCTTTTTTTCTCGTTCTGTACAGATCGAAGAATCAACACATCTGTAATAAATGTATAACGCAAGTTTCAGCGAGTTATCCAAAGCTGATTTTGATATGCAGACCGGATGATATCATATGTGACCCATCACGCGAAAATGAACCATCTGGGTAGTGCGTAAGGTGTCAACCCTAGTCAGACTGCGCGGAGTGCGCAGACTGACTATGGTCGAAACTTTTCACACTTTGCTTATTTTCTCAATCTAGAATGATCAAACAACCTTCCAGTGAAAGAATTTTTGAAACGCGACCTTTGGTCGATCTTTCCTGAGCCCAGTCTCTTTTTCAAATATTTATTTCACAGAGTGTCCAGATGGCCCCTTTTCGCCTGACGGGTCACATTTATCAAAATTGACCTGTGGTCACTTAAACCCTTCACCTGATATCCATCCATTTCCTCGATCTCTTGTCAAACTGACAAACACAAAACACATCGTTTTTATTTGTGACCCGTCACGAAAAAAGGGACTATCTGCAAATTTTTTAAAATAGATATTTAAAAAAGAGATTGGTTCGAGTAAAGATCAACCAACTTGTGTTCAGGCGTTTTGCGAGTGCTTTGAGATGATACTCCGCTTTGCACATGCACATACGTGCAAAGCGAGGTATCATTTCGAACTTCCTTCGCATACGTTTTTCATCCTAAACGCAGGGCAGATGTCGCATTTCAAAAATTCTTTCACGGGGAGGTAGATTGATCATTCTAGATTCAGAAAATCAGCTCAGTGCGAAAGTTTCGACCCTAGTCAGTCTGCGCAGTTTTCGCAGTCTGACTAAGGTCGACACTTTACGCACTTCCCGGATGGTCCTTTTTCGCGTGACGGGTCATAATTGGTTTGTCTTTTGTGACTAGGCATCGACAAAAGAAGGCTACGTACTCGTATCGTAGCGTTATTTCCATATATAAAACATTTCAGTGTGATAATTCCAAATTAAATACGGGTTTTTATTTCGAACTTTTGCGAGAAATTGCTGTCGATAACATTAGATATACCATGATCAAGTTTATTATGCCCGTCAGAATGAAATGTCAAGCGATTCAATGAATTAATATTTCTAAGAAGATGGACATAGGGATAGGCGCTAAAATGATATTATTGTATTAAATCGTTTGATCTTACCCATACAATTTGACGATATCTTGCATTATTCATTAAGTGCTGCAGATACTTTGAATGACAAGGGATAATGAATGAATAATAAAACATTTCTTTAAACATTATTTATAAAAAAATCGTCATATGGATAATCATTAGAAACGTGTCAAGTGAAATTATTCCGTTGATTACCCACAAGTAATGTTCTAAATGCCACTTTGGTATCCTTATATCGCCTCCTGAGCTCTAAATGGAACTCATCCCATTATTGCGCTGAAGGTCGATATAAAGATAAAGGTCCCTAGTGGTCAGTTATTCCTGGACTATGGGCGAATTTTAGAATGTGTCATCAGATATGGAATACCAAAATTAATTCTCCGTGTTTGATATAGAGATACATGTAATTTGGATAAGAGTTCTGACCAACTTTTGTAGCTTTTTCATGTAATGTTAATAAAACGTTGGATCACATTGAAGCCATTACTATTTACAATCTATTATTTTCTCCAAACAATTCAATTGCATTATTCAAATCATTACAACTACTCGTTTAGAATTGTCGTCCATCTAGCCTGAGTTCAAGATGAAAACCTTTGCTAAAACTTTGAGGAATTTTACCCCGCTTTGCCAGTGTGTTAACATGGAAAGTGGGGTATAATTTCTAAACGTTCGCAAGCGTTTTTACATCTTAAAACAATGAAGTTTCGCGGACTTTCGACTTTCAATAGATAATGGGATCACCCATGGCGTCAGGGTGTCCGGCACCTGGGCATCCAGTCTACGGCGGCGTCCACTTCTATGACCGGAACATAACTCTGTCACCTTATGTCCATTTGACTTCAAACTTGACAGTATGTTTCTCTAATGTGCACAAGAATTATAACCCAAGCTAGCTTCACTTCTTGAGTTATTTCCCTTTAATGCTTTTCATACTTGGACATCCAGGAGCGTAATGGGTGTATCTTTAGACAATTTGCCGTCTTGTTTGTGAATAATACAATAGATGTATTGGAAGCCTTGTTTGTAAAAAGAGAAAAAAGTTAATTGAGCATAACCATTCTCTCCTGAATTTAATAGAATACGTGTCATGATCATGCGAACGAAGAAGATGTACATGAATTTACACGATCGGAGTATGGACTATGCATGTAGCATTAGTTTCCATGAGCAACTAAATGAATCACTATTATTGTATTTAATAATTATATTTTTTCCGATAAAATAATGTTTTGAGCAGTTTTTACACCCTTTTTACAGTTATACATCGATGTCAATCAAACCCTCGTTGATGTCTATCAATTTGAAAAAAAAATTCAATATTTCAAAAGTATGTAAACAGATTTATTTTCAAAAAGGGGGGATTGGTAAAAGATGATATAGAAAGGATGGCCACAGATAAAAACGAGACTTTGTCGAGTTTTTAAGATTATTAATAACGCGCTACCGAAAGTCCGATACGTTATGGACACGTTCTGCACACGCTATAGGCACGCTGTAACACGTTGGCACATGTTGCGATACGCTGAGTATCTCGAAAAAAATTGACCTAAGCATCTGCCGAACTTGTGAAACACGTCCCGCATACGTTCCGCATGCGTTTCGAATACGTTCGGTACGCTACGAGCACCTTCTAGTACGGGAATGCTAGAAACACGTTGGCAAAAAGTTTAATGTGCTTCAAGCGTGTCTGTAGCGTATAGATAACGTGTGCATAGCGTGTCTCCAGCTTACTGAACGTGTATCTAGCGCGTTGCCAACGTGATCATAACGGTTTTAGCGTTTGACAGCGTTTCAGTACTCAACAAAAACATTGAAGATTCGCTTCATATTTGTCTCGATATATATACGTTTATGTACGTACGTATGACCCTTGTACATGTAAATATCTGTATGTTTCCTCATGACTAGTCTAAGAACTACTTGAAGACTCCACTTTGACCAGTATTCTCTTAGAGATACCTGTCTTGAGGCTTATTTGAAATATATATACTTAAAATTATTTCTTTTACTGATTTTCTTAATTCACTTAATTGTTGAGGTGGAATATGCTGCCTAAATGTACTCTTACCAGCGCGTTTATATCTCGGGCGTCTGCTCTGTGGTCAAAATGACAAAACGTTCGTGAAATACTTAACAAAAATGTATTCGACTTATTTGATCAATATCAATACACTTAAAAAGATAAATACAACGTTGTACCTAGTTCTCTTCTAAACCTTGGACTTGTCAGGGTTGAAAGAGGTTGTAGACGGAATTCAAAAGTGGGTAAAATTTTAAAGAAAAGCCATCCTGTGTGGTAGAAAACATTGTTGGAGAAAGGAATTTAAAATGACAAGACGTTTTTCCCGTTCCACAATATTTCTGAGTAAAAAATCCCAGAAACTTGAATCAGTCTGTAATCTTACAAATTTGTTTTAAACATATTTTGAAATGTAATTGTACAGGTACCAGTGTATTTTTTGCTGTCCGTCTTTCCCTAATTTTCTTTAACACGAACCCATGTACTTTGAATTCAAATATATGTAGAAGCCGACGGCCTATTTCTAAATGAAAAGAATTTATTTGAAGTAGTAATTTCATGCAGAATTCATATTATTGTCCCAAACACGCTAAAACACGTTATAACGCGTCAGCAGCGGCTTAAAAATACGTTCAGCACGTTCAGTGGTCTTTACGAGAACGTTAGGCAAACGCATAAAAATTTGTTAAACTCTGGTCTAAACTATCACCACGTTCTTGGTACGTTGCTCTCGCGTTACTTACACGTTCAAACTCACTATAAATAAGCTACAAACCCGTCGTACATTGGCATAAAAATGTAGGTCAGCGTATGCCGATATTTTACAGACTGAGTCGTTTTCTCCAACGCGTTAGGCACATGCTCGCTAAAACGTTGAGGTATGACAGGCCCATAACAAGACTGATTAGTTTTATACGGTAATGTCGTTCTAATTCCATGATTCGATAGTTGCGTGTTCAAACACACTTAGAATAATGACTATTTTATCCCCGTCTTTGGCACGTCATTTTTAACACTTCACCGTCTACAGCCAACAACATCGTGAAATTGACAAAATAAATGATTTTGGAATGATTTAGGAATGAAATTGAATAAGTGTGTGGAGCGAGTTTTGAGTGAAATTAATGGAAGGTAATCCTATATCGCAAATTTTGTTCAGGGTGAACAAAATTTATGATATTGATTACCTCCCTTTAATAAAAAAGTATACAAGTTCTATACATAGCTTCCTATTTGTTCAAGAGCATATGAGACGCTAACAATTTAAATTATGTCAGTGAAATTGCGATTTTTCTCTAATTAAATTAATTTTGAATGACGTTCTTGATTCTTTATTTTTCAATTGGTTTGAGTGTTTTTGAATGGTTTGAGTGATGTTTGGAATGAATGAATGGAGCGCTGAATGAGCGATTTAGAATGGTTTTGTTTGAGGTGAATGTCAATTTCTCGATGTAACTAACTGTATAAATTGTAATGCAGTAAATATTTGTCCGAAGCATTTCTCCTTAAATAATAGATTGATTTCAATATGACTTACAGCATTGTTATCTGCGAGCTGTAGATGTGCACGGTGAAAGAACGTTTAGAGTAGCTCGAAGTTCAAGGCAACAAGTCAAGGTCAAATGTTAGAAAGCTTCTCGAATGCATTTTCCTGCAATCATATTGAAATTTAATTTGGCATTTTTTGTGTGTCTTACAATGTGTAGATAAGTCAAGAATTTTGATTCCTTTTTTTTCAGTCTTGAATGCTCTTTAAAAATGAAAAATGATAAAGCTCATTGTTTAGATACAATGCCTATTCGGCAGGGATTCTCAGTCATACGAAGTAACATGATCATTAACCTATTTTCATTTGCTTGTACATGTTAGTGATTTCCTTTTCAAATATATTCTTTGGTCAATTACTGGGCTTTTGGGGTTGTGTGATGTCCGTTGTCCGCCGTCAATATTAATCTTGTGCACACTCTGGAGGACGTGTTTTTAGCACAATTTAGCTGAATATAATTCAGAATGATTATCTTGATGAAATCTCGGACAATTTTGAAATTGGGTCAAGCTGGATCAAAAACTAGGTCACAGGGTCAAATCTTAGAAAAAACTCTTGGGCACTATAGAGGCCACATTTTTAGCCCAATCAACCTGAAAAAAGTCAGAATGTCTTGATGAAATCTCGGACAAGATTGAAATTGGATTAAGTCGGTTCAAAACTAGGTAACGGGGGTCAAATCTTAGAAAAACCCTGTGGACACTCAAGTTGCCATAGCTTTAGTCCAATCAATCTGAAAATTGATCATCTTGATGAAATATCGGACAGGTTCGAAATTAGGTAAGGTGGGGGTTAGACAACTAGGTCACTGGGTCAAATCTTAGAAAACCAAGGGGACACTCATGATGACATTTTTTTAATCTAGTCGACCTTTAAATTTGTCAGAGTGATTTTCTCGTTAATTTAAACAAACTGTTTTACTTCTGCTTGTCATTATTTCCATCATATTCTGTTAAGCTTCCTTTGACATATCTAGATTGTTAATTCAGGTGAGCGATTAAGGGACAACGTGGCTCTCTTGTCCTATTTTCGCGTGATGGGTAGGTCTGATATGAATATAATACAATGTACTATGTCCATTTCAGTGTGCACTTAATTTTTTTTGTTATATAAGGAGTCCAAAGACAAAATTCAGATAATAACATTAGATAAAAAATGAAGGAATGGATACTGTACTTTTAAATACTTAGATAGTGTTGGTGATAGAAAGATGGTGTTCAGTGAAAATGCTTTTGATTATATGGTATTGAATAATGTATTCGGTTCCACAATATTAAATGGGCCAGTACTTGACATTTCGAACAATTTCAGCTGTGCAGGGCGGTTGAGATCAATCGACGGCCTGCACAGCAACACAATGCAGCCAGAACATTCCCTGTCCCTCTATAGGAACTTTGAGTCAGTATCAATGTATCAAGAGTATAAACATGACATTACAAAGACTCTGGTCAGACTGTGCAGATGCACAAGCTGGCCAGAGGCTTTGCTTGGCACACTTGAGAACTCGTGGAAGATGCCACACATTGGCTGGCATCATGTAAATAGGAATAGCGTGTTAAAGAGTGAATGACAATATTATATAATTCAAAATCCGATTGTAATGGGCGATTACGTCTGGCTCGTCCTAGATTTATAGGGATCCCTGGTGTTAAAATAATATTTCAACACACACTCAGACCGATAATTTCAAATTCGATACTAAACTGTTATATCCGTACAACTTTTAACGAAACCATTGTTGCAGTAAAGGGAAGACTGTCCACACGTGTACGGTACGGTGTCTTAAAGTGGCTATTTAAATGTGGGTCACAAGAAAACTAGAATTCGACAAGGAGATCGGTTTTAGGCAAGATTAATTATACCTGGTATTCAAAAGGTGGATAATTTAGAATTCTGATACGGTAAAGAACCTCGTGAAATTGACAAGATGAATGATTTTGGAATGAAATTGAATGGGTGGAATGAATGTGTATTGAATAATTTTAAGGGAGATAAAAAAAAGTCGACAATTTAGTCCAATTGGACAAAATCAGCGATTACTTTGCCACCCTTTAATGCAATCTACGTATTTTTCTGATTTTGTGTCTTCACGGATATATAAGATAAATCAACACCAGCAAATGAAATCATGTAATTATTTGATTGATGAGATCGGGTTGCTGATCACTTTGAACGATTTGAAGCACCTGAAAGGTTATGATTTGAGTGAGTACAGTCGACAATGCTCGAGCGACCACGTCTATTAAGGGACCAACTTCATTAAACGACCATCATAAAAAGTCCCTTCACCGTAAGAGAAATCTCTGAAAAAGTGGACTTTTTTGCGAAAAAATTGTTTCTTTTTAAATTTCATGTGTTAGAATCCATTAAAATCGTCTAAATAAGACGATTCCGTAGGGTTCTAACACCATAGAATTCAGTAAGACTAAGGCTATAATGTATTTATGACCTGTCTTATCTATCACGAAATTTTGTAATAAGCGACCATTTCCTTAAGCGACCGCTTTTTGGTGGTTACCTTAGTGGTCGCTAAACTCAAGTTTTACTGTGTTTTGAATGTCACGAATGGAGCGCTGAATGAGTGATTTAGGGTTGTTTTGATCGAAATGTTTGTCAATTCGCGATTTTGTTAATTGCATCATATTCACCGCGTGAAAGCTCTAGAAAGGGCTAGAGATATCAACCGTAGCCATGCTTAACACCATTCTGTCAGCGGGAAAGCAAAAATGTTGTTGTTACAGGTTTGTGTAATATGTAACTATGGTATTTTGCTTTGCAATTGGGTGATTTTGTGAGCAAATCACATTTCCCGCCCCCCAACCCTTTGAGACATAATTCTGGATTCGCACATTGATTGGTGTATATATACATATATATTATACTTTAAGAAAAATATGGATAGAACCACTTCCTACATGAATATATTAAGAAGTAAATACAAAGGAGGTATAAAGCTTTGACTGGACGCGACAGGGTGGAAACACGAATTGTCGTTTTCTGCGAGAAGTTTTCCCAGGTTTATGAATTATTAGATTGTCACTTGACTGACATTTTCAAGCTTTCATATCCCTGGGGATGGTGAGTTATGTCTTTGTATCCATGTTTCTCGACACTTTCAGCAACATTAGATGATTTTTTTTCTCGACACGGTGACGAAACGTGGTTAGACGCAGCACAAATTATTTACACTTCATTCAATGTAAGCGTTTAAAGAAACAATTATCTTATTATTGTCAAGTCTATCGAAATTCTTGCATTTCGATTTGAAGAAGATTAACGTTTCTTCTGCGATGAAAAAAAACTGTTTTGGGTACGCAAGCAACTATCGTGTCATCTTTGTAAGCCAAGGATTGCCTGTAACACGTAGTGGGCACCACACTTGGCCGGCGAAGATGATATTTTGTAAGCTTCCACACATTGGTTCCTTCATTGGTGAATTCTATAAGTTTCCTTCATGATACCAAATCATAAAATATGAAAAGACTTTCTTTTCATTTATGGAGGCATGAAATTGAAGTCCTCATCACACACATATGTTTCCGCGTATTTAAAGTATACATATACATGACCAGTCATCTTGTCACGATTATATAGACTTTCCGAAAATTTAGAAAAAAATCAAACCGGTCAGTCTATATGACTTACTCAGGCTGAAAAGTTTAATACCGTTAAATATCGTACTATGCGTATACTATACTCTTCTTCTATTCCGGATCACATGTTCTGAATACCAAAAGGTTTGAATCTCACATACTTACCGTTGTTTTCTTTAACGAATACCCATCAGAGATTAGCTGCATTTTAGTAACTTGCTTTCTGATATGCTGATGCTCGCATATCAGATTATCAAATGAGGGTTGTACGTTATCACAACTAATCAGAGATATCCTTGTCTTACACATGTGTATGATCACGTTCTACATGACGTCATCATTATGTCATCGCGGTATTACTGTCATCAAAGCATTTCAGAAAATGCTTTTTAATATACAAACTGTAGATTATTTGAGACAAAAATCTGTTACTCGATTTCATTAGAGAAAAGATTTTCTTAAATTCTAGACTTTGTTAAGATAATCTTGTATGAAACATAATCTCATAAAAGACCCTATGTTTTCCAAAGCTCAAATATTCATAGAGAAAAATTTCTGGATAGTTCTATTTCCATCTAATTGCAATACCATGGTAACCAATACTATGTACAGCTCTGTCTCACTGAAAAGGAACTTTTTTGTAAATCGAGGGGTCCGTGCAACACTATTGTAAGTGCCTATATATGTATAGGCACTTACAATAGTGTTGCGCTGACCCCTCGAAATGCAAAACATACCGATCATGGTCTGTCTTTGCCACCGGAACATCTTTCAGACTATTCCGTAATTTGGAAAGTACCTTGGACATAAGTGTAGTCCTTTTGGGTCATGTTAGTTAATACGGCTACTAGTGGTCAATACGCCTCAAGAAAAAAATATATTAATGCTTTAACATGGTTTTTGGGGGATCTTTTTGGCATGTTATAATTTGAAAACAAAATGCAGCAAAATACTGTGTTTTGTTTTCAAGTTGAAATATTCCCAATTTTAATCTTTCTTTGTTTCTGTTTTTCGCAACGTTATCTTCAATAATGTGTGTGACGTCATAGAAATTCACATGCAATATGAGGCGCAATATGACGCGATTTTATGGCTATGCCCGTATTATTCCCGTGGTATATTTCGTAGAATTGCCGAAAGTTCCCGATTGCGATCCTGGCCAGTCTTTGCTATTTTTCGTACTTATACCATTCTGAGCCAAGAGTGTTCTTTTGATCTTAGTATATGTTTATTGTAGATATGCGAGCATTAAGTACAGTCAACAACATCGTGAAATTGACATGGTAAATGATTTTGGAATGATTAAGGAATGAAATTGAATGAGTGTGTGGAGCGAGTTTTGAGTGAAATTAATGGAAGGTAATCTTATATCGCAAATTTTGTTCAGGGTGAACAAAATTTACGATATTGAATACCTCCCTTTAATGAAAAAGCATACAAGTTCTATACATAGCTTCCTATTTGTTCAAGAGCATATGAGACGCTAACAATTTGAATTATGTCAGTAAAATCGCGATTTTTCTCTAATTAAATTAATTTTGAATGACGTTCTTGATTCTTTATTTTTCAATTGGTTTGAGTGTTTTTGAATGGTTTGAGTGAGTGTTTGGAATGAATGAATGGAGCGCTGAGTGAGCGATTTAGAATGGTTTTGTTTGAGGTGAATGTCAATTTCTCGATGTAACTTACTGTATTTGTTGCACGCTTATGTCTGACTGTCCTTTTTCGCGATATGGGCCACAATAACAACATGTATCTACAGTTAATAAGATCGTGAAATTGACAATCATTCCGATCAAAATCATTCTAAATCATTCACTCAGCGCTCCATTCTCTCATTCCAAACACTCACTCAAATCGATCAAAAACGCTCCAAACTCACTGAAAAAACATATAACAACAACTTCGTTCAAACTAATAATAGCTAGGGAAAAAATCGGGATTTCACTTATTTAATTGAAATTGTAGGCGTCTGATAGGTTCTTGAAGAAATAGGGAGCAACTAATGAACTTGTGTGCATGTTTTATGAAAGGGATGTAATTAATATCGCGCGCGATATTGGATTACCTCCCATTAAATTCACTCAAAACTCGCTCCACACACTCATTCAATTTCATTCCAAAATAATTCCCAAAACATTCACCTTGTCAATTTCACGATGTTGTTAACTGTACGATGTATACTTGCTGCCAATCAATTATTGTCGGTTATGACGTCAACTTCACGGCGGAACTACTAATTAGAAAAAATCCTATTCAATCAGTTTTAACAATATGATTCATTTCTTTTCAGGTTGTGAAAACAAAACAAAAGGATTGTGATAGAATCAGACAATACACGATACAACACAAGGCAGGTGATATCACAGCACATCGACCATGCCCGCCCTCAGCTAGTACTTATACAGGGAATAATACAAGGATTACTTGTACATCGATTTACTGAGGAACCGCGTACAGGTCTGAACGGGCTCACATTTATTGGATGAGAATTCACGAAGGTTTCTCGTCAATACTTCTTCACTGCTTGAAAACCCGTTATTAGTGTTAATGATACTTTGATAAGTTCAAGGGAATAGTTTTACTGTTCAATAAGACATCGAGGAGAGAACGATAAGTTTTCCAATAGAGAAAAAGTTACCGCATTGTATGTTCGCCTAATTGGTTTCATGTAAAAAGTTGAGATTGGAATCGATCTATTGACGATATTTAATTGACAGAATTGAAACTACGTGATCACACGCGGGACATTCTATCGGAATTATGAAGAGTGTCGTGGTTTGACGTGCCTGGGACAGATAGCAGATTGATTTTCAGGAAGTTTTCATTCTGGCTTGTTGATATAAAACTCTCTCGTTACTAATTGTTATATTTTCATAGTTTTCCAATTTAAACATGTTATAGAATTAGATTCATAACGCGACGTATTACTGGAAAAGCTAAAACTGGATTATAACGAATGTTTGTGTCTACAAAAAATAGATTTTGAGAACAGTGTTACAAGGTTGTTAAATTTTATGAATTTATGATGGATTTAAAGGAATGTTATGCAATTACATTTAACATGTGTATGTGGTACTGATCAGAAGTGAAAAAATAGTAACACTATCTATTTTACAGTCCTTCTAAAAGCACACGTTGTTTAGGTCGTTACGATAGCTATCGCCATGAATCTCGACATCCCAGACGGTCTTGGAGACCTGCTCCGAGACTTTACGGTGGCTGTTCTACGGGACAGACCGGAAGATATTTACGATTTCGCCGTTGGCTATTTTACTAAAGTACGAGAAAACCGACGTCCAAAAGCCGTTCCTATGTACGTCATAGTTGACAGTGACGATGAAGCCGGAGAACCAGACAAGGAAGTGTTCAAACCAAAATCTCAAAAATTGAATCGATATGGCAGACGACAGTCTGTGTCAGCTGAACGGTACGACCCAGAAGCAGACGACAGTGACGAGGAAAAAACTGTTCATGCCAAAACAGACGAACAACGTCAACGTCTAACGGAAGCTGTTATTGGAATTCTTTTATTCAAAGCACTTGAACCCGAACAAATGCAAGACGTCCTTGACGCCATGTTTGAGCACGTGGTAAATCCAGGTGATTACGTCATTACTCAGGGTGATGACGGTGACAATTTCTACGTCATAGATTCCGGAAAATACGACGTACTTGTTACTATAAATGGAGAAGAAAAGAAAGTTCACACATTTGAAGAAAAGGGAAGTTTCGGAGAGCTAGCTTTGTTGTACAATATGCCTCGTTCCGCATCGGTTGTTGCTAAAACTCCAGGTTCTTTATGGGCAATGGACCGCAACTCGTTCCGTAGAATTGTTCTTAAAAGTGCGTTCAAGAAACGTAAAATGTATGAGGAACTATTGGAAAATGTACCTCTTTTAAAATCATTAGACCAATATGAAAGATCAAACCTTGCAGATGCTTTAATGTCAAAAACATTTCAAGATAGCGAATGTATAATCCGTCAAGGGGATGAGGCTGACGGCATGTTTTTCTTAGAGAAAGGCGTTATACGGGTAACAATCATTAACCCAAATGGAGACGAAGAAGAGCTAGGAGAACACTCGAAGGGAAAATACTTTGGGGAACTAGCTCTTATCGAACAACAGCCGAGGTCGGCAAATGTTTATGCTAAAGGTGATGTTAAGGTCGCTTTTCTTGAACGAGAATCTTTTGAGCGTTTGTTAGGGCCATGTTTAGATATAATGAAAAGGAATACTGAATTTTATAGACAGTACACTGAACAACATACCATTAATAGTAAAACGGTCAAATAGGAATTTCATTCACATACATCAGTCATTCATGTACTAACATTTTCTTCTTCTACCAAAGTTATAGCTATACAAGTTTTATTGGGTGATCACAGGTTTGTTTTCTTTATACCTGTCAAGAGAAAAATTAACCTCTGATCTCTCACTAAAACATGTACATCTATACATTATTTGAGCATGTGCGTGACATTTGCAACAAGTTGACCTCTGCTCAAAGAGTAACCTCTCGTCAGCCTGTGAAACCGCACTGTCTGACTAGATTCTTTGCTATACGCTCTGTAGAAAGGTACGGTCTTAAACACCTCATCGAGTGGCAAGGAAATTTTCTTAATGCACTACGTGGTTTTATAGGCTTCACAATGTCTCTCTTATCAGATACACATGAAATTAACGGAAATGTCACGCACAGGCTAATCTTTTGCCCAACGACAAAATAAGATATGAGCCTTTAATGTCTGAACAAGAGTGGGCAATTTATGTTTTCTCTCACTTACTTTTAATCACAGCTTGATTACCATAAAACAAAGGAAAACACATTCTTTCAGGTTTCTGTTGAAATGATGATTTTGTTCGAATCAAAATTTGTTCTAGCGTTCAATGGACCTCACAAACATCGCAAACTTATTTTGCTTGCCATTAAAAAAATATGATCATAAGATACATGTTATTGATTAGTCTGTTTACATTCTGGCTTCCTCTAATATTGTATAAAATATTTATTTACATTTGCATTTATATTGGCTTTTAAAAAAGTAATGGCAATATACTTATTACATATAATAAACAAACAAGCAAGAAGAAATCAATAACATCGGTAGAGAAATGCTGTGGTAAAAATGGGAAATTAAACATTTTGTCTTGTTTCACCAAACATCGTTGATCGATTTGAACTTCTCGTGCCGTTTCGATTTGAATATTTCGGGTTTAACGCCACTTTAAACATTGTCGCAGTTATAACATGGTGGCAGATTTAGCCACCAATGGCATCATGTCGTTTCTCACACTACATTTCACATTTCATCAAAGTCACCAGCACATCTCGTTCCGTTTTGAACAAACACAACTGTATGCGATAAAATGATTGTAAACTACAGTTAAAACATCATGAAATTGAAATCGATATCGTTCAAGACGATCGACATTTAATCCAAAGCGATCTAATATTCTACGATTTTATTGGTTGGTATGGATTTCAAAGAGCCTGGCCGATCCATTCAGACACACTAACAGTAACGTACGTATATTTTTATCAAAAGGAGGTAAAAATATCGAAAGTTCATCCAATTTGGTGAAATAAGCGATATTGGATTACCTCCCTTGAATTTCACTCAAAACTCGATCCACACACTCATTCAATATCATTCTGTAATAATTCCAAAATTATTCATCTTTTCAATTGCACATTGTTTTTTACCGTAAAATATCCAAATATCAATTTAGAAAGGAAATGAGTTCTTAAAGAGGATATGATCATGTGCGTGTCATTGCCAACAAATTCCAATATGCGAACAGTTGAGACGTCGCACACGCCAATGCTTAAAACATTTTGTAATGTCGATTTTGCCATTTAGACGTTCTTACATCACATTTTCCTGAAACACTTCTTGTTTATCGCATGTAGATTTTGTCATGCGCATTTAATTTTTTTAAAATTGCTATATAAGTTATATTCCGAATAAGACAGAATAAACCTTTTTTCTGCTTTTTACTATCAATCGGCTTTAACAATTTTTATCCTGGATTTCTAAAAATTCACCGCACGCAATGTAAAAACGTAAGACGTTAAAAATGATACGTAAAAAGTATGTCCACACAGTAAAATTTAAATATTTTTGATAATTTTGAACGTATCCGTACGAAAATTTTCCTTGTGATTGTACGAAGAAATAATATTTCTAAAATGTAGAATGATTTATGATTTTCATTTTGATTATGAAATGCGGCAGCGAAGCATTTATGAAATCGGCTATAAAATTCGCGTATGTAAGAAATTGTGTCCACACATATTTGCTTTCTTTATTTTATAAGTCGTATTATTATTTTTAACCACATTAACGAAAACTAAAAAAAAAAATATTTTTATTTTTAAATTTCACAAAAATTCATTTATCATTTATAAAGATATTGAGAAAACTTTTACATTTTCACGCCGATTTTTCGATAAAATTTGACGTTTTACAACTTTTGAATTGTAAAATAAATCTCTATCAATTGTTTGATATTTTACTTACGGTCATTTTAGTTCACCTACTAGCATGATGTCACCTCTCGCGCAAATCTTAAGATTCTCAACATTTTTTTATGAACTATTTCATGCATTTTTGGGATTTTAAAGAAATCTACCAACACATAATTTGTTACGTATTACAGACGTTATTTAAGAGTTTTGGTGACACAGAAACTTAATTAAATAGGAGTTTGATTTTACCCAATTCACCTAACAAATATACTTAAAAGTATGCTTACTTGTGATTCATTTGGTATAAAGAACATAGAAATTGACAGGTTTGGAAAATATGGCAGATGAAACTTAACGGAGACGTTTCAAATATTTAAGCATTACCGTGCGCGACGTCTTATAAGACATAGCGTTCAGGATGAAAACGTTAGCGAAGCGCTTTCGAAATGATACCTCGCTTTGCACGTATGTGCACATGCAAAGCGGGGTATCATCTCAAAACGTTTTTACATCCTGATTACAGAGCTGATCAGCTTGTGAATCAGTACAGTCTGAACAGAGTTTTAGCTACGCGCTAAATACTACTAACAATATCGTGAAATTGATAAGGTGGGTGATTTTGGAATCATTTCGGAATGAAATTGAATCAGTGAAATGAGCGAAATTTGAATGAAATAAAAGGAGGGGGCTACATGCATGTAATGTCGATAATTTTGCTCAATTAGACCAACTCACCGATATTTAAATTACTTCCCATTAATAAAAATCGGCGTTAGTTTCTGTTTGTGTTTCTTCACAGACCCTTTTGAAATTAAATTAGCAAATTGTGCAATGATTCCATCGATTTGAATAAAATGTTGGTCATTTTGAACCATTTTGAAGCGTTTTAAACAATTCTAGTTCGTTGTGAGTAATAGGAGTGATTCTTTTGACTTTTTACAGTTAGTAGCATCGGGAAACTGATATTCATCTCAATCAAACCCATTCTAAATCGCTCATTCAGCGCTCCATTCATTCATTCTAACCACTTACTTTAATCATGCATCATCAATATCGTTTTTAATACCATCATCACCATAGTTGTTCGTACAAATAATTTGATCAAAGATTGAACAAATGGCTTTAAACTGAACCAAACCAAAATATATCAGATCCGTTACACAAAAAAGAGCTGCACAGGAAATTCACAAAACGAATCTTTCAAAAAAGATATAGGACAAAAAGAGGTTCCAGAGATCGATTTTCGACAATATGAAATTTGAAGAATTACAATTCTGGAATTGATTCATGTCAGCATGTACAGTCATTGATACAGTTCACAACCTCGTGAAATAGACAAGGTGAATGATTTTGGAATGAAACTGATTGAAAGAGTGTGTTTTGAATGTAATTAACGGGAGGTAATACATTATCGATTCTTTCGTCTGATTAGACGAATTTAGCTATAATTTATAACCTCCCTCCAAAAAAAAAAACAAAAAAAAAAACAATGTGTTTTCCTGTTTGTCTAACTTTTCGGTTAATCAAAAGGTTTGAAATCTACACCCGATGATTAAATAGTTAAATGAGTTGATCGATTTGAATGAAACATTGGTCGTTATGAACGATTTTAAGCTTTTGGACGTTTCAGTGTATTTGAATGGTTTAAGTGAGTGTTTGGTTTTGAGTGAATGTAATGCTGAGCGAGCGATTTAGAATTGGTTTGATCGAGCTGACTGTCAATTTCACGATGTTCTTAACTGTATCAACGCAGTCTTGCTAGTGTTGATACTTCTTGAGATTTCTCGACGAGTGTTGATACTTCTTGAGATTTCTCGACGAGTGTTGATACTTCTTGAGATTCCTCGATTAGTGTTAATACTTCCTATGATACCTGGACGAGTGTTGATCCAATTCGAATGACAAGTCATATTTGTGTTCTGAATTTTGTTTCGTCTTAACAGATTTCGTCAATGGATCTTTTCATGTCCCAATAAATTATTTAAAAAAATTCATATGTTTTTATTCATTGTATTATTTCTAAAATGTATGCTGAAAGTATGTTGATAAATTTCGTGGTGGAGCGATCAAACACTCGCAACTCCAGCTTATTCAAGCTAAGCTGTAGTTACGAACTCTTTGGTCGCTAAACGGTAATTAAACTATTCTCACTAGAATGTCTCTCTTCCCATAAGTTTACGACTTAAGGTAACTGCGGACAGATAATATGGTAGATTTTTTGACTTTCTTAAAATCATATTAAAATTCCTGAGATGTATCTTTGAAGTTATTAGCTTAAACGCAATAAAAAAGTTTTGAAGCTCGTTCCTTTGACGTCGTGACGTCGTGACGTCATGAAGGGGGCAACCCCTTATCGACCCGCCAAAATCAGTATTTACAAATATTGTCTTCATTAATCGGCCGATTTTTACGAAAAAAGTTTCATATTGAAAGTCCAAGAACGCTAGAGCTAGTCGTAAAATTTCTGTGCATAATCAAACAGAAAAAAACATGTCTGAAACGCTATCTATTTCGCGATTTTTAAGATTTAACGTTCCATTTTTTTTCATTTCATTTTTTGTTAATAAATAGAAATTTCTCCATATTTTGTCCGGTGACCTATGCTGATTTTTTGTTATTTTGTAGCGAAATACTTCACATTTATCAAATAAAAGTGATATGTCTTCGGGTTAAATTTTTCATATATTTCGATTTTGTGATATTGTTGGAGTTTGTCGAAGACGACGTCGCACCAAAACCATCGTTACTTGGCTTTTTTGACGCCAATCTTCGTGCAAAAAAGTATTCTAAAATATCGGGTAGTAAGATATATCGTAAAATATAGGCTTCAGAAGTATTAAATCTGAATGTGTTTTTAGAAAAACAAAAAATCAAATGTTTTTTATTCGTTTAAAAAGACAGCCTTTTCTAACATTTGGCGCGACGTTGAAATATCCTTTGATTTGCGATATCGTCGCCGAATCGAATTTTACAAAAAATCTAACCCGAAGACACATGTTTTTTTTTTTCAAAAAATCTTCAGTTGAATGGTTTGGCAGCAACATATATTAATTTCAGCATAGGTCACCGGACAAATTTTCGAGAAAAAAGTCAATATTTTCAATAACTGTACTCGAAAACAGCAACACAGAAGGCATTTACATATAATATGTCACACCTAATTATATTTCTTTCACTTATATCTTCATATCATTCAAAACACAACATCAGGCGTCTTGTTACGAAGCAAATGGTGTTTTCTAAATAAAAATCGGTTAATTAGTTCCGGAAAAAATGGACAATTACTGAAGTTTGTCCCTAAAAAAGGGGTCGGCCCCTTGATGACGTCATTACGTCATTTCTACGTTATGAAATCCTTTTTTATTGCCGACATATGAAAGCGGATATTGCAAAGTTCGCAGTTACCTTAAGGTAGTGGACCCGTAATAGTTCCGTAACATTTCGGACCGTATGACCTTTCACAATGTTGACCGAGGTTTCCTAATGAAAATCATTAGGGAACCTCGGTTGACACTGTTAAAGTTCATTACAACTGAAACGTTACGGAACTATTACGGGTCCACTACCTTAAACCTTAAGCCCCCATTTTGCTTTGCTTTTGTTTTTGATTGTAGCATAAAAAATCCTCATTATTGAAAACTTAGTTCTTATTTACACATATGTAATACATGTACTAAGTAATTAAAAGGAACAACGACAACAACATACACACAAACTAAAAAGAGATGCGAATTGGCAGCCATGGTCGTTTTGATACTAGCATTTCGTTTCATGAATTATTTTCAAATGCAGTCAGTACAATTACAACATGAAATACCTTTCAGCGGGATTAATTGAAAAGAATTCCTCATAAAGTATTCATTAACGGGTTGCATTTCATGGTTTTACGCTTCAATCGGAGCTGTTCAAACATGTCATTTATTGGACAATTCGTTTGATTTTATACTGTCGCGAAGTTCCCAATGGACCTATCGGTTACCTTTCCGGGATTAAAAGTTGAGATCTATAGATTTGAACTCTACCATGCATTCAAAATTTCAAGGCGGCATAAGCGGTTTGCAAATTATACCCCGCTTTGCTCGTACACTTCCTTGCAATACAGGGTATGATTTGCAAACAGTTTGAACCGTTTTGTCATCTTGAACGCAGGACTGGTGTTCATAATATCTCTTTTACAAGAAGAGACAGTGCATAAAAACCTGATAATGCGCATTGAAAAGATTACAATTAAAACCGTTGTGAAATTGAGATGATAAATGGTTTTGGAAATTTTCTCAATGAAATTGAATGTCTCTAATGATCGAGGTTTTAATGAAATAACCTGAGCATAATAGATTACGTTTATTTCGAAAAAAGATAATTTTTAAGACATATTACCTTGTCAAAACAACATGCTTAACAATATCATCATCATCAACAACAACAACAAAAAAAAACAACATCTATTCTATATTTCTCTATAAATTATAGAAAAAAAGCAAATACATATATTGTGGTTTTTTTTAAAAAAATGTTTAAAGAACATTTTCTACTTCAAATTCTGTGAAATTATGAACCGAATGCGATGTTTCTTTCATTGACAAATATTGCAAAAATGACAGAGGTCGATTTCAAAAATGTGACTTACCAAAAAGGAAAGGTTAGTTAAATTTTGAATAAGGCTTTAGAAGTGATATGGGACTATAAATGTTGGATGCAGAGGCTTTAACTCATTTGACTACCAATTTGCCCATTGCACGTTTCGATATAGCGAATCAAGCTCCAGTTGATATTGCTCGAAGGACCACGCTTTTTAAGCGACCGATTTTACTAAGGGACCATTGTAAAAATTCAATTCAAAAGAGCAAAGTCTCTGAAAAATTGGGAATTTTGTAACATACAGTTGTTTATTATTGAATCTCATGCTGTTAAAACCTATTGGATTCGTCTCAATGAGACAGGAACAGGGTTGATTGCGTGGTTGGGGTGCAATGTGTATAATTGTATTCAGATCGGACCTTTTTGCAAAGCTGGTTACAATCTGCAAACTTTTTGTACCGTTTTGTGATCCTGAACGCAGGGCTGGAGTTATGACGCTTAAGGAAAGGGAGGCAACCCATTCTTTCTACTGATTTTCAAAGAAATTACTATGGTTTTCTGAAGACGAACAAAAATTTTAGTTATCTTAAAGTGCATCGTAAACGCCATAGATGATACATAGAATGACTTTTAAATAGAAATTGGATAAGTGGGTTTGTTGAGTTTTGAATGAACGTAATATTTATTACCTCCCTTGAATAAAAACCCATATAAATTCTATAAAAAATGTCTATGTCTTATTGAGCCGATAAGAAACTCTCGAGTCCAAACAAGTCAGAGAAATCATATACTTTTTGGGAAATTGGAATGTAGTTGTTAAGGCTTTTTTCTAATTGGGATTGTTTTGTGTGTTTTGGTTGATGTTTTTTTAAATGACTACATTGAGCGCTGGGTGGGCGACTAAGACTGGTGTTGATCGAATTGAGAGCCAGTTTCACGATTTTCTTTATTGCAACAGCATAGGCGTAACTAGGAATTTAAAAGTCATGCTCACAAAACTGACGACCATCCGAAAATATATAGGCGTTGGGGAAACACAATTAAACCGACGTCCATTCGCTCCATTTTGCGAGAAAAATTGGGCAAGGCAATGCGTCTTCAGGGATGATTTTAATAATTTCAACATTGATGAATATTGATTGGTCAATACATCGTAACTACAGCTCCTTCAAGCTGTAGTTACGACGTTATGACAATTCATAAACGATATTGTTCAACGTAGGATTTTTTTGTATTACGCGTTTACGTGATATGCGTAATGCGTAATTAGGCATATCTATATATTTTGTGACTGTTTACCGTCATAATCCTTCAGAAAGTTGTTTATTGCAGGTACTTTGTTTAACCGTATCCAGCTTATCAGTAACCGCGATAGCCAAATGAAGTTTTGAAATAATTACTGCGCTGTATTGTCATTATATACTAGCATTTGCATATCGATCCTACTAACAGGATAACATTTTTATTGAAATGTAAATCGTTTTCTACCTGTAATTTAAAGTCTCCTTGGTATCTTTCAGCCACTTAATTACGTCTAGTTATTTGTTTAAACTATTTTTCTTCCAAAAAGAGTCATGTTAAGCACCTCGTAGACAACGAAACAAGTGACTGACTTAAACAGTTTAAGACATCGTGCAATTAATAAGGTACACGTAACATCATGGAATTGACTGGTTAACTTTAGAATGATATCGGAACGAGATGAATGAGTGGAAGGAGCGAACTTTGTATGAAATAAAAGGGTTGGAGTACAATTTAGATAGTTTCATCCAAATGTACGAATTAGCGGTAATTATTACATCCCTTTGATACAATTTAAACAGTTTTCTGACAAAGTTTCTTTGTGGACCAAAAGATGTTTTAAAATTCAAATCAGCTTATTACAAAATGGTATGATTCGACCGGTCGGAAATAAATGATCATTTCGATCGGATTCGAAACGTTTTGAACTCCCTCGGGAGCTTTTGACTGTTTGGGAGTGAGCGTCTTGAATGAATGGGATGCTGAGCTGAGCGCTGAGCGAGCGATTAAGAATGGTTTGAATCGAGATGAATGTCAATTTCAGGTTGCTACTAACTGTGAAATAAGAGCTAAAATTCTGCATTGAAAAATAAAAGGCTTTATGACGTATTATCGTTATGGTGGTAGGTGACGGATAGGCACCAGCGCCAAGTGGTGTTACCATTGGTTAAGTTTAAACCGGAAGTTGATTTCAGCCAATCATGATTGTTGTTTCAATTGACCAAATGAAACAACAGCTCTGATTGGTTGGAAATACACGCACGTACTATGTTGTTATCTCAACCATTTCCCTTTACATGTCTAATCTCTCAAAAATGACTAGTCAGCCTTTGCATGGGTTCCGTGTGAGAGCAATTTTTCAATGGGTCAAAATTTATTTGGTGGCATATTTCTACCACGAGTTATGAGTTTGCAGTATCAAATCTTGGGTGAATGACCAAAACACCGTTCAAGCTAATGAGTAACAGCGATTACTTTCTCCACCAAGGCCGTCCTTATTGTGACATTAAAAAAGCAAAAAATCAAACTTTGTTTGATTTGTTGCACTTAGGGTCTTAATTGAACAATTTTTTATAATCCATATATAGTGTTACTTTCGACCCAAATAGAAGTAAATTTTACAAAACGTTGCAAGGTTGATAACAAGCAAAAATATCACGATGACAGCCTGCATGCGTCATTTCCGACATTGTCACGTGAGCACCACGTAAAGACCTCAGCCTTATCAAAATTAAGGGGGGGGGGGTATTTTCAAGCGCTGGGTGTCTTAACTTATCACTTTCGGAACATCGCGCGGAATTTTCTTTAAACAGGAGAGTACTTCGGACGTAAGTATAGTAATTTTGGGACACTCTTTAGGTAATTCGGCATCTGTTTGTACTTCGATTTTCTAAAATCATTGAAGATATCACATTTTTTTAAATTCTTTCCGATCGTCTGTGGAGATCTTTTTGAGATATCATAATTTGATGACAAAACGCAGTAAAACATTATTGAATTATAATATGCCCACTTTTATTCTTTCGTTGATCTTGTTTTATGCAACGTCAATCCTAGCGCGATGGTTGATGATTGTGGCGTCATATGAACCCACGTGCGAAATGACGCGCATTCATGGCTGCGCCCGTATTATTCCCGGAATCTATTCCGTAGAATCGCCGGGTTTCCAATATGACTTGAATGTCTCAAAATCGTGTTCAAACGTAACCGTTGAAAAAATAACTTGAAGGCCTATAACATTTCGAGAAAATAAAAGGAAACGAAGACTTTATTTAATCTTGATATTTTCCGAGTTATAATAGTGGTACTTCTATCTTCCACCTCGTGTAAAAAATGTGTCACCATACAATTGAGAAAATTATAACTTGGGACCTTCAACTATTTTGTTACATATTACAGATTCTGGTAGAAGCAAGCGTGAGCTCATTATACGTGAATTAGAATGAAGGGTCCGCTAGACTTCATAAAAATCCCATTGTACTAGGAATTATTGAGTTTTCGACCCGGCCATGTGGAAAACTCGGCTGAAGAGCCCTTCCCTTTGCCAATACCATCAATTTCTTTTTACATTGGATTTCATGAGATGATTCTCAGGCTTAATAACCCTTTGCGGATTTATCAATTCTTTCCTTGGTTGTAGATACAACATACATATAATGGATCATACATGACTGATAAAAACATCGAAACTGTACTCTTTTTTTTAAATGATATAGTAATAAAAAGCACATACCTACACACACATTAAAATAGTATATCTATGTTTACTTTTAATAATCTATTTAAGACTTCGTGCTTCGTGTTTTGGCGTCTCATTTTTCTTAAATCTCCCGGATCTTCTTTATCCAATCTGTTTTTGTGACTTTACGGACCCTTCACGAACAAAAATAGTGAACCGTTCTTTCATCTTAGCACGACTGTTTTCGAGTTTAAGCCATTTATATTTTCATTTGAAACGTCGCTCCGGCTTTTCCCTAACTGGAAAGCACTTGGGATGTAAGTGTATTAATTTTGAACCATTGTTTAGGTAGTTCGGTTTCTGGTGGTTTTCCGGTTTTCTAATACGATTGAAGAAACCCACATTTCGTTTAATCTTTCTGATCTGTATGAGGAGATTTTAAGGCATATTATAATTTGATGACAAAATGCGTTTTGTTATCATATTATAATATGCACACTTTTTTAATTTATTGATTATTGATTATTAATGTTGTTTTGTGCAACGCCATTCTTAGCGAGAAAGCTGATAATTTTGACGTCATATAAACCCACCTTGCGTTGCTGTACACTTATTAATCACGAGATCTGGGACCCGTTTTACTAAACATCTAACGATAATTTTGTCGGTAAGTCAGAAATTAAAATTGCTTCTACAGTAGAAACTAAATATGGGATTCTGCAATACATTATCTCATTAGAATCGTCTTCCAAAGACGATTCCAATGAGATATTGCAAGGCAGAATCTAACAATGAATAAAAACACCAGGTGCGATTTGGGATTTTGCCTTACGATCAATTTTTTCGTTAGTAAAACGGGGCCCTGCTCCGTAGAATTGGCGGGGGTTCCCGATTGTTGTACTTTGTGGCATTATGGTCGCTAACATGGTCGTGCTTCAACTTTTAACGCCCTTTTATATCTCTTAAATGATTTGGGTAATTCACATTAAGGATTAAATCAAGGATGATTTTCGCCATCAAAAAAGCAGCCTTTACAATAAACAGGGACAACTAACAACGCAGTTGGATGGATGTTGAACAACCTATGAAACGAAGTTAAAGATCGGTATGACTTGCAGCTGAGTGCATCTGTAGGTTTCGAAGCCATCTAATACTCCTACAAATTCGCGCATAATACTAAGGATCAATGTTTCCAATGTATTTTTGTGTGCCGTTACACAAAAAATGGCCCTTCGCGGAACTCCGCAAAATTAATTAAAAGAGATGGCACCAATAGAGTACGAATAAACGTCCTTTGTTCAAAAATAAACTTAGTTATAATATGACCGACGTCGCGAGAGTAAAATAACCCCGTTGAATATTTTTGATATTACACGAGTGTTATAACACTAGCGGAATAACTATGCAAATGAGCTCAGAGCGTATAGCAACGCTATTTTGTAGCCGCGAAAATGACGTCATAATGTATATATTGTGACGTCAGATTTAACGGTATTATAAGTTTCGCGGAAAATTGAAATGATGAATTTCAAGAATTTCGATTTTTTTCGCAAAAATACGGGTCATACTATAAATAGAATATAAAATTTGTGCCCATAAAATACAGCATTTATTAAACGGGTCATCTATAAACAGATAAAAACTCGGCTTAGCCTCGTTTTTATCTGTTTATAGATGACTCGTTTAATAATTTCAGTCTTCCATTACCACTCATTCAATATCCTCTATACATAAAAAGAAAAAAATAATGCAAACCCCGATTTTCAAAGAAATGCTCTACAACAAAGTAGTTCTCTAGTAACCTGGCGTATTGAAGACACAAGGCATTTTTTTTTCATTGAATCTTTAAATCTATAATGAAACGGGAAAACGAACTTTAGTTCCAAATGTCAGCCATTTCATTCAAATAATGGCCGTTGCAAAAAGAAAATGTTGTAAAAATATATTCTTGCATGAATAACTATGGCTACATCGAATATACTAGGGAGATTTAAATCTGTCCATTGTCTCGTATTCAAAAGTAACCATCAAAAATAAATTTACAGCCAACATCATGTACATCCGTAGGCATCGGGAAAAATGACATCCACTTTTCTTGCCATCCCCTACAACAGACTTTGTAAATCAATGCCCCATTATTCTTGCAGCACATGTCACAGCAATGCCGGATTTTGAATTGTGGGTTCACGTCCAAAATAATGTCCCACACATGTTCAATGAGAATCATATTTGGCATAATTGAAAGAAGTTTATTTTCGCCATAATTTAGATGTTGCAATGCTTTGTGTATATATGACGGCAGAAAGATCAGCAAAAATTCAGAAAATCAACCAAGTAGGAGAGGTTCGGCTGTAGCCAGTCTGCGCAGTCTGTGAAAAATTAGATAGACATTATCGCACTACCCACTGATATTGCCCCTTTTCGCCTCACGATCTACTGGTTACTTTGAAATGGGATGATTTTTAGATGGTGTCAACATATATTTGATTATCTATTTTTATCGGACGAAGGGAATTTTCTATTGATTCTCGCAACAATGTATCGTGTTCAAATGGCGTTCCCTTTTGCATTATGTTTTATTAGATGTTATTTTCTATACGACACATTGTATTCACTTGGCAATGTTTCTCATATATTTGCTGTTACGGCATTTGATGAATAGATCTTTTCTTATTGCTTATTTGTGGTAAGATTAATCATTTGGGACAGCATCGTTCTCAAGATTTGTCGATACCATGATAAATTCAGAAATCATTTTGACTTCAGTAGTTCTTTACTCTAAAGTTAGATTCCGGCATGTTACTCCGGAACGCAAACAGTGATCGTAACAACGATACAAGCCCTGCGTTCATAATGGAAAACCGATGCAAACTGTTTGTAAATTATACCCCGCTTAGCACGCGCATTTGCGTGCTAAGCGGGGTGTAATCGGCAAATAGTTCGCATTGTTTTGTCATACTGAACGCAGGGCATGTGGACTCCTAGAAGTTAAAGACTTACCTTTTATCCAGGAACAGTTGGATAACAGATGGGCTAAAAGGCGGACCGCTATTTTCATTCGATACCTCGACATTCGGAACACCACTCGGCCAATCTCACGATCAACCTCGGATGTACATAGACGTAATAAAAGTTACGGGAAACCCTTGGAAAAACTCGATGACGTCAGATAAAATGGCGTTAGCCCTCGAAACTTTGAGTGAAATCATTCGACGTCGTCAACGCTACTCGTTTAAGCCACTGACGTGAAACTATCGTATCCTTATATAAATATCTTTAGTAGCTTCTTATAAAATGGGTGAAAAATCTTGATTTTTGAGAATGATTCGTCATTCTCAAAAATTAAGACTTTTCAGTCGTTATTTACTGTAAAAGATATAAATCAACAGTGATAATTTTTCTTACACTGTTTCCGCCTAACAAAATGCACGATTTCGTTACACACCCATCCGCCTCACATACATCCGAGGTATGTTGTCGTTTACGGAAATGGCCGAGTGATGTTCCGAATGGATACCTCGATTGGCCGATCAATCGTTCATTTACACGGGAAGCGCAATATAAAGATCTGACATAGGCTACTTCAAAGTTTTTAATGATGGACGAATTAAACGTATGAACTACAACATTTGTCCGAATCCCACGATCTTACGTTCTCTTTTTTCCCGGAACTTGATATATTACATGGATTTTGAAAATCGATATCATATGTTCAGTAAAAATCGATCTTCTAATTTACAAGGTGTATGATTTTGGAATGATTTCGGAGCGAAACTGAGTGGGTTTCTCTTTTTTCGACATATTTTCAAAAACAAAATTGAACAGACATTTTCTTTCCCGTAGAAACAAATCAATTTCAATGATTTGGGTAAAAGAATTGTGTAAAAAGGACCCACAGAGCGATTGAAGCAGACAAAAGAAGATAAAAACCCGTCTTTGAAAAAGTCACAAAACTCGCAAAATATAGGGAATTTTAAAAATTTAAGTCGCAGAAATACCGTTATGTTGTTGAAAAATGGCTATGCTTTCGATACCTTTAAAGCAGCTGACTAGAAATGCATGTACATGTTTGTAATGAGCACATTATTTAAGACGTTCAATTGCGTAAATGAGGTAAATTTGTTAAATTTACCCCATCAACCAATGTTAAAATTGAAATTTGGGGTACCCATTTTCTCATGCAAGTTTATTTGCTTTCCCAGGAGAATTTTTGGTGAATTTCGGGTTCGCTATCTACCAAGTTAACGGGCAGTCAGAACTCATCAAACACTTGCATCGTTATAAAAATTAAGCAATACATTTCGTACTAATTTGAGTGACGGATTAGAAGTTGGTTTAAGTTTATCCATCTGCTACAGTTACTATCATTCTTATTGTGTGCTTTGTTTGTGCCTCATTCGCTAAATGCATCGCTTTTTGTCAGCCCGATTGGCTCAGTCGGTAGAGCACCGGGCTTCAAAACTATTGAAGTTCGACGACATGGGTTCGATTCTAGGGCTGGCATACTAACAAACTAATTGTCTTTCGGCGAGACGTTACACTGATGTCCCGTGAGATGGTGCTTTGACACACCGAGCACGTTAAAAAACAAAGCGGATCCTAGCAGTAGTTTCGTCATGTATCCTTGCACTATCCTTCATAACAACTAACCGTCCTCTAGGGGCGTCACTCATATGGACATATGCTACGGTAGCGACGATAAATAAACGGAATAATAAAAAAATAGCAATTTTGATACATATGCATTCAGTTTAGTTCTTGTGGCATTACAAGTGTACACAAAGCAGAAGCGTGATTTAAATTAAACTTTATCTGGAAACACAATTTCGAACCTTGTGAAATTAAAACTACCAACAAGAATGTAATATAAAGAAAGAATCTAATTGCATTGCTTTTAGCCAAGTTATAAGCCTGTCAAAGTAACGATGAGTAACCGTTCAATGTGCACGTTATGTCACGTTGATTGTCAAACTTTGGCTCGGAAAAGGCTCGAGATGCCTAGCCCATTTCTACAATGCCTTTTAGGCAGTCATCTCCAACAGTTAACAACATCGGGATATTTACATTCATCTCGATCAAAACTATTCCAAAGCACTCGCTCTGTGCTCCACTCATTCATTCCAAACACTCACTCAAACCATTCAAAAACGCTCCAAACCCACTGAAATAGATGGAATCAACAATGTTATCTGAAATAGATAAAGTTAGAAAAAAATCGCTATATCACTGACTTAATTCAAATTGCAAACGTCTGATAGTTCTTGAAAAAATAGGAAGCTTTTTAGAACTTGTATGCATATCATTAAAGGGAGGTAATAAATATCGCTTATTTTGTTCATCTTGAACAAAATTTGCGATATTTGATTACCTCCCAATAAATTCACTCAAAACCCGCTCCTCACACACTCATTCAATTTCATTCCAGAATCATAAAATATGCATATAAATTCTATAGATAACTTCCTAGATCTTCAAAAACCTATTGGACGCTTACAATTTAATTATGTCAGTGAAATCGCGATTTGCTCTTTTAAAATTCATTTGAATGACGTTTTTTGTTCTATATTTTTCATTAGGTTTGAACGTTTTTGAATGGTTTGAGCGAGTGTTTGTAATGAAAGAATGGAGCGCTGAGTGAGCGATTTAGAATGGTTTTAACTAACGATATTTTAAATGTACACCTGCCCTGCGTTCAGGATTAAAGCGTTAGCGAAGCGTTTTCGAAATGATACCTCGCTTTGCACGTATGTGCACGTGCAAAGCGGGGTATCATCTCAAAGCGCTCGCGAAACGTTTTTACATCCTGAACACAGGGCTGTTGTTCTTCTCTGCGTCCCAAAATCTCCTTCAATATATGGCTGTTTTATAAAGGATTACAGAAATCTATCGACTGAAGATTGTAGTTCAGACGAAAAGAATGGACTCCAGGAACTAATAAGAGAATTTATGACGCACAAAGTTTAAATCTGTTGGCATTTATTCAACTCGCGTGCCCACAATCAGCTATAAAATAGCCCATTTATTGTGGCAATAAACTTCCAAAATACCTGTGTGATAATTCTCTTCTCATTCGTAATTGAAAATCCATTTTATTTCGAAATAATGACCTCATTTATTTTGTCTGTATATCTGTCTGTCTGTCCAGCTATCTGACTATTTCTTGTCATCCCAGAAAGGTAAGGAGTTTCGAATGTACTCGAACATAGTTGCCGACTGTTCCAAAGTACTAGTAACGCGTCATCTGGTAGTGATTTGTCATGAAATACACTACTTTTGTCTTCTGCACCTCTGCGGGTTCGTTACTCACATTCTATGACCATAGTATTTTCAAGATAAAAAATGAAAATGACGTTAAGTCCCCTTATTAGATAAGAAATGAAGAAACCAGGCTATCCAGTCAATGTGATGTTGTAAGCAGACTTAACCCAGACTACCTTTGTCATGTGTGTTATATATACTTTTGGTTGCTGAAAGCCTACAGCCGGAGGTAGGTAGGACTGTTCATATGGACCGTCAGACTATGAACAATAAAGACTTCCAGTAATTTGAAAATACTCATTATTTCGCTGAATGGCAGATATGTTCTGCCTGAAACGTCATGTTATAGCCATCCAAGAGCTTGTCATAGTTTGATCCTTTGAGGCATGTTGAAAGTAGCTCCACTAAGCCCTCATTTTTTACAATTTTGTCGAAGTTTATTAAGCATAATTATCGGATACATGTGCAAAATGCTCAAGATCTCCAGCAGTGCTGTTTATACATTCAAATCAAAAAAAAAAAAAAAAAAAAAAAAAAAAAACCTCCAAAGCACGGGTCTTTATTTTTCAAGCAATCCTTTTCAGACCACTAGAATCTCTGCGGTTGAACGTCAGTGTTTGCAAAAGAATGGCAGGTTATTATAACAGTTGATAAAGCATAAAAAAGACAAATTGTCGTCTGCACATGCCCTCATGCTTTTTGCATAAATCCATCAACTGTAGTGTCGGTACTGAAATCAGGCACTGGCCCTTCTTTAGATCCGTAGCATAATTCTAAAAAAAAATCTCTTATTGAATTGAATTTGCTTTTTTTTTCAAAAGTATTAGACCCGCTACATGTAGGACATACAGTCTGTTGCTTAAACGACCTGCAATTTTCGTAATTCTACAAAATCCTTTGATTGAAATACTTTCTCTTACTGTAAATGAATATGTTTCATACATCGTGTGTACAGTCCTCTTATCGATGTTTAAGACATATTTGAAATTTCTCTTGCCATTTATTCTCAAGCAGGGCGAAAATGGCCACCTTTCGACAAAAGAAAGGGTGAGGAAGGACTTCTTTATTTCTCACTCGATCACGTTTGGTATGAGATATACACATGTCAATATCCTTACCGTGTTTGAAGTTGGAACCGCTCAACACCAATATGATTTGCAAAATCATGACAATAAATGACATCCGTCGAAAAATGTTGAAAGGAAAAAAAAATATATATATGAGGATTTGTATTAATTTTCATATATAATACAATACGAATCTTTGAATTTTCCTAAATATTTCAATACAATTATCATGATTTTAGTATTTTATTCACATAACTTCTATTAAGAAAATATCCATTGCGACATAACGACCTCATACCCCCTGTATATTACTATACTCCAAGATAACTTTTTTTTAAAGTTTGTATTACAGCAAGCTTTGTATCTTGATCCACAATTTTAGCTTTTATTCGGGATCTGTTGTCTGTTTGTGTCAATATAGCTTCCTGGCATGTTTGCCATTTTCTGTCCATTTGTTTAATTTAGTATTTGTTTTGCTTGTCGAATTTTTATCTCGAAATCCGACTGACTTGACCCTGTCATTTTTAGTGAGGTGTACTCAAGTTGATGGGCATTCTAACACACGAATCAAAGTTATTTAAGCATATTATATTACAAAAAGCGATAAACAACCGCTTAATAGCCATGAATATCGCCATTAAACATATTGATCATCATAAAACAATATTTGAACAAGCTAAAGTACTTCAGAAAGTAAATCATGCTATCATGATATAAGGAGATATTGGATTGTTAATATCACCGTCGTTCAAAGTCGTTCTTCAATTGGCCTCAAAGAGATTGATTCACTTGCAAAATACAGTTCATTGGCGTTTTCGTGAATGAAGCCATATTTTATAATGCACTGCAGCCTGAATTGATCTGCTATCACCTGTCTGATAACATTATTAGTTATACGGTTTCTTGCCGGGGTATATGACGATTTATTCCCGGCTGGAAAAATGATGTCACCCGAGCCGTAGGCGAGGGTTGACATCATTTTTCTGTCGGGAATAAATCGTCATATACCCAGGCAAAAAACCGTATTACGAATTTATTTTACTTCAAAGTCTTGGGGCTAAATATCTGTCTATTGCCTAGTTTAGGCGTTCGCATAAACCGATTTCTTTTAAACCACCAATATCCCTAAATGCGCCCCTATGAAAAGTAAACATGTACAAAGCGACGTCATATGTAGTTGTGACGTCACACTACTACACTCTGCGCTATTGTGATATGGAAGCGTTTGTTGGCTGAAACTGCGAGAAACTAGGCACTTTAAATGGACAGATTTGTACAAATTTAAGGTATTTATTGACATCTATATCATTTTTTATTTGCACATTATTAACTGACATCCTTTTCAACTGTATCCTAGTTTGTATATTCGGGTCGTGTTATCAGCGAAGCGAGAGAAACATGGCTGCCATTACCGTTTCGATTTTTTGTCTATGTTCATGTTGAGGCGCCTTAAGGTAACATTAGAGGTAATACCGGAGCGGCCGTAGCTATCAATGTTTGTCAGGTCAGCATTAACCAATGAAAATGCTAGAATTTTCTTTGCAGTATAATTAAATATGGTATTAGGCAGCCTATTTTTAGAAACAGTTTGCATACACTTTTATCTGTATTTCTTTGATTTTTATGAGTTTTTTTTTAATAATAATGCGCTGGAAAATGATTGCATGATAAATAGAATAACATGTTAGTGTCTTAAAATGTTATCTGGTTTCGGCCGCAAGACATAATCAAGACTCGATTAAGCCTCGTCATGATAAATTCCCCCAATCTCGACCAGATAACATTGATTTTGTAAGACACCAACATGTTATTCACTATATCTAGACAAATCACTGCTTTAGCGGCTTCAAACGCTTTTGAGCGATATAGCAAAATTATGTAACAAACTTAAACCGTGGTTATATCTTTGCTGTAATTGAAAGTATCTTCATAAAACTTGGTATGACTGTTCACCATCGAATGAGCTATCCAGACTTTCAAGGGGGGAGGGGGGTAACTCTGAAAGCATTTTGTTGGGGTTATGGGCCTGTTTTGACTTAGGTTTTTTGTATTATCCAGTACCTGTAGCCGAACGTTAGCACCCGTGGGCGGTGCTCTTGTTGTCTTCATTTGAATATATGACATTTTCGTCGTCCTTGGATCCTTGACCTGAGCAAAGAGTGCGATTTGATTCAAAGGAAGTCTTTATTTCAATACTCTGTTGTCGCAATCTTGTAGATCCTTTCCTAAATATTCAAAGATATAAGGAGATTCTACTAAAAAAACCTTCTCGAGTTCCATAGGTAAAAAAGAAATAATCTGGGAGAAAAAAATAACAAAGGGTGATAACTCTGTCGTCTTTGTAAACACGCAGGGTTACTTCGACAAATCAGACAGAGATCAGGTCATAATCAAAGAATGTTGCGGCCGTCGATGACTTCTTTCCCTGAGATTGACAAATATAAATATTTTTTAGACTCTAGATTAAGCGCTTTTCCTGCAATATCATCGGATTTAATCTGCCACTTTAACACTTTCATGTTTAATTCCTGCTTTTTACGTGCCTATGATTTTATGATTGAGAAAACATTGTGAAAAAAGAAGAAATTGCTTATGACAAGCTATTTCTTCTTTTTCCACACCATTTTCTACCCTACTGAATGGTTATTTTTCAAATTAAATCCACTTTAAATTTTCGTCTGCAAAACCTTTGAATTTGAGCAGGTCCAAAATTTTGAAAAACAGGAAAGTGTTAAAAAGATCACGGTAAAAAATGCAAGCCAAATTGTACATAGACATTACAGAGATAATATGTAATGTCAGAGGAAATATTAATGGCGAAGACATTTTGTTTCTAAGGTCTTAGTCTCAAAACGATAACATTGTTCGAGCCCGATCGATTTTACTGAATGCAAATCGTGAATCGGGGAAACAACTGTCTTCTTGGAAAGCTGGACGGTGATTTACATGTATTCATGCCAATTTAAACGAACAACATGTATAGTAAATTACATTAGCGTTTGAACTGCTGTCGAAATTACAAGAATGTATGTGGTAGAAGCACGATCCTTTGAGATGTTATTTTCGCATTTCTGTTTTCTTCACTTAGTCGATTCGGCGGTTTAAAGTACATCACTGTCGACAGTGCCTAAATTTAAGGTAGTCTGTCCTCAAATATAAAATTTCGAAATCGGAAAGACCGGCGATTGCTTGGATGATGTCCTTTTCCATTTAGCTTTGCCAGCAAAAAAATAATAATGCAATATTTTTTTATTGATAACGTCAATCCCCTCCTTTCATGTCTAAAGGGCCTTTACATCGTAAAGGCACTTATGTTATTTAAGTACTGCCGTGACGATAACGTTATAACGTAAATCTTAGTAAAACCGATACATAACGATGTCTTCCGAAGCTGCCAGACATCGAACCGATTTCTATATTTTTTCATCAGGGTTGGACTACCTTAATATGCACAGTGCGACTTCCGTGTTTCGATGTATCTTTTAAGGTAGTGGTCCCGTAAAAGCTACGCAATATTTTTTGGGAAATAATCTTTAACAGTATTAACCAAGGTTTCCAAATGATTTCCATTAGGAAACCTCGGGTAACATTGTGAAAGATCTTGGGTTTCGAAATGTTGCGGTACTATTACGGGTCTACTTCCTTAATTGCTTTTAATCTAATCTCAGACTGATGAAGTCATCAATTCCAATTCACTTAGACTATACTTAGCAAATCTTCACTCTAGTTGCTACAGTAAACAACTATGTGGAGTTGAAAGGGTGAAAGGATTTCGGAATGAAATTAAATGCGTATGATTAGCGAGTTGTAAATGAAATTAAAGTAGGATAATGCAATGTCGCTAATTTTGTTCAAGATTAACAAAAAATAGCATATTTATAACCTCCCTTTAATAAAATATACAAAAAAACTATAAATTTCTACATAGGTTTTTACGAACCAATCAGATACTTTTCGAGTTCAATTAAGTCAAAGAAACCATGGATCTTTTCTAGCATTTTTTTTATTATTATTTTGAATATATAGTTGTTGATCATATATTTATCAGTTATTTCGGAGCGTTTTTGAGGGGTTTGAATGAATGTTTTGAATGAATTAATGGATCTTTGAATGGGCGTTTATGAATGGTTTTGATCGGAACGTGAGTCAAATTCACAATGTTCTTAACTGAAAGTCTGCTCTTGTTATGTACAGTGAGTCAGTGCTGGACACAATGTTAAATTGTGAATGGTCTCGCGTAAAAGGTTCATCTTGAAACTCCGAAAAATAGACATTGATAATCTCTTCGTAAAAATAAGCAAAGTAATTAAGGCGACACAGTCTGATTACGATCGACACTTTACGCACTACCCAGATGGTCCCTTCTCGGACTGGTCATATTTTATTTAAATTTTTATGACCCGAAATGCAAAAGGACACCATTTGGATGTTTTGATAAAAGGAATGTTGAAAAAGAGAACGAGCCTAGGTAAACCAAAATCATCGAGATGGATTTCAATTTCACGATGTAACTTATTGTATTCAATAAGTCGGATAAGTGAGTTTAGTATGAAAATAAGGGGGTAATATACTATCGCTAATTTCGATCGATATGTACGAAATTGTCGACATTTATTACCTCCCTTTCATAAAATTTACATAAAAGATCTTTACATAGATTTCTATGTTATCCCTAACCAACCAGAAGCATCAAAATACAAGCAATTCACGGATTGTTTGAAGCAATTTGAAAGTAGTGGTTGAGCTTCATTTCATAATAAATTTGTAACGTAATTTAATGGTTGGGTGTGCGCACCGACTGAGTGAGTGGTTGAGAATGTTTTTTGATCGGCGAGGGTTTCTATTTCAAAATTATCCTTACTGTATTGGGACATCGTCCGCAGGCCTCTTGAGATGACGGGAACTATCCACGAACAGTCAGTACAAACCAATAAACGTCAAACACACTTCCAGTAACGACACAAATAGAGGGCGCTGCGAAGAATTATTGTCAGGACGATGTCTTCATTGTTCTGCGGATTCGTAAAATATATCGTCAATGGGCGACCAAAATAATTATGCTGGTGTAACGGGGTTTCGGCCGATCACTGGCGAAAACGTGTTTGCGAAACAAAATATAGAACGCGTATAGTCGCCGACTTGTGCGACTGTCCATCAGGCCGAAGCCATATTTTCTAAACCTTTCTGCCAAATTGGATGATATAACTATCCATGAAAATTTCCGAGACATTACTTTTGAAGTAAGTTAAATTCGAGTCTCTGTCACTGAATAATGATATTAAAGTTTTAATTATATAAATATACTCAGAATGTGATGAAATTTCATATTTGAGAAACTTTTGACCATAAACTTTTAGAATAGAAATGTGTCCATAAAAACTCGTCATTGGATACAGGGGATTAATGTTTGTTCGCTGTTTGTCAACTCTTCAATTGTCCAAACAAACTACACTGGCCACAATTTTGATTGATATAATCCGTTTGGCTTCCATATGGACCAACCTTTTCATCAATAACCTAAAATTGCGTCTGAAGGAAGGATCTGTATGTGGTAAAACCTTAATGTCAGCTTAATACCACTCCAAAAATATTTTTTGAATGTAAAATGGTTTCAAAATAATGATTTTGTCTATCTAATTAATGTTAATATTTTCTCATATTACACTCTAAAACAAAAGTGCTCTTTGATATTAGTTATATATTGTAGCCGTATTTTTTAATCACGTTTACTACCATGAGCTGGTAATTCCGTTCAAATGAATGTCGTCTCTGCGCATGTATATTTCAGTTATTTTTAAATTATTACATCATCTCTCGCTGCCCTCGGACTTTCATATGAACTCCCCCCAAGAGGATTCGGATTCTTCTTAGGCTTGTGCACAGCTTGTAACGAGGCTCTTCTGTTTGTATCTAATGCAAAATAATATGTTAAGGTCCAGGTCATTTAAAAATATGCATTGACCATCATTTTGTACTTTTACAGTTAGTTACATAGTGAAATTGACATTCATCTCAATCAAAACCATTCTAAATCATCACAGGACAAAAATATTTTACAGTCACATAAAACTCGACCAACGTGACGATGTCTTATTTCTTTTCCAGTGATGATACAGATTGTTCATTATAGAGTGCTGAAGATACGCCGGCGAAACGTCGTCGACTAGTCGGCGATGTATCGCTGACTAGTCGCCGATACCAGACGGAAGTGAAGGGGTCAGAGAAGACGTCTGCGATGTGTAAAAATTCGGTCAGAGCGCGGCCGATGATCGGCCGTAGCCAGGTCGATTGCCTGCGATAAGTTGTCGATACAATATTGTCTTCCACAAATCTAAAAGACGTCGCCGACTAAAGAGCAGGTTTTAAACTTGACGATAAAACTTACTGACGCGTCGTCGAATTCAAATTATTCCACTATTGAATTGGCCATTGCACAGTTTAGTCGCCAACCAGTCGTCGATTTTGTTACCGATTCTACAAAGTGACGTCGTCGGAGGGTTTATGTGACACTAGCTTTATGGGTTGCAGTGGGAATTGGGGCGGGGGTGAGAAAAGGGGAACAGCAAAATGGGAACCAACAATTTTACATAGATTTCTTTGTCGAAGGACAGCGAGACCCATCAATTGATGTAACGTAGTGGCGGTTTTCTGTTTAAAGATAGACCACTTAGAAATAACTTCATGTCATTGATTGCTAGACAAGTTTCTCTAACAATCTTCATACGTCTGTTTTGCGGATAATTGGAGCAAGAAAGGACTCTCAAATAACCATTGGCGACTAATGAATTACGTATGAGTTGATGCAACGACAAACTCAAATCATCCGCTTTTTTGTAATGATATTTTTTTTTATTCAGCCCTGTATTCTGGATAGGGAAAAGCGATAGTTAGTAACATTGTGACATCTACCCTCATCACTATCAAAACCGTTCCAAATCACTAGCTCAGCGATACATTCATTCATAAAAATAGCAACTCACACCATAACGAAGCGCTTTAACCCTTTGCTGTTTAATCCCTGCTTTTAACGTGCCTGTGATTTTATTATTGAGAAAACATTGTGAAAAAAAAGAAGAAATTGCTGCTGACACACTATTTTCTACCCTACTGAATGGTTATTTTTCAAATTGAATCCCCTTTTAATTTTCGTCTGCAAAACCTTTGAATTTTGAGAGGTCCAAAATTTTGTAAAACAGGAAAGTGTTAAATCGATAAATCCACTTCCAGATCGTTCAAAACGGGCAACATTTTATTCTAATTGATCAAATAATTCTACCATCGTATTAGTTGCTGTTAGTTAAAGGGACCGATTGGTCCATGAAGACAAGCAAACAGAAGTACGTGTTTTTAAGGAAGGTAATAAAATTTAATTTAGCGTTATTATATTTCCTACCATTATTTCTATTCAAAATTCGCTCCTCCCACCCATTCAATATCATTTAAAGTTTATTCACAAGGTTAATTTTATAATTTCATCAACTATATTTGGCACCTAAGAGATGGTACATGAACCCTGATTTGAAGATTTCACTCGTATCCATTTAGTGTTTCAAGATAAATGTGTCCCCAAACGTTTCGCTATACTGACCGGTTATTTCTTATTCCTCTTTACACAGTGGATTGAAAACGTGTTAAAGTAAAGTGTCATATATCGCTCTTAAGCTTCACTGGGCCGTTAGTGTGGAAAAAAGCTTTTAGCTTAAAGTGGCATCCGGGAACTAAATTCTAGCCTGACTCCCATGCTGTCAGTGAGTGTTAAATCCAATAAGGTACACCACTCGTGTTTTACTTTTTCATCGTATATTCTTATCAAACTACCTCCTATATTCTCAAAAAAACTGACACTGATCACGATAATAGACGTATAAAAAATCAAGCCAATAGAAAAGAAGAATTAGCTGATTGTTTTAACATGAAATGTTCGTCAGAACGATTTTATGATGTGTTTGAATGATCTTAGAGCGTTTTTGAATAGTATGAGTGAAGGTTTGGAATAAATGAATGGCGCCCTGGGCGGGTGATTTGGAATGTTTTTGATCGAGATGAGTTTCTATTTCACAATGTTCATGATGTTACTAACCGTACGGGAGATGACGCAAGAAAACAGATCGACTCAACAGAGGGCTCTAACTCCCCTGTGTTTGAGATGAAAACGTTCACAGATCGATTATAAGTATTGCTAATTTTATTCATCGTGAACAAAATTAGCGACATTAGTTAACCTCCATTTATTTCCCTCAAAATTCACCCATCGCACTCATTTAATTTCATTTCTAAATTATTCCAGTTATTCACCTTGTTAATTTCATAATTGTGTTAACTGTTACTGGCTTTTCCCGTGTTCAAAGGTATGATCAACAGCTACGGCTTCAAGCGTTTCGGACAAACCGGGCACCCTCAACATGAAACAATCAAAGGGAATTAACAAGTATAAAACTTTAATTCTCATTGATGAAAGTTACCTTCTCATTAGGCGCCAGGATACTAGGGCGGTGTCCTCTCTAAATAGGCACCGATGAGATTCATTCTGATTCAAAGAAACCAGTAAAGTTATGCATGTAGTATGAAGGTCGAAACCATCTATGTTTTTCGGGATTTTTTCCTAGATATCCCTTTTTCTTTAATGCTTTTCGGTGGTTTATCGAGAAATAACGGTAAATTATCACTTGATAATCTCACCGCAAAAGCAGTGAAATTAGCAAAAAATTATACCCTGCTTTTGTGCATTTCATCCTATCTGACGTCATCTATGCGAGGCGAAATAAGTGACGTCACAATGAACGTTGCATAGCAATCACGTGCAAAATGACGCGCTTTACGAAAATATGTCCTAGAATCTTCACATTTTGTCTCATTTTTCGCATTTAAGAAATAGAATAATCGTTTGTTTTCGTGTAAGATCGATAAATATTTCATTTCGTGAAAAACAAAAGCTATATTTTCATTCGCGGCTCTGCCACTCGTTAAAATATAGCTTTTGTTGTTCACTCAATGAAATATAAATCGATCTTACTATGAAACAAACGATTATCCTCTATATCTCACAGAAGAATCTGATAAAAGCGTGCAATAACTTGATCGAATTGAAAGTAATATGGTTCGTTTTGAACGATTTCGAGGTGTTTTCGAACGATTCGATGGCTCAGCGCGAAACAGTTGTAACTCCCCTATAAACAAATATGGAGTTACAACCGTTTAGCGCTGAGCCATCGTTTTCGGAACGGTTTTGAATGGTATGATGAGAGTGTTTTGAATGCATTGACTGAAGCGCTGTGAAGCAATTTAGAATGGTTTTGATTAAGGTGAATGCCATTTTCACGCATTTTCTAACTGTAGAAGTTCTAATCATTGCAAGCTTTCCGGGATAAAGTAGGTGGATGATTGTATGAATATTTATTAATGTTTTTATACCATTTGAAAAAAAAATACTAGAGAATGCTGTGCCATTAAAGCACGTAAATGCGATAGTTTCGTAGGTTGGATCAAAATGACCAAAGGTTTGTTTGACACAAAATTAAACACTTGGAAGTAAATTCACCATAACATACATTAAAAGTGAATACATGTAGATGATATAAATGAATGTTAATTGAAACTCACAAAATATAAGTGGATAAATATCTTCATAAAATGTTAACAGGACAATAAATTTAAACGACGTAAACGGCTTTCGTGAAAAAAGCTGGTCGCCGAGAGCTTTGGTGTCGGTTTCTTGTTTCTTTCCTTGGCCAATAGATTCTACTACATATAATACAGTTGGCTAGAGCAAAAACGTTGGGTCTTATTTGGGCTCTTCAAACTTCTTTCCCAAACAATCAAATACAAAAAAAGCTAAAATCGGTCAATCTTAATCGTTTTAAAATAAATAAATAAATAAAAAGATGAATTTAAAGAAATAAAGAAGAAAACATATATAAAGTATATAAAAAAAACATATGAATAAATGGAAATGAATTCATTTCAGTAAAAAGTAAAAAACACCCACTCGACATATCAAGCCTCAGTTCGTCAAGCGAGAACCTATTAACGTCAATTCATCATGCAGACCGACACGTCATGTACATGTCTATTTATAATTTATTCATGAGGCAGCCAGGGGCAATGAAAGCGACAAAACATGGGCCTGTCATTAAATTATCGCTTTAAAGTTAAAAGAATGGGTCAGAACGCTGAGGTTATTGTCAATGACATTTAATATCGGGCTCCCTTTTTTCGTCCTCACCTACATGCATAGTGCGGTTTCATTGACCCGAATATGACTCCTGCTATTTAGATGAATAAAAATATGATTATTCCTACTCGGCTTTGTACGTGCTCTCATTGGAAGGAATAGCAAAAATTATTGAATGTTATACATATTTTGATTATTGATAAAATATTTCGGTAATTGTTGATTAAGCTTTTTTCCATAGATGTCAAATTCTGGTCAAATAAACCAATGTATAAGCACGTATTACTCAATGTGATTGAGACAATCTGTAAGGATGTAAAAGATTAAAACGTCATCAATGCGGTATTTGCCATTTCAAAGTTAGTAAGCCAAGGGCACGCGTCATTTTTTGATGTTCGATATGACGGTTCAGGTGTCGAAGGTATATACATCCGGGAAACAATAGAGTTCTACTGTACCCATGGAAAACCAAAACGATACGTTAAAAGAATAATATATGCTAAAGGTCTTCAAATGAAAGCAGATATCTTCTTTTTAAATGGTTTAAAAGGTTATTTTTTTTCTTTATTTTTCTTATTGGGGGGAGGGGGAATTTAGAGAGTTTCTGAATGATAACACTTAAAGAACTGGAACCGTCTCATCAACGTTGGATCTGTAGCTGTCAGGGATCAACATCAGTACAATATCTTAAACACACATAACACACTATAGGTCTTCAGTTTTGGTTATATTTGTATGGAAATAGTATTTATTCAATGGATGAAGCGATTCGGAAATTACGTAGATTGTTGTGTTGAGTATTTTGAAAAATGTTGACTTTTAACGGTAATTGTCAATACCGTGGCGTCATATTGATGTCGTAACCATGCGCCGGTACCAAATGACTACATGATTAAAGATGGTTGATACAGCTGACCAACTGGTTGGATTTACACGATAAACAGAAAAATGTCGCAACTTAATAACAGTGTGGTTTTCTGTTTAAAATCTGTAAAATTTGAATTTATGTAGCGTAAGACAACGTAATTTTTATTCACCCCCGTGCTTTGAGGTCACATTCATGGTCCAACTGTCTTGAAACTTGAATGTTTGCTAGAAATCTCTGTGGGAGAGTGGGTAATGTTAAGTCAAAAGATGAGGTCAATGGGTAAAAAAGCCTTGTTTCCACATTTTTATGGCTCAAACATCTTGGAACATAGTAAGAATGTTTGTCCTGCTATCTTACAGTTAGTTACATCGTGAAATTGATATTAATCTAAATCAAAACCATTCTTAATCGCTCACTCAGCGCTCCATTCATTCATTCCAAACACTCACTCAAACCATTCAAAAACACTAAAACCGATTGAAAAACATAGAATCAACAACGTCATTCAAAATTCAAGGGAAAAATCACTATTTTATTGACATAATTCAAATTGTAAGCATTTCATAGGTTCTTGAAGAACTAGGACGATTTATTTTGAACTTGAATGCATATTTTATTAAAGGGAGGTAATTAATATCGCAAATTTTGTTCATCAAGAACAAAATTTGCGATATTGAATTACCTCCCATTAAATTCACTCAACACTCGCTCCACACACTCATTAAATTTCATTCCAAAATAATTCCAAAAGCATTCACCCTGTCAATTTCACGATGTTGTTAACTGTGGTTGTATCAAGTTGGACAAAATAAGCGATATTTATTACCTTCCTTCAAAGAAAAACTACGAACTTTCAAATTTGTGTGTCTTCACTTACCGATAAGACATTTTTTAAAAAGCCCCCACTACCAAATTAAACCATGGAAAGATTTGATCGATTTGAATGAAATTTCGATTGTTTTTTTTTTTTTTTTTTTTTTTTTTTAATTTTAGAGCGTTTTGAATGGTTTAAGTGAATGATTGGAATGAATTGAGCGCTGAGCGAGCGATTTAGAATTGTTTTGATCGAGGTAAATGTCCATTTCACGATGTTATCATCTGTAGTATTGTCATGTCTGCGAAGCAACCGTGCATTTCTATACGATGACTTTGTAAATGTAGTAGCCCATTCGGAACACCACTCGGCCAATCTCACGATCAACCTCATATGTACATAGACGGACTATTTTTAAAAATTACGAGAAAACCTTGGAAAAACTTGATGACGTCAGTTAAAATGGCGTTTGCTCTCGAAACTTTGAGTGAAAACATTCGACGTCGCCAACGCTACTTGATTAAGTCACTGACGTGAAACCATCGTATCCTTATATAAATACATGTAAATTCTAAAATGACGGCTGAAAATTCTTAATTTTTGAGAATGATTCGTCATTCTCAAAAATTAAGATTTTCCAGCCGTTATTTACTGTAAAAGATATAAATCCGAAGATAGCGCCGGTTGTTTCCAGGCTAAATTTTTACACTATTTCCGCCTAACAAAATGCACGATTTTGTTACATACCCATCCGCCTTACATACATCCGAGGTCTGTTGCAGTTTACGGAAATGGCCGAGTGATGTTCCGAATGTGTAGTAGCCGTGTGATGCATTAAAAGTAATTGCTGGCGTTCCATTTGCATTAGAAATGATATACTGTACTTATGAAATATAGAAACGCTTACTGAAAAGCTAAAGCGCCTGTAAAACACCATACCCAGACGATATTTGCATGATTTATGTAGCACTGCCTTCAGGATGACAAAACTTGGTCAACTTTTTTCAAATTATACCCCAGTTACCCCTTATCACGTAACTTTATGTGCAAAGCGGGGCATAAATTGTAAACAGTTGTCACCGTTTTGTCATCCTGAACGCAAGGGTAGGTTTTGCCAGAAGACTACTGTTGCTGATGTGAAATGTAAGCAGAAAATTTGTATTAGAAAAATCTTATTATCAGGACCATTACTCGTACACATGAGTTTTCGAGTCTATTTTGTTTAATTAAACTACTTAACTTTAGGTAGGGGTAAAAACTAGAATTACATTCATTCAATTTCCAACAAATGTGTCCCATCTACAATCAAAATGCTTGGCTTTTTTTAACAAAAACTTGAGCTATTGTTATCAACTTGACGTCATTAGCACGACAGTGTCCGTAGGCGTTAGGGTAGTTAACTTTAACCTGGTCGTGTCCATGTTGTTATTGAAGACTTTTTTTTAAAAACTTGGCACGTGTGTTTATTATAACAAAATTATTCGGAATAGCAAAACTTTGAGAGCATTTTTGTAAGGATTAAGTCCCATTCTTACTTAGACTATTTATTTTATCAAGCACTTGCAGCTGATTGTTGGCATTCGCACATGATTCTCTTGTTGGTTTTATAACATTATTTGCCTGAAAAAGATTATATATAACTTATTTGAGCAAGAAAAAAAATTTCCAAGAAAAATACATGGGCTTCCATTTTAAAGCCTACAGTTAACAACATCGTGAAATTGACAAAGTGATTGATTTTTGGATGATTTGGGAATGAAATTGCATGAGTGCGATGAGTGAGTTTTGAGTGAAATTAAAGAGAGGTTATCCAATATCGCAAACTTTATTCGGTATGAACAAAATTAGCGATGTGTATAACATTACTTCAATAAAATACGCGTACAAGTTCTATGAATAGACTCATATTTCCTCAAGAAACAACCAGACGCTACAATTCCAAGTATGTCAGTGAAATCGCGATGTTTTTCTAGCTTAATTTGTTTTGAAAGTAATTGTTGACTTTATCCTAATTAGTCATTTTGGAGCGTTTAGAACGATTTAAGCGTTTTGAATTAATGATCAGGCGGTTCGGTTGAAGTCTTTTGGTTACACTACCTCTGGGTTTCCTGCGCTAGCGTGTCATTATATGTGTAAATTATTTGATCCTCCATAGGAATTGAAATCGATGCATGGCGCGCATGCGTAGGAAACTTCTACGTGAAAACACATGGCTGCAATGCGCGTTTTAGATTCACGATAAAATTACCCTTCATTCTGCATTGTCTTATGCACTTCGTAACTCATTCCATGTCCATCTTGCAACTAACTAAGTTACTGATTATTTACTGTTTTATCACTTTATTATTAATATTAGCAGGTGACATTGAGACTAACCCTGGACCGCAGACGACATCAAGCCATGATTCTATTTCTATTTTACACTTGAACATTCGCAGTATTCGCAACAAAATAGACTACATTTCTGATCATCTAACTGATTTCGACATTCTGTGTTTCACAGAAACCCACTTAGACTATAACATAGACGACTCTGATCTGATGTTTGAATCTCACGACAGTACGGTTTACAGACAGGACCGTACTACTCACTCTGGTGGACTCATAGTGTACGTACCAAACGCCCTTTCATCAAAAAGACGAGTCGACTTAGAGTTACCATCTATTCACGCTATTTGGATTGAAATCAAACATCGCTCTTCATCTTTTCTACTCTGCAATACCTACCGACCTCCAGGTACTCCTGTAGCTTTCTGGGAAAACTTCAATATCATGATTGAAAAGGCATCCGAGTCAAACAAAAACCTTATTTTTGTTGGAGATCTCAACCAAAACCTTATGGACGACAATGAATTTCACCTCTCTATTATAATGTCTCTTAACACATTGACCAACGTCATTACAAAACCAACAAGAGTAACAAGAACATCTTCGACTTTACTTGACCCAATACTTGTCACTGACTCTATTGATGTTATACACGCAGATACAGTAGACGTTGACTATAGTATCAGTGACCACAAGGCAACACTTGAACTTACCAGTTTCAAATATTTACCATCAATATGCTCAAAAAGAACAGTCTGGTATTATAATCGTGCGGACTACGACAGACTAAATAATTTGATAGCTTCAGAAAACTGGAACTTTATACTTAATACGGATATAAACGATGCTTGCGACCGTTTTACTAAACGATTATATGAATTAATGTCAATATGTATCCCATCAAAAGAAATAACCATTCGTCCAAATGACAAACCATGGTACGACTCCGAAATAAGACGACTAAGCAGACAACGTGACAGACAAAGGAAGATTGCAATAACTAGACAACGACAGGTCGACTGGAATAAATATAAATTTCTAAGAAATAAAGTAAATAACTACATCAAATGTGCAAAGCAACGCTATCTTAGTCTAATCGATGAAAATCTCTCCAATATTCGCCAAGAAAACCCTAAAAAATATTGGAAATATCTCCGTAATCTGGTTAATTCCAACAAAAAATCAGTTTCAATACCGGTTCTGAAAACAATAGAAAATGGCCAGGAAGTAGTTCATGATTCCGATTCTGAAAAGGCAGAACGTCCTAATGAATATTTTACATTGATCTCACACATCGATGATTCTTTGGCAAACTTACCAGTTTTTGAAGAAAAATCCAATAGCAAATTAGAACATATTCAAATAACATCAACAGAAATAGAAAATATCATTAATACACTATGTATCAATAAAGCTATCGGTGCCGATTTGATAAGCCATAGGCTACTTAAAAATGTTAAAAACAGTATCTCGCATCCGCTTTGTTTATTGTTCAATAAGTCTCTAACTGACAATGCATTTCCAAATAAATGGAAAGAGTCAATAATTAACCCCTTATTTAAAAAGGGAGATAAATCTTCAGTAAACAACTACAGACCTATCTCCCTCCTTAGTTGCTTAGGGAAACTTATGGAACGATGTGTTTATAAACACGTTTACAATCACCTTTTATTTAATAAATTGATATACAACAAACAATCCGGATTTCTCAGCGGACATTCCACTGTACACCAATTGCTCGAGATATATCACCAAATTGTCTCGTCTTTAGATTCTAAACAACACCTCTGTATGGTATTTTGTGATATATCAAAAGCATTTGATAGAGTTTGGCATAAAGGTCTCATCTTTAAATTACGACAACTTTGAATTAAAGGTTCCCTTTTAAACTGGTTTACAGATTATTTAAAGAACAGAAAACAATCAGTTATCGTAAATACTGCAACGTCCAGGTCAAAGCCAACAAACGCTGGGGTACCGCAAGGCTCTGTGTTGGGACCTCTGTTGTTCTTGGTATATGTAAATGATATATCAGACAATCTTTTGAGCATTTCAAGGCTATTTGCCGACGACACTTCGTTGGCGTGTGAAGCTACACATATCCCTGATATTCATGGTATTTTAAATCATGACCTTATTATGGTATCTCAATGGGCAAAACTATGGCTGGTCAATTTCAATCCTTCAAAAACAGTCGCTATGTTCTTCAATAACAAAAATGCCCAACCCCCTGATCTTTTCTTCGATGATGTCCAGGTTCAATTTGTTGAAAGCCATAAACATCTTGGTCTTACATTGAGCAACAATGGAAAATGGCATGAGCATATAAATAACCTATCAAATTCAGCTTAGAAGATTCTTGGAATGATGAGGAATCTTAAATTTAGACTAAAAAGAGAATCTTTAAACCAAATATACTTTTCATTTCTACGACCTACGTTAGAATATGCGTCTTCGGTATGGGATAATTGCACATTAAAAGAAAAAGATACATTAGAGAAAATTCAAATTGAAGCAGCACGCATAGTAACTGGTCTTACTCGGTCAGTTTCGTTAAATAATTTATACGTAGAAATAGGTTGGCTAACCCTCGATGACAGAAGGAAATATCAAAAATCAATTCTTATCTTCAAAATAATAAATGGACTTGCACCTGATTATCTTCAAAATATTTTCCCTCGGACAGTTGATAACAGGACAAATTACGCTCTTAGAAATGCAAATCAAATCGACTTAGTCGCTTGTCGCACTGACCTCTATGCAAAATCATTCATTCCGTCTGCTGTATCATTATGGAACGAGCTTCCTGATAATTTAAAGTCCTTAACATCATTATCACTTTTTAAATCGCGCATATTACAAAGATTCTCAGTCTCAAAGGTACCTGCATATTACTTTGTGGGTGATAGAAAATTAGCAATTATACATACGAGAATACGTAATAAATGTAGTGACCTGAGATCGGATCTTTACGCGAACCATATATCCCTAGATTCTAAATGTAGGTGTGGAAACCAATCTGAAGATGCCGAACATTTTCTTTTTCAATGTTCTCTTTACACAGCATCAAGAGTAAAAATGTTCCATAGTTTATATAAATTTCATCCTCTTAGTGTAAAAACCCTACTCTTTGGATCATCAGACCTTAGTATAGAAGACAACTCCTTCATATTTACATCTGTGCAAATCCACATAAAAGAGACAAAAAGGTTCTTTTAATGGTACATTGCAGCCTCGTATAACATTTGTCCTGAACCAAATCTTTGACGCCGAAATGCGTGATTGGCAAACAGTAGCTCTCCGACAACTCGACTCCCCCCCCCCCCCTATTATTTATTTGTTTCTTTTTTCTCTTGGAATATATATTGCCATATCTACTGTATTGATCTCATGGCCGTAACGCGTTTTGTCTTCAAAACTTTTTTTGAATTACATAGCTATTGAATTTGTTAAATGGAGGCATTTTTTCTATGTAAATAGCCAAACGGGAATGGTCGTATCTAAGTTGTTCGAACTTGTGACCAAACCCCTTTGCCTAAGATAATATATGTACATGTACACACGTGATGATTCTGTATGTTTGTAAAAAAATGGCAATAAAATATGTTTAAACTAATTAATGATTGGAACACTGGGTGAGCGATTTAGAATGGTTTTGATTGAGATGTGAATGTCAATTTTAAGATGTTACTGACTGTAGCAAAAGTTTAGAAGTATTCATTACTCTAATGATATTAAACAAGAATGATTTGAAAACGAATACTGAAATACATGGATATCGTGCGCTACTTTCAAAGTTTCCGGATCTGTTACCTACTTTGTCAGTAGGCCATTTCTACCTTTTTAATGATCTACAATTAGTTATGTATTCAGATAAACGTGTATTGTTACTTAACTCCTGCCAGATGACATGGTTACAGCTCAATCATGACATGTAAACAATGAAATCAACACAAATTGTGGTAAATTTATGGCCGGCCTGTCAATCAAACTGTCCGCACGTGACAGGACACGGTGACTGACCAACGACTTGGTCTTTCTGCTGTAGACGGGGAACCTAGCCGCATATGGACGAGAGCTGATATCCAGAATAAAGTTGTTACGTATATTTTACATACTGCCAAGGTAAGAGGCTTTTTTAAAACATGTTATTTCTTAACTTGATGAAGACAGTGTTTTTTTGTTTTGGTTTCATGTAGAGAACAGTTATTAGGCGTTTCGTCTTATAACTAAATTTAACAAAAAGAAATACAATAACAACGCTATAAACAGCATCAACAAGATTAGCTGCGTTCCTATGATTCAATAGTACAGTTAACAACATCGTGAAATCAACATTCATCTCGACCAATACCATTCCTAAGCATTCACTCAAAACTCACTTCACAAACTCATTCAGTTTCTTTCAAAAATTATTCTAAAAACATTCACCTTGTCAACTCCACGATGTTGGTAACTGTATATGCTTAAGAAATCGAGTATTCCTTGCATTTCGAGGGGTTATTGCAAAACTAGGAATGTGCGCAAATACTTATAAACCTTTGAAATATTCTCTCGTAAAAAAGATTCGTTAGTATCGGACATTCTTTTAAATAACATTACAAATTAATTTCAGATCTCTGTTCGAATCGTTTAAAAATGAAAAAAAAAGTTCTCTTAATAGAGAATAAAATGAACATAAAGATACATGTAAAAATCAATCGCGCATAACAATGTTTCCTTTCTTAAATGCGAGTCACTTCTTCGCGTATTTTGTTTACAACACATTAATTGCTATGATTTTCATTTATCTGTTTGATTTGCTACTTCCTTAACATGTGGTTTTATTATCAATGACAATACAATATTTTAACGACAGGTTTAGTCCAGTCATCAACAGTCGAAAAATCATTTTAGGTTCTAATTGCTATTATCATTGGTTTTTGGCATGGCAGGGTAATGTTTCGCTACATTTAAAGTTGGTGTGACGCAGATTTTCCGGATATAATTAGAAATATACTCTATTTTTGTAAAAAGTATTTACATATCTGTATGCATTAAAACATTAACTCTTGACGGTTTTGAAAGAAGAAAAAATGAAAAAAAATATATAAAAAAAAAAAGAAAAAAAAATATCTTTTTTATCGTCAAACCGAACGACGGAATTTGTTCCATTTACTGAGCAAGCTATTCCGTTTAATTTTACAAAACAATTATAGTCAGTCTGATAATTCTTACACTGCTTTGCACATGCTTTTATGAAAATAAATAACGCGTTGGTGATAAAGACTTATAAACTTTTGACCGAATCCGTTGTAATGAAAAGTGAATTGGCCGAATTGCATCACGATTAATCCACAGCCTATCAGGTCAAAAATATCAGACAATAAACAAGGACTTGATAAAGATCAGTGATGTGATTTCATATTTTTTGAAATATCGTTTTTAGTGAGTTTGTGTTTATTTAAACTAATTCTTTTGTAATACGTATTTTCTTGCTGTGTATATTCTGTCTGAATCATCTTAATCTAGCACAAAGATAGGGAATCTTTTTAGCTCAAATAACTGTTAAGTTTATTAGTCAACTTACCCTTTTGGTTTCCTTTTAATTCACATGGTAAACGGCACATGTATTTGTTTATTAATATAACCAAAACATCAAGTAACAATTATATGTACCATTTTACCTTAACAAGTGATAAGGAAATAGTTGTTGCGAAGTGAAATCTGTTGAGGTTTCACATTTAACATTTTTGTTACAAATAAATATGCAACTTATCATTAACGTTTGGCATTAAATTAGGAAATGTTACAATATCGAACCTTGTAAAACTACCGTTCTTTCCAAATTTGTTTTTACAAAAAAATACCTGAAAGGAGTAATTAGTGGTTTGATCTGCTTTAAGGGGTAAAAAGATGAAATTGGAAAATACATCATTTTTTTTCAACCAATCAAAACGTTTCTTGCTGATGGAGGGAACTGAAGATCAACTTAAGGAATTATTCAAAAAATAACCAAACTAACAAACTTGAAATGAATTGTTACCAATTTTTTTTCTTGGTATTTTCAGTGCACGACAACCACACTATGAGAAATATAATACAAATATGCGTGCTATTCATTGCGGCTCATCGGTTATCAGCACAGCGTAAGTACATTTAACATATGAGCATGTGCGTGACATTTCCAACAATTTTAAATGTTCGTGACGTGTAAACACTGAGAGGTCCAGACAGCAAAAAACAGTAAAAATAAAGTTACCCGATTGTCTACAGATACTTTGAGACCTTATCTATCTACTAAGCGCATAGTGAAGACTCTGGTCAGACTGTGCAGATGCACAGGCTGGTCAGAGTCTTTACTTTGCGCATATTGGAAATTGTTGGAAATCTCACTCACATGCACATTTAAAGGTTTACGAACAAGATTAAATCGAGAACAATATTTCGGTCAGCTTTTTTGTTCTTTAATTAATACCAACTTATGAAAGATAATTCTTCGAAAATATTGATGCATTCTTTTAAACATATCGGCAGTTTTTACTAGCATCGGGTCATAAATGACATTGATTTAGTCCTTAACGACGCTCAGGACGTACAGATAGTAACAACGTAAAATTGACATTCATCTCATTCAAAACCATTCTAAATCGCTCACTCACCTAAACCACTCAAAAACGCCCCAAAATTACTAAAAATGATAAGACCAACAATTACATTTAAATTGAAAATCGCTAGAAAAATCCACGATTTGGTTCGTGAAGATAAAGAAATCTTTTAATAGAAATTGTATGCGTTTTTTTTTTTTTTTTTTTTTTTGTTTTTTAATTCAATGGGGGTAAATAAAATATCCCGAATTTTGTTAATCTTGAACAAAATTAGTGATATTGGACTTCCCCCTTTAATTTCATTCAAAACTCGCTTCACACATTCATTCTATTTCATATCCAAACCATTCCAATATCATTCAGCTTGTCAATTTCATTATGTTGTTAACTATATCAACCTTTTTTATGTCTCACAGAAAATAACACAGCGAACCTCTGCATTAAACCCTTTCTGTGTTGATATTCAAACAGAAGGACACTACAAATGTTCGTAGAAAAAAAACCAATTTTCTAATCAGAAATCTTATTTCCATTTTAATCACATCGTATGTGGTTTTATAGTTTTGTTGTTTAAACATAAATAAAGACGATTTCTGTCATTCTGGATTTAATGACAAACACACGTAATGATGTCACATCCATATATATGTTCGGATTTGATTCAAAAGACATAGCCTTTCATATAAGTAATAAACTGAACCTTTGAAACTCTAGCGTGCCGTAGCTGTACTAATGAGATGTTTGGTCACTCAAGGACTACCTTCTTTCCTTTCAGCATTTTATACAGGTAGACCTAGAGGTCGTTTAGGCGGACGATTCGGTCCGCCAGGTGGAGCAGTGTTCTCCGACAGAGGGGGATCATTTTCGTCATTCGGTGCATCGAGAAGTTTTGGTTCAGTAGGACATCCGGGCTTTAGTTCACAAAGATCATTTCGTAGTACAGGATTTACGTCCGGACCTTCCCGAATTACGTCGTCTTTAGATCGTCACGATCGTCATGGTATGATATTTGAGCCTACATGCGAAATTTCATTTCAATGAATGTCTCTTGTGCAGGGGGAGTCTGAACGTCCTCATATTGCATTAAACTATTTGTGCACAGGGACTATAGGTCTTATTGTTATTAAGATCATGAAATTGACATTCATGCCAATCAAAATCATTCTTAATCACTCACCTAGCGTTCCGTTCATTTATACCAACGCTCACCCAAACCATTCACAGACGCTCCAAATTCACGTAAAAAGATAAGATCAACAACTACATTCAAGTAGGTATAGTAAGCCGATATTCGTGATTTCACTGTAATAATTGAAACTGTAGGCGTCTGATTGGTTCTTGAAGAAATAGAAAAAAATATTTACAGAACTTATATTCATATTTCTTTAAAGGGATGTAATAAGCAAAGCAATTTGTTTAGTATTATTGGATTATCTCCTTTTATTTTCACTCAAAACTCACTCATCGCAATCATATGATACAAATCCAAAATCATTCACCTTGTCAATTTCACGATGTCGTTAGCCGAAAACAGTCTAGAAAGCGAATAATGAAGATCCTGGTCAGACTGGGCGGGTGCACAGGCTGATCTGAGTATTTATGTTACGCTCTTACGAAATTGATGATAAGGTGGCGCATAGACTCATGTACCCATTTTTTTCTGGATGTTTAATTCTACGTGTATACTAATTATTAGTGTTACTATTATGAATCAAAAACATTTTAGAAATTTTACAACTTTGCAGAAGATTTTGTGGCAGAATACATATATTTATTTAATTGTTTTCTGTGGTTTATCGAGAAATAACGTTAGAAAAACATTTTGATCAACCCGCGCTACCAGTGAAATACCAAAAATTTATGTCGTTCATTTCACCCAATCTGACGCCATCGAAGTGGAGCCAAAAAGTGACGTCATCTTAAACATTAGATAGTCATTGCGTGAAAAAATACGCGCTCCAGGAAAATTAATCTTGATTTTTTATACATTTTGTCTGATTTACGCATTAAAGAAATGGAATTACCGTCTGATTTTCGAGAAAGATTGATTGACATTTCATTTTGTAAACAACATAAGCTAGTTTTTCACTCGTGGCTTTGCCACTTGTGAAAATATAGATTTTGTTGTTCACTCGGTGAACTATCAATCGACCTTTCAGCGAAACAAACAATTATTTTCAATATGATTTCGATATACCATGTTTTATATTGTTATTTATGAATATCCATCGTGTTGTGCCAACAACAACTTTTGATTCATTTAAATCATAGGCGTATCTAGGACTCTTGGACTCAGAAGGCGACAACCAAGAAATATATAGGATAAGGCTATATGTGTACTGTGACAAAAGATGAATGCCCTCCGTCCGCTCCCTTTTTATGATTTGAATGTTGGTGAATAATCAAAACATCATAACTACAGCTTGAATAAGCTGTAGTTTCGATGTTATGATCATTCATCAACGTTATTTTACAACAGATTATTTCTTTTAGGCAATTGCGTAAATTTCGTAATGAGAATTACGCCCTTGTAAATCGCTTTCAAAATTACTTCATTGCGCCGAATAAGAGATGTTTTCTCAAACAAAAACATCAACATAATTCCATTTATATGTGGTTTAGAGCAACACCCTTCATACGCATGGCAAAAATAGATATACGAACCATATCTGAAGTAAGGGGTTGATAGATACAGAGGTAGTCGATAGATTGCACCAATAATTATTCTTCAATAATTTCATTGCATGCAGACAAAAGCCAAAAAGCTTTAAAGGCACTAAATTTATTTTATCATATCCATTGACTTAATTTTTCAGCGCAATGAATAATTGTTATTCATCCGCCCTACCATAATACTAAAAGTATTCAAGTTTACATAAAGTGTACTTTTTTCAAAATATAGCAAAATCAGACACAATATTACTTGAATGAATTTCCAATGTTAGTTGGCTTCTTTTTTTCTAAGATATTTTATAACTGCTATTTGCTATATCGTGCGAAAATGTTAATTTGCTAAGGAACAAAACATCCATATTGTTATCCATTTTTTACCTTGTAGGTAGCAGGTTCGGTTCCAGGGGGATACCATCACGAATATCTGGCGGCCATATTTCTGGCGGCCATGTTTCTGGTGGCCGTGTATCCGGTGGTTTACGAGATTTACCTGATGATGTCAGACGTGTAATCGGAAGTTCAGTTTTAGGTCGACCTGCTAGAATGGGAGAACTTGGTAAACTTTTCTTTATTAGAAGGATCATTATTAAAAATAAAATGACCGTTTTTTGCTATCGAGTTGTTGCTTTTACTTGTCAGGAATAAATGGTAAGTACCTCCATTCGCGATATGACTGAAATGTATTAATCAAAGCTGTGTTAAACCCAATTAAAACATACTTACAAACACATACTTAAGCTGTGGCGTCGACATCTTTGTTGGTCAACGACAAACGTCTAGATTTCTTTGCTTATACTGTGACGAAAGTTAAAGCTTAGAGACTAGTTCTCGAACACTCATTTTAGTTAGTTACACCTTAGGAGTTTGAAGTTCATACGCACCCAGAAGACAACCAACAAATAGTTTTTAGGATAAAGGCGATATGTGGACTGTGACAAAAGATGAAAGTCCTCCGTCCGCTCCACTTTTCTATGATTTGAGGGTTGCTGAATAATCAGAACATCGTAACTGCAGCTTGAATAAACTTTAGTTTCGATGTAATGATCATTTATCAACGGCATTTTTCGAAAGAGGGTTTTTTTCCTATTACGCACTTGCGTATTGGGAGTTACGCTCTTAGTTTCACGTCTCTGATATGGTGGTTTAAGAACATTGCCAATGCATTTTATGGCTTGGTACTCTGGGACTTACTTTTAGCCGTCCTTCTCATGAACGAAATAATTCGGCATTCCCTTTGTTTATGGTGTCAAAACATTTATAAGGGAAAGTTTGCGTTTAAAAATCGAAATATTACAAAGGTGCATGCGCACAGCAGTCTAAGTACCATCTTTTACTTTCGCAGGTTTTTGTACATTTGCAAACACATAGCTCGATAACAGAATCTCTTCCTTAAGGTAGTGGGCACGAAATAGTTCCACAACGTTTCGGAAGTCATGAACTAATGATTTCATCAGGTAACCTTTGTTATCACTGAGAAATAAATTCCGAAATCTTGCGGAACTATTTAGGTCCACTACTCTAAGGTATTTCACTTGATCTGATGTTGAAGAACATGATCGATTATGACAATTTTATTATTGTATAGATGTTGTTCCCCTTTCTCATTGATCAACTGAATTTACACAAGACGTGCAAAAGGATATTTTACATTTGTAGATTTATAAACTCTTCTCTTACTAAATGGTTTTCTCATTGTTTTCCAGACCTCCCTAGACACGGCGGTGCGGGTGCAGGAGAGGCCCACGCTAATGGGCTAATGAGAGGTTGGGATGGGAACCCACAGACCCTGGGTAACAGATTCGAACACGAGTGGTCAGACCCATTCAGAGGTCAACCCATACCACGACTACCTCATGGGTTTAATGGAAACTTTGGTGCTATACCAGGCATGCCTCCATTTGGGTAGATTTTAATACAAGGTAAATGATGGTTTTGTAAACAAAAAAAACTTTAAGAGACACATTTCATTCATCGCCGTCCTGGATGTATGCAGATAGCATCTTCTCACCTGTCTGTCCGTCCTTGTGAAGCCACTTTTGTTCATCCACTCATGTCTTGCGTTGAAGTTAATTGCACACCGAATAGAGGAAGCGATTATCCTAATGACATGCTTAAGGTAGCGGGCCCGTAATAGTTTCGCAACGTTTCAGAAGTAATGAACTTTAACAGTGTGAACCGAGGTTTCCAAATGAAAATCCTAATGAAAATTATCAGGAAATCTCGGATAACACTGTTAAGTTATTGACTTACGAAACGTTGCAGAACTAATACGGGACCGCTTCCTTAATTCAAAAGGCATTTTATATAAATTAAATTGGTTGTTTCAATTTCTTTAAACAGTTTTTTACATTTCTATCGTGAAGTATCCTTCACACTTCACACTTGTGAATTAATGGAATCCAATATGATAGTGTTTAAATGAGAAGGGGCCGGATACCTAGTCTAATAAAGTTAGAAACATCGTGAATTTGACTTTCATCTAGATCAAAACCATTCCAAATCACTACACCAGCGTTCTATTCATTCATTCTAAACACTAACTCAAACCATTCAAAAAACGCCCAAAACCAACTGAAAAAGGATAGAATCAACAACGTCAATCAAATTAAATATTGCTAAAAAAAATCTCGATTTCACTGACATAATTCAAATTGCAAGCTTCTGATAGGTTCTTGAAGAAATAGGAAGCTATTTATAGAACTTATATGCATATCTTTTTAAAGGAAGGTAACAAATATGGCTAATTTTGTTCTCTCTGATTAAACTCATTCAAAACTCGCTCCACAAACTCATTCAATTTCATTCCAAAATCATTCCAAAATTATTCACCTTTTCAAACTCACGATGTTGTTAACTGTACTAATACCTAAATGACTTAAATTTAGATATAATGAAACAATTGCCCTGTTCCTGGACAGAGCTAAATAAAGAGCCACGTATTCGTGTTTAGGTCCATATTGAAAAATATCGCCGCTTTGAGAACAATAGTTTCCACAAATACATGTGATTACCATGGTCGAATCTTAGAACGACGGTCTCGTGATCAAGAGGTCCCAAGATCGATCCCTATGGTCGATCTTTGTTCTGTCCTTGGCTCACGTGCTGGTCCCTGTCTAAAAGCCTGTTTTACTAAACAGCTTACGATCACTTTTTGCATAAGTCAAATATTAAAGTTTCTTCTACAGTAGTTTCTAAATATAGAATTCTGCCATGCGTCATCTCACTGGAATCGTCTTCTAAAGACGATTCCAAAGAGGTATTGCAAGGCAGAATCTAACAATGAATGAAAACACCAGGTACGATTTATGACATAGACATAGACATAGACATTTTATTAAAGTAACTTAAACTATACAAAGTTTCTCGTTACATACAAAAGCAAATACATACACAATTTAACAAGGTCATAAACACAAACAATGACAAAATAAACATTCATATATAGATTTTCAACACAAATGTGAATATTGTATAGACAGTAGATTTTTTTGAACTGAAAATTAAATTAAATTTATGGTTAAATAGAGGTAAAAGTAAAGTGAATTTATGATTTTGACTAACGATTATTTTTTTTGTAAGAAGCTTAGTAAAACAGGCCCTAGGAAATTGAATCGAGAGCGGTGGATTTAATTTGTAATACAGTCAAACCTGTCATAAGCAAGCACCCAAGGGACATTCATATAGTGCTTGCTTAAGACAGGTGTTTGCTTAAAACATGTTAATTTCAGTGCAATTGGTTCATTTGGGAACGCGGTGACCGCTTGCTTAATACATGTTGCTTGCTGAATACAGGTGGCTGCTAGCACAGGTTTGACTGTATCTTGAATTCTAGTCGATGTAAGATCAATAGGTTGCAGGTAACGGATCCGTAAATGATCCGCGACCTTTTGGGAATAATGAACTTTAACTACTCGGTAAATTTATTTCTGGCCCGAAAAGGCCCAGTTATTGTTGTTGTTTCAGCCGGACATAAGCCCTGTGTTTAGGATGCTAAAACGGTTCAAGTTATACCCCGCTTTGCACGTGTTCTTAGGTTAAAAGCAGAATATAATTTGAAAACGGTTTGCAACATCTTTCAGTCTGAACACATGGCTGGTTTTCGGCTGAAGAAACAACAACGAGGACCGCCCGGGCCTGACATAAGTTGGCCCTTTAAGATAACCTGTTTTTGTTTTTAATGATTTCATTTCAAAACCTCGATCAACATTGTGAAAGAGTTCCGAAATGCTCCGGATCTTTTGCAGGTCATCTTCTTTAAACCACAAATACATGTTGTTTTCTCTCTTCCACAGTTGAGACACAATATACAGATGTACATAGTAGCTAGATGGATCAGCGGCTGTATGTGGTATTTGTTGATTGTTTGATGTAATTGATTGCTAATAAATGTTTAAACAATATGGTCATATTGCTAAATCCCCCCTCTCCTCACTTTTTGGAAATCTAAACGGGTCCATATTGAACAGTTGAAAGAGGTTGTAAGCACATAGTTTTTCATCCCCCCACCGCTGGATGAGATAGGTGACATATGTTTTAACGGTGCCCGTCTGTCCATCTGTTCTTCTTTAACTCTATCCGGTTGTTGAGATTGACTTCCACTACTATGCACCTGATTTAAAAAAAAAAAGACCATAAAATATGCAGAAACATAAGAGTATCCTAACAAAATGTCCAGCCTAAAAAAAAGGTAGCTTTCATGATATTTTAGCCCTCCTGAGCAAAACACCTCAATGAGAGCTATTATAATCACTTGAATTTGTCCGTCTACCTGTTCGTCCATCAGCAATTTCTTTCAACAGCTTCTCCTACTATAACACTAGACCGATCAAGCTGAAACTTTGCAAGGATGTTCTTGGGTTGAAGCTCTGCCAAAGTTGATAGAAAAACTTAATTTCGTCAAATTGTCTGATTACCATGGTAAAAAAAAACTTAATTCCGTTAAAAACTCTGGTATGGTTACCACTTTTTTTTTCATTTATTCAGCAAATCAGCACAGTCTGAGAAAGAGGAAATCTACCTAGTTCTCCGTAAATAGCCTCATTCGGTGTAGATTTATTTACTCCTAAAAGCTTTTTACAAAATCGTAAGTGAAGTCTATCGACATCCTTCATTTCGTATACTCCCCATACCTCGGAATTATATAATAAAATAGGCACAACCATGGAATCAAAAATGGAAAGTTTAGTTTTCATGTCGAGTTTTAACCTGGTAAATAGCGATATTACACTATTGTATGCCCGGAGGGCCTGCTCATATAAATTAGTGACTGATTTCTTCATTGATCCATTATATGTAAAAGTAACACCTAAGTATTTAAAATGGTCGACAACTTCGAGTTTTTCTCCATAAATATACCAATCAGAATCTTTACGACTTTTACGATTTTCAAAAATACAAACTTTTGTTTTTTCGACATTTATTTTAAGGCCCCATTTATTAGAGTATTGTGATATGGCATCTAACTGAGATTGTAAACTTTTAGGATCAGTCGTAAAAAGTACAATATCGTCTGCAAAAAGAAGCATATACATCGACAAATAGTTTAAATCATTTTCAGATAAATTATCAAAATCTAATTCATTGCTTATGTCATTGATAGATAAAATAAATAATATGGGTGATAGGGGCTCTCCTTGCTTCAATCCAACCGTGACATCAAAAAAATCCGAGAAGCTCATTGATGGCGTGACCTTTACGCATGACTGAACATTATTATAAATTGATTTGAGGATATTCACCATTTTAGAGCTTACGCCTGTTTTTACTAACTTCAACCATAGGGCATCGCGAATAACAGTATCAAAGGCCATTTGGTAATCAATAAAAGTGCAGTACAGTTTGGATTTAAGATTAAGTATATTCTGTATAATTGCGTGTAACAGATATACACAATCAGCCGTACTCCGACTTTCTCTAAAACCAAACTGATTGTCGTTAAAATTATGCTCAGACTCGCACCATTTATTTAATCTCTTTCTGAGTGCAAGGGAAAAACTTTTGCCATGACATTGACTAGAGTTATCCCCCTATAATTAGAAGGGTTTAAAATATCGCCTTTTTTATGCATTGGAACAATAACTCCTTTACACCAATTTTCCGGGTATTCGCCGGTATCAAAAATTCTGTTAAATAATATTACCAAATTACGGGGTAATGAAATTATTCGAATCAATTAAAAAGTCAGCAACGTTATCATTGAAGTCAGGACTTTTGTTACCATAGTTACCGAAAGGCCGAAGATAAGAAGATCTACGAAAAATCTTCTCTTCCAAAACTGATGGCCGTCTAATGCTGAAACTTGTTAGGGATGGTCCCTGGGTGAAGCTCTAGTAATTTTTGAAAGAAAAGTGTTCACTTTTAATATGGTTGCTTAGGTGAACGGTTTAGGGACACCATTGTCCTGCTTATGAATGTATGAAATATGTAAATATTTGCGAGCCAAATTATATCGTGCAAACATCAAAAACAATATGGCTCAACCAGTCGGTTGTAACCAATAACAATGCTACACGCGTTTGTTTCTATGGTGACAATGCCAATCTATCTAGAAAAATTCACAAATTTCACTTTTCTCTGATATAGACAGTTTAATTAAGAAACACCCAATTGACATAATTCTGTGTTTTTAAATGTTTGACCTTACGAAAGAAGAATGAATCTACTTACGGACAAAAAAATCATTGTAAGTTTGATCGATGTTGTAATGTATAGTAGTCTTTGTATTGAATTGTTTGATCGGATATCGATCTCTTGAGGCCCTGGTGGAGATGTTAAATTTACAGTTAATATCATTGTGAAATTGACAAGGTGAATGATTTTGGAATGATATCGGAATAACGTATATTGAACGAGTATGAGAAACGAGTTTTGAACGAAATAAAGAAAGGGGAAATACTTTGGATAATTTGGACGAAAATTATAGGTAATTAAATAACCCCCCCCCCCCTCACTCTTTAGAATACCAACGTATGTTCCTGTTCGTGTATCTTTTCGAGCTAATTCTGTGCATTCAAACCCGATTTATTTCAAATCGAAATTCAAATTCAAATTCGATTATAAAAATGTGCGATGATTTGAACGATTTGAATGAAATGTTAATCGTTATGAACTATTTAGAAGCGTTTTCACCAATTTTAGAGCGTTTTAAAATTTCTCGATGTTACTAACTGTAACAACTTCCTCTGGGCACCAATTTTGACACGGTAAACGTAGAAATCCACAAGTATACTAAGGAGATCGCCAGACTGTCTAAATACAGTTTGAGACCATATCCTTCTACGAAGCGCACAGTGAAACCCTGGTCAAACAGTGTAAATGCGCATTTAAAAATTTGGTTAATGTTACACACAAGCTTAAATCACACGTTTTCAAAGACGAATTAAAATTCTTTATTATAAATAAGAAAGAATAAATTGTTGCTCGGTAATGTAGAGCATTATTTAAATTCGTTTCGCAATGATTATTCTTTTTGCAATAATTACCTGTGTAGAAACAAGAGCACCGCCTACGAGTGTAACGCTCGAGGTGCCGGATAATGCAGGAAGTCGAACACATATGCCAAGTTTCATGAAGATATCTTCAAAAACAACAGAGATATGACCAAGGTTAAAGTTTGTCTCGCTAATGCTTACACCAACGCCAATACCAATACCAACGCAAACGACGCCAAGGCGATCAAAATACCTCGGGTTCTCTCCGAAAACATTCGGGCTTATAAAATTTTTGGTATGCGATGAAAATACAAAACATGGTAAACTTAGCATAATTTGTTGAAAAAATAATTCGAATTTAGATATCATCGATTGACGAGCTCTTCGTTTTGGATGACAAAACGGTGCATAACTGTTTGCCAAGGGCAATTATCACACAACCCTTTTGGTAAAACAAACAAACAAACAGACAAACAAAACAAAGCATAACAAAAACCGAACCCATTTGCGGCTGGTAAAATTTTTACCAATGTGACGTCAATTGGTTACTGGTAGTTTCTATTACTTCTATATGGGTGTTCGAATGGCGCTTTTTTTACTGGTGAACAAAGTACAAGTTGAAAAAGGTCCGAAATGTAATTTTATGCCACATACGGCCGAGAGAAACATTTAAAATTCAGATAGACACTCACATTCCTTTTCCGTGATACATGTAGTTTCCCAAATTGTAACAAATAGTTTATTTCGTATTCTTTAATGCTTTTTGGTGGTTTATCGAGAAATAACGGTAGATTATCACTTGATAATCTCACCGCAAAAGCAAAACTTATACCCTGCTTTTGTGCATTTCATCCTATCTGACGTTATCTATGCGGGGCGAAATAAGTGACGTCACAATGAACGTTGCATAGCAATCACGCGCAAAATGACGCGCTTAACGAAAATATATCCTAGAAATTTTATATTTGTCTCATTTTTTCATTAAAGAAATAGAATAATCGTTTGTTTTTCGAGTAAGGTCGATTAGTATTTCATTTCGTGAAGAACAAAAGCTATATTTCACTCGTGGCTCTGCCACTCGTGAAAATATAGCTTTAGTTTTTCACTCAATGAAATATAAATCGATCTTACACTGAAACAAACGATTATCCTCTATGTAATACAGTTAAGAACATCGTTAAATTGACACCGATCTCGATCTAAATAATTCTTTTCCACTCACTCAGCGCTCCATCCATTCATTTCAATCACTCTATCAAACCAATCAATAAGCTCTTAAACATCTAAAAGGGTAAGATCGACATCTAGATTTAAAATAAAAATAGCTAGAAAAATCGCAATTTGCCTAACATAATTGAAATTGAAAGCGTCTGATTGGTTCTTGATGAAAAGGGAAGCTAATTTTTGAACTCTTATGCATATGTTAAATAAAGGAAATAAACATTTTATTACATATGATTTTTGTTACAGAAAGGGTTTGAACGGCCTATGCTTATTGTAATAATGTCCACTCAGCCCGTTTTTGCTAAATATTTTTTTACAAAGCGGATAATCTTTACTAAACGGACTGCATGTTGTTGGCTATAACCTATCGATTAAGTAGCTTTTGTATTCATTTGGCTATCCATCGCAGGGCCTCAAGTTAAGACAATTAACTCTTAGCGGAATACCTAGAAATATTTTTGCAACAAAGAACGATCAGTGAAATGCAAAACAAATAGACAATGCAGCGCCTTTTGCTTGATTTATTACATTGAATCAGTTGAAACTAATCAAACCAAAGGAATCATTGGACTTGCAAGCCACGAAGGTATGTGACAATTAAAACTTAATCTAAATGGTGTCTTTCAAATAATAATCTTGTGTTCACTTGTCTTCAGATGAAAGAAATTAAGGGAATTACAAGGAAGACTGGGTAAGACCAACTGTGTAGCCTCGTTAAATAAAGACATTATAAGCAAAAAAAAAAAAAAAGATCGTGGAAAAATAAATACAAATACAAATATTTAAAGTAATCGTAGTAAGCTGAATTGTGCTTCTTGAAAATACAGTTAACAACATCGTGAAATTGACAAGGTGCATGATTTTGGAATGATTTTGGAATAATATTGAATGAGTGTGTGGAACGAGTTTTGGGTGAATTTATTGGAGGTAATCCATTATCGAAATTTTGTTCAGGATGAATAAAATTAGCGATATGTATTACTTCCCTTTCATAAAATATGCAAAAAAGTTCTATAATTAGTTTCCTATTTCTTCAAGTGGCTTAAAATTTCAATTGTGCCACTGAAATCGCGATTTTGTTCTTGCTTTATTAATTTTTGAATGTAGTTGCTGATTTTATATTTTTAAGCGTTTTCGAATGGCTTGAGTGAGTGTTTGGAATGAATGAATTGAGCGCCGAGTGAGCGTTTTAGAATGATTTTGATTGAGACGGATGTAAATTTCACGATGTATTAACTGTACGATATCTGTCCATTCGACCGTCTGTCCGTTTGTGCGTCCTACCGTCAACATTCAAAGAATTGTCTCATCATCGATAAGGGACCAGATGATAAAACGATTCAAACAGTTTGCCAATTATACCCCGTTTTGCACGTGCACACGCGTGCACAGCTGGGTATAATTGGAAAAATGTTTTCACCGCTTTGTCATCCTGAACGCAGGTCCGATTTTCGCAAAACTTCCGGAATTATCATTAGGTTAAGCACCTCATTTAAGAGACGAAGAGCGCTTTGGTCTCATGAAAGGTATGAAACTAAAAACCTTATCACATTGTATGAATACGCGAAGCGGATTCAACAGTGTGATTAGGTTTTTCGTTTCATTCCTCAACGAATTCAACAAAATATATCTCCATACCTTATGATTTAATTTCTTGAAGCAAAAATGTGAACCTTTAACATCAAATACAGTCAAACCTGTCTTAAGCAAGCACCAGGCGGACATATTAAAGGTGCTTGCTTAAGACAGGTGCTTGTTTAATTCTGGTCAATTTCAGTGCAATTTCTTCAACCATAATTGTTTTATGAGTATTGAAACCATTTTTTCAGCCAACCAGAATGATCGAATATTGGTGTACAACTTCAGCGAGTTCATATATAAGTGTGAAACAATAGTTTCATACTTCCGTGTAGTCAAAATTACTTTCTTCATACAACATCAATTTTTCATAAAGAAGCAAAATTACCATCCACAATTAATCATATTTTCCAGAGGCCAACCTGTGCACACGAATATGACATAGCTGTTTACCCTAAATTAAATTATTTTCATTATAGGATAAAACCAATCTTTCAGCAAAACAGAATGCACAAATGTTAATTGACACAACTTAATTATCATTTTCCCAAATTATTCAAGAGGGCCAACTTATTTCTGGCCGGTATTCGTGTTGGTTTTGGACTAGTCCCACTGTCAAATATCAGAATAGCCTATCCTAGGCTTTTTTAAGAATTGACTTTGGGACCAGTCTAACCAAGTGTTATTAAGAACATCGTGAAATTGACAATATGAATCATTCCAAATGATTTTTGAATGAAATTGAATGAGTGTGTGGAGCGAGTTTTGAGTGAAATTAAAGGGCGGTAAACAATATCGCTGATTTTATTAAAGATGATCAAAATTAGCGATTTTTACCTCCCTTTAATAAAATATACGCACTGTTCTGTTTGTATGTATTCGTTGACCATTAAGACACTTTAAAATCAACATCAGCCAATAAAGTCGTAGAATAATTTGATCGATTTGAAAAAAAATGTGAATCATGTTGAACGATCTCGTTTTTTTAATGATTTTGGAGCATTTTTGATCGAATAGATTGAGTATTTGGAATGAATAAATGGGGCGCTGAGAGAATATTGTAGAATTATTTTGTTCGGAAAATGTGTCAATTTCACGATGTTTTTAACTGTATCTATAATTGATACGTTCTCTAAATGTTCTTGTTTTTACATTGTATATCGCTTTCTAGGTATATCATCAGGATGCTACTATTGGTACTATTTGTCGTCGGAGCTTTTGCTCAACCTGACTTCAACAATGATGACGAATTACCGCCATTCGTAGACGGCAGTGTCGTTATTTACAACGATGGTAATACATGGATTCAATATGTTTTTTTTCCATTTTAAGGTTGTGGACCCGTAATATTTCCGCAACAGTTTGGAAATAATGTAACCCGTAACCGTAATATTATCTTTCACAATGTTGACCGAGGTTTCTTAATGAAAATCATTAGGAAACCTCTGTTTACATTGTTAAAGTTCATTACTTTTGAGACATTGCGAAACTGTTACGGGTCCAATACCTTAAGATTGACCATTCTTACTGTTCTTAGCTGAAAATCTTTAATTCCAAGTGAATGACACTCACTAGGCTTCTGTTTCTTTAACCAAAATGAAAGTAAATTTTACTTCAAAGTGTCTTGATATAAGTGTATAAAATCAGTTAAGTTAAACTCCAAAAAATTTAAAATACATTAGGTTTTTTTTTCGTTTGACTCTGTTTAACATTTAAAAAAAAAATTTCTTTTCAGAAAAAAATCAGCTAATCGTGAAAATTTCAATCCTTGTCAAAGAATTATGAAAAATCGGACTGGGGCTGATACTTTACGCAAAAGCAAAACTGGCCCTTTTCGCTCGGTGGGTTACATTGTATTTATGAATATGACTGACTAAGCGCTAGATCTTGCACAGGTGACAAATACTCCATGTCCAGTCTGAATAAACTGATTGCCAACTGTTGTTGTTGTTTTTTTATTGAAAGTCGAGCTTTGTACATTAAAGTGATTTGCTTGTCACTTTTAGATGCTGCATCGTTGCCGGGTGATGTTCGTCGACTACTAGGAAGTACACAATATGGACGACCCATGCCTTATGGACATCACGGTAAGTTAGACTTATACCCGTAATAGGAGATAAGTAAAAAATCATTCAAACCGCGAAAAAGTTTTACATAAGTATCCTATGGGTAGATTAATCTAAAAAAAACGGAGAGTTACTCAATATAACCGCCATGTTTTTAGATTTATGACGTGTACCTCGCTATTTTATGAAATAAGATGTTCATAAGAAACATGTGCCAAATTTCATTTTGTTGTATTATCTTTATCTATTTCATCAAATCATGCCACGCATCGCCCGGACAAAATACATGTACTTTGTTACATTTCCTTACATTATAACAAATTTTAGGAGAAGTATTTCTGTTCTACGATGCGAAATTTCAATAGCATGATTATGTGAAGGCTATCACTATAAGTTAAGCATAGTGTTGGTTCAAAACGATACAAAAGGACATTCAGAATCTTCCCTTTAAACAATTTTCTGTAAAAATAAATTTAAAAAATAATAATAAGAAAGTTCAAAGTAAATGCTAACATTGACTTTTAAGAATAATGATAATAATTATGCATTTTTGAAAATAGTATTTCTCATTCAATATGAATACGCCATCAAATAATATTAAGGGAGTGGACCCGTAATAGTTCCGCAACATTTCTGATCACATGTTCTTTCACAATGTTAACCGAGGTTCCCTAATGAAAATCATTAGGAAACCTCGGTGAACACTGTTAAAGTTCATGATTTTCGAAATGGTTGTGACTTCTTACGGGTCCACTACCTTAATATATTTAAATTCTAAGCAAAGTACGCAAAATGAGTTTTTCAAAATAAGTGTTATCCATTCATAGGCCTCGTCAAAGAAGGAGGAGCTGGTATTGGCGAGGACTACGCTGATGGTAGGATATTTGGTATAGACATCGATCCGAATGATATTGACCTGAACACAGATAACAATGATGATGGTCGTGGCTACACTGTACCAGCAGGTGGACCGAGCTCATCCAGTATCCTATCTTTACTAGGAATTGATACAAGACCCTTAGACACATCGAATGTACCACCAAGAGCGAGTTCCGTGGAAACAACTGATGATGACGATGACGATGATTATTTTGATCTCTCTCAGTATGGAATCGGGACTGATGACATTGGAGACGAAACTGATTCTATGGACTCTGGGAGTACATCATCGGGCGGTTCTGGAATAGATCTATCCGATTTTGGTATCGGAATAAGTCCATCTACGTCTAGCGGTGCTGTTAGTTATAGTTACGGTGAAGATGACGACAAGAAGGATGATGGCGCTGACGATCTCGGTCCAATAGATCTATCACAGTTTGGTATTTACTATGATGAAACTCCAGATGACAAACCAACTGCGGCACCATTGAGTTCTTCATATTCCAGCGATGATTCTGAAGATTCATCTTACGATTTATCTCAGTATGGAATAGGTTCTGGGTCTGATTCAACTGATGGTGATGATGATTCGGGTTTCGATATTTCTGATTATTTGGCATCTCTTAATGACGACAAATCAGATGATGCTGGTGACGATTCTTATGATTTAAGTCAATTTGGAATCGGTTCAGATGGTCCGGATATTCCTGGTGTAGATTTTATGCCATATCTATCTGCGTATGAAAAGAAGTCACCTGAAAAGACCCTGATTAAGAAAGAAGCTTCAAACGACAACCAAGTTGCCATTAAAGAGGAAAGCAAACTAACGCATGAGATGTTGACCTTCAATGATCTTGGAATTAACATTCAAAACAATAATGCTACCGGGGACCGAGCACTTTCCCAAAACAAACCTTCTATAAGTGTTCAAGATCAGATAATTCCTGAAGAAACACAGCTGCCTGATCCAATATATCCTGATATTCCATATCTGCAAAACCTAATTGGTGGTGACACACCAAAATCAGTCGATCACACCGTTCCTGGTGAACCTGTGCTACAAGAATCTATAATTGTTGGCGAACCAAAAGTTGATCCAGTCATTCCATCAACACAATCTTCATTCCTTCCCGAAACATATTTTAACGATCTAGTTAATTCAAGTGTTGAGTATGCTATACATTCTGATATAAAGCAGGACTTGCCCATCGTTCGAGGATTCGATATTATCAAAACAGAACCCTTTGACTGGCAAAAACTGGTATCCAACAGCACATTCGGATTATCAGACAGTCTTCGAAAATGGATACAACGTGAGTTGAATTAGCATTCGGTAGTATTTTTTTTTAAGGTTATTCGGCTTCAGATGGTACTTTGGTCATTTCCTCTTGTAGCAAAACGAATTCCTTTAATGCTACCAGTTTGTCTATCGAGGTGTTTTGTGCGTGTTAGGATGTAGATACAAAACGCAGTCAAAAATCGCATTTGCTTTTTAAATGATAATATGCCCTTTTTTAACATCTTTTGTTGATGATTTTTTTCTCTCGGCGACATCTTGTTGCTTGTAACCTCCATACGGAGCATCACTCGGCCATTACCGTAAACTGCAACAGACCTCGGATGTATGTAAGGCGGATGGGTATGTAACAAAATTGTGCAATTTGTTAGGTGGAAACAGTGTAAGAAAACTAGTGCGGAAACAACCGGCGATATCTTTAGATTTATATCTTTTACAGTAAATAACGGCTGAATCTTAATTTTTGAGAATGACGAATCATTCTCAAAAATTAAGATTTTTCAGCAGTTATTTAAGAATCTAAAGATCTTTATATAAGGATACGATGGTTTCACGTCAGTGACTTAAGCGAGTAGCGTTGGCGACGTCGATTGGTTTCACTCAAAGTTTCGAGGGTTAACGCAATTTTAACTGACGTCATCGATTTTTTCAAAGGTTTTTCCGTATTTTTTTAAAAATATTTCGCCTATGTACATCTGAGGTTGATCGTGAGATTGGCCGAGTGGTGTTCCGAATGTTTTAACCTCATGAAACCCACAAGAGAAACGACGGGCTTGCATGGCTGAACCCTTGTTTGTTTCGATGTCAATTCGGCAAAAACACAAAGTATTCCTAATTGTTGCTTTTAACTGCCTTTCAATTTGAGTTAAAGTTTCAAAATCTTGGTGTTTTGCCGATACATAACAACGATTTCGCTTTGTTTCCTAATTATTTTAAATTAAGAATTTTTGTTTATCAAACTTCGCTCTAGTCGCTCGAAGCCGTTTGTATCGTTGGAAAGGGTTTTTTTCTTTTACCAGTATAAGTATAAAGATAGAAAATGTAATTTTATTCCATGGACAGAACATGTACTTAGTCATCTGTATTTGAACTATAGGGACTTTATCCAGGAAAAAAAATACAAAAAAAACACCAATATCGGTAAAACGCTCCACAGCTTTATGAAAATCCTACAAAAGCGTCTTGAGCGAATGACACAGAAATCTACGTGTATTTATAGAACATATGTACAGTTAAAACATCGTGAATTGGACAAGCTGAATGATATTGAAATGATTTCAGAATGAAATTGAATGAGTGTGTTGAGTGAGTTTTGAATGAAATTAAAGGTAGGTAATCCAATATCGCTAATTGTGTTCAAGACGAAGTTATTATTGTCATGTGTTTATTCCGAAGTCTTCCTAAAATTATTTAACTTGTCAATATCACGATTAACGTAAAAAAAATTACAAAAAAGTGTCTCAAAGTATTGTGGATATTGTTGACACTGTTCGCTTTCTCTTTGCAGGTTAAAAGACTGAAGCTTCTGTGTGCGTTAGGACAGTGAAGATGTATGTAATTTATTGAACGCGTAGCTTTTTTCGATCGATTAAGATCTAATTGCTTTCTTTCGGTGAAATATCAGTTCTCAATAAAATTGAGTTGGCTAAATAACTTCTTTTTATGAATTACTTGAAAGAACTATGTTTTCTTGGTTTAAAAGAAGAACAAAAATATCAAATGAGCCTTTGCGTGACATTTCCAACAATTTCAAACGTTCGTGGTGTGCAAACATTGAGTAGCGTTGACAGCCACATACTGAATATTTAGAATTGCCTGATGGTCTACAGATACTTTGAGACCCTATCTATTCTTTAAATGCATAGTGAAGACTCTGGTCAGACTGTGCGGATGCACATGCTGAATATTTGCTTTACGCATATTTGAAATTGTTGGAAATCTAACGCACAGGCTCAAATGATTTCATTGGCTTGTAGTGTGAACCCTATCTCTTTTACACACTAACCAATGTGAGCCGCTACGCGAGCAGGAGTCTTCCTAGAAGTACGAAAACTGTCGACCCCGATCAGAATGTGCGCAGATTGACCAGGTTCAACTCTTTTCGTATTAAGCACTTTTCTGCGTCAGGACCGGTTTTGCCATCAGCGTTTATAAATTTTGTCGAAATGCCAATTTTTGTTGACCCACGCTGGATCCGATGATTTGCCTAATTATCTTTTTAATGAGTATGATTTCCCAAATTATCCTTTTCGCGTGGAGGTCCACAAATGCTTATTGTATGTTATTATCATTTACGACGCTACAGTTAGTTACGGTGTAAAATAGACATTCATTTCAATCAAAACCATTCTAAATCGCTCACTTAGCGCTCCATTCATTCGATCCAAACTCTCACTAAAACCGTCCAAAATCCTTTCAAACTCACTGAAAAAGATAGAATCAACAACGTCATTCAAAGGTTCTTGAAGAAATAAGAAGCTATTTAGAGAACTTGTATGCGCATTTTATGTAAGGGAGGTAATAAATATCGCTTATTTTGTTCATCCTAAGCAAAATTTGCGATATTGGATTACCTCCCATAAAATTCACTCAAAACTCGCTCAAAACATCCATTCAATTTCACTCCAAAATCATTCCAAAATCATTCATCGTGTTAATTTCACGATGTTGTTAACTGTACATAGGAATAGGGGACATATAAATGCGATTAGTATACATCTTTGTCTGACAGCGTAGACCATGGGGGACCGATTTATTGCTGAACAACATTGATTCTTATGGTTCTTTTTAAAGCTCAGCGTTAAAAAGACCGAGTTCACGGGTAATTGTTCCTTTATTTTACCGACTTTATATGGGTTCTATAGTATAACAAATATGACAAAAATCAAATGAGGCCGTGCTTAACATTTCCAACAATTTGAAATGAGCGTGAAGGGCAAACGATGAGCAGCATAGACAGCCACATACTGTAAATATAAAGTTACCTGATGGTCTACATATAGATCTACTTTGAGATCTAATCTATCTACTAAACGGATAGTGAGGACTCACGCCAGACTGTGCGGATGCACAGGCTGTTTAGAGTCTTTGCTTTGTGGTTATTTTTAATTGTTGGAAATTCCACACACTGGCTCACATTGCAACTAATTGTTCTACTTTTCTTAACAGCAATTATTAAAAGAAGACCTCTATGTGATGCCTGCGATCCTCAACATGTCTTTAAATTGTCTTTCCTATAGATAGCTTTATTCTCGCGTAAAGAGTCAAATTCATTCATTTGTCAAATAATCACATAGATCTACTATATGCAATTAGTCACAATGATCATCAATCTTTTGTTTTCAAAAACAAAAACAAAAAGATATGAATTTAACTGTCACCTTAACTCTTTTCTATACAGTTTCAGGAATTTACGCTCGTTTTATTTTGTAATTAAGAAAATTTGTAGGAAAAACAATCATTGCTTGAGAGTCTTTTATACTTGGGCCAAATTTCTTCTTAGCAAAATTTCCTTCTATGATGTTTGATATAGCGGTCATCATTCCCGTCCAAATTCTCAAATGACGGACATACAGTTAACAACATTGTGAAATTGACAAGGTGAATGATTTCGAATGATTAAAAAATGAAATTGAATTAGTGTGTGCAGCGAGTTTGAGTAAATTTAATGGGAGGCAATCCAATATCGCAAATTTTGTTCAGAATGTCAATTTCACGATGTAACTAACTGTAATCCTCTTCGTACTCTTCCTTTATAAAATATAATACGTATTAAGTGTTTTGTATGAAAACAATATTTAACGAAGTTGGGGATATTGATAATTGTCGAGGCTCTGCCGAGACAATTATCAATTCCTAGAACCGAATTAGATATTTTTTCATATAATACACTAAGTATGTATGATAGTTATCCTATAACTTTTATTTGCCTTATTTTCATCATTGTTTTCAGAAATGCAAGTTTCTAAAAATAACCGCATTATGTTATTGTTCTAAAAATACCCATGCGATATCATAAAAAATTATTATATGACATGTTATCACACGGACATTTGTTTTGTTATTAGATAGACGTATAGTTCCGCAATTTGGAGGGAGTGATCAAATGTCAATTTCGTCTATACAGGTATAGACAAATTTGACCTTTGATCACTCACTTTAACTTGTGGATCTATATGTGTCTTCGCGGACCAATAAAACAGCAGCCAATGGAATCATGAAATATATTGAGTATTTTTATTGAATTTTAGCAACGTTTTTGAGTGAGTGCTGAGAATTTTGAATGGATTGGTTCAACATTTGGAATGATTTCATCGAGTGTCTATATTAGTTTTGGAGGATACTTTCACAGCGTTTTTAACTGTAGGATAGCTAAGTAAGCAGCTGGCATCGTTTAACATTGAATTTTTTCGTACAGGACAAGAGATCCACAAGAGCCAAGGACGCTCTATATACTTCCTTGAAAAGCCGATAACAACGATATAATCACATGTTACTTGAAATATTAAGGTGGGAAAATCCCCCTAAAGGAAGTTAAAGGTCAAGTACTTGAATAATTTGATCAAATTTTCTTAGAGGTCCCTTTTCAATAATCAAATTTTCTTTAAGGTCCCTTTTCAATAGAACTCACATAATCACATTCTACTCGGCACACTTAGAATGGAAAATCTCTCTAAAGGAAGTTTTTAAGGTGAATGAATTGGATAATAATAATAATAATAATAATAATAAAATCTTTATTTCATGAAGGTAGAACATTAAGACATATTTCAAATGAATAATATGAAAGTAGTCTTTTTTACAGTGTTGCCTTCAATATAAATGACGTATGATTCAAATGATAATGATAGAATGATATAAACATGCTTGCAAAATTGAGAACAAGATCAGAATAAGAGAATCTTCGGACAGATACATTCAGTATGCTAAGCGTTTAGTTTAGTTCTATCGGGACTTTAGAATTGTTTTAAAAGCAAATGATTTTTAAATTGGCTTTTAAAACGCGATAAAGATATTGCATCTTTAATGGTAATAGGGATTTCGTTCCATACATTCATGCTATAGTATGAAAATGAGTTTTTCTTATACAAAGTATTGTATTTCGAGTTAGTTATATCTTTGTGAGCAAATGACCTTAAACTGTAGCTCCTGTTATTACAGAAAGAAATAATGTCTGTCATATAACTTGGTAATAGGTTATAACGACATTTGAATATCAAAACACCAGTATGATAATTACACCTATTATCGAAAGTCAACCAATTAAGTGTTCGAAAAAGATCTTTTGACGGTGTTCTAGTTGAAGCACCTAGTATAACTCGGGCTGCTCTTTTCTGAAGTATAGATAGTTTAGACGTTCTGTATTTAGCACTTTTCCACCAAACTGTACAACAATAGTCAAATATAGGTAATATATAAGAATTGTAAAATAATTGTTTCATTTCAAATGTGAGATAATTCGTGATTCTTTTGAGCAAAGTAATCTTACTGTTTATTTTTATAACAGTTTTGTCAATGTGCGTATTCCAAGCCAAGTATTTGTCAACATGTACCCCTAAGATCTTATGGGATTCAACGACTTCAATACATCTGTCGTTTATTTTCAAATCTAGGCCTATCTCTTTAATTTTATGCTTTGTTCCTATAAGCATACATTTAGTTTTATTTGGATTAACAAGCATATTATTTTTAGAACACCACTTTAGTATAGAATTTAAACTCGTTTGTAGGTTAGCTTGAATTTCATTCAAGTTGTTACCAGATTTATATAACGTGGAATCGTCTGCATATAGATCTATATTGGACCTACAAACATGCAAACTTATGTCATTTATGTAAATTAAAAACAGGAGAGGCCCTAAAATAGAGCCTTGTGGGACACCACTTAATGTTGTTTGCGGAGAAGAGTAGGTTTCCCCATATCTTATAAATTGTATCCTGTTAGATAAGTAGGATTTGAATAGAGCTAAGGATTTATTTGAGAAATTATGTAGTTTGAGCTTATGTAATAAAATTGTATGATCTACCAAATCGAAAGCTTTTTTAAGATCGATGAAAACTGAACCGATTATCTTTCCTGAATCAATTTCTTTTGACCATTCATCTATTAAACGAATAAGGGCTGTTTGACAAGAATGTTTGCCCCTAAAACCTGATTGATGCTTAACAAGTATATCGTTTTTGTCAAGGAATGAAAATAATTGCTTATATAAATGACGTTCAAAAATTTTTGAGATAGTCGGCAATATAGATATCGGTCGATAATTATTTGGGTCTTCTCTATCTGACCCTTTATGTAAAGGTATAACACATGCTTCTTTCAGTTTATCTGGAAAAATACCACTGGCAATACTGTTATTTATTATAGAAGTTATTGGTAAAACTATATGGTCTCCACAAAGTTTCAAGACTTTGGCACTAATTCCGTCAATTCCAGAAGATTTATTGGTATCAAGTTTACTTATTATTTGACTTACCTCTAAAGGCGTGATGTACTCTATGTCAAACACTTGTTCTTTCAATTTGTTATTTAAATATGTGTGCAAGTAAGAAAACGTATTTTCTTCGAATTTCGACTTTTTTACAATATTTGCTATATTGATGAAATGGTCATTAAAACGGTTTAAAATATTGAGTGTTCCATCAACAGTTTCTCCATCGAATAACATTTCTGTAGGTAGACATGAAGAACTATTATCTAAATTGTCATTGTTTTTTATCTTTCTCAGATTTTTCCATAGATCTTTACTTTTGGTGCCTTTATTTATTTCGACATTGTAGTAATCTTTTTTGTTTTTACGTATAAGATGTACTACTTTATTTCTCATGCGTTTGTAGTTACCCCAATCTTTTAATTTATGAAAGCGATCCCGTTCATACATAGCCTTTTTTACTTCAGTGTTAATCCACTTAGGGAGATAATTGCTTTTTATACGTTTACATTTTATCGGTGCATGCTTCGATAAAACCTTGTAAATAATGTTGTAAAACATTGAAAGAGCTTGTTCTGGGTTGTGTTCAGTTTCAATTAAATGAATTTGCGCTAAATTTAAATCATTCTGAAACTCTGATTCTTTAAATGTTTTAAAACTTCTGTACGTCATAAACGAATGACAATTATCATTTGAAGTTTTATTTTTAATTTTACGTGTCATACAAATTGGAAAATGATCACTAAGTGAAAGAGGCGAAACAAAAACTTCGCAGACTCTATCAGTTCGATTTGTATATACATGATCTATGATTGTAGAAGAAGTTTTGCATATTCGAGTTGGTTCATTGATAATTTGTGAAAGTCCGTACTTTAGAGTAAATCTTGACCACGACTGACACTCAAACTTTTTCGTATTTGGAAAGAAATTGAAGTTTAAATCGCCAATTATGTGATATTCAATGCTTTCCTCATCTGCCTTTTTTACTTGTACATCAAATGAGGTTATCCATTCTTTATTAGAATGTGGTGGCCGATAAACAAAACACAATAGAAAAGACTTCGAATTTTTGTGACATATTTCTATCCATATAGCTTCTACGTCATCTGATTCTAAATCTAATCTGCGCTTGAATGGTATATGATTTTTTATATAAACTAAAATTCCTCCTCCTTTTTTACGCTTCCTATCTTTTCTAATATATGTAAAATTTGGAATGTTAAGGTTAAATTCGTTCAAAGAATCACTCAAAAAAGTTTCGCAGCATCCAAAAATATCAATATTATTGGAAGAAATTATGAATTTGATCTCATCAAATTTAGGAGTAATGTGTTGAACATTGAGATGGACTATGTGTAAACCTCTTTGTTGAAATTTTATAGACAAATCTTTTGAGCTGTTTGATCTACAACTCAACTGATCAACATTACTTTTCGAAATCTTTTTCTTTGTGGAGCAATTTGGTTTGTCATATAGTTTTAAACTACAGTAGGAATTGGAATCAGTTGGAGAGTCGGAACTTGAATTATAGTTTGAAGGAGCACAATCCCTAGAATTCAGTTTAAAACTTGAATAAGATTGAGACTTAGAATAAGAATTTGAGTTAGCATTGAGTATAGTATCCAAACTAGAATTAGGGTTAGATAAAGGGGTTATAGGTATTTTCTCAGAAATTGTATTTTCAAGCGTGCAAGTACATTTAAAGGAATTGCAATTTTCACACAGTGTTTCTAAAACCTTGAATTTGTTATAAATCGAAATAGAAGTGTATCTGTCCGAGATTTCCTAATGAAAATAAACTCGTCTGCATTCAGAAGTATAATGATTTCTCATACCGCAATTAAGCAGCGGCGGTAGAAAACCCTTTCATTATCAAATACATTTGGTGTGATTTTGTTTTGTTTGTAGTGATTGTATTTGTTGGTTTTAACACAATCCGTAACTCGGTGACCTTCTTGGCCACAACGAAAACAACATAAGGGAGAAGTTCTTTCTCGCACAGAAACTTGTTTAAGAATAGGAACGTACTCGTTGTAGGTCTTTAATAAAACTGAAGTCCCTTTATCGGACAAATGTACTTGATCTTTCCAGTACAGCCCTGTGTGGAGAGTTAGTCGTTGACTGGTTGGAATACAGTGTACTCCATTGTCTCGGCACAGAAAATGGATATATTCATTCATCTCTGACACATCAGCATCTATTCTGGGCGTGATTTCTGATACGAATATCTTAGTATTCCGTGATTTTGATTTGATGTAGTTAATCACACTCAACATGTCGTTTTCCACAGTTTCTTCGTCTTTTCCCGATGCTAAGTCATTCCCGCCTACCTGGATCACAATTTCGTCATAGGATGTCAGATCCACCGTTTCTAATTTCCTTTTTATAGTTGTGACGTGTGCACCCCGATTCGTCGATACATCTACATTTCGAGAGAGTCCTCTCTTATTTATTCGTTGTAAAATTGAACTCCCAATTAAGAGAACTCTACCTCCGGTGGAATTGTTTCGGTTGAATCCAGATGGTTTGGTTGGCTTAGTTTCTGAAGTTTGGGTGCTTGTTAATCGAGATTCATTTTCTTTTTCATGGTTGGTTTCATTGACAGATTTTCTTCTAGACTCATTTTTATTGTTGTTTTCGTTTTCCTTCTTTTGTTTGCTGTTCGATATCCGGTCTGTAATCGACTGTAAACGCGATTGTAGTGTAGTTGATACGGTCGACAAGTCTTTCTTAATCGAGTCAGTGGATTCAGTAATACTTTCAACTTTCGACTCAACTGCTTGCGTGCGAACTTTACATGCATTCTTTATTCCTGCGATTTCGTCTCTTATCAATGCAAACTTCTCTGATGTTGAGTGCACGTGATTCAGAAGTATATCTTTGACTTCGCGAATTTCTTGGAATATTGCATGCATGTTTATATTAGATTCCGTTTCAACTTTTTTGGTTTCTGTGAAAGTCGGTATGGTAGAATCGCTAGTTTCCTGTGAATTTGACTCTGCGATAGTTTTCGAAATAGTCGAATCTAAAATTGTATCACTTACTCTCTGATCATCTACGGTTCTCTCGGATACACTTGGTAGGCATAACTTGTCTCGATTATCAGGAGTGTTATTTGCCGTACTTTCTCTTTGATCCATGTCGATATTACGGCAAAGTAATAGGACAGCCTTTATTTTCCTGTTTACTTCTTCAACCGACGTATTGGAATTAGCCAACATATTTTTCATCGACTCAAATATCTTCTCAATATGATTATTTACAAATAATGAGGTCTGCTTGCCGTTTACTAGACTGGAACACCGTGTATGGTATAGGTTGATAGTATACAGATGACTGTCATTGTTGTAATATTTGTAAATGTTTTCTGTTATATTTCCCTTTTTATCAGTCACTGGTATTTTTATACATTTGGATGACATATCCAGCGAGGAATAAAATTGTTCCAGTTCATTCCTAAAGATTTCATAGAAACCTGTGTTAAATTCAAACTTCACACCACCACCGGTTATTTCAACTTTGATATCTTCCCTGTCTGTATGTTTTAGTTTTTTCAGTAGGGATTTCTGTTTGTTTAGTTCATATTGTTTACTTGAAGCTGTATTTTCGATGTTCTTAAATCGGTCCACGATTTGTAATTGGCGTTTTAGTTTTCTATTCATTTTCCCCTTTAAGCCTACTTTACACTCAATATTTTTTAATTTCTAAATATACACACAACGTTAATATTTCAATACATCCAATATGGCGACGTAAGGTGGGAAACGTTATTGTTTATCATGACGTCACGTACGCGCCATTATCTGTAACGTCAATTCTTGTTTTTTTCCTTTCAAATTTTACATCTTTAAGAATTAAAATAGACTTCAAAAGTCAGATTTTATCGTATTATTCCCATTTCACGAAGAGATCCAATCACTTACTTGAGTTACACAGTAATACGATAGTCCGTCCAATGATTTTCCTGTTCCATCGCTAACGTTGAGAATATATAATTTCCAATATCTTCATTAAATGTATAACCTCCAAAATAAAAATTACACCAGCATTTCCGTAATTACACCGCGAATGTAATAAACACTCTTTAGGCGACTTCCACTTTTCACTGAAATTATTTACAGCAAAAATAATTTTCTGGAGTTGACCGTTGAAATTTATGTTGTTTATCTTTTCGACGTCACTTCCGGTAATGAAATATTTTGGTGGGAAAATCTCCATAGAGAAAGTTTTAAGGTGAATGACTTGGATAATTTGATCAAATTTTCTTTAAGGTCCCTTTTCAATAAAACTCATATAATTACACGTTACTTGAAATATTTCGTTGGAAAATCTGTCTAAATGAAGTTTTTAAGGTGAATGACATGGATAATTTGATCAAATTTTCTTTAAGGTCCATTTTCAACAAAACTCATATAATTACATGTTACCTCAAATATTTAGGTTGGAAAATCTCTCTACAGGAAGTTTTTAAGGTGAATGACTTGGATAATTTGATCAACTTTTCTTTAAGGTCCATTTTCAACAAAACTCGCATTATCACATATTACTCGAAATATTGAGGTGGGAAAATCTCCCTAAAGGAAATCATTAAGGTAAATGACTTGGATAATTTCATTAAATTTTCTTTAAGGTCCCTTTTCAATAAAACTCAATTAATTACATGTTACTCGAAATATTTGGTGGGGAAATCTCTCTTAAGGAAGTTTTTAAGGTGAATGACTTGGATATTTTGACCAATTTTTTTCTAAGGTCCCTTTTCAATAGAATGCACATTATTACATTTTACTCGACATATTTAGGATGGAAAATCTCTCTACCGGAAGTTTTTTAGGTCAATTACTTGGATGATTCTATCAAACTTTCTTTAATGTTCCTTTTTAATGAATCTCCATTAACCCCGTTTTTGTGAAAGCTTGAAGCAAAGCGGCTAAAAACTGCAGACTCACCATAACGAGGATGTTTTGTTTTTTTGTTTTTTTTTTTATCAAATTTCCATTAGCCTCTTCTTCGGTGATACTTGACGCACCTGACCCAGTTTCGAAAGGATTGAAATATAAGTACAATCATTCTATGGAATATTTTAGCAAATGGGATGAAAACTTTGAAATCTGTCGCTATAACGTAGATATTTTAAACTTATTTCGATACGAAACATTTCCAGTGATACTTGACGGGTCTTACCTTTTTGTTAGTACAGTTAGTTACATCGTGAAATTGATATTAATCTCAATCAAAACCATTCTTAATCGCCCACTCAGCGCTCCATTCATTCATTCGAAACACTCACTCAAACCATTCAAAAACACTCAAACCTATTGAAAATCACAGAATCTAAAACGTCATTCAAAATAAATTCTGTTAGAGAAAAATCGCGATTTCATTGACATAATTTAAATTTTAAGCGTTTCATAGGTTCATGAAGAAATAGGACGATATTTTTTTAACTTGTATGCATATTTTTTAAAGGTAGGTAATTAATATCGCAAATTTTGTTCATCCAGAACAAAATTTGCGATATTGGATTTCCTCCCATTAAATTCACGCAAAACTCGCTCCACACACTCATTCAATTTCAATCCAAAATAATTCCCAAATCATTCACCTTGTCAATTTCACGATGTTGTTAACTGTACATTCATTTGTCAAAATCTGAAGCGAATTGTATGAAATATGTGGACACTATAACAATAACGATGATATTTAAATTGAATTTCCATTTTGTCCGTTTTTCCCGTGGTACATGGCGGACCTACACATGGAAGAAAAAGATACTTATGTGGGTAAAATCACTATGTGAACATTTGAAGCAAACCGGACGTTAATTGTGGACTATATCGCGATAACGAGAGTACGTTAGGCGGACAAACGGACGGACGAATGGGAAACACATCATCGATATACATATACATGTACAGTTAGTTACATCGTGAAATTGACATTAATCTCAATAAATTCAATTCTAATTCGTTCTTCCAAACACTCACTAACCACTTAAAAAACGCTCCCAAAGTCACTAAAATGATAAGGTCAACACCTCCAATTTAAAATCAATAGATAAAACTCCGCGCTTTCATTGACATACTTGAATTTTGTAAACGTATGATAGGTTTGTGAGGACTTAGAAAGATGTATGCATATTTTAATGAAGGGAGATAATAAATATCGATAGTTTTGTTCATCTTGAGCAAGATTGGCGATATTGGATTACCTGCCTTGAATTACACTAAAAACTATCTCCACACACCCACTCTATCTCATTCCAAAATCATTCCAAAGTCATTCATCTTGTCAATTTTTCGATTTTCTTAACATTAGCTCATCTGACCTTCGGTATTTAACAATTGATAACGCGGTGACGCATTTAGACTTATTTTCTTTGTAAGTGATCTAACCCAATAGCATCATCTTGATATATTCCATTGGTTGGGAAAAAAGTGAATTCAGACGGATAAAATACAAATTAATCTGTTCTTTTTTTCTTTTTTTGTTCACGAACTCTATGGTTTGCCGCTATACCTGTAGATAAATGTAGGTCATATCATGAAATGTTTTAGTCTTCTCTATACTTTGCAAAATATCTTGCTCTCCTCTTCCTTACAAGACAACCTATTTTCTATACTTTTATTGCCAATTGTGACGCAACAGATATCATTCAATGCATTCACAAGATTCCTAGCAAGGAACAGAGAAGATGACTGAAAAAAAGCTGTATCCCAGAACAGTTCAGCGCTACCATCAGCGGTATGCGTCGGACTTCGCCTTCGTCTATACAAAATAATAATATATTCTACATAAATCCATGGTATTAAATACACATGAACTGAACGTTTATGTATCATTTCACTTGCTCGCTAGAACCTACATGTAAATTCTGATTGGTCAGAATATTTAGACAACTTCATAACAATTTACCTTAAGCTGAGGCGTAACAAGAAGACAGCCTTTTTCCGCTATACTATCGTAACGCGGAGAAAATCAATTCTCTTTCTTTCTTTTGGCCAAGAAATGAAGCCATCGACAGATTTTGTCTTTCATAGTAAATTTTCATAAAAACATTACATACACGAACAAAAAATGATAAATTGTTTTATTTATCCAGATAAAAAACCGTCGCTTCAAAAAAGGTTTGGGGGGGGGGGGGGTTTGGGGGGAACAAAACAAACAAAACGAAGATAGAAAAACTTAGAATTTTTCCTTTAATCAATATGGGAATCATGTGCAACACTTGCGAACTTTATGAAATTTTCATAAAGACATTTAAATAAGTTAACACAGTAGATTTACCCTCGGGAACTGCTTTGTCAGACACCATGTGTAACTCGAGACATGGACGACTCTGTATCTTAAAATGGCAATGTTTTCTCTACTAAAATTAAGCGATTAAGATGAAGATATTTTCATTTACGTAAATTGCACAAATTAATGTCGGGAAAACCCCACACTGAATTACCCTAGATTGTATGAGCTCAGTGACGTGAAACAAAGACGTAAGGTTGTTGTCAAATGTGATTGATCATCTCTTATCGCTTTAACAGACGTCTTTACTCGCCATGGGCAGTATGGACGGTCGATTGATTTTTTTCTGTCATATCGCTTTGGCTTGAGTACCAAAAAATAGATTCCTGTAATTTACCACACCATAGCCACGAAAACATCCACGGTTTTATTGCCTGGTGCTGATTTTGAGGCATTGGATTGAAGACTCAAAAGCAGAAAAGAATGCAGATTTTATTAAAGGGAGGTAAATATTATCGCTTATTTGTCAAATTGTTCGAAATTATCGATTATGTTTTACCTCCCTTGAAAATCATTCAACACACGACCCCTCACTCATTCAATTTCGTTCCGAAATCATTCCAAAATCGTTCAACTTGTCAATTTCACTACCTTCTTATCTGCAATACAGGGGCCTATTTTACTAAAGATCTTACGATTACTTCTTGCATAAGTCAAAAATTAAAGTGGCTTCTACAGTAATAACTAAACATAGAATTCTGCCATGCATTATCTCATAGGAATCGTCTCCTTCAGACGATTCCAATGAGATATTGCAAGACAGAATCTAATAATGAATGAAAACACCAGGTACGATTTGGGATTTTGACTTACGATCAATTTGTTCGTAAGTTGTTTAGTAAAACGGGCCCCTGGTGCGAAAAATATCACTAAAAGGTCCAAAAAGAGCCAGTATCGCTCCACCGGAACTAAGCTAATTTGTAGGTAGATAATAATAAATTTTACAAGAAGGTCCCTTCCAAGCAACTTTAATGTGTCCATATTAACATGGCTAGCAATAATCTGTTTCAAAAAAATCCAAGTTTCATCACGATTAAAGTTAGTAACATCGTGAGATTGACATTCACCTCGATCAAAACCATTCTTTATCACCCGAACAGCGCTTCATTCAATGCATGCAAACCATTCGCCCAAATCGCGAAAAAAAAAACACGCTACGACATTGTTCAATTGCGTTTCGAAATTGTTTAAACCGTTCAATATTTCAGTCAAAGTGATCATAAAATTGCACGATGTTATTGGCTTGTGTTTATTCATGACTTTGTACAACTTGTTCAATTGCGTTTCGAAATTGTTTAAACCGTTCAATATTTCAGTCAAAGTGATCATAAAATTGCACGATGTTATTGGCTTGTGTTTATTCATGACTTTGTACAACTTGTTCAATTGCGTTTCGAAATTGTTTAAACCGTTCAATATTTCAGTCAAAGTGATCATAAAATTGCACGATGTTATTGGCTTGTGTTTATTCATGACTTTGTACAACTTGTACCTGTCAAATAAAATATATGTTCTGTTCTGTTCTGTTCTTTATTTTTAAGCGTCTGCTTTTTCTGTGAAGACTCAAAATCAGAAACATGCGTAGATTAAAGGGGGAGGGGGGGGGGGGCAAAAACTTAATGCTTTTTGCGTTCATTTGGACGAAATCCTCGATAGTGTTCTATCTCCCTTGAAAATCATTCAAAAATCGGTCATCACATTCATTCAATATCGTACAAAATCTTTCCGAAATCCTTCAACTTGTTAATTCACGATGTGTCTACATATATCAATAATATAACATTGTCGCCGCTATGATTTTTACAGTAGAAAATTAATGATGAACGAATATGATATATTTCTTAAAGAAGACACTTTTTGACGCACTTAAGCGCGAGCGTCCTTAATGACTTTAACGCTCCGCAAAAGCACTTTGTGCAAATATGAAAATCAGTCCCCGATTGAGCGCAGCTGAAACTAAACGACGCGGGCTGCGGTCGAACCTCCGAGAATAATTGATATTGGCATCACTGGCTTTCAAGACCATTGTTCCAGCAAACAAGGAAAAGAAGTTCTCCGCTTATGCTTTTCATGGGCATCATATTTAAACCTTAGAAGCTATGCAGGAAGGTTGAAATGGTCTCCCGTACAGTTAAAAACATCGTGAAATTGACAATGTGAATAATTTTAGAATGATTTGGGAATGCAATTGAATGAGTGCGATGCGTGCGTTTTGAGTGAAATTTAAGGGAGTTTATCCAATTTCGCAAATTTGTTCAGGATGAACAAAACAATCTTGAACGAATCCCTGTCTTATTATATAACAAACCATAAACTTAGAATCCCTGAAAATATACCAACGCGGGCCGTGGTCTAACTCATGCTGTTAATTAAATTTGCATCAGGTGTCAGGTATTGCATTAATTCATTTACATAAGGCCGCCGCCATAGCGCAGTTGGTTAGGCATGAGACTTCCAAGCTGGAAGTTGTGGTTTCGATCCCCGGTTGCGGCAAATATCCTTTGCGACGTTTGTCTCTCACCACGGGTAGATAATCGTAAACCTATGTGAGATAGCAGTCGGAGGCTAGGAAAGGGTATAATGGTAGTACAGGTGAAAGAAATACCAGGAATCCATTGTTAGGTGCTCCGACCGCCGCGATATAACTGCGAAATTGTTGAAAGCGGCGTAAAACCCATTCAAACAAACAAACAATCATTTACATGAGGGCTATGTGGGAAGGTTAGAGTGGTATCTTGTTATCATATGCCTAAAAGAGCTTAAAATACATAGGAGATAAGGTGCCAGCATAGTTTTTCGAAATTTAACCACCCTTTGAGTATAGTGACTTAGCGTCCAATAGTGGTTTGCACTCATTTGTTTTGTTTTTTTCCAAGGAAGCCCAAAAGGTGACATCATCATGAATGTTGCATAGCAATCACGTGCAAAATGACTCGCTGTAAGGAAATCTGTAGTTAAATTTTACATTTGGTCTCATTTTCGCAGTAAAGAAATAGAATAATTGTTCGTTTTCCGAGTGAGATCGATTGCTGTTTTATTTAGTGAACATCAAAAGCTATATTTTCACTCGGGGCGCCGCCAAGAAAATATAAGTTTTGTTGTTCACGTGATGAAAACTAAATCTTTCTTACGCTGAAATAAACGGTTTTCCTCTATTTCTTGATCTTGTCTTGATATTGAAAAAAGACAGATGTCCTCTCCTTTTTCCAAATGGTTTGTTTTGAAATGTTGAAGTGATTGAAAGGTATCAAGCACAAATTAATGATGAACTTGGCTAACCAATAAAGAAGGAAATAACGTTAACGTCACGGTTTTCGATTTACCATCACCGCCAATGATAATAATGAACATGTAGACGTATTATTTTTTGACGTAAATGATGTCACCTTAGGTTCATTAACGCTTCACCCTGAATTGAAAAAAAGATATTTTTTCATCTTTCGATGCGAGTAAAACTTGCCTTTAAAGTTTACAAAAAACAGTTTTTAAAACAAATATACAAGCATTTATTATTATTTCTTTTTGATTGACATTCATCACGAGGTCTGATTTGCAGATATTAAGGTTTACTGTAATTTGTTCTTGTATTCAGATCTCGTGGTAAAAAAGGTCACATGCTCATAAATTATACTACGACAATTACTTTCTCATAACGTATGACGTTACGTTGGAAAGCCCAGAACTGTGTATATAAAGAAACGTACTTCGCTATGGATTCAGAAACGGGAAATACATCGGGGAAAACACCAAAATTATAATCATTTGGGGGAACATTCTGATTTTTGACTATTCGGAATAAAGACGTTTACTAAAGCTACTATCCAAAAAACTAGAATCAACAACAACTGAACAACTTATTGAACAAAAGCAGGTAAGAATTGTCATAATTTCTATAATCATTACATTAAGTAACATAATAATGTGACATTCATCTGCCCCTCATTCATGATGTTCAAACGGTTCAAACAGTTTTCCAATTAAACCCCGCTTTGCACGTGCACTTGCAGGCAAAGAGGGGTATAATTGGAAAACTGTTTGCTCCGTTTTGACATCTTGAACGCAGGGTACGTTCAAAACCTATCTGAATCGCTCACCCAGCGCACCATGCAATGTATAAAAAAACCACTCACTCCAAGCACTAAAAACGTTCCGAAGTTATGAAAAAACTATTCGAAATCGTTCGAAATGATTAACATTTTATCTAAATCGATCAAATCTTGGTTGAGGATTTGAAACCTTTGTTTTGTCCGTGAAGACACAAATAGAAAAGAAATACGAAATTATATCAAAGGGAGGAAATAAAATATTGCTAATTTTGTCCGATTGGACGAAATAATCAATACTGTAACAACCTTTTGTTTTAATTAAAAAAATCGCTATCTTAATCTCACTTTAAATTCGTACCACAATTTTTCACAAAATATTTCATTGTGTCAAGTTCGCGATGTTATTAACTCTTCATTCGAAGATATACGACAAAAGTATTAGTTTTATAATATGACCTACGTCGCGGGAGTGAAATAACCCCGTTGAATATTTTTGATATTACACGGATTTTATTACACTAATGGAATAACTATGCAAATGAGCTCAGAGCGAAAAGCTTTGCTATTTTGTATCCGCGATAATGACGTCATAATTAAATATTGTGACGTCAGTTCTAAACGGCGTTATAAGTTTCTCGGAAAATTAAAATGTTGAATTTCAAGAATTTTGACGATTTTTCGCAAAAATTCGGGTCAAATTATCAATAGAATATAATAATTGTGCTCATGAAATACATAATTAAAAAAAAAAAAAAAAAAAAAAAAAAAACTCGTCATCTATAAACAGATAAAAACTCGGCACAGCCTCGTTTTTATCTGTTTATAGATAACTCGTTTAATATATTCGGTATTTCATGACCACTCATTCAATATCCTCTATGTACAATAAGCTAATCGTCCATTGATGACGCCTTCGAAAAGAGTTAAAAAGTATTGACAAAGTAGGCTTCGATTCCTTGACAGACGAACTAAAAGCGACGTGAATGTTAATTATTTCCCCCGTTTTTTTCCTGAACAGTCAGCTCATTGTCGAGTGAATGTCTGCATGACATAAAAAATATAACATTTTTTATTGTGGTTTTCATAGATATATGAAACGAATAGCCTAATGACGTTCTTCGAAGCGAACTCATACATTTGTGTTTAAAAAATACTTAGTTTTCATTATTTCTATTCCTTAACTTAGTGATATTTTATTGAAAATCTTTCTTTTGTCACAGTCTACATATCGCCTTTATCCTATATATTATAATATGATGGTCGCCTTTGAGTGTGTATAAATTGCAAAATCCTAGTTACGCCTTTGTTAAAATTTCAGGGGAAAATCAAATTTGGAAAAGATTGAAAACCATGTATAAGTCATCACTATACCAAAGTATGGCTTTATTTTAACCCTCGCACCAGTAAGATCGGAATATGCGATGTTTTACAGACGATCGTCCTTTTATCTCAATGTTTATCTGTTCGTGTGTCTGTTTTAATTTTTCATGCGAATTAACTAGCCTGCGAACGTAAAATTTTCATGAATAATTTAGGATTGTAATAACATTTTTTTTAAACACATTGATGCTGTTGGTATAATGATTGATTTGGTGATCAACTATTAAGGATATACCATTCATGGCTAGTCATGCAAAAATGCACCGACTAAATAAATAAGTAAAATAAATATTGGAAAAATGATTAATTGAAGTAAAGATAAAACGGAGGTCGTCCTGCACAGAAATTTTAACGCGATGTAAGAATAGTCACTTTAGGTTAAGAGAATCAGACAGTCTGGTCTGACAATGGTTGCCAATATACGCACTCAAAAGATGATCCGTTTTGGCCTGATACCCAGATTTATATTAATAAAAAGTGATTAAAAATTACATGATATTACTTAAATTTCAGAAAAAAAGACCAGAGAGGAAACCAAAAGAAAGCATAATACCCATAAGGAAAAAAATGAAGAGCCTCTTCATACTTGCTTTAAGTTTCGTTTTCGTGACTCAAATATATGGACAAGGTATTTCTTTTTTCATTTGATTTTCCAAATAACTAGAGGCTCCCTGCGTGTAAAATACAAAAGTATTGATAAACGTTTAAAATGTGGTACCCTGCTTTGCACACGTACTTACATGCAAGTTTAGGGACCATTTCTTAAACGTTGTGAGAACGTTTCAATATTGAACGCAGGGCTGATTCTTAGACAGCTTGTTGAAATACAAAACAAGGAAGGTCTTTAATTGAAAGAAAATTGTGCATGTCAATTAAAAATTTCATAGTTTACCCTTTCTAAAGTTACAAATATTGTTCGCAAATTTTTAGTCATTCCCTTCTAATTTATCACAATTTATTGTGCAGGATAAAATGAAAATATTCATATATGTAAATTCATAGTATTTAATATGTTTTGAATATTAGGACAGGCTAAAATATAAGAAAAACGAACTTATATTATGGAGCAATGTAGTGCACGTTCATTATCTACTAGTTTTAATGAGTTTAAATGTAAAATGGCATTGTCATTTATGATATCAAAATAAAATGCTTTGAATAATAATATTGATTCGTGGCCGTTTGAAATTCGGGCATTAAACACTTCTTCATTATCAAACACATTCGTTTTTGTCCCTCTCCGAAACCACATTTACTCTTTGAAGTCCTATATGGCAGTATGACAATGCATGTTTACCTAGCGTTAACATTAATTAGTCTTCATTAACATAAAGGATAGAGATGAATCTTTTTCCTTCTGGCCACGATTTGATATATAGTACTCATCGATCTTTTCTTTTTACCTTGGTGTTCTATTCTCTTCTCAAAATCACGTGTGCATTTTATTAACATGTAATTCAGTAAATATTATCACTATGCCATTAAGATGGGCAAAGGCGTACAGTTCTGAAAATACACATACATTGTATATTCATTTCATCAACACCCCATCTTTCTATAAAAAAAATATATAATAAAATATCACATTGTATCACACTCACTTCCATCACAACCTTATATTCAGCACTGGTTGCACGGTTATGGTCTCAATATGTGACTCCAAAGTCGTTTCCTGTTTATATATGCAGTGTTCATTGGTACAAACCCAGTTTTCAACCCCATGAAACACGTGATAAATGCCATAAAGTCTATACTGAACCCGATCAAACCTCTGGTGAAACCAGTCAAACCGGTGATACATCCACTCATTCCATTGAAACCAGTCAAGACAGTTCACCATCCAATCAAACCGTCACACATTCTTCATAAACCAGTCATCAGCATGCCGCAAAAACTAGGCAAGAAACCTGGCAAGAAATTCGGTAGAAAACTTAAAGATCCCAAGTGGATTAGAGACCTAATAGGGAATACAATTAGTGGAAAAGCTATAATTGGGGGACAAGGTGGATTTCCTAGACACGGGGGTGCAGGTGCCGGCCAACAATTCGCTAACGGTTTGAGAAATGGTTGGGGCGGGGACCCTGATTTACCCATACACGAATCTGTGGGTGCATGGCAAGACCCATTAAATGGCCATGGCTTTCCTACTGATTATTCCGGTGGAGAATTGGTATTTGATGACAAAGCTGGTCACTATGTAGCAAAATCTGCTAAGATTGACGATAAAACCGGTAGGCACTTATTGAAATTAAATCAAAATTAAAACAAATTTCTCCCTCTTTACACAGTTGTTAATCAATATGGAGTAATGTCTTTTAGCATCCATTGTCTCATCTATGAATAATGATGGTAAAGAAAGCGTAAATGTTCAATCTTTGGCCGCCAAGAAATAAGCCTTTAATATCAATCGAATTCGGCCGCTTTAAACACATATTATAGTTCCGCAAGGAAGAGTGAGGTCCGAGAAACCGTTATCTCCTATCATTTTCAATGTAAAATTGATCTTTGATCACTCACTTGAAATTGCAGGTCTATAATCGCATGCTGTTTTAAAAATGGCGATATTGTGGTAAACAGATGTCCAATCTATGAAAAATTATCACTTGATCAAGGAAAATACAGCAACACATACTTTTAGGTTCATGTAAAGACTTTTTTAAACCAAATTTAATGTTGCTTCTATTTTAGAAAAAAGACCATGCTTAATAATATATCGAAATGGGGCTGTAGATGAGCACAAGTAGTTACACAATATTAGGGGCCCCATCAGGCTCTACTTTGTTAAAATATGAGCCTCTTTTATCCAAAAGTCATGCAGTTGCTTTTTCTGTACAAAATGGCCCTTTTCCACAATTGTTCGGCTATACCCCTATAGCTATAGCAGTCTTATGTTGTTAAACTGCTAGTGCTCTTAAATAGCTTCATTTTGATATAATTTTATAACATACCTGGACATATTGATTTTTCTTGGCAAATGGAGTGCCCTTAAAATTAAGTCTTAAACACTTTAGATGATGAAACTTGAAAGAATATTTTTCGGTTGGACGATACGGGACATTCGCAAAATAAAACTGGTCCGTCATGAAAGTGATACTGTCTGATGACATGGAGAACTGAAATGAATTTGTTTGCTTGTTTGAGTGTAGTTTTACACCGCTTTCAACAATCTTTCAGCTAAATCCCGCCGCCTGGAACACCTAACAATTAATTCCTGGTATCTCTCACTCCAGTATAACCATGACATCCTTTCCTAACCCCCAGCTGCTATCCAACATAGGTCTACGATTTATCGACCCATTAACTATCAACTGCCCTATGAAGGCGGCAGCTGAAATTTAATATTGGCTCCAAATGGTGTTTTCTAAAAAAAATAAAATTATTCTATAAAAGGTTGAATGATTATTTCTGATTATAAATGTTTTGCCAAATGCCAAATTAGGAGCTTGATCAGCTTGTGTAGTCCGCTCAGTCTAGGTCGACTCCCGAATTGGTCCTTTATCGCATATGACGGGGCAGGACTATTTAATATATTGAATTCAGAGATAAGTTTCAAAAAATGCTAAATGGCAGTGCTTTTTTACCCAGAAAGCGACTTTATTTAGTCGAATAATGAAAAGTCGACGTTTTCTACTCTTTCCCTATCGAGTACTCTTCGCGAAACATTTGTAGCTGCCTTTATATTCAATGCTACCTCAAAAGTTTCGCACTGAGCAATCTGAATCTTCCCTTTCACATTACGGGTTACATCGATAAAGAAAGTTTTCAAAAAGAAAGCAGTCTTTACTCGCCGATATTATACAGGATTTTCGCAAATACATTAAAAATAAACAGGAGATTCTTGTCTATTCAGTCGCTTAATGACGTTTTATTGAAATGTTTCAGGATATGGAAGAATACGCAAACCAGCCAAACTTCTAGGGGGACTAGGAGGTCATGATCCTATAGCGTTAGAGGGAGGCCATAGAATAGCAAAGGAAGTACTCAATGCTGCGGCTAGAACAATAGATATAGGTTCTCATGGTGAGATATCTAGAGGAAATCATTTCGCACACAAAGCAGCTGAGGGACTTGCAAAGGAAATGGTACACGTCGCTGGTAAAAAGCTAGATGTAGCCTCGTCTGGTGGGCATATAGGACATGGACTACCTCCTAAATCCCTTCACCATCCTGGGTCGATTCATGTGCCTGTTCACCAACCAATTCATAAACCGATTCACAAGCCAGCTCTACCAATTCACAAACCTGTGCATCCAATCCATAAGCCGATTCACAAACCAATTCATAAGCCGATGCACAAGCCTATTCATAAGCCGATTCACAAACCAATTCATAAACCTATACTTCCGCCAATTCATAAACCAATTCATAAACCTATCCATAAGCCAGTGCACCCGATCCACAAACCCATACATACCCCAATTCACAAGCCAATTCACAAACCAATCCATACACCTGTGCATCCAATCCATAAACCTATCCATAAACCAGTGCATCCAATCCACAAGCCAGTTCACACACCAGTACACAAACCAGGTTATTTGGGACGGGTTCATCCAAAACCAGCCTTGCCAATACACAAACCCATCCACAAACCCGTCCACAAACCAGTGCATCCAATACACCCGAAACCTATCCATCCGAAACCTATCCATCCGAAACCAATCCATCCGAAACCAGTGCACCCAAAACCTTTCGGGGGACTCGGAGGTCTTCAAGGCGGAGGTTTGGGACACGAACCTGAGTTCATCAGACAACTGATCGGAAGTACAATAAGAGGCGCTCCCATACGTGGAGGGTTCGGGCCGTTCATTCGTCATGGTGGGGCTGGCATTGGAGAGGAATTCAAAGATGGACTCCGAAATGGTTACGGAGCAGATCCTTTAGCCCCAGCTATTGACTATGTTAGCTCATGGGTAGATCCTCTTGGAGGGCGAGGATTTCCTGAGAACTACGCCGGAGGTGAGCTCGTCCTTGACGACGCTTCTGGACACTACGTATTGAAATCACAAGCTGCTCAAGCGGAACATCATGTTGCTAAAACATCAGGACTCGGACATATTGATCCCGTTATAGGCCCAGTTGGTCATCCACCAATTGGTGTTGGTAAACCTATTGGTGGTGGAGATCCAGTCCACAACGTACAAAAGGTTGCTCAATCAGGCGTTGTAGCTGCTCGTCACGATCCATTAGCCGTTGAAATTGGTCACAAAACAGCAACCCATATAGCCAGCAAGGCATCTTTAGCGATAGATAGGGCAACTGGAGGTGGCGTTTCTGCCGGTGATCCATTCGCCAATAGAGCAGCCCACGGACTTGCAGCTGAAGCAGCACAGGTGACAGGCGAGAAATTGGCATTGGCCAGCGGTGCTGCAGGACCAGTTGGTATCCATGCTGGTTTAGATGTTTATGGAGGACGCCCCGGCCACATTGCCCCAGTTAAACCGCCAGTCCACCACCCACCTTTCCCAACTGGATACGGAGGTAGAAGGAGAGGACGAATCGTACCTGCTAAGAGTAAGTCTACGAATGTTTAATTCTTTCGTTTAACTTATATAATATGGGATTCCAAACAAAAACTTCACTAATGTAGTAATAATAATCATTGTCTTTAACCTTGTCATGCTGAATAAAAACAATTGCAAAATTGTATTGAAATCAAAGTGCTAAGAGAAATGTATTAATAGTGAGTCAAAATCAACCAATCTCAATTACATTTATTTTCAATATTTCGTTTACGTCATATACTGTAATTGTGGAGATAACACATGCTTAAAATCTATCTCTAGTTTGTTTTAATATTCTATTATCTTCGGAAGGAGAAATCTCTATAAACCAGTAATTCTTCCAAAAATGCGTTTCTATTTAAATAGTGATTTAATCATGAAATACAATACTTTTGTCTAACTTATAGAGGTTCCTTATTCACTTTTTGCTCACCCATTTACAGGATACACAAATTTAATTACTTATAATATTTTTTATTCATACATATAGAGCACAATTATAATCAAAAGTATTTTTTTACAGCAAAGGTTAACAGAAGAAAAACAGCATTGAAATTGGCAAAGTTCGTAAATTTACAAACTTTGCTATTTTCAACGCTGTATATCTGAATGCAGATATTTATTGGCCCTGAATATATATGTTTCTTAATTTGATATTTATTTTTTTATTTCAGCTTGGTAAAATGGAGGCCACACTTGACCACAGTTTATACTTTGACTCATTCAGATGTGCAATAAAACCCGAAAAAACATAATTGCAACCTACGCCTAGAGGGGAATACAACGCCGTACAGATCTCTACAAAAGCTTTGAGACAGCAAAAGGGACAATCAATTTAAAAATAAATAGATCCAGTGTTAACCCCTTAAAATTTCACGTTTTGTATAATATTATGGAGCATGTTCGACAGTATATACGAAATTTCAATTCACCATCAACGGTATCCATATTTTATCGAATGTTCATTACTTTGACATATAATTCATATAACTCTTTTTTTTTTCAAAGTCAATGAATAACTTTTTGAAAGCAAGGCAGTAAATTACAAACCAAAACAAAACAGTGAGATTGATTTGAACAACTATAATACGCGTATTTACTTCTTCTATCTGAATTTTTTACTTCTGCTACGATATCTTGTCACAGGATTCTTCCCCTCTGTCAAGGCTTTCGGATTGCGCTTACTTTACATAAATGTTTGAATTACTTCATCCATCAAATACATATTTATGTGCTGTTATATCTACAATACTTGTTTTCTTTTAATATAACATTTGTTTATTATCCTTGTTTGAGTATTCAAGTATGAAAATAAAAATAGCAAAACTTCATTATGGTTATGTTTTATTGTCAATAAAGCACCCCGAAAAGTCGTTAACCAATCTGTGACGATTTTATCAGAAAACTACAGTTAACGAGATCGTGAAATTGACAAGGTTTCGAATGATTTTGAAATGATTTAGGAGTGAAATTGAATGATAGTGTTGAGCGAGTTCTGAGTGAAATTAATGGGAGGTAATCCTACGCAAATTTTGTTCAGGATGATTAAAAATGGCGATATTGATTACCCCCCTTTAATAAAAATACATACAAGTTCTACACACAGCTCCCCTTTTCTTCAAGAACCTATGAGAAGCTAACAATTTGAAATATGTACAAAATCTGGGTTTTCTCTATCAAAATTTAGTTTGAATGACGTTGTTGATTCTATATTTGCCAATGAGTTTTGAGCGATTTTGAATGGTAAGAGTGAGTGTTTGGAATGAATGGAGCACTGAGGTAGCGATTTAGAACTGTTTTCATTGAGGTTAATGTCAATTTCACACGATGTTACTAACTGTATGCATTTTTGATAGATGTCATTTCTTTTTGAGCAGTCAATACACGAACTTTTTTTACAATAACATTTAATAAATTGCTAAACATCTCCAATTACATCCATTTACTATCTATGGGATTAACATTTAAATCGATATCTTAGATTCATTCAATATTATCATCAACTTTATTTTTTTTTTTTATATATTGACCCCGCATTAGCCACTTATTTTGAAAAAAAAGTAAAATCGACAATGCTGCAAATTTATTTAGGTGATCGCAAGGGCTTTTCCTTTGACCTAAGTCACGGCGCACCCACAGAACCCGAGGTTATATATTACTTTTTTCGTGTTCAGCCGATTTTTTTTCTAAAATCACGAATCAAATTTGCTTATGAACATGAAATAATATATATCAATAAATTCTTATCTATAAAAATTATTCAATATTCTTTTACGTTCATACACTTTTAGCAATATAACAACAGAATTACAGCTGTAATCTCAGGTTGAATTTTGATTAAAAAAACCATCGGTTGAGAATGAGAAAAGTTTTATAACCTAGGGCCCATGGGCCCGTTTTACTAGACATCCTACGGCCATTTTGCCTAAGTAAAAAATTAAAGTTGCTTCTACGGAATTCTGCTATACATCATCTCATTGGAATCGTCTTCTAAATACGATTCCAATGTGTTATTGCAATCCAGAATCTAACAGTGAATGAAAATACCAAGTATGATTTGTGATTTTGACTTACGATTAACTATTTCGTAAGAAGTGTAGTGAAACGACCCGAAATGTTTTAAAACGTCCTTTTTCTGCCTAATATAGAGTCATGGAAATGAAACAAATAGCAAATCGCTAGAAGGTGAACTGAACATCGTACTTATATAAAGCTTATTCAATCCTTAGTAACGACAGCTACCTTTATGTTTGTTTACAATGGATTCCTGGTATTTCTCACACCAGTACTATCGCTCCATCCTTTCCTAGCCTCAAGCTGCTATCCCACATAGGTAAACGATTATCAACCCATTGGTAGACACGCATAAATCTACTCCCGGGAGCGTCCTTATACTCTTTAGGATACATCCTCCATTCTGAAATACAAGTAGGCCAGTCATCTATACGTGCGCTAATTATATATATTATACCCGTGTCGGTCAATAATATGTTTTGTTGGCCTATTCACACTCGTTACGAAAAGAAGTTTAAGAAAAGACAAGTTCATCCATACTTCTTAGCGCGCACATGTCGTATTTTAGACATACAAGTATATAATTATGCGCCCCCGAAGCTTACGAGAAAATAAAAGAAGAATCAATCTGCTATCAATTATTGTTCATGATGATCCATTGTAAGGGTAAAGTGTTGAAGTACTGGTGTTAGAAACAACAGGGGCCCGTTTTACTAAACATCTTACGATTTCTTGCGTAAATCAAAATTTAAAGTTACTTCTACAGCAGTTACTACATATGGAATTCTGACATGCACTGCCTCATTTGAATCGTCTTCAAAAGACGATTCCAATGAGATGATGCAAGGCTGTATTTTCTAATGAATCAAAACACCAGGTACGACTTTTGATTTTGACTTACGATAATTTTTTTTTTCGTTTAGTAAAACGGGTCTAAGGTCAGGTTCCCAAGTAGCCGCCAAGGTCCAGAAACTGCTTGAAATACTGCAGATATAGGTGTATTTTCAAAACTGAGCTCTGATATAGACGCCGAGTGTATTACCATGGGTATATCGGGTTTCTATTCAAAGCATATGATAGGATTTGAACCTGATTCTTTGGCCTTAATTATGAAGGTACATGTTTGAGTAAGCCTTGCGATATAAGACAATCAAACTTTAATTTGAAAGGTTCATTTTAACCTTTGTTAGAGTGTTGCTTTAGTAGGGATGTTGCAGTTTTCGAGAAAACAATCTTAAGTTTGCTATCCTGCACGCAGGGTTGCCATGCATTCAAATATACATAAAACGTTCGCGAAACATTTCAGAAATGTTAGACCGCTTAGCGGGATCATACACTTTCTTAACGTTCGCAAACGTTGTTTGCATCCAACGTTTGCATCCCGAACGCAGGGATTGGTAATGCTCATGGGGGAAGAAGAAAAGTCTGGCCATGCGTTTAGAATAATGAATCTCAAGCGATTGAACAATATCCTACATAGCCATGAAAAGCGAATGTAATAAGTAATTCAAACTTAGGGTGTACACTTGTGTATCGTTATGACGTCGCGCACGTTAATGCTTAACATTTGAAATTTAACGTTTCCCGTTAAGTTTCACCTGCCATATTTTCCAAACCTGTTGGTCTTTTTCTATATTCTTGATATCAAATGAACCACAAGAAAGCATACTTTAAAAGTATATTTGTAAGGTGAATTGAGGAAAATAAAACTCCCATTTAATTAAGTTTCTTTGTCACCAAAACTCTTAAATTACGTTTGTAAAACGTAACACATTTTGTGTGGGCAGATTTCTTTAAAAACCCTAAATTACATTAAATAGTTCATGAAAAATGTTAAGCATCTTGAGATTTGCGCGAGAGGTGATATCATGTTATTAGGTGAACTAAAATGACCGTCAATAAAATAACAAACGATTGATAGAGATTTATTTTAAAATTCAAAAGTTGTAAAACGTCAAATTTTAACGAAAAATCGGCGTGAAAAATGGTAAAGTTTTCTCTATATCTCTATAAATAATAAATGATTTTTTGTGAAATTTAAAAATAAAAATATTATTTTTTTCTAATTTTCGTTAATGTGGTTAAAATAATAATGCGTCATATACAACTAAATAAAGAAAGAAAATCTGTGTGGACACAATTTCTTAAATACGCGAATTTTATAGCCGGTTTTCAAAATGCTTCACTGTCGCATTTCATTATCAAAATGATTTTCATAAATCATTCTACATTTTTGAAATATTATTTTTTCGCACAATCACATGGAAAAAAAATTCGTAAAGATACGTTTAGAAATATCAAAAATATTTAGATTTGGCTGTGTGGACATACTTTTCAAAAACGTATCATTTTTGACGTCGTACATTTTTACATTGCACGCTGTGCTTTTTTCAGCAATCCAAGATAAAAATAATTAAAGCCGATTGATAGTAAAAATGCCTTTAGCAGAAAAAAGTTTATTCTTTCTAATTCGGAATATAAGTTATACAGTAATTTTCAAAATCTAAATACGCATGACAAAATCTACATACGATAAACAAGAAGCGCTTTAGAAAAATATGATGTAATAACGTCTAAATGGCAAAACCGACGTTACAAAATGTTTAGCATTAGCGTGTGCGACGTCTTTCCTCACGCAGGGTAGGCATAACTCATCACCGAAAAGGAATGTTCGAGCCCGTTTTTTTTATTCTTGTAAGTATACACCTATCATATAATTGACACTGATAAAAGGCGAGCATTCATTCCGGTATTTGAACATTGCTCGAAAAGGAGGAAAAGGGGGAAGGCGATTTTCTCCTTTTCACAATTTTCTCTCTCTTTATTGTGCAATATTTGTTGTCTGTTCGTTGTTCGCTGTTCATTATAGAAACGATCAAAAAAGTTTACTCTTTTCTGCAAAGTATCCATTCAATTTACATTAGTTAATCTTTCTAAAAACTGAGAAAAAAGTCGATATAGAAAAAGAAGAATTTCAATTTATCGATTCTTCATATCTTCTGTCCATGCTTCTGATATGTGACCCGTCACGCCAAAAAGGACCATCTGGGTAGTGCATAAAGTGTCGACCCTAGTTAGACTTTGCGGACTTCGCAGACTGAATAGGGTCGAAACGATTTGCACCGTGTCTATTTTCTGAATCTAGAATGGTTAATTTACCTTCCAGCAAAAGAATCTTTGAATAACGACTTCTGGTTGACCTACGCCAGATCAAATCTCTTTCTCAATTATTCATTTTACAGAATTTCCGGATGGTTCCTTTTCGCGTTACGGTTCACATAATTATCATATTTCTTGTGTGTGTGGGGGGGCGTGAGTGTGTCTGTCTGTCTGTGTGTGTGCTTGTATGTGGATGTAAGTTTATGAAAACGTCTTTCGACTTAAATTGTAATAACGTTATCATAGTCTTATTGAATATTTCAATTGGCACTGGTTCGTATTAAGCGAAGAGTACTATGTATTCGGGAGTTCTAGTGTCTACTCATTAGCCAATAAGTCCTGAGTAAGGTTACAGTTACAGTACTAATGAATTCTCCGGTAATCAACAGAATCGAGGGATGGGGATTTTGTGGGGTATTATAGGGGGTAATCTAATGTTTAGGATTTTGTTTCCAAAGCAATGACAAATAAATAGGATCAAGCCTAAACTAAAATGACAGAACTCTACAGGCTTCGAAATTAGGAAATTGCCATTTTTAATCAAGTTATAAGTCATCTAATCTTCTGTGGAAACCAGGAATACATTCAATAATAACATTTAATGTTGCACATTTAAATTGAGGGTTACTGAGAAAAACTGACGGTATAATGACGTATTCAGAGTGCATGAGGTGTTCAGTTTTATCCACTTGGTCTAGCAAATTCGGCCAAAATTTTGTATTTGTTTGAAATGACTCACCCCCCCCCCCCTCCAACCCAGTTTTAGCTAAAACCTCAATTTAAGACACTCTCCCCCATCCGCAATTGGCGTAACCTAGTGTATCAGAAATACAAAGCCTTCTCTCTTGTTGCCTAAGATATCAAGAGAAGTAACAATGTCTTGACCAAATCAAATGACTGGATTAAGTTAAGAGAAGGGGGGGGGGAGGCTGTACTTCAAACCAATGAAATCGACAAAAATGCCTGGATCCATATACATTTCTTTTTTGTTTTAGTTATACTATAGCTGATCTTATTTTCTAAAAGTATATTTCAATTTTATTCAGTATACGTCCTTGCTTTTTTGCCTCCAAAGCAAAAAGTTAATTTCATTATATCTTGATGTTTATCAAAAACTATAATAACATGTTGTGGTTGGTCGGCGTAATAAACAGTTATCTTTGCTATTTTTGAAAACATGACCCCTTCGAAAATCGAAAATCATATTTTCAAAGTATGCATGGAAAGCTTTTTTGATTTTTTTCACTTTTGTATACATATGTATGGTCATAAACATACATCTTTTTCGCGGATATTTGGATACCCCCTGAAACTGCAGCATCACACCTTAAACCCGTTTTATATAAATTAGATGAAAAACACAATATTCACGAGATCTGCGTAAATTGTCCATCCAGACAGTGTATACTTCCACGCCACACAGATCAATATTATCTAATTCTAGTAAGATGCCGTCTTTTTGGGAATGTTCTGAAATAAGATACGTGGATGGACAGTCAGCCAAGTTGAAAAAATCTGCAATATAGGGATGAGTGTCTTTTTCACTGCGTTTATTGGGGTATAAAGTGCAATTGCCTTAGCACATGGCAAATAACGCCCGTAGGGCGTTACGTTTAAGCCATGTGCTAAGGCAATTGCACTTTATACCCCCAATAAACGCAGTGAAAAAGACACTCGTCCCTTATAATTGCAATCCTATAGATCGAAGAAACTATTAAAATACTCGGCCAAACATTTAAGCTTCAAGTCTACTTTCTCCGCGTAAAAAATTACACGATCTTTTTTTAGATCGTGCATTGTTTATCTCGCTATCGAAGTGAAATGTCATAAAGTTAAACAAATGATACACAAATAAACGACAATATTAAAATTCGTAGAGGTACTTATGACAAAAAAGCGTGTTTCTGCCAAGTAAGTCTATGTTTTAAACGAAAACGGCGTGGTCGGTCTTAGTTGAGAGGGTTGCTTGACGGTCTTCGTCGACTTGCGGTTTTCTAAGTTTACGTCGGCACGGAATCAGAACTGCATGCTTGTTATCGTAAATTCTTTCGAAAATATCTTAATTTATAATAGATTGAAAAGAAATGTTGCGTTGATGATCGGGAACTAGGTTAATTCGAGTTCCTACAACACAGGACTTGCAGATCGAAGTTCGGGGGTTTCCCGAAAGACCTATTGCATTTTATACAGAAATAAAGTGCAATGGATTTCCCCACGTGATGCGATTTAAACCAATCAGAATTCTTTATTTTATTGGATTGCAATTATCAGTAAATAATTGCAATCGAAAGAAATTGATTTCACAGACTTTGAAAAGAAAACTACACTGTTATCAAATTATGGCATTTTTCTTTTTCGTGGTGTAAATTTTGGTGAAATCCAACTAGTTGGTCACCTGTAGCAACCATTCTAAAACGTGTAGTCATTTGGTACCGGCGCACGGTAACGACGTCAACATGACGCTACGGTATTGATAACTTCTGTTGAAAGTCAACACTCTTAAAAATACTCAACTCAACAATAAACACAATTCCTGTTTCGCCTTTCCATTTGATCAGTACTATTTTCATATCCAGCTGATCCAAAATGGTGAACTTAAATTTGTATTGTGTCTTTGGGATACTGAACTGATGTTTATCCGTAACAATCACAGATCAAACGTCGAAGAGACGTTTTCCAAACATCGAGTGTCATCTTTCAGAAACGCTCCCCATTCTAAAACAAACCTTTTAAACCATTCAAAGAGAAGGTTTCTGGTCACATTTGAAGCCCTTTTAGCATATTTCAATATTTTAAACTGTCGACTAGGTTTTCCATAGGTCCAGTAGAACTTTTTAATTGCCCGTTGCCCCTGGTTGCGCTGGTGCCGTTATTTCGAAGTTCAAAAAATGACACGTGCCCTTAGTTTACTGACTTTGGATTTCAAAATACCGAATGGATTATTCTTAAATTTCCAACATCCTAACAGATTACGTCAACACGTAAAAAGGCGAAGTTTTGAAGTGTTTGGTCCAAGTTAAGGGGACAAATACGGGTTGTAACAATAGGAGGTAACGTTACAAAATGGGTTGCGCCGGTGGCACCTACCAAGGCATATCAAATGTTGGATTTTTTATATCATAGTCATAGCAGACTCTTGTAAATCTAGTATTATTTCAACATAAAATGGTTTGAGACATGTACAAAATTTCATTAATTTCCGTCGGAAAATTGCAAAGTTATTGTAAAAGTCCACGTATTTTTGATCCACCCTCGTAGATTGTGTAAGGACTTGAAGCTTTAATGTTTGACCGAGTGTTTTAAAAGTTTCTTCGTCCTAGATGATTGCAATTATAAGGGCCGAGTGTCTTTTTCACTTCGTTCATTGGGGTATAAAGTGCAATTGCCTTAGAACATGGCTAAAACATAACGCCCTACGGCACTTGCACTTTATACTCCAATGAACGCAGTGAAAAAGACACTCATCCCTATAGTAATATTGTGACATTGACATTCATCTCAATTAAAACTACTCGAATGTACTTACTCAGCGCTCCATTCATTCATTTTAAACACTTACTCAACCCATTCAAAAACGCACCAAAATGTCTAAAGAAAAATCAGATCAACAACAATCAAAAGAAATATAGATAAAAAAATCGCGAATTCATTGAATATACTGAAATTGTAAACTTCTGATGTCTCTTTTATTAAATGTAAATATACTTTTTTTAAACTAGGTAATAAATCTCAACACTGACACATACATACATACATACATACATACATACATACATACATACATACATACATACATACATACATACATACATACATACATACATACATACATACATACATACATACATACATACATACATACATACATACATACATACAACATACATACATAAAATCATAGGTACATAAAACATACATAAAAACATACATACATACATACATAATTCTTAAATGCTGTTTAAAGGATTGAATCTAGGGTTGAATAACGCCACTGTAAACACAATTAACTATAAACATTATTGCAGTTATATCAAAGAGGCTGGTGCATCTACCCATGGGTTTTCGTTGTTTCTCATACCGATACAACAACATCTCATCTGTCTCAGGCCGAGTCGGGATTCGAACTCACGAAAGCAGGATTGCCAGTCCAACGCATTTTCGATGAAACTAATCAGGCTCAGCTAACAGTATTGAAAGAAACTGGGCCCAAAGATGATAGACAAAATGGTTTGTTTGTTTGTTTGTTTGAATGGGTTTTACGCCGCTTTCAACAATTTCGCAGTTATATCGCGGCGGTCGGAGCACCTAACAATGGATTCCTGGTATTTCTTTCACTTGTACTACCATTACACCCTTTCCTAGCCTCCGACTGCTATCTCACATAGGTTTACGATTATTTACCCATGATAGACAAAATGGAGGGAAGTAACTGTTTTTCAAATCGAATATAAAATATGTGGCATACCTCCCTTTAATTATTACTGCATGTAAACGGTTAGTTACATGGTGAAATTGACACTCCTCTCAATGAAAACTCCTTACTCAGGGCTTCATTCATTCATTCATTCATTCATTCATTCATTCATTCATTCATTCATTCATTCATTCATTCATTCATTCATTCATTCATTCATTCATTATTTCATTATTTCATTATTTCATTATTTCAAATACTTCTTTCACGGAGATGCCAGATGGTCACTTTTACCATGGCGGGTCTCAGATGTATAAGAGCTTGATTCAAAGGAAACATAACACATTTATTTTCTTAAACTAGTTGAACGTTTTATGTTTGTTTTTTTCCAAGCTCTGTCTGTTGTATAAACCCCTCCAAGTCCCTTTGGCTTGAATCATCGTTTGTCAATCTTCTCGGCGTTATTGTACGTTCTGTACATTGAATTTTTATATTTTATATTCATACCCCAATGAAAAAATGTTTTCTTCATACCTGAAAAATTATTTTAAATGTATCAAAATGCGCAAATAAAAAGCAATCAAAACTTCTGAACTACAGCTAAATTTCTGTAGAAACGGAGTTTTGTTCACCAGCCTTGAAATGTTTATAAATACAATAAGGGGGCTCAGAAAGGGTGTTTAGGTCGCAGTTGAACATTTCTGGAACACCTACCGATGTGTTTCTGCCATCTTCAACTTCGACCAAAACACGGCGGAAATACTGTAAATAGAGGCATTGGACCCCCTTACAAGCGAAAAGGAAACGTCCGATGAATTTTCAACAAAATTGAACGTTTTTTTTTTCCCAAAATCGATAGGGTTTCGATATTGCTCGGAAGTAACTCTGTTCTAAGCTGCTAGTCACCCAGAAACAAATGATTCTTGCTTGTCTTCAGTTCTGGGATTCGATTCATTCCCCTTGAAGGCACATGTACCTAAATCGGGGAACACTTGGTGTCTCAATGGAACAGACTTCTGGAATAGCGTTGGTTCGAACGGGGGTGCCTATCAATAGATCGTCGCAAAATAGTTCGTTCTTCATACCGGTACACGGCATGGCGTTTGCTTTGATGTAGAGCTTTGACTAGAGAAAGACAACTGAAACAACGTTACTACTTACAAAGTTTCTGTAATAGATAGGTTTGATATCGCTTTCGGTCCACTGAAGATAAGAAACCTCGGCTGTGTCGACTGGGACTTTACAGACCAAAGTTACTTCTATTTTGTCTCAATGTCCCATTCAAACAACACACTTAGCCAAGCGACCAATCGATGTAGAGCTTACACATGATATCACGTCACATTAGTTTAACTGATACGAGCTTCATTGTAAGTAAAACATGTCAAAATCATCATTTGGATTTTTTGTTCTAACACATTACCAGACGACAAACTTTTATACTGGCCCAATTTCGATGAAATTACAGGCGGTATTGTAGACAATGAAAAACTACCTGCTAGCACGAAGCGTTTTACAGTAGCATTATAGGGATGAGTGTCTGTTTCACTGCGTTTATTGGGGTATAAAGTGCAATTGCCTTAGTACATGGCAAATAACGCCCGTAGGGCGTTATGTTTAAGCCATGTGCTAAGGCAATTGCACTTTATACCCCAATAAAAGCAGTGAAAAAGACACTCATCCCTTATAATTGCAATCCTATAGATCGAAGAAACTATTAAAATACTCGGCCAAACATTAAAGCTTCAAGTCTACTTTCTCCGCGTAAAAAAATTTACACGATCTATTTTTAGATTTTTAGATCGTGTATTGTTTATCTCGCTATCGAAGTGAAATGTCATAAAGTGAAACAAATGATACACAAATAAACGACAACATTAAAATTCGTAGAGGTACTTATGACAAAAAAGCTTGTTTCTGCCAAGTAAGTCTATGTTTTTAAACGAAAACGGCGTGGTCGGTCTAAGTTGAGAGGGTTGCTTGACGGTCTTCGTCGACTTGCGGTTTTCTAAGTTTACTTCGGTACGGAATCAGAACTGCATGCTTGTTATCGTAAATTCTTTCGAAAATATCTTAATTTATAATAGATTAAATAGAAATGTTGCGTTAATGATCGGGAACTAGGTTAATTCGAGTTCCTACAACACAGGACTTGCAGATCGAAGTTTGGGGGTTTCCCGAAAGACCTATTGCATTTTATACAGAAATAAAGTGCAATGGATTTCCCCACGTGATGCGATTTAAACCAATCAGAATTCTTTATTTTATTGGATTGCAATTATCGAAGTGTGGCATACCGAACAATATATTAACACCTTTTTATGATATAAAGCAATTGGCTACTAAACTAACTGAAAAGTATGTCGTTTGGCTAATGGAAAATTAGAGCCCGATTCAAAGCGCAAGAAAGACTTATAAAGCAGGTTGTTGGTTTACTTTCGATCTATCGCAATTACGAATTGGTTAAGCGTTTGATGTTGTGTCTTGATTGACCATGTTCAATCCAATATTCGTTTCAGTTACCGATGCGTCAGCTCTACTGCACAAAGGTAACATACAACATTTCTGCTTGTGGCGAATCGTAGCGGCGCCGTAGCCAACAAAATCGTTAATCTGTATTCAGACCTTAGTCTGCTTATAAACTTCACTATGCACGTCGCATTGTACAGTCACTTGAATGGTATTTATTTCAATAAAAGAGAACTCATTTTTATACGCCCGAAGCGTCGTATTATGTTATGGCCTCGGTCGTCCGTCCGTCTGTCCGTCTGTCCGTCCGTCTGTCCGTCCGTAAGCAAATTTTTGTGTGCGCGACTCCTCCTAAACTATCAATGGGAATGAGCTGAAGCTTGGCACAATTACTCCCTATGATGTCTAGTTGTGCATAAGACCTTTGAAAATCAAATCGCTCCAGTCATTCCTGAGAAATCTTGAATTATCTGCCCTTGAATATAACCAAAATAACTGTTTTTTGTGTGCGCAACTCCTCCTAAACTATCAATGGGAATGAGCTGAAACTTGGCACAATTACTCCCTATGATGTCTAGTTGTGCATAAGACCTTTGAAAATCAAATCGCTCCAGTCATTCCTGAGAAATCTTGAATTATCTGCCCTTGAATATAACCAAAATAACTGTTTTTTGTGTGCGTAACTCCTCCTAAACTATCAATGGGAATGAGCTGAAATTACACACATTTACTCTCTATGATGTATAGTTATGCATAAGACCTTTGAAATTCCAATCGCTCCAGTCATCCCTGAGAAATCTTGAATTATCTGCCCTTGAATTTAACGAAAATCACTGTATTTTGTGTGCAACTCCTCCGTAACTATCAATTGAAATGAGCTTAAACTAGACACAATTACTCTTTATGATGTCTAGTTTTGCATAAGACTTTTTAATTCAAAATGCCCTAGTCATTCTTGGGTTATCTTGGATTATCTGCCCCTGAGTTGATGAAAAACAAAATTTCTTGTCAGCTCATTTTCTCCTACATTTTGGATGGGAATGAAAGGAAACTTGCCATAATGAATCTGTAGGTTGTCTATTTGTGCTTAGGACTAAATATATTTTCATATTTAAAGTAGTTCCTGATTTATCTGCCCTTTACTTCACAAAATAGTTTAAAATTACAGATTTTTTGTGCGTGTGTGTGCACAACTCCTACAAATTTAATTGGATTGAAATGAATCTTGCCATAATGTAACCCTGAATTTTGGTTAAGCATAAGACTTCAGAAATTCCAAAAGCGTGGATCTTTCTTGTATTATCTTGGAATGAACTGAAACTTGCAAAATGACTGTTTGGCATATAGTTGTGCATAAAATCATTTTCAATTTACTCTCAAAAGGTCATACTATGCTATGGCACCAGTTGTCTGTCTGTCTGTTAGAAATATTTTTAGTTATTATTCAAGCTCAAGTTACTGGCAAGCCAAGGTTACTGACAAGCCTCATCGGGCGTATATGCGCCGCTCTGCGAAGCTCTTGTTAAGTTTTGATTTTATTCCTTACTTGACCCGGCGAGCGCTTCTGAACGCAGGCCTGGTGTGAACGGACGGTAGTTAATTATTGCTTCCTCATCTTGAATGCTAGACAAAGTACTCTGAATATTTATGAAAAGAATAAACAAACAAACAAACATATTAAAACCTTTTAACCTTTTTCTAATGTTTTAGTCGTTTAAAAATGAAAATATTACGTTAAGGTACAGCAGAGTACAGTAAGTGCAGTTCAATCTAGTCATTTAGGACTTATACATGTATGCTTTATCCGACTTGATTAAGATTTATGCAAACCGTCTCTTTATGTAAACCAAAACAAAACAAATCAAATGCTTTCAATTGCCGCCACCATTCCAATGGTTCCATTTTCTGGTAAGAAAGTTCACGCCTGTTTTGATCGTAAGGACAAATAAATCTATCTAAAGACCAGAAGGTAAATTTCAGGCAGGATAATTGAATATCGCTCGTTTCATTCTGTTTTACGCTATTTTCTTTGTCGCGAAATTCCCTCAATTCCATCAATGGTGATATTTGCTTCTCATACTAATGCAAATAGAGATACTAGTATAATACAAACAAATGGCTGTATAATTTTTTCAGTGTATCTTAACACGCTTATAAAAGGAGATGAAAAGGCTGGTCCATAGGACTTGAGAATGTCGTTGAATCGGAAGAAATTACTCATCTAGGTGGTTCCTAAATTAAATACAATGTTTAGTCATTGTTAACTTAATTTAACTCTAATAGAATTCTGCACACTTTCTTTGGCATCAGTAAATTTGGTCTAAACGCGAACGGCTTAAACTCATTAAAAGGGTCGTATAATATATTTAGTACATTTAAATGTAATAATGCAAAATGTCTTTTGTCGATATATTGAATGTCTCGATGTAATCACATTTTACCTCAAACAAGGTTTTTCGTAGTCTGTAGTGAGAATTAGTCGTGTCCTTTCTTTTGCTTTCAGGCTTATCAGGTCAGTATTGATTTTACCTTTTCTCCATTTTCAGACTTATGCGTTGAAAATTATGCTAAATTGAATGTCAAATCTCGAGTTCGTCGTTTGAAATTTGATAAAAACATGTTTTGGTTATTTTCTTTCTGCGTAAACTGGTTTTATCACATGCAGGAATTCACAAAGGCTAATTCTAAAGCATGCCATTTTTCCCTTTTAACTTAAAAGATTATTTCAGTAATTTTCAATGGTACTTCAATAATTTCTTGCCTTTTCACCCATTGTGCAAAATACTTTGCAATATTAACAGTGACTTCGACTTCCAATGACAAACTACTAAACGGTGACTAAAGATACGAAGTGGAGAAGGGAAATTGCCGATTTAATAAAATTGAGGTTGTAAATTGCATTTGTAATGCATAAAAGATGAAGAAAAAAATGCTGCTAGGTTTAAAAAGATTTAGCACTTAAAGTTGAAATCTACATATTTGGACAATTTTCAATTTTCCGTTTTCCTTATTTTAGTGTTTTTCAATCAATGAAATGTTTAAATGTGCTAAAAGTGACGAAGTTAAAGAACGTTTTCTTTTGTTATGAGAATACGGAAAAATAAGTGGCGATTAAAACAAACCAAACTAAAGACGTTTTTTGGTTGAGAAAAGCTGTGTAGGCGACAAATACATTTGGACAGCTTAGTAGTCCTTTTAAATAATCAAATTAATTGGATTTAATGTGTTTTTCTATTCATCTGTGTCCATTCACTTGAGTAAATATGCGATGTTCTTTGCAAATGTCAAGAATTTAGGTAAACTGTGCAAGAATTGGCCATTTGTCTTAATTGCACTTTTCATTTTTACCCCTGTGTGGTTTAAGGATGACAAATGTTGATTAACTTTGACCATAGTTTGGAATTTCATGCTCAAAATAATTGTTCATACACCGAAGACTCCAAAATGCCATTCCTTTAACAATTCTTTTGTTATGTGAAAAATATACCAGAAGAATTTTCACCTCTGCGTTTTTAAATGTACTAAGTATATATATTTCTGGACAAAAGTTCTGTCCGGTTTGATGTGTTCAATTAAGCGTTTAGTTTGAAAGATAATGTTTTAAAAGTATTGCTTAACAATATCGGCCCTATCTTCAAACCATATTCAGCGGCATTAGGTCACAAATTACGTCAATTTGGTCCAACCGATGTAAATGTCGTTTTGACCTTTTTCACGCGGCATAGGACATGACATTGTAAAATTTTGCATGCGAGCCTTTGTGTTTAATTAATAACAGAATAGGAAAACACTAAAAAGATTGGTAGAAAATCGTTTGACTTTAGGAAACATTGTATGTGTTTTATTTTCTGCGAGTTTGTTGTTGCATCATGAAATAAAGACGTTTTCTATCACTTTTTGGATTGACGAAACACGCATTTAACTATTTAGGCGATGTTAATGAAGCGTGACATTTTTTAGGGATTCACCAGGCCGCGTTTTAAACGAGGTTAGCCTAAACAGCTGAAACACGGTTATTTTGACCTCTTTCTTTTTTTAAAAAAAATCTATGAGCGATGTCATTAAGATGGATCCTGTGTACAAGTATGAATGTTTTTATTCATTGAATTTTGCCCTCGTTCTGGTTAGAACGAGTCGTAAATAGACAATCTAACCTGCTAGTTATTACGTCGTTTTATTCTAAGACCGTATGCCAAAACAATACAAAACCACCGTAGATTGTAGTTTAACAGTATAGTTAACAATAATGCTAAATTCGGTCATGTTCTATGCCCCATTTCTAATGGTTTTGCTTTATTTGCATATTCCCAAAACTGAACGAGACTTTTTTGTCCATTAGTATTTATCTCCTTAACTAACCATTGCAGTAAACTGCATGTCCGATGTCTAGGATCGATGGATTTAGGGGCAGTAACCCAGTCTACCATTTCCGTTGTTTACGTCATTGATGTAGCAGTACCCAAATCTCGTACATACCTTCACATTACTACTACAATGACGTAATCAAAGACAATAATACTCCACTATCAACTTTCGCTAGCAATCTAAATGGCTAGTCACCATCCGAGAAAACATCGGTCATGCCGATTTTTATTATTTGAAAAGATGAACATTTACACGTTCAAATGTTATCCCAAATTCCTGTCTACTGAAGGTACATTACACTTCCTTTTTAAACAAATATCACTGCTTATAAATATTAATTGTCGTAATTTGCATCTTTAATGGCGACAGATTTCATCTTTACTGCTCCGCTATGTCGTAAAATTGGCCGCCAAGCGTTGACGTAAAATTTATGACCAAACCATTTATAGTATCAGGTCAAAGAAATATCTAAACGTATTTTCCTGCAGGGATTTGTCAACCTGCATTTGAAAGACTGCGTTGTAAATCATTTCTGTTCTAATGAATCAAGCGTATACAGACAAAAAGGTGTCAAGTTGTATCAAGAAACTCTTTAACAACACAGTATTGCTCCATTTAAAGGAATGTATTTCATTCGGTATTTCACGCCGCTTTCAGCAATCTTTCATCTAAATCACAGCACATTTCACTTATCCATGTACCTATTAACCAGTACAAGACTGGGGCTCTTAAATGCCTTGTCCAAGGCAATAACCACATGAGCAGTGGCGCGACCTACGACTTTTGACTTCTTACGGATCAAATGTCCGCCGCTTTTACTGAGCCATAAAGGACCGCTCTCGGTTGATAAACCATAACTTTCTAAATCTCGAATTAATAGATACATGTACGTACACTTTTGCCTTAATCAACCCTTTGCTGTTTAATCCCTGCTTTTTACGTGTCTGTGATTTTATGATTTAAAAAAACATTGTGAAAAAAGAAGAAATTGCTTCTGACAAGCAATTTCTTCTTTTTCCACACTATTTTCTACCCTACTGAATGCTTATTTTTCAAATTAAATCCATTTTAAATTTTCGTATGCAAAACCTTTGAATTTGGACAGGTCCAAAATTCTGTATAACAGGAAAGGGTTAATTGAAAGAACATACTTTTCCAGTACAGCACACTGAAAAAATAATACAAGATGCACGCACTGCACACCTGATTGGTGCTATAGTTTTCGGTACATGGATACAGTTGATAACATCGTGAAATTGACAGTCATTCGATCAAAACCATTTAAAATCACTCCTTCAGCGCTCAAATCTGTTATTGAAAACATTCACTCCAATCACTCAAAAACGATCCAAAATCGAAATAGAATATAAAATATGTGCTCATAAAATACCGAATTTATTAAACTCATCATCTAAAATAAGATAAAAAAAAACCCGCCTTTTATGCGTTTATAGATGACTTGTTCATTGAATTCGGTATTCAATAACCTCTCTTTCAAAATCCTCCTGATAAATTCTTAGGGTTTCAGAGAATAACATTGCCTTTGAGATTTACAATTAGATTGACATTATCATTGATCGTTTGTATGCCACTTGAGAATTAACTTGATAATTGCTGCGATATAAAGCCCTGCGTTCAGGATAGCCAAAGAGTGCTTACTGTTTGCCAATTTTATCCCGCTTTGCACGCAAGTGCCCGTGCAAAGCGGGGTATAATTGGAAAACTGTTTGCAGCGTTTTGTGATCATGAACGCAGGGCTGTTAGGGACTTTTTGGTTTTGCGAACTGGTTAACAGAGTTCGTCAGACGTCAGGGAAATGAAATAAAATGCAACGCTATGACTCATGCAAAGCGGAAATGTCGGTTGCTATATGTGCTAATATTACATATTAAAATGGTCTAAAAGGTATTAAATGACACAGTTTAGTTTTCGAATTTATACATATCAGCGTTCGTATATTACTCCATTCTTTAATATTGGCCGCCATAGCCAATTTCGTCTACTAGTGCTTCGGACTCCCTATTTAAACTCGTCCCGGACTCGTTCCCGCACTTATCTCTTCCGAAAGACCCCGCACTCACCTTTTCCGAAACTTATTTTTTCCGTCAAAGAGAATAACCAGATAGAGATTAGGAAGTCATTAAAATACTGGTAAGAGGAATATTAGAAGTCTGTGAACTCGTCAGTGAGTGCTCTAAACGAATCTCTAACTGAATTTACGTTTAAGTCGCCAGTCCACAAAAATACGGAATGGCGGAAAATAATGGGGTAATCAGTCAAACAGGTATAGGCCTACATGTAAATGAATGGTTTGGTTTACAAACTTATCTTATTGACAGCAACATTCTTTAAATGGGAATTATGAATACGATCCAACCTCTTTACGATGTTTTCGTACGTATTCCCTAAACAATGGCCTGTAGGTGGGTAAGTTAGGAAACAACAACTACGTTCAAGGACAATATCACTCACTTGTATCAAAGAACCAAAATTTCACACAAAAAGAAAGAAAGTAGCACAGTCACTGTAAGTAAAGGTCTGGCTGAGAAAGCATTCAAAAACAATGCGGCAAAATGTCACAAGTTACGCCAGTCACACTGCTGGATGAATAACAAAAAAAATTGCAATGACTTAAAAAAAACCAAAAAATGCTACAGTTAAGAACGTCATTAAATTTACTAGAATAATTTTGAAATGAAATTGAATGAGTGCGTGGAGCGAGTTTTGAGTGAAATTCAAGGGAGGTAAACCAATATCGCTAATTTTGGTCAATTTGACCATAATTAGCTATATTTAATACCTCCCTTTTATACAATATACGTGATTTTATGTGTCTTCGTGGACCAATCAGACACTTTAAGTTCACCCCAGCCAATAAAATCGTACAATAATTCGATCGATTTGAATTAAATTTTGATCGTTTTGGCCGATTTCGAAATGTCTTCTTAAGGTTTTTGAGCAGTTTTGATCGATTTGAGTGAGTGTTTGGAATGAATGAATGGAGCGCTGAGTGAGCGATTTAATATGGTTTTGATCGGAATGATGTCAACTTCACGACTTTCTATAACTTGTAGGTTTGTGCACTCCGTAAGTTTCAAGTCAATTTGACTTACGGTGACAGGGTAATGCTCCGCACAAAGAAGTGGACGCCATCTGCCCTTTCGAACGCTAGAACATCGGACGCCACGGGTGATCATCTAATACGACCCGTTTTTCGACAGACGTACAAAAATATGTCAAAATACTCTTCAGAGAAAAGCTAGTTAAAGCATCTTTATACAAGTCAGAATTCTATGGTGAGCATACTAAGCTATATGCGGTATAAAATTTTGAGAGTTTTGTTTGTGATATTGCAAAAGCTTTTTACGCTCGTATTTTAATAATATTTTGGTTTGCGCGACCTTGTTCGGGTTGGCTTTTTTTCATTTAACCCTTGTCATATTGAACTTCCTATAGTGCGATTATGGTGGTAAATAGTTGCTTAAAAATTCAATTCAAATGTTTTTATTCGAAATTAAACATTCATTTAACCCATTGCTGTTTAATCCCTGCCTTTTACGTGCATGTGGTTTTATGATTGAGAAAACATTGTGAAAAAAGAAGAAATTACTTCTGACAAGCAATTTCTTCTTTTTCCACACTTTTTTCTGCCCAATTGAATGGTAATTTTTCAAATTAAATCCACGTTATATTTTCGTCTGCAAAACCTTTGAATTTGGGCAGGTCAAAAATTTTTAAAACAGGAAAGGGATAAAAAAAAAAAGAAGTACGTTTTTAACTTTCAGTTGAGTATGACAAGATTCCGATATGCAAAATTACGTTCCTTTGCATTGTAGAAGTAGTCTTATTAAAACATAGTGACTTTTATTATCTTTGTCAAATATATCTAAGAAAGGAAGATATTACTTGCTTGCTTGATCTAAAAGGTCTGATGCAAATTTTATCCTTGTATTTATTAACTTTAACATATAAATCTAGATGACAATTTTATATAATGTCAATGTTTTGCATTTGAAAAAAATAGGTTGAAAGAAATGGATTCCAAAGTTAACATAACGGAATCGTCCTGACCAATCAACTCGACGAGGCTTTAGTCTTGATACAGCTCTAAAAACAGTTAACAACATCGTGAAACTGACAAGATTCATGGTTTTGGAATGATTTATGAATGAGATTGAATGAGTGTGTGAAGCGAGTTTTGGGTGAATTTAAAGGGAGGTAATCCAGTGACGCTAATTTTGTTCAAAATGAACAAAGTTAGCGACATTTAACATCTAAGTTCTTAAGATAGCTTCCAATTTCTTCAAGAAACAATCAGACACTTACAATTTGAATTATGTCAGAGAAATCGTCTTTTTTAGCTTTATTCATTTTGAATGACGTTGTTGATTCTATCATTTTCAAGGAAGTATGAGCGTTTTTGAATGGTTTGCGTGAGTCTTTGGGATAAATGAATTGAGCGTTGAGCGAGTGATTTGGAATGGTTTTGATTGCGTCGAATGTAAATTCCACGATGTTATTAACTGTACGAGGCTTGGTTCGCGCACAAATGAAATCTATCTATTTGAAGCTAACACATCATCCCGAGTATTCATCTGTGTTCTATACAGTCGATATTGCTCGAGCGACCACGTCTATTAAGCGACCAATTTTATTAAGCGACCACCATAAAAAGTCCCCGCAACGTAAGCAAATTTTCTGAAAAAGAGGACATTCTTACGAGAAATTGGTTATTGTTGATATCTTATGTTGTTGGAACCCATTAGAATCGTCTCAATAAGACGATTCTAATGGGTTCGAACATCATAAGATTCTGTACGACTTGAACGACAATCTTTAAAATGTTATCAAAATAAACATCATGTTTATTATGGTATTTCGTATTAACCCTTTCCCAAACAGCAAAATTTAAGGGTGATCCTCTTCAAAATCTGCAACAAATGACAAAATAGGCATTGTTAAAGATAGAATTTGTGTTAAGTATGGCATAGAAAATATTGAGACAAAAGGAGAAACTGCTGGTCATCAGCAGTTTCTTCTTAGGTCGCAATGTTTTCTCGGACCCATTCCACCAGGGATGTAAAAACCAGGTCTTGTTTGGGAAAGGGTTAAGCGACCATTCCCATGAGCGACCGCTTTTTGGTGGTCCCTTAAGTGGTCGCTTAACACAAGTTTTACTGTAAATGATCAACACGAGCAGGATTTACGCATCTTGTGAGAAAAAAAAAAAGAAGAGTTAAGACACAGACGAGTCTTTAACAATTTTATTTCGCCTTTATTTGGGTTTTATAAGGTTACATTCAGGATAGGTCTTACATCATAACCTATATGACGAAATAGGATTATGAAACAATCACCCGCGAGTTAAAATAATCGTGGAATTGATAAGGTGAATGATGATAGAAAGATATTTGAATGAAATTAAACGAATGAGATATGCGAATTAAGGTAGTGGACCCGTAATAGTTCCGCAACGTTTCGAAGGTAATCAACTTTAACAGTGTTAACCAAGGTTTCCTAATGATTTTCATTAGGAAACCTCGGTCAACATTGTTAAAGTTCGTGAGTGCCGAAATTTTACAAAACTATTACGGGTCCACTACCTTAAGTAAGATATAAAAGGGAGATTATCGACCATATTGTTATGATAAATTCAAATACCGTCGGCGTTGCCGACAGGGCGGAGATGCACATTTTCTCCCGACCGATTGGTAAAAAATAAAGTCGGGCGATATAAAGACAAACTTATTTTTTTGCTGTCACATAAAACCCTGTCGACGTTTCCATCCTCTATTTCTTGTCTAGTGATGATACAGAAATCGGCAATGCGTCGCCGACTAGTCTCCAATACCAAAGGGAAGTGAAAGGGTCAGAAAAGACGTCTGCGATGTGTATAAAATCGGCCGGAGCCCTGCCGATGATCGGCCGTGGCTAGGCCAGATCACAAGCGATTAGTCGTCAATATAATTCGAGTATCGTCTTCCTCTTATCAAAAAGACGTCGCCGCTTGGTCGATAGATTTTACTAAAAGATATATAAACTCATCGACACGTCGCCGATATTAGAAAAATCCATCTTTGAATCGGCCGATGCATAGATCAATCGGCGATTTTATCACCGATTCTACAAAAAGACGGCTGCTGATGCGTCGCACCGCTTAAGTGACTCTTGCTTTAAGTTGATCGGGACGAATTATATTTTATTACATTCTTTGAATAAAGATTGCATTCACAGTTTTATTGTAGTTTCACTGACCAATCAGGTACTTACATAGGTAAGCCAGACAATGAAACCTTGGTTTATTCATAGGGGTTTTTTTTTTTGTTTATTTTTTTGAAGGGAGTTCATGAACTGTTAGACCGCTATGACTTTTTTATGTTGATTTTAATAATCAGAGTCAGTGTTTTAAATGCTTGATTTCGGGTGCTGGGCGAGTGATTTAGAAAGGTTTTGAGTGAAGTGAGCGTCAACTTACGATGTTCTGTACTGTTTGAAGAAGATAATTGTTCGTGGATATTCGTTTGGCTTTTCTAACAGAACATTGTGGACTTCTTAAGATAGCAATGGACACATGGCGTCATTTTTTCCGCCCAATACTTTTTTTTTCTTAATCACCTATATTGTAGATTAACATTGTCTAGTCATTATATCAAAATTTGAAGGTACCTTTCCATGCTCGTTTTAATACTACAGTTATGTGCCCTTGAGTGGTATTGGCCATTTTTCAGTAAAATGTTTATATTCGTCTTAGGTCGAGTATAAACTAAATACTAGCTTATAGCTATAAAACACATACATTTTGATAGACCTTATACATGTATACAATGGCTGTGCCAAGAAAATTTCTCTTTGCTCAATTGCATTTGCACAATTTGCCTTCAAGAGTTAAAAATGCACTAATTTTTGTAATTTTACTTGGTAAAAATGCCACAAAAACATATTTTTTGAAGAAATTATCCAATGAATTTTTCTTATTTTCCTATATGTTCAAACCCCATATTTTTCCTTTATTTGGTAAAAAAATCAGCATACCTTTCCATGCAAATAAGAAAGTTTTTCGTTTTTTTACAGTGATCTCTCCTAATTGAATGACGCTTTAAACGCATTTTTATTGTTAAATTTATGATCCAGTCATTCAATTGATATCAAATGTTGAAAAGAAGCTTAGTTGTGCAATTTTACCATCATTATTCTACGTTATTTCCATTAGAAGAATCTTATGAAAACCGGTCTTTTGAAACAGTGCGCAAAAAAAGCCGCAAAATTAACGAAAACCCTCTTCCGGGTGATAGAGTCGGGAGGCGGCTGTCCATTGCCACCTTAAGCGTGTAATTTAGACTTATTCATTAATATCGTAAAAATGACATTCACCTCGGCCAAATCATTCTCAAATGGCTCTCTTAGTATTCCGTGCAATACATTCCAATCGATCGATAAAGCTCCGGCGTAATTCAAAAACGCTGCGAAACCGTTTCAAACGACCATCTGGGAACCCTATAAAATAAATATTTGAAAAAGAGATTCGAGGCATCATCGGTGAACCAGATGTCGTATTTCTAAAATTCTTATAGCGAAAGGTAGAACGATCATTCTATATTCAGAAAATCAGCTAAGTTCGAAAAGCTTAGCCCCTAGCTAGCCTTCGCGATCTGCGCAGTATGACGAGGGTCGACACTTTACGCTCTACCAAGATGGTCCCTTTTCGCGAGACAGGTCACATAAAGTTTATATTTAGAAAATTAATATGTCCTTGCTTATTAGTGAAAACGCCTCAATTCCTGTCCTTATCAAATCGGTATAAGAAGATTTAATATGGTAAGAGATGCTGCGAACAATGCACCAGTGTTGCACGTGCATTTTTATATGTCAATGTCATTAACGATGCCAATTTAAATTCATGGGAGACTCCTCCGTCTTCTATTTGATTTATTATGAGATGCCAACAATTTGACATCAATAGGTCTCATTATCAACGTACAATTAACAGTTAAAACATCGTGAAAAAGATGCTAATTCACTCAAGAAAGACTTAGAATTCGCTCAAACAAATGTCAAATCGTTGCATACCTACCATTCTCTAAGTTCTTCGAAAAGAAAAAAAAATACAGCCAAAGCGCTCAAATAAAATCCTTAAAAACACTCCAAGCGTTCTAAATGTACGTTTGTATGCATGAAATTGCAATCGCCTGATTGGTATATGAAGAGTCGTTAATCTATTCATAAAACCATACGTATATTTTATCAAGAAGGGGGGGGGGGGGGGGCTCAAGGAACGAAATGAGCAATATTCTACTTTCTAAATTTTATACAATGTTTGCTTATCACAACGAAAACGTTCAAAAGCACACACCTTTTCAATTTTTCGACGTTGTTACATGTGTCAATATACGGGTAGTTACAGATAATGTAACTTGTATTCTGCTGGGCAATATTTTCAATGTGGTAAGGGTCATGGAGTGAAGTGTGAAACGCACAGATTCAGTGAACATCACAGATTGACCAGAATTAACATCTTCTCTCTTTGTTTATTTTTGTTCCAAATTTTTTCAGACCTTCTGATTATCGGGATCTAGAAAATGCATTCAAGAATTTTTGAAATTCTAACGTTACCTGCACTGAGCCTCTTCTCGAATCAATCTCTTTTTTCAAAAAAAGATAACCCGCCATGCGAAAAAGTATCTATCCTTGTCAGATTTTGTGGTCTCCACAGACTAGGCAGGGTCGAAAATGTTCATTTCTCGCATATTTCCTGAATCTGGATTTATTATTATACTTTCCATACATTTATTTTTGACATGCAACCTCTGCTCGCCCTCTACTGGATCAAATCTCTTCTTTTTTTAAATCCCTTTTCGTGTGACGGAACACATATTTGTTTCAAGGATTATCCAGTGGCCCTTTTTCGCGTGACGCGTCACAACTATCAATTTATTTTATAAAATTATATTATGTTTACTTATCTTTCTATTGATTTATTATCATTTATTTTTCTATTTCGAAACATTTAATTTTTCGAAAGCAAATATGTTCCCAGTTTGTCGCTAAAACAAGCGTTAATTTGCCGTAGTCAGTAAACTTTAAAAATGAAATATTTGCTGTGCAGCCTTGAGAAGTCTAATTATCATTTGTTAAATTTGACAGCTTCTCTTTTGACCGTGACACCTAAGGTAGTCGAAAAACAAGGAAATACAAGTAATTTATTTCATTTCGATATATGCATTACTTTCGCCAGCCAAATTTTTATTGTATTACAAATCATACTGCCTATTGACAAACAAACCCTCATAACTACAGCTTATTCATAGCTGAAAGTACAAATACGCAGTATAATGTGCTGAAAAAGCCTTATAAGTGCTTGCCCTAAGCCAAATCCCTTAAAAAAGAGATGTTTTTAAGTCATTTATGCACCACATGAGTAGATCGACGAAATACCCTTTGTCAATCATCTTGTTAAGTTTCCTGATTCTAGCTCTGGATAAAAATCAAGTTAAAAAATGAACAAAGGGCAATAACGCAAAAAATAGTATGGAAAGTGTTTTGGTTCTTTGCAATTGAGCTGCCAATCAGTGAGATCTATCTACCTAAAATTCCATGGTTCTAGTTTGCATAGTGTATGAGATATGCTCCGGACGCACCGACGAGTGCAATGCAATATACTCAATCTTCTTTGAAGGAGGGCAAAAATATGTTTCAAAGTAAACGGTAAGTCAACGCCCCTGGGTCACCAAAGGATTGTCATCGGCTGAAAAGATTATTTTGGAAAAAAATGAATGTTGGAAATATTTCCATCTTTGCCCCTGAGTGCACGTCCAAAGAGAAATAACATTCGTCCAACGTTAAGAAACGTTTTTGCATCTTGAACGTCGGGCTGTTTTCAGGCTTAACACGAGATTAGATAGGCTTAATCATAGTTCCACACGGACACATATTTATTTAGTTAAGAACCGACCACTTATTATACTGATGTCAAAGAATAATTTCTAAAATTCGGCGAAGTAAAAATCAGTGATATTTCCGCAATCCTCAATGTAAAATTGAAACACGCAAAAAAAAAGTTGTTGGTTCTGCAATCCGATTCGTTTTTTTTTTTGCGTGTGTTTTGTTTTTTTTTTTTTTTTTTATCATTTTTTTTTTGAAAAGTAGGTCTTATGCATGAATTTAAAAATATGCCCAGCCTTATTGATCTTAGCTTTACATATAATAACCTCGATTTTATCCTAAAGATGGTAAAGTAATTTTGTTTAATATTCATAAGATCCTAGAGTTTTATTTCTATCTCAGAACTCTGTAGAATATTCTAAAAAGAGAAAGCTTCCAACCGAGGCTCATCAAATGTAGATTTTAGATAGACAGGACGGCGATTTGCTCATTCTAGGTTCAGAAAATTACCACAGTCTTGCCGGGGTAGACACATTTTGCATTTCCAAGACAGCCTCTTTTCACACCTTTAGGTCCTAGGTAATACAACTTTTTAGTAATAACTGGGAATTCTGTCAAATTTTAATTCAAATAAATGTATGAAAATAAAAAATAATATTTACAATGTTTCTATTTATAACAACTTCTTAATACTTTTTCCATGATCATATATTTGTAAACAGTTTGGATCAACACATTTTACTCTAACTGATTTCTGAAATCTAGAATGTTTCTTCTATCTCCTTGGATAGGTTTTTGTTGTAGTTGTTGTCGTTGCTGTTTCTTTCTTTCTTTTTTTTTTTTTTTTTTTTTTTTTTTTTTTGAAAAGTATCTCCCTTTGACCCCTGTTGATACAAATCTGTTCAAAATATTAATTTATGGAGTTTCAAACAAGCCCCTAACGCCTTATTAAAAAGGTCGTCTTCTATGAAAAAAAGGAAAAGAAAAGAAAAATGAGGCTTTGTCGAGATTTTATCCGGTTTAGATGACAAGATTCATAAATTTGGTATTTAATAAACACAAATGCGATATTCTTTTTATAATATGACTCAAATGTTTTGGATAAAATGATAAATTTACTGAAATTCGGTAGTTAAACTTGCCGCGTAACATTAAATTGACTTAATCACAAACGTTATGAAGTTTAACTGCAAAGAAAATTCTAGCATTTTATTTGGGTTACATGATTTTTTTCAAGCCGGGACTAAATCCTCATATACCCCGGCAAGAAACAGTATAAATCATAATGTTCACCTCAATTTTACGGCTCGGGTTACATGATTTTTTTTTACGCCGGAACTAAATCCTCATATACCCCGGCAAGAAACAGTATAACTCAAAATGTTCACCTCAACAAACAGCATTGCTTTACACTCTGAGCTCATTTACATCGTTATGGCAAAAGTGTAATATAAAAAAAATATTCAGAGATCCTTTCACTCCCTTGACGTATGCCATATTAAAGGGCCAACTTATTTCTGACCCTGGGCGGGTACTGTTGCCCGCAATATCAGAGTATCTCTCAGAAAGCGGGCTACCAGCTCTAGACTAGTCCACATATCGACCATCAGAATAGCCTTAAATAGGCTATTCTGATATTCGACAGTGAGACCAGTCTACACCCGACCCGAAAGCGGGCTAGAAATAAGTTGGTCCATAGATAGATAACGGTGTGTCAGTAGCTATGTTATCTGGTCAAGGTTGGCAGAATTTATCATGACGAGATTCTGTCGTGACCAGATGACATTGATGTCTAAAATTAATGACATATTAATCCCAATAATTATAAAGAAATTAGAAATTTACAATGCTTTTAAAATAAAAGAAATTTTGTTGACGGATTGGTGTTTCTGTCGTACTGGTGGGAGGGACGACGGTAAACCATTGATATGTGCGCCAGCCACCGTGATATAACTTCAATAATGCTGAACGTGGCGTTAAACCCACTACAAATAAACAACCGTTTACAAATTTGGTAGTTCATGACTATTCATTTAATCCTCGGTTAATTATCAAGCTTCTTACACTAAGAACGTGTTTTTTTTCTTAATAACTTTTCGGTGGATTATCATCTAGGTTTAATGGAAGATTGCCATTTGATAAACTGACCGCCAAACTAGTGAAGTTACCATCCCAGTTTCGTATAATTCACACTTTTTTACGTTATCCTAGCAGAGACAAACAAACAAAAGACACCATGACGTTGTATAACAATTACGTTCAATAAGAAAATTGGTCCCAAAGATTATATACTTTGTCTACTTGTTACTTAAAAGAAATTTAATAATCGTTAGGTTTTCAATTAAGATCGATTTATATTTCACATCATGAACAAACAAAACATATATATTTTCACTCCTGTCTCTGTCACTCGTGAAAATATATTTTTGTTGTTCTCCTTGTGAAATATAAATCGATCTTTCACTGAAACAAACGATTTTCCTCTCGGTACACATTTGTCATCCGTCATGCGAAAAGAGACCATCCGGGTAGTGCGAAAAGTATCTTTCCTGGTCAGACTGGCCAGGCTTTTTAGCAGTTTTATGGTAGACTGGAAAACCTATCCCATCTACGCTACCCCCGATACTATAACGCTAGCTTGAGACAGGCTCGCCAGTCAATTTCTATGGTATATAATAATCATTCTACCTTCCTGTATAAATGATTCAAGGTTTTCACCTTCTGGTTGACTATTTAAAACAATTATTTTACGGAGATCCCGGGTGGTCCCTTTTCGCTAGACGGGCCACATAATATGATCTATAATCCAGGAAAAACTGCTTAATTAGCCAAAGAACTTCAACTTTAAATTCATATTGCATTGAAATGAAAAGGCAAACATTAGGTGAAAGAAAGATATAACTCGAAACTAGCAAGTTCTCATTTTTGCTTCATATTATTCGGCTTTCTTTTTACCTTCAGCGCAAATTGATTGATGGGAAAATTACAACAGTAATAGGTACATTTCATCTTATTCATTTTGGAAATAACATTTTTCTTGTTCTATAAATCAGAAAAATTGCGTTTAAATTGTTGCATAGATCAACTAGAGGTCCCATTTCAAAAATCTTTCACGGGAAGGTAGATTGGTCAATTTACATTCAGAAAATAAGCAAAGTGCGGAAAGTTTCGATCTTGGTCAGTCTGCGCAATCCGCGCAGTCTGACAAGGTTCGACACTTTTCACACTCACCAGATGGTCCTTTTTTCCATGGCGGGTCACAAATATATTTCTAGTTCTAGAGAAGATGATTTATTTTCCAATTACTTACTAATAGTTTGCGAAAAAGACGTAAAGATTATACACACTTTTTTCGAATGCAGTAAATGAATAATTATTTCCAATAAATTAAATTATGTTTGATTTACTGTCTAAAATCAGCTCAAACTTCTAACTGTCAGTTAATGAGTTCGATATTTTGTGTCACAAAATACGCATAAAACGCACCACTTTATAGACAACCTTTTCAGCCACTATGTCGTTTTTTATACATAATCTGCTTTTAAATTGAGAGCATTCAATTTAAATCGAGATAACACTCTTTGATTTCAAAAGTACTTTCTGTTATCACATCATGTAAGAATATCTCAATACAATTAAGTGTGATTCTTAAAACTATACATATTAAAACCAAAGACCTGTCCTTAATATCTTCTTTCGCAGCGGCAAAGTATGGATTGTATCCATCTTTATACGCTCTATCCAATGCTAAATGCCAATTCTCTTTCGTTATACACCGGAAATCATTCTTCACTTGAGCATAGCCTCTGTCAACTGAACAGGATGCTTACAAAAAGGCAATCCTAAACTTAAACTTCGCGGTAACATATCTCTTTTCCAACCCGACTAACCGCAAACAAACGATTACCATAATACAAGGATTCCTCCTTCATCAATTGTTGCTATTGCTTGAAGAGTCCTTACTTTGGTCTTTATTCTGAGCCATCACAATAGTCCCGTGTAGTGTCGTGTGATCTGCTAGTATATCGTCTACAGATAAGACCAACATAGCACTAAGAGCTTGACGAACTGCGTGATGGCTCCAGCTTTTGTAACCATTTGAACTAGGTGAAGTCACTCGCGGAGTTTGTTCATTATTTTCAGGTTTTGGATAAGAATTAGTCACGAAGTCTTGATATATAGGACCTTCTAAAACCACCGGGTCTTTGCTACTTGAGACTTTGTCCCCATTGTCAGAGTTTACAGTATGAAAATTATTCGTGGGAAGATTAAATCTTGCACTGTTTTGAAGCTGTATTTTTCTGATATTATTTAACACATCCGATAATGTAATAACCGGTTCTCCGTTACCCGTTCCGTGCACGTCAGTATGGATAGTATTGTCATAGTTAGTAAAATAAGAACTTTCGCGATGTCTTTCGTTATGAATGGAACTAGTTATTGTTTGATAATGATTTGGCATTATTGATTCAGTACTCGTTTGCACGGATGGTTTCGTTCTTGTGATGGGAGTAAATGTTTTAGTGACTGCCTTGGTCTTAAACTGTGAAGTCGAAGGCGGCTTGAATGTTGTAGGTTTCTTAGTAGTTGAGTCGGGTTGTGACTGTTTTATTGCCACTTCATTTGGAAGAGATTCCTTCTTTATACCAAGGGCTTCAAGAGTAACGTTGGGAGAACTTTTGATCTCAGCCGTTGGTCTCGGTACAGAAGTATTTTCTGCTTTTAACTTTTGCATGATGACCGAATCAATCGTTACGTACAGATCATTTTCTTTAGAATCTAAAAACATAGACGGATATATATGTAGCGGTATAAGCGACTCTTGGCTCGTGCTTGTCGGTGTTGAAGACGGCAGTTCAATTGTGTTTGTTATCTCGGTCGATTTGAATGGCTCCGGAGTTATAGTCTTCGGGCCTTCTGTCGAGAAATTCACGTCACTTTTCTGAGCATGTGCGTCTGGCTGTGTGCTTGTTTTTGTACCGAAAGTAGTTGTTTCTAACGGTAATTCCGTCGTGATTTCATCTTTGCCTATTATATCACTCATGTTCAGTGCATTTGACAGTTTAGCACCTTCTAATTTTAATTCGAAATTAAAAGTACCGTCAACAGTTGGGTCAATAGGGACATCAGTTCTTGGACCATTCGAAATGGATGCGTTGTTTGTTGTGTTCTTTATCGTCCTAATTATCTCCCTTACTTTGTAGAAAGGATCAGTAGCCTCAGCTATAAATGATACCATTTTGTAGTTACTATCATCTTCTTCCTGTGATGATTTAGCGTTTGTACTATTGATCTTTAGATATGGTAAAACGCTGGATAGATTCATTTGTTTCCAAGGGGACATGAACCTTTCTATTTGTTTTGCGAAACCTACGCGTGGAACGGGCGATCCTTGTCGAGCATGGCCTGTGTGTTTCATGTGTCCATGATGCGAATTGTGTGAATGGTGTGACTTACCGCGGTGAGAACTATCATGAGAAGTATGTCCATGGTTATTGCTATGTTTGTTGTGTGAATTCGCATGGAAATCTTCCAGCTGTAAATCCAACGATATTTGGTCAAGATTAGCTTCTGTATTTGTTATATGTATAGATCCCGTTTTGGGAGTAATTGCCGGTTTTAAAGTCGTCTGTTTTGAAACCTCTTGTCTTATGTCATCGATTCTCTGCTTTTGTGTTGTCGCTTCTGGGTCTACGACAATCTCTTCGGTGGATAATTGGACGTCCTTACGTCCATGATATTTGAGAGAAGAGTTTTTCGAATTTCCAAATGGATAAACAACAAGGTAGAGATGTCCATTCTTTATAACAGCAGTTCCAATAAGAGTTTCAAAAGTTTTCGTTATGCTTCCGGCATTTTGGGTCTTCGAGGTCACGGTAGTGTTATCAAATTTTTCGTCACTCGAATTTGAAATCAAGGCTGTTAAATGTAACGTTGGAATAACTTTACTTAGGTTTTGTTTCATGCTGGAAAACATTATATGTATCCCCTGCAATTGAATGACATCCGATTTTGAAACATTATGTTTTCGTTTCAAATCATTTTCAATATTTGAATTTCGTTTGATTTTTATCTTAGACTTGTCAAGTATGCTTGTCTTAGTTTTGACCTCGGGTCCAACATCAGATGGCGATTTTATATTAGCCTCCATGGTCGCGGTTGTAGTTGGTTTGGCATGTGTTGCATTATTTTCTGATTTCCTTTTAAAAGACGATTTTGTTGGCTTAGGAATTGCAAGTTTCAGTATGTTTCTCTTTGCGCCATCGGTGGAAAACTCACTAGCCATCATTCGTTCTTGAAAACGCGTGTTGATTTCATCTTTTGGTATGTTCCAATTTCTCCCTAGTTCTGTACTCGTTGGATTTACTTTGATGGTGTCGTTTGTATTCCAAATGTTTAGTTTCAGCAGATTTTCTATATATCTCCTGGGTAGGTGGGGTGTCATGCCTTGCTTGGACTGGAGTAATTCTGCTTCAGCAACACCTCGCTTTGTAATACCAAAATCATGATCGAAGCTTCCAAGCGAAAGGGATTTCTCTAGAGTTTTCGGAAGCTTTACGATTCTCTGCTTCGTTTTAGATTTCAATTTTGGCAAATGCCTGTATATTTGCCTTGAACTAGTCATGTAGGAAGTGTCATGTTTTTTCGAAAAGATCTGTTTCTTTTTCATTTTCTCAGGAGAGGATACTGGCAGTGAAAGAGTCGTTTTATTAGGTCGTCTATAATTATGTTTATTGAAATAAGATTTCCTGGTTAACCTCCTTATAACAACTTTTCGATTATCATTAAAATGACGATTACTTGGAACTTCATAGATTTTGTTTCTGTCAAAATCATAGTCCTTCCGTCGGTTGGCCTTCCATGTTATTGGCGTGGGGTGATGCTTTTTATGTCCATGTGAACTTTTATCATGGTCGTGATTATGAATGATGTGTTGAAATCTTCCGGAATGAACTGGAAGACCTGAAATTTAATACAAAATATGTAAGTAAACATATAGAGGATATTAGTTATGTAAAATACCGAATTCACTATAGACTGTTCATCTATTTATAAATAGACAAAAAAAAGACACACACACCCACACACACAAAATTTCTACCCGTTTTGAAATGACAATTTAAATAAATTTGGTATTCTATGATCACTCATATGATTTTCTATTTAAAATGTGATGCTCTTTATGTGCAAATCAATCAAAAAATCAATTTATCTTGCAGTTCATTGAATATTTATTCCTGCTGTAACAAATACGTCCTTTAGAAATGACGTGATCACACCGATTGTGACATCGATTTTTTGTTAACGGGTGTAGCTATACCTTCTAAGTTTACAAATGCAATATACCCATGAAATATACAAAAATGAACAGTTTCTTCACTATTACACCGAAAGAAATATACTTTTCAAGATACGAACGAAAAAGGTACCAAAGTAACGTTTGAAAATGCACAAATATATTTAAATAGGAAAAGTATTCTAGATCCATGAAAGTTTTTCGAACAAAGGGATGATGTAATTGAAGCCATTGTTCAAAAAGTCAATTTTTTTTAATTCAGAAATCCTTTTTAAGAATCACATTTTCTGAAAAGAGTTAAATGCCCCCAAAAATGAACGAAAATGAAAATGACAATTAATCGCAATTCTTTTTTAAAGAAAAATGTGGTATTTTCAAAACATCAAAACAAAATTTACAGCATCTTTTGACATCTTGCATGTAGTTTACATAGCCTATTATTTATAAGATCAGTAGGTTTATGCTGTTCTTGATTGAACAACCAAGTGTCGCATTGAACATTTCAGCCTCATTTTCTTTTAAACCAAATCATTTATAACAAAATGCTGAAGTAAACCTGGTTGGATTTTTTAAGATTTTGATTCGAATGGTGGTAATACATTAAAGCAACTGAAAGAAAGAAAATTATTGATCATGCCTAGAAACGAAGAAATTATATGTATAAAAAAATGAGACAATTGAGATAGTATAAGCAAAAAATGGTTTTGAAACAAATATAAAACGCATTTCTAAAAACTTTAAAGAGTGTCAATATATTGAATACTTCCATAAATGTGTTTAACATAAATATTGAAGCAAATTGAGTGTTCAGTGTAACCTGCCACAACATAGGGTCTATAACAAATCGCCAAAATATCATTTCGGCTCAATGCATTTAATCACGATCGCTAAGCTATAAACAACATTGCAATCGATTCAACATTTATTATTTTGCCTGGTATAACAACTTGCCTCAAGAACATGTTAAGAACATCGTGAAATTGACAAGGTAAATGAATTTGGAATGATTTCGGAACGAAATTGAATGAGTGTGTGGAGCTAGTTTTGAGTGAATTTAAAGGGAGATAATCCAATATTGCTAATTTTGTTCAAGAAGAACAAATTTAGCTATATTAATTACCTCACTTTAACAAAATATACGTACTTTTCTGTTTGTACGTCTTCGTTAACAATTCAAACACTTATGAGCCCATACAAGCTAATAAAATCGTATAATGAATATATCGCTTTGAATTATGGTTGAAAGACTTGAACGATTTTTCAAAGTTTTCTAATGATTTTGGAGCATTTTTGATCGATTTGAGTAAATGTTTGGAATGAATGAATGGAGCGCTGAGTGAATGATTCAGAATGATTTTGATCGGAATGAGTGTCAATTCACGATGTTTTTAACTGTAACAAATACCCTGGTTTCCCTAGCCTGGCTCCCGGGCTGTCAGTTAGTTTTAAAATTAATAAGGTAGACCACTCATGTGTTACTATTTTATTTCAAATTACCTCCCATATTCTCAAAAACTGACCACTGATCGGCCAGTCAGAGAATTTAAGCTGATAAGAACTTTTTTCTGGTTGATATTTTGCTTTTTTTCATAATACTTCAGATCAGTGGGACGGGAGCCAGTCTATGGTTTCCCCTTCCCCTGTAAATTGGATACGGTTTCTTACACGTTTGCTGGTGAAGAAAGGTAAACACTGTGAATGTAAACAATATAAATTTTTAGATCAGGTCAGCGCATGCCACTATAAAACAATTAGATAAGGCGACGGGGTTAACAAGAAATCATAAGGTTAATGTGACAGTTGACACATTGTTTTGGGTAAATGGGGGATCAGCTGCTGAAATGAAACATGGTTGCACTTTTTATGTTTATAACGATGATCGTCTTAACCCTTTGCTGTTTAATCCCTGCTTTTTACGTGCCTGTGACTTTATGATTGAGAAAACATTGTGAAAAAAGAAGAAATTGCTTCTGACAAGCAATTTCTTCTTTTTTCACACTATTTTCTACCCTACAGAATGGTTATTGTTAACATTGTGAAAAAAGAAGAAATTGCTTCTGACAAGCAATTTCTTCTTTTTTTCACACTATTTTCTACCCTACAGAATGGTTTATTTTTTCAAATTAATTCTACTTTAAATTCTCGTCTGCAAAACCTTTGAATTTGGACAGGTCCAAAATTTTGTAAAACAGGAAATGGTGAAGGGGTTCGTGAGGCTGAATGGTACACTGACGACGAAATTGGACGAAATTAGTAAAATTGTCCCCTCCCCCCGTTTAATTTCATTCAACAATCGCTCCCCCCGCTCCTTCAATTTTATCCCAGATTCATTTCTGTTTCTTTCATCGTGTATATTTCACAATGGTTTTTATTTGTAATGCTGTCATTTTTTGTTGTTGTTGTCGTTCTGTGAAAATCGCCAGATGATAGAAAACCGCTTATCAAAGACACAGTCGTGTACAGTTAGTTACCTCGTGAAATTAACACTCACCTCAATCAAAACCATTCTTAATCGCTCACTCCGCGCTCCATTCATTCATTACCAACACTCACATAAGCCATTCCAAAACGCTCCAAATTTTCTAAAAATATGATTTAAAAACTACATTCAAATATATATCGTTAGGAAAACCCTTTATTTTAATTGTTCAAGAACTTATGATTTAACCCCCCCCCCCCTCAGAATATGGGCGTCGCAGGGTGGGGCATTTTTTTTCACGTTAAAATCTTTGAAAATTTTCTCATCACAAACCGTTTCGGACGGTTTCAATAAAACTTGGCATGGATGTTCCTAGAGTGACTATTTACTTAAATTTTGGAAGAAATTTTGATTGACCCCCTTTATATGGCCGTGGCAGGGGGGGGGGGGGGGGGGCATTTCTTTTCACGTTTAAATCTTTGAAAATTTTCTCCTCACAAACCATTTCGGACGATTTCAATGAAACTTGGCATGGATGTTCCTGTGGCTTCCCTTTAATTAAATTGTTCAAGAAATTTGGATTGCCCCCTATTGGGCGCGACAGGACAATAGTCTGGGAGCCAGTTGAGCGATACAGGCCCTCTTGGGCCTCTTATGTTTTGTGTGTTTTTGTTTTTTAGTGCATTGCACGGAGCACCTATTGGGCGAATAAGAATGATTACGATTGAAGCGAAAATCATTTCCACGATGTTACTTTGTACATTTTTTGTGATTCCTTGTAATTTTATCAAGTTTAAAAACTCAGTATGACAAATATTTTACAATGATAATTACATGAAATAAACATGTAATATTATAACACCTTGAATGACGTTACAGTCCTATAAGAATGTTGACAGTCACGATCCGGGCCTCATTATTTGACATACCATCTGACATTCAGGTATAAAAATGTAATTATCTGGCATGTTTAAAATAATAAAGTGTTATATGAACTAAATATAAGTGCACTAAGAAGGTTTAGTTGACCTAGTAATCTAACGTTAAGCAATCCCTAATTTACATGGACACTTTGTGCTTAAATGCTATACGTATGGATGAAGATTAGCAAATGTTAGTCATGCGTTCAGGATGCGAATTTAGACGTTAGCGACGTTTGTAAATAATACCCCGCTTTGCATGTGAAATCACTTTTTGCACAAAATACCTAGCCTCCATTGGCGTATTGGAGGATGCTCTACGTTTTCGCAGCTACTGAGTATATTTACGTAGTACATCCTGAATTGAGGTTTAGGATTCTACTTTGCGTTTTTTGACGTCAGGGCATGAACGCAATGCTTGTAGAGTTTAGGCGTATAATTCCTAACCCAAATGGATCACTTCAGTTAAGAACATCATGTGACTGACAAGGTGAACGATTTTCTAATGAGTTCGGAAAAAAGGGTTAATTGGGGGGGGGGGGGGGGGGGGGGGGGGCAAATCTGGAGTGAAATGAAAGGGAGGTAATATATTGGTAGAACTTCGACCAATTTACGATATTTCATAACCCCTCTTTAATTATAATCTACGTACGTTTCTGTTTAAGTGTCTACATGGAACAATAAAACGCCTTTTAAAAAATCTACGCCAGCTAATCGATTCGAATGTAATTGTATTTATTTGAATAATTTCAAGATGTTTTAAAACGTTTCGGGGCGTTTTTAAGTGATCAGAGTGAATGTTTTGAATGCCACGAACTGACTACTGAGCCAGTTACGGTTAATTATTGCATAAAAAATTCGTTTTCGGGTCGTTATTGTCATACATTAATGGACAAAATCCGGGTGTTAACGAATTTCAAAGAAAACGTGGATTAATAAGTTAATTCAAGTGCTGTTAACGCCCGGCTTTCTTCACTTAAATATCCGTAGTATAGGCATATACACTTTATCAGTTTCAATATGGAGCATCAATAAAGTCGTCGACGCTATTCCCGCTTTAAATTTGTGACGTCATTAATTTACCAGGCAACGCCAGTATAAACAAAAGTGACGGCGCGGTGCATAACGCAATTTTTCCGGTACATTATTAATTTTTGGGCTAGTTTTAAACGTTCCTTTGAATTATTTTGTAATATCTTTTGGAAAAAATTCCAAAGTCTTGTTTTTTATGCAATAATAGTGTCAATTCACGTTTTCTTCAAGCGCTTACATCTGCAGTGACCCTTTAAATGCTTTAACGCACTCAGGCGTTAAATCATTTTTAGGGTCTCTGCAGATGTTAACGCCCTCAAAAACGTGAATTAACCCTATAGTACATCGTGAAATTGACATCATCTCAATCAAAACAATTCTAAATCGCTCATTCAGCGCTCCATTCATTCATTCAAAACACTCACTCAAACCATTCAAAAACTATACAAAATCAGCTAAAAGATAAAATCAACAACTACATTCAAAATAAATGTTTCTGGATAAAAAACGCTATTTCTCTTACATAAATGAGATTGAATGCACCTGATTGATTCTTGAAAGAATAGGAAGCGATTTATAGAACTTGTAAGCATATTTCATAAAAAAGGGGGGTTGATAAATATCGCTAATTTTGTTCATCCTGGACGAAATTAGCTATATTGGCATACCTCCCTTTGATTTCACCTAAAAACTCGGTTCACATGCTCATTCAATTTCATTCCAAAATCATTCCAATTTCATTCACCTAGTCAATTTCACGATGTTGTTAACTGCATTTAAAATTTATTGGTGGAATGATTGCCAATTTCAGGATGAAAACTACTGTACAAGTATGGTTGAAATTGCATTGTGTAAGCTTTGTTGAATATCCCTGGACCAAGACCGTTGAATTCATGAAAGTTGAACTATTTGTAGAAGATAAACACATCGCGATATTAAAGGGACGATATGATACCGTTGACACTTCATAATACCGGGCTCCTAATCATATTTGACATAAAGACTCCAATAAACTTGTTATAAATGGATATATAGACGGTTGGACAGCCGTATAATGACTGTAAGCCATGGTTGACAATGAGCGATGATATAGACAAACACAATTTCGCGGTGAATGAAACAGTCTTGAGTGACCCAGAAAATGAATATCAATAAAGATTCAACGTACAAAATGTTAACATCGTGAAATTGACACTTAACCGGAAACAATATTTTTCCTACGTAGTGTCCCAGTCCCAGTCAAATTCCCTTCCACCAATTTAAATCGTTCAAAATGTATATGCATTTAGAATTGACACCATGCTTTGTGCAGTAGGTAACATCGTGGAATTGACAATTATCTCGGTTATAGCAATTCCCAATCACTCGTTAAGCGCTCCATTCAATCACTTTAAACACTCACTGAAACCATTTCAAAACGTTCCAAAATCACCATATTAACAAGATAAACATCTACATTCAAAATAAAAATCGTTAGAAAGAAAACCCCGTTTTTTCTGACTTAATTGAAGTTTGTAAGCTATTTTTCACATTATTCGCTTAATATTTTTTTTCTAAAAATATTCCAAAAATATCTAGCTTGTCAATTTCGCACTGTTGTTAACCGTGTGAATGTAAGCGTGGACGAATTATTTAAAGTTTTGCGGACATTTCAACCTTGTGAGCAGAGTTAATTAAGTCATAAGGACTTGGTAAAACGTTATGAGAATGGCACCCGCTTAGAATGTGCACTTTTAAACCATACGTGTATTAGAAATTCACACGAATACCTCTTTTTTCCGAGATGGAGTTAAAACCTGTTACTACAAAATAACCTCTTTCTATAAAAGATTTAAATAATGATGAATTGGTATTAATTGCTTGTCAGGAGAAATACGTTTTAAAATTGATGAAAGAAATTTTGTAGAGTCATTGTGTAAGTGAGAGCCATTTCTAAAGAAAGCAGTTAAGCATATAGAATACGGACATTACATTGAGCGAAAAGATACACATTAGTTTACTGAGCGAAAAAATACACATTAGTTTATTGCTCCTTTATTATAAATAAGAAGCATCCATACGTTCCGGATGACAAAATGACGAAAACAGTTTGCCAATTATTTCCCGCTTTGCACGCAAGTGCGAAGCGTGAAATAATTGGAAAACTGTTTGCACCGTTTTGTGATTCTGAACGCTGGACATGTAAATGCACATTTCCAAAAATATATACAAGTAAAATAATTAACGCAATTTAAAACATTAAATTAGGTTAGTCTGTGTTGAAGTGTGACGTTTATTATCCACATTCATCCTTTTACGGCGTGTTTACATTTTTTGTCTTATTTTAGTCACCACTAACGGTTATTTATTTTCTCGTGTCAACCCAAACATATTTCGTGTCAGTTTCATTCATAAGCTTTCCGGTGTACTGATTTCCTGTTTCGTAAATAAATGCGTAAAATTCATCGTTTCATGTCCTACGTTCAGAAATACAAAACGGTGCAAACTGATTGCAAATTATACCCTGCTTTTCACGTGCACTTGTGTCCAAAGCGGGATGTAATTTGCGAACAGTTTGCACCGTTTTTCACATCCTGAACGCAGGAAAGGTCTTTTCTTTGAACGCTTTCAAGGTAGTTGAACCGTTAAAGTTTTGCAACGTATCGGAAGTCATAAACGTTAATAGTTTTAACCGATGTATTCTTATGATTTCATTACGAAATATCGGTGAACATTGTGATAGATCGCGAGTTCCGATATGTTGCGGATGCATACTTGTCCACTACCAAGTTTCCTTATGTTCGTCTTCCTAGTCAAAGAGCTCTTGGGGCAGTTACAAATTCGAATGCAGCTAAAACTCGAATACGGTATTGCGACTTGTGATAACAATACATTGTGTATACAATCGACGAGTCAAAATAGCGATTTCGACTTATATCGGTAAACCACGCTATTTGAATGTTTAGGAACATACTTTAGACGAGTTTTAATATAGATAAATTGGAATCAACGAATATTTTGTTGTTGCGGTCTCTGACTATGCTGAAAGATCAAAGAAACGCAAAACTACTGGCATTTTTACCATTCTTTGAATTACAAAGGTAAACGCCATGTGTCATGTATCAGAGCCTAATCACACTCATTTATAAATCCGCTTCGGGTATTCATAAAGTGAGATTAGGTTTTTTAGTTTCATACATCCATGTGCTCAACAAAAACTCTCTTCATCTCTTAAATACTGTCAAGAAATTCAAAGATGGTTAATTTTGCGCAATATTTGGGTCCTAAGACGTTTTGAAATCTGAGGTAACTTGGGTTTCAAAAGAATTCAGACAATTATTACCAAGGTGGAAGAATTATCTCAAGATACCCCTAACACTGATGGATGTACAAGTATGACGAGCGACAAAGGGGAATGACTAAAAAATAAGCTAGCTAGAGTTACGTCTTATACACACTGCACTCAATAATCATGAGAGAAACATGACTTCAAAGTTTCAAGTCATTCAGACATAATGTAACAGCGTCATGTTCCGGACAATGAGGGGGGCGCCGCCCGCCTGCCGGACGTCCGACGTCGCGAGTGATCACATATATATATGGAATAACGGTATAAGTATAGATGTTTTAACTATTATAAAACTAATATTACCTAATTCGCTAATTTAGGCAAATACTAGTTTATAGACAATAGTGCGTGAGAATTGAAAATGGTTTACATTTTTATCGAAAATGATTGCCAAATTTCTGAACACACGTATCACAAAATAACAATAGTCAGCACTGCGTTCGGGATTACAAAACGGTGCAAACAGTTTTCCAATTATACCCCACTTTGCACGCAAGTACACGTGCAAAGCGGGGTAATATTGGAAAACTGTTTGAACAGTCTTGTGATTCTAAACGCAGTGCTGATCGGTCTTTAATTATTTACCGTGATAAATTGTATTGGTTTCCTCACTTTAGAGACTGTTATGTATAAGCTTACTGCATTTATTACTCAAAAAGGGGACCATTTTGGGAGTGCGTGATACGCACTGACTGGCCATGATCGAAACTTAACGTAAATCACACCTTTTCTGAATTAGTAAGAAATGTTCCATCTTCCTATGTATTTGTCCGATATCCGCCTTCTAGTTAACGTTTGCTGAATCCAACCCTTTTTCCAAACACTAATTGTTCCCAAATGGCTATTTTTCGCGTGACGGGCCGCATATGTGTAATGTCGTAGGGGTCACCGACTTTAGTGACATGTAAATCTTGTTTGGTTGAGGTCATCTATGTTTCTTTTTGACAAGATGCACATTGACCTCAATGTACATAAAAAATACAGTCAAATTATAACTTTTTTCTAATACTTCGAAAAATTCAAGTAGTTTGGTTATCGGTTTTTATTCAACATTGCCGTCTTCAAAATTTCTTACCCGTGACACTGAAGCAATATATATTTAGGATAATCAACTTGTTATATCTGATATGAATTTTTTTTAACGAGATTGAGTTATAAGGCGTTAAAACACGGGTCCGTAGGATATTTGTGCATGATGTTAACTTAATAAGCTACCTTCTCTAAATTAAGAAATTATTATTACTATCTTTATAGCCTGTCAAGTATGACCAGGGTCGACAGTTTTCGTATAACATGTATGGTATCTTTTCGCCGTTCATGTCTTAATCGTCATCAGGATATTTCCAAGAAGTTCTGTCCCGGATGTAGACCCAGGATAATTGGGAAAAAACGCCCATAATGCAGAACCTTAACTTATATATTTATGGTGAAAAATGGTGACCTTGCAAAGTGTTGGCAAACCAAACCCGCTTACCATGCAAGTATTCGTGCAAAACAGGGTTAAATTCGCAAATAAATTTTACCGTCTTGTCATCCAGAATATAGGGCTGGTTTGCCTGAACGTGTGTTTTGAAAAAAAGGTAAACAATGGTTTATTTTAGATGTCTTCTTAAAGAAAGTGTATTGTTTCTAATAAATGAATAAATAAATATATTGGTAAAATTATATTGGTCGAATGCTAAAAACGTATTAATCATTTCGTCATAAGATGATTATCTTTTTGGTTAAATAATGCAAAACAGGAAGTTTTCGCAAAAAAGAAATCATCACTGAGGAAGAAATAATCGCTAAAATAAGGTACATAAAGCGCATTAACCTAACATCGAAACAAAATATATCTAAATAGATCTAAATATTCTTTCCTTGAATTCGATCTTACTTTGTATATATGTATTCTGCGTAATAAATGAACTGGCAGGGCGGGGCTTAACTGTGACGTAATTTGGCGAGTTTACTTTTCAATACTTTGGGTTCTTTCGAATTTTAGTCGGTAATCATCGTTAACGCGTGCAAATAACTGTATCCTAGAATCTAAAGGATTCACGTGCTTTGAGAGAGTGAACACATTTCATCGTTTGGTTACCAAATCCTTGTAACTTCAGCTTGATTAAGCTGAAGTTATGAGGATTTGGTTACCATACTACGATTTAAAGTCTCGAGTTATTAATGTCTACTCTCTTAAGAAGTAGGTTATTTTAGATATAAGCTGATTTCCCTTAACCTTAAGTGCAACGACCCGTTACTTAGGCTCCGCCCTGCCAGGGCATTAATCATGGATAATAATGAAAGATATCTCTTACTCGAGGATAACACGACTAAGGGTCGAATGAATCTTAATTCCATTGTGGTCCTAATTCATTCCAGATCTTATCCTGCACATAGAGAGAGAGTCATTCCAAAATCATTCCAAAATTATCTCCCTTATGAATTACACTGTGGTGTCCGTGGTGTTCGTGGTCTAGAGGGTGAGCGTCGGTCTCTTGACCCAAAGGTTCGATTCCCGATAGCGGTTATCGATCTTGGTTCTTTTTTACCAATCGACGTAAAATTAAGAGGCTTGTAAATGTGTACGGACATAAACTCCATAAAGGATCTGTGAATCGTCAACGTGTACTCTGCGGATGTCCACACTATTCAATATTTACAATTTAGCACATTGTAGAATAAACAATCATTCAGGTCTAAAATAATTCAAACCACTCGCTCAGCGCTTGAGTCATTCATTCCTTACACCTCCTTCAAAGCTCTCTCAAATTGTTTAAAAAAACGCTTCGAATCCTTCGAAATGATAAAAATTTCAACAATCGATCACGTAATTGCATGATTTTATTGGCTGGTCTTAATTTTCTAAGCATTAGATATGCTCGTAAAGACTTAAAATCAGAATAGTATGTAGGATTTATTAAATATAGTCTATTGAATGAGTGGTCATTGAATACCGAATTTATTAAACGAGTCGTCTTCATACAGATAACGAGACAGAGCCAAGTTTTTATCTGTTTATGATAACGAGTTTAATAAATTCGGTAATTGATGAGAACAAATTCAATATACCACTAGTGTAATAACACCTGAATTTTAGTGATAAAACGAGAAAATCACGACATTGATCGGTTCATGTTATTCCGCGAAACATATAACGCCGAAATGACGACAGCAGATATATTATGACGTCATTTTCCTAACAAAAATATAACGTTGTTCTTCGTTCTTCGCTAATTTTCATATTTGTTCCACTAGTGTAATAACACGCGTGTAAAATCAAAAATATTTAACGGGGTTATTTCTTTCTGGCGACGTAGGTTATATCATAAAAGGAGGTAAAGAATTGGACGAAAATATCGATTATTCCTTATACCTCCTTCGAACATAATTCAATACTGGCTCCTGCCATTTTTTCCATTTCATTCCAAAACCATTCAATTGGCATTTTACGACGATTTTCTAACTGTACACTCCACGTGAAAGTGATTTTGTTAAGAGATCGAGAGATTATTTGTTGTTTTCATGTATGGAACTATTTAATCATTTAATATCATGATGCAAAAAGGTAACAATTTTTCATAATTGAACAGATTTCGCATGGCCTTACATGAAAACTTAAAGATTAGATGCCTACGCAAAATTGTTTGTATTGAGAAATAATTTCTAGTCTTTAGCCAATCAGAATGCATGAATCTTGTTGGCATATAAGAATTAGTTTGTTTCAAAATGGCACGCAATGGCTAATATATGTATTTTAAGATGATAATTGAAACTTACCTCGAACATTTGCGAAATACAATATCGTTATAGAAACGAATATAACGTTCATTTCTCCTTAGTAATTGGTTGACAAAAAAGTTCAAAAGAATCTTAATAATGTCATGTTATCGGTAATATTTAGTGTTGACACCAAATAATCTGTGACTTTTCTAAGCACCTTATCTCTATAAAGTCCAACAGTAAATGTTAACACACACTATAAATGTTATCAAATGATCTTTCTTGATATATTCCTGTAATAAATTGTTTCTGATAAAAGTCAACATTTCACATTTTGAAATCGACTGGAAATATAGAGTGATTCTTCAACCGAACTGTCAAGTATTTATCACGTTAAATACCACAGAAAAAAGACTCAAACAATCACAGACTCTCCGAAAATGTCCTTCAAACTATTTATGATGAATATGAATAATTAAAACCAAAACCTGAATACATTTAACAATTACATGTAGTGATACGTTTTTTTTCCGAAAAACACTCCTTTTTCTCCAACATTCATAAAGAAGGCTACGAAGATAGATGAACGAGTATAAATGGTTTTCTTGAAGTTAGATGTACAATTTATCCCCAGAATTATCCAGTCTTTCCGCTAAATTCCAAGTTATATGTGCTTACTAACAGCTACTTTCAATATGTTTCTGTTTATTACAGCTATAGTTATCCAGATAATCTTGTAAAAATAAAATTTTCAACCCCTTCAAGCGACCAAAGCGATCAAATTACAAAAGCCTCGAATAGACTTGTCCAAAAATGTCACAGAGTAAAGTTAAGGCACCAGTGAGACCAAGATAGAGGCGTCCACACAGCTTGCCTGTAGAGCGTTAAACTGACGGTAAACCGAATAACGTTAAACCCCATCAACAGCGCGTTTTACGCGTTATATACATGATACTACAATTTACATTCACCTTTAAAATAATTCTACGCCTGAATAACGGATCGACTTTACGTTAGGCTACACAAACATAGTAAAATACTGCAATGATTTGGCTGGTAATTATTGATACGTGTTTAAACTCATTAATTAATCAAACTAAGCTATCTGTACCAATTATTTCTTTTACATGTGTATGTTTCTAAAATATTCAGAATGGCAATTGCCAAGCTCCAAAGCAAAGGTGCAAAACGATAATCCTTCTCGTAATACAAAAATTGAACTATGTATATTTTTCTCATTTACTTTTCTGTTGTTGTCGTCTGTGTTGTTGCCGCCCTCCTGGTTGTTTTCGCCTGTTGTTGTCGTTGATAATCATATTTTTCATTTCAATTCGAGTCAGCCTCATTAGCTTAGAAGGAACACATACAATGATCGACTTACAAGGGCTTGAAATCATTGGTGTGAGCCTCGGGTTGACTCAGCTTTCTTACATGTATCGTCTTTCGGATGTTAAGCCGTGAGCTAACATTGTTACAATAAACAAAATCGTGAAATTGACAAGGTGAATGAATTAGGAATGATTTTGTAATGACATTGAACGGGAACAGTGAGTGGGTATTTAGTGAAATTAGGGATGGTAATGCAATATCAGTCATTTTGTTCAGGATGGGCAATATTTGCGATATATATCACCTCCCATTAGAAAAATATTCATACACGTTCTATATATAGCTGCCATATTTCTTCAAGAACCGATCAGACGCTAACAATTTCAATAAATTCGGTGAAATCGCGATTTTTTCCAGCTAAATGCATTATGAATGTAGTTGTTGATCTGATCTGTTTCAGTCATGTTGGACCATTTTTGAATGGTTTCAGTGAGTGTTTGGAATGAATGCACGGAACGCTGAGTGAGCGATTTAGAATGTGGTTTTGATCGAGGTAAATGTCATATTCAAGATGTTACTAACTGTACCCAGCTGTGTCATGTTTACATGCATTTTTGCAACTTAACCTTTGCAAAACTGTAGGTTTTTTGTTGAAGACTTAAGAAAATAATTTATTAAGTTGATGTATTTTGGATTTTGTATCTTTTACATTTAGTTTGGACTTCAATCAATTTTCAAATGGCTCAAATCGAGTGACATACGTGAAAGCATTAAGAAAAGATGTTGTAAGATTTGCGATTTAAAGCGTTGCATTTTGTATCTTTAACATTTAGTTTGGACTTCAATCGATTTTCAAATGGCTCAAAAAGAGTGACATACATGAATGAATTAAGAAGAAAAAATCTTGGACAGGTCTGAGTTTCTCAAATCTAATTCAAGCGCTCTTAAAACGAAGCACCATTATCTGAAAAAAGTTACTATGCAGTACATGAAACAGGATGAGCTTATCTATTTTTGTCTATGCAACCCCAATCCGAAAGGCAAAGAAATGTGAGTCTGTATGTGACATTTCTTTAGATAATTTAATGTATGCAGAAAAGACACTCTTTGGACAGCCTGGATATTTACACATTATATAGTTCTTGAGCTATCCATTGCGTGTTTATTGGAGTTTCTAATCAGACTGTAAAACACGTGTAAATTCAAAATTATTTAAGCTGTCATAATAAGCATTCGACGGATGACAAGACTAAAGCAATCATTATTTTCAGTTGATTTACTTGACACTGACAGAATTCTAAAAACAATACAAAGCCTGCACTATTTTCAAAGAATAAACATAGCGTCGGGGTACTACAGTTAGTGTTTAACTTTTATAAAGGTAGCTGTGTTGATTATGTGTGCAGAATTTGACTAGCATCCCATCTCAGACAGATACATATGTTAACCAGAAGCTTTTGATATGATCAAGATCAAAATTGTTTTTTCAATGCCATAAGTTATTACTGAATTAAATGTCTCTTATTTAAATATTAAACATCTGAAATGCTACCGACTTTCGGCAGTTCTGGGTCAAAACCTTCTCTTTTTCATGATTTACTGAATCTACAATGGCAATTTTATATGTGTGTTTTCCGAAAAATGACATGTGATTGACCTAAGATGAATTCCATCTCTTTTCCAAACATTTGATTAACAAACTAACTAGAAGATCGCCATAAGCGTGACGATTCACAAATATTTTCTTTTTATTTGTTCATATAGATTGAAGACTCTGTCGCTTGTTTAAAAGTTCAGTCCACGTGCACCAATTTGTATAACTAATCATTAGTTTATTTCGCAAACTGAATGATTCACTATATCGAATGACAGAGCATATTAACATATATATAGCTATTATGAATCCTGTTTTAATAAGCATTTGGTGCAAAGCACTTTTATATCTGAACTAATTAAAAAAAAAATATGACCCTCTAATTTATTATGTGATTTTGGTATGAGTCAGTATTTAAATCTTAAATCTTTGATGGAAAAGATTCATCAAAATGAATTTTGCATTCGGAACATCGACGGTCTTTTCCGTAAACAGAAAATACCTCGGACATAAGTGTAGAAATTTTGATCATCTTTAGGTAATTCGGCTTCTGGTGGTGATTTGGTCAATACGCTTTAATAAAAAACATTCCTTGAATGCATTCCGATCACCTGTGTATATATTTTCTGCATTTTATAATTTGACGACAAAACGCAATAGAACACTGCGTTTTATTATCAAATTATAAAATGTTGATTTTTAATCTTTCGCTGATTTTGTTTTACGCATCGTCATCTTCAGTATTGTTTATGACCTCACATAATTCCATGTGCGATATGACGCGCTTCGATGTCTGCGCCCTCATTTATCGCCGATGGTTCCCGAGGGTGTAAATTGCAGTGAGAAAATTCGAAATCCACCGGCCGTTCCGTTTTTCCGTACGACGGCGTAAGATTTTGGCTGCAATCATTTGCTGTGACGTTTGAAAGAAAACGTAGAAGCTTAACACTGCTTCTATAATGAGCGATTTCATAAAGCTGAACGCAGTATTTGGATTGTCAATCCAAGATGGCGTCTTCAATTGAAAACCGAATTGTTTCCTAAAGACTTTATTTCGTTAATGCTTACAACACCGATTGTACAATTCTCACAACCCCCTTGAAACCCCCCCCCCCCCCCGAAAAAAGAAAGAAAAAGCATTCTAAATCTTCCAAACGTCGCCAATAAACCGTAAAGTCATACAGATAACAACATTTTGACCATATTCAGGTTGATCGGGCGAAAATGTGATCAACAGAGTACATTCGAGATTTTTTTATTAGATATGATCCCTTGACCTCCACAGTGCATACAAGGTTTTTCTAAGATTGTACCCCGTGACTTTATTTTAGACTCCATTTGACCCAATTTCGAACTTGTCCGAGATTATAAAAGACAATCATTGTGAACAAATTTCAAGTTGATTGGGCAAAGAATGTGGCCTCTAGAGTGCATATGGTTTTCTAAGATTTGACCCCTCGACCTAGTTTTTGACCCTAGTTGGCCCAATTTCAAACTTGTCCAAAATTTTATCAAGACAATTATCCTGACCAAATTTCAGGTTGATGGGCAGAAAAGGTGACCTCTAGAGTGCATACAAGGTTTTTCTAAGATTTGGCACTTTGATCTAGTTTTTGACACCAGTTGACCCAATTTCGAACTTGTCCTTAATTTTATCAAGACATTCATTTTGACCAAATTTCAGTTATATAGGGCCAAAAAAGTGACCTCTAGTGTGCATACAAGATTTTTCTAAGATTTAACCCCGTGACCTAGTTTTTGACCCAAGTCGACCCAATTTCGAATAGTCCAAAATTTTATCAAGACATTCAATTTGACCAAATTTCAGATATATAGGGCCAAAAAAGTGACCTCTAGTGTGCATACAAGGTTTTTCTAAGATTTAACCCCGTGACCTAGTTTTTGACCCAAGTCGACCCAATTTCGAAGTTGTCAAAAATTTTATCAAGATAATGAGTCTTATCAAATTTCAGGTTGATTGAGCAAAAATTGTGACCTCTACAGTGCATTTATGTTTTTCTAAGATTCGACCCTGTGACCTATTTTTTGACCCCAGTTGACCCAATTTCGAACTTGTCCGAGATTTTATCAAGACAACCATTCTGACCAAATTTCAGGTTCATTGGGCAAAAGATGTGACCTCTAGAGCGCGTACAAGGTCATTCTAAGATTTGACGCTGTGACCTTGTCTTTGACCCCAGTTGACCCAATTATGAACGTATCCTAGATTTTATCAAGACAATCAATCTGACCAAATTTGCGGTTGGTCGGGCAAAAAATGTGACCTCTAAAGTGCATATAATTTTTTTCTATGATTTGATCCCGTTTTCGAACCTGTCCAAGATTTTATCCAGACAATCATTCTGACCAAATTTCAGGTTCATTGGGCAAAAGATGTGACCTCTAGAGCGCATACAAGGTTTTTCTAAGATTTGACCCTGTGACCTTGTCTTTGACCCCAGTTGACCAATTTTTGAACATATCCTAGATTTTATCAAGACAATCAATCTGACCAAATTTCCGGTTGGTCGGGCAATGAATGTGACCTGAAAAGTGCATACAATTTTTTTCTAAGATTTGATCCCGTAACCTAGTTTTTGATCCCAGTTGACCCAATTTCAACCTGTCCGACATTTCATTAAGACAATCATTCTGATCAAATTTCAGATTGATTGGGCAAAAATGTGACCTCAAGAGTGCATACAAGGTTTTTTCTAAAATCTGACCCCTTGACCTAGTTTTCGACCCCAGTTGACACAATTTCGAACTTGTCCGAGATTTTACCAAGACAATCATTCTGACCAAATTTCAGGTAGTTTTGGCAAAAAATGTGGCCACTAGAGTGCGTACAAGGTAAATGTTGACGACACACGACTGACGACAGACGACGGACGACGTACGATGGACGACGGACATCCACCTAACCACAAAAGCTCACCTTGAGCACTTCGTGCTCAGGTGAGCAAATAAATCGTTCAATTTCTTGATATGCAAAATCATGTGGCCTAGAAGTTTAGTATTTTGAATGATATATCAAGTCAGGTGAAAGTCCTCTGAAATTCCGTCAAAATAATGCCCTTGCTGCCCATAAGTACTCTCCTGGCAACACCCAATTCAACATAGAAACGATAGAAGATAATATTAATGATTACCCTGCTAAACCAAAAGGTCTACATATTTCGCCTGTGGCATCAACCTGTGGTTTTCTACTAACTTTGTTAAAAGAATGCCACTCGCTTGTGTTCCACCTAATGAAATCTCATTTTGATGCTAATCTTTTAAAGCAATCTTCAATCAAACCTAATTTGTATAGGTTTGATATTTCACAGGTGACATCAAGAGATGCTGCATTACACATATCGCTAAAACAGTTATTCTATGCTCGGTATTGGATGGTCCTTAGTATACCCAATTTTTCATAGAAACAAAGAACGATTTTTGTCTTCTTTTTTTCAATTTACCTTCTTAAGGTTTGAACAATCGAATTTGTTATTAGTTGAAGATCACATTGATCTCCTTAAGTATTTTACGACAACATTAAGTTTTAAATTAGACCTTACAGACATATGTTGTTGGATTCAATGTGTGTTATAAACAAACTGAAGAAAGTCTTGAAAACTGAAGTTCGTGCCCAATATACTACATCTTGTCTTATTATGGGTAAAAGAACTTGAAACAATTAGCAAACCTTATTGTGTAGAGGTTGTCAATTGAAATGCACTTTACGTAAATCTCATTTTCGACGTTTTACGACCTATTGCCTGAAAAAGAAAAGGTTTCATACGTCATCCATAAAAGGTTATTACTATATGCATGATTATAGAAAGTATTATATAAATTATAATTGTCAAATAATTATAATTTTCACACTGAAGGAAATGCCAGATATTCTCTTTTGAATTATGATTCAGATCAATCACCTTTATGACAATGCTATTTATATGTCGAAGATCTATCATTCCAGACTAGGGTATAATTTAGACCTTATGACCTATCATTAAGTCATACAAAGAACCATGTCTGGCGTTGATTGAATTAAGCTTCATCATGCTTGCATCACTTTTTTAACAATACAACATTTTTTGTTGTTTTGAGCTCTGCTGGTCGGAGGCCAGAAAGCTTTGGCGAGAAAGTTTGTTTGTCGTGTGTCCGTCGTAGCTTTCGTCAGTTCGTAGGTCCTTCCTTTCATACGAAATTTTTACTATAAACATCTTTTCCTCCAAAATTATGGACCAATTACAACATAACTTTGTGGGAATGTTCCTTGGGTGACCTTTGCCATGCATTTTTCATGAAATTCTAATTACTCTATTAAATTATTATTCCTTTGAAAACTATTGAAATCATGTCCACGAAAAAAACCTTCTTTCTTTTTTTCAGTAATACACAACCAAAATGGTGACAGTTGCGCATGTAAGGCTTTGTCAAAGAAATCGGCTGTAAGGTTTCACCTCTTATTATTTGAACTACAAATAGTGATGCTTCCAATCTGGAAGTCGTGGGTTCGATCCCCGGTGGCGGCAAATATCCTTTCCGACGTTTGAATCTCATCAATGGGTTGATATAATCGTCAACCTATGTGAGATAGCAGCCGGAGGCTAGGAAAGGATGTAATGGTAGTACAGGTGAAAGAAATACCAGGAATCTATTGTTAGGTGCTCCGGCCGCCGCGATTTAACTGCGAAATTGTTGAAAGCAGCGTAAAACCCATTCAAACAAACTAACAAACAAATAGTGATGCACGCAAACTGACGCAATTTTAAGCATATACATGCGATTTCAAAGGGAATCTGACTAACATTGTATAGTTCTCACAACACTATACTTCAGAATTTCCCTGTTTTTACTGCATAATTCTTCTTGTAAACACTGCAGCTTTATATTTTAGAAAAAAACAACAACAACATGCACGCATAAGAAATAAGGCGAGATAATACAAAAAATATAAAGACATGTACATGTATATTAACAATAGGAATTAAAGAATTTATAAAGATTGTGTCACGGTGTAAAATAAGATGTGTTTTGGTACTTATTTGATTTATGTCCACTGAACAATTCACATGAGTACCCAAAGAATTTCTTTTGGGAAATAGTGGTTATTGATCCCATAACCCGTTCTTAGCTAGATCTTTATTGAGCAGAAAAACAGATTCTTTCGATGTGACTTTTTGTCATACAGGATGTTTATTACAGTGCACATGTAATCATAAATAAAAGTGTCAGGATCGACAATTAAAGTGTCTGTCCTCACACCACGAGATAGTTATCACCGACTCTCGCTTTTGATCTTTATGATAACCCACCTTTGACCCTAGCCAAGCACTTATAAAACCTACGTGTAATCAACGTGTATAATTTTGCACTGATCAGTATAATTATTCTTTTCACATTTCAATGATTATTTTCAAACATTTGAAATAAAACATCTAAAATGTCAGAACCAACTGAAACTGCTACAATGTTTCCTGTCCTTCAACGTACCTGACAAAGTCGTAACATATTTGGGAACGATTTGCGGTAGTGTTTCATTATCTAGAGACCAGAAAAGCCTTACGGCACAGAGTAATTATCGGGGTTCTATAGACTTAAATTAATTACAGCATAAGTAAAGCGTACTGTGAGTTTGTTGTTGAAAAGAAAATTATTATCATTATACTATTACATTGTGAAGACGACCAATTGGAAGGGTCGTAGCAAAAAAAAAAATAAATAATAATTACTACTTTCCTTTTCAGGTTACAAAATATTTGCCTAGCAAATAACTCTGACGGAATAATAATTATGCACCATATGGACAACAAAACCCTTGTCATTTATGATAACACTACTAAATGTCTAGGTAATTTCAAACCCATAGGTCAGATCAATACAATTGTGAGTGTCTGTTTATTTAAAGACACTTACAATAGTTTTGCGTTGATCCGTTGAAAGCATGTTAACAATTATTATTACATGCATATTTCAGATGTCAATAGTGTTTGTGGTATAGTAGGGTCGTAGGAGGGTCAGTCTTAATGAATGTTGTATCCATGTCCTTAATGTAAATAAATAATAAAAATACAATAAAACCTTTCATCTTTCTTGTAGGAGTACGGTTACGTCGGCCTTAAGTGAGAACAATATGAACTTGTCATTTCATACACAAAATGACCATATATTGGAAGAACAATCACAAATATCTTAGATTGACACCCACTCCGATCAAAACCATTCTTAATTGTTCACTTAGCGCTTTACTCATTCATTAAAAAAATCACTTATATCATTAATAAACGCTTTAAATTACCAAATAAGCTCAAAAGGCACATTCAAATTACTCCTAAAATTCTTAAAATTCCACTGCTTACTCGAATTTGGAAGCGTCTGAAGGGTTCGTGAAAACACGAAAAAATAATTCCTTTATTTAATTAAAAAGGGGGGTTAATATGTATCGCTTATTTCATAAATCGTGATCGAAATTAATGATATTGTTTTATATAGTTTTCACCCTTTAATTTCATTCGAATTAAATATTTAATATCACAGCGATTTCATAAAAAAAATAAATCATTCAACTTTTCAATTTCGAGATGTTATTAACGATACGAAAAGTATCTAGATATGCACGCAGTAGCTCTAATTATTTTGCTTTGGCAGATTGCCTAAATTTAAAATTATAATTCTATTTTCCTTTTTATCTATTTTCGAAATGTGATTGCGTTTTGAAGTATATACGCGACATCTTTTTTTTTCAAATTATGTATTGTAAAGTGTCTCTAGGTCGTTTCTTTGTTTTCTTTTCTATTGTAGCCGTATTCGTCCACCGACAAGGATCTGTTAGATCAGCGCGTGTATCGTCCTGCAAAATAATACCAAAGACCATCACAAACACACGCATACGTCCATTTTCACATTACATTTTATGAGAACATGCGTAGCGTCTCGGGAAATAACGTCTGCACGCTCTTTTATTCTACGTTTCTACGTTTGCTACACTATCATTCAACATCAGATACGATCAGAAATGCTTGTGTCTGAAAACAAACATTAATCGCAGAACTTTAAAAACTCTACTGGCTGATGCTAATGAAAGACTAGAGCAATATACCAGACGGGATAATCTACGGCTTTTTAATTTTCCTAAATGTGAAAGGTCTGATCTCCGAACCAAATTTATTGAACTTGCTCATATTCTTGGAACTGATGTTCAATCAAATGACATTTAAGCTGCTCTTTCACATTTCTTCATTGAAAAAATAGAAAACTAGTTCTTAGATTCGGAAATTTGTGCATTTTCCAATGTTTAAGAATCGCACATGGGTATGGCACTAACAACAACTCACTTCAAAAAATATTGTAGCTTTAATTTTTGAAGCGGGAAGGTCAGTGATAGAACCAGTCTATTTATATCCAGTCTATGAATGACGAAATTGATATTTTTCATATATAATGTTTCATTTTCCGCATGTATCGATATGAAATTCCCATATGGAATTGCATGCTTAAATAGTTGGCTTAAAATCTATGACTAATATTTAAAACGTTAGTATTCGCTTTAAAAAAAAATTCAGATTGAAATTCTGATAGATTCAGGATTGTCTGTCCTCTTTTCCTTGCCTTACCAGATCGAATCTTATTATTTTAGAGTTTTCCACAAGAAGAAGTCATAGTTTCCGATTAATTTTACAAACAAAAAAAAAATCAAAAGTCACATTTTCCCAATCTGTGAAAGAGCAGCCTTAGCATTAACCACTTTTTTCCTGTTAGATCTGAGTCAAGCCCCCCCCCCCCCCAATAACAGTGTCAGTCCATTCAAATTGGTCTATAAATACAAGAAGACCTCACCTTGCGACGGTCTAAGCTTCTTCAATATTCCAAGGATCTCCCCGAAGTGGAACGTGTTGTGAAATCAGAGAGTGGATTACGAGCTACCTTTAAAATTGACAAGGAAGCTGGTAAAACGTCAATCTTAAGAATCATGATGACCTGTTTAAAATTGGGGTTGACATCGCGGACATACACCTGACGCAATTTGGCTTTGAAAACATTTAAAACAGAAGTGAGAGCGTGAACATTTACCCTTGGATTAATTTAAGAAAAAAATAAACAAATACCTATATGAATATTTTTCTAATTCTTTTTTTTTATTTTTATGATTTTAATTTTATTAAGCATTATATTATTAATTCTAGTGAAACGTCTTCCATAGTTATTTGGGCCAAGTGATCTTAAAATTGCAAATGGTAGGCTTGTTCGTGACAGGTTCTTGTTTTTTAAAACCTGCAAGTGAATTACAGTTGCAGACCATGTTATAATATCGTCAATTTTATTTCCTTATATTTGTAACTTTGAAATTCTACCATTTGATCCCATGTTGAGTAATGCTCACAGTGGAACTGGGTTTTCTATGATGTGCAACGAAACCAATGTTAATGCTTTTTTTCTGGAAATAATCCTACTCCTGTTTTTCGTGCAACATGTGTTAAGACGGAAGCTTTAAATTTTATTGAACAATTAAACACTGAAAAGTTTAACTCATTAATTTACAAAATTGATAACATTGAGGTTGGTAAGGCATCTCTACAAATTAAAAGGAACCAACTCATGATTGTACTTCAGTTTTGATAGACGCTGCCAGTGACTCCGGATTCATTAAACACGTAATACCAGCACTTTCAAAGCCTAAAATTACAATGTTTAAGTGCGAATATGCCACTCTCAGGGGTCAATACAAACGAGCAAAAAATTCGGCATAGGATTGATAATGTATAGAATTATAATTTCTTACATAATGCAAGTAAAGAATACAAGATTTCTCAAGAAACTTTTGCCTATCACTATTAAAAAGCTTAATTCTATTGAAACTAATGATCCGGATGATATTCAAATCGATCAGTCAAAATTGAATGATCGAAATTATATTCTCAACTCAGTAGTTACTGAAAAAGAGGTCTTGAAATGTTGAGGTCAATCGATACTTTATAAAGCTTTTCTTCTGATTTGATATTAAATTGATATTAATTTAATATTGATATTAATTTTTTTTAATTTTCTCAATTTAAAATGTTTTCGGCTTATACTAAATTTTCCAACCTTATATTTTCTTCTGGTATTACGAGAAGATATGTTTATATCTATATGTTTTTATTTGATAGACTTTTATTCATTTAGAGGGAAAATGTTTTGTGTTTTCATTTACTACAAAAAGCCTTTGATTCTGTAAATAAACCTTACCCTTTGGCACAAGTTGTTACAACATTACATTAATGGCAACGTGTTTAAAATAATTCATAACCTTTAATCGCATGCTAAATCTTGTGCTAGATAGGGACATATTTGTCCGCAACAATGTTGGTGTACGTCTAGGGGAGTGCCTGTAACCTTTACTATTTTCATTATTGTACCTACTTTCGAGGAAGAGGGGATATATTGCTTTGCACTTGTCCGTCGATCGATCGGTCTATAGACCGTTTGTATTGTTTTTTTTTTTTATTTTTTTTTTGTCAGGAGCATATCTAAAGTATGCAAGTTAGAATTATGAAACTTCACAGTTGAATAGGTCCCATCGAAGAGAAGTCCGGTGCACAAGAACCATTCTCTACTCATCTTAGTTTGTGAGTTATTGCCCTTTGTTGATTGCCCAAGTGGACACAGAATAGGCTATTGACCTATTGTATGGGGGCATAAATGTTTTACAACATCTCTTGATTTTGAATGATCTTACTGAATTCTTTTCTCATGCATTTAATGGACTTGATAATCTTTCTGGCTATTTTAATGCTTAGGAATGATGATATTGAAGTCCTTTTAAAGTTCCATATATTGCTATACGCTGATGATACAGTAATTTTCGCAGAAACAAAAGAAGAACTATAACCAGCCTTAAATGCAATGTATTTACATGGCCAAACATTGAATCTTGAGGATAACCCTTCCAAAACCAAATTAACAATTTTAGTGATATTTTTTTCATTATAATAACATGTTTTTTACATACAATAAACAACTATTTGATATGGTAGATTCTCATGAAATAAATAAATAAAGGATGGTCGACCAAGCCCGGAAGGCCATGTTCTCTGTTTTAAGGAAATCTTGAAAGTTACATTTTCCAGTAGATTTACTTTTACAAATCTTTGATGGTTTGGAAATACCTTTCTTACTATATGGAGAGCTAAATCAATATCCAATCAGCATTTTGATTCAGTCTAGAATGGTTGATCTTTGGTGACGTATTATACATGGAAATAAAGATAAAATTGCATGCAAGCTATTGATTTTACTTGAAAAGCACCAAAATGATCATTTTCATTCTAAGTGGTTGTTGATCATTAAGGAGTCTTAAACAGCAATTGAAAATTTTAATATATGGGAATCACAGCAGAATATACCTCTATGCCTTAGTAAATTGATTAGATTAAGACTTATTGATAAATACCAGCAGGAATGGTCTGCGCAGAGTTTCCTTTCGACTAAATGTTTGGACTACAGAATATCCAAAACTGAATTTGGTTTTCAGCAATACTTTAAGCTCTTGCCAAAAGATTTAGCTTCTGCATTGTGCCATTTTAGTTGTTAAAACCACTAGTTACCAATTGAATCTGGTAGATTCTGGAGTATTTAGAGGGATGACAGAATTTAATTGTGCTTTTAATATGAACTTGTAGATGAAACCACTATCTATTTAGTTGTACTTATTTTGATCATCAGAGGTGGGTAGGCCTTCCTAGAAATATCTCACGACATCCTAACACTATTCAGTATAATAGTCGCATGCATTCTAAAGACATTTGAATGCTATTTATATTAAGTAGGCTTTGTAAAGAAATCTTTGCACACTTTTGGAATAGTATATGGTAAAAATAATTAATCCAAGTGGACTAGTGATTTGATCGTATTGGGTCCTCAGAGGCTGCACTTCATTCGAAGATTTATACTATGGTTGTCTATGATCACTGTGGTTGGTCTGAGGAGTGTTTTTGGGTGTCTGTAGAATAACTTGCACCTGCTGGACCTCTGGGTCCTGTTTGAGTTTGGCTTTTTGCTACCCTGACAAAGATTTATTCTTTTTTTGGTGTTCACAGTGTCGACTTTCTTTTTCTCTCTCTTTTCATTTTTTTTATAAACTATGACTGCTTATCAGTTTTGGTTGATATTAATTTGAACTCACTGTGATGAACTATGATTCAAAACCAAAAACCGTGTAATCATTAATATGACGGAATATTTTACTTTCGATTGTTTACTATCCTTTGTTGGCTTAAGGTAAATGCGGCCACTTGGAGGGTTAATTAAAGTCAAAACTTAAGATCGTCGGCAAATCTCTCCTAATACGATAAAACTGATTGTGAAATACCCGCTTTCATATGTCGGTCATCAAAGGGGATTTCACAACGAACGAAGAGTTGACGTCATGACGTTATCAAGGGCCGAACTCTTTTTTAGGGACCAAATTCGGTGATTCTCCTTTTTTTTGGAAATAATTTACCGATTCCTATCCCAAAAACGTCATTTGCTTCGGAGAAAGACGTCTGGGGTTATATTTTGATTTGAATGAAGGAATAAGTGTAAGAAATACAATAAGGTGTAACGTATTAAATGTTAATGCCTTCTGCGTTGCTGCGTTCTAGTACAGTTACTTGAAATATTGACTTTTTTCTTGAAAATGTGTCCGGTGTCCTATGCTGATATTTAAATATATTGCTGCCAAATAATTCCGCTAAAATAAAACTCATGTGTCTTCGGGTTAGAATTGTTGTAAAACTCGATTTCGCGCAGATATCGCAACAAATATTTTAAAATGGGTTATTGCACGAGGGTTGGCGTCAAATAAGCACGAAGATTGGCGTCAAAAAAGCATATATACGAATGTTTGATGAGACATAAAATTCGTTAAAGAATGTTACAATAACTTCTCAAAATGTTTTCTGGTTACATTTTTCATCAATTGCGATTTTGTGAAGTTGTTGTAACATTCTTCGTCGAATTCGACGTCGCGCCAAAACCGTCGTATATATGCTTATTTGTCGCCCAATTTCGTGCTTATTTTGCGCCAATCTTCGTGCAAAAACATTTAATTATTAAAGTGTGTGAAGTTGGCAGGACATCAGACATTCGACATTCGGCCGAATGTCTAAAAGGGGAATTAGACATTCAAAAATGTCCCGGTCATTGAAAAAAACCTTTTTGATTCTGGAGTGTAATTGTATAAGTAGGGGAGCGAGCTTTGAATAAAGTTCAAGGAGTTTTTATAGCATTGCTATTTCGTCTAGGTGAACGAAACTAGCGATATATAATTACCTCCCCCTTTAAAAAAACCTACTTACTTTTCTGATTGTTTGTCTTCACGAACCAATCAGACGCTTTTAAAACGTGATCAAATAGATAAAACTACAGTTAACAACATCGTAAAATTGACAAGGTGAATGATTATGGAATGATTTAGGAATGAAATTGAATGAGTGTGTGGAGCGAGTTTTGAGTGAATTTAATGGGAGGTAATTCAGTATTGCAAATTTTGTTCAGGGTGAACAAAAGTAGCAATATTGATTACCTCCCTTTAGTAAAAATTGTATACAAGTTCTATAGATAGCTCTCTTTTCCTTCAAGAACCTATCCCACGCTTACAATTTCAATTAAATGAGTGAAATCCCGATGTTTTCCCAGGTATTTTTATTTTGAACGAAGTTGTTGTGAGTTTGGAGCGTTTTTGAATGGTTTGGTGAGTGTCTGGAATGAAAGAATGGAGCGCTGAGTGAGCGATTTAGAATAGTTTTGATTGAGTTAAATGTCAATTTCACGATGTAACTAACTGTATTTGATCGATTTGAATGGAATATTGGTCGTTCTGAACGATTTCGGAATGTTTTTGAATAGGGTGAGTTAGGGATTGGAATGTTTGAATGGAGCGCTGGACGAGATTTAGAATGGGTTTGCGTGATGTGATATGTATTGCACAATGTTATTTATTGTAATTCTTGAAAGCCATTAAAACATTTCACACAAGAAACGGCGCCACATGGAAATCTTAAAGAATATTACCAACTCCGACAGTGTGCGCAAGCTTGGAACGTTCTGGACGCACTAACGGACAGTCAAAGAAAATGAAACCATTATAAGCCCACTTTCGGTGACGTATTAAATCTATAGACGCAATAATTAGGTACGAGTGCGATTCTCCTTCCTTTAAGGCACACATTATAAAAAAAAACTGTACTTTTTTATGTGTCCTTTTAATTGTATATCATGAAGATGTTGAAAAGGCGTTAAGGTTCAATTAATCATTTTGTTACATAACCATTTAACGATCTGTATAACAAAATGTCTGGCATTGTCTTGAAACAATGATAAATGACATCTCCTCATGACCTAGTGATATATGAATACATGTAAGAGTAATGATATCATGATCATTCAATATGTTGAAGTTCGTTGATTAGCTTCCAATGACTAACGACTGACTCTTTTTGACCTCGAACGGAACTCCCTTTTTTTTGAAAAAAATATTGGGCTGAAAATAATATCTAAGCTCCTCGAAAGCAGAACTCCGGAGAAGAAGCGTAGATACCCATCTACAATGGGTCATAGCGCAGTGGTAGCGCGTCGGACTATCATACTAAGGGTCCCGAGTTTGATTTCCGATAGCAGGACTCATCCTAAATATCTGACTTCCACCGATCGGTTAATAATCGTAGACATTTGTTGTATAGCAGCTGGAGGCTAGGGAAGGATGTAATGGTAGTACTTGCGCGAGGAATACTAGGAAACCATTGTTACGTGCTCCAGCTACCGCGACATAAGTGAAAGAGTGTTAAAAACGGCGTAAAACCCCATCCAAAAATTAGACGAACAATTTTAATTAAAAATTTTATTTCTTTTACCGACATTTTTTTCTGGTGGGACGAAAATACGTTTTAAAACCAAATGACAGAGCTTTGAATTTGATAATCTAAATCGGTAGGTTGCTATAATCTTAGACAGGTATGTGAAGTAAACCAATAAGCAGAGGCTATGCTAATATTCTGAATAGTTTCAGGGCGTTTTCGCAAACGTAGCCGATAGTTAATAACATCATGGAATTGACAAGGTAAATGATTTCGGAATGATTAAGGAATGGGATAAATTGAATGAGTGCGTGGAGCGAGTTTTAGTTAATTTAATGGGAGGTAATCAAATATCGCAATTTTGTTCAGAATGAACAAATGAAGCGATATTTATTAATAAAGTATGCAAATAAGTTCTAAAAATAACTTCCAGAACCTATAAAACTTGCAATTTGAATTCTGACAGTGAAATCACGATTCTGTCCTAGCATTATTTATTTTGCCTAACGTTGTTTATTCTATCTTTTTCAGTGGGTTTGGAGCAATTTGAATGGTTTGAGTGGGGTTTTGGAATGAATGAATGAATGGAACGCTGAGCGAGCGATTTGGATTGATGTTGATCGAGATGAATGTCAGTTTCACGATGTTTTAACTGTATACACTGTCTTCCCGAAGTATGTCGGTAAGATGTCCGAGGCGTCGAAGCACCCAAAAAGCAACGCGATATTACAGTTAACAACATCGTGAAATTGACAATCAACAACGTCATACAAAAATAAATAATGCGATTCACTGACATAATTCAAATTGCAAGCGTCTGATATTGGTCCTTGAAGACTTTGGAGGCATGTTTTAAAGGGAGGTATTACATATCGCTAATTTTGTTCACCCTGAACAAAATTTGCGATATTTGATTTCCTCCCATTAAATTCACTGAAAACTCGCCCCACGCACTCATTCAATTTCAAAATCATTCCGAAATCATTCACCTTATCAATTACACGATATTGTTAACTATATCAGAATTATTTTGACCATGGCATGGGTAGCGAACTGAAAATGTAGGTATTTAGTCTTTGAACAAAAAGAGAGCTCAGTTATCTCAGATTGTGGTTAGTCTTGAATGTTGAACGATCTGGGTGTTCTTCCTATCCACGTGGAGTCTATTTTTCGAGTTAAATTTCACTTGCATAAACGCTACGCGAGTATCATATGAGCTATGCGTGAGTCTGAGCCTGTGCGTGAAATTTCCAACAATTTGAAATATGTGTAAGGCTCACACGTGGTTTGAATTAGACAGTAACACGGTGAAGTTAGGAAATTGGCTGCCCATTTAAATACACTTTGAGACATTATCTACCTAAAAGTGCAAAGTGAAGACTCTGGACAATCTGTGCAGATGCACAGGCTAGCCAGAGTCTTTGCTTGGCGCTCTTTTGAAATTGTTCGAAATGTCACGCACAGGATCATATATCTTTGTCTATCTAGCTATCTCTCTCTCTCCCTCTCTCGCTCTCTCTAATTTCCCACTTTAAAGACATGGTGTGTACGCAACAGCGTGTTTGCGAGTAGGTTTCTACGCAAACAAAAGTAATTTCGTAAAAAACATCGTGAAAATTGACTTTCGAGCTCGATCTAAGCCACTCAAAATCACCCGTTCAGCGCTCAATGCAATGCTCTCCAATCACTCGAAAACTCTCCGAAATTATTAAAAAAAACGCGTCGAAATTGTTCAAAATGAGTATTTAGAATAAAATGAATTATCGTTCGATTTTATTATCCAGTGCGAATTTTAAAGCGCTTTTTGGTCGGTGAAGTCACACAGACAGAAGATTTTATTAAAGAGAGATAATGAACTGTCAATAATTTCGTCCATTTAAACGCAATTATCGATACAACATTACCTTCCTTTAATTTTATTTAAAACTAGGTTATCTTTTTCAGTCAAATTTATTCTGTAATTATTATAACATTCACCTTGTCATTTGCACAATGCACACTCTATCTTTTACATGTATAACTGAGTATATTTTCACTCTTACTAAACTTTAACAGCCGCGTTTCAACTAGCTGTGATTAAACAAGAAGGATCTGCCTCAGTGTTTAAGGATGATCAATTACATTAATTAACGTTATATTTGGTAACATTTGTCCTTAATGTGGATCCCAATGATTAATTGACTTGATGTAGACCACTTTATTAGTCCCCTACCGGTGTTCACACCGGAGGGGACTATAGGTTTGCCCTCCGTCTGTCCGTCCGTCCGTCTGTCCGTCCGTCCGTCTGTCCGTCCGTCCGTCCGTCTGTCCGCTCAAATCTGGATCCCGCGATAACTCAATAACTAAGCAAGCGTTTTTGATGAAAGTTGGTATATGACTAGATGGCAATGTGTAGATTATGCACATCATTTTATTTTTGTTTTTCGACTTAAATTGAGGTTGCTATGGTTACAGAAATAGTGAAAATATGGCCAAAAATGGGATCCTGCAATAAGATAATAACTAAGCAAGCTAGTTTGATGAGACTTGGTATATGACTATATGGCAATGTGTAGATTATGCACATCATTGTATTTTTGTTTTTAGACTAAAATTGTTGTTGCTATGGTTACGGAAATAGTGAAAATATGGCCAAAAATATTGGATCCTGCGATAAGTTAATAAGTAAGCAAGCTAGTTTGATGAGACTTGGTATATGACTAGATGGCAATGTGTAGATTATGCACATCATTTTATCTTTGGTCTTTGACAAAAAGTGCGGTTGCTATGGTAACGGAAATAGTGAAAATATGGCAAAAAATGGATCCTGCAATAACTTAATAACTAAGCAAGCTAACTTGATGAAACCTGTTTTAAAATGTAAAAATATTTATAAGTCATGTTAGTCAGGGTGGTGATACAGCAGTATTAATCACCTCCAGTGAAAGTTCTCATTTCTTACCAACAAGACTGAAGAAAAAGAATTGGCGTGGGAAAACATTGAGACAAACAAAGCCGGTAGGGGACTTATGCCCATGTCCAACATGGCTCTTGTTTACTGGGGGTTTCATGATGCCAGAAATCTAGTACTTTGTGTATAAGTGTAATTTTATAAACGAGCTATGCTTTTGTTGTTCATGAAATAAAAGAATTGTTGATCTTGAAACTACTTGAAGTTTGCTAAGCACTTAAAAATTTTTATACTATAATTTCAAGCAAAAAAGAAATTTGATTATAAGAAAAATGGTCGTTTGTTATCAGTTAATCAAATTTTAAGATGAAAATAAAGCTTTATAATGATAAGAAGACTTTAAGTGTAGACCAAAGAGGGAGACCCTAGAAATTGGTCTTTTTCCTTGAAAATTGAAAAATTTGAATTTGACACAAAAAGGTGTTCTTTCAATTGCATTTCGTTCAATAATGAGTATAAGGAGCCTTCACTGTCAATAACAGCCTGACAGCGCCTCTGCATACTCCTGGTTACGTTCTGGATTACTCTTTAGGGAATAACAGACCGTTCTTCTCTAAGAACCTGGTCGAGCTCCTGGAATGTCCTTAGCTGGGACTGGCGAGCCGAAACTCGGACCTGTAGCTCATTCCGTGTATGCTCTATCGGATTTATGACCGGTGAGGGAGTAGGATTGTTTAGACGTAGAATGCCCTCTTCTTGGAGATGCTCTTGGACTATACGGGCCGTGTGAGGACGGGCATTATCATCCATTAAAATGAATCCATCCCCAATATCACCAGCGTAAAATCTTACTTGGGTATTGAAGATTTCATCAATGTTCCTACGATCTGTCAGAGTAGCTTTTTATATAATAACAAGATCAGTCCGCCCATCCTAGCTGATGCCACCCCTAACCATGATGGACCCACCCCTATTAGGGTCGTGCTCAGCAATACTTGCTGCATGAAACCTTTCCCCCGGCCTTCTCCACACCCTAGCCCACATATCAGTGTAGTCCAGGCAATACCTGGACTCATCATTGCCTGGACTCATCCGTAAATAGCATTGGGTGCCATCGTCTCATGTGCGAGCCAACGTGGTCAAATACTGTAAACGGCTATATATTGGCGGTGTCCACATTTGGCGGTTTTTCGATTACGATTTATTGGCGGTGATTTATTTTGGCGCATCTTACTTTAACGCCAAAATAAAACACTTTATATTTTACATTTTTTGTTGGTCTAGTGTAATGTCAAATTTCTTAAAACTTGACAATATTTTGTTTTCAAACCTTTTCGTTATAGTTAAAACGCGTGTATAAGTTTTTCACACCTTTTCGCTGTGATTTTCATTACGATGTATCAACCAACTTGGATCTGGAATCTTGAAATTGAGGGATCAGTGGAATACTATTGCAAGTGCCTATAATTAATAGGCACTTGCAATAGTATTGCGCTGACCCGTCGAAATGTCAACATTGTCAGCATAATAATAACTATAGTCTGCATATCTTTGATATAAATTTAATTTACATTGTCTAAATTATTTAGATTTCATATCTATCATAATAAAGAAATTTCTTATTTCATAATGACAAATATTGGCGGTGGATTAATTTTGGCGCAATTAAGCTTGACCGCCAATATGGCCAAAATAAAACCACCGCCGAAATTACCCCGTTTACAGTACCCGTGTTAACTGACCCTGGACAGCGGAATATGATTACATGGTCTTCCTGACCTCAGGTTATGCTCATGCAGCCGTGATCGTATAGTTGGAATTGAATTTCGCATTCCCGAGGCGTTTTGAAGGTCGAAACGTAGCTGCCTTGCCGTAGCAAACCCGTTCCTTCAGAGTTGAATTACCAAGAAACGGTCATTCGCGAACCTAGTTAATATCGATTTTCTTCACTTTTGATCGTGGGGGGTGGAAGTTGAAGGGATAGGGGAGAAAACATAATTGCATAAAAAATAAAGTATAAAGCGACAGTGTTTGATAGTACCCGTGTTAACTGACCCTGGACAGCGGAATATGATTACATGGTCTTCTTGACCTCAGGTTATGCTCATGCAGCCGTGATCGTATAGTTGGAATTGAATTTCGCACTCCCGAGGCGTTTTGAAGGTCGAAACGTAGCTGCCTTGCCGTAGCAAACCCGTTCCTTCAGACTTGAATTACCAAGAAACGGTCATTCGCGAACCTAGTTAATATCGATTTTCTTCACTTTTGATCGTGGGGGATGGAAGTTGAAGGGATAGGGGAGAAAACATAATTGCATAAAAAAATAAAGTATAAAGCGACAGTGTTTGATAGAAAATGTTTAAATATAACTGGACGCAAAGAATTCCAAGGTTATAAAAGTTACGATAAATATGTATCTTGTATTCCCTGGTTAACAATAATGAAATTCGCCAGTCTTTTCACTTTTTCATTTTCAAACCAATCACTTCTTCACACCATCTCGTGTAAAGAGAGACGAATACTTAAATGCAAGAAACTCGTGTATACAACAGAGGTAGTATTATTCTGCTTAGGCATTTTCCAGTCTGTCCGACCATGTTCAAGCAATTGAGATCCATTCTCTTGGGTTTCATTTAAATTAAAAATTGCGTATCTATGACAAAAATGAGTGAAGTTCAGCTAGAACAAGCCAAAATCCAGTTGATTTATAGTAATGATATCGCATGGATATTTTGAGAATAATTATATAATGCAGTTATTTTTAGAAACTTGCATTTCTGTGAGAAACATCGACGAAAACAAAGCAAATAGAGATTATAAGATAAATATAACACGTAATTAGTGTTTTGTATAAACAAATATCTAACTAAATTGTGGGGAATTGATAATTGTCTCGACAGAGCTTCGACAATTATCAATTCCTCCAACCTCGTTAGATAGTTTTTTCATACAAAACACTAAGAACGTTTTATAATTATATCCAATTCTAATGTACTTTCCGCGTTTCCTTTACATCCTTTAGTATGCGTCTCGATGTCCGTTTACATGAGAGAGGTTCTACCGCTGCATTGTCAAATTAGAGATTTATTATGTGCAGGCGAGATATACTGCATATGTTAGACAACATATGTCGGAAACTTCAAGTTTAGGAAGACATCTTTATTAATCATATTTCAAATACGACACTAAAACTTATTGTTAAATAGACTTTTTAGCTGATTGTGCTTTTTCATACGGGCTTTTTCTTTCGGGAAAAGGCTGTAAGTCTTGTCAATACTTGATATATTTTAAAGGCCTTCCTTGGTATCAAATATAGAAACCTGAAACAAAGTCGTATCCTTGAACATGTGCAGTTAATGATATTGACACTGTGAATAATTTTGGGAAGAAATTTGTCGTGTGGGATGAGATGTTTTTCAATGAAATAAAAAAGAGGGGTAATATAAAATATTATCGATATTCTATTACCTCCCTTTGAATTATTCTTCGTTTTTTTTCAGTTTGTGCGTATTCACTGACCAACGATAGTCAGCTGATAAAATTTTGCAATGATTTTATCGGTTTAACGAGTTTGTGGCTTTTTTTTAAACAATTTTAGAGTGTCTTCAACACTGATAAAAGTGGTAATTTGAATGCTTTGTATGGGCGCTGAGGAGCGTTTAAATAAGAATGGCTTTGATCGATGAGAATGACATATTCACGATATTACTTACTTTAAAATTACCGGGCACTAGTTCCATTTTCTGATTGTTTCAGTGTAAATTCTATTCAACTTTTATTTGTTGGGATAAGAAAGCCAGATTTCACAAACGCCAGTTGAAAAAATGCTTTTGTTGTTAGCGAAAAAATCATTATTGGGAAAAAAGCGGATACTTCTCATAAGGTGCGTCTTTTCACGTGTGAATGCACGAGGTTTGAGACAATTAAATGACGTCATCAGTGTAATTGGGTCCGCTTGGGGTAATTGTAGGCATATACTAGGCCATTGTAGGTCTAGTTTCAAAATTCCTCATTATCTTGTCTAATGCTACGAAATTAAATTGAAATACGCGCTTCCATATGACGGTCATAAAACGGGATTTTATCTCGTAGAGTTGACATCATGAAGTCATCAAGGGACAGGTCCCTCTACCAGTGGCCAAATTAAGTAATCGATGGATTTTTTTTTTTTTTTTTTTTTTTTTGTCTCGTTGGATTAAACTTGTGCTCAGAAAAGCGGGTATCGCACAAACGTACAAAGCACATAGCACTAGGGCGGCATCCACGTCCTATGCTTTTCAGAAAGGGGTGACTTTACAAACTATTGTCAAAACAGCAGGATGGTCAAACGCTAGTACATTTCAGAAATACTTTTACAAACAGATAGACAAAGTCAACAGTTCTCTAGAACAAGCTACATGTATAATCAAATGATATTTTCATGTATGCTTTGATCCCTTGTAAATGAACCATATACAATGACTATATTTCTCAGTCATTGTCTCTAATCTATCTGTGGGGCTCAAAAGGGATTTTATGTGTTAGATGAAATTGATAAATTAAGCTAGACTTACCTTGGTAAGGTGAAGGTTAATTGGAATTTCATCCAGCATATATTCCCTCTGAGAACGGCATTTTATGTTTAAAAGAATTTGATCTTAAATTATTAAGAAGATTTTTTTTTTCATAAGAAAAGTATAAAATTGTATAAAATTGTTTACTCATAGTTGCGACTTTGCTGTTTTCGTCTAGAATCCCATTAAATGTGGAAGTTTTTCTCAAAAACTTGTCCGGTGGCATTTGTTAAGTTGTAGAATTAATGCTGCCGAGCAAACTTGCTAAATATCTTTTACATGGAATTATAGGTCTTCGGGGTTGATTGTTTTAGATTCGACTTCGCGCAAATACCGTCATTTTGGGCATATTTCAATGTCACATCAAATGTTTACAAAAGTCTGCTTTTTAGGCGGATGAAGTCTATATTTTGCAATAAAACACATTCTTTATTGTGTTTATTTGATATGCAAAATACGCCAAAATACAAGAAAACTGAGGTCAAGTTGGCATAGTAAAGCAGATTATGACGCGACGTCGAATTCGTATTGCCACAATCGTTAATATTGCCACAACTTTTGGAGTTTCTATTTTGACATCTACAAATACGCATTACAGAAATACTCTTTCTAAATTCGACAATGCGAAAGAATCTATTAACCTTTTAACTGAAATCTACCATGCCTTGTGCCTGTGGACCGATGCCACGGATTCCATGTTGGAATCTTTTTGAAATTCAGTCCCTGAATAAAGAAAGTGTGAAAACGAAATTTTTTATGCAGTTTAAATTTGGAAAGCGATATAATAATCAAAATACTCAGCTTTTCTTTATGCTATATCTGAATCCTATTCTAACATAAGTGATTGCTTAAAAGCAGACTAAATCTCGAATTAACCCGGTTTGCGTACTTGTAAAGCTCGTTAATCAGTGCTCCTTAGAGAAACGGGGAACAAATAAGCCTATGTGCAGGATATCCTTCCATCTAACGTGGTGTGAATGGAGAAAATCTATTTTCCATTTGCAAAGTGAAGATTCTGTCCTGTGTTCATGAAGACAAAACGGCGCAAACTGTTTGCAAACTATACCATGCTTTTCACGCAAAATTGCGTGCAAAGCGGGGTATAATTCGCAAACGGTTTTGTGTTCCTGAACGCAGGGCTGGTCAGACTTTTCAGACGCTCAGAAAGAGCTCCTATTTACTTAGCTCTCATGATGAAACTTTCGATGGGTTACGCACAGGCCCATCAAATTTGTTTTTGCCGTGCACAGTTTAAAAGGAAAATTTAACGAGCTTTTAATAATCTTTACGTTTATGGCGGCCTACCTTTCTCTCAAATTTAAACCTGCACTTTGTCACCTAGAAAACCAATGACCTACATACGGGCTATTAAATTACGCTATGAGGAAAAATCAATCTTGTCTCGGTCGTTTAAGTAAAGAAATAAAAAAAAATCTTCTATACAATACTAGTACTTGTGCTAATAATTGAAATTCAACCCTTGCGTTCAGGGTGCAAAAGCAGTCTCCAAAAGTTTATAAAGGAAAATAACTACGCGTTCATAATGACGTCGCGCATGCTAATGCTTAACATTTTGTAACGTCGTTTTGCCATTTAGACGTTATTACACCGTATTTTTCGGAATCGTTTCTTGTTTATTTCTAATTTCTTTATAAGTAATATACCAAAATAAGCAGAATACACTATTTCTTTATAAGTAATATACCAAAATAAGCAGAATACACTATTTCTTTTGGAAGCATTTTATTATCAATCAGCTTTAATCATTTTAGTCTTTGATTGATGGAAAAAGCACAGCGTGCAATGTAATATAACGTACTTGACCTTAAAAGCATTACGTTTTTGAAAAGTGTATCCACACAAACAAATTTAAATATTTTCAATATCAAATTCAAATTTATTTATTGATAATTGGCCACCGGCCTTTACATACATACACATATTTAACAATTCTTTATACGACCAGTTTAACAATAAACTATTATACATAGCAATTTATGTGTTTAGAAATATATGTACAATGTTAATTTCTCAAAACAGCTCAATGAAAAATGTTTTACTCATTTTCTAATAGGGTTTTTTCGTTTCTCATATGAATAATATATGAACATAGCAATATTTTTAATGTCAATTTCACCTTTCCTTGTCATAATCAAATTGAACTTATATTGTGTTGGGGGGGGGGGGGACAAGTATTTCCTTTTTAAATACTTCACACGAATTTCAGAATAAATTGGACAAACTAGCAAAAAGTGATACATATCTTCAATTTCATTTTTACAATAGAAGCAAATCCGTTGTTCTATAGGCGTTCTTTCGTAACGACCACTTTCTATTGCCAATTGTAATGAGCCTGTTCTGAAATAAGCCATAGCTTTCCGAAATTTATAAATATTGATAACATCAAGATAATGTTCAAATTCGAATGAAAACTTAAGTTCTTTATATAGAATAAGTTTTGACTGAGAACAGCATTTGTTTCTCCAAAATTGCAAATACTGATCTTTCAGTCGGTACTGATAAACAAACACCTTTCCATTATCAACATATTGTTGTTCCCACACATAACCAAAACCGTTTTGATACAGATTATTTTTCAGTTTTGTAACCCAATTAGTATGTCCGCAAGAATTATATAATTTTAGCATGTTGTAGCATTTGTTTACATATCTACTATCGTTCATATCTAATATTTTTAGCCAGTACTTAACAACTCTTTTGCAAGTGAATATATGTAATGGAAAACGTCCACATTCTCCTAAAACTGATGCATCTGTAGTATTCACAGGAACTCCTAGAAACCGTTTAAAAGCATATTTTTGATTTTTTTCAGTGCAATCACAAAAATTAATACCCCAAATTTCAGATCCATAAAAAAGAATAGGTGCAATTTTAGTATCAAAAATTCTAAAAAAGGTTTTACCACTTAATGGCATTACTGAGCTTATAGAAGAAAGAACACTAAGTAAAGCTCTTTTCGCTTTTAAAAGATTGTATTCGGATATTCTATAGAGTGAGAGACTTGAAGTAAGTCTATGTTTTCGTTTCCATAAAACCACTTATCCATTTTAGATAAAATTCCACCGTTTCTAAATACTATAATCTTTGTTTTAGATACATTAACATCTAATTTCCATTCATTACTATATTCTCTTAATAAATCTAATTGCTTTTGTAGACCGATTCTTGTATCAGCAAGGAGCGCAATATCATCAGCGAACATTAATAGTAATATTTCCAAAATATCAGGATGCAACTGCATGCCTTTGATACCACTCTTCGTTATGACTTCATGCAACTCGTTTATAAAAAGAATGAATAAAATCGAACTCAGTGAACACCCTTGTCTCAACCCTATAGGACACTCAATTATTCCACTGGTATCATGCTTGTAACGTTTGACAGTTTTTACAGATGCATATATAGCTTTAATTGCCCTGAGTAATTTTCCGCCTAATCCATGTGAAAGTAAAGAAGAAAAAAGTTTGTTTTTTTTGTTCACCGAATCAAACGCTTTTTTAAAGTCAATAAATGGAACAAAAAGCTTTTTATTTTTCATGGAAAGATATTTGCTAACGATAGCATTAAGTATAAAAGCATTATCAGTAGTAGAATACTGTTCTCTAAATCCCGCTTGAGATTCGGCGATACAATCAAATAATTGAGAATAAAAGTTAAGACGCCTTTGAAGAATATGAATATATATTTTGCTGAAAATATCAACAAGAGAAACGCCTCTATAATTATCTGAATTATTTGCATCTCCTTTTTTATGTATAGGAATCGTGACGGAGATTAACCAATTTTTAGGAAACTCGCCAGTATCATATATTCTGTTGAAAATTTTTCTAATGTATGGTAATATAAGATGTATTCCATGAATAAAATGCTCCGCTATTAAGGAACCGCTGGAAGATTTTGAAACATTTAAAGAACGTATTGCATGCATTATTTCGTTATCAGTAATTTCTCCATTCAATATGGAATTTTTAATCTCACAGTTAGGATCAGTTTCAGCATTGAGTACGGTTTCGTCTAATTGGTATTCGTTATTTACATTATCTTTATTAAATAAATCATTGAAATAGTCATACCATTGGTTAATGGTTATACTTACACTGCTTTCGTTTCTGTTCGTTAAACTCTTAATATAGGTCCAAAATTCCTTGGTATTTTTAATACAATTATCAAGCGATCTTCTAACACTTAATTTGTGTAAACCTTTCTTCCTTTTACATATGCTTTTATATTTTTTTTAGAATTCAAATACAAGTTCGAGTCCTCATCTGCCTTTGATGTTCGAAAACGCCGTAATTGTTGGTTTGCAATTTGCTTTGCACTACGACACTCTTTGTCATACCATTTAGTAGTGTTTCTTATTTTAGCATTTCTTAACCGTTTATTCTTTACAATTGGCGAATGTGAAGAATCGATTAATTTCTTCTCAAATTTGTTTATTATTTCATCAATCGAATCGTTAAGATTTGTTATCGATTCGTCTAATATATCAAATTCTCCGTTGTATATTTCTTGAGTTAAAAAATCCTTATATTCCGAAACCGACACATCATTAAAAATGAAATATCTTTTGCCATTACTGTTCTCATAAAAATCTTTTTTTTATAATCAGATGAATATTCTTTTTCTAACTTAATTTCTAATTGCATCATTAACGGCAAATGATCACAGTCAGAGCGCTCAATAACATCAAAATCTTTTACGAGTTCAAATAATTCAACGGAAACAATATAGTAATCAACGACGCTACAACCCTGTTTGCCAATAAAAGTAAAATTTCCAATTCCTTTGGTATTGCCAACTCTACCATTAAGTATAACGGTACTTTGAGTTTTACAAAAATTTAACAATCTTTTACCGAAACCATTAACTTTCAAATCACTTGATGTTCTTTCAGGTAAAGCATTATCATGAAAAATACACGAGTACATGTACTCATCCAAATCTTTGTTAATTTCGATAATCTTATCGGATTCCATACCTATTCTACTATTAAAGTCTCCAGTCAATATGAGAAATGAACCTGGATAAGATGCATTTAGTTCATAAACAATGTTTTTACAAATATCTATGCCTTTATCTTCACTTCTATCATATATTGGTGACCCTTCTGGTGGAATATACAAACAACCATACATTACATCGTTTTCAAAACCAAAAATTGAACCTTCAATTAATAAAAAATACCATATTCAAAATTACTCCTAACCCTTTTCACACAGCAAGGGAGTGAGTTTTTAATAATAACACAAACACCACCCATGCTTCTACCATATTTCTTAAACCTTTTGCTTGGACAAATGTAATACGTAAACTCATTTTTCATACCTTCTAAAGTATTTTGATCTTCTAACCATGTCTCTTTTAGGCCTATAATGTCAAAATTGTAGACAAATTCACAAAAAATAGTATTTTTTAGCTTTTCATTAATACCTTCAATGTTCCAAGAAAGAAATTTGATACATGTATCAGAAAAATGCAATGTTTTCAATTGGCCTTGGCCGTTTTGCTAGGAATTTGTAGGGAAAATAGATCGAGCGATAGTTTCGCTTCTATCTTCAGAATTATCATATTGTGTGTTTAGTCCATCCATTACCATTGGTGTGGGTTGCTCAGTAGTTATTTCTGTAGTGAGTGTTCTAGATCTCCTAAATTCTCTGGTATTTTGGGATTCAGACTTATTTGATCGCCGAAACAGTGTTCCATTTTTGTAGTGCCTTCATTTTGCAATGCTTTTAACTTCGCACGTTGATAGGGTGACAGCTCATTCGAATTACGTATACCCTTTTCTCTTAGAACATCCCTTATTTGGAATAGATCCATCTTTGATTTAAAATGCTGAAATTTAACCGGAACCATCTGTGAATTATCACGGACTAATTTTCCAACTCTTGATATTTCTACGATTTCACTTTGTTGAAATGCAACCTCTGGCGAAATGAATTTATGGATATATCTTACATATTTACTTAGAGTATTTTCAATTGTTTCATGCTCTTCGTCCGGTAAACCGAACATTCGCAGAGAGTTCTTTACATTTTCTCTTTCAATGTGTTCAAGACGTTTAGACATGTCCAATAATGCAGTATCTTCTCTATCACGTAGGTCGGCTATTGCATCCACTTCAGATTGAATTAGTTGTTGGTCATGCTCAATATCACTTACTTTAATGTTTATGCTTCTAACTTCTTCTGCCAGGGATACCTGCTCTTTTTCTATTCTAATCACTTTAGCGTTCACATCCTTCAATTCCTTTCTTAAACCTGCAGTTTCCTGCCTAATGGCCTATAACTCGTTCCTAACATTTACAAGTTCTTGTGTGGTTGTCCAATTATCTTTCATCGTATCTCTTCGATTTTCTTTCTGGTGATTGTACGAAAAAATAATATTTTAAAAATGTAAATTGATTTATGATTATCATTTTGATAATGAAATGCGGCAGCTAAACATTTTAAAAACTGGCTGTAGATTTCGCGTATGCAAGAAATCGTGTCCACACACATTTTATTTATTTATTTTGTTGTAAATGATGTATCATTATTTTTAACCAAACAAACAAAAAACAAGAAAAATAAATATTTCTATTTCGAATTTTCGAAAAGTTACATCTTTTATTGATGGAGATATTGAGAAAACTTTGCCTTTTTTCCCATCGATTTTTCTCTATAATTTGACGTTTTACAACTTTAATCTTTACCAATTGTTTGTTATTTCACTGCTGACCGTTTTTGGTTTACCTATTAAATTATGTCACTTCTCTCGAAAATCTCAATATTTTCCACATTTCTTCATTAGCTATTTTATGCATTTTGGGGGTCATTAAGAAACCCACCACGCGTAATTTGTTACGTTTTACAGACGGAATTTAGGAGTTTTGATGACAAAGGAACTTAATTAAATTAAATTTGATTTTTCTCAATTCACCTAACAAATGTAGTTTAATAGCATGTTTTCTTTTGCTTTTTATTTGGTATACTTGGTATAAAGAACATAGAAATTATTTTACAGGTTTAGAAGATATAGCAGTTTGAACTTAATGGTGGACGTACGTTTTCAAATGTTAAGCATTACCGTGTGCGACGTCAAGGTAATCGGGACCCTTCTGCGATTCAAAAGAAAAGGCGAAGCACTTTTCATTTACGGAAAGGTTCGAGCAAATTTCCGATTGTTTCAAACGGATATTCCGATTGTTTCAAACGGATACTGTTTTGAAACGTTTCTCGAGCTTCCTCGTTTTTAAAGGTATGGCCAATTAGCACGTGTCTTTTCTCTTTCTGTGTTATGTAGTCGACGATTGCACAGTGAAAATTAAATTAATTCGAAATTGGGTACGCAGACTATAGTATAGCATGGCTATCTTTTGTACGGGTGGTGCAGACTCTGCTTAGATTTTGTAGATACATAGGCTTGTCTGGGTCTCACCATTGGAGATATGAAAGTGTTGGAAATCATAAGCACAGACTTAAATGCCATAGCGAAACCGCGTTTCCAATCCGCCCCCTATATACCCGAATGAGTGGCAATGCAAATTTTCAAACGAGTGATCTATACCGTGGTCCTGGAAAAATAAGCCGTACCGGCATATTTTAAAATTTAGAAAATTAAATCTAATTTTTGAATTACCCCATATGAGCGTAAGATGTTAAGTAAAACGGGTATGAGAAAGTATTATCGAAAGATTCTTAACCGTTTTCAAATTCGTTATGTCTACTTTCATTTTATAAAAATGTAGTAATTGAATAATCGTATGAAAGGGGAAGCTACTGAGAGGTCTTAGAGAAATGAAGGATTTAATACGATTTTATTGATTATATCTTTATTTTCTTTTGATTTATCTTTTTTTATCTGTTGGTTTATTTTATCAATTTATTCATTTTTCACTTTCTTTTGAATTGTTTATTTATATTTGATACTACGATTAAATTTTTCGAATCATGTTTCTGAAGCAATAATGTTCTTTAATGTTCAGCATATGACATTTTTTACCATAAGTAGGGGGTGAACAAATAAAGAAACTTAAAAGAGCAAAAAATTCACCCTCGAACCCTTTCGCTTTAATCACTCTTTATTTTTGTCCGACTGTCATAAAATTAGCATTTATCTTACCCTAAAAAACTTCATAAAAGATAATTGTATGGGCACCTGACACTCCTTCAAAGGGACCCAGGTTCACACAAATCGGGCTGGTTGGTGAAACAAATTAATTTCCTTCGCCTGGTCAAGAAATACAGCATATTCTCTACTTGAACAAGGAAACAATGATCCCCACACAAGTTGTGAATATATGCAAGTTCTTACTTCTATTATAATTACTGCACTAATTCAAAACAGAGTAATCGATCATGAAATAAAATCTTATGATAGATGCATTTCGTTTAAGGAACGTTTGATGTCCGATTCAATATCCATGAAGTGCAATTATGAAATATTGGGCGATTTTCATTAATAGCAATATTCATAAATATCAAATAGACATATTTTGCATAACACCGATGTCTCGGTCTATAATGTTAAGTGATAGCATATAATTGATAAAAACATATTACCTACGCAAATCTATAGTCCATTGCTCGCACCTGCACCTAATGAGTCCGAAAAATAGTCCTCTTTTTACTAAAAATGCAAGGGGGTTTGGAGTCTTTGTTGTTGTTGTTATTTTGCTGTGTTTTTGCCGTGTTTAAAAAGCCGTCGAATAACATCGAGGACTAGACATTATTTGCTGGACTGTTTTAGATCGGAGAGTCGAGTTATTCTCGTGATCTGTCGATGTAAGCGTACTATATAGAAGATGACGTAGGAGGTCGTGGTGTGAAAGTTAAAATCTTGGTCATATCTCACGTATCATTAAAGACATTCTGCTTGAAACTTGGCAAGTGTTTTTTTTTTTGTTTGTTTTTTTTTTTTTTTTTGGGGGGGGGGGAGGGGGGTCTGATCACAAAGACAACAACTAGTTTTTAAGAGGACAACTCTTACTGATTTTTCATCGGAAAGATGCTCCTATTTCTACTTTAGTTTTCTTACTTTTAAGCATCTAGCTAAGCGTCATATTTCCTTGCGGTGCTCTGGTTAACCTTTTAATGGCGGTATCCATTTAAATTGCTTTGTCGATACATTACATTACCACCATAGCGTCGAAAAATTTACTTTTTACATGTATTAAAATTTTCCACTCCGGGATCGGTGCAATTTGGCACGTTGTGGATACGTCATATGTTAAGAAATCAAAGGACATCTCTTTCGTGTAATGAAAGCCTAAATACTGAAATAAAAATCGATTTTAATCTAATGGACTCGTATCCAAAGAAAACATTTTTATGTACAGTTTTATATATTTATAACTCGTCATGCGAAAAGAGGACATCGTTCAAAACACGTCGAACCTAGTCAGGCTTCGTAGATTGCGCGGACTGACTAGTTACTCTTTTTTTGCGTGATTTGGCTGATTTTCTGATTAAAGAATGGTCATTCTCTCTCAATGTAAACTAAATTTTGATAGGTATCCTCTTGTATGACTCCTCTAGTTGACCCATTGAAGAGATGAAGAGAGTTTTTGTTGGGTTCATTGAGGTGTGAAACAAAAAACCTACCCACACTGTATTAATACGCGAAACGGATTCATACCTGAGCGCGATAAGGTTTTTAGTTTCATTTCTTGGAAAAATCAATAAAGACTCCATTCATATCTTATAATTTAATTTCTTGAAGAAAAAGGATCTATCAACGAGAAATAGACTTCTAATATGACTGCTTTATACGGAAGTTTAAAAATTGGTGCGTACTCAAATTTTTTTTATTGGCGAAAAAATAGAGGATAATCGTTTGTTTCAGTGTAAGATCGATTTATATTTCATTGAGTGAACAACAAAAGCTATATTTTCCACGCAAAATATAGCTTTTGTTGTTCACGAAATGAAATATTAATCGATCTTACACGAAAAACAAACGATTATTCTATTTCTTTAACGCAAAAATGAGACAAAATGTGAAATTTCTAAGACATATTTTCGTAAAGCGCGTCATTTTGCGCGTGATTGCTTTGCAACTTTCATTGTGACGTCACCTTTTTTCTCCCCGCATAGATGACGTCAGATAGGATGAAATGCACAAAAGCAGGGTATAATTTTTTGATAATTTCTCTGCTTTTGCGGTGAGGTTATCAAGTGCTAATCTACCGTTATTTCTCGATAAACTACCGAAAAGCATTAAAGAAAACCCAATTTTCAGCCTATCAGAAATCATAAATCTTGATGGACACAACTAAGATTACATCGTTGTCTTTTGAAATAAGTATTTTATAGAATCCCCGGATCACATTTATATGTATTTAGTTGTTTCATTTTTCCAGAGACATAGAATAACATACATGTGTATATTTATGTCTCTGACATTGTCAAAGATCATGAGTTCTAACTATGTTAGGGGAACTATTACGGGTCCACTACCTTAAGCGCTTGATACGAAACATGGGTATAGATTCACTGATGTTAATTGATTGATTGATTGAATGAAGTTTTACGCCGCTTTCAACATTTTTTCAGTTATACCGCGGCGGCTTTATCACCTAACAATGGTTTCCTGGTATTTCTCTCACCAGTACAATCATCACATCCTTTCCTTGCCACCAGCTGCTATCTCACATAGATCTACGATTATCAACCCATTGGTGAGAGACAAATAGTCGGAAATAATGAGTGCCGCCGTCGGGGATCGAACCCTGGACCTCTAGATTGACAGTCCGACGCGCTACCAACTGCGCTATCACGGCGGCCTCAATGATATTAATAGAAAGTAATAAAGCCCCCCCCCCTCCTTTCGTAAAAAAATAAAAACGCATATGCTGAAGTATTTCTGTAAGGAATAAAATCACAATCGGCAAGCAAAACATTACATTCCTTACACTTAAAATATTATGTATTAATATTAAACAAAGTGTCTCTTTTGCAACATCAAGATTGCTTCCTGAAAAAAAATTGGTATGTTGCAAAAAATTACATTCCTTACACTTAAAATATTATGTATTAATATTAAACAAAGTGTCTCTTTTGCAACATCAAGATTGCTTCCTGAAAAAAAATTGGTTTGTTTTAGATTTCACCATGTAATCTGACTATGATATAGGAAAATGACCTCCGCCCACAAAATGTATCTGATTTTTTCCATTCATTTTTTCAGTCCGATTACCTAGGGAGGAAATCTGGTAGATGTGTATGTACACGGTTTTCAGTCCGATAACCTAGAGAGAAAATCTGGTAGATGTGTATGTACACGGTTTTCAGCCCGATAACCTAGGAAGAAAATCTGGTAGATGTGTATGTACACGGTTTTCAGTCCGATAACCTAGGGAGAAAATCTGGTAGATGTGTATGTACACGGTTTTCAGTCAATGGCGGATCTAGGTTTCTGGAAAGGGGGTTCTAACTTACAAAATTCGACAGGTTTTAAGGGACGCATGAGACTCACAAAAATTAGCCAGTACTTCCAAAACTATCTGATGTAAGTACATTATTCCCTCAAGAATTCAACTTCAGAAAAGAATTGAAGACTGTTTGAAACAGTCTTCAATTCTTTTAAAAAGTTGATCCCCCAAATTATCCAACACTTTGTTTAGCTAAACCAGAGAAAACTTTAATATTTGCACAAAAACCGCGAGGAGGAAAGCTAAAACGAAATAGTCTACATTTAAAGCAGAGATCCTTCTCAGACTTACTCTTCAATCCACGGGACCCTTTTTGTTGATCCCTCAAAAAATCTGGGTTCGTTTTCCTTCTTTTAACCAATTTTGATTGAATTTCCACATGAAAATGAAATAAATAGGCTTCAAAGGGGGTCATTTGAACCTCCTACCCCCTCTAGATCCGCCACTGTTTGTCTTTTCGTAATCACCTTCGTATGTTGTGTTACTTGAACAACTTTTATCTTGCACGATGTACTCGATTTGATACACGAGCGGAGAACATGTTAATCATATTAAAGAGCCTTTGTTAAAGCGAGAATGAGTTCAAGAATTTTCTTTTATAACTTGATTTTCACACAATCCCTGTCGCATGTAACCTGGCTGGTTAGACAGGGTTACTGCTCCTATATGCATCTATACTGTACTGTGAATGACAGCAAGTATCAAGAATAATAGACTTGGAAAGTGACATACACAGCTATACATATTAATAGTCAAAGGGAGACAACCACAGTCCATTTGTTATGATTCAAGTTTTCAAGTTTATTAAATGATAAAGTAAGCATTGAACCAGAAAATTAAGAAGAGATGTATTTAGAATCAGATATATTCTTATCATAACAACTGTAAATCAACTCAGCTCTATATTGGTTATATCTGGGACAAAAAAGCAACATATGTTTCTCATCCTCTACTGCATTAAAACTACAGTTGCTAAAGGTACGTTCATTGATAGGAGTTTCAGGAATTGTGTATCTCGTTCCAGTTTCTACATGAAACCTATGACAGCTGGTTCTAAAACGAGTGAGGTTTGATCTTTCACTGTCATTTATTATATGGGTCAAATATTTTTTTTTCAAATGTGAATACATTTTTACATTTTTCAGTCTATACAGGGATTCTAAATATACATATATCCGTATTTATTCTGATAATTGCCAATATTCTAATAAACGCCCATCCCCAAAAACGCTGCTTAAAATCTGCCATTTTCGGGCCGATTTTCGGAAAAAGTTGGTTACTCTAATACTCGCCCATCCCCCGATTTCGGATAAAATGCTTCATTATCTTTGCTGTAGATTTCTCTATTTTTACAAAAAAAAAAGTGCAAAACTCCTGCGACCAATACCGAAATTACGGTAATTGATCAATTTGGATTCATTTATGAGGTTATCTGAAGATCGGAATATGCATCGACTGACTTTCTACTGACGAAAAACGAATTAAATGTTAAGTCCAAAATGATTATGATATTTTCATCAAATAATACGAATATTTTCATAAACAATTAAATAGAAAGAATTTGCCGATATTTTAAGATATTATTTTTTAAATAATCCGAAAATCAATCCGAGATGCTATCTGACCATAAAGGCTAGAGTAAATAACATTTTAGTCCGGTAATGAGGAAAAGGACGTGGAATAGTTTATCTAACGCGGGGGTGAACAGGTGATCAAAGACGCCGACGTCTATATTTGCCGGCAGAGTTTTCGGGGCTTGCACGCGCCCTTCACTTGTCCCGGGAGATGTCAACTCTTTCAATTATTAGAATAAATTCATACTTTAGTCGTCTTTTGTGGCTACATTACGGATTTTAAATTTGAGGAAAACGGAATTGTTCATTTTGTTTTCGCTTTACGTAGGCAATTACAATTGCACATATTTTTTTTTCTTTTTTTTTTTCTTGTGACTTAATGTATCTCTTCAATTGTCAGTTCGCAACTAGGGTGACGAGTACTCAGTTGGTAACTATAAAAATGCGACAAATTGAAATTAGTTGTAGTTAGGATCTTTTTTCAAGCGAGAACAGCGATATGCGGGCTTTTAAAAATTGTGAAAACGAAGAATAACACAATATCCTGAAACTCGAGAAGACTCTTTTATTAATCAAACAATTTCAGTCTTCGTTGCTGAAATCTGTGTTGGGCAGTCTGAAAAAAAGTAGTATCAGTAAAAAATAGGCATTCCTCTAGCATTGGTTTCTCTCTGTTTTTCTAGACTTTTAAACTCTAAACTAAAAACAGCAAGATCTTTAGTGTTATTGCTTGCCGAAATCGACAGTTTTTCCGGGCATCCTACCAGAAGAGGATATAGCTACTTTATTGAACATTCAATTAATTACAGAAAACCTCTAATAATCGCCCACTCCAAACAAAGTCTTTCAAGACTATTTTTAAAAAATGCCAGGGCGATTATTAGAATAAATACGGTATATTTAGGGTCCGTGGTATTTGGGATCTAAGTTTCTCACTTTATCTAGTCACTCCTAGTCTTTTCAAACATTGACATCAGCTATTATTTAACTCTATAATGGGTTTGCCAACTATTTTCCGACAGTGTTTTCCTAAATTTGAACCGTTCAATGAAAAGCTTATTAACATTTAGTCTAAATTGATTTTAGCCAGCTGTTTCAAGAGCCTAGTCTATATTTTTGTTATTTCAAAGTTTCCAGTCTAATGAATTGAGTAAATATTACGAATAAGTGTATTTTACGAGAAACCGAAAAAAGAGAGAAAAGAAAAATGGAAATAAACAAAAGAAAAGACGTTCCTGGTCTTCCCCAAGGCTGGACAAGAGAAGAATGTGTTCGACAGTCCGGCCTTTCGTCTGGTAGAACAGATGTTTACTATGTCAGGTAACACAATGCTTATGTAGACTAAATCAAGACGGGTAGGACACATTTTTCAGACAAACGTCAAAAAATGGACGCTGGACAGCTTCAAGCACAGCAGTGTTTGATGCATTTATCAATTTCTGAATAAAGATTTTCTCTTTAGAGACCATGTAATAATCTTAAAAAGGACGGGAAAAGTAGTTATGATTTAACATTAGACTACTGACTACAATAAGAAAGCATCTGCAGCCCAGCATTATGCTGTAGGTTATACTTGATTCTCATTTTATCGCGGATTTTACATTTTGCGTCAATCTGTCATGCTGCGCCACCTAGGCTTTGTTTATGCTGTCAAATTTTCAAGGCATATGTCAACGCTTAATCTCATCTGAAAAAAAAACAGCTGAAATGTCAAGAATACTGATGAGTAAAATTGCAATTTTGTGAGCAATAAAAATAAATATCACTCCCAATTCAATCCCTTTACCAATATGCATTTCCGGCCCTGAAACCTCTTCAAAAATCTATTATTTACATTCCAAAGCGACTACAGATTGTCGTCTGTTTTTCAAGGACAAGGGAAACAATTTTCAAGCACACCAGCATGTCACATGATTACCAAATATGTAAGTTAATATCATAGGTTCACAAAGGGTCATTCTGATTGGACCAAAAAGTGGTGCAGTCATGGTTGAGTTCGATGTGCTTTAGCCTAAAGAAATAAAGCAATGCCAATCAGTTATTTTGTAAAGTGGGCAAAATGCGACTTCTGTAGTCATTGGACACACCTACAGTTCTCTACAGATGTTAGGGTGACTAGAAGGGGCGATAAATTCAGGTGCCCTCATTGCCCCTCTCATTCTTCACAGAAAATAGCTTTCACAATCATTACTGAAAATATGTTAACTGTTATATTTTTTGAAATTCAAAATTGGCAAAAAGATTTTAAGTTTTCTTTTTGGTGGAAAAAAATCAAGTTAAAAAATAAACCGTTCTATTCTGTTACTACCCAGCGTTTAAGGTGACTACTGTGGTTTCAATCGAACTCCGTGGTAATATGGGAACTTCCAAGAACTTACCTACTTTCGATATTGATATGAAAAACTCTCGATAAGGATTTAAGAAAGCAGCTTAAGAAGCATTTTATATAGTATTTTAATATTAAAGTGGTTGATTTAACTGGTAGAAATGTTAGATCAATGGTAATCTCTTCTGATTGTTTGCAACTGTACGATGATAAAGGGGGCAACCAGTATACCAGTCAACTCAGCCCATTAAATAACTTGGCCGGTCAACTCGGCCGCAATATAAAGTCTATAGTTAAGTAAATTATATAGTATGAAATATGTGTAAGTTTTGAAGTAACTATAGAGGAAAAGTTGTGGACTGGAACCCACGACCCCCTGAACACTAGCACGGCGCTCTACCAACTGAGCTAACCGGGCACCTGGTCATGAGTCTACCCACAGTTACTCACTACAGTTTTATATAAATGATGCAGTTATACTTTAGAATATTCATTTTCATTGTTTTAGAGATATCATTTTGTATTTTTGACAATATTATATCGGTTACCCATCGAATAACTCGGCACAATATAAAGCCTATAGTAACATGACAGGGCTCGTGTTTGACCCTTAAACCAGGGTTTTGACCCCCAATAATCTGAACATAGCTTAAATTGACCCTTTGAAATTTCTCCCAAGGCTACTTTCTGTGTTCTGCCTATAAGAAAAGATTTAATCCACAGAAGGGTAGCATTGTTAACTCCATGTTCCTGCAATTTATACTAAAGTTTAAGGTGGCTAACTTTATCAAAAGCCTTGCTGAAGTCTAACAAAACTAGATCAGTTTGTTTTCCTTCAGTAAGGTTTCTGGCAAGATGGTCGGTCAGTTGCAGTAGCTGTGTTTCACATGAGCGCCATTCTCTGAAGCCATGTTGTAAATCATAAAGAATATTATTTTTGTCAAAATGTTTCGTTAGATTTGATGCTACAATATGTTCAAGAACTTTACACAATATACATGTTAAGGATATAGGCCTGTAATTAGCAGGATCTTCTTTGTTTCCTTTCTAAAAGAGTGGTGTCACGTTTGCCTTCGTCCATACCTGGGGGAGGGTGCCTGTATCTAGGGATTTCTGGAAAAGAATTTGCAAGATAGGAGAAATTTGATAACATAAGTTTTTTAGTACTAGAGGTTTGGTGTTGTCAGGTCCTGCTGCTTTGTCTGGTTTCAGGTTGGATATTAGTTTTTGTACTCCACCAGTGCAGATGGTAATGTCTGGCATGACTGGATATTTGCTGAAAGAGGAGGAAAACATATTTTGTCTTATTGATGAAAGGCAGGACTGAGCCAGAGAAATTGGTGTCATTGGAGTAAAGACTGATTGAAAGGGTTGATTAAGAATATCTGCTTTTTCTGTGTTGTCCGATTTGATGGTACCTGAAATTTTATCGAGAAGGGGAGCTACTCCTGCTGCGTCTTGCTTGGCATATTTTTGCTTATTAAATATTTATTCATGTGATTATGTATAATTGTTTCTTAAAAATCAAGTTAACTTTTTTTTAAGGCCGATGCATACATAAATTTCCTCACAGCTGAATGAAAATGGAATAATATTGTATTTTTACTAATCATATTAAATGTATAATTTGTAAGATAATGGTTTTGGCAAAATGATTTTGGGCCAAGTTATACGTTTGGCCGAGTTGAAAATGGGCCGAGTTGACCGGTCACCATTATATCTAATCATTGTATCAATATGTGTAATTCTCTTAATGATTCCTGAAAACGTTCCATGGTATTGATCTTAGGCAAATATCTGCTTTTTTTTTGCCTATCTAATTAATGTGATGTCCCAGGGGTCAGAGAGACTCAGATGAGTGATCTAGGACCATCTTGGTCCTCTTGTTGGTATGTAGCATCATCTAGTGGGCCCCTACCAAGTTTGTTCATATCAAGACCCTTGGGTCATATTTGGGCTCCACCCGGGCCCAATCCTTTCAGCTCATCTGAGCACGATGGGTGAAAATAATAACCTTCAAAAATCATCTTCTCTGAAACCAGAAGGCAGACAGCTTTCATATTTAGAATATAGCATCATCTTATAGACATCTTCCAAGTTTGTTCAGATCAAGATCCTGGGGTCACATTTAGGGTCGACCCAGGTGCATCCCTTTTTACATAGAATCGATGAGCAAAAAGGCATATCTGTGTTGCTCTTAGCTGAAAACGTTCCATGATATTGATCTTAGGCAATTATCTTCTTTTGACATCTGCCTATCTAATAAATGTGATGTCCCAGGGGTCAAAGAGACTCAGGTGAGCAATCTAGGACCATCTTGGTCCTCTTGTTTTTTAAATGACCCCCAAAATTGTCAAAGAACATTCTTTATCTCGTTTAAAGGGGGCTCATTATGCGGCAAAATGACCCCTAGTTTTGAATATTAAGATTTAAGAATAGAAATACCCCCACTTACATGTACCTCTGGTAATTATGGTCTCTATTTCAGCCCCGAAGGTGTTAAGATTCGTAGTAAGCCACAGTTAGCCAGGTATCTTGGAGAGAACTTTGACTTGAGTGTGTTTGACTACAGAACTGGGCGTATAGTCAGCAGTGCTCTCAGAAAAAGTAAGAGACAAAAGGGAACATCCTATGACTATGCAAGAGGTTTGTGTGTTGTGCTTTTTATTTGCTTGTATTTATTTTGTTTGTAGCAATTTCTTCTTTTCAACAATATTCCTCTAAAGAAGAGTTTTTTGTGTTTTTTTTTTTTCAAGACACTACAAGATTCAAGCAAATGTTTTCTTCAACAACTTTTTTATTAAAAAGGTCTACAGTTTTGACAAGAAAGGACACTGCTTTATGCTTTTAGTTTTTCAGAATATTCTTATATAACCCATAGAGTCCATCAGACCCCTTATTTGCAAATGAAAGGAGTCCTTACTGGTAAAAAGGGAGTCTCAGACTCCCCTTAGTGCCGAACCCTTGCTAGACAGAGATTCATTACACTTATATGGGTTTCAGTGGAATTCAATTTTTTCAGACTAAGAAATCTTTGTTAAGTTTTTTATGTCCAATTCTATAACATTTGCATGGTTAAGTGATATGACCTTCATATTTTGCTTATGATTGTGATAAGACTTTTCAGTGGATTCTAAGACTGAGGTGATGTTTTAAAGTTCACTTTAATATTTCAGTATTAAAATCGTTGAACTATTTGGCATTAATTTTGAATGTTAATTGATAGTTTTCATAATTCACATCATATTGACTATAACAAGATCCTTCTGTTTGTACAAATGTCTTCATGGTTTTAATTAAGTCAATATCAGAAAGTTTGAGTAAAGAGACTAAAGTATTGAAATGTGTCTAATGTGGGCGTTAATCAGGAAATATGAGGGGTGATAGATAAATTCATATACATGTAGGTTATTGCTCATTTTGAGGTGTACAGTATTGTAATGAAACTTCTGATATCATTTGAATGATCACTTAACAGCATTTTCATGAAGTAATTCATCTGTGATATAAGAATTGCTGCCAAGTAATAGTGGTCAACGTCATTTTAAGCAAAAAGGGTGCCAGTATTACCGGTTTATTAGTCCCCTACCGGCGAAAGCCGAAGGGGACTATAGGTTTGCACTCCATCCGCCTGTCCATCTGTCCGTCCGTCCGTCTGTCTGTCAGTCCGGATTTCAGTTTTCCGGACTTTTTTTCTTAACCCTTGGAGATATTGAGCTGATTTTTGGTATGTAAGTCAGCATCAATGAGTTACAGAACGAGTTTGAGTTTGGTTCCGGTCCATTGATTTTTGTGGAAGATACTGATGCTGGACTTAGAAAATTACCAGGAAATTTCAGTTTTCCGGACTATTTTTCTTAACCCTTGAAGATTTTGAGCTGATTTTTGGTATGTTCATCCGCATTAATGAGTTACAGAACGAGTTCAAGTTTGGTTCCAGTCCATTGATTTTTGTGGATGATACGGATGCTGGACTTAGAAAATTACCAGGAAATTTCAGTTTTCCGGACTTTTTTTCTTAACCCTTGGAGATATTGAGCTAATTTTTGGTATGTGAGTCCGCATCAATGAGTTACAGAACAAGTTTGAGTGTGGTTTTGGTCCATTGATTTTTGTGGAAGATACGGATGCTGGACTTATGAAATTACCAGGAAATTTCAGTTTTGCGGACTTTTTTTCTTAACCTTTGGAGATATTGAGCTGACTTTTTGGAATGTGAGTCTGCATCAATGAGTTACAGATCAAGTTTGAATTTGGTTCCGGTCCATTGTTTTTTGTGGAAGATACGGATGCTGGACTAAGAAAATTACCAGGAAATTTCCGGATTTTTTATTTTATCCTCAGAGATATTGAGCTGATACATAAAATCTGATACAACCAATATTTTGGAGAGGTAGTTATACCTTTGTCACCAAAAAAAGATACTGCTCTAGGGATATATTTATAAATCCGGTAGGGGACTTGGTATTACCATGGAATACTTTCAAATGCTTGTTTGATGTCAATTTTTTCATCAAGAAACAAAGAAAATTTTTTCATCAAGAAACAAAGAAATCTGAATTTTTGCAAATACCTTATGGAAAGGCTTTTTGTTTAGACAGTACTGTTCAAAAGTGATTTTACAATATATATGACTGTAGAAATCTCGTCGAAATTTATCTCCCGCTGAAAACAATCATTACCTTAATTTCAAGTATTTGGCATTTAAGAATCAATGAAATTATCAGTATGCTTGTGACAAAGATTTTTTCAAAATTAGGTAGTCTTTGTGAAAACTATTGTCAATGTTGACTATCGTCTGTCACATAACAATACATTTATATAAACAAAGTATTTTAAAGAAAAGTTGTTATAAAAATCATTTTGTCTACAGACAATAATATTAATAGACCTATGGTAATAAAAATGTGTAAATTAGACCATTTTATTTGCTTATGTTCACTTATTGTTTGCATGTGTGCACTTGTGATGAAGCAACATTGAGATTCATGGAATAATTTATCATTTATCGTTTATTGTTTCTAAAACTTTTCAAGATACTTTGTTTGTATTTTGCATAGACTCTGGTTGACGAGAATTTGTAGATGTTAATGTCAAACTAAAGAAAACCTTGTAACTTACAAGCAATTTCTACTATTTCCGCTATTTTTCTCTATATAATCACAGGCTAGGGTTGTGTAATCTTGGGATTGTAAAGGAAAGTATAAATACATTGTACACGTACATCTTGCATAATTACATAGAGGATGATTAGTTGTTTCAGATTGATTTATCTTTCATTGATTGAACAACAGAAGCTATATTTTCACTCAAGAAAATATATGCATTTTGTTGTCTACAAAAGGAAAGATTTATGGATCTTACTGAAAGAAAAAAATATTTTTTATGCCCCCGTATCGAAAGATCGGGGGCATATTGTTTTACCGTTGTCCGTCTGTCCGTCTGTCTGTCTGTCTGTCTGTCTGCAAAAGTTAACCAAAAAACTTAACATTGCCAATATCTTCAAGCCTATTCCAGATACAAAGCTCATATTTGGCATGATGATAGATCTCAATGATCCGCATCTGCTGATACCAAAGTCAAGGTCATGTGACAAGGTCAAGGTCATCTCTCAAGGTCAAATAACTCAAAAAGTTAACCAAAAAACTTAACATTGCCAATATCTTCAAGCCTATTCAAGATACAAGGCTCATATTTGGCATGATGATAGATCTCAATGATCCGCATCTGCTGATACCAAAGTTAAGGTCATGTGACAAGGTCAAGGTCATTTCTCAAGGTCAAATAACTCAAAAAGTTAACCAAAAAACTTAACATTGCCAATATCTTCAAGCCTATTCAAGATACAAGGCTCATATTTGGCATGATGATAGATCTCAATGATCCGCATCTGCTGATACCAAAGTTAAGGTCATGTGACAAGGTCAAGGTCATTTCTCAAGGTCAAATAACTCAAAAAGTTAACCAAAAAACTTAACATTGCCAATATCTTCAAGCCTATTCAAGATACAAGGCTCATATTTGGCATGATGATAGATCTCAATGATCCGCATCTGCTGATTCCAAAGTCAAGGTCATGTGACAAGGTCAAGGTCATTTCTCAAGGTCAAATAACTCAAAAAGTTAACCAAAAAACTTAACATTGCCAATATCTTCAAGCCTTTTCAAGATACAAGGCTCATATTTGGCATGATGATAGATCTCAATGATCCGCATCTGCTGGTACCAAAGTCATGGTCATGTGACAAGGTCAAGGTCATTTCTCAAGGTCAAACTTTGAAAAAAAATGCTGTTACAGGGGCATTCGTGTTTCACAAACACATCTTGTTTATCAATGCAAAAATAGGGGATAAAAAGTGAAAATTATTGGACAAAATTATGAAAAGTGCATCAATTTGTGTGTTGGTTTCTAGGCATTGTCATCAATGTAACATTAAGGTTAGTTACTTAGGCTCTGATCAAATGAAATCAAACAGAGTGAAATGAATGAGATCAGTGCGCAAGTTTTTGTCAATCTCACTGCTTGGCTATGAGATTATCAAGTGATGATCTACCATTATTTTTTGATAAACCATTGAAAAACATTTAAGAAATAAGTATGTATAATTACTTTAAAATGAATATGTACTGATGTTCCTCAGGAATTAGGCATGATGCTAACTTGACACTGCCTATTCGACAAACAGCATCCATATTCAAACAGCCAGTGACAGTAATTAAGAGAAAGGACAGCTCTACAAAGACAGATTTAAAACATGGACCTCAGGACCCACCAAAACAGGTATGTTTTATATCTACTTTACCCAAGCATTAAAAGTCTCTAGTTTTATATGCAAGATTTTACATTAAATAATTCCAATTGTGAAAATACTTAAAAGTATCTTAATACGGAATTCTTTAAATGTTACATTTTTATGCCAATACATGTACATGTAAGTAAAATTATGAAGGAGTTGTTTATTTCCTTCTTCTTTTTTGAATAAATATCTTACACTCTATGTAATGTTATGACACTTTAATAAACATTGAAGGACTCTGCTGTTATTATAAGGTCCTTATAATCTTGAGGATGCTTCATTATGAACATTCCATGTATGCAATTCGAAAGGTAATAACATTATCTGGAATTTTTATTACTGACCAAATTCAAAGCAGAGCTACAGATCTGATAGAGGGGGTATTTTGGATTTCAAAAAAAAAAAAACATTTTAATTATACTTATGTAATCCTAAATTGTGGGTACTCATTTGACTTGTCTCACTAACATAGGGTTTTATTGAGAAATTAAGATTTTTTACAGGCTGTACCCTTATATCTGTGCCTCTGTCAATTTTTTTATTATTATATGTGAACTACCTTATAGTTTTACCCATTGATGAATATGACATTTCATTAGCTCTCATAGAAAATGTTTTGTTTTATATTTAGTTGTTTTGGGAGAAAAGACTACAGGGAATGAAAGCCTTTGACAACACTTCAGAACTTATACAGAGTCTAGAACTGCCTAAAAATATGACAGGTAAAACTATATATAATACACTGTTTGGATAGGAAACTGACCATCTTCAGGTTTATACTTATAAATCAGTTTACAGAGTGCTGGCCATTCTTTGGCTTTGGACAAGGCAGCTTGATTCAGGGTTTGTGTTATTGTTTGATATTGAGGAGTCATTGACTCTTCAGTCACCAAAGAACTTATGGGAGTCAAATCTGAATTTAAAGGGGTCAAAATAACAGAAAAAGCAAATCATAAGTTGAATTTTGCAAATTTAAGAGTCATTTTAAGTGTTTCTTGTAATGATATGAAATTAGTAATTAATTTGTAAAACTAAAGATAGTGATTTTATAAAGTCTTAGGTACAAAACCATGTTTTGGCCCTTGGTTATTTCTCTTCGAGAGCGACAAAATGACAATTTGAAGAAATTTCTAGGGGTCAAATTAAGATATTTTCAGATCTTTGAGGGTCAAAACCCTGGTTTAAGGGTCAAACACAAGCCCTGTTGATTGAAATATCATGTGCTACTACTTAAGAAAATATAAAGTCAGTACATAAGATTAAAACTGAATCATGGGTGGATGACCTGCACATAGAAACTAAAGCTGGAATGAGTTAGAGGAATTTTGCTAGCTTTTAGAATTCTGGTGTCATTTACCTGTACATGTGAATTTCAATGGGTCAAACTCATTCTTGGAGGTATCCAAGCATTAAAAACAAGCACATTATAAGTGAAGATATATCTGGTATGTTGATTGGTTTCCATTTTTTGTCTCCATATCTTTATAAGAGATCCATATTGCATATAAATCCCTTATAAAGATTCATAAAGATTTATACTTCATATGAATCTCTGATAAAGGTATGAAAGAGACCATAATTTCCTCATTAAAGGGGTCCAGGTTATTCTTGAAGGTATCCAAGAAATAAAACAAGCACATTATATGTGAAGATATATCTGGTATGTTGATTGTTTTCCAAGTTTTGTCTCCTTCTCTTTATAAGAGATTCATATTGCATATATGGTAAATCTTTAATAAAGATTCATAGAGATTTATACTTCATATATACTTCATATGAATCTCTTAAAAAGATATGAAAGACACCATAATTTCTCATGTATACATAATTTGCAGTAGAATATGGCATGTACTCAAAAAAGAATAAGGTTTAATTTTATAAATGTTTCTGGTTTGTAAAGGCAATCAGTTGGTGTAGACTAAGATCAGACTGCACATGTGCAGGCTGATCTTGTCTATACCTCCTGCCAAAATATGCATGACTTAGATCAAAACTCCCACGTATTCAAATTCTATTTTTAGGTGCAGGACCAGATTTGACGACGGAAAATATTCTCCAGAGTATATCGGCTGCCTTACATGTTGGGACAGTTCCAATCATAGGTCAACATAGTAATAAGAATGCCCTCACTAAAAACCCAGGTGTTCATATTGACATTAATCAACCCCATATACAGGTAGGATACTAGTACACGCTACTGATAGAGGCCTGGGGGCCGTTTTACTTATTTTTAAAGATAAATCGCAGGTCACAATCTAAAATCATATCTAGTGTTTTCATTTGTCATTAGATTCTGTCTTGCAATATCTCATAGGAATTGTCTTTCAAAGACGATTCCAATGAGATCATGCATGACAGAAGTCCGTTTTTGGTTAATTCTGCAGAAGCAATTTTGATTTTCGACTTCAGCAAAAATGATTGTAAGATCTTTAGTAAAACAGGCCCCTGATTTTCATTTAGAAGTTTCGTGGAAACCCTGGGCTTAATCGTTACAGTAAAGAACATTGTGAAATTGACAAGATTAATGATTTTGGACTAAATTGAATGAGTGTGTGAATCGAGTTTTGAGTGCAATTAAAGGGAGCTAATCAATAATTAGTGATATTAAGTACCTCCCTTTAATAAGATATACATACTTTGCTGTTTGTGTGTTTTCGTAGACCAGCTAGACACTTAAAAAATCCACATTACCTCATGAAATTGTAGAATAATTTGATTGATTTGAGTTAAATGTTGATTGTCTTAAACATTTTGAATTGTTTTCTAGTGATTTCAGACATATTGCTTGATTTGAGTGAGTGCTTGCAATGTTAATCATTATATCGATATGGTTTACCCCTTGGTTAGCATTTAACTTTTGTTATACAATTGGGCAATATAGTATGATAGTTTGTTTGATTGTTAGATTTATTATATCTCATTGAGTGAACAACAAAAGCTGTATTTTTACATGGGGGCAACTATAGCTTTTGTTGTTCACAAAATGAAAGGTTTGCAGATCTATGATAATGATAATCACTCAATTTCTTTTACACAAGAACTTGGTGAATATTGAAAATTATAAGACAAATTCTCCTAAGGGGCATCATTATGCATGACATTCTGTGAAATAGGCTACCATTAGGTGACTATACTATTGCTTTATTTAAGTAAAATAAAAGACAATAGGAAATAGCAATAGTCTCTATTTTGGTTATTATCAGTCACTAATATAAGTAAAATAAGTAAAAAAAAACACCATAAAAACAATAAAGCATTAGGTTTTTCTTATCTAATGTATGCTTAACATCATACATTTCAGCAACTGATTGTGTCAGATGATGATATTCGTAGACAAGAGGCCCGTGTTATAGAGGCCAGAAAAAAGTTACAAGAGATGTTAGCTGAGTGATACTCTTACATGGTTTGTCTGACAGAGAGTGGTCAAACAGAAGAATTTTAGATAAGTTCAGCAGAAATTATCTCAGCTACAGATCTATGAAGAGTTATTTTGGATAATGATTGGAGTATGCAGTTGTACAGATACAGGGGGAATTGCTAGCCTAAAATCTTTATGCCTCATTAAAACCCTATGTTGTGGGTACTCATTTGAATCGTCATGAAGAGACGATGAGTATCCACAACATAGGATTTGTTCAAGTCTAATTGAAATAATCTTATTTGAAATCTAAAATACCCCCTTTTTATGTTACTCGGAAAATGTGGATAATACTTTCACAAATACCATCTTTTTGGTATTCATTGGAATCGTCTTGTTGAGATGATTGAATGAGTACCTATAACATAAAGTTTTATGGAGATAAAAATATTAAAGATCAGTTTGAATAATTGAGACAGACTTTACCCTCTTGTCTGTAGCACTAAATCAACAGAAGTGATTGTTCAGTAACTTTAGATATGTCCTGATGAAGAAATCATGTTGAATATTACAGTCGATATTGCTCGAGCAACTATGTCTATTAAGCTACCAATTTTATGAAGCGACCATCAAAAAAGTAGCTTCACTGTAAGCCATATCTCTTTAAAAGTGGACATTCCTAGCGAAAAATTAGTTATTAGCAATTCTTATGTTGTTGAAGCGTATTAGAATTGTCTCATTGAGACAATTGTGATGGTTTCCAAACATGTTGGGATTCAGTACCACTGAACCCACTATGTATTGTCACATTTATCATGAAATACAAATATATTGTACCAGGGATTATTTTGGGATGGGCCAAACTGAGTTTGGGTACAAATTAATAGTTTGAGGCTAAATCTGATTACAGTTTTGGATGGAGACCATAATCTATTCAAATCTGATGCTTATTTTGATCTAGTATAGGTATGAAGGGTTCTTATGCCAACCACTTTTTTCTTATGGCCCATGATCAATTTTACAGATGACATATCAAAATCATGGATGTTGTATGTAAATGAATATGTCATAGGCCAATCGCCCATTTTAATGGCCCATCCTGAATTTGGTCCAGAAATATTGTTTTCAGATTTGGGCTGGTTACGGCACTTGTAAAAAGGATTAAACATGAGTAGTATTGGTACATTATCAATTGGCAATCTCAACACCCATTCAGTGAATTACCCAAAAATGGTACCATTTTCATGCATTTCACTCTATTTAATGTTTTTTTAGTGGAGTCCATTAAACCTATGTCACAATGTTGGCTAGTAAGTTTGTCACCACATGCAAATTATGACCTTAAACAAGGCTTGTGTTTGACCCTTAAACCAGGGTTTTGACCCCAAAGATCTGTTAATATCTTAATTTGACCCCTAGAAATTTCTCCCAAGGGGGTCATCTAAGAGGAATTTTTAAGCGTCAAACATGTATTTATACCATGATTTTCACAAATTACTACCTTAAGTTATTTAATTTATAACTTGTATCATATCATTTCAAGAAGCAGATAAAGTGACTCTAAAATATGCACAATTCTACTTATTATTTGCTTTTTCTTTTGTTTTGACCCCTTTAAATTTAGATTTGACACCGACAATGTCTTATGTGAAGAGTCTGTGACTCCCAAATATCAAACACTAACACAAGCCCTGCCTTAAAGAGTATTTGTCTTAAAATGGTCTCATTTCATGTCATTTTTCCATTAAAGAAATAGAATAATTGATTTTTCATGTGAGATTTATAAATCTTTCATTTTGTGAAAATACAGCTTTTGTTGTTCACATAATTAAAAATGAATTATTTGTTATGTATCGCTTAATGACTCAATGACTCTAAAGATAAAACCAGAAAGCCCCTGATTTTGAAGTGTTTGATTTAGTTGTCATATCAAGCAGATTTTGATGAACTACAAGTTACAATATTGTGTAATGAAGCATATCTAGCCAGAAAATGATGTGAAACAACTAAAAAATGAAAGTGCCAAACATGATTTGATTTGTCTTTTGTATGATGGTGAGAAATAAAGAAATTTTTAGAGGTAATTGATTCTTTGTTCTTTCAAGGTTTACCCAAACTTTAAAGTTCTAGCCTAAATGCTTTTTTCATGGTGCTGTGTTTGATGCCTGATGGAAGCACTCATTCTTTCCAACTATTTGTCTTCCACCAATGTTGTGTTTCTGTATGTTCGTAAGTGTAATTGATGTGTCATAAAGGTAGAGGACCCATTATAGTTCCACAACATTCCAGAACTTGCTATTCTTTACAATGCTAACTTAAGTTGCCCAATGAAATCATAAGGAAACCTCCGTTAATACTGTTTAAGTTCCTATTTCCAAAATGAGTTGTCTTACTCAGATTATCCAAAACAAACAGTTTTAGACTAATTGGAATTCAAGAAACATTAACTGTTAATGCAGTGTAAATTAAAATTGATTAGAGACTATGAGCTATTGTAGAAAAAACACTGAAATAACATTTTTATGCCCCCACATGGAAGGATCGGGGGCACATTGTTTTCAGTTGACTGTCTGTCCAAGCGTCTGTTGGCCTGTCTGTCTACAAAACTAAAGCAAAACTTAATATTTCCAATAACTTCAATTCTATTTGAGATACAATGCACATATTTGGTTTGATGATGGATCTGGATGATGCATATCTGCAGATACCAAGGTAAAGGTCATGTTATAAGGTCAAGATCATATGTCAAGGTCAAACTCTTAAGAAATTGTTGTTTTTGGAGGATTCATGTTTCACAAACACATCTCGTTTTTAGCTCCACTGGCTAAAAGCCACTGGGGCTATTGTCATGGCGTTGTGTCCACCGTGCGTCCGTACATCCATGGGTCTGTGCGTCAGTGTGTCCATGCGTCTGTTCGTAAGCTTTTTCTTTAAAAATCTTCTCCTCAGAAACTACTGGATGAATTTCAACCAAACTTCACAAGAATGATCCTTGGGTGACCCTCTCTCAAAGTTGTTCAAGAAATTTTGATCCAATGAAAAACATGGATTTAATGGGCATGACCAATTTCCAAATATGGTAAAAAGTGAGTTTTCTCAGATTCTAATAGATAGATACCAATTAAATTTCACATGAATGATCCTTGGGTGACACGGTATCTATCTACAAAAAATTATTGTGATCAGATGGAACATATGTATTTTATGGGCGGAGGTCATTTCTCTATATGTTATATAGTGGAAACTTTGAAAATTATTTTCTCAATGTAATTGATGGATATCAATCAAATTTTACTGGAATGATCCTTGAGTGACCGTTTAGCAGTATACAGAAAATTATTGTGATCTTATGAAAAACATGTATTTAATCGGCGGAGGTCATTTCTCTAAATGTTATGTAGTGGAAACTTTCAAAATCATTTTCTCAGAATGTTACTGATGGATATCAGCCAAATCGTACTGGAACGATCCTTGAGTGACCCTTTATCAGTATAACAAAAATTATTCTGATCTGATGAAAAATATGTATTTTATGGGCGGATGTCATTTCTCTATTATGTTATAAAGTGGAAACTTTCAAAATCATTTTCTCAGAATGTTACATATGGATATCGACCAAATTTTACTGGAATGATCCTTTGGTTACCCTTAATCAGTCTACCAAAAACTATTGTGATCAGATGGAAGATATGTATTTTATGGGCGGAGGTCATTTCTCTATATGTTATAAAGTGGAAACTGTCGAAATCATTTTCTCAGAATGTAATTGATGGCTATCATTCAAATTTTACTGGAATGATCCTTCAGTGACCCTTCATCAGTATACCAAAAATTATTGCGATCTGATGGAAAATATGTATTTTATAGGCAGAGGTCATTTCTCAATATGGTTTATAGAGGAAACTTTGAAATCATTTTTCTCATAATGTAACAGATGGATATCAATCAAACTTAATTTGTATGATCCTTTGGTGATCCAATGTCATGCAGCCAAAAAAGATTGTGATTGGATGAAAAAATAATGTCTTTTATGGGCGGAGGTCATTTCTCTATTATGTTATAAAGTTGAAATTTTGAAAATCAATTTCAACATCAGTGTGACCCAAAATATCTCAAAATCTAGTCAAAACTTTGATTTGCTATTACAAGAATTTCAAGCCTGTGGAGTGACTCAAGCCATTCATGGCTTTCTAGTTCTTGTTTTGTGAATGGGAAAGTTTGCATTCCTTTTGAATTGGAATTGAGTCTTAGGTCAATTCTATTATCATTCAGTCAGGTCATACCTGGATAATGGGTCTTATATTAGAGTTTGTCTACCCAAAACCCTTTAACATTGACTATAACTTTTGAATGGTAAGTAATCACACTTCATCTTCCATATGTGTAATGCTTGTGACAAGAGCTTTCTTTTCCTACTATTTTCAAGGTCAAGATCAAATTCTCTGGGTCACTGATTTTTAACATGTATACTTTAACATTGGCTTTAACCTTTGAATGTTAAAGGAAATAGTCTTGATATTTCACATGTATATTGCTTGTTACAAGAGCTTTCTGTTGGTATTAACTGCATATATGTCAGTCAAGGTCATTTAAAAAGGTCAAATTTGTGTGATATGACATTACCTTAGAATGTTAAGTGATATAGCCTTCTCATTTCACATGAGTATTGCTTAAGGCAAGGCATTTCAGTTGATACCAAAGTCAAGGTCAAGATCATATTCTCAAGTTCACTGATTCGAACATGAAAACCTTAACATTGGCTTCAACTTTAATGATAAGGGGAAAAGTATTGATGTTTCACATTTGTACTGACTGTGATGAGATTTCTGTTGGTTATATTCTTTTTAGTCGTCTGTCATGTTGATGTCTTTTTTAAAATGTCAAATATGGATGAAATAAAAACCATTGTCCATAACTTTGGAATGGAAAGTGACGAAGCCTTCATATTTCACATGAGTATTGCTTATGTCAAGCCCTTTCAAATGACATCAAAATCGAGGTAATTCACCAAGGTCATATTTTTAGGTTCACCCATTTTGGGTCCATGACATTTCGTCGATTTCAATTTTCGTCGTCTGTCATATTTGTTTAATGTAACAATATGTCGAATTGACACTTTGTCGAAATTGAAATTTCGTCGAATACCGTAAATCAATTGTGCGTACATTTACGACCACCTCTTGAACTAAAAAAATTCTGGTTTAACATCAATTTTACAGCATAACTTACCACAAATATCACAACTAGCAAACTGGATAAAAAATTGAAAAGTACTTACCTTCAAAATAGAACCGTTAATTCATCGAGAGTAAAAACTTGCATTCACAAGCGAACATTATTCGTCACCCAATCGCTCTACATTGAAAATTCTTTTCGACCTATTTTCGTATTAGGCGAATTGTTCATTCGACGTAATTTCATTCGACGAAATGTCGTATCGACGAAATTGCATCGGCGAAATGTCGTGCATTGACCCATTTTGAGCATTAAAAACCTTAACATAGACTATTCCTTTTAAATTTAAAGTAATAAAGTCTTCATATTTCGCATGTGTATTGCTCGTGATAAGGGATTTTTAATTTTTAGTGATACAGTCGTCGCATTTCCCCCGTTTTTCTTTTTACAAGGCATTTTTATTGTCAGACATTCAAGGAAATCAGTTAAAATAAAATGGGGTAAATCAGCAGTTTTGTCGAATAATGGTAATCAAGACACTGATTTCTACGAGGGTTGATTCAGAAATTCGTATAATGGGGTTCTAAAACTTAAGAAAAGTTGACAATCAAAATAAAAATAATACATTCTTTTAATGCAACATCTGTGTAATAAATGTGGAAATTTTCGAATCTGTAAGTTACATAGCGGCTGTAAAGTGACTTATCACGAACATAGACCCCGCACTAAGGCGGGGGAGCAAGAACGTTAAATGCGACGTCATTATTTACTCTTTTCTATATAGTCTCCATTTGCTTACATGCCTTTCTGTGCCTAATAAAATAACTTGCAGAAAGTATCCACATTCCATTTGGAATTCAAATTAGGGAACAATTTTATATGAATACAATTTCTAGTGAGGTAGAGACCCAGATGCAGGACCTTTAAGTTTGGAAAGTAATGATAATCATTTAAGACATCTTCATTCTCTTTAAACTCCATTTTACCATTCTTTATTCTCTAATAAGCCTGGCGATCTTAAAATATACGAGGAAATTCGACAAAAACTTCTTTTTTTGTCATAATAATATTTTTCTAAAATATCTGAAAGGTTAGGAATGGTAAATATCCAATGATCATTACATAATTGGAAAAATAAGCGGAATTCACAATTTGATGCAGTGGTCAGGTTGTTTTTCACTCGAATATTATGTTTTATTTAAATTATCATGTGTCCGTAAAAACTCTTCCAAAAATATTTAAAATGTGACAATTGATTCTCTATTTGGCATTATTTACTTCTAGCAAGAAATTTCAAGAAGAGGTTACGAAAAGTTGCAGAAAATTTGAATAATGTAACAGATTTTCATTATTTTTTACGCTTCCCCGCCGAAGCATACATATGTTACTATGGTAACGAAATCTAAGGCCGCTTTATATGATTTCAAAAAAAATGATAACAGTTGTACTCTTCGAAGATACTGAACTACACACACGCTAAATCATACACTGCACAAGACAGAAATGCCATAGTTATAAGCCCATTATACGAATTTCTGGACCATCCCTCGTATATTCGTGTATCAAACAACTGTTTCTGAATACGAAAGTTGGTGGGGCATATGTGTTAAACAAACACATCTTGTTTATTGAAGGTACCCGGCGCCGTTATTCAACCGGCAGGGCACGACTTAGCTGTGACGTAATTTGGCGAGTTTACTTTTCAATATTTTGGGGTTCTTTGAAAAGTTAGTCGGCAATTAAGGTAAACACGCACGAATAACTATCCAAATATCAATAATTCACGTGTTTAGAGAGAGTGAACATATTTCATCGTTGGGCTACCAAAGCCTCGAATCTTCAGATTGGGCAAGCTAAAGTTACGAGAGTCTGGTTACTAACCTACGATTTAAGGTTTCACGTTATTTATGTCGACTATAGACCCACAATTTCAAGTGAGTGATCAAAGTTCAATTTCAAGTGAGTGATCAAAGTTCAATTTTACATTGAAAATTATAGGACATAACAGTTTCTCGAACCTCACTCTTTCTTGCGGAACTATAACTGAAGAAGTAAGTAATTATAAATAAAAGGTGATCCACCTTAACTTTAATGTCCGCTTGCAGGCTACTGCTTGGCTCAAACGGTAAAAACAAGATAAATCCGAGTTCAGATACGCCGGACTTGAACCCGAGATGATCTCGACTTCATGACCATTTGCCATAACGCTTTTGACCCCGGGCTCAGACAAGCCTAGGTTTGAGCTATAGCTTGTATTGTTGTGAATTCATTTCTCGTTAATGGCTCGTGTCAATGCGAAAATTGTCCGCCAAAACGTACCAGATCGCACGTGTATTGAAAACCAAGTTAATTTTACAGTATGAAATACATGAAGTTACGTTTTTCTACGAAGGGAACAAAAACTTTTACCGTTATATGTAGTTTAAATATTTTAGATACCAATACAACGACAATTTCTATTTGTTTCTAATATTTTCGTCGAACAATACGCGCGAATGTTTGAAAATCGGGCTTTTATCATTAGAATTATTACCTAATTTGACAATTTGAAATTATGAAGCAACCCTGGATGGAAAAAAATTCTAACCAAGTATTATAATAGCTCTACATTGAAAACCAAGTTGTAAGTCTTTTATCTCTGCGATTTTTAAATTATTTATGACAGTATATGCAGTTTAAGCAATCTCGTCAGAGTATATTCTTATAATTCTTTTCCATTCAAAAATAGCAATATTTCGCCGACACTTAATTTTGAAGTTCAGTATTAAATAATTTCATAAATTAAATCGACTTTACATTACCAATGCATAATTTAAGAATTATTCATATATAAATATAAAAGTCGGGCTCAACCAAACCACCTAAGGAGTAGGTTTGGCTGAACCCGGGATTTAAACGGTTAAATCGATACCGTTAATCAGTGTGCAAGCCAACTGAGGCTTCGTTGAGAAAAAGACTTGTCTTGGCCAAACCCGGGGCTCAGCAAGTGAGTGGTCCCGTTATCCGTTATGATCCCGGGCTTAAACGTAGCCTGCAAGTGGGCATTAGAGTAACAGCCCGTAAATTAGGCTCCGCCGTGCCAGGGCAAAAATCATGGATTTTAGCATATGTAGTGAACCATGAACGAAGAAATACCAAAACACAGAACAGAATTTTATATTCCTTGGCTGAGACTCTGTTTATTTTCCGTGGGTGAAATCGGAAAATCACCGATGATCGACGAATTCCGCCAATTAGTATTGCTATTTAACTGAGACTGAATCATCACTCAGACCTGTAGTGTAGAGGTTAAGTCTTCCGCCTCTGATACAAGAGAACCCAAGTTCAAACCGTAGGGCGTTATGTTTAAGCCATGTGCTAAGGAAATTGCACTTTATACCCCTATAAACGCTGTGAAAAAGACACTCTGCCCTTATAATTGCAATTCTCTTGGTCTAAGAAACTATTCAAATACTCGGCTAAACATTAAAGTTTCGAGTCTACTTTCTGCGTGTATTACACAATCTATTTTTAGATCGTGTATTTTTTTTCTCGCTATCGAAGTTAAACGGCATAAAGTTAAACAAATGGTACACAAATAAACGACAATTTGACATTCGTAGAGGTACTTATGATCTAAACATTGTTTTGACAAGTTATTCTGCAATTAAAACCAAAACTATCGTGGTCGGGCTTAGCTGAGAGGGTTGCTTGGTGGTCTTCGTCGACTCGCTGTAAACATCGACTCAGAATCTGAACTGCATGCTTTTAATCATAAATTCTTTCGAAAATATCTTAATTTCTAATATATTAAATAGCAATATTACGATATGGAAGAGGAACGAGGAGTTTCCGAGTTCCTAAAACACAGGACATGCAGATCGAAGGTCGGGGGTTTCCCGAAAGACCTATTGCATTTTATACAGAAATAAAGTGCAATGGATTTCCCCACGTGATGCGATTTAAACCAATCAAAATTCTTTATTTTATTAGATCGCAATTATAAATATGTTACTGACGGTTTATGTAATTAGAACTCGGGGATCTTCCGAAGATGTACGGAATATGCACAGAGTCTCAGGCGAAATTAGCCAAATAATAGACGTATATCTGTCTGAGGGAGACAACCTGGTCTGTTTTGTATAATATTTAATTTAAATGAATTATCTTCCTTTTAGTTTTCAGTCATTATTGAAATAAAACTTGTAGATGACATGCCCAACTGATTTAGTTTTACAAGAGTTTATGAAAATCGTGTCTTTTTAGATTTAGGGGAGCCAATTCAATCTACATTCAGTGTTGACAATAAAATGTTTCGTATTGGAAAAAGGCCGCAGATGAAAAATCGAACTTGATGAAACTTTGAATGAAATACCGACATACATGAAGTAATCCTGGTGATGATTTTGAATGTGTTTGTTTTCTTCAAGTTCTGTCCATATTTTGCTTTTGTCTAGTGAACATGTTTCATTGAAAAGTGCCCTGTTTCAATTACACGTCAACAAGGCTTTTGCAAAGGGTATTTCCTGTCCATCGACCCATCCGTTAACTTTCTCTTGCTATCACGATGGAGTTCATAGTTCTAATCCGGTTAGCTCTAAACTTAAATCATAAAATTCATCCTTTTAAAAAAAATTAATTCAGGTCCTTAAAGTACATGCATCACCTCAAAAATGGCCTCACGAAAATTAACTTAAAATATACTTGTTACCGCAACACAGTCTTCTGGTTTAATCCGATTTGCTTCAAACTTTCACAGAATAATTTTACCAACGTAAGAATTTCTCCTTACGGTGATGGGCAAGACCGTCTTGTATCATGGTAAATGAGGCATTGTGTAAATTACTAATTTTGCTAAGAAATGTTTTGGTTATACAAAACGCGTCAAAAATTTGCTTCAAATTTTTACAGAATCAATGAACCAACGCGTGTATAGGTCCTTCTAGAAAATTGGTCAGGTTCAAGTATCATGGTACAAATGGGCATTATAAAAATGCTTAGAAATATTCCCTTTGTCGTGAGATATCGCTCAAGATGAGCAAAAAAGTAAGGTGGGTGTCCGCCGTGCGACTTCTGTCGTCAATAATTACCTTGTATGCACTCTAGTGGCCACATTTTTTGTCTGATCAACCTGAAATTTGGGCAGAATGATTGCCGTTATAAATGTCGGACGAGTTCAAAATTGTGTTAACTGGGGTCAAAAACGAGGTCACGAGGTCAAATCTTAGAAAAACCTTGTATGCACTCTAGAGGCCACATTGTTTGCCCGACCAACCTGAATTATTTTCAGAACAAATGTATTGATGAAATCTCGGACAAGTTTGAAAAGGGTCAACTGGAGTCAAAACTAGATCACGTGTAAAATCATAGAAACACTTTGTATGCACTCTAGAGACCACAGTATTTTGCACGACCAACCTGAAATTTGGTCAGAATGTTGGGTCAAGGTGTCTAATCATAGAAAAACCTTGTAAACACATTAGAGGCCAAATATTTTGCCAAAAGGACCTGAATTTGCAAAATGGCGTGGCAGGGTGAGCCCGAAATCTTTGACGGACATTTCCTCCTGAACCAAAGGACCAATTTCAATGTATTTTTATCTGAATATTCCTTGAATGGCCCTTTTAAATTGTTTGCAAAATTTTGATTGGCCCATAGATATGGGCGTGGCAGGGCGGGGCTTATTTTGAGCCCGGAATCTTTGAAAGACTACTTCTCCTGTACCTCTGGGCCGATTTCAACGAAACTTTACTAGAATGTTCCTTTCATGACCCTTTCCAAAATCATTTTGCAAAATTTTGATTGGCCCATACAAATCGACATGGTAGAGCGGGCCCTTTTTTTAGGTGCCTCTGTAAAGAATGGGTTGGCAGGGTCTATTTTCATTTAAATCCTTGTTGTAATATCTCCTCTTCAATAATTAGGCAAATGTGAATGAAACTTGGTCAGAAAGTCACTTGGATGGGTTTCCTGAACCAATAAGATTCAGGTGAGCGGTTTAGGGCCATTCCCGCCCCCTTGATTCTCCTAAGGAAAGGACACATCAACATGCCCCTTAACTTAAAGATAAGCCCTACCTGTAGCAAGCACTTGTTTGACGTCGAACAACCGCCAACGATTGGAATGACGCGCTTTCATGTCTTCGCCCGTATTATTCTTAAGGTCTTTTCCATAGAATCCCTAAGGGTTACCGACAAAAAGTATCACAAAAAGTATCCCTCGACAGTGACAAAAGACGTTTAAGTTTTTCTTTTATTCATATAAGTTGCTTTGTGACGTCTTATCGCAACAACAGAACACTGCTTTTCACAATTATATACGTAACATGCGTAATATCTTCACGCTGCGACGTAGTCAATCAACACTCATTCAAACCATTCAAAAACGCTCCAAAAGGACTTCAATTGAGAAAATCAATAATTACATACAAGTTATATAAACAGAAAAAAATGTTATTTCATGGACATAATTGAATTTGTAAACGTCTGATTAGTTCCTGAAGAAATATGAAGTTATTTATATAACTTGTATGCATATTCTATTAAAGAGAGGTAATAAATATCTCTATTTTTATTTACCCTGAACAAACTTCACTCAAAACTCACTGAACACACGCATTCAATTTCGTTCAAAAATCATTCCAAAACCATACACTTTATCACTTTCACGATGTAGTAAACTGTAAAAGAAAGAAAGGAATCTATTAAATACTCGCATTTCACAATCATTTGTTTTAGAAAGAAAAAGCTTACGGTGAGTAATATACTATGCCATTTTTGGAGAGGGCGGCTAGAGGCATATAGAATTTGTCTGACTTTGAGACCTGTTGCAGCGAGTGTGACTTGCATCGAGAAGTTGGTTTTCGATAGATTTTTAGTGGAATATCGGAGACGAATATACCGCTAGCCTGTTTGACATCTCTTCCTGCATTGAGACATTCGCTGTGTCTTACATTGGCTGTGTCTTACATTGGGATAATAACCGTGTTTTAGGATTCGTTTGTGTTCTTTTCGATTTGCTGATTTTATACGGTAAGTCTAATACAAAGCCGTCATACGCGGATCTAGATAATTTCTTTGTGTGGAATTCGGGGGGGGGGGCAACATGTAAATCTTTAATTATAATATTAAGTGGGCAAGCAAAATGAATTGCTTAAGCTGTAATTAAGACATTGAGCCACTGACCAAATGACTCGCTTATTGAAATATTTTCCCACATGGTAACCATGGTAATAAATATCCGGGGGGAGGCGGGGTGTTGCGCTTTCTCAGTCTTTATCCCTGAATGAATTATTTTTTAAAACATCTATAACTGCAGATTGATCTTGTAATTGTTTGAATGTGTTTTACGCCGCTTTGATTTTTTGACAGTCATAACACCATTTTGGCACCTACCCATAAACTCTTGGTATTTAATCAGTACAACATGTTCCACGACATTCTTTCCCAGCCACAAGCTAACGACATCGTGAAATTGACAAGGTGAGTGATTTTGGAATAATTTGAAATGAAAATAAATGGGTCGGATGAACTAGATTTGAGTGAAATTAAACTTATAGGGAGGTAATCCAGCATGCTTATTTTGTAAAGGATGAACAAAATTAGCGATATTTATTACTTCTCTAAATAAAATATGCCTACAAGTTCTAAAAACATTTCTTCAAAATACAATTTCAACTATATCAGCGAAATCGCGATTTTTTCTATCTGTATTTATTTTGATTGCAGTTTTTGATGTGATTACTTATTGGTTTTGGATAGTTTTTGAATGGTTTGAAAGAGTGTTTTGAATGAATGAATGAATGAATGAATGGCACGCTAAGAGAGCGATTAAGAACTGTTTGATTGAGACGAATGTCAAATTCACGATGTAGCTTACTATGATTCCCACATAGGTCTACTCTTTCGGCCCATTATTAGGAGACAAATGTCGGAATAGGTGTGTGCCGTCGAGGGGGATCGAACCCGGGATCTCATAATTGGAAGGCCCAGGCACTATTGTCTTGTAATTTTAAGTTATTAAGGTAGTGGATCCGTAAAAGGTCAGCAACATTTCGGAACTGATAATCTTTCACAATGTTGACCGAGGTTTCCTGATGAAAATCATTAGGAAACCTCGGTTAACACTGTTAAAGTTCATTCCTTCCGAATCATTGCAGAACTATTACGGGTCCACTACCTTAAGATAAACAGCTTATCATTGAGGTCCGAATTGCGACCAGCTTTTAATTCTGGTAACCAGTCATTCCAAAAGAAGACCACAAGGAATATTTTCACATGAACCTGCCCTGCGTTCAGGGTGACAAAACCGTGCAAACTGTTTGCCAATTATACCTCGCTTTGCACATAATTTCACGTGCAAATACGGAATATGAACCGCAATGTTTTGTTATCCTGAAATCAGGGCAGTTCCTTTCTGTCGTAGATCTAGACATGTCCAAGTTGAGAGGTTTTCAAAATATGGTGCAATTTGAAAAGAAAAAAAACATACTCAGTTGAAAATATTGTTTCAAAATATTAAACTACTCTTTGCAATTTAGAGTTGGCCGAAAGTTTTAATATGTATTTTAAAGCGACAGCGTGTTTCCCGTTCGTCTGTATGCCCGTTTATTAGTACAGATTTCTGTCCTCGGTATACAATGCTATTTTTGGACTGGTCACAATGAAATATGTAACGTCCAAAATTGAGACTAGCCCGTTCATCTGCGAGACCGTCCGTTTACATGTTCTTGCTTACGCGACAAATTCCACCAATATTATTAGATTCTCTTGAATTTGTAGGAACAGAAAGAGTTCCAAGAGGTCCAGACAAGAGGGAGTAAGCCATTCTAAAATCTTTATTTCCCAGGGAAACCCTATGTTCTTGGTACTCGTTTGAATTGTCTGAGAAATTACTCGAATTTCAAATTTTGCTCTCAACTTTCACCGTGTTATAAAGGTTAGGTCTACTAGTAAGAAACTACAAATACTATATCATATACCTGTACATCATTTTATCATTGTAATTAACAAGAATAACTATAAAAAAATCTCAGGTTGAAATAGAGATAATTGTCAGCTGATCATGAGAAAAGTTTGTTAATTTCGTCCAAAATATATATTGGAACTGATTTTTGATTTCAAATTAAATTGTGTGAAATAAAAAAAGGAACCATTTACCAACAAAAGTGTATTGTTTGTTTTCATGTTCGCAAAATCGTATATCTCAGTAAATTTCTAACGAAGGGAATTTTTTTTATAATCGTGGGCCCAAATCATACGATTCCAAGTTGAGAGAGAGTGAGAAGAGAGAGTGAGAGAGAGAGAGAGAGAGAGAGAGAGAGAGAGAGAGAGAGAGAGAGAGAGAGAGAGAGAGAGAGAGAGAGAGAGAGAGAGAGTGAGAGAGAGAAAACGAGGTAGGGGGAGAGTCACAGTTAGAGACAGACAGACATATAGGGGAGAGAGGTTGTGTGTGTGTGTTGGGCAGTCGAAGACAGATTTAAGATCGCTTGATTCACATGTATCCGGAGCATAGTCTGTATTCCGCTCTTTTCCTCTGACATCATTGATGATTGGAAATGCAAGACAGCCATTTGGTATTGCTGCCAAAATGATATTGAATTAGGATGCATTTTCCATTCCACAAGCAAATAAATGAAACAATTGATTTTCACAATTTACGATGATTCCTAGGAATTTGTCTTTCACGCCTCAATCACAGACAAAATTAAATGCTTTGACATTTTAAAATCGTGTCTCTAGAGGATTTTTCGTAGTATAACATCTTTCCAGGTTTTATTTATTACATTATTTAAAACAAGAAATCGTAATTACTTTTACAACGCTTAGTTTTCATAATGGAGAGAATACCATGTTGTATGTCTATCCGTCTGTTCTCATTTCCTCTTCACAGTACATGTATTTTAAATATGTTTGTTCAATTAACACTTTCCCGTTTACAAAATTTTGGACCTGTCCAAATTCAAAGGTTTTGCAGTCGAAAATTTATAGTGGATTTAATTTGAAAAATAAGAAATCTGTAGGGTAGAAAATAGTGTGAAAAAAGAAGAAATTGCTTGTCAGAAGCAATTTCGTCTTTTTTCACAATATTTTTTCAATCATGAAATCACAGGCACGTAAAAAGCAGGTATTAAACAACAAAGGGTTAAATGCCTCGGGTTTTTTTTTTTTTTTTGCAAACGCTGCATTCCGGATAACAAGACGGGACAATGTTTGCAAATCATTCTGAAAATAGGGCATATTATTATCGGCCCTAATCACGAGAATAGATGGCCAGTTGTCTGATTTAAATGGCATGTTTAAAAAGATTTTAGAGAATCACCAATAAAACTAAGAGTACATGTATAAATCACTTGCTACTGAAATCGGTTTGAAAGTTCATTTGGGCATAATAATTGCTTTAGGTTCTTAGACCAAAGGGATATCTTCATGGTAACTTGTCGGTCCTGCGTCCGGCCTTTCGTCTGAAGCCTATTTCTTTTAAAATCATATCTTCAGAAACCACTCATAGCAATGGAATATAATCTTATGTTACGTTGGTATCACTCTTTCACTCTTTTTTCAAAAATTTTGAAAACGGAATTTAACCAATTATTACTTGAATGAATCTTGCGTTTAGACAAAACTATTTGGATCGGATAAAAAGTGTGCCTTTGGTTTGAACCTTTGAAAATCATTTCATCAGTAATCAAATAGCGTTTATGAACCTGATTGCTCTGGTATCATCCATGATCCTAGTGATAAGTAACGTCTCAATTTTTACAGTTAAGGACGTATCGAAATTGACAGAGATAAATGACTTTTTCAAAAATGCTTTTGAAACTAAATTGAATGGGTATGTGGAGCGTTTTTTTTTTTTTTTTGTGAAATTCGAGGGTGGCAATCAAAAACGCTAATTCAGTTCAAGATAAAAAAAAATAAAGGATATTTATAACATCTCAATATACCTACAGGATCAATGTGTAGCTTTCTGTGGCTTTTCAAACTCATCAAACCGTAAAAAATTAGATTATGTCAGTAAACGCTTGGGTTCTTTATGTAATTGAAAATCTTGTCATTTTTAGTGATTTGCAGCGTTTTTGAATGGATTGATTGATTGAAATGAATAAATGGGGCGCTGAGTGAGCGATTTAGAACGATTTTGATCGGAATGTCTGTCAATTTAAAGATAATGTAAAGTGTAGTAAAATTTTCCATGTCGGGCACCAATCGGTGTGCAGCTCTCGGAATTAGGTATTTCTAATATGTGACCCGGCACGCGATAAGGGACTATCTGGAAACTCCGTAAATATATAATTGAAATCGAGATTGGCTTCAGTAGAGGTTAACTAGATGTCGCATTTCAAAAATTCGCATACAGGGATGTGGATCAAGTGTTCATGATTAAGAAAATCAACAAAAATCAACAAAAATGTTAAGTGTTGAGCCTAGTGAGACTGCACAATACGATTTGAGAAATGTCAGCCCGCTTTGCACGTGTACACACGTGCAAAGCGGGGTACAATTCTAAAACGTTCGCTTTCTTAAGTAATCTGGAACGAAAAGGATCCACATCTCCGATTTCATTTCCAAAACGATATTCTTTCGTCCAGTAATCAGTATCATTTGCATAGATTGGAAGGATGTTAAATATTTGTATTTTGGAAGCAAACTTCGGCAGACTTATTGATTTTGGCATGCAAATGCAGAAAGTATTTTGTGAATGTAACGAGAGAATTACGAGTCATTTCTGTAACGGAGCGGGGAAGAAGAAACGTCCAGAGGGACAATCTACAGGCTTTAAAATGATGACAATATTATTTATCTCGATCTTACAAAATTATTGAAAAAAGATGACATTCTAAGCGATACAAACTAAAAACTTCATATCCAAACAAAGAAGTTGACGCCTATTAAGGTAGTGGACCCGTAATAGTTCCACAACATTTCGGAAGTAATAAGCTTTAACAATGTTATCCGAGGTTTCCTAATGATTTCATTAGGAAACCTCGGTAAACATTGTGAAAGATCATGAATTCCGAAATGTAGCGGATTTATTGCGGGTCCACTACCTTAAATTCTTTAACTCTGTACCTGTGAACGGCACAAATTTGATCTTCTCCGTTCAGTTTTGGAAAATTTGATTAGACTATGCATGGTCTGAGATATCGCATTGTTCACACAATAAACCCTTAACAAAACTAGATGGTTGTCCAAGTACATTGTCTTTTATCATTTGCCCTTGAGTTGTGACATTTACCTTGTTTCCACATGTTTATGAAAATTTCTGTAAATAACACATTTTTACTTGTTGGAGAAAAATTGTGCCAAGTTTTTATTATTTAAATAAATCAAACCATAATTGTAGGGGCTATACTCCAGAAAAGTTGACTTTCTTTGGTTGACCTTGAACTGTGACTTTGAGATACGGGCTTTCTGATATTTTCTTACAAAAAAAGAACATCTGCTCATAAAAGGAAACAATTCATACCAAGTTATTTTCAATTCATCTATATTTGTAGGGGTAATTGTCTAGACAAAGCCGGGCGTATTGACGAACTAACTGATGGACAAATAGACGGACGAACAGACGGACACACTAACGCACCCGAACCGAGCCATTATTGTTATAAGTATGTGTCACTCACCCGACAAAATAAGTGTTATGGTTCTTTACCGAGGAAGCCAGACGTCTTGATATCCCCTTATCTGTATATTTGTGTATTAATCTTCCTCACAATCTCTTTCCCTCTCTTTCTTCCTCTTTTGCTTGTCTCGCTAGCCGACGCAAAAGAAAAAAAAACATCATTGGTTTTCATTGGCTTTGCAACTTGTAGCTTAAACGATGACATTGCTTGCAAATCGTGACATCCAAATTGGTGGACAGATAGGGAAAGAGCTAGCGAGATATAGAAAGTTTAGTCAAGAAAAAATTAAAAGAAAAAATGGAATGCTTAGAAAAATCCTCAGAAGAATCAACATACACGTACAACGGGAGCAATGCCTAGGTCTTTTTACGTAACGTCTCTGTGATCTGAGAATCTCTCCAACTAATTTTCTATTTACCCTTCCTGGAGCATGAATGTAACATAACATGAACATGTACTTTATTTCACTGCACATGTATAATGCAGGGAATGGCATCCAATACAAAACAAGATTCGTAAGAAAAGACCTATCTGGGATTATTGTTAGTACGAAATCTAAGTTTGTTTCGGTCTGTAAGTCATGGGCTGTTTATTTATAGGGCGGGCAAAAATATATTGATAGATGAGAGTTTTCGTATTTCGGAAAAAGTTAACTACCGTCAGATGTACGACTGTCTTGGTCAAATGACGGTCGACCAAGAATTAAAAAAGATAGCCTATAGTCCGTTTGACTTCTATATGGACCGACATTTCGCCGAAAATTTCAGAATCGAATTAATTAATCGTAGTTTTTTCTTAGCATATCATATTTTCTATCAAATACCATGAAGAATTTAGTTTTTCAGAATTTCTGATCGTACAATACTAATTTTGTCCGTCTGTCTACATGTTTACTATCAGTCGTTCATACCTTCTTGTGACTGTATCAAACGGAACAGCAAATTGTCTATCCAAAAATAGTTCTGATTTGCATAGGGACCGAGTCAAAAGTGTATGATTTAAAGTGATTCGTTTTGGTATAAAATCAAGTATTTTTATAAGATTAATTTTATCGAAGATTTTCACTTCCCTCGGATATCAATTCTGGGTGTATATTCTCTTTGTTTAAAGACAGTTTGACCTGATAATTGGAAAAAGTTTTTATCTATTCCGAGATGTACCCCACACTGTCTTAATTGGACCAATTAAAAAGCATAATTTTTACTAAGACCTTTGGATTTTCACGAGAAAATTAGATAAGCAGGCGAGTAATAATGATACAAATCACGTGATATTTAAGTTCAAGATGAAATGACCGTCGATATGCCAATAAACGTATCCAAATAAGGAATAATAGGCATTTCTTCTGTCAAATGTTTAGGTTAAAGCCACGTGTTTTTACTATTTTCTTACTACTAACAGCCTTCATCACCCCTCGTGTTTAAGAGCGAAAAATGCGAAAATATTAACATTAATCTGATAGGCAAAATCATTATTTTGAAACCATTTTATTTTCAAAACATATTTTTTTGAATGGTATTAACAAGTATATAGGCCTTTCTAGGTTACAAACATTCATTAAATAGCAATATATAAATGAGTTTACCACTGCAGTAGCAGGGAAGAAGACAGAAAAAAAAGTTTTGTATTGCGAAATTCGTTGTACAGTTAACAAAATCGTGAAATTGACAAGGTGAATGATTTTGGTTAATCTAAGTATGAAATCGGTCAGTGCGTGGAGTGAGTTTTTAGTGAAAATAGAGGGATGTAATCCAATATCGCTAATTTTGTTTTAGATGAACAAAATTAGCGATATGTATTACCTCCCTTTAAAAAGGAAAAGAAAAAAAGTTCTATAAATAGCTTCTTATTTATTCATGAATCAATCAGAAGCATATAATTTCAAATATATCAGTGAAATAGGGGGTTTTGCTAGAAAGATTTATTCTGAAGGCAGTTGTTGATCTGATCTCATTCAGTCATTTTGAAGAGTTTTTGAATGGCTTGAGTGAGTGTTTGGAATTAATGATTGGAATGTTGAGTGAGCGAATTAGAATGGTTTTGTTTGCAATGAATGTCAATTTCACGATGTTTTTAACTGTAAATTGAATTATTTCTTCTATCCCTTTCCACGCATATCTACGAATATCAATTAATGGGTGCTCGTTGCATTTTCTCGAAAACTTATGTTCTAGTGAATTTTGACTTAGCTATCAATTAAGCAAGGTAGCTATCAGAATTGAATGAACACGTCCTTAACATTATATAAGCAACCCTCCTGATTGAAAAGTAAGAAAAGCAACGAGACTTACCTATCAAACGTTTGTATTCGGTATAGCAATTTCGAATCAATTCGTAAAAGACATTGAATACACTAGAAGTAAGCTGGAGACAGGTTTTTATAAAAAGTATAAAGAATAGAATTTACAAGGATTCAATTGTTAAGTGCTCCAGCCGCCACGATATAACTGAAAGATTATTGAAAGTTGTGTAAAACTCCATTCAAACAAATAAATAAAGCCATTCACAAACAGAGATGCGACCACATACACTTAATTTTATCCGAGACCAATTTGACCTTCAGCCGTGACTCTGGCTTTATGCGTACCTTCTCAATTTCTTCGCATGAATTTTGTATCAAGGGGAACAACTGTGCCAAGTAATTTTTAAATTCATCCATATCTTCGGACAGGAGCGGCCCCTCCCCCATAGGGTTCCGAAATTACCATCACCCCCACCACTATATAGACCAATGATATAAACATTATTGGTCTATATGGTGGTGTGGGGGTAATTTCGGACCCCTATGCTCACCCCCACACGCACACACATGCTCACTTTCACTCGGACAGAGGTAACTCTGTTATCAAGGCTTGTGCTAGATTTTCAAATTAAGCAGTCATTGACCCCTTGACTACGAATTTGTAGGGGTCAAAACTGGTCTTGAGGGGGTCCAAATATTTAAGAAAGTGGATAGTAAGTAACTTTTTCTTGGTTATGTTGACTTCTTAACTTCCAAGATGGGTAACATTCACGCAATGCTTCACAGTTATTCTACAATATCTCATATTCTATTTTAAGCTCCTTTTCAGATGGTTTGCTTCAGAAAAAATATACTTTTTTCTCTAAAAAAATGCGGATTCGTGTGAATGACCCAACAGGAGAGCGTTTTAACTTGTCTAGACTATATTATCGATTTCACTTATAATTGAGATAGTCAGAAAGCAACATTGGACATCTAAAGTTCTGAATTATTTTTCAAAAAAATCTGCCTATTATTTGTCCACGGAAAATGAAAACAAACACAAGTTTACTTTCATCACCAGAAGGAAATGGCACAATATATTCCATACAGTTAACACCATCGTGAAACTGACAAGGTCAATGCTTCGGAATTATTTTCTATCACCTTGGTAAGTGCTCGATACTCATCTTTACTCTATAACTACATTGTATTTTGGTATCCTTTAGATCTGCTTTATGTTCATGATACCAAAGCATTAATAAAGAAGCGCCCAAGTTTGAAACAAGCATAAGATACGCTTCACTGGGTAAAACATGACGCAGTTAGAAACATCGTGAAATTGACAACTTCAATGATTTGGGAATGATTTTGGAATGAAATTGAATGAGTATTTTGGTCAAGTTATGTAATTTTAAATGGAAGTAAATCAAGATCGATATTTTTTTCAATTTGCTGAAATTAATGATGAAATTTGAACCCCCCCCCCCCATGTAGGTACAATCTACGTACTTTGCAGATTCTTTTATCTTCACGGAAAACATCAGACGCTTAAAAATCAACACCAGCCAATAAAATCATACAATTATGTGATCGATTTGATTGAAATGTTGACCATTTCAAAGCTTTTTTTTAATAGTTAGAGCAAGAATGAATGAATGTTTGATGTGAGTGATGAGTGAGTGATTTTGAAATGAATGTCAATTCAATTATTTTCTTAACTGCATCATTTCTTGGGCACTCGTTTGTGCTTCGTTGTCCACAGCACTCGGCTCATACATTTAAGAAGATCGTGAAATTGACAAGGTGAATGATATTAGAATGATTTTTGAATAAAATCGAATGGGTGTGAGGAGCGAGTTATGTGTTGAATTAAAAGGGGGGAGGTTAATCCAATATCGCTATTTTTGTTCAGGATAGGTAATATTCATTACCTCCCTTTAATAAAATATGCATATAAGTACTATAAATCGCTTCCTATTTCTTCAGAAATCAACCAGGCGCAAAAAATTCAATTATGTCAGTGAAATCGCGATTTTATTCCTTTTATATATATATTTGGAATTTGGGGTTAATGATTTTATCTTTTTTAGTCGTTTATGAGCGTTTTTGAATGGTTTGAGTGTTTCGAATGAATGAAAGGAGCGCTGAGTGAGCGATTAGGAATGATTTTGAATGAAATGAATACCAATTTCATGATGTTACTATCCTACTTGTGTCACCGCTTGTTATGAATGAGAGGCTGGATTTATGACAATTGTCAGAAGATGAGCTCAATACAATAATAAATGCCTTGTCACAGGAAATGAAGAGAGATTGGTTTGATGTTAATAAATTTGTCTGAGAACCGGATTAATGTCTGAAAATGAAACCGAGTACTTTGTAAGATAAATATGTGATAACATCATGTCACTCGAAAGAACAGTCTTTTAAAGTTACCCTTTTAACATAAACTTAACAGCATCGTGAAATTGACAAAATAAATATATTTGGATTTTTTTTTTGAACGAAATTGAATAAGTGTGTGGAGTATGCTTTGAGTGTAATAAAAGGGAAGAAATCCAATATCGCAAATTTTATTCATGATGAACAAACTAAGCGATATTTATTACATTCCTTTAAGAAAACGTGTGCATGCAAGTTCTATAAATAGCTGCCTATTTCTTCATAACCAATCAGATTCTCACAAATTATACTTTGTCGTTAAAATTGAGATTTTATATGTATATTTAACTGCAGTTATTGATTTTATCGTTTCTAAATATTTTGGTGCTTTTTTTGCATGTTTTGAGTGAATTGGGCGATGAGAGGGTGATTTAGAATGTTTTTGACTGAGATGAATGCCAATTTCATGATGTTAATGAAAATAAGAAGGATCATGAAATACAAGTCTCCGATTTTCATGAAAATCTAAAATGGTACATTGTCTAAACGTTGTATCATCAATCTTTCCTGTTAAGTTATATCTACTAAGTAAGCGATTTCATTTTAAAACGTGGCAATTTTTCGTAAACTTTGAATAATGTGACAAAGAAAAAAATCTTGTTATACGTTGTCCTCATATCTATGTTGTACAGTTAACTCTGTGGTTTATTGTAAGTCGTGGTAGATCCTGAAAATTATCTCGTAGTAGATCTACTCGAGTTATAGACTAAACTTTAATTAAATTGCTAATGCAGTCAATGACCTTGAAAAACTTGGATTTTTCATGAAAAGTTAAATGGTGGCTGATATTCTTTTGAAGTAAGTACATCTGGTAAAATGGAGGCAGTTCTATGCCACCACAATAACGGACAGCATTGAGTTGATTATGATTTACATCTTGTTTTAGACCGTCCTAAATTTTTGTGAATAATTATCCCGCATACTTACCAGTCTAGCTATCACGGTGGATATAATGGTAATATATTAGAGTCTGTCGACGGTACGAAATATATGGGATATCTCCTAAAATGCATGGTATAATGCCGATGTATGGGCTTCTGGGCTTTTTTTAGGGTAGTAGACCCGTAATAGTTCCGCAACGCCTCAGAAGTAATAACATTTAACTTTTAACTCAAGAACTTTCACAATCTTTACCGAGGTTTCCAAATGAATTTCATTAGGAAACCTCGGTAAAGATAGTGAAAGTTCATGAGTTCTTGAGTGCCGAAATGTTGCGGAACTATTGTGATGTCACTACCTTAATGAGTGACCACTTACCATTTTTGCGCATCAATAACATAAAAAAAAGTTAATTGACATTGATAAAGAAACGGTTTGTTGTTCAAATAATGCAAATCTTTCGATTACCGTTTATTGTTTTGTAAACAGTAGACCTACTTGGAAATTAAGATATTTACACAAATTGCGAGGAATTTCTACATAAGGACGTCAACGCCCAAAAGTCTTTCCCATCTGATGCAGCCCTCTTTTAATTTCAAAAGTTCTCCGTAATATTGCGATTGAAATGCCACTACTTAACGGCTTCCAGATTTATACGTCCTACCTAAGATTAATAATGGAAAATTGTTAAATGTACTAACATCATAGTGCTAAAGATTGATATGTCATAAGACAGGCTTTATAAGGCAAGCCGTTGCAAATGACATTGTTGTTTAGGGACAGACCATTGTATCATATGTAATTCTACAACGCAACTCTCTACTTTAATTATGGAGTCGAATCTGTCTTACCCGGGATAACAAGATTGCTACTCGTGCGACGTAACGTCACTAATCAGTGTAAAGATGTCTTAACTTCGCCTTCTTCTATTTATTTTACATGTATAAGATTATTTTTGTAGTTAAAATATGTATGCGATGTCAAAGACAGATAATTCGACCGCTGTTATGTTTGAGACCCGTCAATCGAAAAAAGGATCAGCTGGAAAGTGCGTAAAATGTCGATCTGGTCAGACTGTGTGGACTGTAGTGTAGACTAGTGTCGCACCTTTTTACATTTTGCCCGTATTTCTTCCAATAAGAGTTGTTGGTTTTTTACTGGAACCAATCTTTGTCATTATTTCTACTTTGCATTCGGAACCATAGCTTACTGAAATCAAGTGTTCGCAGGGAATCTATAAGAGGGGATATCAATTAGCTTCTATAACATAGCCATCTCTAAGGTGTTTGAGAATCTCCATCAATTTTAGTGAGAGAGCTATGTTTTCAACATTGATTTATCAATTTCCTTAACTTGGCTGAAATAAAGTTTATAAAAATTAAAGTTAATTAGTAATGCCTAAAGCCAAAAGGCAGAAAGGCCGTCTCGAACAAACACTGACATACTGATGAAGTGACATTCTGGTTCAATATATGATTAACCCAGATGTTAGCACTTAAACTTTCTTATGAAATTGGGCCTAGGTAAATATAGTATAGTTATATTGTGCGTTCATTGCTATATAATTCCAAAACTAAACAAAGTGTGCGTGCACAATAGCAATAATACATCACAATTATCCCAAATATTATTGTTATTTTGATTGCAATATCGGTCTCTCTGCCCAGGGGAGGATAAGTGAATTTATTCATTTAAGTTGCAGACGTTGTAATTCAGCAAGAACATAGAGTTGAAAGAGGAAACAATAGCTTATCTTAGGAAAAGTGCAGTATATAATTTGGCGATGATGCATGGATATTATTTCAAAAGATGACCACCATGCCTGTCTGAACCAATGTGTTAATTAACTTTATCAAACAAGTTTCAAATCTATATCGAAGACCCTTCAGGACACAGGTTATTGCCAAGAGAGATCAACTCTTTAAGAAAATATGGAAGCTATTTCGGTAAAACTATCTATGTTCCTTATTTATAGTACATATTACATTTGAGCCTGTGTGTGGGATTTACAAAAATTTCAAATAACTTCAACCCAAAGACTCTGACCAGCCTGTGCATCCGCACAGTCTGACTACAGTCTTCGCTATGTGTTTAGTAGATAGATAAGGTCTCAAAGAAAGTGTACACCATCAGGTTAGTTTATATTTACAGTATGTGACTGTCTAGGCTGATCAATGTTTGTCCCTCATGCACATTTCATATTTTTGGAAAGTCACTCACAGGCTCATTTAAAAGCGAAATAATCAGACCGAAAAACAAATACCAAGCTCTATTGCTTTTTGGGGGCTTGTTTCCTTCTGAACATATAGGATCCTACATGCACGAAACAGACACTTTTTTTTCAATGTGGCCCCAATGACTTGGAATTCAGGGTAACACTTTTAAACAAAGCTTAACATAATTGTACAATTATTTCATGGTGTTTCGTTAAAAATGAAAACAATTGTCTCGAGGTGGAGGGGATGTTGTTCTTAACTGTTACCCGTTGCCGAAGGGCAACAATTTTCACTGTTATACAAATAACCGTAAAAATTCTGTTTTATTATTTGGTAAAATTGTTTTCAAAAAAAAAAAAAAAAAAAAAAAGTGGCACATAGAGACGAAAATACGGTTCTCTCTGGGGACGTGAAAACACCAGGATTGAGTGTTCAAGAGCGATTCTATGAGTTTAAGCTTTCGTCGAAATTGAACTAGAATAAATAAGTATAAACTAAAAATCGGTTTAAGAATAATTTCATTAAGGCGGGGTTTTCCACACGTTTATTACACGTGCAACATTATGATGGCCTTTTCGAAATATTAATATGCATTTATATAGGATATGCATTTATATAGGATATCAGGTAATAATTATTTCATGGTGTATTGTATAACAGTGATTTTTTTTGCCATGAGCTTTTTTCAAAAAGAGACATACAGAGAAAAAACGTATATTTTAGATAACTTTATAGCGCGTCACTCCGCACGTTAATAACACGTGCTACAAAATGACGTAATTTTCGTAAGTGGACAATAGTACAGGTGACCGATCACGTGACGGGTATTGTTATTAACAATGGAGCACTTAGAAATGGTTAATAAACATTTATGTGAGAGTTCACTTAATAATAGAACATGTAAACCAATATTGTTTCAGAAAGCCTACTGTTGTGTCTGCTGTCTTGAATGAAAATGGTCGTAATGTTGCCATGTCACTTTTGATACCATACTCATGGTCAATACATCGTAACGACAGCTTGAAAAAGCTGTGTTACGATGAAATGATCAATCAACAGCGTTCTTTTTCGATAGAGGATTCATTTTATATTACGCACTTCCGCAATGTGTTATGGTAGTTACGCCCTATAACTCTTGAGCATTGCTTTGTCAAATGTAGGCCTACTGCCTAAGTTGATCTTTTCTACTTTATTGATAATCATACGACATAATGTATGGCTGACTCACACCATTTAAAATGGTAGCCCACATGGCGTTTCCCCATTGGATACTGCAAATTTCAAAACCATTTTTCCTGAAATATATGTGATTTAAAAACCATATTTAGCGCCTATATTTTTACCTTTAGGTCGTAAGCCTACCTGTTAAGGCTGCAATTTAGAAAGTAGGTGCTTTATATGGCCATGCAAAATTTAGGTCCTTATATTTTAATACAAGTACATGGTTTCATATAATAGTATGTCCTTTTATTCTTGTGGCAATTCTAAGTTGTTGGCTTTATATTGTTCTAGAATAGCTACCAACAGTCAGTTGTAGGCCACACTAGTTAGACATTGTAAATAACGAAGAAAGTAACATAAAAGTAACATTCCCGGTGCTGAAATATCCACATATGCACTTTCTTGAATATATATATTTACCAATTAATACCAACAAAAATGGTAAATATACGATTTGTATAGTATAAGAATCGAATAGTACGAAATCAAATTCCACAGAATAGAAACCCTTCGTAAATCGCAATAGACTCGGGCGTTTACGTCCCAACAGATGCCTGAATAGGCTTCTTTCTTCCATTATTCCCTTTTCTTTTCTATAATATTACGGGGCTTCGAAGCCTCTACACGTTTGAAAAGAAAATATTAGGAAGAATGAACCCTTCCTTTTCAGCGTGACCAGTTTTTATTTTTTTCTTTTAGGCATTTCTTCTAAATTTCAGAAAAAAATACGTAAAGGAAATTCCCAGCGATCTGTTGACGTCCTGTACAACGTTCCGAATGTTCACCTCGCAACTAATTAAACGAGTCTTTTCGATAAATTCTACTGTCAAATTACTTCAATTTAAGTCAGGGCATACGTTATACTTTTATCTTCAACTCGTGAATTTTTCACGTTTTAAACTGGCTGGGGAGAACAAATATTTACGAAAAGAGCCAAGTCAGTGAGGTATTTCATCTACTGCGCCGGGTACTCGTTACCATGGCATTGTGCATTGCAAACGCGCATGCGTTGAGTTCGTGAATTTTATCTATTTTACAAAGACATACATGGATTGAATTCCGACAGTGAATGATACCCTATTTTGTAAAATTGCCAAGAAAATAAAATGTTGCCGGGCACAATCCGGATATTTTTTTAATTACCCTGGTATTTAGTTTTACGATACCGCTAAATGTGCCAAAGAATATTAGCCAGTTCTCTTAGAAGCCATCTTGGAGAAATAAGTGGCAATGTTATCGGTTTTGTTGAAAAGCTATATCCTGGTATAAATCTACACAAAATTTGGTGAAAAGAAGGATTGTTGGGAGTCGCTCGATTAATGTTGCTAATAACAATTTATGGCGACTACCTTTGAAAAAAAAAAAATTTATTTTCGAGTGATCGGACCAAATCTGAGGGATGGATGCTAACGGAAGTCTAAGGCTGAGCCGGCGATCGCTCACTTACGAACCAGACTCAATAATCAACACATATATCATGATGAATGCGTGTGTTACGAATGAACTGCGAACATTGTAGTATATTTGTTTATTTTTTTCCCTTATTTTTTCTTTTTATAAAATGATAATTTTGAAAATAAAGAAAAAAAAACAACGAAATCTGTGAAATATATGACTTCTCTGTAACATTCATCCATATTCCTCGGGGATATCATATGGTTTCAGATCCATCCGACTTTACATGAATTATTTAGATAGGAAATTCCCGGGAAATTCCTTCTTCTAAGTGAAAAATATCATCTGTGAACGAAATCTTTTTATCCCTGTATTTGAAAAAAGGGAATACTGGGATTATTATTAAAGGCTTTGCGAAGCTTTTTATCTTAATGAAAAGGGAATTAAATGCATTAGTCATAACAAAATTATCATAATAAGTCCTCTATCTCTGAAAAAGAAGTTTTTGTTCAGAATTTGTTAAATATGATCTTAAATCCCCTGGATTAAAGACGGTTGCACATATGTAATAGAACGGCAACAAATATGATTTCTGAAAATGCAAACAAAAACAACAGATGCCAAACTATGTAATCTCATGAATTGATGAATTTCGCTTTGCCTTGATTTTCACAGAGAAAGAAGTAAAGCTTTACCAGACAACATTTACGATACTTTCATTTCTCTGGTAATAAGAAAATAACAGACTGTACCGACTTAAAATGATATTCCAAAACAAACCTGTCTTTTAGACGCCGACCATAAATTGAAATAAACTCTAGTTGATTTCTCTACACAGACTGATCTGACACACTGCTTTTACTGGTCTATAAATTTGACAAGTAGATTAAGGGTAGTCAAAATATAAAAAAGAAACAACTTTGTTTTCAATTTCGCTGATCATTTGAAAGACTTCATCGTTCGTCCCTTGATCTAATATTTGTCAAAAGAGCAATATTTCAATACGGATCACATTCGCAATCATGTTGTGAAATTAACATTCCCAGTGCTGAAATATCCACATACATGTACATACATGATTATTATGCAATGTATACATATGTCAACCGTCAAGCGAAAAGACATCTTCACGAGTCATGGGGTATCGAATCGATAGCTTCTTGTCGAATAAGATAAGTAAAACGTTCGTAGCCCTTGGCTCGACAAGATGGCGAAAAGAGGAACTTTTGGGAACTCCATAAGATAGATATTTGAAAAGGAGATTTGATATTGATGACATCATCCGGGGTTCGTATACTGAAAGGTAGAATCATTCTTGGTTCAGAAAATCAGCTTAGTATAAACAGATTTGACCCTAGTGAACCTGTGCAGGCCGCACAGTCTGACTAGGGTCAACAGTTTTCGCACTACCCAGATGGCCCTTTTTTGCGTGTCTGGTCAGATATTTAAAATGATATATGTGGGAAATAAACTGTCTCTTTAACGACTGCTATATGTAGTGAATTAATTTCACTCGACCGACTAGGATTTTTTACCATTACGTAATGATAAAAAGCATATTTAAAAGATTTGGTGTTATCATTTTTATTCATAAGAATTCAGTACATGTACATTTCTATTCAGAATTTAAAATCGACAGCATCAAAAATTGCCTTTTGGTCCTCTTATCCAACACTAGTGATTTGTTGTGGAGGACCTGTCAAGGACCTGTAAATTCCGAACAGTGAAAAGATGGTCCCTACAGGTGTCAATATGACAATATGAAATAGGTCAAGGTCTTAGACAATGGGTCCAAATGTTTTAACCGAACAGGAAAGTGTCACTCATCTTGGTATACTGTATAACAAATATTCCGCGGTGTCTGGCATAGTAAAACATGAAGATCGCAAACTACACGGTTCATTCTTCGGATAGTGCAGATACTTGACGAAAAAGCTGTTGAGACCCGCCATGGTTCTTTACACGTAATAAGCTCGATGTAAAAGCACTGTCACATGGGGCCTTGGTTTAACATTTCGTCCGATTAATAATTAATTTGTTTGCCAGCCTGGAAGGGTCTCTATACGAGCCTTGAAGGGTCTCTATGTCAAACTTCAACTGCTCTACTGACTGTTAATCAGGCGGACAAATTTCTCTACACGGGTGGTCGTTTTTAACGCGATTTTTTAATTCGTTTGTTTATTCATTGATTTATTTTATATGTTTGTTTCATTTATATATAACTAAATATTTGGAGCTAAAACATTTTCCCTGAACTTCATGCAACAAGTTACGAATCTTATCTCGGTAAAGCCGTCCTACTGATTAAAAGCGACACTCTCTAATTAGTTATCTAATCAGGTTGTGATTTAATTAGGATTGGGACCGAAGATGTCTAACTATTTATCTTCTTTTGTCACAAGACACACGATAACCATTTTCTTCACTTGACAACCAAATTGCCACAATATCAAAGAAGTAAATACGACATTTGGAGTGCTTGTTTTAAACGGATATTATTTATCTACTGGCATATCTTCATACAAGGTGCAAATTTGTCATATGATAAACCTGTTACACTACTGAATATCCAAGTATGATAAACAGCAAAGTGAAATAACCGAGAAAATAAGCTATCATGAGAGGAACATAACTGCCAAGTTTCAAGTCAACCGGGCATAAGATGGCAGAGTAATGCCCCGGACAAAGAAGTTGACGCTGTCCGCCCGGTCGCCGGGCGCCGGTCCCATAAAACGTCCTGTCTTTCGACTATGAATAGTCCACTTGGTTAAGCCAGAAAAATTGCATATATGCAATAACTCTACCTCGAAGGTGTTATATTAGCCGTCCATTTGAACGAAATTGACGATTTTATCTAATCTTCCTTCTATATCATTCAAAACTCACTAAAATCTCATTTCGAATTAATTTCAAATTCCACCACCGTGTCGATTCCGCAATGCTTTAACTGTAGCTATCACTTTATAACCTAAATAGTAGGTGGGCATCAAATGAAGACATGACACATTTCACTGTTCCTCTAGTATAAATGAATTAACGTTTAACGTATACGTTCGCATTGAATATAAACTAGAATTTAATGTATATCATCAGATGAAGATCAAATAATTCCAAATTATAATGGCATGGAACTGTCACCACTATATACATGTAAATAAATCCGAAACGAAGTGCGAAGTTATGAAGTAGTTTGTGATGGATCTAGTACTGCACTTCTTGCAAAGCATTGTACTAAAGAAACAGTTGAAATCTTAACAGGAAGAACGTGACATAATTTCAAAGAAAATACACGTTTCAGTTCACAATAATGCCTTATCCACAATCAAGAAATTATAAATACACAAGGAATAAATAGATAAACAAAATCACTGTAAATAATCAAACGTTGATATAAAGATTTTTAAACATCACTAATTATTATACTAATGATAATGATTATTTAATTGTTTAAAGGTCTTACTCAATATAAATGTCAAAAATGTTAAATACGAACGCACAAATTATCATTTTTACAATAGAGATGATTTTTTGTTTTGACTCTAATAATCTGCCCATAACTTTCAAAATGTCATTGCTCTCTCGTCAGTTTATTTCTTTTATATAGATATAAGTGGTAACTATAATTCTCATTCAGACAACGTCTGTCTGGAAGCGTTTGATTGGGATATTTTGTTAATGGTTAAGCAGTAGGCAATTGTGTTGATTTTATGTGCTCTAGAGGGCTAGACAACTGTACCTTACGAACCAAATATATAGATCAGTTCTAAAGGTTGAAGTTTTGGCCCCGTTTCTATGAATCATGGTCAGAAATTTTTTTCCACCGAAAACACGAGAAAGGGAAAAGTGTGATTATTGCACTCTTTTGTCACTTTTTATCGATTCATCAAGTTTGTCTGGTCACAAGAATACAGAAGAAACTTTTCTACAGAGATTAGAAAAAATGCTGTGATAACTGTTTATTTGTTAAGACTTTATAGGGCCATAAATTGGCCATATCTTTATGAAACTTGGTTCGAAATGTTATGCTGGCACTGAGGGTGAAAAGAAAGGGAAGGTGGTCTTAATGATAATGTCTTTTGATGTTAGATTTTTGTAGAAGATACAATTTTGAAAGAATTTTGAGGCTTTGCCGAGTTTTTACCTGTTTATAGATGACTCGTTTTCTAAATTCGGTATTCAATGACCAATCATTCAAAATCCTCTAAATGACAGGTTCTTTCACATTTTAGTCGGTATTCATCGTTAACGCGTGCAAATAACTATAACATAAAACTAAAGAATTCGCGAGCTTAGAAAGAGTGAACATATTTCAAGCTGAAGTTTCGATGCTTTGGTTATGGACCAGCAATTTCAAGGGAGTGATCAAAGATCAATTTTACATTGAAAATGATAGGAGATAATGGTTTCTCCACCCTCACTCTTTCCTGCGAACTATACCTATCTACGATTTAAGGTCTTGAGTTATTTATGTCGACTCTCTGTATAAGAAGGTTATTTTAGATAAAAGCTGATTTACCGTAACCTTAAGTGCAACGACCCGTTTCTTAGGCTCCGTCCTGCCAGGGCATTAATCATGGATCATACCTCATATCTAAATGGTAAATATTTTCGTCGTTCAGGTTTAAAGAAATTGACCAACACCAGTTTAGAATCTTTTAACACTTCAACAAACCTATTTTAATTGTTGTACTTCTCGTTTCTCTGTCAGCTGCCGTCAAGGCGCAATTGGTAGCGCGTTGGACTGTCGATCTAGAGGTCCTGGGCTCGATCCCCGACGACGGCTCTCATTCTTTCCGACTATCTGTCCCTCACAAATGGGTTGATAATCGTAGACCTATGTGAGATAGCAGCTGGCGAATAGGAAAGGATGTAATGGTAGCATTGGAAAGAGAAATACAAGGAATCCATTGTAAGGTGCTCAAGCCGCCGCGATGTAGCTGAAAAGTTTTTGTTTGTTATTTTTACTATGTTATTTATATCTAGGTAGACTATATATTATACATTTACTACAACCACATTTCCATATATCAGTCAGGGATCTCATGGCTAAGCGCCACTTCTAATCTGACGAAGATTTAATACAATTCTTATTTTTACCATGACGGCTTGACGTCACTGTTTTGCTAAAATTATATAACTTATCTATAAATAGCCATAGCGAGAGTGACTCGCCTCGTTGCTATTGATAGATTTATTATTATTTTCCGCCAGAGAGTTTTGAAAAAATAAATGATCCTTTTTACAACTGCTCTTAGCTTTGCAAAACAGTTTAATCTTGGTAAAAAAAAATAACATTACGTTATACAGTGTTATATGGACACGGTCAAGTATAGAAAATTATGGTTATTAACAGGATTAGAAAATTAAAACGATTTTCTAATCGATTTGAAAGGTGTTTGATCCAATGTTTCGATTGATGGCTTTTTTAAAATTTTATTTTATCCAGTAATGGATAAGACTTAAAATTCTCATTCATAACTGCAGTAGTAGGGATAGTCATAGCGCTTCTTGTATAGAACGAAAATCTGTGATCGGCGCTGAAAAGCAGTAAATATCACGTTTCGGGACACTTTGCCTTGCGACGTTCTACTGTCACAACAGAAGGTGACGGTTTGCCAACAGATACTCGACTGTTTATGCCAATGGCCATTATGAATACTGAAATAATGTACTTGAAAAAACGGTAACAATAAAATTAGGCAGGAACCTGGGCCTGAGGTTATAAAACTTTTCTCGGGCTCAATTCAAATTTTTCCATAATTCTGTTTTATTACTTATTTTAATGTATAAACATAAAAGATAATATTAATAAGTTGTTATAAATAACAACTTATTAATATTATCTTTTATTTTCATACGTTTATTTTATTTAAAATTTTGTGAAAATTGAGCCTGTGCCTGAGAAAACTTTTATAACCTTGGGCCCTGATGGCTTAACGTCAGTTTGTACTGTCACGACAAAATATCACGACATTTCTTTCAAAAAATTAGAAATTATATTTCTTGTAACTTGTTATCGCCAATCGTTTATCACTGTCGTTATTCACTTGTCAATCTCGTTTATTTTTCTTTCAAAGATGTACAAGTTATTTAGAATAATCAACTTTTTAGATTCCTTAATTTGTGCTGATAAGTAGCCCCATGGCGAGTCAAGGAAATTTGTCCCCCCTCCCCCCTTGGGCTATTCTAAGAATTGTTCTGAAGTATAGATCTGTGACTGAAAAACGGCAGGGAGAAATGTAGCTATTATGTCACGTTATGCTGACGAATAGTATACACTGTGTATTGGCAAATGATTCATGGTTTTAGCATTTCAGTATAGCATCAAAACAATGCGTGACACGTCAATTCTTCAGAAGTACTTATGCCAACAATCTGTCATCAAATGCATCACAAATTTTCTCGACGACCGAGTTCTTCTCTGTCGAAATAGGTCTAAATGTTTGAACAAATGCATATACTCAAGTAATGAGTTAAAAATCTACCTTGTTTCAAAATTTGGATGATCTGTCATGCTTAATATATTGAACCCATAAAGCTCTTAAAGTACATGGAATATAATTTTCCAGGCACAAAAGATTGATCTAAATTTATACAAGAGTTCCGTTGAAACAAGATACAGTTAAGGACATCGTGAAATTGACAAGGTGAATGAATTTGGAATGATTTCGGAACGAAATTGAATGAGTGTATAGGGCGAGTTTTGAGTGAAATTAAAGGGAGGTAATCCAATATTGCTAATTTTGTTCATGATGAACAAAATTAGCGATATTCATTACCTCCCTTTAATAAAATATACGTACTTTTCTGTTTGTACGTCTTTGTTGACCAGTCAAACACTTTTAAGTCCACACAAGCTAGAATAAGATGATCGATTTGAATTTATCGTTGAAAACTTTGAAGGATTTTTAAAAGTTGCTAATGATTTCGAAGCGTTTTAGATCAATTTGAGTGAGTGATTGGAATGAATGAATTGAGCACTGAGTAAATGATTAAGAATGATTTTGAAAAGAATGAGTGTCAATTTCACGACGTTTTAACTGTAACGCCGCCAACAGGCCTTATCGTTAATTGAACCTCCCCTTTACTGTGACGTTGCATCATATGAAATGAAATGGGGAAATATGCTCCTTTTCACAAGATGAATAATAACATTTGAATGTATAAAAAAAAAACAAACAAAAAAAAAACAGAAAAATACACAAGGTCAGGTGAATTGAATATTTTGTAATAGTTTTCTCCTTATTGGTCAATAATTGTTGGCGTTCACAAGAAATTTGAAATGAAGTCCCCTTTTATCTATTACGCAGCTGATTTTCACAGCACTAAGACTTCGTGTTTAAGTTCAGATGGTAAGGAACATTTTGTGAAAGGTTCATCAAAATCATTATATAAATGAAGGACGAATTGCGTTTACAATAAATTTGACACAAAGTCCCTTTCTTCAATGACGTGGCTGAATTTCACCTAACTGCTATGATATACACTTGTAAGGTAAGGTTACTATGAACACTTTGTGAACGTTTCATTAAAATCAGTCCAAAAATAAAGGAGGAATTGCGTTTACAAGATTGATACTTACGTTTTTACGTCAACACGGATGGATTGACGGACGGAAAGAGAAGATCGTATCAAGATACAGCCACGTTCGGTGGCGTATAAAAATATTCATAATATGACCTTCGTCGACGGAGTGAAATAATCCCGTTGAATATTTTTGATATTTCACGGGTGTTATTACACTAGTGGAATAACTATGCAAATGAGCCCAGAGCGAATAGCAACGCTATTTTGTAACCGCGAAAATGACGTCATAATCTATGTTTTGTGACGTAATTTTGAAACGGCGTTATAAGTTTCGCGGAAAATTGAAACGTTGAATTTCAAGAATTTTGACGATTTTTCGCTCAAATTCGGGCCATATTATAAACAGAATATAAAATTTGTGCTCATAAAATACAGAATTTATTAAACTCGTCATCTAAAACAGATAAAAACTCGGCGCAGCCTCGTTTTTATCTGTTTATAGATGACTAGTTTAATAAATTCAGTATCCAATGACCACTCATTCAATATCCTCTATTTAATAGCTGTTTCTAGTAACAAAGGTGTCCTTGTCCTAAACGACGTTATCTTTAAACGACCGTTAACGCGACATTTCTTAGGTTATGAGAGACAAAAAATTCTTAAAGAACAAAAACGTTATCCATGTGACAAAAAAAAGATATGGGTCCCGTTTTATTAAACATCTCCCGATTCCAATGAGATATTACAAAGCAAAATCTAACAATGAATGGAAACACCAGGTACGATTTGTGATTTTTGACTTACGAGTATTTTTTTCGTAAGAAGTTTAGTAATAAAATCTTTTTCTCAATTCTCCTTGAATCAAGTTGATCTTGTCATCGTCTAGAACAGAAAGTTATCAAAAATCAACCAGACTCGCTTAATAACTATTCAATTCTAGAAGCGGTTCAGTCGATCGTTTCTTACATAGCTAAATGTACCTTTAACCAAGCTTTCGGAGATATCATCGTCTAATTCATGGGTAAACTCACACACAAGTAACGTCATTTTGACGTCATCGTACGCACGTTTTCGCTCTATTTCTCTCATCTGGGCGATCCAATAAATGTTTTTTAACGTTTAAAAAGTTGTATTTGTTTGGAAAAGAACCTATTTCTTGATTTTGTTTAGGACAAGCTTATCTTTACCTCGTCTAGAACAGAAAAGTTATTAAGCTTGCCAAGGGTCGCTTAATAACTTTTCAAATTTAAAATCGGTGATGATAATTGTCTCAAATAAAATCTCAAATTATTTCCTTTATGTCTTAATGAAAATCTCATGACAGGTACTGAGTGCTGAGATATTTTTCGAAGTATCATAATTAAACAATTTCGTTTGACGTGTCACAAATTGTTTTATCTATCAATCGTGTAATGCAAAACATTCATTACCATCGCTAATTAATGAAACATCTTTTGGATAAATTGTTCCACTAATCTAAAAGTCGTGTCTCCACAGGATGTTTAAGATCAATGCGTCATGTAATGTCTTATTTTTATTTGCTCTAATTATCTAAAACGCTTAATTAGAAAGCACTTCCGCTTCTTCAGATACGAAGTAGCTACAGTACATGCTAAGGTAGTTTTACGCCAGAGATCGGATAAAGTCGATAAAAATCACACGAACATCCAGATTTAGACTCGTCCAAATTGACAGAGGTTTCAGAATAAAGTTGAAAACCTTGTGTGACAATGAAAAGGTTACTGGTTTTGGAATGAACTTGGAATTGAATTGAATGAGTAGAATGAGTGAGTTTGAAATAAGATTAAAGGGAGGTACAGTTAACATCGTGAAATAAATAAGGTGAATGGTTTTGGAATAAAATTAAATGAGTGTGTGGAGCGCGGTTTGATTGAATCTAACGGGAGGTAATCCAATACCGCTAACTTTGTTCAGAATGAACAAAATTAGCGATATTTATTACCACCCTTTCATAAAATATACATATAAGTTTTATTAATAGCTTCTTATTTCTTCAAGACCCTATCAGACGCTTGCAATTTGAATCATGTCAGTCGGAATCGCGTTTTTTTCTAGTAGTACATGTATTAAATTTACGTGACGTTGTTGATTCAGTGGGTTTTGGGCGTTTTTGAATGGTATGATTGAGTGTTTGGAATTAAAAACGGTGTGCGAGCGATTTGGAATGGTTTTGATCGGAATGAATGTTTATTTCTCGGTGTTGTTAACTGTAATACTGTTAACTTTTTTCGTCTAAGGCCGAATCAATCTGCACATAGGTGCAGGATTATCTTATCTATAACTTAACTATGCCAAGAAAAGCAGACGAAGGGTTAATCATTCAGTTATAGTATGGTATGGCAAGATAATTGCATCTTATTTCCCATTAAGATTTTCCATCTTAGTTCCCATTACGCAACTGCGTAATACAAATATATCCTCTTTCGAAGAATGGAGTTGCTGAATGATCATTAGATTGAAACTAGATTGAAACTACAGCTTATTCAAGCTGTAGTTACAATGTTTTGTTCATACAACAACGCTCAAATTATAGAAAAGGGGAGCGGTCGGAGGACATCCATCTTTTGTCACAATCTATATATTGCTTTTATCCTAGTTATTCTATGTTGGTCGCCATCTGAGTGCATACAAATTTCAAATTCCTACTTACGCCTATGTTATGCTACAGATGTACTTACGATGTTTTGAAAACAAATCGACGATGATAACAGTATTCTATGCAAATTTATTTACAGACCTTGGAGTAGAAGATGCGACTCCCTAGACTAGTTCTCTGTATTCTGTTGATTTGGTCCACCTGCTGTTACAGTCAAGAAACATTGAACCAGTCTAATAATGGTACCGCTGAGGCTGAATCAAATGCGGAACCAACTCCGACTTCCGGTACGATTGGGAATCTCGGATAATATCTTTTACGCTTTCAACATTTCAAATCGTTGAGAAAAAATATCATTCAATCCATACCATTATACTAGGAGAAATATAGATAGAAACTAAATTTGCAACAATGTCCCTTTTCCGCGATGAGGGCATGAACTCAGAAAATTTAAAAACGGCACCTGCGCAGTCGACATTTTGCACTCTACCCAGATGGCCTTTTTTCGCCTGATAGGTAACACATATTTTAGACTATTCTCTTGTGTCTTTTAAAGCGATTATTCAAATTCTTAAAAGTGGGCGGCAGAGACATAAGGGACCTGTTTTACTATACTTCTAACGCAAAAATCATCGTTAGTCAAAATCACAAATCGTACCTGGCGTTTTCATTCATTGTTAGATTCTGCCTTGAAATGTCTCATTTGAATTGGCTAAAGAAAACGATTCCAATGAGATGATGCATGGCAGAATTAGTCCACATATTTATTTACAACTTAAGTTCTTAGCGACTTTAATTTTTGACTTACGCAAAAAACGGTCGTCAGATGTTTAGAAAAACAGGTTCTTTGTGCCATACAATACACTAAGTGCGTATTACATATACATCTTTCTTTGACATAATATACGTAATTTTCTGTTTGTGTGTATTCACGGACGAATCAGACGCTTTAAAATCCACCCCATTGAAAAAGCTCAATAGTTTTATCGATATGAAATCAATGTCCAACGTTTTAAACCATTTCGGAACGATTTTGTTTAAATTTGGAGAGTTTTTGAGTGAATGGAGTGAGTGTTTTGAATGCATTGAAGTGAACGCTGATCGGGCGATTTAGAATGCATTTTGATCGAGTTGATTGTCGATTTCACGATGCTATTTCTGCGTTATTATTCAACTGGTAGGGCGAGGCTCAATCGTGACGTAGTTAGGCAAGTTTATTATCCCCCGCCGTTCGGCGAAGGGGATATAGTAATGGCCTCTGTCCGTCATTCCGTCATTCCGTCATCCCGTCACTAACCTTGGCCGGAGCATATCTAATAAAGTATAAAAGCTAACAACTTGAAACCTTATAGGTGGATAGATCTCATGGATGAGAAGTGCATTATATTATCTTGGATTATACTTACAGTTAACTACACCGTGAAATTTACATTTACTCAATCAAAACCGTTCCAAATCGCTCACTCAGCGCTCCATTGATTCATTCCAAACACTCAATCAAACCATTCAAAAACGCTCCAAACTCACTGAAAAACATATAACAACAACTTCGTTCAAAATAATAATAGATAAGAAAAAAAATTGGGATTTCAGTTATTTTATTGAAATTGTAAGCGTCTGATAGATTCTTGAAGAAATAGAGAGCTATCTAATGAACTTGTATGCATATTTTATTAAAGGGTGGTAATCAATATTGCTAATTTTGTTCATCTTGAACAAAATTTGCAATACTGGATTACCTCCCATTAAATTCACTCAAAAGTCGCTCCGCACACCCATTCAATTTCATTCCTAAATCATTCTTATATCACTCACCTTGTCAATTTCACGATGTTTTTAACTGTACTGCATATATACATGTTGTAATGTTTATTTCTATCTCTTTCAGAACCAGAAGGAACGACTGAGGGCCCGTCCGATGACGCCAGTTATCTTTTCTTGTCATTAGCTACACTTCTTCAAATCATGGCCTTATATTATATCATGTGAACTCTATATAACTCTTGTTATTTCCTCCAATTCAGTTACATTATCATGTTAAGAAGACCATGTGATAAATTTATACATGCTAGATCATAGAGATATACAAGCACAATTAGAGGAGACAGACCATCAATAAAATTCCTTAGATAACAGAATGACTCGAAAGACTGTCAAAAGCAAATCGATTGATCGATCACTGTGATTGTTTGTTTGTTTGTTTGTTTGATTGATTGATTGATTGATTGATTGGTTGATTGATTGATTGATTGATTGATTGATTGAATGAATGAATGAATGAATGAATGAATGAATGAATGAATGAATGAATGAATGAATGTATGAATGGATGGATGAATGAATGAATGAATGAATGAATGAATGCTTGATTTATTGATTGCGAAACACTTTGCTGAGTGTATTTTAAAAACAGAAAGGATCAATCATAGGTCAATTTGAGATGTTATTCAAATTCAATTTAAATGCTGTAAGATAGAGCCACCATTCAAGATTCGGTTAACAACAAAAAAACAAATGAATCAATTTCGAGTTGTCCATTTATGTGATTCGCTGACTAAGATCAACACTTTTTGCATTTCGCGTAATTTAACGAGTAACGGATTGCAAAGACATTTTTTTTCAAAATGAACTTTTTATGGATTTTCGTCATTCAAATAAAGGCATGTGCATTTCACTCGTCGGGGACCCAGTCGTTGTAAGTAAGTTGTACAAAATGTACATACCTAGTACAGGCAATTGTTTCATAATCTATTCTTGTCATTTAGGTTTTTTGAACTGCAAGTATCGTATATAATAACGTTTGTGGCAAATTGGATTATGCAACGATTCCCTGCGATACCTAGGTCATCTGCAATTAAGGGGAATTTTTCATGATCAGACTTACGTCATATGTTATATTGTGTAGGGAATAACCAACATGTATTTGACGGGAAAAAATGCAAAATGAGAAATAATAAGCCGTGATCGGAATCAAATTCTATTTGAAAATATTTTAGCAATATACTTCTTTAGGTAATGAATTACTACCAAAACTCATTCCTACATCCATGTAAAGGTGTTATGACGATTTGAAATAAATCCGAAACACCCATGACAATTTTGTCGATATGTTACTCCTACCAATTTCATGAATTTTTCTGGAACAGAAATCATGAGTGTTAGTAGCACTACCGGGGTTCGACACTTAGCCTACCACTTTTTGCCACCAACCTGAAGGGCACATTCGTCTTAAATGTAACGAGTCCTCCATAAGAATTATGCCCTTTTTTATAGCAATTTAGGAGTTCATTGTAAAGGAAAAAGTGAGATGAGAAGGAATCAATGGTCACAATTGTTTTCTTCTCTTTGACCAGTTTTTCCATAGAGTTATGGTTATAGTGTTGGAAAGGCAATTTTAAAAAAAAACAGTAACAACAAAAAAAGCTAGACAGATCGAAAGTGATAAGGATATTTCTTACAGACCTGTTGGATCTGCAGCATGGTTACTTCTTTTAGGTCTCCCTGAAATCCCGAGGTCTAGGTTAGTGTCGTTCCCAATCGAGAGCCCTCGGCAATTTTACGGTTTATACTTCGGGAGTAACAGGGACTCTTATAAGAGCGTATCAATGTTCAAGCGCGTCATGTCGGACGTGGATTTATATGACGTCACAAACAAAATAAAGATGACGTTGCAAAAAAAACTTAACGAAAGATTGAACTGCATTTTATGAGTCGATCACAAAACGCAGTATTTTGCTGCGTTTTGTTTTTAAATTATAACATCCACAAGGAAGATCTAAATAGACCATCGGAAAGCATAAACAGAATTAACTTTTCTTCAAGAGTGCTGTCTTTCTTAAGTATACGAACGAAAGCCAAATTATCTATTAAATGAGAAAGTAAGAAGGTTCGATGCAATCGGCAACCCTTGGCGATTCTACAGAATAGACCTACTTTTACGGAAAAGTCCGAGAGATGTTCCGAATGGGTACAACGAAGAGAACATTTGCGCAAAGGAGAACACTTTAGAACGATAAAGAACAGATGAGTTTACAACAGTGAACGCACAAAAGAATTGAGAATCTAGCTATGAAATTTAAATGTTAAGTGAGCCGATCACAGAATATACATCCTTGATGGAAATACAAAAAGGACAAATGCCTCCAAAACCACTAGGCATACTGTCAAGCCCCTTATTGAAAAATTTGATTATTTGAACTATGTTGAATGATCAAAGTATTTGTTTGTTTAACGCAACTTTAAACATTTTTTCAGTTGTATCTCGGCGACAAGAGCACCTATCAATGAATTCCTGGGACCCGCTTTACTAAACGTCTTACGAAAAAATTAATCTTCAGTCAAAATCTAAAAATCGTACCTGGAGTTTTAATTCATTGTTAGATTCTGTTTTGCAATATCTCATTAAAGTCGTCTTTAGAAGGCGATTCCAATGAGATAATGCGTGGCAGAATTCCATATTTAGTAAGTACTGTAAAGCAACTTTGATTTTTGACTCACGCAAAAAATGATCGTAAGATGTTTAGCTCCTGGTACTTCTCGCGCACACACTGCCATTACATCATTTCCTAGCCTACGGCTTATATCTCACTTATTGTCATTACCCAGCAATTGGCGGCGGGACTGTTATTGTCTCGCTGTCGGAGATCGAACCCACTACGCCTAGTGAATGAATATTTGGAGTCAGATCCGCTTCAATCTGCACTATGACGGCGGCTCCTTATCAAAGCATCGAAGTTTAGATAAATTGTAGTTACAACGTTATGATAAATCACCCACGATATTTATGAACAAAGAAGACCTACATGTGATATTCTGTGTTATGCACGTGTGAATTGTGCATAGGCTAATGGACTGGATAAAGATTAATGTTGTGTACAGCTGATCTTGATCGCGAGACCTCAACTATAATTCGGTCATTATAACAAGAGGGCCATAGTGGCCCTTAATCGCTCACCTGAATGAACTGTCTAAAATTTTCAAAAGAAGAATGAGAAATAGAATGATGAATGACTGACCTAAACAAAGCTGTTGCTTCTATACAACTTGAGAATCCCTTTTTTACAATTTTAAGGTTGACTTACAAGGATTTTTATAATTGATTTCGTGACCTATTTTTTAACCCCAGATGACCCAATTTTGATCTCATCCGAGATTTCATCTAGACAATCATTCTGACCAAATTTCAGGTTGATTGGCCAAAAATTGTGGCCTGTAGAGTGCCTTCAAGGTTTTTCTTAGATTTGACCCTGTGACCTAGTTTTTGACCCCAGTTGACCCAATTTCAAACTCATCCGAGATTTCATTAGGACAATCATTCTGACCAAAATTCAGGTTGATCGGGCAAAAAATGTGGCCTCTAGAGTGCATACAAGGTATTTCTTAGATTTGACCCCGTGACCTAGTTTTTGACCCCGGTTGACCCAATTTCAAACTCATTCAAGATTTCATCAAGACAATCATTCTGACCAAAATTCAGCTTGATCGGGCAATAAACGGAGCCACAAGAGTGCCTACAAGGTTTTTCTAAGATTTGACCCTGTGACCTAGTTTTTGACCCCAGTTGACCCAATTTCGAACTTGTGTGAGATTTCATTAGGACAATCATTCTGACCAAAATTCAGCCTGATCGGGCAAAAAATGTGGCCTCTAGAGTGCATACAAGGTTTTTCTTAGATTTGACCCCGTGACCTAGTTTTTGACCCCAGTTGACCCAATTTCGAACTTGTCCGAGATTTCATCAAGACAATCATTCTGACCAAAATTCAGGTTGATCCGGCAAAAAATGTGGCCTCTAGAGTGCATACAAGGTATTTCTTAGATTTGACCCCGTGACCTAGTTTTTGACCCCAGTTAACCCAATTTCAAAGTCGTCCGAGATTTTATCAAGACAATCATTCTGACCAAAATTCAGGTTGATCCGGAAAAAAATGTTGCCTCTACAGTGCATACAAGGTTTTTCTTAGATTTGACCCCGTGACCTAGTTTTTAACCCCAGTTGACCCAATTTCGAACTCGTCCAAGATTTCAGCAAGACAATCATTCTGACCAAAATTCAGGTTGATCCGGCAAAAAATGTGGCCTCTAGAGTGCATACAAGGTTTTTCTTAGATTTGACCCCGTGACCTAGGTTTTGACCCCAGTTGACCCAATTTCGAACTCGTCCGAGATTTCATCTAGACAATCATTCTGACCAAAATTCAGGTTGATCCGGCCAAAAGTGTGACCTCTAGAGTGCATACAAGGTTTTTCTTAGATTTGACCCCGTGACCTAGTTTTTGACCCCAGTGGACCGAATTTCAAACTCGTCCGAGATTTTATCAAGACAATCATTCTGACCAAAATTCAGGTTGATCCGACACAAAATGTGACCTCTAGAGTGCATACAAGGTTTTTCTTAGATTTGACCCCGTGACCTAGTTTTTGACCCCAGTTGACCCAATTTCAAACTCGTCCGAGATTTCATCAAGACAATCATTCTGACAAAAATTCAGGTTGATCTGACAAAAAATGTGGCCTCTAGAGTGCATACAAGGTTTTTCTTAGATTTGACCCCGTGACCTAGTTTTTGACCCCAGTTGACCCAATTTCGAACTCGTCCGAGATTTCATCAAGACAATCATTCTGACCAAAATTCAGGTTGATCCAGCAAAAAAATGTGGCCTCTAGAGTGCATACAAGGCAAATGTTGACGACGGACATCGCACGACGCACGACGGACGACGGACGACCTAACCACAATAGCTCACCATGAGCACTTCGTGCTCAGGTGAGCTAAAAAATGCCTTTAAAAAGGCAACCTTTCGTGAAATGCGGAAGTATTCGCTTTGAATAAAAGTATCCCTTAATTCCCGTACTGTTCTCGACATGTGCCTGTTGTACATAAAGCTTTGGCATTTAGTATAGACTAAGATCAGCCTGCACAACAAGCCTGCTGATGAACAGATTTTAGGAACAGGCTTGTAATGCATAGTTTTTTCGTTCTTGATTTGTTTTTTATTTGAACCCCATCCATAATTAACTAGTTTGTACCGTGAAAATACGAAGAGCCATGGTATAGTGAAGCAATTTTGACATGCTCTAGTAAATTTATAATCCGTTTATCTGTGCAAGTATAGGATAGACAACGAGTGCCGTGGTATATGGGAAATAGACACGAGCGTCAGCGAGTGTCTATTTCGCATATACCGCGGGACGAGATTTTCTATCTGACTTAGACCACGCTTTTCTAACATTGTTTGCAGTTTTTATCCGAACCTCTGAACAATAAAAAAAGAGTAAAATTTGCTTTGATATTACAGTAAATATGTGTAATTATGCTGAAATAACTAATCAATCAAAATCCGTTGCTAATTGAAGCTCTTTTGCATTTTTGTAATGATAAAATGTCTTTTCGCAAGGGCGCTCATAAAATGCTCGTTATCTTTTTGAAATGACCCGGCACACAAAACCTATCGACGTGCACAGCGCACTACAATCGTATATCTGTAAATACAACGCTCGGAGTTGTATCTGTGATATATATTTAAAATACTGTTCTCTGATTGGCCAATTCGCTTCAAGCGTGGTCTAACTGTTTATTGAATAAGGTGTTCAACAGACAAGGGTAAGTTAATATCGGACTCGGTTTCGACCCGGTTTGACCGGGTTTCCATCAGAACGACATCGGTTTCGACACTAGTGATGTCATTTTAACCTTTCAACCTCGACGCTTCTGATCCTGGGTCAGGCCGGTGTTACTTGGGTTCCAAAATGGCGCCGAAAATAGTGCACAACAATTCGATTCCATAAAACAAATGTTCTCTATTACTTTAAACGACAAATACTTTTTCTTACTTTATATAGTATTTTACACGAGTTTATCACATTTCTTAATGGGATAACGATATTTCATGGCTGATTAATTATTGTAGCGGTAAATGTGAAGTTTGTTTATTACCATCAGTGGGTAACTCCGTTCACATGAATGTCCTTTCTGCGCATGCAAATTACCGTCAATTTTAGTTTATTACATCATCTCACGCGAATCCCGGGCTGCCATTTGAATTTTCCCAAAAGCGCCAGTCGATTGGTGACAAGGGAAGGAACTATAAATTGTTAAAATAAGAGTGCGCTCCCTTAATTGCAGACAGGAAGATAAATGAAGTTTCCCCAAATTATTTTTAAAACGAAAATATACATGTCATGAAATAGAAAAGAGATTAAAACACCCCCTTTGTAATAAGTAAGTAGAAAAGTTATTCTTTGTCTACTACTTGGACGAATTTCAGATAATAATCCTTTCTAGAGGCAGAGAACACCTTTCTTTATTGAAATTGAAAACGAAAGTAGAATTAAAATCTGGTAATCCTCAAATGATTCTTCGAAATCCATGCATTTTATTTTCTTTCTTTTATCTAGAATGAACCAAGAGACATAAAGTGTATCATTTCACCTGAAGTAACAATGTTTCTGGTTGATGAAGAAATAACTAGTGTAGATTGTAGGTTTTTTTTTCGAAAACGAAAGTAGAACTGAATAAGTTATTGGCGTTGCTTTTTTCTTAATACTTCAAAAACACATATTGACATAGAATCTAGCTTTTGACTTATGTTGGTGAAGTGTTACAATGCCTTTAAACCTCACTCCTATGCTATGTCAAATTGTATTCATCCATATGTATCACCTTTGGTTTTGATCCTTCTAACTGCAGTAAATTTCTGGATATTTGGTATTTTGACCATCTATCTGTGTCATGAAAACTGTAACCTCCAATAAAGTCCCATCCCTGTCTACAGAAATATTATGATTCTAGCAACAGCTTCAGAAAATAAAAGAGCAGTAACTCATTTTTAATTGGTCAGATTAGTTTGCAATGTACACTCTTGAAAACCCTTGAAACTTTAACTTGTTCTGAACAATAAGAAAATATAGAAATACTGTAATTTTGATAATTAAATTTCTTAAACTCCTCTTGTCCTGCTGATATGGACAAATAAGGCAAAAATCATATAGGACAAATGAACTACGAGAATTTTCAAGCTCTGTCAGTACACAAATTCTGACCAGAACATTTAATGTAAACACTTCTCAGACACTGACTTAAGTCCTTTTTCATTTTGGCAATCACATAGAATATATGAAGTGAATGTTTGAAGCACAGACAAAGTCTCTTTATTCTAGGCTTACAAAGTTTTTTTTCATTACCAGTTGAAGCTAGCTGATAATTCTACTGTAAATATGGCAGAGGTGGACAGAACTCCAGAGAGACGTAGAACAAGAAATGATTGTGTTAATATTGGTGGAACTGATTTGCTTAAAACTGTATTATCTATCATGGAGCAGGTATGATATTGACCATTGAAGTATAAAATGTTTGTAATGCTCATAATAGTCCAACAAATAAATGTGAATATCAGACCTTTTTAAATATTTGTGCAAATATCAAAGCCCCTTTACCTTCTTAAAAAACATATTATCTTGTTCCCCTTATTTTATAAAAAAGTTATCCTATCAAAAAAATGATTTAATTAACATAAAAAAGATTTCTTTCAAATTTTAGCATAAAATGTTATGCTCTTAAAACTATTGTTTGGCATCTCTATTTGCTTGAATACAAGAATGAATTCATTTTCTTTTACAAATGGTGAAAATTTCCCTACATCAGACTTTCTATTTTCTGGAAAAAGTCTGGGTGTAAAAGACACAGTACTAAAATATTCATACAAGAAGCCAATGAGGGCCTTAGAGGCTCAAATGACTAACAAGTAAGTTATTCCTGAGTTAAAATCCATGAGCTCCCCCTTTTCTTTTGATATATCCTACAGAGCAGCTTAATTTTGTAAATGAAACCTTCCTTATGACCCTACATTCATCCTGTGAAAGATTCAAGTAATTCCAATAATATTTGGTGACTTTATCACATAAAGAATAAAGAGTATTTTGAGGGAAATTTATTAAGCCTGTTTTCTGATAGATCAGCCCCATTTTCAAGAGGAATCCTACTTATGACCCTATCATCATCCTGTAAAATTTTCAAGTAAATCCACATTAATTCAATAATTTTGTGGACTTTTAAAGAACTGTTAAAGGACAGACAGATGGATGGACAAGAACCATACATCACAACAACCTTTAGCGCTATAAAGCTTATAAGATTATATTTGAAGTAAAATATAACCCTCTCCTGTCCAATCCCTGGTCTTTACGTCCCTAAGATTTTGTAATTGAGAAAAGATTGTAGTAAAAGAAGATATTTTTTGTGACAAACAATTTTTTTTTCTACAAATTTTCTACCCTACAGAATGATTATTTTTCAAATTTAATCCACTTTAAATTTTTGTCTGCAAAACCTTTGAATTTGGACAGGTCCAAAATTTTGTAAAACAGGAAAGGGTTAAGGTAAAAAGTAACTTAGTACAGTAATGCATGCCTGTCTAAACCAACTAAAGTTTTGTTAAGACAGGGGGTTGGACTGATAAAGCTTTGTCATTTATCCTAGGTCCTCCATTTAAATAAAAAACATTAAACAAAAAAAATGCATGTATATTTACTAAAGTCAAGACCATACATGACAAGGCAAATGCTATCCGTCGGCAAAACTTGACCAAAATACATTCAATTGACTATGCCTTCAAATCTATTAGCGATATAGAAGATAATAGTTTATAGATCGATTTATATTTCATTGCGTGAACAACAAAAGCTATATTTTCACAAGTGGCAGACCCACAAGTGAAAATACAGCTTTTGTTGTTCACAAAATGAGATATTGATTGATCCTACTTGAAAAACAAACGATTATTCTATTTCTTTATTGCAAAAATGAGACAAATTGTAAAATTTCTAGGACATATTTTTGTAAAGAGCGCCATTTTGTGCGTGATTGCTATGCAACATTCATTGTGAAGTCACTTATTTCGCCCCGCATAGATGATGTCAGATAGGATGAAATGCACAAAAGCAGGGTATAAGATTTTGATAATTTCACTGCTTTTGTGATGAGATTATCAAGTGATAATCTACCGTTATTTCATGATAAACCACTGAAAAGCATTAAAGAAACAATTTTCGTATTTGACATAATGATAGATCTCATCATTATGCACCTATGGTGTAAAAAGTCAAAAGTTGTGTGACGAGGTCAAGGTTATATGTCAAAGTCATATTTTGAAAAATGTGCAACACATAAACTTATCATGTGAAATCTTATACACTTCAGTGAATAATTTTTCATAGGAGAATCTTTTGTGAAAGAATTAAATCCATAAAATGGTGGAAAGAATTAAATCCATTAAATGGTGGTTGCATTTTCAACAACTTTCAATTTAAGAAAATTTCAAGTCTACAAGAATTGAAGATGTCCTAGAACTGTCTGAAAGCAACCAAAATAGAATAGAACACTTAAAAAAGATTCTTACATGTAGAGATGGCTTTTTGTGAGATTTTTTTGCCTTTCTATCTAATTTGAATTTGAAATTTACCTCTGCTCTTCATCCAATACATTTCTTATTACCATTTTCTTTTTTAGATTCAAATAATACAGTCCAAACTAGATGAACATGCAGAAAGATTAGACAAAGGTCTCCAAGCTATGAATAACAAAGTAGATTTCCTAACTGAACAGTTGAACCAATTAATTGCAGAAAGAAGCAAAACTCAAGGAATTTTTATCCGTGGAGAAGTTGATCCTGAACAAAGATATAATCATTTGGATCCCAGGTTGGAAAATACCGTTGGTGACTTTTTAGATTTACCAAAAGAATATAGAAGTAGACAGTCTTCAGATGATTCAGGATTTGTTTTTGCTTCAAGTAGGACTAAAGAAAGAACTAAAAGTCATACAGTCTCTAACAATGCCGTACAAATGTTAGAAGAAAACCACTCTGAAAATTCAAATACATGTGATAGTGGTAAAGAAGGAGATACAACAAACAAAATAGAAAGTGTTAATGGTAATGAAGAAGATAATGACCAGATGATATTGGACAATAGTAAATTAAATGGACATTATTCTTTGAAATCATCTTTCTTACATGAGACATCTCAGAATAGATATGCAGCCAGTGAATCTATGTCTAATACTGGGAATACCACTGATAAAAGTCCAAAAGTTTCACTTAGAGATTTAGGTACTGAAAGTGACAATAATGACAGTGATAGTACAGAATCAGAGTTTAGTGTAAATTCCAGCAATCTGACTTTGGAAACAAATAATCACAAACCAAATAAAGCCAGAGTGAAGATTGAACCAGTTGTTGATGAATCTGATAGTGAACTTGATGATGAAGATCATGAACATGAAATTCACGAACAGAAAGATTCTGATAGAAACACACAAGAAATAGAAAGTGATGTTGAGTTAAAGAAACAACTTCAACAACAAATACAAAATAAACATCCAAGTCATCAAGAAGGAGATGAAGAACAGCCAAAGATAGCAGAATATCAGAGAACAGAGCAGTATGATCAGCCTCGTCAACATGATGACCATAATCACAGTTCAAAAAGACAAGAGGATGACAGATTTACAGAAGATTATCAAGATATAGAACAGGATAGTATTGATTTAAACAAAAGTCCTGTCCACGGAAGTGATCCAAGACCAATATCAAGAAAGAGACCAAATTCTTCCAATTATGGTTCTTACAATATCAATGACAATAGATCCAAAAGTCCTGAACCATTTTGTAGCAAAAGAAAGATTGCAACATATTCATGTTTCAAGAAAATTAAAACACACAATTCAGAAGACAATAGGCTTAAGTATCTAGAAAAAGTATTTGACTTTCATACCAACACTGGAGATAGTACTGTAAGGGGTAAGTAAGAACTGTACCTGATTATCAAAACAGGCCCATTACCAAAATCTAGAGTTTAAGATTAGTCTAACTAAATGGAAAGTAGAATGGAGATATATTTACCAGTAAATTTTTAGATAGAATGTCAAATGAGGTATGGAACATTTGTAGAAATCAGAGAAATTGTTACCAGTAGTTTTGTGCAATTTCTCCTTTCCTAATTTGTACAATAAATCTCTCTCAAAATATGTGATTGTGTTGTTAGATATATTAATGGTAATATGTTCTATAAAATCTAATTGTTGGGCAATCAGTTTCAAATCATAATCTAATATTGCTGTTTAGCTCCACTGGCCGAAGGCCACTGGGGCTATTGTCATGGCATTGTGTCCGTTGTGTGTATGTCCGTGCAGGCATCCGGTCCTAAACTTTTTCTTTAAAAATCTTCTTCCCAAAAGCTACTGGACGAATTTCATTTCTCAAAATGTTATATAGTGTTTATTTTGAAAATTATTTTCAACATCAGTAGAACCCAAAATAACTAAAAATCTAGACAAAACTTTGGTTTGCTATTACAAGAATTTCAAGCCTGTGAAGCGACTCAAGCCATTCATGGCTTTCTAAAAGAGCACAATCAACTAATGATCGATACTACAATAATTGTTTTTTTAGAAATCCCTATTATTCTCCATGAATATACACTTTGGCCTAACATGGTTACTGGTATGTTTTAAACTTCCTACCTTCTTTTTTGAAATAGATAATGAAAGACAATGGTATGTATCCTTTAGCATATCTGGAATGGACTTACCCTCAACAATTTGTGGTCAGTGACGTCCGATGGTTAAGTGTGGGTCCATTCTGGGGTTGTTTGATATAAGCAAAGCCATTGAAATAGTGGACATTTTTAACAGACAGTTGTTTATCATTGAAACTTAAGATGTTGGAACCGATTAGAATTGGCTAAAGGAGACGATTCTATTGGGTTCCAACATCATTGGATTCTGTAAAAGATATGGGGCTTCTAATAAAAGGGCATGTCTTCATTATCATGAAATATTGTATTAAGCAACCATTTCCACATATGTAACCATTCTTTGTTGGTCCCATAAGTGGTCGCTTAACACAAGTTGTACTGTATGTCATAAATTCTATAAATAGATTCTTGTTCTTCTGTAGATAATGTGGACCCAGAGCCAAGAACAATGACAGAATCTGATAGCCTACAGCAAGTCAGTAGTATGGATTGGTCTAGGAATATACAAAACAACCAACAGATACCTGTATCAGGGTTAAAGAATGAACATGGACAATGGGACAACAGGTGAATTGTTGAATGATGTCATACAAGCTCAATTTCCCATTTAACCCTTACACTGCTATTTCAAAGTTTGTTCCAAACAAAATGCCAATTTGGGAACATTTCAACTTGCCTTTCTCAAGTTTTCTGGCACTAATTAAGTAGAAAGCAGACAGTGTGGGCTAAGTTCAGACTGCACATCTGTGCAGGCTGATCTTTGTCTATACTGTCTGTCAAAGCTTTGTATACAACAGAAATATATCATGAAAAGCATGATTAGGGTTAAGTGAACCCTTATTCTAATGTTTTGTGCACATCTTTGTTTAACAGTGGTTTGAATTGGTTCTGCGCCAAGAAAACCTAAATATATAAGAGCAAATGTGTAATCATTATTACAATTAAAGAATGATTGGAAAAAAAAGGTTACTGAGAAATTCTTTGAATATGTTCACAGGTTCATTATTTTCCTATCATTTAAATCATTGGTTCAATAGGTTTATGAATTTAACAGTCTTGATTCCATAAAATCTTTGTATCAGAAGTCATTGGTTCATAATATAGATGATAATCATCAATTGCAGTGTAAGACAAATTTATCTTATATTTATTCAATTAGTGAACAAGAATAGCTATATTTTTCATTGTTCATGAAATGAAAGATTTATCAATCTTAAATGCCCAAAGAACATTTAGTTGATTTCTTTAATGCAAAAGTGAGACAAAATGCGGAAATGTTAGGATAAAATTTTCTTAAGCACATCATTTTTTTTGTGATTATTCTGTGTTATTAATGAACTGGCAGGGTGGGGCTTAGCCATGACGTAATTTGGTGAGTTAACTTTTAAATATTTTGGATTCATTAAAATGTTAGTCAGCAATAATCATGAACGCGTGCAAATATCTGTATCCTAAAACCAAAAGAACTCATGTGCTTAGAGAAAGTGAACACATTTCATTGTTGGGTTACCAAAGCCTAGTAACTTCAGCTTGGACAAGCTGAAGTTAATTATGTCCACTATCTTTAGAAGTAAATAATAAAGGCTGATTAACCTTAACCTTAAGTGCATTGACCTGTTACTTAGGCTCCGCCCTGCCAGGGGAAATATCGTGGATTATACTAGGTAAAATCATGGCATAATTTGTTTATTTGCGTACATTTAGATAACAAGAAAAAGGGTGAAATGATTGCAGGTTGGGTATTATTTTTTGGTAATTTCACTGGTAAAGCTGTGAGATTATCAAGTTATAATTGATATGTCTCGATAATTCTCCAAAGAGCATTAAAAAAAATTGTATTATTGTTCAAAAGATGAATAACTTGCATCTTCAATATTTTTAGGTTTGTGGAAGAAGCACACACTGATGCTGTTCCAAGATATCTCCAAAAATGCCAATTTGAGAATATTTCAATCATCCAACCAAATCCTCCTATCTTAGACATGCCTGAAAAAGTATCCAATCAAAACTCAGCAGGTGACCACACCCTCAATGACATCAATGAAAGTAAGTAAACCCATTCCCTCATAGCTTTTGTTGCCCCTCTGAATAAAATAAACTTGTGAAAACTTTCGGGTAAATGAAGAAATTGCTTGTAACAAGCAATTTCTTCATTTTCCACAACGTTTTCCATGCAGAAAGACAGAAAAAATAAATTTATCTTTCTGATTTTATTGTCAGCAGCTTCTTTGTTGATATTGTTGATATATCAACGAAATGTCAAGCGTTACTAAGAGTTAAAGCTTATATCCTACTTATTCAGAAGTTTAATATAAAGTAAAGGGTATCTTGGCCTTGACCTATGAGTCTGCTACAGACTTTAAAGTCATATTAGTCAGTAAGATATGTGGATGTTGACACAAAGCAAAGAAGTTGCCTTTCCACAAAGTTGTTTGTAACTAAAGGGTGGGAAATAGTATGGCCGAGTCAATATTTTAATTATGTCTTATTTAATAATTTGATTGGTCAATCAGAGGTTTTCAGAGAAAAACCTGAGGTATTCCTATAGCCTCTGTATCATTGCTGATGTTGCAGCTGTCATGTAAATACTTTGACATTTTGCAGGTAATATTTTATCCAATTATTGAGTATCTGCATACGGTTACCTGTCTCCATTGCCTCATAGAAAATTTCGCGATGATTTAGCTGGCTTTGCGCCATATCAATTTTTATCTTGTTTTCATCCTTCAATCTAAAATCACAATCGAAACACCGTTAACAACAGAAAGGGTAAAATCACCATAGCATCCCTAAATGGTTGACCCCTCGAAATTTCGGGAGCCAAGCAGTCCCCATGTTATAATGGATTCAGCGGTCTAAAAGATTTAGTTATAATGGAGTTGCAGTGTACTGTATGTCGAAATTCTGCATACCTCATCTGCACAAACTCTCATCTGCACAAACTCCAAGAAGAATTAACAAATATGGAGTTTCTGTGTTACTTTTTTGAAAAGGGATAAGTGAACACATACACACATTCGCACAATATGAAGGTGTTAAGTATAATAAATTCAAGTCTCTATTACAATCCTGCATATATATGCACATAAACATAAATGGAGTTTTAATGTTTTATTTCTCAAGTTTTTGTATCTATAACAGAAAAAAACACGCCTCTATTACAATTACACTTAAAATCGTAAAATGACAAGTTTTTGAATTGTGATTTATAGTGATAAATATACAAATATTGATACAAACATACACAATTATTCCAAATAAAAAGATTTTGGGACTGTTCATAAGTATTTTGAATTTGGATGAAATATGAGCTCTATTTTGTGATATCTTGGTCCATTACTAAAAGCATTTTGCTCAAAACCTGGCACACATCTTCACATCAAATGAGCAACCCATACTATCAAGGGAGATAAATCTAGATGCATTTTTTGCAAATTATGACCCTTTTGCAACTATAATTTGTCTGGTGATCTATTAATTAGGATGAAATTAGCATGCCTTACAAAAATGTGCATACAAAAGGAGAGATATAAAGATGGTAAAGATATAGTACTGTTCTGAAATTAATGGCTCAATTTGTTTACAGAAATAATGAATTTACCTTATATCTTCTATAAAACAGGGAAAAGGATGCAGCAACAAGCCAGCAGCACTGTTTCTGACAAGGAAATTCATCTCTTGGTCCAAAATGAGCAACAGGAAGGTAAAATGCTGTAATTATTTTGGCTGTTTGCGGAGTAAAAGCCAGGTATTGCTTGAGCCTTAGTGTTGTCGTTGTGCCAAAATTTTGTCATTTTATGATATCTCTAGTTCTACTGTAGGCATTTACTTGAAACTTGGCACACATGTTCACCATCAAGGTCAATCATACTATTAAGGGGGATAACTCTAGATGCATTTTGTGCAAATTATGCATCTTTTTTTACTTTTTTCACCATCAGCCAAGCATAGGCACCCGAAGGCGATGCTTTTGTTTTTTACTTTAAAGGATTGCACAAAATGTTGCATCAATGCAGCATGAGTAGATGTACCTTTTAAACGAAATTTCTTCAGCACTAAGGTCAAGGTTACATTTCGAGGTTAAATGTCAAAATTATGCTTTCAGGAGCACAAGTTCTAAACATTAATGAATGGATCTCTAAATAATTAGGTCAACATAATTCGTTTCATAAGTAGATGTGCTAATTTAAATAAATTTTCTAATGTATTATAATGAAGCAAACTTGTAAATATTTCTCACTTATTACATAGATTTCTTTTGGGCCTATTTTGTTTGTAAATGAACAAATTTGCCTGTAGTCAAAATCGTTTTCATTAAGGAATGAAACCAATTTTTCAGTCAATTGCAATTAATGAATCTTGATGGACCCAACTGAAAATAATTATTTAAAAATTGTTCTTACCAAATATTGCCACCAATATGATTGTTTAAGTTAACTATAAATTTGACCCATCACATAAAAAGGGACCATCTTGGAACTCTGTAAAAATCATTTGAAAAAGAGATTGGTTCTAGTACAGGACAACCAGAGGTCACATTTGAAACTCTTTCAAGAGAAGATCAACTGATCCTTCTGGATTCAGAAAATTATCAAAGTGCTAAAAATTTGAAAAAAAGTAAGTCAGCATAGTATGACAAAGGTTGATACTTAATGCACTACCCAGATGGACCCTTTTTCGCGTGATGGGTCACAAATGTTTAAACTTTTAATGTTATATTTCAGCTAAAGCCTGCAAGGATCCCAAGTCTATGCATGGTATTGATACTGTGATATGTTTGGATGTATCAGCCAGTATGGCAGGGGAGCCTTTAGAAATTGCAAAACAGTTTACCATGAACTTTCTGGAAGGTAATTGTTAACTCAGAGACATTGAAAAGAGGGGATAAAGCCAGTCTAAAATCTTTATTTCTCATTGAAACTCTATGTTGTGGGTACTCATTTGAATTGTCTTGATAAGACGATTCCAATGAGTACCCACTACATAGATTTTATGCAAGAATAGGTGAAACAACCATTTTTAGCTCAGCTGTTTTCGGAGAAAACCTGAGGTATTGCTATAGCCTTGGTGTCATCGTCGTTGTTGTCGTCGTCGTGCGAAAACTTTGACATTTTGTGACAACTTTTGAATTTGAATTGATAGGGCTTTCATATTCCACATGAAAATTGCCTGGGACAAGGCCTTTCTGTTGGTACCAAGTTCAAGGTCATCAGTCAAGGTCATTTTTCAAGGTCAAACTTGTGAAAAAAATGCAAAAACTTTGACATATTTGTGCTTACTCTGGTTCTACTAAAGGCATTCACTTAAAACTTGGCACACATATTCACCATCATATTTCAAGAGGGATAACTTTAAAAACAATTTCTTCCAATTATGGCTCTTTTTTCTACTTAGTTTTTTTACCATCCAGCACTTACAGCCGAGCGTAGGCATCCATAGGCAGTGCTCTTGTTAGGGAAATAGACTAGTAGGGGCCCAGTCTCCCATGGCCCCTAAATTTTATGCTGCCCCCCCCCCCCCCCCCCTAGATTTTTTGGTAAAAATCGCTATGCCTCTAATGTTAAATATTGAATTTTTGAAGCCTGGGCCCCAAAATTAAAATTGTTAGTCATATTCTCTGCCACATTTGAAATCCAAAATACCGATGACCCCATCTTTCTGTAGCTCTGATAACTTATTTTTCTTTTGTCATGTCTGAGTAAATTATTAAAGACTGATAATTGTAATGGCAAAGCCACTAGTGAAATTTTTGATAAGACATAATGACAGATTTATTGATTTTAAATGTTTATCGAATGGTCATTCTTTTTTCTTGAATTCAAAAAGACAAAAGGCTATTGTCAAATATATTTGTCATTTTGCACAGAAAAAAAATATCAGACCCAACCACACATATGAAAACAAACTTGGAATTCTGTAAAATGAATAATTAGAAAATTGTTCCACCATAGGTCAAGGATAGACTGCATTTCTATAATTCTTTAGGAAGGTCAAATTATCATTCTTCATACTGAATGTGTGAAGTTTCATTCTGAGTTAGCCTGCGCAGTTCAAAAGTCTGAATGGGGTTGACACTTAAGGTGGCAATTGACAGCTGCCTGCCGACTCTATAAACTAGAAGCGGGGTTTCGTTTATTTTACGGCTCTTTTTGCGCGTTGATAAAAAAGACCGGTTTTGATAAGATTCTGCTTATGGAAATAACGTAGATTTCTGATGGTAATATTTCATAACTTAGCTTCTTTTCAACATTTGATACCAATTGAATGACCGGATCATTAAATTAAACAATAAAAATGCGTTATAAGCGTCATTCAATAAGGAGGGGGCACTGTAAAATAACGAAAAACTTTCTTATTTGCGTGGAAAGGTATGCTGATTTTTTTAAAAGATAAAGGAAAAATATGGGTTTTAAACATATCGGAAAATAAGAAAAATTCATTGGGTAATTTCTTCAAAAAATAGGATTTTATGGCATATTTTCCCCTGAAAATTACAAAAAATAGTGCATTTTTAACTTTTGAAGACACATTGTGCAGATGCAATTGATCAAGGAGAAATTTTCTTGGCAACAGCCATTGTGTACATGTATAAGGTCTATCAAAATGTACGTGTTTTATAGCTATAAGCTGGTGCTGATTTTATACTAGACCAAAAACGAATATAAACGTTTTACTGAAAAATGGCCAATACCACTCAAGGGCAGATAACTCTAGCGTGAAAACGAGCATGGAAAGGTACCTTCAAATTTTGATATAATGACTATACAATGTTAACCTACAACATATGTGACCAAGAAAAAAATTCATTGGACAGAAAAAAATGACACCATGTGTCCATTGCTACCTTAACACAAGATGGCCCCTTTTAGCATGACTGTTCACATAATAACATATATTTCAGGCCTTGACGAATCAGCAGCAGAACACAGTCTAGAAGAAAATGTTGCCTTGGTTACATTTGGGAGTCAGAATAGAGTTCTACAACATCTTACCAATAACTATGACTTGATAAGGAATTCTTTTGGTAAGTGTTCTATACTATTTTTTGATAGAATATCATAAAAGGAATATCGAGAGGTCAGTGAAATACTACTGTTAGTGCCTATAAATATATAGGTACTTACAATAGTCTTGCACTGACCCCTCGATATGTTTGAATGGTATGAAAAAAGATAAGTTGTGGATCGCATATCATTTAAAAGATAAAGTAGAAGTCAATGATGATATAGAACAAAATAGAAAAGATTAACCCTTGTCGTGCTGAATAAATTTTGGCTAAAAATTTTCATCAAAATCAAAGGGCAAAAAGCACTGAAAGTACCAACTGTAGGTCCATTTTTATTTGTGAAAAACTAAACCTATTGAAAATTCTGGTTTGAAAATGGGAAATAGTTGGTGTAGACTAACATCAGACTGCACATATGTGCAGGCTGATGTTTGTCTATAGCTCTTGCCAAAGCAGGAATATTCTGGGTTCAGCATGACAAGGGTTAAGAAAGATAATGTGACAATGTCAAGGTCAAGTATTAAATCAAAGTATTTTTCAAACTTAACCAAAAAAAAACAACAAACATTGCCATTGACTGAATTATGTTCAAGATGTATAGATCCACTTGTTAAGTGAGTGATCAAAGGTCAATTTTGTCTATACCTGTATAGACAAAATTGACCCTTGATCACTCACTCTAAATTGAAAAAATTATAGTTATGCCTGTATTTGGTTTGGTTATAGATCTCACCAAAATGGTTGTGAAGGTCAATGTCATATGAAAATATCAAATTCAAATTTCTGTGAAATTTTACCGAAAATACTCCTATAAAAGGTCTCAAGGATAGGCATCAAGTGAAACCAAGGTAAAATGATAATAAAAATGCAGTTTTAGGAGCATTTGTGTTTCACAAACACATCTTGTTTTGTTAAGCGTGTTTCCTCCTGAAATTTTGTCTTTACATGGAATAGAAATACATTGTTTATTTGTAGTTGACTTATTTTACACAAAAAGAGGGGGCAGGTAATACTATGGTAAGTGGTATATTATGGTATATTTATAGGCACTTACAATGGAATTGCACTGACCCCTCAAAATACAATATTTGAATGGTCCTTATATAAAAATATGTCAATGGTTACCTTAAAAACTTGATGCAATATATTTTTCAGATACATTAGAAGCTGATGGCCCCTCTCCTCTGTGGCTAGGTATAGCCCTGTGTCTAACAGAACTGTCTGTGAGAGGTAAGACCTGAAAAACTTTACCACTTAAGGTAGTGGAACCGTAATAATTTTAATAGTGTAAACCAAGGTTTCCAAATGATTTTCATTTGGAAACCACGGTATTCATTCTGAAAGAACATGTTTTCTGAAATGTAAAGGGGGTTGAACATGCAAAAATTTTGTGTGTGTGTGTGTGTTGGGGGCTCATTCTCCTAGTATTACCGGTACATATTTTAACCACATATTTTTCTGGTGAATTTTAATTTTGTTTAACCAAATTTCTTTTTACTTTTTGGACATATCAATGAGTCTTTCTCAAGATTTATAGCTCGGCTGTTTTCGAAGAAAACCCAAGGTATGATAACCTTGGGTTGTTTGTGTTGATGATGACCTTGGGGTTACAAATTTTAACCTTGGTCATATCTGTTGTAATTGAGGATATCTTCATGAAACTTGACATGCGTGGTCAGCATCACAAGATCTATCTAGAGTATCAAAGGGGAAGTTTTTATACGCCGCCGGAGGCGGACGTATATTGGCGTCATCTTCTCCGTCTGTCCGTCCGTCCATCCGTCCGTCCGTCCGTCCGTACGTACGTCCACTTTTCTTGTCAACGCAACTCCTCCTAAACTTCTGGCTGGATCTTCTTGAAACTTGGTCAATGTTATCACCTCAATTGGTAGATGTGCATGAAGGAAGGATTTTACGGTTCGTTGATTTTTGCCTGAGTTATGCCCCTTGATAACTTAGTCTCTGGGTCCTATTTTCTTGTCATCGCAACTCCTCCTAAGTTTCTGGCTGGATCTTCTTGAAACTTGGTCAATATTATCACCTCAATTGGTAGATGTGCATAAAGGAAGGATTTTATGGTTCGTTGATTTTTGCCTGAGTTATGCCCCTTGATAACTTAGTCTCTGGGTCCAATTTTCTTGTCAACGCAACTCCTCCTCTGGCTGGATCTTCTTGAAACTTGGTCAATATTATCACCTCAATTGGTAGATGTGCATGAAGGAAGGATTTTATGGTTTGTTGATTTTTACCTGAGTTATGCCCCTTGATAACTTAGTCTCTGGATCAAATTTTCTTGTCAACGCAACTCCTCCTAAGTTTCTGGCTGGATCTTCTTAAAACTTGGTCAATATTATCACCTCAATTGGTAGATGTGCATGAAGGAAGGATTTTATGGTTCGTTGATTTTTGCCTGAGTTATGCCCCTTGATAACTTAGTCTCTGGGTCCAATTTTCTTGTCAACAAAACTCCTCCTAAGTTTCTGCCTGGATCTTCTTGAAACTTGGTCAATGTTATCACCTCTATTGGTAGATGTGCATGAAGGAAGGATTTTATGGTTCGTTGATTTTTGCCTAAGTTATGTCCCTTAAAAAACTTAGTCTCTGGGGCTTATTGCCTCAGTTATTACCCCTTAAAACTTAGTATCTAGGGCTTATTGAAATTGCTGCCTTTTGAACACAACTCCTCCTTACTTTTTGTCTTTATTTAAATGAAAATTGGTCAATGTCATCACCATAATTTGTAGATGTACATGGATCAAGGATTTTATGGCTCATTTATTTCCCTGAATTATGCCCCCTTAAAACTTAGTGCCTGGGGCTTATTGAAATTGCAGCCTTGTGAAGGCAACTCCTCCTAACTTTTTGTCTTGATTTAAATGAAACTTGGTCATTTTCAATTTGGTTCTGTCAAAATAAGTAGTGTCTACAATTTTTTCTGTGAAACAGCAGCAAAGTGGCGGCGTATTTTGTGACGATGGGTCTCTTGTTGAAAGAGTTATGTCCCTTTTTCAACTTATATTGTTTGCAACATCCAGCACCTTCAGCCGAGCGTTGCATCCATAGGAAGTACTCTTGTTTTACACAAAAATTAATTAGAAGACAGACAGTGTAACCTACTGTGCAGGCTGATCTTAGTCTAAAATGTCTGCAAAAGTTTTATTCACAAACATTTGAAAAAGTCTTAAACAACAAGAGAAGTATTTATTGAAAATCTGTATAAAAGTAAAAAAGTAAAAAAGTGAGCTTAAGAGGGTGGTGGTGGTCATTTTTACCCCCCCCCCCCCCCCAAAAAAAAAAATAATAATAATAATAAAAAGATCTCTGGATCCACAACTGCAAATAACATCTGTCATGAGATTTTGTTTCAGATAAATAGGATCTGGTGTGAAATTTTATTTGAGACATGTTGATCTTAACTGAGTCTGGTTTTAAAAAGTTTTCTTTATTAAGACTTGGTGACCTTGATAACTTTTTTGTGTTAGCCAAGGTAAAGATAAGCTTGTTTCAAAGACATTTGAGTAACAGATTCCGTTACTCACAAATATGAGCCTGTGCATGAGATTTCCAAACGTTTCATATATGCCCAAAGCAAAAACTCTGACCAGCCTGTGCATCTGCACAGTCTGGGACCAGTCTGGGACTAGAGTCTTCACTTTGTGTAATCAGACAGAAATGGTCTTAAAGCATCTGTAGACCATCAGTTAATTTTATATTTACAGTGTGCGGCTGTAAACACTACTCAATGTTTGCACCTCATGAACGTTTCAAATTGTTGGAAATGTCACACAGAGGCTCAAATATTCTTTTTTTGGTTTTATGGAAGTGGACCAATAATAGTTTTGTAACATTTCAGAACCGGTGATTTTTCACAATGTTAACCAATCCTTCCAAATGAAATTATTTGGAAAACCTCTACTTACACTGTATAGGTTCATGACATCCAGAAGTTTGAAGAATGATCAGGGGCCCACTACCTTAAGAGCACTTTTGTCTCTGATTACCAAAGAAATACCTAATTAATATAAGTTTAAATGACATTATGTCAAAGATTATCTTACAAATGAGTGATTTAAGGATTTCTCTATTGAATGTTTGCTATTGAAAAAAAGAGTAGCTTCATCGTAAAAGCTGATCTAAACCTTGTTTAGAATGGAAATGTTTGCCCTGACCTCTTGAGATCTTGGTTTGATACAGGTCCAAAGAGATTTGCTTGTTATTTTGATTTTAGGTGGGTGCTGTACAATGGATTCATTAAAGGTGTTGCCAAGAATAATTATCATATCAGATTTTATGTCTTCTGTAAAGAATAGGCTTGTTGGACCAGACATACAAGACATTGATCAGAAGGTGAGTCTTTTCAATCCTATGTATTGTTTTAGACTAAAAACAGTGGCCAAGCTTTATAATCCTATGACAATACTTGTAATAAATCCTCAACATTTCGGAACTCTTCATTTTTCACAATGTTGACCAAGGATTCCTAATGAGAATCATTAGGAAGCCTTGTTTAACACTAGTACTGTTAAAGTTCATTACTTCTGAAACTTTGCAGAACTATTACAGGTCTACTACCTTAAATAAAAATTCTTAAAGATTATGTTCATGTCACATCATAAAATAAAGATTAATGAATCCAGAATTACTGAATAATTATGGAATTTCTACATTCTGTCTCTGATTTTGAATCCCTGAAAGTTCTAACCAGCCCTGCATTCAGAATGATGAAATTGTGCAAACTGCCAATCATACTTTGCTTTGTACATGCACTTGACCAAAATCGGGGTATAATTTGCAAACTTTTTGCACCAATTTGTCTTCCTGATTGTAAGGCTGCATTGGAGTGTTTGATTCGGGAGGTTTTAAAAAAGGATTCATGACAATTTTATTTTCACCACTTTTCTTCAATATTTACTTACCACAAGACTGGATGGTTTCCATACAAATTGAACCTTGAGTTTTCCTTGTCATCTTTAATTCTTTAAGTATGGACAGATCAAGTTGTTTTAACACTTTCCTGTTTTACAAAAGTTTGGACCCAAATTCAAAGGTTTTGCAGACGAAAATTTAAAGTAGATTTAATTTGAAAAATAACCATTCTGAAGGGTAGAAAATAGTCTGGAAAAAGAAGAAATTGCTTGCCAGAAGCAATTTCTTCTTTTTTCACATTGTTTTCTCAATCATAAAATCACCAGCACTAAAAAAAAAAAACAGGGATTAAACAGCAAAGGGTTAAACAGGAAAGAATGGATGCCGCCCAGACATAGTATTATATCTAATTACAGGGAAACTTTGAGGTCTCTGGTATAGTAGATAAGAACAGAACGAGTGTCAGCTCCTTTGATTTTGTTGTTGTTGGACAAAATGTAAATCAGGTAATCTTTCGTTTTCATAAAACAAGAGAAGTTATATGTTTAAAGGAATGTTTCAATGTACAGTTAACAAATATTTCTTTCTTTGTGAAAACTACTTTGGCTTGAATTTTCAGCGCCAAGTTTATAACACACATGTGCATGTTAATAACACACATATATAAAACAATGAAAGACAGGGTATAATTATGAACATATTAAGAATCCACTGCTTCTTCATTTGAAATGATAATCTTATTAAAAAAATGAACATTCTTCTGTCTGCCTGTTGGTTGGTCTGTAATTCAGCCAAGTTTTTATGCCCCCGTATCAAGAGATCAGGGGCATATTGTTATACTCATGTCCGTCTGTCTGTCTGTCCGTCCATTTGTCCGTCTGTCCGTCCATCTGTCTGTCTGTCTGTCTGCCTGTCTGTTTGTCAGTCTGTCTGTCCGTCCGTCTGTCCGAAAACTTACCTTGCCAATATCTTCAAGCCTATTCAAGATACAAAGCTAATATTTGGCATGATGATAGATCTCAATGATCCGCATCCGCTGGTACCAAAGTCAAGGTCACGTGACAAGGTCAAGGTCATCTGTCAAGGTCAAACTTTGAAAAAAAATGCCATTACGGGGGCATTCGTGTTTCACAAACACATCTTGTTTGATGGAGGTATTACTCCTTCTTTTATGGATGACTTTTTTAATAAGTTTACCTGATTTGATTGCAGGGCTTACTCGAGTCCATTGCTCAAAACAGACAATTTACAGTTGATGATGTTTTATATCTGTCCCAGTTTTTCAGAGCACAGGTAAGAAATAAAGTCTATTTCAGTCAAATCAAATTCAATTTGGCTGTTTTGCTTTGGTATTGCCAATTATGTTTTTACATATCGATGGCTAAGCGCAAAACAGTTGTAACTGCTTATATAAATATTGTGATAGAGTCCACGGTGTCATTGGAGTTGCTTCTTATTTTCACGGCATAAGGATGTACTCAAAGCGTTCACAAAGGCATTGTTGCTTAATTATGAAAGATTTTCCTTTTGATTAATTGGCCAACGGTTATCAAGTATCAAATGTTAAGATGCCGAAATGAAAATTTAATATGATAATCCCTGCCCTTAACCTTTGACTGACTTAAAAGAGTGTCTTTTCTTTAAATTATTGAATATCATGTGATTATATTTTATAAAGACCTATCATACTTCAGGCTTTTTAGGGGAGTCGGTTGAACAGTCAAGGTTTTTGTAGACCTCTTGTTTGATTGACAGCAATCTGTTAACTGGTAATCTAACCTAACCTTTTAAAGTTTATTAAAGGTACTTTACTTAAGATATTTTGTTTGAAGAATAAGTTTACTTGAAGATAATCTATTTCATTACAAGGTAAGATTTTAATTGTTTTTTATGCCCCTGTATCGAGAGATCGGGGGCATATTGTTTTACTCATGTCCGTCTGTCCGTCTGTCCATCCGTCAGTCTGTCCGAAAACTTAACCTTGCCAATATCTTCAAGCCTATTCAAGATACAAAGCTAATATTTGGCATGATGATACATCTCAATGATCCGCATCCGTTGGTACCAAAGTAAAGGTCATGTGACAAGGTCAAGGTCATCTGTCAAGGTCAAACTTTGGAAAAACTTAACCTGAAAACTTAACCTTGCCAATATCTTCAAGCCTATTCAAGGTACAAAGCTAATATTTGACTTGATGATAGATCTCAATGATCCGCATCTGCTGGTACCAAAGTTAAGGTCATGTGACAAGGTAAAGGTCATCTGTCAAGGTCAAACTTTGAAAAAACTTAACCTGAAAACTTAACCTTTGCCAATATCTACAAGCCTATTCAAGAAACAAAGCTAATAATAGGCATGATGATACATCTTAATGATCCTCATCCGCTGGTACCAAAGTCAAGGTCATGTGACAAGGTCAAGGTCATATGTCAAGGTCAAACTTTGAACAAAAATGCCGTTACAGGGGCATTCGTGTTTCACAAACACATCTTGTTTTTTTTTTGTTTGTTTGTTTTTTATTTTAAGTTTGTCACTTTTTGACAAAGGTCTTATTCACAACAGCCAGTCATTGGCATTCAAAAGTGGTGCTCTTGTTTTAAATAAGAAAACAATTTCATAGATGAAGAAAGTATTTGTTAATTTCTTGTTTGCAATATTGGAAGCAGATTCATACATGAGTGTGATTAGGTTGTTTAGTTTCATATCTCAATAAAATCAACAATTATTCTCTTTATCTCTTATGATTTATTACTACAAAGCATAAATGTTAAGACTCAACAAAAAATAAACTGATGTGGTAACAAAATAGCTGCATTTTAAGGATTGTTTTCATTGATAAATGTTCTTATCCAATCAGAATTCACAAATTATGATGCATCCAACAAAGTTTAAATTTTATTGAAATTATAACAGATAAGACCTCATAGGTTTTTCTGAAATATTTTTTAGCTCACCTGAGCACATTGTGCTTACGGTAAGCTTTTGTGATCATTGAATGTTTGTCTTGAGTGTTTGATTTAAGTGTTCAAACTCTAGAAGCTACAAATATGATCAATTCTCCATAAAAGTGGGTCAGAATGTTGGCCAGGCCACAAGGATGAATCCTACTAAAAATGGAAAGGATCCATCCAATATCATGGGAAAAGGAGCCTTTATGGCAATTTTCTTGTTTACCATTTAGAGGCCACAAATATAGCCCAATCTTTGTGAAACTTGATCAGAATGTTGGCCAGGTCACAAGGATGAACCCTTTTGAAAATTTGAAGGATCCATGCCAAATCACCTGAGGGCCCTTAATGCCGGTTTTCTTGTTTACACTGCAGAGTCCACAAATAAGGCCCAATCTTCATGAAACTTGGTCATAATGTTTGCTAGGTCACAAAGATGAACACTATTGAAAATTGGAAGGATCCATGCCATATCATGGGAATTTGGGCCTTAATGACAATTTTCTTTTCTCAGTATTTCAGTATATGTTTTTAGCTCACCTGAGCACGAAGTGCTCAAGGTGAGCTTTTGTGGTCGCATGATGTCCGTCGTGTGTCGTGCGTCGTGTGTCGTCAACATTTACCTTGTAGACACTCTAGAGGCCACATTTTTTGCCCGATCAACCTAAAAATTGGTCAGAATGATTGTCTTGATGAAATCTCGGACGGGTTCGAAATTGGGTCAAGTGGGGTCAAAAATGAGGTCACGGGGTCAAATCTTAGAAAAACCTTGTAGACACTCTAGAAGCCACATTTTTAGCCCAATCAACCTGAAATTGGGTCAGAATGATTGTCTTGATGAAATCTCGGACAAGTTCAAAATAGGGTCAAGTGGGGTCAAAAATGAGGTCACGGGGTCAAATCTTAGAAAAACCTTGTAGACACTCCAGAAGCCACATTTTTAGCCCAATCAACCTGAAATTGGGTCAGAATGATTGTCTTGATGAAATCTCAGACAAGTTCGAAATTGGGTCAAGTGGGGTCAAAAACTAGGTCACGGGGTCAAATCTAAGAAAAACCTTGTAGACACTCTAGAAGCCACATTTTTTGCCCAATCAACCTGAAATTCGGTCAGAATGATTGTCTTGATGAAATCTCGGACAAGTTCAAAATTGGGTCAAAAGGGGTCAAAAATGAGGTCACAGGGTCAAATCTTAGAAAAAACTTGTAGACACTCTAGAAGCCATATTTTTTGCCCAATCAACCTGAAATTTGATCAAAACGATTTTCTTTATGAAATCTTGGACCAGTTAGAAATTGGGTCAAGTTGGGTCAAAAATGAGGTCACTGGGTCAAATCTTAGAAAAACCTTGTAGACACTCTAGAAGCCATATTTTTTGCCCAATCAATCTAAAATTTGCTCAGAATGATTATCCTGATAAAATCTCGGACAAGTTCAAAATTGGGTCAAGTGGGGTCAAAAATGAGGTCACGGGGTCAAATCTTAGAAAAACCTTGTGGACACTCTAGAAGCCATATTTTTTACCCAATCAACCTGAAATTTGGTCAGAATGATTGTCTTGATGAAATCTCAGACAAGTTCGAATTTGGGTCAAAAGGGATCTAAAATGAGGTCACGGGGTCAAATCTTTGAAAAACCTTGTAGACACTCTAGAAGCCATATTTTTTGCCCAATCAACCTAAAATTTGGTCAGATTGATTGTCTTGATGAAATCTTGGACAAGGTCGAAATTGGGTCAAGTGGGGTCAAAAATGAGGTCATGGGTCAAATCTTAGAAAAACCCTGTAGACACTCTAGAAGCCATATTTTTTACCCAATCAACCTGAAATTTGGTCAGAATGATTGTCTTGATAAAATCTCTGACAATTTTGAAATTGGGTCAAGTGGGGTCAAAAATGAGGTCACGGGGTCAAATCTTAGAAAAACCTTGTAGACACTCTAGAAGCCATATTTTTTGCCCAATCAACCTAAAATTTGGTCAGAATGATTGTCTTGATGAAATCTTGGACAAGGTCGAAATTGGGTCAAGTGGGGTCAAAAATGAGGTCATGGGTCAAATCTTAGAAAAACCCTGTAGACACTCTAGAAGCCATATTTTTTACCCAATCAACCTGAAATTTGGTCAGAATGATTGTCTTGATAAAATCTCTGACAATTTTGAAATTGGGTCAAGTGGGGTCAAAAATGAGGTCACGGGGTCAAATCTTAGAAAAACCTTGTAGACACTCTAGAAGCCATATTTTTTGCCCAATCAACCTGAAATTTGGTCAGAATAATTGTCTTGATGAAATCTCGGACAAGTTCAAAATTGGGTCAAAAGGGGTCAAAAATGAGGTCACGGGGTCAAATCTTAGAAAAACCTTGTGGACACTCTAGAAGCCATATTTTTTACCCAATCAACCTGAAATTTGGTCAGAATGATTGTCTTGATGAAATCTCAGACAAGTTCGAATTTGGGTCAAAAGGGATCTAAAATGAGGTCACGGGGTCAAATCTTTGAAAAACCTTGTAGACACTCTAGAAGCCATATTTTTTGCCCAATCAACCTAAAATTTGGTCAGAATGATTGTCTTGATGAAATCTTGGACAAGGTCGAAATTGGGTCAAGTGGGGTCAAAAATGAGGTCATGGGTCAAATCTTAGAAAAACCCTGTAGACACTCTAGAAGCCATATTTTTTACCCAATCAACCTGAAATTTGGTCAGAATGATTGTCTTGATAAAATCTCTGACAATTTTGAAATTGGGTCAAGTGGGGTCAAAAATGAGGTCACGGGGTCAAATCTTAGAAAAACCTTGTAGACACTCTAGAAGCCATATTTTTTGCCCAATCAACCTGAAATTTGGTCAGAATAATTGTCTTGATGAAATCTCGGACAAGTTCGAAATTGGGTCAAAAGGGGTCAAAAATGAGGTCACAGGGTCAAATCTTAGAAAAAACTTGTAGACACTCTAGAAGCCATATTTTTTGCCCAATCAACCTGAAATTTGATCAAAATGATTTTCTTCCTGAAAGCTTGGACTAGTTCGAAATTGGGTCAAGTGGGGTCAAAAACTAGGTCATAGGATCAAATCTTAGAAAAGCCTTGTAAGCAGTGTAGATGCATCATTTTTTGCCCAATCCAACCGAAATTTAGTCAGATTTCTTCATCCTTTCTTAATCTACGTTAAACAATTTTTGACTGTTCATTCAGGTGAGCGATTTAGGGCCACTATGGCCCTCTTGTTCTTGTCAAAGGAAGAATCCCTCAATGAAACTGATTTATAAAGCATTCAAAACTTATGCATGGATCATAGGAAAGAAGATGTCTTTTTTAAAAAATTTATAAGTCATTTGAGGATCTTTAAATCATTTGAATTTGCTAAGGATGGAGTCAAGTACATGAAGGTGATCATTATAGGACTATCATGGTCCTCTTATTTAATTTCTTGTTAATGTGGTTAATATGTAATAGTTATAGTTCATTTCTGAGAATTTACGCGATATAACCTAAGCGGAGCGCAAGGTTATACGTGTAAATTGTCAGAAATAAACTATAACTGTTTTACCGATCGACTTATTTTTTCGTCGAATAATGCTAGGTCAAATGAGTTGCATGTCAATCAATGATGTCATTCATTTTTGTTGCGTCATACATTCTTCAATTAAATCGAGGTAAACAAAAAGTGGGAGGAGCGAATTTAATCACCATCGGGTTCCTTTAAATATTTTATCATTCGGCGAGTTGAAAACGTTCGGTGAACAAATCATCGTGGTTGCAACTAATGGATTTTTATTTCTATTTAGTAAGCTTTTCGAGGACATCATCTTTTATAGGGATTTTGTATTTGTAGAAAAAGTTATCTATCTAGGCATATTCAGCCGCGCAGTTGGCAGCGCGGCGGACTTTCAAACAAAAGGTCCTGCATTCGATTCCCCGACGGCAGCACTCATCCTTTGCTACTATTTTTCTCCTACCGATGGGTCGGTAATCGTAGTTGTGGAAAAGCAGTTCGGGGGGGGGGGGGGGGGGGGGGGGGGGGGTGTTGGAGTTACCAAGTTTTGGTTCCCCACCGATACTAAGTCAAAGTTAAACGAATCACACAAGCTTTCGACATTAGTCAGCTTTGAAAGGTCTATCATTCTTCGAATCGCTTTGTTTTTGCAAATATTTGTATCCCTAGAATTATATAAGTAGGCCTCTTGTAAATTGTTCTACAATTATTTTCCCTACATGTACCTCTCCAAGTGATTACGTTTGATATAGATGTCTAAAGTCGTTTCTTTTTTCTTAAATCCACTCTGTTTCCCTTTCTATGGCAACCTTTCACGTGACTCGTCGTAAATGGTCCTTAAATCTCGACCCTCTGCAGAACATTTGATTGCATTTTTCTTAAAAATGGGAACTTTGCAGAATTACTAAATTTAAATGTGGTTAAAAGGATCCAAAGTATTTGTCGTTCAAAGATCCAAAGTATTCATTTAAAATAAAGGAATTGAGATTTTAGATGTTTCAACCCTGTCGTCTTCTCTTTTCACCTCATTTTAAAAATGTGATAGGGAGAACAGCCAGCTTTGTTTCAAGCAAACTGGTTGATCTCATTCTTACTGCTATATTCATATGGATTAATATTTTATAATCAGAAGCAGTTATATATCAGCCTAATTCTTCTATTGATTAACATGCAGACAAATTATTCAAGAATTTCTCCTCCTTTTAATGAACAAATTTGTATAAGCATTAATTACTTCAAAAGAACATTAAAAGAAAACTTTTATTTTATAAATTTTCGATCTAAGTTAAGGGTCTTTCGAGACATTTTATCAGACACGATTATGACGTCACAGTCTGGTTTTGAATGTATTCCCCGCCCATAATGACCGCAATTCACATAGCTCACTTATTCGAGCAGATCGTCAGGTTATGGGATATATTTTTTGAATTTCAAACGAAATGGCGGCCTTTCATTGGCGGAAAAAATAGGGCGATCGGTAAGTCTAGATAATTAACCCTTGTCATGCTGAATAAATTTAAGCTAAAATTTTTCTTTCAAAATCAAAGGACAAAATGCACTGAAAGTACCAACTATAGGTCAATTTTTATTTGAAAAACTAAATCTATTGACATTTCTGTTTTGAAAGTGAGAAACAGGTAGTGTAGACTAACATCAGACTGCACATATGTGCAGGCTGATGTTTGTCTATAGCTCCTGCCAAAGCAGGAATGATCCGGGTTCAGCATGACAAGGGTTAATATATGCAACATATTGTCAGTGTAATTCTAAAACCACGTTAATACAGCTTTATCAAAGTTGTAGTTTTAAGATTTTAGAATAACAGTGTCTATAATCTTTTTGGCTGTGCAAGAGTGAAGACTTTATCGTTATATTGTTTTACAGGATACAGTTAATATTGTCCTGTCAGAAATGGTTGAAGATGAAATCAATGAAGATTTTGTTAAAAATTTGATGAGAAATAGAGGAATGACAGAGAGGTCTGAGGTTTGTAACAAGTATCTTGCAATATTGCCTAAATAATGATATTGGAATACCTTACCAAAATTTTTACTATTTGCCTAGACCCGTTAGCTCTGTTGGTAAAATGTTGGACTGTCAATCCTGGGATACTGAGTTATATATAATACATACTTAATGTATTATATGGTAAAAAATATCTAACGAGGTTTGGAGAATTGAAAATTGTCGAGGCTCTGCCGAGACAATTGTCAATTCCCACAACCGAGTTAGATATTTTTTCATACATTACATTAAGTATGTATTATATTTATCTTATAAGCTGTACTTGTCTTCTTTTCGTCGATGTTTCTAACTGAAATGCATGTTTCTCAAAATAACCACATTATATCATTGTTCTAAAAATAACTATTTGATAACATAAAAAATATCATACAGGATGTTATCACACGGATATTTGTATAGTTATAAGATAAAATTCAACCCCTGTCTTGGCCAACTTTTATACAGCATTTGGCAAAGTAATCATTGCATAGGACATTTGTCCTTCCCCAATGGGTATGTAGTGTCCAATGAATGGTCATATGGTAAGTAATTCACCTAAATGGGAAGAGCAGCTTGGATGAAATATTTTTGGTTGTCTTGGTGTGAGAAAGGATAATGAATCATTGGTTTGTGCAGCAGCAGTCCCGATGTAACGGCAAAAGTGTTGAAGTGGTGTGTACACACTAACACAATAAGAAGTTTACTTATTAGATCAATTCTTTTAAAACAAAGAATCAGGCTTTCCTCATCTCTTTTGTGTTGTACGCGCTGTTACATATGTTTAAGTGCGGTGGCAATAGCGCGCCGGACTTCTAATCCGGGGGTCTATATTTGCATGGGTTCGATCCCCGGCTGTGGCACTTATCCTTTCCGACATTTGTCTTCCACCAATGGGTAGATAATCGTAAACCTATGTGGAATAGCAACTGGAGGCTTGGAAAGGGATGTGGTGGTAGTACTGGTGTTAGAAATACCAGGATTCCATCGTTAGGTGCTCCAGTCGTCGCGATATAACTGAGAGATTGTTGAAAGCGACGTAAAACCCCAATTCAAATAAAATCAAATATGTTTAAGTGTTTGTTGCGATTGGTGTGACAAACTTTAACCATGGTCATATCTCTGTTTTGATTTCAGATATTGTCTTTAAACTTGGCATGACAAAATCACTTAAGATATACAGACCATGCATAAAGGAGGATAGTTTGGAAGCTGTTTTGTAGGAGTTATACCCCCTTTTTAGCTTGGCCATTCTTGGAGAAAATCCACAGTTTTGTGATCACCTTGGCAACATTCTCGTTGGCTCTGGTCTTGTTGTCAGCATTTGCATTGACATTGGTTTTGCTGTTGACATTTTCATGACAAACTTTAACTTTCGTAACATTTCTGTTGTAATTGAAGATATCTTCATCAAACTTGGCATGTGTATTCATCACCACAAGAGCAATTCAGACTTTCAAGGAAGATCTGTCTAGAAGCATTTCTGTAAATATTATGCCCCTTTTTTAATCTAGATTTTTGCATTATCCAGCACATGCAGCCATGCGTTGCACCTGTAGGCAGTGCTCATTCTTTAATTTGATTTTTAGTATGATCCTGTAATCCAGAACCTTCAGATGAAGGTTTGTACCCTCGGATAGTGCTCTTGTTAGATTGGCTGATTTTGGAAAAAAAACAACACGAGATATTGTGATGACTTTGGTGTTGTTGGCATAGCCATTTGCATGACAAACTTAAACCTTTGACATATCTCTGATGTTATTGAAGATATCTGCATGAAACCTGACATGTGTGTTCACCATCACTATGTAGACTATTAAGGGGGATAACTCAGAAAGCAATGAAAATCATTAGGAAACCTCAGTAAACACTGTAAAAGTTTATTACTTCCGAAAAATTGCATAAAATTTTATGGGTCCACTACCCTAAGTACATATTCTATATATACTGAGCAAAAATAAAAAGTATCCACCCTATAAAACTTCGGATTTCTTTAAAAGTGCACACAGGAATTCTATGAAACTTTACTGCAAATCAGGCCTAATCATTTGGAAATAAATTTGAAAAGTTTTATGTGATTTGAAGAAGCCGCTACCGAATTGTAGGCGCTAACGTAGCCAGGGGGTCGTTTTCAAAAATCGCAGACTCTCAATTAAATATTCAAATGATTTTTTTACAGTTTAAAGCTTGCGAAATTCAATTTTATTGCGTTAGGTATTCTGGATTGATAAGACAACTTCATGTCTTCTGCTAATTCCTACTAAAGTAACGTCAAATGAGCACAAACATTCATAAATCATCTTACGCAGATTCAAAGCTCAAATTAACAAAATTCTGTCTGTTCGTTCCTTGTCAAGAAAACCAATCCCAAAAATGATCTATGTCAATTTTGCTGAAAACAAAACAACAATTGCATTGCTACTTTACGTCAACGTTTCATCTTGCTCATTGGAGAGGCTTGTATGAATATCAAGGAAATTTGCTCGCTTTACACCCGTTAAGAATCAAATGGCAAACGACTTAGTTTTAAAGTTTGACGTTTTTAAATGTTCAGACATTTATTTCACTCCCGCTTCGAAATAGTGGTTAGGAGGCGTAGAGGTTATCGTGTCAACGTGAGTGAGAAAATTTGGCGTGACGTCTTCCCAGTGACCCTATTGAGTCGAAAAGGGTGGATGACAATACTACTCAATCAGAAATGGCCAGCACACGTCTTTATTGTTCTTCCCTTTCAACTAACGTCCGTAAAATTGACTCATATTTCGACGGTTTTTGATTACGCCTATGGTCAAGTTTTTCTCGGTCTCATTTCAAAAATGTGTTGTACGGGACACAACTATTGTTTGATTTTCTTAACCACAGGGGTTAGGGGTTAAATTCATTTGAGAAGAAATTCACGATCGAACACATGACGTATGTCGACGTAGAAAACAAACATTTCAAAATTGATTGAAAAACACCAAAAATGACATGTTGCTTGAATGAAAAATCATGTTAGCATGAGAAAACGAAGCGCTGCAAATACAATTGTACCTTAATTGATTATTTAATCTTTAAAATATAAAAGATATTGACAAAAGAAAAGTGGATACTTTCTTTTTTTGCCGAGTATAGTTTTTGGATCTTCTCCTTCATTTCAGAGAGACATAATGAACATGATCAAAGATAAAACTGCTGCAAGAAAGGAATTTAAAGATAGGGAAAGGTGTAGATCACCAATGTCTCTAGAAAGTGAACAAGTTCCAAACAATCATTCTGAGGAACCAGATAAACAGCTTTCAGTTAATTCATCCGATGATTTTGAAGAACCAGCTTTTGGTTCCCATGTAAGAGCCAATCCAGAGTGGGTGGGGTATCATACAAGGAAGAATCTATTGGGAACTGTCATAGCTCCTAGAAAACAAGGTACATGTAATACTTAATGAATACTAGTACATTATAGAAATTAGAGATAGACATATAATAGTTTTCTACCAATTGTTTAAAGAGATAATTTGAGATGTCAGTGCAACACAATTGTAAGTGCCTATATATTTGTAGGCACTTACAATAGTGTTGCACTGGCTCCTCATTTTGCTTTTGCAGTAACCTCGTGAATTTAGAGGCAGCAAATTGAATGATGCAATGTAAGAACTTACATTTTCCAAAGGATAGGAAAAACAAGAAAGCTAAATATCAAATTGTAGACCAAAAACTGTAAGATACATTGATAAAAATGGAAAAGGGGAGTTATTGTAATTTCACATAAATTTTAAACATTAAACTTATTACTATCTGATTCTCAAAACTCTTTTTGTGGTCCTTTCTTGTCCTTCAATTGTTGAATGAAAATTATGTAATCTCTGAAAAAAACTCTCAGAAAGAGTACAGTGACTAGGTAAGGGTTTGTAGGTAAGAAGTACTAAAGCAGCATTGCTGTTGAACCCTTGTCATGCTGAATAAAAAATTAAGCAAACAAAGTACTAATAACACTAAACATCCTCTCTGAGTCATTATTTCTTATAAAAACTATAATTCTCAAACAATTCTTGTTTAAAATGAAAATCAGGTGGTATAGACTAAGATCAGACTGCACATTATGTGCAGGCTGATCTTTGTCTTTAATTCCCCCCAAGGCAGGAATATTCCAGGTTCAGCATGATAAGGGTTAATAAATATAAATTCAAATGTTTCAGGTTGTTTAAAGATACTGTGGGAAGACGGTACCCAGGAGAGATTAAAGTATGGGGTCAATGGGGAATACTGTGTTATCCTTGATGATGTCATTGATGAGGTCATGAAAGATGGGATACGAGTGGGAACTGTTGTTGAAAGAGGTTTGTATGACCAGTACTGATTAGCCAAGTTTTATACAACAGTATACATATATTCTCAAGTATATGAGTAATATTATTGCTAGCCTTCAAAGAATAGGGGATATATTGCTTTGCACTTGTCGGTAGGTCTGTCGGTCCATCCATTGGTTTTCAATCTGTTAGACGGAGGGTCCATCTGTAGACAGATTTCTGTCCAGAGCATTTCTCAAAAAGTATGCAAGCTAGAATCATGAAACTTCACAGGGAAATAGATCTCATTGAGGAGAATAACAGTGCATAAGAACCACAACTCTACTTGTCATATTTTGTGAGTTAATGCCCATTTGTTTATTGACAAAGTATAGGCCATTTACCTGTGTTAATGGGGAGATAAATGTTTTACAATCATCTCTTGTTTTAGTATAGTTTTGTCCTAAAAAGTTGATGACATACGATGGACGCCAGACAGCACCCAATCACAATAGCTAACCTTGAGCTCTTTGTGCTCAGGTGAGCTAAAAACACATTATTATGCATCTTGTTTGTCTGTTAATAAAAAATTCCCACAGAGCACAAAACATTTACCCATGTCATGCAGAACACAGAGTAATCCTGCTCTGGTAGGAGGTAAAAACTAAGATCAGTTTGCACAAACATGCTGCCTTATCTTTGTTTTTCCCCCTGGTTTTTCCTGTATGAATCTGAAAAAAACAAGAATTTTGTGAATGAATTCTTACAATAAGTGCATCCACAATAAGTCCACTCAGTGCTTACTGTCAGTACTTTTGATCTTAAAAAATCAATGTTATCTGGTTGAGGTTGGGAGAATTTATCAGGACAAAGCTTTATTTTGCCATGTCATGATAATTTCTTGCTGCCGAGACCAGACACTAACATGTTATTTTCTATTTATTTCCTAAGGTCGTGACTGGCGATGGGGAGAACAAGATGGTGGTCAAGGAAATCCAGGGGTTGTCTGCAGTTATGACGAAAAGAAAAAAGTGGTCAATGTACGTCTTAACCTTTTGCTGTTTAATACTTGCTTTTTAAGTGCCTGTGATTTTATGATTGAGAAAATGTTGTGATAAAAGAAGAAATTGCTTCTGACAAGCAATTTCTTCTTTTTCCACACTATTTTCTACCCTACTGAATGGCTTTTTTTCAAATTAGATCCACTTTAAATTTTCGTCTGCAAAATCTTTGAATTTGGACAGGTCCAAAATTTTGTAAAACAGGAAAGGTTTTAAACTTGTTTTAAACTTCTTGAATTCTTGTCTACATGCAAAATATATTTCTCTGTTTTCTTTTTATTAGAATTCTCAACCCTTATCCTACCAAATTTAAATTATGTTTCAAACAAATTGCCAATTTCTCAACAAATTGCCAATTTTTTCAGATATTTTACCAGTGTGGCTAAAGTTTTTTCCACAATAAATAATGGTTAGTTGGCTAAGCCAGCTGATCTTGCACAACGATTGAAAGCCAACTATACAGACTGATCTTGCTCTATACTGTGTGCTAAAGCTTTGTGATGAACAGCAGGATAAGACTAACATTTTATTAGCTCGGATGTTTTCTGAGAAAACCCGGGGTATTGCTATGGCCTTTGGGTCGTCGTCGTTGTCATCGTTGTCATCGTCTTTGTGCAAAAACTTTGACATTTTGTGATATCTCTGGTTCTACTGAAAGCACACATGTCTACCATCAAAGGAGAAACCTTTACTATCAAGCGGGATAACTCTAGATGCATTTTGAACAAATTGTGCCCCTTTTTTGACTTAGATTTTTTCTCACCATCCAGCACTCAACAGCCGTGCGTAGGCACCTGTAGGCGGTGCACTTGTTATAAATGTTATATTTTATCTTTATCTCACTACATATCAAGTATCAGTAGGTATATACCATATAAGCATTTAATTTAAGATTATATTAATATTTCATGTTGGTTTAAATTTCAGGTGCTTTGGGAGAAGGGAGGTCAGGGAAATTATCGCTTTGGTTACAAATCTTGTTTTGATGTGGCTATCAGGTTAGTGTTTATTTCATTAGATTCTTTCAATGTTTATTTTATATAATCTATTATGAAATGAGAACAGTCTTTGTGCGATTGGATGGCATTGATTAAAAAGATTAATCACTTTTTGGGGTAATACAAACAAATATTTTCTGCTGGTTTAACTCTTGTCATGTTGAACCCGGAATATTCCTGCATTGGCAGAAGCTGTAGACCAACATCAGTCTGCACATAATGTGCAGTCTGATGTTAGTCTACACCACCTGTTTCTCATTTTCAAACCAGAAATGTCAATTGACTTAGTTTATCAAATAAAAATTGACCTACAGATGGTACTTTCAGTGCTTTTTGCCCTATGATTTTAATGAAATTTTTTAGCCAAAATTTATTTAGCATGACAAGGTTTAATTCTACATGAAGAATACAGTCAGCAAGTAAATATAACTTGTTGTGCTAAACGTCCAAGCTAATTGGCCCGATAAAGTATTGAGGATTGATATCCATTGAACAAAATAGGAATGTTATAATTTTGTAATAATATTGTTTGGTATTACAGGTCAGAACTTCAAAAGAAAAGAGATGGTAAGCTTTTTTTACGTATTTTAATTTAATATAATTTGTTTCCATCAATATTCCTGCATTCTGATTGGCTGAACATTGGTTTCATTCCTCAATGAAAACAATTTTGGCTACACAGCTTTTTTTAAGCTTGTGTGAAAAGTAGTCCCTCAAATCTGTCCTATTCTAGGGAAATTTTTCTAGTTTGGCTTCATGACATTAAATTATAAAATATGAAGAGATTATTTTTTTTATTTGATGGAGGTATGAAACCAAAAACTTAATCACACTTAAGTTTGAATCTGCTTTGTGTATTCATACAGTGTAATAAGGTTTTCTAGTTTAAAACCTCAATGAAATTAAGAAATTCTCTCTTCATCTCTAAAATAGATGAATGATTGAAAAAGATGTCATGGAATTATGATTCATGAAAACCCATTCTAAGGTAATGGACCCAAAATAGTTCCGCAACTTTTTGGAAGTAATGAACTTTAACAGTGTTATCCGAGGTTGCCTAATGAAAATCGTTAGGAAACCTTGGTTAACACTGTTAAAGTTTATGATTTCCGAAACGTTGCAGAACTTTTACAGGTCTACTACCTTAAGACAATGCTACATTTTGGAGCCACAAATGAAGTGTTAATTATGCTTTTTTGGATTAAGACAAACTAAAACGAAATAAAATTTCACATTAGTATTTTTTTATCAAAGGTAAGGTGCACACCTTTTGTTAGAGCCAGTATATTAAAAATAGACATACATCTATAATAGTGCTGACTTCTCATTTTATTCTTATGCCAAGCTTCCGATCTTTTTATCTAAAACTGAATTGTTCTTAACCCTTGTCATGCTGAACCTGGAATAATCCAGCTTTGGCAGGAGCTATAGACAAACATCAGCCTGCACATATGTGCAGTCTGATGTTAGTCTACACCATCTGTTTCTCACTTTCAAACCAGAATTGTCAATAGATAAGTTTTTATGCTCCCCGAAGGGAGAGCATATAGCCGCCGCTTTTTCTGTCTGTCCGTCTGTCCGTAATTCCGTCCGTCCGTCCATCCATCCGTCTGTCCATTTCCACCTATTTCTCCATAACCCTTGGGCCAAATCAAATGATCTTACCATGTGAACTCCCTATGATATAGTGATGATGCATCTGTGATGGTTTTTGGATTTGAAGCCTCGTCACGGGAAAAGGGGACTTAGGGTAAAAAACAGTTTTTCCCAAATTTCTCCTAGTCCAACAGTCAGTATTTAGTGAAATTTCATATTTGAGTAGCAAATCAGATGCCCTTTACTATAAATAATTTGAAATTAGCGTAAAAAAATATATATCATGGAAAAAGGGGGCTAAATGTTTGTTACCTTTACGCTAGCGCGTAAAATACAGTTATTGTTTCATTTCTCCTAGTCTCATGCTCAGAATTGATGAAATTTCACATTTCAGTAGCAAATCAGATGCCCTTTACCATAAGGTATTTGATATTTGTGTCTAAAAATATGTCATGCAAAAAGGGAGTTTAATGTTTGTTACCTTTATGTTTGCTGTATAAGACAACATCTTATTTGAGTCCTTGCAATCTGACCACAGAGCATATATCCTAAAGTATAATAGCTATCAACTTGAAACTTAATGGGTGGATAGATCTCATAGAGGAGAAGTGCAGTGTACAAGAACTGCAACTCTTGCTAGCATAATTTTGGAGTTATTGCCCTTTGTTATTTTTTATACTTAGATTTTGTCTGGAGCATATCTCCTAAAGTATAGTAGCTATCAACTTGAATCTTTATGGGTGGATAGATCTCATAGAGGAGAAGTGCAGTGTACAAGAACTGCAACTCTTGCTTGCATAATTTTGGAGTTATTGCCCTTTGTTATTTTTTATACTTAGATTTTGTCTGGAGCATATCTCCTAAAGTATAATAGCTATCTACTTGAATCTTTATGGGTGGATAGATCTCATAGAGGAGAAGTGCAATGCACCTGAACTACAACTCTTGCTTGCATAATTTTGGAGTTATTGCCCTTTATTATTTTTATTACTTAGATTTTATAGGAGGCAAATCTTTGACAGTACATAGAATCTTTTATCTATTAGGCTTCAGTTTACTATCAAGCTTTCTTGGCGGGGGATGTCCATGTCCAACATGGCTCTTGTTTTTGTGACAATGCCTTATTCGAGGAGCATAATCCGTCTCTGACGGCTCTTGTTTCAAATAAAAATTAACATACGGTTGGTACTTTCAATGCTTTTGCCCTTTGAATTTTATAAAGTTTTTAGCCAAAATTTATTCAGCATGACAAGGGTTAAGATAACTTGAAAAAAAAATTGTTGTGGTCCTTCCTTCAGACATGTCCTCTTATTTTTAGAAACAGAAAAACATCCATACTGGCAAATGCAGTTAGAAGCAGATAATTGGCTATTTTTTGCTCCTGAAGTTAACAAAACTATAGAAACCAGATATAACTTAAAAGATAGATCTACTTTCCTGGTTAATAATGAAGATGTGTCGTAAGTACCAATTTAAATATTCTTTTTAGCTCATCAGGGGCCTGTTTTAGATGGGATGCACAGATTTTCGGAACCAAAAATGATCATAGCATTATTCAATGTATTTTCAGCTTACCTGCGCTGAGCACAACACCCTTAAGGTTGCCTTAGAGGCAACAAGTAAGGCCCTATCTTCATGATCGTTTGTCAGACTGTTTGATAGGTTGCAGGAATGATCCCTATTAAAATCGGGAAGGATCCATTTGATACAACTGGTAAAGGGGCTTTAGTGAAAAATTCTTGTTATACCTCCCACCTACGAAGTAGAGGGGAGTATATTGGTTTCACAATGTCTGTCTGTCTGTCCATCTATCCCTCCATCCATTCATCTGTCTGTAGACTTTTTGTTTCCGGACTCTAACTTGAGAACCAAGCAACTTAGAATCATGAAACTTCATGCAAATGCTGCCTAAGTGAGTGCCCCATGGTTTTTAAGTCACATAGGTTAAAGGTCAAGGTCACAAACAGCCTTTGTTCAATTTTCACGTCTGTCCTTTTTGTTTCTGGACTCTAACTTTAGAACCAAGCGGCCTAGAATCATGTAACTGCATGCAAATTTTGTTCATGAACTAATGAAGTGCCCTTTTGTTTTTGACTCTCATAGGTCACATTCAGCCTTTGTTCAATTTTTATTTCCAGACTCTTAACTTGAGAACCAAGCAACCTAGAATCATGAAACTTAAGGCAAAAGCAAAGGTCAAGGTCAAAGTCAATTTTTTTTTAGACCTTTTAGTCATTAAATAATCTCAATAGGCATTTCAACATGCTAAGGGAGAAGTAAAGGAGTATAAGTAGTCTAGGACCATCATGGTCCTCTTGTTTTTGAAATTCAACCTTTAGGCTTCCTCTGCTGGATCCAATCCCTTTTGAGCTCACATGAGCACAACATGCTTAAGGGGAGCTTTTAGGATCACCCTGAGTCTGTTGTGCGTCGTCCATTGTCAACAGTCTTAAAAACTTTTTATTCTCCTGAACCACTTGGCCGATTTCATTGAAACTTGGCCAGAATGTTTTTGTTAGCAAAATATTGATTGGCCCATAAATATGGGCGTGGCAGGGCGGGGCTTATTTTGAGCCCAAAATATTTTTACGACATCTCCTGACCCACTTGGCGGATTTCAATGAAACCTTACCGTAATTTCCCCTATACTCATATACTCATATTTTGATGACGGTAGGCCTATATATTGTTCGCAAAATTTTGATTGGCCTATAATCATGGGTGGGGCTTATTTTTAGTCTCCTCAGTAATGAATGGGTGGGCAGGGTCTATTATCACTTTGAATTCAAGGAATAATATCAACAATTAGGCAAATGTGAATGAAACTTTGCCAGGAAGTTACTTAGATGAGATCAACTGGACCAATAAAATTCAGGTGAGTGGTTTAGGGCCATTTTAGCCTTTTTGTTTAGGGTATACTTAGTTCACAGGTGATTCCCTTTGTCTTAATGGGTCAAATATTTTGTATTTTCTTTCCAGATACCGAATTTCATTTAACTCCATGAATGCAAGATCAACTTTAACATCTGTCAACCATCCAATACAGAGATTAGGTATGTCAATTCAAATGGTAATTCAAACCTTAACTTAATTAGATATGAAAATGACAAAATCTGCGTAATCGTTTTCATTTCATTTGATTTATTTGTTGTGTGATTTGTTTTATTCATTTTTTTTCAACTATATTGCTCACAATTTAAAATTTTTCATAGGCATCATTCATTGGAAGACATTTAGGTTATTCCATGACAGATTTTGACAATAGCATAATTGAAATATGAATTAAATGTTGGACATTTTGTCTTATATGATCGATCCATCATGATAAGTGTTATTTGAACTTTCCATGCTTGCCTTGAAGCTTTATTGAACTTTTATTTGTTTTCTCTTTCTTTTATAGAGCTGACAAAGGCAGAAAGGAGAAGTATGTCAAATGAAACATAGACTAAAAGGAAGTCAGATCTCAAAAAAATAAGTGACCCATCACACAAAAAGGGATCATCTGGTAACTCTGTAAATTTAATTATTTAAAATAGATATTAGATCCAGCATAGTTTAACTAGGGATCACTTTTCAAAAATTCTTTCAATGGAAGGTAGATTGGTAATGCTAGATTCATAAATAAAGCACATTGTGAAAAGTTTCTACCCTATTCTGTCTGCGCAATTTGAGCAGTCTGACTAGCGTCGACTTTTAACACACTACCCAGAAAGTGTTTTTTCATGTGATGGGTCCCATATGTACATATTTCGTTCTCTTTGTTCGCTAAGACCCATTGCCATGATCCTGTTTTAGAAATACTGAAAACTTTTTTAACCCTTTCCTGTTGTACAAAATTTTGGACCTGTCCAAATTCAAAGGTTTTGCAGACGAAAATTTAAAGTGGATTTAATTTGAAAAATAACCATTCAGTAGGGTAGAAAATAGTGTGGAGAAAGAAGAAATTGCTTGTCAGAAGCAATTTCTTCTTTTTTCACAATGTTTTCTCAATCATAAAATCACAGGCACGTAAAAAGCAGGGATTAAACAGCAAAGGGTAAATGAAAGGAGTGTACTAGACTGGTACCACTGTCAACTAACAATAGCCTTTTTAGAATTCGCAGGGGGTAGGAGTCTAAGGAGTATACATGTATTATTGTGAATATACTTTTTTTCCTTGCTAAAATGGTGAGAAAGTTAAAATATTTGAAAATGAATTTTTTTCTTTTGCTTCCTAAGTGCTACATACTTTTACTTTTAACGAAGTGAAAATATACATTTTACTCTTGCTATAATGGTAAAAAAATAGCATATTTGAAAAGGATTATTTTTAGCTCACCTGAGCACGAAGTGCTCATGTGAGCTATTGTGATCACCTTTCCTCCGGCGTCCGTCCGTCGGTCGTCGTCCGTCGTCCGGCGTCCGTCAACAATTTCTTTAAACGACATCTCCTCCTAAACTACTTGGCCAATTAACACCAAATTTTACAGAAATGTTGCTTAGGTGGTCCCCTTCAAAAATAGCTAAAAGAATTGAAATCCATGCAAAACTCTGGTTGCTATGGCAACAAACAGTGAAATTTTAAGAAAATCTTTAAAATTCTTCTTCTTCTCAACCAGTAGTCCTACAGACTTAAAACTTGGCATGGATGATCAGTTCATAGACCTGAATAAAAATAGCTAAAATCATATCTTTTGGGCCACCAGGTGCGGAGCACCAGGGGGGAGGGGGTAGTACTTTGGGTAAATTTTGTAATCTTTAAGCTTCTTCTTCTTCTGAACCACAAGCCCTACAGACTTGAAAATTGGCATGGATGATCAGCTCATAGACCTGAATAAATATAGCTAAAATCATATCTGTTGGGCTGCCAGGTGCGGAGCACCAGGGGGGAGGGGGTAGTACTTTTGTGAAAATTTTGCAATCTTTAACCTTCTTCTTCTGATGAACCAGGAGCCTGACAGATTTGAATATTGGCATGGATGATCAGCATATGGACCTTTATAAAAATAGCTAAAATCATATCTTTTGGGCCACCAGGTGCGGAGCACCAGGGGGGAGAGGGTAGTACTTTTGTGAAAATTTGTAATCTATAACCTTCTTCTTCTTCTGAACCACAAGCCCTACAGTCTTGAAAATTGGCATGGAGGATCAGCTCATAGACCTTAATAAAAATAGCTCAAATCATGACTGTAATGCCACCAGGTGCGGAGCACCAGGGGGGAGAGGGTAGTACTTTTGTGAAAATTTTGCAATCTTTAACCTTCTTCTTCTGATGAACCAGGAGCCTGACAGATTTGATTATTGGCATGGATGATCAGCATATGGACCTTTATGAAAATAGCTAGAACCATGACTGTAGATTCACCAGGTGCGGAGCACCAGGGGGGAGAGGGTAGTACTTTTGTGAAAATTTGTAATCTTTAACCTTCTTCTTCCTCTGAACCACAAGCCCTACAGACTTGAAAATTGGCATGGAGGATCAGCTCATAGACCTTAATAAAAATAGCTCAAATCATGACTGTAATGCCACCAGGTGCGGAGCACCAGGGGGGAGAGGGTAGTACTTTTGTGAAAATTTTTTAACTTTAACCTTCATCTTCTAATGAACCAGGAGCCCTACAGACTTCAATATTGGCATGGATGATAAGCATATGGATCTTAAATAAAATAGCTAAAAGCATGAATGTAGGGCTACCAAATGCAGAGCATTAGGGGGGAGGGGTAGTACTTTGGATCAATTTTGAAATCTTTAACCTTATTCTTCTCCTGGATCAGGAACCCTAAAGACTTGAAAATTGTAATGGGTGATCAATATATTGACATTAATAAAAATAGATAAAATCATGACTGTAGGGTCACCAGGTGCTGAGTGTCTTGGGGAGGGGGTAGTACTTTGGATCATTTTTGAAATCTTTAAACTTCTTCTGATGAACCAAGAGTCCTACAGACTTGAAAATTGGTATGAATGATCAGCATATGGACATTAATTGAATTAGCTAAAATCATGACTGTAGATTCACCAGGTGCAGAGCATCTTGGGGGAGGGGGGGTGCTTTGTTGAGAATTTTGAATCCCTACAGCCTTTATATTTGACATGGATTGATCAACTCATTAAAGAAAACTTTAAAAAGTCTCAGACTCAGCCTGTATATCTGGCATAGATTAACTGATCACAGACCTTTTATGAAAAAAGCTTAAATAAATAATGACCAGGGGAGGAGTAGAGGGGGGGGGGAGGATTATTTCAAATGGTATCTGATTGAATAAGTGAAAATCTCTTTTTCTGTGGTTGCATGGACATACCTAGGTAATGAAGCTTTTTTCTCAGGTGAGCGACCCAGGGCCAACGGCCCTCTTGTTTTACTATGCTTGGTGTACATAATGCTCATGTGAGCTAACTGTAATGTACATTTGCCTTACCATTGTCGTACATAATTTGTTGTCTTTCAATACTATCTTTAAATGACAAATCCTCATTACTAAGTGAGCTGATCTTAAAATAATGTTACTTATGCTGTCCATTTTCAGAAAAGCTGTAAGAAATGAAAATTCCTGATGTCTGAAATACATTTTTTCAATAAATTCATCCAAAATGGTACCTCCTGAATTAGAAAGCCTTATTCTTGATATTTGGCATTGGACATCAGTAAATTGACCTTCATGGAAATTGTTAAAATCATGGCCCTAATAATGTTGCCAGAGTCTGAGTGAGGGCACTTTGGAGGATGGCTGTCTGACGTAAAACAATATATCACCTCAATAAGTTAAGGATTAGATCAAATTAGTCTTATTTTGGCAAGAGTCCTCTTTCAAAATAAAAGTGTAGCTATCAAAATACATGTAGATGAAAGTTGTGAATAAGTCTTGATTTCCATGGCAACCAAATCATTAAGATTCTTCTTTTCCTAAATGAGAAAGTCTATAATCTTGAAAGGGGCGTCGGGTGGAAGATGAGTTGTTGAATCAGCCCAAATAATAGAATTAAAGGTTTGAATTCATAATTTCTACAAAATCGTCCTTTGAACTTAATTGACTTTGTTTTGTTACTTGTACTTATAAATGTTCGTGCTGAGGTTTCATTTTGGACAATATTGCTCACTGTGATTATTGCCTGTATTTAATTCTATCATATATCACTCCTGAATGAATCGTTTCTGACATCATTAAATGAACACAGAATTAATATAGCTGTCTTCTTGTTTATTAGATCTATAAATAAAATTAATTTTAGAATAATATTATCCTTCGGGTCCCACACTATCCTAACCGCTTAGGATCCACCAAGGCTTAAAAATCTAAGGTTCTTTTTTAGCCCTCCGGAGCACAAGGTGCTCAATTTGACTTTAAATGATCACTAAATGCCTGCCGTCCATCGTGTGCAGTGCGTCATCAGACGTTAGTAGTAATGGACGGCACTTCACGGACTGGTCCGTGAAGTGCCGTCCAGATTTTGGGGTGGGTATTTATGGATTTGGACTTAGTCTTTTCACAGAAATGTGAACTTAGGCTTGTAAGGAATATGCGTGTGGACTTAGTATTTTGTACGAAACATGTGAACTTAGGTTTGTGGGAATATGCGTGTGGACTTAGTCATTTTTAGGAGAAATGCGAACTTAAGCTTGTGAGTAATGTGCATGTGGACTTAGTCCTTATCTTACCGTCCAAAGACGGAAAGATAGGGACTTGTTATAGGGATTTTGTCTTTGAAATAAGTGGTTGAATGTATTGTGAAAGTGAGGAATGCAAAAAGACTTTGACAATTTGCGAAAGAAAATGAATTCTTTCTTGGTGTTGGGTGGTCCTAAAAAGGACCGTTTTTGTTGGTTGAAAGTTATGATCTCTTTAGTAGTGGTTGCATCCAAATCGTGCATTGCAAATTGGACAATGTCTCCTCATTCTTTTCTTTATGACCAATGATTCTCCATTCCATACCACTCTTCTCCTAAATTGAGTACCCATGTAGATGACATCAGGTAGTGCTCTGTTTAGTTGTTCTGTTGTCCTACCCAAGATGGGTCTATCCAAGTAAATGACATCTTGCAGATTATTCGTTGGTGTCTGTTCAATGGATTTTCTTGTGGAGAAATGATTTGAGTATCTCTAATCATTCCCTGCACGCGATACAGTCGCTCAGCAATGTTCAGCAATTCCTTTGCTATATCGGTGAGTTCTCTACGAATCGGTTCCATGATCTAGAATGTTAAAGAGTGGAAAATCTGCTATGTATTTATATTGACGACGCGGACCTTGCTGGAAGCACCTCTACTTTGAATTGAAGAAATGGATGCCGAGATTGAAATTTGTGTTTTCTCCAAGCATGAAAATACGATATTACTCATTATTCTTTATCATGAATCCGATTCTTTTACCTTTATCATGAACAATCATGAGAAGGATGGAATATTAAACGACAACAAAACACAAATATTTACATTTTCTATATTTTATTGAACAATGAACTGTGAACTAAGAACAAAAATGAACAATCATGAACATATTTACAATCAATTTTATATTACAAAATGTCTATACGATTCTGCTAAATGTCTGTATGAACCACGATGTGACTACTCTGTCATTTTTGTGTAAGTTCCTTGTGCTGAATGTCTTTCTTAGAAGTTTTTTTAAGTTGTATCCTCTTACTACCCCATCCAAGGCAAAAATACAATAGTGCCCACAAACTTTTCCAAGGATGCTTTGAATAGGTTGGTTATTATAAGTCCATGAACGTGAATTATTTTGGATAAAATGAGATATTTCCCTATGAAGTGGTGGAAGCCCGTATGAGTCAAAGTACATTGCTTTACCATTTGGATAGAATATAACTGCTACCCAATGTTCTCCTGAGTTGTATGAATCTGCTGTATTGATGATATAAGCCTTCACATGTGAAGGTTTTCGCTTTGGTAATAAATCCTTTGCACACACTCTTCCATTGAGATTTTTAATCCACACTCCACGATCCAAGATATGTTGAATTTCACTGGTGTACATTATTGATCCCAAGACTGCTTTACTTTCTCACTCCAACGTTCTAGCCATGTATCTGTGAATCCGCACAAAATGTTCTTTTTTATACTTTGCCATAGTCGATAGGCTTCTACTGATTCTTGTTCGTTTAGTTCTAATTCTTCAAGTTGTGGATACCATGCCTGCATTATTTTGTATGGATTTACTTTAAGCATTGCTTGCTCAATGAACAAGTCTGTATGTTCTTCTCTACTCATGAATAAGCAAACAGGGTGTTCTATCTGACTCGGATGATCTATTTGACACCCGTTACTATTGTTATGAACTTCTTCATTGATAAGTTCTTGCAGTTGATCCACCATACACTTTTGAAAACTGTTGTGAATGTCATTTTTACGAACTGATTCAATGTTTGACGAATATTTCACTTTCTCTGCTTCTTCTCTAAGTTTTATGGCGTACTGGTACCCAAGCATGATTTTTAGTAATCAGTGATAACTTCTCTAAGACTGTTGATTTCGATTTGATTATCGAATTCAGCGAAAACAATAACGTTGATGACTCTAGCAAGGTTAGATCCAAACTGAAGTTCTATTCTCAAGCCTCCAGTTTTTATAGGATGCAACTGTCCTTCTTCACTACCTTGGTCTGCTGTGAGGTCAAAACCCCAAAGAGCGAAACCAGCATCATATTCCTCTTTTGTTATACCAAATGATTTGTCAGCACCAATGGATTTTGTGGCATTGAACAAAGACAGATATGATCTCAGTGTTAATCCATTTGTGAAGTCAGGTTCAAATGGTTTACCATGAATACTGTGTCCATTGCATGATACGGCTATTTTTCTTACGTTGAAATGAGAAAAGTTGAATGGGTTTGATGTATAAGATCCATTGAAGGCTCCATTTGTTACCATTCCAATAAAAACACGTTTTGGTAACTGGCCTTGGAACAAATGATCTTCCACTTTTGATAGAGTACCGTTCGTGATTGAAAATGTTTTGACTTCTACTCTACGAATAGGGATTTTCATATTATTCTGTGCAATGAGTTGGTTTAGATTATTTGCAACTACTGGTGACAATTCAACATTTCTAACATGGAAACTTACTGATTCAAACTGAATTTTAACTTTGGGTTCACCTGTATGTTGAATAATGCAAAATTCTGGACGTGACTTATTTAATCTTAATCTGATTTCCACTCCATTGGGAAGATATTTTTCCTGGAGAAAAACATCTAGATGAAGACGTCCAAATAATTCCACTGTCTTACTTTCTGCAATAGCCGCTATTCGTTGTTTAATCCCTTCGTTATCTCCGCCGGTTTGAGCATCGTTCATATGTCCTGCTGTGTCTTTAATCCAGAGTTCTCCTGCTCTCAAATGAGTTTTCTTACTTTCTGGACTATATGACAAAAGGTTTTCAATGTAGGCTCTGTATGGATAATTATTTGACCCACTGGTTATCAGTTTGTTATTCAGGTATAGATCTATGTTACTGAACATACTATGTAAGAAATTATTCACTGGTGCAATGTTAGCAGTATCTGCTAAAGGTGATTCATCTGCTGCTTGGATAATTTTAAATTTTACATACAGAAAGGACTGTGATAAATCCGTCCAAAACTCTGTTTGAGGTGGTATCATAAATTCTATTGGTGAATCATTTGCAATTGATGCAACAGGAAAATGTTCAACCCACTGAGATTCCTGCATGCTTGTCATGGTAGGAGGTACTGATAATACATCTAGCTCAGTTTTACTACACTCACATGATCCACTTTGCATCATCTTTTTGGACTTTTTACAAAAATGTTAATCAAAAATGTCTAATGGTCTGGCTGACCTTTTGTTAGTTCGATGTTTCTTTGACGTGATCTTACCACGACGAGATCGAGAATGAGAATGATGTGCATTGCTTGATTTCTTTTCATTTATACTCGATAACAACTTGTTAGTCAAATGTTTTAAGGATTGTTTTCCCCGTGACATGAGAACTTTCTTTGGCTTTTTACGATGTACTAAAATGTCTTGTGCTATTCCTAATCCTTGTTTAATACCTTCATCTTTTATTGCATGCAGTCCTGATTTCACCATAGGTTTTATTAGTGGTGTTACTGATCTTAATGCAGATTTAAACAAAGACCCTAAGCCAAAACCATATTGATGTTGAACACCTCTATAAACAGGCACCATGTTTTTTTTATTTTTGATTTTCTTTGCGCTTACGAAAATGCAACTTTACTATTGTCTTGCCAATGACAAACTGAATAGGATGACCAGAATCACCTGTTATATTAATGTGAATGGAATCAAAATCTGATTTTGAAACTGGGAAATAATGTGGAGCAATAATTTCATGATTGATATGTTGACTTCCATTATCATTTTCAATGGAATTAGATGTTTTAAATGGTACAACTCGAAGTATTGGAACTAATGTATCACCAACAATGGAATATTCAACAATGTCTGAATATACAAATAAATGATTATATCCTGCATCAATGTTTGGTGAATATTTAAACATTTCAAAAACACTTCGACCTTTGTAAATTGTTTTTCCATCAAACAAAGGATCACCACCAAGTTTTTGAAATAATGATTTATTGAATTTTATTCCAGTTTTATTAATATTTCTGAATTCAAACTTTGGACGTTTTGATGATTCAGAATATCCAACATGAATAGTTGCACTACTATCATGAAGCACTTTTCCAATTTCATCATCAATGCATTCATTGACTACATCTAACACATGAGATGGCGAGATGTAAGACCCAGGTGTGAAACGAAATTTGATTGCCCATTTTGCAGCATGTCCTGTTGAATTAGTTTTAAGGGCAGTAATTTCTAATGGATTGGGTTTTCTTTTATTTTCTTCAGATATTTTTTTGTAAATACCAGTATCTGCCGTGATGATATCAAATCTGGCTTCTTCTTCACTTATATTTAGGAATTGACTTGGTGTTATCAATTGTGCAAGTCCAACTTCCCAATCTTCTTTATTAATATGAACAGTTTTAGGTAATTTAACTTTAAAACAACATTGAGTGTTTGTAGGAAAATAGTTCAAAGAACTATCACTAGGCAAAGTTATGTAGAAGGAATTCATTTTTTACCATCAATGAAATCAAATGCTGAATGTTTATTCTGTTTTGTGAATTTTAATCCGGGTGATGGTAAAATGTAGCCTAAAGAACTACTGAGAAGAATTAACCACAATTCACGATTATCACTTTGAATACTAAGATGTACTATAGATGTAGCAATAATGGCATAAATGACTATTATTTGTGATACATAAGTGAACTGATTTTTTGGGACACGATTTCCAAAACATGTGAAAGGAGTTGACTGACTGACACTGTCACCTCCAGATTCCAACTGAGATTGCATGATAATTACTTATGTTTTTATAAGTTTTTTCAAATCACGTTAAGTATGATTCTGGTATCCAACTCTGAAATTTTTTAGGATAACCTTTCCAACTGACTTTAATTTCTTTGATTATTTTTTTACCTTCACCTCTTGTTCGCTTATCAAGAACTGAATCTATTTCATAAACTTCATCATCTTTTATAAGTTGCAATTCTTGTTCATAAAATGACCCAAGGATAGGTTCATTTGCTAAATCTTTAATTTTATATGTGATTGGAGATGTTTTTGAATTTACATGAGTGATTTCAAATAATTCTTGTGTCCAATTTGGAAGATATCCTTTCTCAAATGTATGTTTTGTTTTATTGATACGAACACGATCACCTTTCTTTAATTTTGGTTTCTTTTTTATCTTCTTAATCACTTTTGTTTCACTTTTTGCATATAAGTTCTCTGAAATTTTTGCTTCATTAGAATGATTAACATCTGATGGATTTGCTTTTATGCTCCTGTGAAAAGTATTGTTATAATTATTCACAAAGTTTTGAAGAACATCAATGTATCTTCGTGTTTTTTCATGAGTGAAATATTTCCACATTCTAGTTTTCAACGTACGTTGAAATCTTTCCACAATACTTGCTTTAGTCTCTGGATTATCTGTAGTGAAATAATGGATCTTTTTCTTTTTCAAAAACGTTTGAAAGTCTTTGTTTTTGAACTCACTTCCTTTATCTGTTTGTAATGATAGAGGTTTTCGTGATTTAAGGATGGACTGAAATGCATTTATCAATGTTTTTCCCATCTTATTCTTGATAGGTACTACCCATGCAAATTTTGAAAAGACATCAATAACACAAAGTAAATATCTAAACCCATTATTTTGATTTGAAAATTGTTGCATGTCTGCTAAATCAGCTTGCCATTGGTGATCGATTCCTGCAACAATTGTTTTACGTCTTTGAAATTTTCTTCGAATAGGTTTATGTAAAGTGTATGTTGATTCCCCTTGTAACCATTTTTTAACTTCTTGATATGATATGGTTTTCAAAGTGGACTTCGCTGCTTTGTATAATTCTTTTATGCTTGAATATGCAACTTTATTTTTATTTAATCCATAATATAATTTTCTTAACAGTGCTTCTTTGGACTTACGCTTCAGTATGCCTCCCATGACTGAAGACTTTTAGAAATTGAATCTTTTTTTATAGGGCTTAAAAGTTGTTGAGTGTAAAGATCTTTTCTTTTTTCTTTTTCATGAGTCGTGGCATATGGTGACATTTTTCTTAAGTGGCTTAATGTTCTCTTCTTTATGGTTTTCATTTTGGTTGGAGATCTTACTAAACTTCTGGCGGGGGTTTTAAAGGGTGTACTAAAACTTATTTCTGATTCACTAGATTCACTTTCAGGCTGATATTTTTGCATCCATTGCCATCTTGACATGTTTCCGACTACTTCTTGTGGAACATTGCTTTCATGTAAAGCTTTAGAGAATACTTCCCAACCTCTAGGTTCAATTCCTTTTCTCTTACGTAATGAATCATTTATGAGATCAATGATATTTGAACCTGGGATAGGTTTTCCTTTATATGTTACCATACCTTGATTATCCCATTATATGTTATCATTATCTCTAAGAATATTTAACAGAAGCTTAGCTTTTCTCTGCATGGTTTTAGGTACACTTTCTAAGATACGATCATGTAATGAAGCATTTATTGATTCTGTTCTTGGATCCGCTTCTTGATTTTTTGAAGATTGGGGTAATGTTGGATTTTTCACTTTTTCAAATGAATTTTGTAGTTTGAACAATGTTTCTCCATACGTTTGTGCTTTGTCTGTTTCAGAAATATCAGTTCTTTCTAATGTATTTTTCATATCCTTATAAAGGTGGGAAACATTGGTTACTTGTGGATTTTGTGGTAGAATAGGTTTTTGACTTTGTTCATCTCTCCATTGTTTTAGATCATTTAACACTTGGAAAGGAACAATGACCATTTTTCTTACTGACATTTTTTGTAAAGGTACTTCTTTACAGAAATCACAGGTTCATAAAATCATAAAGCTTTAATTGCACCACCAATCCCTCCTATGACAGCTTTACCTAACAATGGTATTAATGCAGACCCTAACAATGGGAGAAATCCACCCTTCTGATTCAAAATGCGTTTCTTCTTTTTTACAGACACTGATTTTGAAGCAAGATTTCGAAGATGTTGACGGTTTGAATACAACTTCTTCTTCTGAGCATCTGTTAGGTGTACATTGCCTTTTAAAACATTGTGACAACATTCTGATATACATCTTATCACTGGAGATGATAATTCTTTTACTAATTTTTTTCTTAGCTTCGGTGAAGATTTCATTAATGCCATAACCATATGACCATGTATCCTAATTAAAGGAACTTTTCTTAGTTTTTTCACCATGTTACCACTTCTTCAGATAAATCATAAATGATAAAGAGCGTGTAATATCAAAAGTATTTATAAGGTAGAAATTTTTCTCGTAATGCTGTAAGAGCTATTCTAGCTGGAGAAGATACAGTTCTCATATCCAAAGTTGTTAAGGGTGAAAAGGGTGCAATTCTATATTTTCTGTTTCTAAGTTTTTGCTGACTTGATTTTGGTATACGTTGTGGTGTAATGAAATCACTGTCATAACTTGAATCAGAGGTTGAACTTGAGATTGGGGTTGAAAAACGGGCAGATGAATTCGGAGACATAGAACTTGATAAGAATGAAGGTGGAGATAGATGCATCGGTGTTTGTGGTGAATGAATTGATGAAATGGGGGAAACATTTGGTGTAACATTTGTTGATGACATTTTAGAAAAAGGTCTATGTGATCTTCTCATTGTAATGAATCTTTCATCAATCGAGAATTTGTTTTTTGATTTCTTTGGAGAATTTTTCTTTTTTCTTTTCACAACTTTTTTCTTTGGAGATTTTCTTTTCACAACTTTTTTCTTCGGTGATTTTCTTTTTACAACTTTTTTCTTTGGAGATTTTCTTTTAACAGAATTTTTCTTCTTGGGAGATTTTCTTTTAACAGATTTTTTATCATTACCAAATTTTCTTGCAGTTCTTTCTCCATCCCATCTAAGGAGACTTCTAATTATTACACCACCAAGAAAACCACCACCACCTGGTTTCAATATGATTTTACGTTTTACATGTTCATTAATGTTTGGATCTGCAAGCTTAGCTACATCATCTCTATGTTTATTCATATATGTAACAGTTTGCTTTGGTAGCTTGATTCTATTTTCAATGATATTTTGTGCTGCCAAAGAAAACCATTTCAATATTTTCTTTAAACCAGCATTCAATAACGCTTCTCTTTCATACTTGTTTGTCTGTCGACTTAAGTTCTGTAAAGCATGAATCACTGATGTAGATGTTCTTGGTAAGGCCATGTTCACTCAATGACATAGATCAAAAGACTGGACTTGAATAATCACAAGTTCACCCATTTATACAGGTGAATAAATAATTGGACCTTGATCTTCATTCTTTGTATACCATCTATGAAATATATCAGTTCTTAATCTCAATACTTTTTGAGTTCGAGAATGAAAATCAATGACCAAATAACCATGAGGCAAGGATGTTGCATCATTGTACGCAGGAATCAAGTGTGGGGCTTGCATTTGATTTGCTAGAGTCTTTATTTGGTTATTATCACGTTCATTGCGAAAAAGTATCATGTATCTTGAATTCAAACTAATGGTTCTACTTGATTTTGACTGTGAAAACATGTTTTGTGTTATATAGATGACACTTGCATTACGATGATGACCTTTTCTAGTAAACCATAATTTAATTTTCTCTTCATCTTTTTCACCTAACATATCATCAAATATTACCAAATGTGGTATAGATGTATCACTTACAATTTCATTTTCATCTTCAGGTATTCCGTCAATGAAAGTAATGAAATCAAATTTTTCTTTCATGATACTGTATGCATTTTGCCATTCTTTATAACACCAAGTAATTCTTTTTGGTGCAATGTCAAATAAGTCTTCACGATAATATATCAGTTTATGAACGAATTCTGTTTTACCACATCCACTTGGACCAGAAATGAAAATATTACAAGGATGGTTAAACAAGAGGGAGAGAATATCTATATCCATTTCTTACGTCCTTACCATTCAATGGATAGAAATAAAATGACAAAGATATATTCATTTTATAACTTTTATTCTTTAACATTTTTGAAACATCATAAAACATTTTTACAACATTTTTTACAATAACATATTTACAATTTCATTTTTTTATTTTCAAAAAACTTTTTTTAAAAAAATATTTTTTTAAAAAAAATATTTTTCAAAAATATTTTTCAAAAATATTTTTTAAAAAAAGTTTTTTGAAAATTCACAACTTTCATTTTTTAAAAAACAAAATCATCAACAAGTTTTTAAACAGTTCTTTAGTTATGATTAAATCCACCTTTAAGTCCACTTATCCATGTCCAATAATGATTCAATATTGATTCGGATACTATAATACTTGTCTTTCCTACTTCACGATTTCCTAATTCAAATGGAAAGAAGAATGTATTACTATCCGGTTTGTAATCCACTTCATTAATAGGAAGCACTATACAGGATGAAACTGTGGAGGATACTATTTCTTTGCTAACATCTCTGTCAAATATGATGAATCCCTCTATTGCTTCAACTTCTTCAACAGTAGTTGGAGTAGTTCGATAATTCACATGATCAATCCATGTCTTTTTATACATCATGTAAAAGTTAAATTGCTTAGCTTTTCTTTTAAGTTTCTCAACGAAATCACTACATGTTCTCCCATTCAGCATTGGTGTTTTAAATGTCCACTGATATGTATCTCTATCCCTCCAAAAGTAGAAGTTATTAAGTAAGACACTTGTCAACACTTTTATTTCACTATCGTCGAACTGTGTATCGTTTATCATCTCCTGTATATATTCTCTCATTTTAAACAATTCTATTGCAGGCTGTCCTCTCGTGATTCCATTTTTCATCTTTCGAATCCACATTGATATACAAACAACTTTCATTCTTTCTTGTATATCTTTATCCATTGTATGATATCCGATGAATATCTTGTAGATCTTTTCACGTAACTCAATTGGTAGTGGAAGTTGATAAGACAACATTTTGAAATTTACCGTAGATAAATAGTAAATAATAGATGCCAGAAATGTTATCATCTTACAATTCTTTAATCATTTTTTCTCATTGATAGAATTGTCTATAAGATGAAATAATCGTGAAATCTCTTTTTCTAGTTCATTCCTAATCAGTTTTTGTCATACAAAATCATGTGTTAAGTACAATACCAAATGAACTAAAACAAACATTGTTTCTAAGAGACAAAATCAATATCTTTATGTACAGTGTTCAGCTTGTTCACAAGAAATGATATCCCTCTAAAAGTTTTTATTGTTTTTATACCCTAATACTTTCATGTCCAAATGGGACAGTATCTATATCATTGACCATTACTCTCTTTGTATATACTGATCTAAATGTTTTTGTTTGTGCTTCACTAGTGACTTTTCTATCTCTATGTCTCCTGATTCTACAGTCATAGGTTATCTTAATTTCAGTACTTCGATCCTGCATACATTTTGTGAATGCATCAAAATTGACCAACTTGCAAGTTTTGTAGTCTAAGGTTATACCCTTGACTTTACATTTACTTTCAATATCACCATCTTTGGTAACCAATTGATATGCATAGTTTTTTGGACCCAACCCTCTGAACTTAACAATTTTTGAGTTGGGTTCTTCATCGGTCCATTTCCCCAATCTACTATTGATAATAGGTGGATTCCATAATTGTGGGTCATGAATGTACATGCAACTATCAGTGTCAAAGTACAACACTCTATCATTCAGTTTTTCTAGGATGCTATATAATTCAAGTCTAGCATAGGCCGTAACATATGATCCGACAATGACATTGGCTGTTCCATGGGTCTCAACATGATCCAGCTTTGATTCATAGTTGACCAGAATGAATGGACATTCTTCATTGAATATTTCTACATGTTTAATAATGTAGTTAGGGTTGTTGACCAGTTCAAAGTATTTTGATGGTTTTGATATATATTCTGATTGGGTCAATACCTCTCTTTGGGCAAGTTTTCCCCATAGACAATTTAACATTATCTTTGCAAATGCCCTTCTTCCTTTGTTCTTTTTAATCATTGTAGGATCCAGACTGATTCCTTCATCTGATTCATATTCCCGAATAAATGTATCTTTGTCAGCTTGGGTTTTACACCATTCAGGATAACCACTGGCTTCTTGTTTGATTTTCAAAAAGTTGTCAACATACCCCCTAAAGAAATTATTGGAGAGAGATTCAAAGTGCCAAACTTCAAAGACATGAAGTAATCTGTAGCCACAGTCCAAAGCCTTGAACAATTCAACTGTGACCCATGTTCCTATCAACGCTCTCTCGTTTTCATTGTGAGAGCAAGTCTGTGAACTTTCTTCCGCACATGTTCTACATAGTGGAAACATCATTTTGTTATTACAATGTACGGGCAAAATAGGGTGAAGCAAATCATCAGGGGGCAACACCTTACATTTGACAAGACCTTCATACTGCCTAATGTTTTGAATGTCAATGCTTTCGCTTGTCAGGACTTTTGGGTGTCCAACAGGGTAGGATTTATGCTTGCATACATAAGGATACAAAGAGCAAATGTCAATGTACTTAATTTCTTTTTCACTTGATTCGTCTATCTCATGAGCAATCTTGACTGCATTACAACGCCCGCCATACAGTCCGTCCCTTGGATCTATTGGGTCAGAGTATGGGAATAAACCATTGATTACTTCACGATAATCTTTGTCTTTTTTTACTCTTGCATCGAACTCATGTTCCCAAATGTATTCAACTTTATACCCTAACCTCTTTAGATATTGTAGACGGGCCATTGTATCGTTATACAAAGTTTGCATTGTAAAACCATTGATTGGGTTGGTTTGTAAACGGTTTGGGTAGCAGACTGGACAACCGTGCCATAGATCACCAAGAAATTCGTACACTGTGTTGGTTTCTGCATGAAATCCATCAACAGATAAAGACTTGATCTCAAATTCTCCCAAATTCCGGGCATGCTGAATAAAGATGCCCTTTTCATTTGCAATACTTTGGAGCCAACGAATGGCTTTCATAGAGAAACGACACCTGGAGGAATCCTTACTTGAAATAATTGCAATTTGACCTTTAGGCAAATTTCTACTTCTCCAGACCTTGTTACATGCATCAGCTATTGTTATAGCTTCCAGTAATGGATCAATACCTCCGTACTCAATAAACACTTTCCTGAAATGACCACACCCCCTTCTGAGGATATCAACATCTGAACGACAATATGATTCCATTTCTTTTTGAAAATTGAACTTTTCTTTGTTTGTAACCTTTTCATTATACCATTTCATGAACTCTTTTCTTAATTCTGGGGACATAGAGTCACACATGTAATAGGAGGTATCAAGATATGGACCATCATAGTCCCAAAACTGATCAGTGTTGGCAAGATGAGGAAAGAACCCTTTTTTCATTTCTTCTAGACCAAACGTATCAGGTAATTTACCAAGACGAAAGTTCATGAAGTTATAGGAGTCGATCAAACGAACTCCATTCAACTCCAATTTCATGATACTGTTACCATTCATGATCAGAGATGGGGGTTGATTCCCAATTCTTATTATTTCATTCAAGATAAATTGGGCATCGTATCCTTTTGCATTGTGAGCTATAGCAGTCATACCCTTGTGCTGCTTAGAGAAAAGCCATTTACAAAAATCAGTCAGAGTGCTATCACCTTGAAATATAACCTCCCTTCCTTCGGCAAACTCACTGCATGTTGAACAGTGATAATCAAGTAACTTATCTATGCATTCATCACAAGCTCTCTGTGCTATGCAATAATTTGGAATATGTAGACCAGTATCTTGTTTGCATTCAAAATCATAGAAAATAAACAATGGTTTATTCTTTATATCACCTACATCATCATCATCCACATTATCATCACTTTGATCATCCTTGCAAGACTTTTTTTCTTTTTTTAATTCTCTACCACTATTGTCACCTTTCTGTATTTTACTTTCGTAAGGCTGAATATGACAACGATGATCAGAATTAGTCACCTTTTTGCAGTAACGACACCTTTTCATACCTTTGCAAACATGATTATTTGTTCTAACATTGTATTGTTGCTTACATTTACTGCAAAGTTTTACCAGATTACATACGGATTTTTTCTTTTTACCTTCAATTCTTCTATGATTATCAAAGCATTCTTGACCAAAAAACTTTCTTTTGCAACCATGACAGTAAAATTCTATGTTGTAAATATCACAACGTGGGGATGTGAAACAAGCTGAACAAATGTACTCACAGTAATGCGACTCTCTATGATCATATCCAACATCACAAAATTCACAATAATAGCTACAGGATAGAAACCCTGTCATACTTGTGATAAAGTCATAATGTCCTTGATGGTAATACAAATGTATCACTTTGCTATCCTGGTACACCACTGGATGTTGAAATGTCATTTCCACTTTAGAATGTTGTTGATGGACTTTGATCACATAGTTCTGCTCGTACAAATAGGTCTGAATGATCTTGTACTCATCAAGTCCACATGGTTTGTTAGGAGAAATTCCTACTTCCATCAGTAAACGTTCAGCTTCATCCTTTTGCACCGTCTTGTTTGAACGTTGAATAAAATCCCATTTTCTTTTCCATTCATCACTATCATCTCGGTTAACATGGTGTATTCCAACGACAACTGCCCTTGCAAAACACATACTGTCTTCTGCATTTTTAATTTCAACAATTGATTTTTTCTTCTTTGCAAAAACTTTCGTATCAAGTTCAACTACCCTTCTTTTGACTCCGCCACTTGGTAATCGTGTGTGTGTAACATCTAATTTCATCTCACCATCATCTACCTTGAATTCAGTATTTGACTGCATGACTTTTTCAATTTCACTTAAGAATATTTCACCATTTAAATCACGCACATCCATGAAAGGTATATGTATCCCCATATCTAAAGCGGGGTGGTTGATGGTAACTCTAATTTTGTCATCTGGTTCAGTATCAAGTGTCTCGCTGAGTTGGGTTGTAATATCATCAAACAAAGTTCCAAGTTGTTGAGGTGAAATTTCATCAAATTCTTTAAATGTCACTGACACAACATGTGAGTCAGTTCTAAATAACCTGGACTTCTTATTTATTACTTTGGACAGCTTGTATTTTTCTCTCATAGATCCAGGCGATTTTTCTTCTTCTACTTCATCATCCGATTCAATAGGTTTTACCTTTTTCTTTTTTGGTATCCAAAATTCATCGTCAGATGAATCAGTATCATCTTGCATCGGAACATCTTTTTCCGACTCACTTGCTTTGTTTGACTCATTAGACTCTGAGTCACTGTAGTCCAAAAGTTTAATTCTTTTCCACTTACGTTTATGAAGTGGAATCCATTCATCTATATCATCTTCCCTTTTTCGTTTTGACATGATTTCTCTTTCGGGTGTTCACAAAGAACTGATATCGAAATGAAACAAATCACAGCTTTTATAGGGTATTCATGACTCACCAGTTCATAACTGTATAAATACCACGTAGCTTTCATGTTATTTTATCATTCACTCACAAATCTTTGTAGAGAGAAGACATGTCTGAATTAGCTAAGAACATGAATTGTTATGACATTGTGTCAGAAGTTGTGAAAAAGATAAAGAACAGAAAACGTATGCAGGTGTATGTTAACCCCTACACCCATGAATACGAAATAACCAACATACCAGCAGACTACCAAATCCAACATATTGGACCATACGTTGGTATGTTCATGTCTTACCAGTTCAGCAATGATGAATATCGGATTACAAAACAGAATGTATTTGATACACTTACCATAGATGAGATATATGCTCCGGGGATGAAAAGACCTGAATTTTGTTTCATCTGTCACGAAAAGGGTCACTTTGCGAAAGATTGTCCTGAGAAGACGAGGAAGGAGTCTTACTATGCTTTCGTATATGTGAATCCAATAACCCACGACATCATGATCTCAAGAAGAAACGATCGAACACCAGATCTGGACAATATGGAATACGTTGGCGCGTTCCTATCACACTGTAATGAACACAACAGATACTGTTTAAGGGTTGATAGAAAAAACACTGTGCAAAAGTTCGGACCAACAAATACACTAAAAAACAAATGTTCAGTGGAAACTCAAACTGCTCATGTTCAACAGGACATTAATAACCATGAAGTAAATGACACCCAGAAAAATGACGGTCAGACAATTGACAATGTGAAAAAAGAAACAGAGAGTCAGACTGAGGAAAAATGTTCTCTGGAAAAAGTGGGTAGTGAAGAGATATCAAACCTAAAAGATATCAAATCGGACACTATCATCATGAATGAGGAGAATCAGAACTGTTTCTTCTGTAAGACCAGCGATCACCTGGAGAAAGACATTTGTCCTACACTAGTGATTGACGAAACAAAGAAGTCAAGAAAGAGAAAGACAAAGACTGAATCTGGCATCCCAAAGAAGAAAAGGAAGCAAAACTAAGGAACTTAAACAAATAGACATTTTAAAGACATTCTATAGAAGAGACATTTAAATGTACATAGACATTTTTGTTCTTGAATTAAATAATGATTGTTTTGTCATATTTTCAATTCATGTTTCATTCATGTTTCTTTTATTTTGTATTTGAATAAATTTAAAAAAACATTGTCTCCTTTTTATTTTTCACCATCCGACCCAATTTGCAGAAAAGTTAAAAACTTTCAAGACAATTGGATGGTCCTTAAAAGGACCTTTTGATTTCTCCAAGTTAAACATCATTTCAATGAAAAGAAGTTAAACTTGGATATAATTGTACCATCCCGCTTTTCCATTCACTACATTCAGTAGGTGGCATGAACTCCGAAAGATCAGGGTACATTTTCCTATCTTTCACATGAAAGGAAGGCATGGTTGGATACAACTGTAACATTTTCTCTTTCCATCCGGAATGTTCAGTTGGTGGTTTGAAGGTTGAAAGATCAGGATATAAATTTCCCATCTTCACTAACTTCTTCTTCGTGTAGAAATTATATCCACGCCGCAACATAAATTCATACAAAGCCTGGTTTCTTTGCTTCAGTTCATCATCGACTTTCTCTTTCTTCATTTTCTTAAAGATTCGTCGAAAGAAATCAAATACAGAATCCATCTTACAAGATGAAAAAAATGTATGGAAAACTGCATTTAAATACTGTTTGAGATGACCTACTAACCTACTGACCCACTGACCTATATAGATAAAACGAACATAATAACCTTCAAATGACTTTGAGAGAATTCAAGTGCTTCCTCCCGGGTACGCGCTCTCTTTAGGGTATAAAAAGACGTCAGTTCTCAAAAAGAAATTCATTCTCTGGAACTGAAACATGGACTCTGAAAACATCCGATCATTTGCCGTGATCTACATTAGGCACCCGCCACCATCGCAGGTTTTGCTTCTTGAGCAAATCCGGTACAAAGCAAGATGGGAGGCCGGGATTTGGACACCAAAGATGGCAGATGACTGGGTAGTGAACGAGTTCTTGGAACCCATCGGCCAGCCAAGGAGAGAAAGAGTTCACCAAAACATCCCCGGTATTTACAGGGAGGAAGAATACTGGGGTTAGAATCTCTTTCCTCTAGAATAAACGGCCCTTTTCAGGGCCAACCATATTGCAAGAATGCATCCATTTCTCAATTTGTCACATTTAAAATACACCAAACATAACCCGTATAAAGTATTCAGAATGTAGTTACAAGATTTCATAGACCCAATATCGCATTTTCAAATAAATTCAACAATACGCTAAGTCAAGTAAAACAATGCTTCACTTGCGAGTTTAATCCACCCATCTACATTAAATATCGATTTTTATCTGACATGTACACCGATACCAGTTTCATATCGGAGTTTTACATTTTAAAGCGATAGGCAACCGGTTTTAAATCGGCGTGTTTCAAATACTCGCGTTAAGATTGAATAATGATAATATTTCAACTCTTTTTCAGTCGAAAATGATAAAAATGTCAAGTTATACATCTCAGCTAACATTACCAGTCATCAAAATAAAAATAAAATCAGTTTCAAGTAGAAAACAAAGGAAAAAACATTGGATCTACAGCAGGAATTCACCGTCAATTTCAAAAGTTTTTGCGAATTTATTCCTCACGTTCAATAACTGTGCGAAGAACTTAATGGAAATGATAAAATAATAGGTTGACAAAACGTTTGAGATAGAAAATATTTACATTTTCTTCATCATAAAGAAGAAATTTGAGAAAAATCAACACTGAGAAAACACAAATTCCCATCTCGACGTCCATTTTACTTGTCAAAGTAAAGGTGCTTCCGCCAAGGTCCGCGCGCCCTACACTGTAGGCTAACAATATAAAACTTCATCAGTCGTTCGTCAACCTCCGAAGCGAACACACGCAAAAATGAATTCAGATTTCAATTTACAAGAAATCATGTCTCAGGCAAATATCACACACGATGATTTGCTAGCATCAGCCATGGATTCAACATTTGGATCGCAGAGTTGTCAGATACTTGGACCTCAGGAGAATTCATCAACAATTCAACCGAATTACCAACCAGTGAGTACCAATGATGTTGTTCTTCAAAACATTCTCGCTGAATTGAAAACCATGAATTCGCGACAAGAAGCTATCATGATAAAAATTATTGCGGAGCTGAATACCTTCAACAAATCTTTTTTGGATTTCAAGTCACTGACGGAGAGAATACAGATTCTTAACCAAAATGTTCAAAAATTGTGTCAACAATCATCATCTCCAGTCACATTCAAACCAACACCGCTGAAGATTCCAGTTGAATTTGACTTTGAACAAACGAACTTTCACAAACTCGTAGATAGTATTATGACTGTGATGAAAAAGAAGCAATCGTCACACACTTCATCCACCAAGAGATCATCATCATCATCTTCAACGGAAAATGTTCGTCCAAGTAAAAGACATTGTTCAGAAAAAGAGAGGGGATACAAAATTCCTACAATGACAGGGATGGGTGCCTACGGCAAGAACATCGATAACTTCAAGAAACCAAAGACAAAAAGGAAGTGCTGAGATGAATAGCAGAACTATCAATCAACAAAAACGGTCCTTTTAAGGACCACCCAACACCAAGAAAGAATTCATTCTCTTTCGCAAATTGTCAAAGTCCTTTTGCATTCCTCACTTTCACAATACATTCAACCACTTATTTTAAAGACAAAGTCCCTATAACAACTCCCCATCTTTCCGTCTTTGGACGGTAAGATGGGGACTAAGTCCACATCCACATTACTCACAACCCAGCCCGCATTTCTTGTAAAAAACTAAGTCCACACGCATATTCCCCACAAGCCTAAGTTCGCATTTCTCCTAAAAATGACTAAGTCCACATGCAAATAACTCACAAGCCGAGGTTCACATGTTTCGCAAAAATACTAAGTCCGCACGCATATTCCTTACAAGCCTAAGTTCACATTTCTGTGAAAAGACTAAGTCCAAATCCATAAATACCCACCCCAAAATCTGGACGGCACTTCACGGACCAGTCCGTGAAGTGCCGTCCATTACTACTGACGTTAACAAAAGTGTAAGCGCACTAGAGACCACTATTATGACCCAATTCTTATGAAACTTGGTCAGAATATTCGCTTAATCACGAGTATAAATGCCATTGAAACTGGGAAAAATCAATGGTATGCTCATTAAGAATGAAAGTTATAGTAATCAGGAAAGTTCAATCTGAAATCCCTCAAAAGGGTTAATGACAAATTCCTTGTTTACATTCTATAGGCCATAGATATAGCCCAGTCTACACGAAACTTGGTCAGAATATTCGCCAAGTCGCAAGGATTAACCCTATTTGAAATTTGGAAAGATCCAAAGGAAATCACAGGAAAGGGGGTCGTAATTATATACATATTTTCTTATTTAGAGACATCAAATACGGTTAACATTCATAAAAGTTGGTCTTTTTATGGTCAAAAGGAAAACCCCTGTTGAAATGCGAAGGATTCTATTCAAAACATGGAAAGAGGCCTTAATGTCAATGTTCATTCTCATTTTGCTAACGAGGAGTTATTGAAACGAAGAGGCATTAATGGCAATGTTCATTATCATTTTTCTAACGGCAGAGTTATGGACGATATTGGGTCATTATATGACCCTCTTATGATATAATATTGTGATTCCACATCAATGAGCAGATCGCTTCCGCCAGTTAGATAAACTGGTTAACTATCAAATCATTATTTACAATTAGATTACAAGACGGTGAAAACCTTATGTAAATTATTCCCCGCTTTGTACGCAAACATACGTGTAAAGCGGGGAAATATTTTCAAACAGTTTGCACAGTTTTGTCATTCTGAACGCAGGGCTGGCTACTCTGATGACTGTTTGGTTATTTTATTTAAAAGTAGAAGATTTTGTGCGTCTACGTGTTACAGCTCACCGGGGGAGGGGGGTTGGGGCATGAACCATTGTTTAAAGAACCACAATTGAATAAAACAAAAGTCACATATTTCCTCCCAGCTTTTCTTGAATCATAACTATGAATACTACTTATTATCATGGCTTTTAGTTATTGCAGACCTTCACGACAACCGAGTGGACTTGCGCAGATATAGATCGTGACACTTTATATATCTAAACAGAAATGCGAAAAGCACCTAATAAAGTTAAGTTAGATAAGTCGATAATGGTCGGATCTTAGTTCCACAGGCCAGAAAGCCAGCTGTGTACTCTTTGATGTCCCTGTGCTTCCGTTTGTGCGCTTGGTCGTCGGTAAGCCTGTTGGTTTACAAATTTCTTCTCGGGATCAAGGTGCTGATTGACAAATAACAAGGAAAAAATCTTCAGTGAACCTTTTTAGCTCACCTGAGCACGAAGTGCGCAAGGTGAGCTATTGTGATCGTAGAATGTCCGTCGTCAGTCGTGCGTCGTCCGTCGTCAACAATTTCTTTAAACATCTTCTCCTCCTAAACCAGTGGGCCAATCTTGATGAAACTTGGCAGGGATGTTCCTTGGGTTAAGCTCTACCAAAGTTGTTCAAATAAATGAAATCCACCCTTAACTTTCCCTTTACCCTTAACAAAAAGGGTGAAAATATGAAAATCTTTAAAAATCTTCTCTGAAACCAGAAGGCAGACAGCTTCCATATTTGGTATGTAGCATCATCTAGTGGACCTCTACCAAGTTTGTTCATATCAAGACCCTGGGGTCATATTTGGGCTTTGCCCGGGCCAAACCCTTTTTACATAGAATCAAAGAGCAAAAATCTTTAAAAATCTTCTTCTCTGAAACCAGATGGCAGACAGCTTTCATAATTGGTATGTAACATCACCTAGTGGGCCTCTACAAAGTTTGTTAATATCAAGACCCTTGGGTCATATTTGGGCTTTGCACGGGTGTATCCCTTTATATCTTATGAGCACGAAGGGTAAAAAAATGAAAATCTTCAAAAATCTTCTTCTATGAAACCAGAAAGCAGACAGCTTCCATATTTGGTATGTAGGATCATCTAGTGGACCTCTACCAAGTTTGTTCATATCAAGACCCTCGGATCATATTTGGGCTCCTCCCGGGCGCAACCCTATTTACATATAATCAAAGAGCGAAAATCCTTTAAAATCTTCTTTAATCGAAACCAGAGGGCACACTGCTTTCATTTTTGGTATGTAGCATCATCTAGTGGGCCCCTACACAGTTTGTTCATATCAAGACCCTTGGGTCATATTTGGGCTCCACCCAGGTGCATCCCTTTCAGCTCATCTGAGCATGATGGGTAAAAATAGGAAAACCTTCAAAAATCATCTTCTCTGAAACCAGAAGGCAGACAGCTTTCATATTTAGAATATAGCATCATCTTATGGACCTCTTCCAAGTTTATTCATATCAAGACCCTGGGGTCACATTTAGGGTCCACCCGGTTGCATCCCGTTTTACATAGAATCAAAGAGCGAAAAGGCATATCTGTCTTGCTCTTCGCTGAAAACGTTCCATGGTATTGATCTTAGGGAAATATCTTCTTTTTGACATTTGCCTTTCTAATTAATGTGATGTCCCAGGGGTTAAAGAGACTCAGGTGAGTGATCTAGGACCATCTTTGTCCTCTTGTTTCAGAATTGTAGTACATTGAAATAAGTTGTAAGCACATATAATCGGCCATTTCAAGACATGAAATACTCTACGTTCAAAATGAAAACGTTCGTGAAACCTTTAGAAATTTTACCCTGCTTTCCAACATATACGAGCTACGGTCGATTATCGTCTTCTGTCTTTTTCTAACTTTTTTTTACTTCCGTAAGCCTTATTCCTAGTTAAGAAATAAGACCTCGTGATATCGGTGGTTCTATGCAAAACAAGTGCATGTCGTATTGCGATGCAATACAGGAGTCCCCCACCGGATAATAAAAAATCCTCTCTTATAATATATCTCCTACTTACTAGATCTATAACTGTAAAAGTTTAAAGTTGCTAGCACTTTAGGAGATATGATCCGGACAAGAATGTAAGACTAAAAACAACAAAGGGCAATAACTCAAAAAGTGGACATGGCAGAGTAACAGTTCTTGTACATGACACTTGTCCTCAATAAGATCTATAAGTGTACAAAGTTTGAAGTTGCTAGCACTTATAGTTTAGGAGATATGATCCGGACAAGAATGTAAGGGTAAAAACAACAAAGGGCAATAACTCAAAAAGTGGGTGTGGCTGAGTTATGGATCATAAACATGACACTTCGCCTCAATGAGATCTATAAGTGTACAAAGTTTGAAGTTGCTAGCACACATAGTTTAGGAGATATGATCCAGACAAGAATGTAAGGGTAAAAACAACAAAGGGCAATAACTCAAAAAGTGGTTGTGGCAGAGTAACAGTTCTTGAACATGACACTTCTCCTCAATGAGATCTATAAGTGTACAAAGTTTGAAGTTGCTAGCACTTGTGATTTAGGAGATATGATCCGGACAAGAATGTAAGGGTAAAAACAACAAAGGGCAATAACTCAAAAAGTGGTTGTGGCAGAGTTATGGATCTTGAACATGACACTTTGCCTCAATGAGATCTATAAGTGTACAAAGTTTGAAGTAGCTAGCACTTATAGTTTAGGAGATATGATCCGGACAAGAATGTAAGGGTAAAGCCAACAAAGGGCAATAACTCAAAAAGTGGGTGTGGCTGAGTTATGGATCATAAACATGACACTTCGCCTCAATGAGATCTATAAGTGTACCTTGTTTGAAATTGCTAGCACACATAGTTTAGGAGATATGATCCAGACAAGAATGTAAGGGTAAAAACAACAAAGGGCAATAACTCAAAAAGTGGGCGTGGCAGAGTAACGGTTCTTGAACATGACACGACACTTCTCCTCAATGAGATCTATAAGTGTACAAAGTTTGCAGTTGCTAGCACTTATAGTTTAGGAGATATGATCCAGACAAGAATGTAAGGGTAAAAACAACAAAGGGCAATAACTCAAAAAGTGGGTGTGGCAGAGTTATGGATCTTGAATATGACACTTCGCCTCAATGAGATCTATAAGTGTACAAAGTTTGAAGTTGCTAGCACACATAATTTAGGAGATATGTTCCGGACAAGAATGTAAGGGTAAAAACAACAAAGGGCAATAACTCAATGAGTGGGCGTGGCAGAGTAACGGTTCTTGAACATGATAATTCTCCTTAATGACATCTATAAGTGTACAAAGTTTGAAGTAGCTAGCACTTACAGTTTAGAAGATATGATCCGGACAAGAATGTAAGGGTAAAAACAACAAAGGGCAATAACTAAAAAAGTGGGCGTGGCAGAGTAACAGTTCTTGAACATGACACTTCTCCTCAATGAGATCTATAAGTGTACAAAGTTTGAAGTTGCTAGCACACATAGTTTAGGAGATATGTTCCGGACAAGAATGTAAGGGTTAAAAACAACAAAGCAATAACTCAATGAGTGGGCGTGGTAGAGTAACGGTTCTTAAACATGACACTTCTCCTTAATGACATCTATAAGTGTACAAAGTTTGAAGTAGCTAGCACTTATAGTTAAGAAGATATGATCCGGACAAGAATGTAAGGGTAAAGCCAACAAAGGGCAATAACTCAAAAAGTGGGTGTGGCTGAGTTATGGATCATAAACATGACACTTCGCCTCAATGAGATCTATAAGTGTACCTAGTTTGAAGTTGCTAGCACACATAGTTTAGAAGATATGATCCAGACAAGAATGTAAGGGTAAAAACAACAAAGGGCAATAACTCAAAAAGTGGGCGTGGCAGAGTAACCGTTCTTGAACATGACACGACACTTCTCCTCAATGAGATCTATAAGTGTACAAAGTTTGAAGTTGCTAGCACTTATAGTTTAGGAGATATGATCCAGACAAGAATGTAAGGGTAAAAACAACAAAGGGCAATAACTCAAAAAGTGGGTGTGGCAGAGTTATGGATCTTGAATATGACACTTCGCCTCAATGAGATCTATAAGTGTACAAAGTTTGAAGTTGCTAGCACACATAATTTAGGAGATATGATTCGGACAAGAATGTAAGGGTTAAAAACAACAAAGGGCAATAACTCAAAAAGTGGGCGTGGCAGAGTAACGGTTCTTGAACATGACACGACACTTCTCCTCAATGCGATCTATAAGTGTACAAAGTTTGAAGTTGCTAGCACTTATAGTTTAGGAGATATGATCCGGACAAGAATGTAAGGGTAAAAACAACAAAGGACTTTTGATAAGGCCTCTCAATTTTCTGTCGACCCTCTAGAAAAAGACAGGAACAGATTGTAGATCTAATTATTACATATTTGGAGATCTGATCTTAAAGCTGCTCTTTTACAGTTCTTCATAGAAAAAATACAAAACTGCTTCTTAGATTCGGTAATGTGTCCGTTTTCCGATGTTTAAGAATCACACATCGGTATATCACTAAAAACAACTCATTTAAAAAAAAAATATTGTAGCTTGGATGTTCGAAGCGGCAAGGTCAGAGATTGAACCAGTCTATTTATATCAAGTCTATAGATTAGGAAATAGTTATTTTCCATGTATAATGTTTCATTTTTCGTATGTATCGACTTTAAGGTTCCCAATTGACAAATATTTCGACCTTGACCTTCGATAGAATGGGTCAAACAGTCGGATTTGCATGCCTAAATAGTTGGCTTAAAAATTAAAGAATTATCTTTTAAGCGTTAGTATTCGCTTTATTTTTTCGGAATGGAATTCTGCTAAATTAAGGAATATCTGCCTTTTTTTCTTGCCTTACAAGATCGAATCTTATTATTGTAGAGTTTTCTACACGATGAAGTCATAATTTCCGTTTAATTTTACAAAAAAAAAAAAAAAAAAAATCGCATTTTCCCAATCTGTGAAAGAGCAGCTTTTTTAAAGGGTTTTCAAGAATGTCGATTCAATTTTTATTATCAATAAAGCATGCGCCTGGATCTTTTACAGGGTCAATGGAAATATGTGCCTGCAAATAAAGCTAAAACTTCTGAATTGCAGATGAAAAAGTTTTCATGAATCCATAGATTCTTCGTTTATTTCAATATGTGTTCGTATGGCCCATGGTGTACGACATATCTTGATTTAAAAACAAAACAACAAGCTTTTGTTTTAACGGGATCCAACCTGGCCCCTTTCTGCATGACGGCTCTCACTGTTGAATCCAAGTCTCCTCTGCTCTCTTGTGCCCTTACTGACTTGTGGATCGATGCCTACATTACTGTATCACAAGACGCTCTATACACTCCTCTTTCTGACAGAACTGGTAATTCATGTATCATATATTGGACATTCAAAAGCTCTGAACCTTTGTCATGCTAAATTCGGAATATTCCTACATTGGCAGTACGTATAGACAATGATCAAACTGCACATATGTGCAGTCTGATCTTAGTCTTTACCACCTGATTTCCCTTATTCAATCAGTAGATCTAATGTCTGAAAACTTTTATTTTCAAATCAAATAGTGACTTACGTTCAGTGCATCCAGTGTTTCAGCACTTTGTTTTTAATGAAATATAGTCGGGGTTTTTATTCAGCATGACAAGGGTTAAATGTATAACATTCACAAGACTTTTAAAAGAGCACATTTATCATCTTATGTTTTCTCCGTCTTCCAGTAATTATGGAAACCAAGAAGTAGGGGAATTCGGTTTCCTATCCCAAAAACATGGTTGACCACATTTTAATTAATTTCACATAGTCCTGTACAAAATCCATTATATCTAACCACTTGTAAATACTGATCGGCTCTGAAGTTCGAGGTCCTATAATGGCACTAAATGAGAAAAGTCTACAAGACACAGAAGTCCACTTTCTATACGCCCTATTTATTCTTGGTATTTCTTCTGATATGTGAATTTGCACGACACCGTCGCCATGTGGGTCGTACTTCGTCACACATTGGTCGTATGGTATACCGCCAGGCGTATTGGTGAAATAGAACAGACCTGAAAAAGAAATTCCAGAAAAAATATAGAGCCAACAACGTTGGTTGATGTACAACGTTTTAAGAATTAGTCTCATTAGAAGGCTTCTCCTGTATACAATGTCTCGACAATTGTGAATTAGGATTTTGGATTTTTTCCGGAACATCGAAGACCCCGTTTAAAGATAAGTATCATTATCAATAAATATGTTACATTTTTTAAATTCAAACATTTCTATTCAAAAAGCTTTAGTTTTCTACATCGTATTAGTGTCAATCTTTGTTAAGTCCGGTCCGGTATCGACGTCACGTTTTATAGATTCGAGACGTACATGTTCGTTTTGAAGTGTTGAATGATAGTTCATAAAATCAGGTCGCTCTTAATATAATGTACAAATATATCTTATTCTTAACATAGACATTTTTTCGTGTGCACAAAAAACGCCTAGACAACTGCGTCTGTCAGCAGTCATTAATCAAAGGACTGAATTCTTATTAACGTATTTGCCCATTCAGTATTGCTGACATGTACAGTCGATATTGCTCGAGCGACCACGTCTATTAAGCGACCAATTGCATTTTAAGCGACCACCATAAAAAGTCCCCTCACCGTAAGCAAATTACCTGAAAAAGAGGACATTATTAACGAAAAATTGGTTATTGTTAAACACTATGCTGTTGGAACCCATCAGAATCGTCTCTATAAGACGATTCTAACGGGTTCGAACATCATAGGATTCACTTCGACGTGGCCGACAATCTATAAATGTTATCAAAATAAACTGTCACATTTATCATGGTATTTCGTATTAAGCGACCATTTCCATAAACGACCGCTTTTTGGTGGTCCCTTTAGTGGTCGCTTAACACAAGTTTTACTGTACATGGAAAGTTTTACTGCTGAATGATGACACTAAGACATACCGTTCATGTTTATGTTGAAAAGGCAAATTGAAACCTTATTTTTATGTGTATGCTTTAAAATCATTTTATTTAATTTTAAAGTATTTTCTTTTTTTGATGTATCGTTGGAGAATTGTGGATTAATGGCTTTGGACTACATGAGTCTAATCGTCTCTAGTTATAATAAAAGTAAACAAAGTATGATTAAACCAGTAATTTTCAACCGGAGGACGCGTTTTAAAGATTGTTTTACATGTACCTATCATTAAAGAATCAGATTTTTATCCAAGTGCTTAAAGTTTCGATCCTAGTCGGTTTGCGAAGTTGGGACACATTATAAACGTATGTTTTGGCACATGTGAACTCATAGAAATGTCAAGTTAAAGCTCAAAAGTTACCTAGTAGTTGTCCTGGGTATACATTAATTCTTTCTGATTTTGGAACGTTGTACTCCACGACTCTGTCAGATTTCGTATCATTTATAACATTTTGTCCCTTCAGAATAAATCTGTAAATAAATAGAATAAAAAAAGATAGATGAACACGTTTTAGTGAGTCATCAGGTGTCAATTTTGTCTGTTGAGGTATAGACAAATTGACATTCGTTTAAATTAAACGTGTACATCTAAAGTTATAAAATGCGATCTCACATAACATTCTTTTCCTTTACACGTGCTTCTAGTCATATCTCATTTAGTGAAAAATAACTGATTTCGAATTTATTTGTAGATCTAATTATTCTTAAAACATTTAATGTAGAAAAAGTGTTGAACTATTCAATCGCAAGAAAATTCGATTACGTTTAATTAGAAAGAATAACAAATACATATAATCTACTCTAAAAAATGTTGGCTTCTACTCCTACTACTGTACCGTTTGTATTTAGAGTCATAATTCCAAACTTGAAAGATAACTCTCCCAGGATAGTTACTGTAGAATCTCCATGCAATTATTTCCCCTTGTCTTTGGATCTTGTAATATTCGTTGCTGAAAAATAGCAATAGTTTTAGAAGATGAAAGTGCCTTACAATGAAAACATTTACGGGGAAATTACTGTTTTAACATACTGTCTATGCATATAGAGAAAAACACGTACTAAATGTCTTTTTGAAAAGCATCAATCTAATCTGGTCCAGGTAAGGAGAATTTATGATGAAGAGACTTTGCAACCAATTTAACATGCGTAGACATGCTACAACCATTGAAATAAAAAAAATGGATAAAAATGATTCTTGTTTTGGTCATGAATATGAAAATGATTTGTGACCCATCACGCGGAAAGGGACCATGCGCAATCTGACTAGGGTCGAAACTTTTTGCGCCGCGCTTATTTTCTGGATCTAGAATGATCAATCTACCTTCCAGTGAAAGAATTTTTGAAATGCGACTTCTGATTGACCTATGCTGGACCCAATCTCTTTTTCAAATATTTATTATACAGAGTTCCCAGATGGCCCTTTTGCGCGCAACAGGTCACATTTCATTATCAGGTCGGTGATAGGAGGCCGATGTAGGCTTCATTGCATGAAAAAAACTATTACTTGATTACAAATGTCTTGCTTTCCTTTCCTGTGAATTTCCTACGACGAAGAGCTACATGGAATGTTGCGGATGCCATTTGTCCTTCTTCTGCAGAGAAAATAGAAAACAAAGCTTCATGTTTTATAATGAAATCGTATATATAGACGAGAATTCGGTATATTGAATCTATTTTTTTTTATTTTAAAAAGGCCATTCAACAACAAAATCATGAAAAATACAGGGGAAAAGGTATAGCTTAGAATTGCCAGAAATATCAACCCTTGTCCGACAGCGCAGAATGCGCTGCACCGAAACAAGTAGTCGTACAATGGAGCTATATATATCACGAATTGCTAGGGTTTTTTTAACGATATTTAGGCTAGATGATTTCGAACACCAGTGCGTTTGCATCCACTCGTTCTTTTCCCCGCTCTTTATTCTGTAAGCTAATTTTTAAGGACATAGAAAATAAAAAGGCGCCGTTTTACCCTAGTACATTTTCACTGTTGTTTATCATACAGCAATTAATCAATTAATAAGCCTATCATCATAAGAATTTAAGCATATTTTAATGAATTTGAACTCGAAGACCTACGCGTAACTCCTCAATTGCAAAGAAGTTAACGAGAATTTCATTACTAATATATAACAGCATTTAACAATTTGTTGCATGTAAAATGCCTCACCATTCCTTTCTCTTGTCTGATGTATGAATATGTTTCAGTATTAAACAAACGCACCCATTATGCAAGTAAAGGCAAACATGAAAATAATTCGCAAATTTAAACATTGTAGTTCATTTCTTTTCAAAAAGTTCGCCGAATGACTACAAATCAACGATTTACAAGTCGAGGCAGTAATCTTTTTGCGCCGAAAGTTGTCATAGCTATGAATTCGAATAATACCAGCAATAAGAAGACAACACTTATTCTCAAATAAACGAAAAATACTTTAGAAGGGCTGTATTTAAAAGATTTTAGGATTACCATTAATCTCTCTGTCGTTAGTTTAACCCTTCCCTGTTTTACAAAATTTTGGACCTGTCCAAATTCAAAGGTTTAGCAGGCGAAAATTCAAAGTGGATTTAAAATGAAAATTGTCATTCTGTAGGGTAGAAAATAGTGTGGAAAAAGAAGAAATTGCTTGTCAGAAGCAATTTCTTCTTTTTTCACAATGTTTTCTCACTCATAAAATCACAGGCACGTAAAAAGCAGGGATTAAACAGCAAATGGTTAATATCAAGAGCACCGCCTACGGGTGCAACGCTCGGCTAAAGGTGCTAGTTAAAATCTAAATAAAAAAAAGGGCATAAGTCTTACAAAAATTATCCCACAGTTATCCTCTTGATAGTCTAGATAGCTCTTGTGATGGTGAACACACATGCTAAGTTTCACGAAGATATCTTCAATAACAACACAGATATGACCAAGGTTAAAGTTTGTCATGCCTACGGCAAAACTAACACTGACACCAAGGCGAACGACACCAAGGTGATCATTTTACCCTGGGTTTTGTTTTTCATTAAAAACCTTAATTTAAAATAGAAACGCCCTACCATTCAAAAGTAGTTGCCAATATTAAAGTTTTATTTTTTTTTTCATAAATTTGACCTTAAAAAATTGACCTAGACTAATGACCTTTATTCAGGTACCAACAGAAAGGTTTAGTCTCAAGCAATCATCATGTGAAATAGAAATGCCCTATCATTTACTATTCAAAGGATATGGCCAATGTTAAAGTTTTGTTTTTCTTAACAAATTTGACCATGAAAAATGAACTTGACATTGACTTATGACCTTTAACTTGGTACCAAGAGAAAGGACTTGTCCCAAGCAACCATCAGGTGAATATGAAAGCCCTTTCACAAACCATTCAAAAGTAATGGGTAATGTTAAAGTATTATCTTTTTTAACAAATTTGACCTTGAAAAACGACATTGACCATAGCTGATACAATGTAATCTTGAACTTGGTACCAACACAAAGGTCTTGTCCTAAGCAATCATCATGTGTAATATGTAGGCCCTATCACTTGCCATTCAAAAGTTATTAGCAGGGTTAAAGTTTGTCACGCCAACATCAACGCCAACGCCCACGACACCAGGGAGATCAAAATTACACGGGTTTTCTGCGGAAATAGCCGAGCTAAAATAGACTTGTGACGCACTACACGATTATGGACCATTTCAAAACATCTGCGGCCGAGTGGTATAGGCGCTCGATTCGTGACCTGAAATTTCATTGTTTGAGCCCTAAGGGGGTGTTTACGAACAAAACATTTAATCCCAAGTCTCAGTTACCTAGAGGCAGATTTGGGTAGTTGTCAGTAGGTTTAAGACACTATCCCTCTCTTTTAGACACGAACACATCACTATTGGGTGCTCAAGGGCAAATCTATAAGCTTTTAGTTTTCGTTACAATCGAACAAAAATAAATAAGTGTGAACTAATAATGGTAGGAATAATTTTGTAAATTAGGAAAATGTAAGTGTCTGACTGATTGACCATGATGGTCCTTTTCGTATTTAACTGAATTCTTGAATCTTTTCTATAGAATAATCATTTCTCTGTATTTCATTATCTCAGAAGTATGATTTCCGGGTGACATCTGCTTAATCCATTTTCTTTTTCAATTGTTTAACTTACGGCAATCCGATGTTGTCTCATTTAGCGTTTGGGGTCACATATACACTTAATATAAGTTATAAGTACCCAAATTTTTAATCTGGAGTATTTTCACACCCATCAACAGATTTTATTGAAATTCGGCTTTGGCCTTCCGAACTACAGTTCTTTTGTACAGTGTGAATGACAGCGTGAAAAAATGTTTCCTATGGTTGTTTTGACTGTGGGGCTTGAAAACGGCAATGTCTGTCGTGCGACATCTTCTAGGTGTTTCACATGTTCACCGTGCTCTCCTAGGAGTTTTGATAATCACCTTTGTTGTGTGCGTAGCCGGACAATCTGATATGGAATTGATGATGGTGTGGTAAATAACAAAAACCCTTAGTATGGTGCTCCAAAGTCGCCATATGACTGAAATACCTTAAAATCGCCTTAAAATTCAGGTTTCTAAAACGCGCCTTGAATTTTTCGGTGGGTGGGGTGTCCGAAAGTTTCGCAGAGATTCATCATGAAAAAAAAACGACCAACAAAAAGAATAAAATTGAAGGGAGGGGATTGATTCATTTGTAAAACTGATCTAGTACTTGTTACTTTCGAACCATACTGTCGAATGTATTTACTGTCGAAATTTGTATTTAAAGTTATATGCAAAAGGCACCTTACCTACACAAATGGCGGGGTTTCCGGTAAGGGTACTGTCCGGTTTGCATGCACGATCTAGATTCCCGGATGACAACTGGTACCCGATTTTACATGCTTTTGAAATCACTTCCCCTGGTTTAGCATATCTTGGTGTCAAGTCTAACGCATTGTATGGGAAACTATAGTCTATGCAATCTAAAAAATGAATAATATCTTCTTGAATTTCAATACATACTTAGCATAGCCACAAAATACAATAGAGCTTGCATTAAACGACTATTCAAGTGACAAGGAACATCCTTGTGCTTTACAATAGTTTTGCACCTACCTTCGATCAACTAAATTTATTTGAAGAGTTGAGTTCCTAAATCAAGGTTTAAGTTAATTCATTTACACGTTGATTATACCAAAGAAAGACTATACGGTGTTTTTTAACTAGGTAAACAAAACACGAAAATGACACATCTGTGCGTAATGGCATGTGGTATTATTCCACTAGCCGTTTACACTGTATCCCATCTACACCGGTAGCGTAATGTTTGTAAACGGAAACAATGGCGGAACCCATCGATTCGAACTGGACGCAGTGCTTAAATAAGGTACGTTTTTGTCTTTTCTTCAAGTTTAGAAATATCAAGTTTAGTAGGTTTAGAAACGATATGTCGTCCTACTTCAAATGTGACTCTGTGACCCCAAAAAGCAGGGACCTTCCTTGGGTTTAACCAATCAGTTATATATATATATAATTACATATATATACAGTTCCATTGGTGAAAGCAAGTGGTGCAAGAGTTACAATACGGCACCAGTTCGTTTGCGACTATTCTCGTTTGACATGAAGTCCTTAAAGTTTAAAAAAGGACGATAGCACAGGTAATGACTGGCTGTAGTTGTATAAAGTTTCATGGTTTTTGTTTTGATTAAATACAAAAGGTCCCTTGGACAGAGCACATAAACAAAGGCTAAGGACAAGCCGATTGTGTAAACTTCGAGTTTGGGTGTTACAGCTAAGATTAAAGACAAATTAAGATAAAAAAAGAATATAATTATTTACATGAATCCGACTCGTTTCCGCACAGTCCACAGGTCTTTGCACACTTCTGCTTCACAAAGACAACCTTGTTCAAACATAGTCTCGGATTCCGTTCTATTAATTGTAAACAGTCCGGACGTTGATCAGCACATATATTGCTGTCTAAAGAAGGCGAATATATTGTTTTAAGATGACGAAAAATTGAAAATCGAGTATCATGGCAAATTGACCCTACCTTCTGAGTCAAGATTTACTTTTTTGAACAGCGATTTTGACGTTTCTGTTTTTTCTTTATATATACATGTATTTTTTTATGTTTTGTAATATAGAAATCCAAATATCTATTTTAAATACATAGATTTCATTAAAGTATTTTGTACAGTAGTGATAGGGAATACAAAAATGAAACCAAAAAAACATTAATCACAAAACATATCATGTTAACTACCAGATTAAATTTGCCGAGTAAAACAATGGTGGCTTTGAAAAAAAGGTCTCATCATTACATATTACAAATAATTGTGTGCTCATACCGGGGCACACGTAGGCTACAAAGGTCCACGTCCCAGAAGTTGTACACGTGATATTTGTGGTATATGACGAATTCGTAAGACATCTATAAGTGATTCTATCACCGACTGCAAACCTCCTTAACGCTTTATTGTTGGTTATAATGACACCATCTGGAAAATCTGGTGGTGTACCACAATGTGTTTCTGAAAGAAGAGAACATGCTTGCAACACTCTCTACAACATGTAACATCGTAAAATTTACACTCAATCCGATCAAAATCATTCTTAATCGCACACTCAGCGCTTCATTCATTCATTCCAAACACTCACTCAAACCAGTTAAAATGGCTCCAAAATCACAAAAAAATAAGATCAACAACTACATTGTACATTCAAATAAACATAGCTTGAAAAAATCGCAACTTCACATAAATATATATATACATCATATGTTCTTGAAGAAATAGGAGGCTATTCACAGAACTTGTATCCATATTTTATTAAAGGGAGGTAAAACATAGGATGAACAGAATTAGCGATATTTGATTAACCCCCCCCCCTTTAATTTCAATCAAAGCTCACTCCACTCACTCATTTAATTTCACCCCAAAATTATTCCAAAATTATTAACCTCGTTAATTTCACGATGTTTTTAACTGTAGAAGAATGCTACGCAGCTTAGTATGAAAAGCTTATTTTTAATGTTGAATAAAGACAATTTTTGTCCTTAATAAAGCACTGTTTAAGTGTTACACAAAGGAATCTTTTACGCACTGCCTAACTCACAGTTAAATCTATAGTTTTAGCTTGCAAAGCATAAGCTTTGCTGGCTTCAGTTAACATACAAAATTTTTAGAAAGTCTCAAAGTTCAAATGAGTGCAAACTGCCTCTGGCAGCTTAACCGCTAAATCAATGAATGTTTTCGCCATAAAAAGTAGTTCCCCCGTAATGTTGCATACTTAGGTTTGCAGTTTCACCCCCTCATACTTTAAGCTTGTAAGGACAAATCGGGCTTAAGGTGAGCTGTGTGATCATTAGATATCCCTCGTAAGTCGTTCGTCATCAACTCTTCATAGGGGCGAAAATTCATGAATATTGGATAGTAATGATTGTCAGGTCATTAAGATGAACATTATGAATTGAAAATTGAAATAGTCTTTATGAAAATACGAAGAAGGACATCTGTTGACAATTTCTTTGATTACATTCTAAGTGCCATACAATTAGCGCATTTATGAACTTGTTCAGTATGTTAGTCAAAACAATAAAGCCTTCTGAAAGAGCAAAGTTCATCTGAAAATACAAACGTAGGGATATGAAAGTGATAAACAAAGACCAGAATACTTTTTTATGTCATAAAGGGGACTCAATTAGAAAATGAAACATTTGACAGAAAAAAAGAAAGACAAATCGGGATTTATGAGACATTTTTCACACTCACGGTTGAACAGTGTACTGGAATGTGGATTTCCAAGGTTGTCACATGCGTGCAAGGTAATGACTTAGCTTGACCAGAATCTTCACTATGCACACTACATTGTACGGTCACTTGGATGAACAAGTATCTGGTGTTGTATGCAACACATAAAGTCCCCTACCGGCTTCGTTTGTCTCAATGTTTTCCCACACCAATTCTATCAGGGACGTCAAAACCAGGTCTTGTTTTGGAAAGGGTTAAACAAGACTTACATGAGTTGTTGTCTCTGCTGTGCCCACTATACAATTCATGCAAGCAATAGACAGTTGCAAGAAATAGTATCAATAACAGTTACCTTGTCTGATCCAAGATGTTTTTCTTCAGTCTTGTTGGTAAGAAATGAGAACTTTCACTGGAGGTGATTAATACTGCTGCATCACCACCCTGACTAACATGGCTTATATTAATTTTTACATTTTAAAACAGGTTTCATCAAGTTAGCTTGCTTAGTTATTAAGTTATTGCAGGATCCATTTTTTGCCATATTTTCACTATTTCCGTTACCATAGCAACCGCACTTTTTGTCAAAGAACAAAGATAAAATGATGTGCATAATCTACACATTGCCATCTAAGCATATACCAAGTCTCATCAAATTAGTTTGCTTACTTATTAACTTATCGCAGGATCCAATATTTTTTTGCCATATTTGCACTATTTCCGTAACCATAGCAACAACAATTTTAGTCTAAAAACAAAAATAAAATGATGTGCATAATCTACACATTGCCATATAGTCATATACCAAGTCTCATCAAACTAGCTTGCTTAGTTATTATCTTATCGCAGGATCCCATTTTTGGCCATATTTTCACTATTTCTGTAACCAAAGCAACCTCAATTTAAGTCGAAAAACAAAAATAAAATGATGTGCATAATCTACACATTGCCATCTAGTCATATACCAACTTTCATCAAAAACGCTTGCTTAGTTATTAAGTTATCGCGGGATCCAGATTTGAGCGGACAGACGGACGGACAGAAGGACGGACGGACGGACAGACAGACGGACGGACGGACAGACAGACGGACGGACAGACGGAGGGCAAACCTATAGTTCCCTCCGGTGTGAACACCGTTAGGGGACTAACTATATTCAAATAAGAACCCATTCGAAAGAAAGCTTTTTAACTCCTCGCTTTTTTTACCCTGATTTTGTATCATACTAATTTTTTAAAAGAAAGATTACTAAAATATCTGTGCCTTGCTAGCTTTCAGCATTTGATTGATTCAGTACTTTGATTGATTACTGGCAGCAAATCAGGTTTGTTGTTTCAATAAGTATATATAATTATAACAGAGAACCTGGTTAGGACAGAATAATTTCCTATTATATTGTCAAACCAATAGTTATCTTAAACACATTTAATAATTATGAATACCCAAAATGTCCTTTTTGAGCAGTCCACAATGATCACAGGTCTTCTTACAACCTCGCGAGGCCTCTGGATCGTTCGTGCAGAATTGTGGATCATGCGTTAAGTTTTCGCAGTCATCAAATAAGTCATAACAGCGCCCTATAAAGCAAGACAGTTCAAAGATAATATGGCAGTATATTTTTGTCTGATCTAAATATTTTTTAATTCGTATATTTCATGTCATAATACATGTATATAATTTCTTTTATAAGTTTCGATAGGTAGATCTAGGTCCTATTCTTTTCCATTTTGTCTTCACAGAAATTTTGATCATACAACTTTGTCGAAATTTTCATTTAAGCGATAGTCAACACTTTTGAATTTATTACCTACAAATGGTTTATTATACATGTATTACTTGATTAATCAATGTTTAAACAAAAGTCAGTCTCGGAATGACACATTTCTATTTTAAGATAGTGTTTACGTCTGGTTTTCTCGACTATATCTATGAGTTTGTACAGCGTCATACTTATCTGACAGACATCACAATATGCTCTAGCACAAGTTTCGGTATCTACGTAACACCAGGGTCGTGAACCATAACCGGGATTTCTACAGTAATTCTCCTTCAGGTCCATATGTCCGATACTACAAACGTATAACAAATTGATTATTTTACATTAAAACTTTCAAATACCATTGGTGGTGTATTTTTGTTGGTACATGTACAGCAGGTTGCTGACTAGAGCACTTGCGGATGCCATGATTTAAGATTTTCTTCTTGGCCTGTATTCATCGTATAATCTATTTCAAAGGGAAGGCAGAAAATGAGCCTGTGCTTTGCATTTCCAAAAATTTGGCATGTGTGTGAAGTAGAAACATTGAGAAGCCTAGACAATCAAATAGTTGATTAGATAATTACCTGACTGTCTAAAGCAAATTTAAGACACCATTTCTGTACAGGGTGAATGGTAAAGACTATGGATAGACTGTGCGACTGAATGGGCTGCCCTTAGTCTTTTCTTTGCGCACTTTTGAAATTGTTGAAAATATCACACACAAGCTCAAATGATTTTGAACAGCGATTGTCATTGAACAAGACTCATGACTCAAATACCCGCAGTGCTAATTCCATTTCTTTAGAATTAGACTAGTGGGTGATTAGCGTAGTTAATTATTTGTTCTGCACAAAGTAGGAATCGGTACGATTCCGGTATTGTCCTGTGCAAACTAGGAATTCTCACTTTGTCCGGTTTATTAAGAATTCTAACATTGCGCAGTACGATTCGGATAACTGCGACCAATCGTAATTGTTAAAACTATTCAAATTAAAAAAAAATACCATAAAAGAGCAACTGAAAAGGAAGTCATTTACTACTAGTAATATCTGTTTTAAGCATGCCCAATGCTATCAAAACATTGCTTACAAAAGAAAATATTTTATATTTTAAACTGTACGAGTAATCATTTTAGGCAATACTTTACCGCATTGCCATGTAATTTTTTAGCTTGTTCAGTACTATTCCTACTTTGCGCAGTGACTTCGTCAAGTGAATATTCGAAAAAACAACATGCGCGATTCTAGAATTGTCCGGTTCAATTTCAGAATTGGCGGACAAAGTAGGAATTCCTACTTTGCGCAGGGCAATTCCGGAATTTTAGCGATTCTTACTTTGCGCCGAACATACACATGGTCAAAAAAGTTTTGCAACACTTTCCGTAGTATTGTAAAATAGTCTGTGGTCTGTTATTAAGTTTATGTCAGAGAAATGAGTCAATAATTTAATAAGTTTGTGTCAGAGCAATTGGTCAATTATTTTGTAGGGTTGTGTCAGAACAATGAGCCAATAATCTAGTCACTTTGTGTCAAAGCAAGGACCCTAAATATACATGTAAATTTAGAGTCCCTGGTCAGAGCAATGAGCTAATCGATTATCTATTCGAATCAAGAATGTTTACTTCCAAGATCATCATTAACTGCGTAACGTGTGATTTTTTATGCGCTTAACGTCCATAATTCTCATTTACAACAAGTATACCGGGCCTTTCGATTTTTTCATTATTTTGACGAGCGCTTAAACAATTCTAAGAAAAGCAGTCAAGGGAACAGTGATAGAAAAGCTAAGGGAGCATAATCACGTAACGGCGTTTCTATATTGTCAATTTTCTATTGCCTGAAAGGTGCAACACACGTTCAAATACTCATGAATCTTCAAAAGGCCTCTTTTCATTGACATGATCATTTGAAATGTGACAGAGCAGCTATTGGGTCAGAAATTAGAGTGACGATAACACGTAACGTCAACATAAAGTTTACGTACAAAAGATTCAAATGGGCATGAATGAAGTCCAATTGCAAAAGATGACATTAACTCGAATATTTGTTACCTTAAAACTACAGTCTGTGTTAAGAATCAAGGAAATCGCTCGTGAAAATTCTTTGAATATTTTTTTCTTGATTTAGTCTTATGAAAGATGAATGACATAAAAATACAAATCAATCGATAAACTGCGGCTTTTCGTGAAACGCATGATCTGCAGTATAGGTAAAATATGTAAATGAGATTTTGGTCACGTGAAATACGCCCACGTGCAATAGTAGTATAAGAGCGGTATGTAAAGTTGCGAGTCATTTATATTCATCAAGTTATGCCTATATTTAGATCATCGCTTCATAATCATTTGCATTACCAAATACTGGTATGACAAATTCAAGCTTATCTTTAAGAATAAAAGTATAGTTTTTGTGTATATAGTCGACTAAGATCATTGTCTTGCATTTCGGAAATGTTAACGAACACAGACGGGGACTTTAACCTTTTTGACTGAGTATGGATCAGCTTTTTAACTATCAGATCTATGTATCATTTAGTGAATGTATAATAAAAAGTATATATTCACCAGTGATTTAACTACGAGTGAAAAAATAGCTTTTGTTGTTCACTATATGGAAAACTTGTCAATTTTACACGAAAATCAAATGATTTATATATTTGTTAGATACAGAAATGGAAAAACAATTCGGGCGTGATTTGTTTATTTGGCACTGCTTGGAAGACGTCAAATAGGATGAAATTAACGAAAGTAGGATATAACTTTTTGTTTAATTCACTGGTTTGGCGGTAAGATTATCAAGTGTTAATATATCGTTTTTTATCTATAATCTATCGAAAAATCATAAAATATAAACTCATATTGCGTTTTTATCAAGTAGACGGTCTTTTAAAAAAAATGCAAAATGATTTGACTATAGTTTAGATGTAGCATTTTATTACCACAAAAACACATGGTTTATTCATATACCGAATCAAAGAGGAAGTTCGGGCATTTTTACACTCAATTACAACGAAATTTCTTACCAAAGAGTTTCAACAGTGACGTGGATACGTAACTTGACGGTTAGTCTAACGTGCCTTGTAAAACTTAGCAAACCCGACCCCTCTTATTTTGTTTCATACTTTATGGTTGGTGATCCTAAGCAGTCCCGAGAGAAAATAATACTAAATATGTCTTGGAAGTTACGCTAAGTTCGAAATAGCGTGTACAGTCATCGTCGAACTTTGTTATTCAAACTGAGACTAACACTGGTCTATATTTAAAGCAATGATGTGTGTTAAACCTTATAAATCGATGTCATAGGGTAGAGAAAGGTCTTGCCGACCCAACAAAATGATTTGCAACAGACGTGCTTGTAGGGCGATTGAAGCGTCGTTCCTCCCTCCGTTTGCGACACTATTTTTCCTTACAATTTTAAGCTTGCACATTTTCTTTAAAACATTTTTATGTAATGACTTCTTGTATAATCAAATACTCTCAGGAAGGATATTTGAATCTGCAATTGCATGAGCCGTTAGAGAAGCACATATATTGTGTAATTTGACGTGAACGTCATCACGCAGAAGTGTTATCGAGTTATTCATTGCAGTATATGCCAAACGTTTAAATAAAGTAACTAATTTCAAAACAAAAAAATTACATCGAAATGTTGTAAAATTTGAGGAAATCGTTTTTAATAAGTGCTAAAGAACCTATTTTGAAGAGTATATAAGGCTTTAAAAATGTAACAGTTTACATGATAATTCCATTGACGGGCGTGTGATATCTTTCTATGCAACTGCCGGACCGCAAACGGTTACTCGCTTTAAAGCAGCCCGTTTACGATCAAGTAAAAACATTATTGAATCTAAATATTGAAAAAAAATCTCCATAAACGTCTGCACACAATTAAATCATATTGTCGGTTGGAGAATATCATTGATCGTGAATGGGCGAAATTGAAGATTTATTAATATGCACATTTTGTATAGGCCGTTTTTGTGAGAAAGGTGAGAATACAATTCGGATATATAAATTTCTTTCGTAGAAATTCGTTTTGTAAGCGCACTTACTTAAATGTGTTCACTCTGCAGTGTTCAACTTTGTCCCAATGTATACACGTCTGAAAGTCTTCTGTGATGTTGAGAGCACCACCATAGCTATCATCCAACCCATTGTTTGTGTAACACAAATCTGTAAATCAGGTTATGTGCCCTGCGTTAATGATGAGAACGGTGCAAACTGTTTGCCAATTATACCCCGCTTTGCACGTGCACTTACGTGCAAAGCGGGGTAAAATTGGGAAATAGTTTACACAATTCAGTCGTAATCAACGCAGGACAGAATTCTAGATCGAATTGAACACTTTGAATTCTTTCATTCTCTGTTGCAAAAAAAAAAAATACTGAAATGCTTGCATGTCTTATTAATGTCAAAAATCCATAAAGATGGAATGATGCAGCTTGCTAAAAAACACACGAAAAAAGTAATAAATATTTAAAGTGATGACATGTTCATTGTCATTAATTCTAATTTACTTTATACATGGCAGCGTTTCTTGTTAAATTATTCAAAACTTTATGATACGGACGTTATAATACCTTTAATCATTCTGAACGTAGCATTAAACTTAGCTGGATTTGATGTTCTTAGTAACAAGCTCATTGTGTTTTCTTCGCTGACGACCGTCTTTTCAAACCCATGTCCACAATAGCTGAAGTTAGAATGTCCATGACAATATAAAAACTAGATTTTTACACCTGAATTCTATTCATGTCACTTTAAAGAACAGATATAGATGTCTTATATTTTATCAGAAAAATTAAACTGCACATAATTAGTGACAAATAAATATTTTCCAAACTAATGTAAAATGCTATGACCTGAAGCTTCTGTTTTACCTATTTCAAATTATTTGAATGGAATATTGCCTTGTCCTGTCAATTATAGTCACTTGTTTTTTTTCTTTTTCGTTGATAAAAGTGGTAATAACTGTAATGATAATAAAAGTTATAATAATAATTATTTTAACAACAATACATTTCAAAAAAATCAAACTTGTATTTATATTTACTATAAAATCTTGAAATATAAAAAAATAAAATCATTATGAAAAAAAAGACAATTGTAAATAAATACTTCTAATGATTATTATTTATATACGGTCCGTGTATTAATTCGCGATGAACACTCGAAATTTAAACAATAATTATATAAGACAATTCATTCAAAGCAAAAAATGGCTCGGAACAATGAACACACGTTTTCCCTGGCTGCCCCGGCATTAAGTGACGAATTTCAAGATGACCATCACATTCATAGGCTTTCTCTGACGTAGACTGGATATCAAAGTTGTGAAAATCTAAAGCAATCTGTGAACCAGGAGGGCCCTGAAGTTTAAAAAGAAAATTATAGCTTATCTAGAAATGAAATATTTTAATTTATAAACATTTTTTTTCAAATAATTTATATAAAATCAATACTTTTTTTAAGAGTCGGATGACATGTAAGTCAATCATTCTTTGATCTGAATTTCCTCATTCAAAAATATTTAATCTATTGGTGCAATTTATATATAATACGTACTCAGTGTTTTGTATGAGAAAAAATATCTTACGAGGTTGGGAGAATTGATAATTGTCGAGCCTCTGCCGAGACAATTAACCATTTCCACAACCGAGTTAGATATTTTTTCATACAATACACTTAGTATGTATTATATTTACCTTATAACCTCTATTTTGCATTGTTTTCGTCGATGTTTCAGGAGAATCGCAAGTTTCTAAAAATAACCGCATTATGTCACTGTACTAAAATTATTCATGTGATATCATAAAAAATATCACATAGGGTGTTATCACACAGATATTTGTATAGTTATAAAGTAAAAAAAAGTACTCCATTTCTATTGTTAAAGTGAGCGAATTTCTGTTATTTCCAAACCTTGATAAACCATGTACAAGAATGCTTGCCGGTTGTTAGGTCAGGGTAGCCCGGAGTTGTTATATCGAAGGTTTGCAGTCTTGTGGTTAGATGGATCACATTTCCGCAACTGAGGGCTGACTTATCTGCGAAATATATTGTCAAGTTATAAATAAATGCTAGTCGGATCTGATTTTATTTTCGATATCTAAAAAGCAGCTGAAAAAAGGAAGCGTTCACGCAACACTAGTACCAAATCGGTTTACGTTCTGAAAGTCACAGTAAAACAGGCTACATTTTTTCTCAAATTATTTAATTCTGACGGAATGTGAAAAAATGCACAACAAGATAATACGCATACTAATCAATACACATATAATGAAACATATACGCAGCATCACAAACAAGACTTTTCAATGAATTTAAACTAAGTTTGCCCCAAATAGATGCAATTGAATTTAACAGACCTTCATTCAACCTGGTAATTATTATTTTGTATGTCACATTGTATACTTAAATAGAGTGTTTTAGCCTTTAATGTTTACTTGTATCCAGAAATCTGACTTTAACTTGAGTTGACAGTGCCTCCAGAATTCTATGGTAACTAACCTGCAATTATGGTTGTACATTCAGTGTCTGGTTCAAGCCCATCGGGACAGCGACATTTACATTTTCCGTCTATGTAGGACAAATATCCACCGTTCTTACAAACCAAAGTGGCGTTTTTACATTTCTGGGCTGCAAAGAAATAATTGCAAGATTTCATATCAATTTTGCGTGTATATTTTTGTTGTTGTTGTTATTATTATTTATCTATTTACGATGTTGACGAATGTATTTTGTATAGTTATGTCAGCAGAAGGTACTGACACTTTATTCAGGATCATACAAACGACAATAGTGGAGAGGTTGTATTTTTCTTATCTCAACCGGGACCCCTCTGCAAATCTACGGAATAGACATTGGGGACTTTCCAGTTTACAGAAATGTCCGGACGATGTTCCGAATGAACCTGAACATCACCCCGACATTTCCATAAACTAAAAAATTGCCGACCTTTTTTATATCAGTGTGCATATATCATTTATCGTTGGCATAAATTTATCTATATATATATAAAAAAAAACTTGGAATAAGGCGTCAAAGATCGAATTTACATTGAAAATAAAAGGCGATACCGTTTTTTTTAATCCTAGCATAAACTTTCGGGTATATACTTGAATTAACAATCTTTCTTATCTTGCGATAAATAATTCCATGAAATTCCATGAAATTGATAATATTTTTATTCTAATAAGAATTCAGTGTGTCTTAATCATTTGTAAATATGTGTAATTGTTAATTTGTTAAAAAACCGCAAACCTTTCATGTTATACAAAGTCTGTGCCTCATAAAACATGTAATAACCAGTCATGTCTTTGTGGTCCAGTAAGTAGGTCATCTCAGAATCGTAAACAGTGATCACCTCTCGCTTGTTTTTACTGAACGTCTGAAAAATAATTTTATATTGTATCACGTCATTGGGCATCCTTAATTACCAAGAAACGGGCGTTTCAATGGGCTACATGTAATGGACGGAGAGCAACATAAATCCCTTTTAAGCCTCGGCTTCAATGATTGTCATTGGGCAACAAAATCCTCAAACGTGTAGCTTGAACATTAATAGGGATATTGCGTACAATGGCTGAGTCCTTTGTTAATTGTAACGCTAGTTGGCATTGAAAGTTCCGACCGGATTTGTATTAAGACTGCTCGGATGATCCTTGCGCCAAAACTCTATTTTTTAATGTCGGCAGTTTGAAACAGGTATTATTTTGGAATCATCGTCTAACTTTCAATTTGCAATCGACACCAGCCCTGCGTTCAGGATAACAAATCGCTTGCAAACTAATGAAAATGATTACCCGTGCAAAGCGGATTATCACTTCAAATTGTTGCAAGGCTGGATTGCTATACAACAACCAAACCCAAACAAATCCCACTCTTTTTCCTGTTGATAGGGCTGGATTACTATTTTCTATTCTAGATTGCTCAAGCCGACTAGCCGGTGACACAATGATTTATCAGGTACCGTCTGAAGAAAAAAGTTTAAGTCGCTGTCCTTGTGGAAAGTGGCGACTCTTGTTAGACTATTTTTACTACAGTTTATACATAAATATTCGCAAAAAGTATCCGAAAACATCATCGTTGCCAAATATGAATATTTTTATTAAGATTTTGTCTTCGTCCGTCGTCATGTGCGACTATTAATAATACAGCCAAGTATATCAGGGATGCATCAAAAGTACGCGAGGATGTATTCCAGAACAACAGCCAACTTAATTATGGTCACAACTTCATTGCATATGTTTTAAATATGAATACTTTCTTGGTGATATGAATTGTATTTGTACATGCTTATGCCAAACACCGCATGTTATTGTTAATTGCCAAATGCACAGGTTGTGCCGACTTGCTGAATAAATTAAATGAAAATGTTAATCACTTCGTGAAATTGATTCTCATCTCGAAAATAGGCATTTCAAAATCACTTGCTCATCGTTCCAACTATTCATTGCAAACCCTCATTCCAATCACTCACAAACGCTCCGAAATAGTTAAAAACGATTCGAAATCTTCCGAAATGATCAACAATTCTATCAAATCGATCAAACAATAGCACGATTTTATTGGCTGGTGTTGAAAATAAGTATTCATTCCGGAGCAATCATTTTATATACTACGTTGATTGAGATTCAAAATGCAGAATATGACTTACCGTTCTTGGGTAGGCCATCACTGAACTCAGATCAAAATATCCAAATCCTTTGTCAGGTGAACCCTGTCTTGTTTTAAACCAGGGGATCATTCCTGAAAAATATGTATATATGTACATGAATTATTTTTCTGGGTCTGGGGCTGAGAGTAGTGTAAAAGCATCAACTTCGGGCTAGTAAGTAGACTTTTGCTCTGAATATAAGTGGCGAAGTCTTTAACCCGAACATACATTTTACATACCAAAGATGGCTTAAACTCATTAGCGTAAGTTTCATTTCAATTATTTTGCTGTTATTTCTTCTGGTAAGTTCATAAGCCATTTCCTGAAACCAGTCTTTTATACTTTCTATCAAAAGTAAACCAATTGTACCATTGAAAGGAAATGAATCGGACCTGTCCTTGATTTGACCATTGTTATTTAAAACACTATATTCTGTGGGTCAGGAGGGGTCACCATGCATCATCCTATGCTCCAAGAGTGGAATTACTCAATTACTCATTGAACCTTCTTATGTAAGAATCAAGATATTACCATTCGATTTTTGGGTCTCGCTTGACCTTCTGAGCATTTTCAAGATGGTCGGCAAGTAAAACTAACAAGTTGGCAAATTGTCATAAGATACGCCCATTAAACTGCTGGATCCCTAAGCATGAAAATAAAAACAGAAAAATAACTTAAGCTATTTAGTGTTACGGTTCTTGCGCACTGCAGCCCGTGAGAGGAACATGACTGCCAATTTCAAGGAAATCGAATATAAGGTGACAGAGTTATGCTTCATACAAAGAAAGGACGCCACCCGCCCAACGGGCGCCAGACGCCGTCTGGCGTCCGGGCGCCACTTGTGATCACATAATGCGTCCCGTCTTAAGACGGGCGTATAAGTATTGATAAAATCACCTTGTAGGCTTCTTCCATCTTTGTCATATTTTAGGTGCCCAAACGTCATTTTTTAGGGTCCCATTTTTCACCCGGAACTTGCGATTTCAATTGATCTTAAACATAATTATCGTTAACTTAAAATCGTATCTGTACACATTCTTCGATGTCTCAGTGTTTATAAAGAGTTACAGCCGTTTCGCGCTGAGCCATCGATTTGTAGTTAACAAATTCACATATCACTTACTATCTTTAATATTGTCATAGTTCACCCGAATATACCTATCTCGTAGGGGATTGGAATGTTCGTGGTGCAATCCGATAGCGTGGCCTAGTTCGTGGAGACAGGACATCTATAATGTGAGAGAATAAAAAGGTTTATGTTTTATTAATTGCAACAAATGCTTTAACTATGTACATATGCTAAAAATTTAACTATTCAAATTTTCTTTTTTAATCAAAAAAATGAAAACGAGAACACCTAAGATGGATATGAAATCAAGTGCCATAACTAAAAACAGTAATTTCTAAATGGACATACTTTGGAAATAACCATTTAAACAATCGAGAAGATTCAAAAATAAGTGAAATTAGGTTTTGTACTTTACTTAACATTCCTATGTTGACGTAGATTATAAAAGCTATATGACAGAGCACCGAGTGAAAATATAGCTTTTGTTGTTCACAAAATGAAAGATTAATCGATCTTGCAAAAATAGCAAACGATATTTTTTTTTATTTATTGCATTGAACAGGACAAAATGTGAAAATTTTGGGACAAATTTATTAAAAGTGCCTAATATCTAGTCAACGTGATTATAACGTTAATAAGATTTATTAATTGGGCTCCGCTCAGATACGTCTCACAGAGTGATATGAACGAATGCATGGTATTTTGTTTTAAATTCACGGTCACTGGCGGTGGGATTATCAAGATATGATCAATCGTTATTTATAATAAATCATCGAAAGGAGTTTGAAAAAAAAATATATATCTTTATTTCATATATTCCTATGTATAGCATACATCATACATGCGAAGAATCACCAAATATTTTTTTTGTTTGTTCACAAGCATACCAAAAGAAATTACTGCACCTGGAAAAATGAAAGAAAAATTCGGCCAATCGGGGGGGGGGGGGGGGGTATTTGGATTTAAAATTGAAATATTTCACTATTTCCTGCTAAAACCCAATCTTGTGGGTAATCGTTGGAATTGTCTTGACGAGAAAATTCCAATGAGTACCCACATCATAGGGTTTTATTTAGAAATAAAGATTTTAGACTGGAGTTACCCCTTCTTATCAATACCTCTAAATTACATTTTGAAGAAATTATGACCCATCAGGAAACTCCATAACGTAATATTTGATAAAAAAAGAGATTTGATCGAGTGGTGGACATTCGGATACCGCGGTTCAAAATTTATTAAACGGTAAGGTAGAATAATCTCTATAGATTCATAAAACCAGCAAAATGCAAAAAACTTTCGACCGTAGTCAGACTGCGCGAACTTTACACGGTCGACACTTTACTCAATACATAGACAATCCCGTTTCTCCTCGTGGATTAGAGATACGAATTTTAGACTGTAAAGGGAAATATGCCCTGAAGAGCTATGTCAAGGCATTCTGACAATTTCAGTCTCTGTAAATATACGCTGTTGTCAATAACAGACGTCACATTTCTTGGAATGCAGCTCGCCTTCCTAGCAATTTTCTGCTAGACATATTTGTCTCCGTAATAAAAGCTTACAAGGTCTTACACCTCAAGGCTAAGCTAGCTCAAATCAAATTCGTAATTTTTGTATTTTTCTATTTTATTATTGTAGAATATAACCGAATGTCCTTTAAATATATCTTTAACAAGCACTTGATTTCAAAAAATTATGAATTTTTAAAGCAGACCAAAATATCAAAGCAGCCAAACGTCCTCAAAAATAAATTTGTATTAATAGCAATACTTCTCTGTGTCCAAGATTAAGACCTTCATAAAACGCTTGAAAAATGACACATGTACCCCGATTTGCACATTTACTTGCAAATCGGGGTACCACTTTTTAACGTTTGTAAACGTTTTCGCCCATTAAGGCAAGGAATGAATCCATTTATTTATTCATTTCATGTATATCTTCTTACATTATTTTTATATTCATTCATAATTTATAAGTTTATTTATTTTTAGTTTTAGTTTTTGAAATTCAATAATATTGAACGATCACCAAGAAAAGCGAAATGTCATTGTAAGTTTTGAATCTTGCCATTACGCATAAGGAATCTTCCGATGTACATTTTAATAGTTGACATCATTCTGAATGTGTATGAGCATTATAAATCTTAAAAAAAATACATTTGGTCTGTTTATATGCTTTAAAAGTATTTTCTTGCTTTTTATAACATTATCATTCTATTTTCGAACACACACACAGACAATTATATTAGTTAACGGAAACTCTTTTTTTTCAAATATAAAGAGAAAAACTTACGGCGTTCTATGTTTAAAAGGTTGAAATATAGAATTCCTGGTAGTTTATGGCATACATATAATGGTATGTCATTTTAAGCCGAGATAAATGTACGCTCAGGGCATTGACATAACTTTTTCGTGTGAGTAAAAAGCAAAAGATGTTTAGAACTTTCACGAAATGTCAAATGATGTTCAAGAATATACTCTCGTGTAGACAGTAGCCTGGATGATGTGTTTTAGCCCTGCGTTCATGGTGTAAATACATTTAAGAATGTTTTTAAATTAGTATTCGCATTGCCCTTATGTACACGTGCATAGAGAGGTACGATTTATAAAACGTTTCGCAAACGTTTTCACCCAGAATGCATATCCGGTGTATTCCGATTCTAGAATTTTAGTAACGAATATTCAAAGACGATCGTTTTTTTTTTTTTTTTTTTTTTTTTTTTTGGAAAAAACAGATGAGTTTTAATAGAAAAATGACAGCATAGGCGCCGTAAATACAGTAAGTTAACAACATCGTGAAATTGACAAGGTGAACATTTTTGGAATGATTTCGGGTCGAAATTGAATGAGTGGGAGAAGCGTGTTTTGAATGATTTCAAGGAAGGTAAAACATAATCGAAATTAACGATGAGGTTTACTCTCTTTATTAAAATCGACATTCTGTTCTGATTCTGTGTCCTGACGGACAAATAAGGCGCTTAAAAATCAACACCAGCAAATAAAATCGTGCAATCATTTGATCGATTTTATTTAAAGTTTTCAAAAAGTTTTAAACAATATCGGAGCATTTTTGTTTGATTGAAGTGAGTGTTCGGAATTAATTTGGACCGATGTGCGAGTGATTTTTGAATGTTTTTGATCGAGATGAGTGTTAATTTCACAACGTGATTAACAATACTTCAAAAGTAACTTGAACGTCTTCATTCACAAGTGGTAGATTTCATCAGTGCCTAGCTTGAACAGTGAAATAATACATGTACCTTCCAGAAGAAAAAGTGTCGCCATCTGGATTCAAACCCTTAACTAGCCATTCTACTTAAGCAAATCGTCCACCGCCCTTTCCAATGAGAGACTTTTGATAAGTAGCATAAATAAAAGTGAGCAGTTTATAGAAGATCTTTGAAGATGGATACATTGATTAAAAATTACTCAGGATAATGCAAAATGTCTAGACATATAACTTTTAGGAATTCATAAAAATGAATAATGGTGTAAATTCTGTTTCATGTTAACTCTCTACTCTATTTGTTTAATAAACTACACGTAGTTTCTATAAAACGAAGTTTTCATTTGAATTAATCTCGTATGCATTTTTCCCATCAATGCCTTCGGGCAAAAGTTCTAACACACACTTAAGCCTAGTTTATATTTTGGCTGTCCTCGAACTCTCTGTAACTTTGAAACCAGGCACCGTCAATGAGAAAAGAAGAAATGTCCACGCGACCTTCGAATTCTAAGCAGCTTTATGACACAGTATTAACACAAGACCGGTCGGATACAGAGGTCCGTATAGCGGTCGCGCACGCTAATGCTTAGAGACGTCGCAGTAACGTCCCGGGCTATTTTATGAAAATCAGTCATATGTTTGCTTTATTTTAAAATAAAGTCGCTGTACACCATAACACAGCACATTATTGTACATCATTTTTAAGCTTTTGAACAGCTCTATTTAATAAACACTAAATTTTGATACCCATTGCTGTGATATCGAGTTTGATCGCATATAAGCGCATGTAACGCGTAACATGCATCTCTTGTAATGCATATTCAAAATGCCATAAAATCGCAGATGCGCCCCTTATCATCGTAAAATTTTGCACACTAATACCTAGAATACTAGTCCTTAAGCAGTGTGAATTTTGAAAGTTCCAAGTAAATTTTTGCGAAAATCTCTTTCCATAAATAAAATAGCGTAAAGTATAACGCTGCTAAAAATAAAACAAAAAATGACGACCAAAAAATCAACGAAGAAATAATCATACAAAGGGAAGGACATTGTCAAATCTCAAACCATTTAAGAAAAATGGTCAGACTTTTATTTCTTCAAGTTTTAATTCGGTTAATTTGTGTGTCTTAATTAAATACAATTTTTTCGCGTAAAGTCTGAAAAAAATGTCACACTTTTTGCAATAACGTCATTTTTTTCGCACCATTTTCGCGAGGAATAACTAAACTCTTTTTAAATGTCGAATAAATTTAATAAAAAATTTAATACAGATGTGACCAGTCAAAAAAGTTGTTCACTTTTACAGTCCTTTACATGTTTCATTGAAATGTTTCATTTTAAACAGTTAGTATGTGAGCCAACTAGAATTAGTAATACAAGTTGTACCACCATTGATTTGATTCTAGCATCAGATTGTCATAAGATATCACAGTCAGGTGTTTTACATTCATCCTTTAGTGATTATAGCTTGATATATTGTACAAGAAAGGTTACTAAAGTCTATGTTGGTTCTCCTAATACAGTTACATTTAGATCCCTTAAAACTACAATAGAGAAAACTTTCAAGCGAGTCTTTTAGCAGTTGATTGGAATCATGTTTTATTGTGTGAAAATGTGAATGATGCTTGGAACAGTTTTAAACATTTGTTTTTATCTGTGATTGACAATGTAGCACCATTGAAACAATCCAGATTCAAACAAAGGACTGAACCAGGGATGGACTCTGATATTTTTGAAGCCATGAAGGAAAGAGACAGAGCTTGTTATAAATTTAGAAACGAAAAATCTGAGTATGACATTAACATTTTTAAATTATTAAGAAATAAAGTTCAGATTCTTGTTGAATATGATAAGAAAGAATTGTTTCAAATACAATTGAACAGAACAAAAACGATTCGAAGTCTCGTGGAAAACTTTGAAAAATCTTGGTTTACCTTCCAAGAAAGGTTCTTCTATGTCTAGTGGCAATGTTTGTTTAAATATTAATGGTGAAGTCTGTTTTGACAAGAATCTAATTGCTGAAACTTTAAATAATTTTTATACAACTGTTGCATGTAAACTTTTTGAAAAGTTACCTGTAGGTCTCAACAAATATGGAAGGAATTTTGTTGATTCTTTTTACAGAAAAAAACATATTTTTCCTGATAGTTTCTCCTTTTCACTAGTGTCTGAGAGTAAAGAACTTAAATATATAAATTTATTAGGCATTAATAAGGCAACTGGCTTAGATCCTATACCTTCTAGGTTTGTCAAGGATGGGTCTCTGGTGATTGTTGGTCCTCTAACTCACATTATTAATCTGTCACTCATACAAGGTATTGTACCTGATGACCTTAAATCAGCAAGAGTTGTACCCCTTTTTTAAGAAGAATGATAAGTTGGCTGTTGGCAATTACAGGCCCGTCTCCATTCTTAATATTATATCTAAAATTCTTGAGCGAGTTGTGTATGACCAGGTCGAGTCCTACTTCAAAGACAGGAACTTGATATATGATTTTCAATCCGGTTTCAGGAAAGGTTTTTTTACAGATACTTGCTTGATACATTTGACTGATTACATCAGAAGAGAGAATGATAGAGGTAATATGGTTGGCATGGTCCTGTTAGATATACAGAAGCCTTTGATACCGTCGACCATGCAATCCTTTTAATGAAACTTAATTCGTCCGGTCTTAGTAAGGATATCATAAGATGGTTCAGGTCTTACCTTTCTGATAGACAACAACTGGTTGATGTCTCAGGCACTTTTTCACCCACAGCAAATGTAACCGGCGGGGTTCCCCAGGGGTCTATCCTTGGCCCTTTGCTGCTTTTAGCATATGTTAATGACATGTCAGGTGTTAAACACAATAAATTACTTTGATATGCTGATGATTCGGCTATTTTAGTCTCTGGCAAAGATATTGCCACTGCCGAGAAGGCATTGTCAGATGATCTTCAAACTGTTAGTCACTGGCTTGTTAACAACAAGCTCTCCCTTCATTTAGGAAAGACTGAATCAATAGTGTTTGGGTCAAAACATTAGCTAAGGTCACAATCTAGTGTTAACATAACCTGTAATGATACTCAAATTACATCTACATCTTCAGTCAAATACCTTGGTGTAACCATCGACCAATTTTTATCTTTTAACCGTATGGCTGAGTCAGTTATTAAGAAAGTTAATGCTAGGTTAAAGTTTTTGTACCGGACGAAAGAGTACCTTACTCAGCATACCAAGAAATTACTTGTTATGTCCCTAGTCCAATGTCATTATGACTACGCATGCTCTACTACGCATGCTCTGTTTGGTACAGTGGTCTAACCCAGTCTTTAAAACACAAATTGCAGGTGACTCAGAACAAGTTGGTCAGATACATACTAAACCTTGATCCTTGAGCTCATTTTGGTCAACAGCAGTTTGAAATCCTTAATTGACTACCGGTTAACAAGAGAGTTGAACAGATTATGCTGTGTCATGTCTTTAAAGTTAAGCATAACCTTGCCCCTGTTTATATGGAATATTTTCTAACGCCACAGGGTAAATGTTCACTCGTACAACACAAGGCTTAGCCAGAAAGGTGGTTTTAGTCTTCCTAAGGTCATAGGGGCTGGATCTAAGTCCTTTAGTTTTTATAGGTTCTAAGTTGTGGAACGAATTGCCCTCCAGCCTTACTGACATCACCAAGTATCAGCCATTCAAGGTTGCCATCAAAGGTCATTTTCTATGCAGTATGACATCTTAATCTTTCTAATATTGTGTTTGTCTATATAATTTGCTTCTTCTTATTTAGGCGTAGGTTGCATAATGATTTACAATATGTAGAATCCTCCTAAACTTTGGGGGTTTTTTTAAATATTCCATAGACGATAGTTGGAGATTGGTACATAAACATAAATTTTGTTTACTAAAACATGGTAAAGTTTGTCTTTAAATTATAATTGTGATACTTATGTGATAAATTGTCTTTCAGCAAGCAATCTGTGATAAGAATTAACCTTGTTTTTGTTAAATTATGTTCTGTACTGTGATATTTATTGGTATAGGTTACTTAATTTTATTTTAAACTATAATTGCCTCTCTAGGTCATGCCACCCACAGCAAGGACCGCAATGGAAATAAGGGTTTACTCTTTTTTGCGTTATCCTTGGTGTTAGGAAGCATGTCATGGTTCTTTAAAATTTAAGTAATCTATAATTTCTTATTTCCAAATTGTGTATTTTTATATGACTTTTATCCCATGAACCATTATATATTACCTATGCCGAAATAAAATTATTATTAAAAATTGTAATTATTCTGTTGGAAGCTACTTTATTAACAATCAGATTCAATTATCTTTGCCTTGAGTTGCTGAAAAAAGCACAGGGTGCAATGTAATAACGTACATAGTTGTTTAAATATAATACGTTTTTTTAAAGTATGTCCAAACAAGAAAAATAATTTTGATTAAAATTGATATTTTGATATTTTCAAACGTATCCCTACGAACTTTTTATTGATGATTGAACGAAAAAATGGGTCTACTTTTCCACAATCATAATTCACAAAGCGAAAGGTCGTCAATGTGTTGTTTTCAGTTTTTTTTTTGTTGTTGTTGTTTTTTGTTTTTTTTTTTTTGCCACGAAGTTTCAACACCGCAATACCACAAAAAAATTATTGAACGAGGTGGTGTATTTGGTTGGAATATGCGCTCAACGATTTATTTATTATTTTTTTTTAATAATTATTACTTTTTGCAAGAATAAATTTCCTTGTCTCGGTGTATTGATTACGATGTGATTGTAAAATGTTTTATTCAAAGAATTTTTTATAATACTATATAAAGAAATAATTGAGTAGGCTGCGTAGTCAGTATAATAAAAATAATCAAAATACTTCTTCATAGGTCAGGGACGCTAAAAAGAGTTATATAACGATATGTTAATTAAAAGCAAAAAAAAGAAAAAATGCAAAAATAGGCACGAAGAATTTAAGCATAAAAACTACATTCTAATCATGAGCAAAAATAAATTTGATATTGTTTATAAAGACGAGTATTTTGTGGTCTAAAATATACTATTTTACTATAATCTATTACTGGACTGATATGACGCGCCCCCTCGTTTGTATAAGGGGCGAGGTCGTGAGATTTCCGCGCATGCGCAGACTTATGTGAAACAAGTCTATTTCACGATGTTGTTTACTGTAATGTCTCTCCGAGCGTTCTGAAAATGTCGTGAACAGAATGAGATGGGTAAAGATTCCATTTACACACCAGTTGGCTACAGTTAAGAACATCGTGACAATGACATCCACCTCGATCTAAATCGCTCCCCAGCGCTTCATTCATTCATTCATTCATTCATTCCATACACTTACTCAAATCACTCCAAAACGCTCCGAAATCGTTCAAAACGATTGAAAATCGGTTAACATTTTATTGAAATCGATCGAATTATCGCACGTGTTTTTTATTGCCTGGTGTGCATTTTAAAACGCCTGATTGGTATGTGAAGAAACCAAAAATGGAAAGAAAATAGATTTTTTTATAGGGAGGTAATGAATTTTTTGCTAAGTTCGTCCTATTTGGACGAAATTAGCAATAATGTATTATTTCCCTTTAATTTCATTCAAAACTCGCTCCTCCCACTTATTCAATAGAATTCTGTTATCATTCCAAAATAATTCACCTTTTCAATCTCACGATGTAATTAACTTTATCGATATTGTTTGAATGAAAGTAACAAGACTTTTCTTCTCACCTTGCTTCCTCTAATTTGCTGATTAAAGTAAGAGATTCGATTAGTTCTTGTGATTAAACACCTGAGCTTATACCCTTAAATAACATGAATTTACAGCATTTAATTCGACAATTCTAAACCACATATACGAAAGCCTGTTTGGATGCGTATATTTAAAGGAGAGATCAAATGTACTGCAAGTCAATGATCACCAATTCCGATCTCTCTAATATCATTAATGCACCTACATAAATGATGTTACAACAACGTGGATTGAGCGTGTTTTATGTATTCTGAAACAGTTGAATGTCGAATGCCTTTAAGTGGTTATAACCAAACAAGGGAAACTATCGCAGCGTTTGTTTACTCTTCGTTCCGTTTTCGTCCTAGTATACTTGGCTTTTGTTTCTTTGATGATTGTTTTGATAATTGGCATTTGTTAAAAAAAATGAGCACATGCACGTTCGTTGATAAGGTCCCGCCATACAAGTAAACATGCAATATCATTGATTTTATAGATTGCTCTTTACAAAGGGCTTGCATGTGTAAAGTGAATGTCAAAAGTAGCCATGTGTATTAACGCAAAACGTGTATCTTCAAACACAAACGAAGCAAAGAACCTCAAGGATGTGACAATATCTCTGGGTGTCACCAAAATAGCAGAGCTTAAAATATAAAATGAAGTTTTTATGGTGGTTGATGAATTGGTCAAAGCGTCGTCAAATTTCGACAGTCGATGTACATAGCGTTTTGATGAGTTACATGAGTTACAAATATAGATTGGCGTCACATCTTTTTATCTAGAACACTAGTAAGAACCCTGCATGATGCTTTGGTGGTTCATCGACGATATATTTATTGCAAACGAAAGTAGTTCAAAAATAATTGTCCTACCATCGTTACTTCTAATACTTAAGATGAGAATACCGTGAAATTGACAAGATAAATGATTCTTGGAATGAGTTTTGAGTGAATTTTTATTGAAATGGAGTGGGTGGGATGAGTGAGTTTTTAATGAAATTAAAGGGAGGTAATACAACGCCGCTAGCGATTTTATTACCCCACTTTAATAGAATATAGGGTTATACGTACATTTTCCATAAATAGATATCTATGTCTTCCTGAACCATTTAGACGCTTCCAAATTCAAGCAAGTCAGAGAAGCCGATGTATTATTCAAGCGATTTGACTGCAGTTGTTGATCTCATTGTAGTAATTTTAGAGCATTTTCTAATGGTTCGAGTGAGTATTTGGAATGAATAAATTGAGCGCCGAGCGAAAGATTTAGAATAATTTTGATTGAGTGTAGATTTCAAGATGTTACTAACTATCAGGCATACACACATAATTCAAAATCTATTGTCGCAACATCGTTATTTTAGCTTGTATACAATTGACTGGCTACGTACGTTTTAGTCGCCTACTGACATATGAGATCAGTTATAGGCAAGACACTTCGTCTTTCTATCTTGAACCGATTTGCCATAGAAAATGGCGGTATGAGACAAAAATGACACAAATAGGTCATAGATGAAGTCACCAACCCTATAATTTATCATCTCTGTAAATATAGTCTTCTCATAAAAGTTCTCATTTAAACTCCAGACTTATTTTTCCGATACATTGTTTTTGCAGACACGATCATTATGTATTTATATCCTTTACTTTGAGTAGTTTAAGAAAATGTGCTTTAGTGCTTTTCCTCGGATTATCAAAAAAAAAAAAAAAAAAAAAAACCAGTAGATAATCATTTGATATACAAGCCGCCTAACCAGTGAACTTATTGAAAGAATATACCCCGCTTACGTTCATTCAATGCTATACCTGTCGTTGTCTTAGGGGAAATTCATACGACGGTCCGGAAGTCGAGGGAGATGGTGTAATGAATTAAAATAACTGTAAAATGCATGCGCAGAGAGGACATCGGGAAGTTCATATGGGACTCGGTTTCGACCCGAGTTAACCGGGTTTCCATCGGACGACCTTGTTTTCGACACAAGTGGTGTCATTTTAACCTTTCAACCTCGACGCTTCTGATCCTGGGTCGGGCCGGCGTTACTTGCATTCCGAATAACGTCAAAAAGTAGTGCACAATAGTTCGATTAAAAATTATAAGTTGTATTTCCTTAGATTAAATAGAAATAACGTTTGTTCTCTTTTACAACGTTTTTTGCACGGGTTTATCAATTTGTTAATGAACAAAAGTATTCTTTAATATGAGTTAATTTTTGTAGCGGTATTTTCGAATCACGTTTACAACCATGAGTTGGTAACTCCGTTCACACGAATGCGTCTCTGCGCATGCATATTACATTTACTTTTTATAAAACCATTTCTCGCTTCCTCTAACTGTCATATGAACTCACTTCACGTGAACGGGAGTTATCTACTGATGGGAGTAAACGTGATTTAAAAATGCCGCTACAATAATGAGTAAGTATAATAGAATGCCTTTAGTCCATAAACATATTGATGAACCAGTGCAAAACACAATTTGATTTAGAGAACAAAGGTAATCTCTATTTAATCTAAAGAAAGACCAGAATTTTTTTTTTAATCTAGCTGTTGTGCACTACTTTTTGACATTTTGTCATTCGGAATTGAAGTAATACCGACCCGACCGGAGATCAGAAGCATCGAGGTCGAAATTGACGTCACTAGTATCGAAACCGAGGTCGTTCGAATAGGAGCCGGGTTAACTGTGATCGATACCGCGTCCCATGTGAACTAACCTAAACGGAGTCAACAAAGTGACGTCACCATGAACGTTGCATAGCAATCACGGGCAAAAAGACATGCTTTAACGATAAATTGTTCAAAAATCTTCAAATTTTATCTTATTTTTGCATCAAAGAAATAGGTTAATCGTTTTATTTTCGAGTTAAATAAATTAATATTTCATTTTCAATGATATTTCTCGACAGGGCATTTATTTGTATTACGCAAATGCCTTATATGTGTAATGTTAGTAACGCCCTTGCAGTGGATTTGGGTGGGAATTAATCATATGCGATTTTATCTTTGATAAAATTTACACAGGAAGTAAAAATCGAGAAAGAACTTGATTAACAAATCGAAATTAATAAAAAGATTTAAAGTCTAAATCTTACCCCAGTACAGCAGGCAATATTCTGTCCCTTGAGTCCGCGGATATTTCCAACATACGACCAGCACCTGAAAATGATATGGAGGACCGCTTGTGGTGAAAGAAAAAAAGGTCAAAGACGAGTCATGCTATCCAAAAAGGCCTTGTCACAAACAAGTTCTTGTACCAAGCAAAGACATTAATGGTTCAGTAAGCAATATAGTGTATATGTATATTCACCTGACCTTGTGCATATCATTCCGTTTCGGTGAAATTCAGCGCCGCCGTAGAAAAGGGGGACAAATTGTCAAATTTCTTGTAAATGAAACTCCCCCTTCTTTCATGGATCAATTTGGGGTGAAACTTTCACAAAATGTTCCTTGGCACTTGGCCTCGCACACGAAGCCAGAGTTTAGTGAAATTCAGCTGCGTCATTGAAAAAGAGGCCTTAATGTCAAATTTCTCTGGGAACGCCATTTCTCCTACAACTATGGACCAATTTGGAGGAATTTTTCACGTTTTCACAAAATACTCCTATTTACCAGACTTTGTGAATATTTCAGTTTCTTTTCAATTTAATCTTATCAGGGTCATTCTTTTTGTGAGTCAGTGAGGATGAAAGGAAGCAACTCTTCATATAAGGATTGCATTGGTTAATACTTTCAAGGTTATTTTTCATCTTGTGAAAAGGAGCATATGTCCACATTTCATTATTATGATGCAACATCACAGTAATGGAGGCTTTCATTTTAACAATAAGTCCTTTGGCGGAGTATCTTGTGTCAACAACATTCTTGATGACAAATTGCCTGAAAATGAATTTATAAACCGGTACTACTCCGACCCGATCTTGGATCTTTATTATTTTAAACTAGATTTATCTGAACTATACCTCTACTTATTAAGCTTTTAGCTTCAAATAAGTTTGAAACTTATATAAACCACCCTTTTAATTGTTTTACCATGATCACTTCGAAATGTGAATTCACACGAAAAAAGTTGTATCATTAATGAATTCGGGCTCTGATTTCAAAGCTAATAAAAATTCATAGAAAAACTTACGATGATGAGCGAATGAATATCAAATAGTTTTCATGGTCTAGTCCGAATAACGCCGGTACGCTTGAATTCCAAGGTATAAACCGGAAATGAGTCCAATACTCTACAACAGACATCACCTTCTTTACGCCATGTATTGTTCTATTGTCTGAAAAAAGACAAACATTAAAAAGGTATTTTGTATCTTAGATTTATCCATCGGCGCCGAATTATATTAGAGATAAGTAATTAAAAGCTTTAAACCAATTTATATTTTCAGCAAATCAGGTCTGTTCTATACCAATTGAGGTAAAAGATCTAATTCGCTGAAAATCATTCCGGTTTAAAATCAACCAAACGCTAACTATTATTCGTACAATCAGACCAAGGTGTCGTAAAACTGAACACAAAAGTTGGGATTTTTATGGACAACTATTAAGGTGTTTTTATTATTTTCTATGCTATTTATTGTACTCTCAAACACCTTCGCCAAAGCTCATAGTTTTTTCTTCCTTAAAATGTTTTTTTTTCAATTTGTTCCCTTTTCATAAGTTAAAATAGTTTCTCTGGAGTAAATAAACGTATAATAACAATACCACATAATTATTCCGAAAGGAATAGAATAAACATTAAATAGAAAAAAAATCGGTACTTCAATATTACGACATACTGCAATTTTCAAGAACAATGAAAGGAATAGAAAAAATGAAAGAAACCTTAACACTGGAAGACAGATCTTATTATATAAATCATTACAGTCATTTTATTAAAAAAGGATATATAGTTTTACAAGTTTACTTGAGTCTTGGTAAAAATCACAGCCTTTCATTTTTTTCAATGTAGGATTGATCTTTGATCATTCATTCAAGTTACTACATTTGTACCTCTTCTTCTATTTAAATAAACATCCCAAACATCAAATTTAACATTCACAAATGTAAAAAAAAAAAAAAAAAAGATTACCTAAATGCGTTGAAAACTTGTATGGAATTATTCCTTTAGTCCATTTCTTCCATGGTACGTCTAAAGCGTATCTTTTGTGGCGACTGTAAGTGGTTTCTTTTGGATTGGTCGTTTTCTACAGTAAATGGAAATGCGTCACCAAATATAAAAGTAAACGCTTTTAAAAGCATACAAGTGTCGTCAGTTAGAAGCATCTTGAATTTGACAAGTTGAGCGATTATAGAATGCGTCACCAAATATAAAAGTAAACGCTTTTAAAAGCATACAAGTGTCGTCAGTTAGAAGCATCTTGAATTTGACAAGTTGAGCGATTATAGAATAATGTTGTATTGATTTCAAATGAGTGTGTAGAACGCATTCTGAGTGAAATTGAAGGGAAGTGATAGAACATCGATAGTTACAGTTAACAACCTCGTGAAATTGACAAGTTGAACGATTATAGAATAATTTTAGATTGATTTCAAATGAGTGTGTAGAACGAATTCCGAGTGAAATTGAAGGGGAGTGATAGAACATAGATAGTTTCATACACATTGGACGGAATTGTCAACATTGTATACTTTCCTTAAATTTTCGCGTCTTCAGGTTCCGATCAGACACTTAAAAATAAACACCAGCAATTAAAATGGTAGAACAATTTACTTGATGTGAATAAATAAGTGATCGTTTTAATGAATTTCGTAGTAATTTTGGGTGATTTCGCGGCGATTTTGGTTGAATGTTATGAGTGAGTGTTAGGAATGAATAAATGGAGCGATTAAGCGAGTGATTTGGAATGGTTTTGATCGCAATGAATGTCAATTTCTTGATGTTTAAACAAGCGAACGTAGATATGTAAACTGTCTTGATGTCCGTTCGTAAATTTGTAAAATATGTTGTAAATGATGCCGTAAAATCAACTTGAGAGGCAATAACAACTCTAAAATTGTATTTAACATTACTATCGAGATAAATGGTCTTCGTATTGAATAGTTATATGATCCAAACTGCAATGCCAAAATCGATCATAAAAGCAAGTTACCAAAAACTAGAAGAAAGAAAATTTCGATTCGATATCCCTTCACTCGAAAAGGTTTGTGTAATTGATGGTCATTGCCGATCGGGGACCCTGAATAATTTTACGGAATAATAAGGGTGCAGCCAAGAGAGCGCGGCGTTTCGCGCATGGGTAGTTCATGACGCCAAAAGCATTGATAAACGTTCCATGTTAAGACGACGTCGATTAAAACAATATCAACGAAAGATTATAATTTATCTTAATTTATCTTATAGCTATACAAATATCCGTGTAATAACATCCCGTATGATATTTTTTATGATATCACATAGTTGTTTTTAAAACAATGATATAATGCGGTTATTTTTAGAAACTTGCATTTCAGTTAGAAACATCGACGAAAACAAGATAAATAGGGGCTATAAGATAAATATAATACATATTTAATGTATTGTATGAAAAAAATATCTAACTCGGTTGTGCGAATTTATAATTTTCTCGGCAGAGCCCCGACAATTATCAATACTCCCAACCTCGTTAGATATTTTTTCACACAAAACACCAAGTACGTATTATATATTTATCTTAATATATCAAAACAATATTTTTTTTCATAAGTATTGTCATCAAAACAAAAATGAAAACCGTATGTTGGTTAACAAAATGTCCTGGTTACAGGTTGAATTAGCCTTTATCACGACGTCAAAGATTATCAATCCAAAAAATGCTTGAAAATATGACGGAAACTGACGGAGGCCAGTAGTCATCCAGATATAAATATAATTTTGACCGGTGAAAAGGTATGAAATTGAATTAGGCGTTGAGTGAATTGTGAGAGAAATTCAAGGGTGGTAATACAATTTCGCTGATTTTGGACGAAATGGGCGATAGTTTTTCCTCCCTTTAATGTTTTATACGATCTTTTCTGTTTATGTTTATTTGCGGACAAATCAGACGCTTATTACCCCACACAAGACAATAAAATTTTGAAAAAGCTTTTATCGATTTCAATGAAATATTGAACTTTTTCAAAGTGTTTTTGATCGGTTTGCAGCGTTTTTTGAATGGTTTCAGTGGGTGTTTGGATTGAATGAATTGAATTTTAGCAAGCGTTTTAGAATGGCTTTGATCGAGATGATTGTACACGATGCTACTAGTTCGAGGGCTCAGCACGAAACAGTTGTAATATACAATATGTTCATAGGGAGTTACAACTGTTTCACGCCAAGCCAGCGAACTGTAGATAGCAACGATCTGATGAAAGATTCGAATATAGCCGATCTGTGTTCATTCTTATGTATCGCCTGGTCCTGTCCCTTGACCTCTGTCATAATACACCCGTTAATTCAAAAAATAAAGCAATGGACATGAAATAAAAAGCAAAATTAAAGGAATGATTTGAGTTGTAGCTACGACATTTTGGTCGCCGTTCCACAAAATTGGGGGAGGGGGGGGGGAGAGTAGAAAAAAATGCGTAGGAGTTCAACAGTCATCATTTTAGATACAAATGAGAGTTTTGATTTGTCAATCGATATTTTTATTGACTTCAGCTATCTGTTACGGTAGTGGACCCGTAATTCCGCAACATTTCGGAACTCATGATACTTTACAATGTTGACCGAGTTTTCCTAATGAAATCATTAGGAAACCTCGGTTAACAGTGTCAAAGTTAATTACCTATTTCTTTCGAAACGTTGCTAACCTATCACGGATCCACTACCTTAATTGCTAGCTAAAGAGACATGTACCTGGCTATTATCCTCAGGAGAGGTTTCAGAAAACACGTCAACGTCGTCAATCTTATCTTCAGGGTCTTCAAACACAGGTTTGACCCGTGGTCTACCATTAACCATGATAATCGCATCGTCGTCGCGTATTACTGGTTCGTCAAGTACTGGAATCTGAAGAGAAGTTGTTAGAAAACCATCGTATTAAATGCGGGAAATACAAAAATGTAGGACAACAAAGTAGGATACACTCGTCCAAATAAAAGGAATACTAAATGGTACCTTTAACAACAATTTAATCCATTTATAATGAAAAGGGGGGCATGTTTCAGGAAGAAATGACAAAAAAATTAAATAAACAAAGAAATGACATATTCATGCTACCCCTATGATATTATTTAATTATCATTTATGTCCTCCTTTGTCAAATTGTACTAAAATGCATTAGATATTACATTTTTAGCTCACCTGAGCACGAAGTGCTCATGTGAGCTATTGTGATCACCTTTCCTCCGGCGTCCGTCCGTCGGTCGTCGGTCGTCGGTCGTCGGTCGTCGGTCGTCGTCCGTCGTCCGGAGTCCGTCAACAATTTCTTTAAACGACATCTCCTCCTAAACTACTGGGCCAATTAACACCAAATTTTACAGAAATGTTGCTTAGGTGGTCCCCTTCAAAAATAGCTAAAAGAATTGAAATCCATGAAAAACTCTGGTTGCTATGGCAACAAAAGGTGAAATTTTAAGAAAATCTTTAAAATTCTTCTTCTTCTCAACCAGTAGTCCTACAGACTTAAAACTTGGCATGGATGATCAGTTCATAGACCTGAATAAAAATAGCTAAAATCATATCTTTTGGGCCACCAGGTGCGGAGCACCAGGGGGGAGGGGGTAGTACTCTGGGTAAATTTTGTAATCTTTAAGCCTCTTCTTCTTCGGAACCAGGAGCCCTACAGACTTGAAAATTGTCATGGATGATCAGCTCATAGACCTTAATAAAAATAGTTAAAATCATATCTTTTGGGCTGCCAGGTGCGGAGCACCAGGGGGGAGGGGGTAGTACTTTTGTGAAAATTTTGTAATCTTTAACCTTCTTCTTCTTTTGAACCAGGAGCCTGACAGATTTGAATATTGGCATGGATGATCAGCATATGGACCTTTATATAAATAGCTAAAATCATGACTGTAGATTCACCAGGTGCGGAGCACCAGGGGGGAGAGGGTAGTACTTTCGTGAAAATTTTGTAATCTTTAACCTTCTTCTTCTTCTGAACCACAATCCCTACAGACTTGAAAATTGGCATGGAGGATCAGCTCTTAGACCTTAATAAAAATAGCTAAAATCATGACTGTAATGCCACCAGGTGCGGAGCACCAGGGGGGAGAGGGTAGTACTTTTGTGAAAATTTTGTTACTTTAACCTTCTTCTTCTTCTGAACCACAAGTCCTACAGACTTGAAAATTGGCATGGAGGATCAGCTCATAGACCTTAATAAAATAGCTAAAATCATGACTGTAATGCCACCAGGTGCGGAGCACCAGGGGGGAGAGGGTAGTACTTTTGTGAAAATTTTGTTACTTTAACCTTCTTCTTCTTCTGAACCACAAGTCCTACAGACTTGAAAATTGGCATGGAGGATCAGCTCATAGACCTTAAGAAAAAAAGCTAAAATCATGACTGTAATGCCACCAGGTGCGGAGCAACAGGGGGGAGGGGGTAGTACTTTTGTGAAAATTTTGTAACTTTAACCTTCATCTTCTAATAAACCAGGAGCCCTACAGACTTCAATATTGGCATGGATGATAAGCATATGGATCTAAAATAAAATAGCTTAAATCATGAATGTAGGGTCACCAGGTGCTGAGTGTCTTGGGGAGGGGGTAGTACTTTGGATCATTTTTGAAATCTTTAAACTTCTTCTAATGAACCAGGAGTCCTACAGACTTGAAAATTGGTATGGATGATCAGCATAATTATGGACATTTACTGAATTAGCTAAAATCATGACTGTAGATTCACCAGGTGCAGAGCATCTTGGGGGAGGGGGTGCTTTGTTGAGAATTTTGAGTCCCTACAGCCTTTATATTTGACATGGATTGATCAACTCATTAAAGAAAACTTAAAAAGTCTCAGACTCAGCCTGTATATCTGGCATAGATTAGCTGATCACAGACCTTTTATGAAAAAAGCTTAAATAAATAATGACCAGGGGAGGAGCAGAGGGGGGAAGGATTATTTCAAATGTTATCTGATTGAATAAGTGAAAATCTCTTTTTCTGTGGTTGCATGGACATACCTAGGTAATGAAGCTTTTTTCTCAGGTGAGCGACCCAGGGCCAACGGCCCTCTTGTTTCAAGGTACTAATAGAATTTTTTTTCATGTGCATACAATTATGCTCTAAAACTTTCGAAATTAAATGTACTTACTTTAGTCGTATGTAAGGCTAGGACATATATGTGAATCGATATGAACAGGGAAAGTTTCCAAAGGAGTATCTTCATCCTGTAACAAAAAATTAGAGAATCGAATTTATGGAAATGGACCTGTAACAGTTCCGCATCGGTTCGGATGGCATGAGCTTTTAACAGTTCTAACCGAGGTTTCCTAATGAATTCATTAGGAAACCTCGTTTAACATTGTGAAAGATCATGGGTTCCGAAATGTTGCGAAACTATTACGTGTCCACTACAACTTAAGCCTTTATCTAAACGAACCTTCGGAAGCATTGTAGGGTAACTCGTTTGTTTCTTAATTAAATTTGGGCAAGGCTAAAGTTGAAAATTTTCTCCAGAAAAAATACAAAAGGATATTGTAAAAAACATTCAATTAGCTGTATCAGTTTAACGAAATTGGGAAAAGCAGTAATAGATGCCCAAGAACTGCATATCATGAGAAAAAACAAATGCCTGAACGTGCGAAAATTGATGTAGTCAATCATGATGTTCGTGTCTAAATGAACTTAAGATGATCATTTAGATAATTATCTATTGTCTGATAATTTTTGCGATAATGTCTAAAATTGACGAATGAAGGTTTAAATCTCCTACATCTATCATATATCTAACTCAACAGCTGCCAGTTTCACCTGGGAGGGACTATTAATCATATGTTTATTACATGTAAGTTTCAATCATGTAGTGTTCAGGATTTAAAAACGTTCGCAAACGTTTTTAAAAGATGACTCGCCGGTGCATATGATAGTTATACTATTACACAAAAGTTTCACTCACGTTTATGTCTTGAACGCTGGAATGTTTTAGAGACCATCGTTTTGAAACTAATTCTTGTATTGTGTGATCGGAACAATACACGTCTTTTGAAATGAAACAGGTACGAACAAGATCAATAGTTGGTTGGTTAGTTTAGACCCCATTTTATTGATGTCCTTCATTGTTTCAGTCGTCAATAATTATCAACTAGTATTAGAATTATCACAGTAAATTTATTGGATGTTAAAACTGTTCGCTAGTTTATTGTGTGATTTGCTTGTTTAAATGGGTTTTACGCCGCTTTCAACTATTTCGTAGTTATGTCTCGGAGGCCGGAGCACCTAACAATGGATTCCTAGTATTTCTTTCACATGTACTACCATAACACCCTTTCCTAGCCTCCGACTGCTATCCCACATAGGTTTACGATTATCTACCCATTGGTGAGAGACAAACATCGGAAAGGATATTTGCCGCCACCGGGGATCGAACCCACGACTTCCAGATTGGAAGTCTTAATGCTCACCAACTTCGCATAATGCTCTCAGGTAAAATGGGCTTTTTGGATAGTATGTAAAGTTTCAACCTAGTCAGACAGCGTGACTGCGCTGGCTGACTATGGTCGAAACTTTTCGCACTTGCATGATTTTCTTAATCTACAATGGCAATTCTACCCTCCTGTATAAGGAATTTTGAAATACGACCTCATGTTGACATCTACTGGGACCAATCTCTTATTATTTAAGTCATTTTTCTGCTTATAATTTGGAAATTAACTTGTTTTCAGTTTCTAAACAAAAATAAAAACGAAGTTCTTACTATTGATCTCATATCAAAACCACGATTTAAGGTGAGCAGAAAAAAGATACAGTTGGCCACATCGCGAAATTGACTTTCATCTCCAAATCACTCGCTCAGCACTCCATTCATTCATTCTAAACACTCGCTAAAACCATTCAAAAATGCACCAATCTCACTGAAAAAGATAGTATCATTAAATGTCATTCAAAATGAATAAAGCTAGAAAAAAATCGCGATTTCACTGACATAATTCAAATTGTAAGCGTCTCATTGTTTCACGAAGAAATAGGCAGTCTATCAGGGGTTGATAATTTTTGTCCTTTCTAGAAGGTCTCCTTTCCCATGACGGGGAATTCATCCACCTTTTTACCAGGGTACAATATAACAAGTAGAAAATGCTTTTGTGACCCGCCACGAAAAAAAAATAAATAAAAAATAAAAAAAAAAAACTGGGAACTCCGCAAAATGAATATTGCTTTTCGAGAATTACGATACGGGAAGGTAGACTGATCATTTCAGACTCAGAAAATTGTGACTCGTCACGCGAAAAGGGACCATCTGAGTAGTGCGTAAAGTGTCGAACCTAGTCAGACTGCACGAATGCGCAGACTGACTAGGGTCGAAACTTTTCGCAATGTGCTTATTTTTTCAATATAGAATATTCAATCTACCTTCCAGTGTAAGTATTTTTGAAATGCGACCTCTGGTTGACAAATGCTAAACCCAATCTCTTTTTCAAATTTTTATCGTAAAAAGTTCCTAGATGGTCCCTTTACGCGTGACGGGTCACATTTATCAAAATGCGAGCGTAGTGTGACTTTAGACGTCACTTTTGGCATTGCTCTTTTTCGGAAGATGGTTAAATGTGTGACCCGTCACGCGGAAAGGAACAGTATAGAAGTACGTAGAGTCTCGATCCCGATAAGACTGCTCGATTTGCACAGACTGACCAGGTTTGAAATTTTTTTAATCTTGATTGATAGATCAACCTTCCTATGCAAATATTTCCGATATCGGGTTGACCTATGATGGATCCAATATTTTTTCCGAATAATAATTTTACGGATAACCCAGATGGAGGGTCCCATATATGTATCTGAGACAGCTATGCAGTCTATCGAGAGATGATGAAAATGATAACGATAATAATAATGATAATTATAATAACAACAATAATTATTATTATCATAATGATAACCCTAGTAATGTTAATAATGATAATTTCTAATTATCATTGATTGTATAAATATATATATACAATAAAATATAATATCAAGATAAAGATTAAAGTCAGCTTACCTTGTTCGAGCTATCTATTTCAATCACAAAACTTCTTAACGTCCAAGTGAAAATACTTAAATGATCATCCAAATTAAAGAGTTCAAACAACTTGTAATAGTAAGATTTTAGCACTAAACCATTAAATGAAACATTTAGTACGGTTTCTTTAGAAAGCCAGTGTAAATCGCTTTAAAAAGATAAACCATTAGTTACGTCATAAAAAATTGGCTTCAAAACCTGACTTGACCGTAGTGACCACTGGATCACTTTACTCACCGCAGACTCTACCTGGACATTATCGGGTACCTGGTCAGACATGGCCGTCACATTTTTGTCGACCTTAACCTATTACCTTGACAACGATGCCCTTTAACCTTAAACAAATAAAACAAAATACGCGTGTTTATAAATGCATGTTACAATGAAGCCTTAGTAAACATCTGCATTTAGTTAATTTCTCTCTCTTTTTTCAACTTTTTATTCATTACCAGACGACAAATTTAGACTGCTACATTTTAAAGAAGTTACCGATGACAATTTTCATTTGAACTTAAGACGAAAAGTCTCTCTTGGGGAAAATAAAGAGTTTTTTTATCATTCACATTTTTTTCGGAAGCTTTTTTCTTAGGTGCATGAAAAATGATTTTGCGCAGAGGAGATTTTTTGTTTTTCATTTCTATTTCCAACACTTTGATTTGTCACTTTAATTACCCTTTTACGCCCGACGTTTTTAAAATACTCGTATATACTGGTCTTCGGAAGGAATGAAAATGTAACAGAGCTATCAATGGAGAGCAGCTAAGACTTAAGGTAGTGGAACCGTAAAAGTTCAGCAACATTTCGGAACTCATGAACTTTCACAATGTTGACCGAGTTTTCCTTTAAAAATCATTAGGAAACCTCGGTTAATACTGTTACAGTTCATTACTACTGAAACGTTGAGGAGCTTTTACGGGTCAACTACCTTAAATAAGAATGTGGAGATGCATATATATGAACTGATCAAAGTATCACACTAAGTTAATGTGTAAAATCGTTCGAAATTTTTAGAACTGAATCAAGTAGAATGTTTGATCTTTGACAACTTAAAGTCTGTAAAATTAAACTATCGATTTGGGATCACGTGATCACAAATCACGTAAATCTATAATAAGGATAAATAGATTTCAATCTCCAATCTCACAAACATTAACGAAGAAACTGGTAGACATGCAAAAAAAACTTGTCACAAATGCAGTTCACAACATCCTGAACTTGACAAGGTAAATGATTTGGAATGATATTGGAATAAAATAATATGAGAAGGAGAAGATGTATTTGTTTGAATTTAAAGGGAGGTAAGCCAATATCGATAAATTCGTCCAATTGGACGAAAATAGCGATAATTGCTTACCTCCCTTTATCCAGAGCTACGTAATCCTGTGTTTCATTGACTAATTAGAGACTTTAAAACAAATCCCAATCAATAAAATCATGGAAAAATTTAATCGCCTTGAATGAAACGTCGATCGTTTTGAAGGATTTTTTTTTCGAACATTATTGGGTGTTTGAGTGAGTTTTTGTGATGTATGAACGGAGCGCTGCCTTAGCGATTTGTACAGGTTGTGTACAAGTTGTGATTGAGGTGAATGTCAATTTGACGATGTTACTAACTGTATGAAATATTAACAGATATCAGAGCAGGGTTAAGACAATTGTATGCGTATAAGCAGAGTGCTGAAGGAAACTGGTCACAAAATATCTTCTTAAAATCTAGAATCCGATTCTCCATTGAGAGAGTTCACGTTGAAGTGCGTTTGCAACATTCTAGCATATATAAATTCACTGACATACAGGACATATAAATTAAAGAAATGTAACATGTCCAAAATGATAAATTATTAAAAAGAAATCCATGAAATGCGATTCTTTTAACCCTGGGCAGCCCTAGATAAAGTTTTTCTGGAAGAGTAAACATACGTAGACAAGGATGTACATTTAACAACATCGTGAAATTGACAAGGTGAATGTTTTGGGAATTTTTTTGGAATGAAATTGAATGAGTGTGTGGAGCTAGTTTTGAGTTAATTTAATGAGAGGTAATCCGTATCGCAAATTTTGTTCTGGATGAACAAAATTTGCGATATTAATTACCTCCCTTTAATAAAATATACTTACAAGTTAAAAAAAATATCGCCCTATTTCTTCAAGAACCTATGAAACGCTTTACAATTTGAATTATGTCAATGAAATCGCGAATTTTCTCTATCAAAATTTATTTTGAATGACGTTGTTGATTCTATGTTTTTCAATCGGTTTGAGTGTTTTTGAATGGTTTGAGTGAGTGTTTGTAACGAATGAATGGAGCGCTGAGTGAGCGATTAAGAATGATTTTGATTGAGATTAATGTCAATTTCACGATGTAACTAGCTGTACATGTATCTTGGTTAAGGACATATTTCGTGTATACCTTTTCAAAAAGAAAAGTAAATAAATAAATAAAAAAAGAAAACATCAATTACAAATATCTGTTAACCATTTAAGCGATTCCCGTTTAAAGGTTATTACTTTTTTAGAATTTCATTATATTCTCTTTCGAATTCGTCATTTTCAACCTTTTTACAACAAAATAGTTTGAAGTGGAAAAAAAAGATAGCGATAAGTATTTCTTAAAAATGAAGCCGTCGAAATTGTAATTTAGATATTGTGCCTATCGAACAATTCATCAACAAACAGAATATTAAAGATTGTTTTAATCTCTGCTAACATACAAATATCTTATTGATAAGATATAATCGCAAATCCTCCTTTTTCTAGAAAATAGGGACGATAAAACTGAAGCATATAAAAACTATAGCTAGCTAATAAGCCATCTTGACTGTAGATTGCTATTAAGGTAGTGGACCCGTAATAGTTCTGCAACATCTCAGAAGTAATGAATTTCAACAGTGATAACCGAGGTTTCCAAATGATTTCCATTTGGAAACCTCAGTTAACATTGTGAAAGAATATGTGGTCCAAAATGTTGCGGAACTATTACGGGTCCACTACCTTAAACTCTATTATCCTTTTTCTGAGGTCTTGTAAAAAAAATCAATAAGTTGCTTCAAAACTGTTAAAAGCCCGACATTGTGCATTGGCTTCCTATAAAGAGCGTCAAAGGCTATATTTTGTCGTATTTATAAAAGTTCACCTTTAAATATATGTGGCCCTGTTACGGAAATAGCCCGTTTGAAAATCGAGTAAGACTTTATTATATTAGGGGAACACGTATATTCAAAAGTTAAATAGAGTTTCTTGGAATATATCTGTTCAATTTAAGTTAGAAATGATATAGAAAACACCATCATATAAAGCTAATACATTTTTTAAAAAGTAAGAAAAATAAAGAGAAGGAAAAAAGCATTAACGTTTCTCGAAGAACAGTATTCATGGACGGGTCAACAAATTAATAAGAGATGTCACACCTCGCTGACTTAACAGTTCGTCCAAAAAAAAAACCCATAAGACATAGTTATAATGATAATTGCACCTGTAGTCCTATTCATTTCGCTTGGGAGAAAGGCAATTCGTAAATTATCCATTTTTAAGACTTAATATTATAGTTATTATTATTCTATTGAAACGCTAGGACCAACATAAATCTTTGCTTATGAAAATATGGTAGATGATCGCTGTTGTAAATCAATTAAAACGATCGAACAACAGAAAAACCATTACAGTTTCTACATCGTGAAATTGACAAGGTGAATGATTTTGGATTAAGGAATAAAATTGAATGGGTGTGTGGAGCGAGCTTTGAGTGAATTTAATATGAGGTAATCCAATATCGCAAATTTTGTTCAGGATGAACAAAATAAGCGATATTGATTACTTCCCTTTGATAAAATATGCATACAAGTTCTACAAATAACTTCTTATTTCTTAAAGAACCTATTGGACGCTTACAATTTGAATTTTGTCAGTGAAACCGAGGTGAATGTCAATTTCACGATGTAATACCAGATTGTCAGTTGACCTCCGCGATATTCCGTCGATTTTTCATACATTTTTTTGGTTTGGCGAATTCAAGTTATTCAATTCTTAATAACGACCTTTTAAGTCACGCTTTTACGAAAATACTGAAATAAAACGACGGAAAGTGTCGAAGTTAAACAGTCATCCCGTCGCGTGAGTGACTGCGTTTTTGCAATATGTTTATATGTAATACTTATTGTTTAATAAGTGCTGTTTATTATATGACAATGATGTAAGAGTATGTAGTTTTTAAAAGTTGATGGCTGATTGAAAGCTTTAGATACGCAATAAGGCCGTGCTTTAAAGGATGAAGGGCGTATTCAGGCTAATATAACTTGCTCTTTCCGACAAAGGGCCTCTAGAAAGAGTGGGACATTCCGTTTTCTGTAACGTTGTAATGAGCTAAGAGACTCGCATTATATGCAAGATAATTCACTTTGATAAGTACGACTGTCTAAGTCAAGAAGGTATTTGTGTCAAAGAGTGCAGAGCAATTCATTGTCTATTAAACCTACGATCACCTGGGTCGTAAATTAAATCGACCTAAATTACATCATATTGCACAGCGGGTCTCGGATCACTTAATAGATCAAGAATAAAACATTTAATCGCTAACCCGCCCCATTTATACTCTACACATATTTTTACAATTAGTTCCATCGTGAAATTGAAATTCACTTCAATCAAAACCATTCTAAATCGCTCACTCAGTGCTCCAATCAATCATTCCAAACACTAACTCATACCATTCAAAAACGCTCATACCCATTGAAAATAATAGAATAAATAACGTCATTTAAAAACAATTTTGGATAGAGAAAAATCGGGATTTCAATGACACAATTCAAATTGTAAGCGTCTCATAGGTTCTTGAAGAAATAGAAAGCTATCTATAAAACTTGCATGCAATTTTTATTAAAGAGAGGTAATCAATATCGCTAATTTTGTTCACCCTTAACAAAATTTGCGATAAAGGATTACCTCCAAATTAAATTCACTCAAAACTTGCTCCAAACACTAAATAAATTTCATCTCAAATAATTCCAAAATCATTCACTTTGTCAATTTTACGACAATGTTTACTGTACGTAATTTTTCTCTTTGTTTATCTTCACGAACCAATCAGACGCTTTAAAGACCCACCGGAAAGTTAATTTCAAAGCCTAAGTTACAAGCTTGGTTGCCCAATTACAACTTCGGTGTAGTTTATCGTTGGTCGATTCTTACGAATTGGCACAGTTTGACAATTTAAGAGCTTTCTTTTTTTTTTTTTAATTTGAGACTGGTCCAAATTCAATAGGTTCGATATGGCAACGTATAATGAGTTTGGAAAAGAACACATTCCAACGGATAGACTTTATTGTTTACATCGCCCGTTTCAAGCAATCAATCCTTTGCCAGAAAATTTTCTCAACTATAAAATCACAAGGCACTTTAAATCTATGAACTATATTGGCCAAAGATTGTTACTTCTGGTCTGACATCTTAGCGAAATCGCTCCAAAAATAGTATATGAAATGACGTTTTGAGGAAATTCGATGAAATCTGTCTGAAGAAAGTTCGCCTAAAGTTACGTTCTGTCTGTTGAAATGTACTTATTATGGAAATTAGATCAACATATAGCAGGGCCTGTATCCACTGTGGACAACACAGACTCTGTAAGGGCCCGAGGGTATAAAACTTTTCTCGTTCTCAATACAAAATTTTCTCAAATTTCAAATTGAGATTAAAGCCGTAATTTTGTGTTAATACTCATTTAAAATTATTGATATAAAGGATAATATTAATAAGTCGATCTTGGTTCTTGCATTGGCCCACACATTCGGCGCGAATACTAGTAAATTTTCCAGGAAGCAGAATCGAGAGGGATTAATCTAAGTTGTAAGAACTTGTTTCCCAATCGATGTAAAATAAATTGGTTTAAACTAAATATTAATAAGTTGTTATAAATAACAACTTATGAATATTATCTTTGATTTTTCCACATTTATTTAAATTTAGAATTTGAGAAAATTCTCAATTCACAGGGTATAACGTGCCACGCCGACACCAGAAGGTTCGTGGACACCTGATCGATTTTTTCGATACGGAACTAACGGTGGGGCAACTTTTTGACTGATTTATAAACCGAAATAATCATTTTCATTTCAATTTTTAGTATCACTGTCGAGATAAATGGTTCTTCTTTTAGGAAATAAAAGTAGAGGGTAAAAACTAAGCCAAATGAGCGAGTTCTAGCCCTAGAAGTGAGTGACTTTGTTTGTTTTTTAGGTTTGTCATTAATTTTTTGTCAAACAACCTGACTATTCTTAATTGCTTGTAAATGTCTAAGAGCATTTATGTGTCCTCTATACGCATACCAAATTTCTGGGCGAAAGGTCCACATAAAGCGAAGATATTCGTACTTTTATTGACCTGGGTAGCGGAAAATATTATAACAAGACACCCCCTATCACAAATTCTGGTGTCGATTTCCAATCGAAAAAAAAATCAGGGGGTGTCTAGTTATCATATATTGATGAATGCTAAAATATGAAAGTGTACCATGAAGCCTCATTTGCCTGTGTGTGGTTTAATGTCTTTTCAACAGTATTGCAGACCAAAGATTAGACATTTTTACATATTTCAATATTCTATTCACGCCCTTCAACCCACTCTCAATATTTCACTGTACACAAGCTAACAATCTAACAAGGTATTATCATTCAAGATTATTACTCAAGGTGTGAATTTATAGCTTTTGTGACTCAATTGAATACTCTGTGTGTCACCTTTTTGAAATGACTGGCCCGAGACCCTTTATGATTTCCTTCCTTATTTACAATTTTTTATAAGAACAAGACCCGAACAAGAGTGCCGTGACACAAGATACGTCGCCGAAAAGGATTATCATTTAAATGAAAGCCCCCCTTAATTGTGATGGTGCATCTTAAGAATGAAGGGCGGAAATATTCTCGTGTTCACAAGATAAAGAATAATCTTTGAAAGTATCAACCAAATCAACCTTAAAAAAAAAGAGCTGTTAACTTTCATCCTAAATGTACAATTTGTACTTCAAGAAAATTTACAATACGGCCACTTTTTCCATGAAGGAGGAATTGCGTTCACAAGAATTTTGATATGATGGCCTCTTTTCCCATGACGCGGCTGAAATTCACTTAACTGCAACGGCATGCACAGATTCAGATAAAAATGAACATTACGTGAAAACTACTTTAAAATCAGTCAATAAATAAAGGAGGAGTTGCGTTCACAAGATTTTTTTTACATAAAGACCCCTATTCTCATGACGCGGCTAAAATTCACCAAAACGTGACAATATGCGCTAGGTCAGGTGACTTAGTACATTTTCTGAAAGTTTCTTCCAAATCATTCTCTTAAAGAGACAGGAGTTGCGGTTACAAGATTTTTTAAATGAAGGTCCCTTTTTCCATGTAGCGGCTGAAATTCACCAAACCGTGACTTTTAGCGCAAGATCAGGTGACTAGGAACATTTTGTGAAAGTTTCATCCAAATCGGTCAATAATTAAGGGTGGAGTTACGTTCAAGAGATTGTAACGCACGGAAGAACAGATTGACAGACAGACGAAGAAGATACACCGATATAGGCCTACGTCCTCTTTTGGCGGCGTATAAATATCGTTACGCTATAAAGTAATCGCATTTTCAATACGCACAAATTGTCCAAGACTTATAATGATATATTGTCTATCATGTAATTATTATCTATATATTCTGTATTGGTTTATTAAAATGAATGGATCCTATGAGAACGAAGTGAGCAGACTGGAAAATCAAAGTCAATAGAATGGATGATATATTGGCATCATATACAATCATACTTTATAACAGTTTGGAGCATCGTTAAATTGACATGATGAAGAATTCGGGAATTAATGTGAATGGAACTTAATAATTGGGATGCGTGAGTTTTGAAAGAAAATAAAGGGAGGTAATACAAATCCATGAGGAAAGACCAAACTGGTATATCTCCTTTGAAAGAAAATGGGAAGCTCTTTAACTTACCAACAGGCAAATATCTTGAACAAACAGTACAGCGCTGTCTTCACTCTAGAGCTTGATTACAATATCCCGGATCCAAAAGGCATTCCCTATCCAACAATGGACAGCATTAATGTAAAAGAAGAAGGTGTCTTAAAACTCTTAAAAAACCTCAACCCACGCAAGGCCTCAGGTCCAGACAACATACCTGCCAGAATCCTAAAAGACTGCGCGGAATCCATCTCACCAATCCTGACATTTATCTTTAGATGATCAAAATATCATGAACTAAATTTCCGAAATTCCGACACCATCCGAATAACCATTTACAGTAAACAAAAGAAAAATTTACTCAATTATCTGGTTTCCCATTAGATTAACTTTAACTTCTAGATAAATTACTTTTTTCCCTTTCATTTATCTTATCTCGATCCAATCATAACTGTTTTTGATCTTGTCTTATATAACCATATTGTATGTTTATACCATACGTGGTTTTTGAATAAAGAGTTGTATTATTGTATTATTGTAGAAAGACCTTAACATTCTCGCACAGTTTGAAAAAACCTGGGTTATGAACTTTCATCCCCAAAAATGCATTGTGCTCCATAGGGGCCAGAGGACGATTGCCTCACAAATTCAACTACACCCTGAAAGGAATACATTTGAGCATAGAGTCATATAGCAAGTACCACACCCTATGCTTTCTAAAAAGAAACTTACACATGACAAATAGCGACACAAAACAAAGGCCTACAATGCTCTAGTAAGATCGCACCTTGAGTATTATTGCTGCTCAATCTGGAACCCCCATCATAAGACGCTCTGTACAAAAATAGAAAATTACAATGACGAGCAGCAAGGTTTGCCACAAACCGTTTTCACAACACCAGTAGTGTTTCGGACATGCTTAACCAACAATGGGAGTCCCTTGAGTCTCGCTGTATGAAATCTCAATTGACCATGATGTTCAAGATTGTTAATTATCTGGTTGATATAGAGAAAATGAACAACATATCAGACGCCAAGCATCTTCCAAGAAGAGCCCACACACATCGACTCCTACCTCAGTCTACTAGGACTGACTGCTTTCGCTATAGCCTTTTCCCTAGATGTATCCCAGTTTTGAACAGCCTACCAGCCTCCGTAGCTGAGGCCCGCTCTTTGGCATCCTTCAAGAGCGGGCTAGCCAACATAACCTTCTAAGGGGATTGTCAGGTGCAAAGTATCCCTAAACGACGGGTCCAAGGTGTGCCAGCGGGAACCTGGTACCGCCTCGGAAGCTGGATTGGTTGGATCTAGATGGAGAAAAAAGCACATGTCAAACACTTTTTCGCTTTTTTCTATCTGTCTCTTTAATGCAATTTTCCATTTTTCCAAACTTCATTCTCTCTTTCCCAATAATTTTCTCTTTTTAAACCTTTTTTCTTGCGCACCACCATAGAAATGTCAAGTCTTGACAGTTTGGCGTCGAAAATGTAGATGTAGATACAATATCGGAGTTAGTATACTATTTGTTATCTCCCTTTAATAGAGTTTACATACAGTTCTGTATATAGATTTCGATGCCTACACGAAAGAATCAGATACTCTGAAATTCTAAAACGTTTGAGAATAATGGAATTATCGGAGCTTTTCGAATACAACTGTTGAGCTGTTGTATTTTGTGTTATTTGGGTGTTTGGAACGATTTTTCTTAACTATTTTGTACTGGTTTATATAAAATAATAATAAATGGATCCAATGAGAACGAATTGAGCAGATTTTAAAATCAAAATCAATAGGATGAATGGTGTATCGGCATCGTATAGTAAAGACAATCATGAAATCGACACTCATTCCGCTCAAATTCATTCCCTATAGCTTTAACGTACCAAAATCATGCTAAATTTCATAATAAGGAAAATTTCAAAACGATTTCCTATCGGTCTTTTGCGAAGTTAAACATGGACGTTTTCTTGCATGATTTAACTTGTATTAATTTCGATACTATTGAAACAATATAAGACCCTGATAAGGCATTAGGGATTCTTTATAGGTTATTAAATGACATTCTTTCTAAGCATCTACCTGTTAAAGAAAAACGCGTAAAAAGACTAAAACAGCCAGAATGGTATAATAAATCTATAAAAGATGCAATATTAACTAGAGACGAATTTAAACATAAAGGAAACTGGCAAATGTATAAACTTTGGAGAAATAAAGTAACCTCACTTATAAGAAAAAGTAAAAAAGATTACTTTAATGAAGCAATTAAAAAGAAATCCGATCCAAAAATTCTTTGGCAAAATCTTCGTAACATTACTGGCAATAAAATTGACCATCAATTGCCTTCTAAATTAAAATCTCAATCGAATGAAGTTGAGGGTATTCTAAATGTCGTGAATACATTGAACAATCATTTCGTTAATATATCGAATATAGTTGATAAGGTTCATGTTGATACAGATTATTTTAAGACTCTGAAAAATCACCTTGATAGAAAACTGGCCGAACGTTATTTTGAGGTAACATTCATTACACCTATAGAAGTACGAAATATCATCAATAATTTAGACAGTAATAAATCAACTGGGCACGACGGAATTGGGCCAAAAATCCTGAAAATATGTAAAGATTTTATTTCAAAACCCATTGCATATATCATCAATAATTGAATTTCTAAAGGTATTTTTCCAAAAGATTTTATAATGGCTAGTATTAAAGCCCTTTTTAAAGGAGGTGAAAAGAACGATCCTAATAACTATCGACCTATTTCAATTTTACCTACTTTATCAAAGGTCTTTGAGCGACACATCGCTAATCAGCTAAAAACCTATCTAAAGGTAATATGGTGGGATCTGTGTTCCTTGATTTTAGAAAGGCGTTCGACCTTGTTGATCATGATATTCTCTTATATAAACTACAGCTACATCATTTCACAAATAATACATGTAACTTATTTCGTTCATATCTAAGTGAAAGACGTCAAGTGGTTAAAAATGACACTGTTCTATCTGATATGAAACTAATTACCTCAGGCGTTCCTCAGGGATCGATACTCGGGCCTATTCTGTTTTTGATTTACGTCAATGATCTTTCTTTAACTTTAACATCAAACTTAGACACGTATGCTGATGATACAACACTACATAAATGTGGTTCTTCCGTACCGCTGATCACTAAATATTTGCAAGATTATCTTACAAGAATTGAACGATGGTGCAGACAAAACAACATGATTCTTAATCCCACTAAAACCACATGCATGCTAATAGGGTCTAAACATAAAATCAAAAGTAGTTCTGCATTAAACTTAAGTATAAGCGGTATGCAAATCGAAAATGTTTCCTCTCAAAAGCTTTTAGGTGTACATATTGATAACAATTTAGGCTGGGAAGTTCATGTTGATCAATTGTGTAGGAAATTAACATCACAGTTATACTAACTTAAAAGAATATGTAACTTTCTCACAATCGACATGAAACAAATGTTTTATAATTCTTACATTACTCCGTATTTTGACTATGGGTGTATTCTTTGGAGCCATTGTAAATCCTCATCTATTCAAAGAGTTAATAAGATTCAAAAAAGAGCTGCGCGAATTATTCTCTGCCAGCCAAAACGGTCTAATTCTGAGAAAAATTTATTTTCTTTGAAATGGTTAACGTTTGAAAATAGACGCAAATATTTCACGATTCTAATGGTTTACAAAACCATTCATGGATTAGCTCCCTCCTATATGTCGAAATTTGTAACACTTAGTCATAACCAATTTTATGAATTACGATCAGAATACTGCAACCAAATATCTCATAAATGTGCTCCTAAAACAGATTTTTTAAAGAAATCATTCTCATATACAGGTATGGAATTTTGGAATTCTATTCCTCATAACATACGAATGATTGAAAATACATCTTGCTTTAAAAGATTTCTGAAAAACTATTTGATGGAAAATAACGGGATTTAACCAGAACGGTTCCTTCTATTCATTACTGTGTGTGTCTTATAAATAATTGATATCCTTATCATTTCTGATCATTGTTATAATCACCATAATTATCACCATCATCATTATCATCATCATCATCATCATCACCATCATCATCATCATCATCATCATCATCACTCTCAATTATAACACATTATCATCATATTCATGTTTACTAGCATAATTTTAAATCATTACATATATCATTTCAAATGCATGAATATATACGATGATCAATACCTCATATTGTTATAGAAGGCCTCATTGTAAATAAGTTCTTCATTGTATTGTTTGTATGATGACAGCTTAATGAGCTACCTTCTTTAAATAAAAAATTTATTATTATTATTATTATTATTATTATTATTATTATTATTGTAATTCATTCACTCGACGTTCAATTCGTATATTGCAACAGCTTACTCAAATCAACCCAAAAACGCTTCATAAGCAATGAAAGAAACTCATATAAAATGCTCCAAAACTTCCGCGATTTCGTACACTTGTCATTTTAAGTAGAATCGTTGTGACGTTATAAGTTCTGTTAGATTTGAAGATATTATTTTGAGCTTGCCGTGAACTTGCCGTCACTTTCAAAAGAAATTTAGAACAGGTTTAGGAGGTTTTTTTATTTGTACGTCTATAAACGGTTTTTCGATGACATAATGTTTTGAAAGACATTCAATAGACTGGCCGCAGTCGTCATTGTTTGCATTTTCAGAAAAAAACAACTTTTCTTTTTATTTAATTCTGTTACTAGCCTCTTAAATCCAAGTTCATATTAACAATCGTTAGACAAAAATTCCTTTTTGGAGACAGGGGACTTAATTGTAAGATTTTTTATGATTTAATTCCCTTGTTGAAATACTGTAAAGAGTAGGGATGGTAACGAGTACCAATTTTACTAATCGATTACTCGTTCACCTTTCCGATCGAGTACTCGGATAAAATTGATGAATTTTGACCATTGATTCTGTGTCTTCAAGCGTAAAGATATACAGTGTTTGCTGCATATCTTCAATTGAAAGGACAGTTGAAATGACATTTGATTGCTAATTCATTTGAAGAAACGGAAAATCGTAAAATACATACTTTGAGAGTAATTTTTCAGTAATCTTTCTAGGCCAATATTCATCGGTTAGATATTTAATTTCGGTAGAGGAAAACTAAGTAACTACAATATCGATAAGATTGCGAGGTTTGGAACCAAGATGCAACACACCGTTGATCCGAAGATCCGAATAAATCACACCGTCACTGATCAGAGTACCATGGGTCGAAGGTGCGAAAAGAAAAAGCAATGACTCGAAAAAATATCGACGGGTTAGAAGATCGACAGACGACCAGGTGTTGCAAACAATATCCTAATCTGTACAGTATTTCGTATTAAAGATAGTTATTTTGAGAAAAGATGTAAAAAAATGAGATCAACTTTCTTATGATTTATTTTTTACCGATTAATCGATTGGTGAAATTGGTAATCGATAATCGGACGTTCGATCGAGTACTCGATTAATCGAATACTTGTTACCATCCCTAGTAAAGAGTCTGGCGGCCAGACTAGACATTCAGTTGCAAGTGAAAAAGCGGTTTATAGCAAAAATTGGTGTATTATGTTTTAGTTGTGAAAAGTTGGATTACCTCCCTTGAACTTCACCCAAAACTCGCTCCACACACTCATTAAATCTCAATCCAAAATCATTCCAAAATCATTCACAATTTCAGTTTCGTGATGTTCTTAGCTGTAAGACCATGGGCACTTGGATGCGGATTGAATAAAAACTTACCAATATCACTGGTCTATAATGATAAATACACAAGGTACATTCGGAACATCACTCGGCCATTTCCGTAAACTACAACATACCTCGGATGTATGTAAGGCGGATGGGTATGTAACAAAATTGTACATTTTGTTAGGCGGAAACAGTGTAAGAAAAAACTAGCGAACCGGCGCTATCTTTGGTTGATATTTTTTTACAGTAAATAACGGCTGAAAAATCTTAATTTTTGAGAATGACAATCATTCTCAAAAATTAAGATTTATAGCCGTTATTTAAGAATCTAAAGTTATTTATATAAGGATACGATGGTTTAACGTCAGTGACTTCAAACGAGTAGCGTTGGCGACGTCAAACGTTTTCACTCAAAGTTTCGAGGGCTTACGTCATTTTAACTGACGTCATCAAGTTTATCCAAGGTTTTCCCGTAATTTTTGAAAATAGTCCGTCTTTGTACATCCGAGGTTGATCGTGAGATTGGCCGAGTGGTGTTCCGAATGACACAAGGTAGTGCAGTCGCCATTTTCTAAGGGAACGGATGTTTTTACAAGCAATTTGGTACTCGATTCTCATGAGTAAACATGTCATGTGACGGAAGCCAAAGATGCTTGTAAAAACATCCGTTCTCTTAAACATGGCGTCTGCTCTACCTTGTGTATATTCATTATAAGGTTATATGTAAGTTCTTATAAAATTCTGAATCCTAATGCCTATGCCTAAGACTTCTTACAGTTCAAAAATCGACGACGGCAATTTCGTGCCAAAACCAAAAGATGTGTAGCTACTTTAATTTCAACCTAAGTACTAAACATTTTACGTCCTTCGATATTGATTGAGAAACAATTGGTTATATTGAAAACGACCGTGTATTTTGGCGTATGGAATAAAAAGCTATTAACTTATCATGTAGAATGGCAGGCATATTCAATAAGTAGGCGATATGAAAATTGTTTATCTGCTGATTTAATATAAATTCCACTTAGCACTATCAAGAAATAGCGTGAGGCGTATTGTTTCCACTATCTACATCTATATTTTGCACATAACTTCACGTAATTAATAGAGACATGGGTAAAAAAAGAAAGGCTAAGCACTTTAAGATAGTGGACCCGTAATAGTTCCGCAACATTTCAGACCTCATAAACTTTCACAATGTTGACCGAAGTTTCCTAATGAAATCATAAGGAAACCTCTGTTAACACTGTTAAAGTTCATTACCTGGGACACATAGCAGAACTATTACGGGTCTACTACCTTAAGTGAGGCAAAAACTTAGTATTCTCATATGTGACCCGTCACGTGAAAAGAGACTACCTGGGAACTCCGTAAAATAAATATTTTGAAATAGGATTGGATCCAGTTTAGGTGAACCATAAGACGGATTTGAGTAGTAACTACTGTAACTTACATCATGAAATTGACATTGATCTAACTCAAAAGCATTCTAAATCGCTCACTCGACGCTCAGTGCATTCATTCCAAACACCCACTCAAACCAATCAAAAACGCCCAAAAACACTTAGTAAGATCAACAACTACATTTAAAAAATGTAGCTAGTAAAATATCGAGATCTCACTCAGATAATTTAGATTATAAGCGTCCGATTGGTTCTTAAAGAAAAAAGAAGCTATACATAGAACTCGTATACACACTTTATCAAAGAGAGGTAATAAATATCGCCAATTTTATTCGCCCTGAAAAGATTGGCAATATTGGATTACCTCCCTTTAAAAACACTCAAAACTCACTAATCAAACTCATTCAATTTCACTAAAAGGTCTTTTCAAAATCATCCCCAGTGTCGAATTTCACGATGTCGTTAACCTTACATTGAAAGGTATGATTATTATTAAAAGTTCAGACAAAAAAGTTATAAGCGAAAAGTTTCGATCCTGGTCAATCTGCACTGCGCACTTCCGACACGATCCCTTTCCGCGTTACGGGTCATATACATATACTGTATGTGACCCATTTCGCAAAAAATACCATACGAGAATCCAAACATGACCCGTCATACGAAAAGGGACAATGTAGGAGGTGCTTCAAGTGTCGAATCTAGTAAGACTGCGCATACGCACAGACTAGTTTAGACGCTTATCGCATTTGACCGATATTCTGAATCAAAATTGATCATTCAACCTTCCTGTGTTTATATACATGCTGGACCCAAACTTGTTTCCAAATATTTATTTTATGGAGATTCAAGATACATGCAGTCTATTTCGCACGAAGTGTAACAAACTATTTATCGTATACATTATCTTTTGCGTTTGACGTTTCATATATATATTTTTTTAAAATTTTCACATATCTAACTTAATTTATTGTCCGACATTTGCTTGGAATCTGAAATATTTTGTGACTAATAAAGCTTCATCCTCTTAATTTTGTTTCAGGTAGTGGACCCGTAATAGATCTTCATTTTTTTTTATTTATTTAAAATTAATGAACTTTAACAGTGTTAACCGAGGTTTCCTAATGATTTTCATTATCTTAACTTATTAATACTTTTCAAGTCATACTATAAATGTAACTTGTTTAGCGAGAAAAAGTTTGATAGTTTGACTTGATAAGTAGTCTTAAAAACTTGAAAGCGAAAGTAATAATTTGAAATCTGAGAATTTACGATAGCGTCTAAATTTACATTCATTGAATAATTATATTCTCCAATAATGGAATATACATAGATGTCAGATGGAATATAATTTCAGAAAATATCAAAGCGATGAAAAGGGGACGAAATAAATTAGATATACGACAAAAAGTTTAAAAGTCATTCACTTATCATTATTAATTCTAAAATATATTTTTTCGTCCTCGATATTAGTTTGATTTCAAGGTTCGTATTACGGTCAGTGAACTAAAGTATTAATTTGATCAAGGCATCACGAGTTTAGGAAGACGTTGCCAAATTAACCTATGTGCCAACATCATTTATCAAATGGAATACACTGAAATCGATGGATGAATAATTGTTGGAAGGTCTATCGTTTGGTTCATCAGAAGCCATTGACTGTTTGTACATGCTTTCTATTGTTTGTACAGAATATGCACCAATTACATGGTTCCAGCGTTCCTGAGTTGGCTTAGTTAGAATCGGACTTTTATGATTTCCAGAAAATAATAAATTTTGATGTTCCCTTTTGATACAGAGATGCATTGCGAAATTATTTATGTAACATAACTTTCAAAAGTAAAAAAAAAGAAAAAAAAGTGACCTTTCACGCGTAAAAGGAACCATCTGGGAATTTCGTAAAATAAATATTGGAAAAGGGAATGGTTCTAGAAATTTGGCGATTTTGAACGAAACTAACGGATGGTGATATGGTATCGCTATTTTCGATCGAGATATGTATACATGTACATCGCTTTGAAAAAGTAAGCGTACAATTTTAAGAGATTTCTTTTTTTATTTATAATATGACCTACGTCGCGGGAGTGAAAGAGCCCCGGTTGAATATTTTTGATATTACACGGTTGTAATTACACTAGTGGAATAACTATGCACAAGTAAAAATTTTGTTCAAACACTATTCATTAACTGTTTAATATATATTACTTGCAAAAGAAAAAGGCATGCTTAGAAAGAATTTTATCAAAGTTTTTAAGAAGAAAAAAAAAAGACCTAGGTAATCGGATCAATTTAGAAAAAAAATGTGCTCCTTTCATCTATATATCATACAATATATTACAACTTATTATGCCAAACATCAACATGAAAAGGCACTTTTATTTCTCGTTCATAACCAATTTGCATCAGTCAGTCTGTGTAAATCGTATATTGACATTTAGTGTCGACCTTTGATGAATTAAAGTCTCGAATCGTCGCATATTTCAGGATAAAACCAATGACTTATAATACAGAATAATTGACCGTTCATTCTTATTGCTTGTCGAAAATATATCTAGGACATTGTGCAGGTTTTTTAAAGACCTCTTATAACATGTTTTCAGACTGTATTTTTAAAGTTTTTGGAAAGAAAACAACACCATAGTTCAACGCTAGTGTAATGGTACCCAAGTCCTCTATCAAAGGAAATGATTGATACACATTGGCTGACCATTTTCAACAGCCAACTCTTACTGAATGAAAAGTTTGATTGGTCATGCTATTTTTTTTTATTTAAGAGATAAAGAGAATATTTGTTAATTTCATAAATGTATGATACTAAAAAACCTAATCACACTGTATGAATACGCGAAGCGAGTTCATACACGAGTGTGATTAGAATTATATTTTCATATCTCCATGAAATCAACAAAAAGTCTCTTCATATCTTATAATTAATTTCTTGAAGCAAAAATAAAAAATTGTCCCTAAAATACATGGATTGATTATGGGACTACTTTCCGTGGCAGCTTACAAGAATACTGTGTAATCAAAAATGTTTTCATTGGGTAATGAAACCAATTTTTCAGCCAATAAGAATACACGAATCTCGAAAAATCCAAATAGAATTAAATTATTGACGGAACACATCTGTTAATTTCCTGTGATACAGCAACAGCCTCGTGAATATCTGGATTCTATAGGTTCGGTTTCAAAGAACCAGACTCTCGATCTCTTAATCATATGTGTTACGGGTTCGATCCCCGGTGGCGGCACATATCCAGAGATTTTTTAGTTTGTCTCCAATCAAAAACAGATAATCTTAAACCTATGTACGAGAACAACCGATTGATTGGAATGGAGTTAAAAGTAGCAAGAGGGCGAGAAATTACCAGAAAATCCTTTTAAGAAGATTCCATCGCCGCAATATAACTGAAACTTTATAAAAACTGGCGTTACACTTATTCAAATAAACAAATATAGGATCTGTAGTGTGGTGGGACAGAATGACCGTGATACCCTGCTCATTTTGAGCAATTTCCGTTTAACTTTTAGATCTCCCAAGTATAGTATGTTTGCTCATTTGATTTAAAAACAAACACACCTTTTACACTCTCTAGATAAAATGTTCTTACATTATCAAACATTTGTATCAATATTTCATTAATTAGAATTAATCTTTTCTTCATATCTTATAATTTAATAAGAGCTTAATCAAGTATAAAGATTTTTCTATAAAAAGGCAGATATAATAAGAGGGAATACTTTTTGCACAAAAGTACAAAATAGCCGCGTATTCACGATTGTTGTCTGAGGTATAAAACATAATTTTTCAATATGGATGATGGTATTTTTCACTGCCTTTATAGGAGTATAGAGTCCAATTGCCTTAACACTGTGCAAATATCGCCCGTAAGATGTTATGTTTAAGCCATGTGCGAAGGCAATCGCACTTAATACTCATTATTGCAATACTTTAAATAGATCTAAGAAACGATTTCAAGGATCGGCTAAACAATGAAGCTTCAAGTCTACTTTCTGTGCGCAAAGATTATACAATCTATATCTAGATCGTGTATTGGTATCTCGCTTTCGACGATTAATTACATAAAGTCCTACAAATAGAACACAAATAAACGACAATTTTGACATTCGTATAGGTACTCATGACCAAAAAATATTTTAGTCATACCGACGTGAGAGGGCTTAATTCAGAAGGTTGCTCAGGATTTTTTTCGGATCAAGTACATTATGTGGGATTGAATTGGACCAATGACCTATGTCCAATTTTTTACATATAAGCTTTAAGATTTTGATCTATAAAAAAATGATGGCCGTTAGGAAAAGGCGGTGGGCCCAAGAATCTGTAATACCTATTCTAAAATAAGTGACGCATCATAACTGAATAGTTTATATATGGGGGTCAATCCAAAACTGTCACCAGATTTAGCCCATAACTAATACAGTCAATCTTGCTCAAGCGACCACGTCTATTAAGCGACCATTTTTATTTAGAGACCGTTTTTAAAATCCCCTTCTTTAAATCGAAATATCTGAACAAATATGTATCACTGGTATGAAAGAATATTGTAAATAAATCTTATGCTATTAAAATTCACCAGAATCGTCTCAATAAGACGATTCTGTTGGGTTTTTACAGCATAGATTTCCAGAACATTTCGCTATAACATACATATTCGATCACAATCATATTTCTTAATTGTAAACAAAACGTGTATTAAGCGACCATTTTCTTTAAAGATCGCTTTTTGGTGGTCCCATTCCTGGTCGCTTAATACAAGTTTGACTCTAGTTTGTCCCCCAAATCAGTACGGCACATACCAGAATAACCCATGTGGATTGATGCTCTTCCTCAATACACTGTACACGTCGGATCAGAATCAGAGCTGCATACTTGCAATCAAAAATGTGTGGAACCTGGAATGGACAGTTGACCCAAGACTTTTTTTTTCATTCACACATTGTTCCGTTTGCATAATGATTAATATCTTTATAGGCTATTAGATTATTAAGAAAAAAAGTATTTGGATGGGAATAACAGGTTGCTTGGTCTCGAAATTCCTTAAAATTGTTTGTATTTCCCTTCTACGAATCATCTAATTTACGCAAATATTAAAAAAAAAATCATCAAGGTTTTAGGAAGTTTACAAACTTAGTGTAACTTTTTTTAACTGTAACAAGACCTTTAACCAGAATTACATGCTAGTCGCTTGACGGAATGTTTCAGCTCACGTTCCATGCTGAAATTCTATCCCATTGATCTGTAAAAGATGCCCTTTGACAAAGGGAAGATATTCATTACGCTCATGTCATCTTTTGTATTGGTCTATGTAAATACCGTCGCGTCTTTTCTGGAGAAGCAATAAGCCCGGACGTGCCTATTCTTTGACCTGTCAACCCACTAGTAGGTATTAGATTAGCTCTTCGTGATTCTACAAAGACACCCAAGATAATCATATTACGATTCCTGTTTACTTAGATGAAAGATATTTCTTTGGTCAAACGAAATAAACAAATTTAAAGATTTTAGTGGAGTATCATCTGAAGTAAAATGTCACTATTGAACTTTAGTATAAATGATTGGAATGATTTAAACATATTTCTATTTCAAGTATATTTTTATTCTTAAGAAATAAAAAAAGGCGATCCAAACAAGAACTATTCTTATACTGCTTATTTTACATTTTCCAGGAGCTGTGTACTATGTTAAAGACTACGATTCTTTTATCGATGTTTCTGACACCGAACTGTGATTTTTGTACGCCTTATGTGCTCTCACAATATAGTGGCGCTTGTTTTGTTTTCATACACTTATTAAAAAATCTTTCGGGTACCAGTGGTTCGATTGGTATTGACAAGGTAATCTACGATTTTTTTGTTATTATTTTATTTAACAATTTCGAATTGATTATTAAATAGCAAGGTAAACGACGCAAACGGAATGCTACAGTGTGATGTTCGAGGGAATTGCAACTTAAAAATGGAAAAACTATTTGCTTTACCCTAATTGCAAATGCTACGGAACACGTAACACAATCTGATCACAGCACTAACTTCGGAAACTTCGGATTACGTCAAGTCTACGAGCATTAGTCAAATGCAAACTCTAGGCGAACACGATTCAAAAGTTATTTGCAAGTAAAAAAACCAAAAAAAACCCACGAGATTAAGCTCAGAAATTATCGTTGAACGCGACTTCAATTTTATTAAAAAATAAATCAAAGCACTATATTTAATTATGGTGGACGTTTCAGATGGCAAAGCATTGTGATGCATGTTGTACCTCTAATTTAGTGAAAAGAGACAATAGATATGCTGTAAATAGAATAAAATACTAAAGTTTCCAACCATAGTTTATCAAGTATCGATTATAATGCGCTAGACGTCTAAATCAATAGACTCATAAGAAGTAATTTGACTAAATTATGGCCACTATTGATTGATGGTTAGAACAAAATAAAAATGTTTTTGTACATTTCAGTGCTGTGCAAAGTATAGGTAGCTATGTACAGTTGCCAAACAACCCAGGGTAATTCTGAACTACTTTTTCAAAAAAGCTATAAACCAAGCTTAACCAGATGTACAGTCTAACTACTTCTCTTCTCAGATGATAGGTCACAACATAGGCAATATTTAAGAAGAAATTTACTTAGTCAAAAAAGTTTAGCAACACTTGATATTTTGCTAAATATTTTTCTGAAGCAGATACATGTATATTCTAGTCGAATGAAGCAAAACATTGAGCTCAATCTCTTAGCAATAGATTCATGCTTTTGTTTTGTTCCAATGGTGGCTCTACAATCACAAAACATAGCCAAGACGGTGGGTCATTTTTTGTCAAGCTTTCGGCCTTGCCTTTCAATGAAACGTATTCTGGAGTGACTAGCATTTAAGCAAGCGTTATCTTTCAAATTTGTCATTGGCTGTCTTTCATACCAAAACGAATCTTTTGCATGTAAACGTTTGGTTGACGTTACGTGATTGACGTCACCCAAATTTCTGAAGCTTAACGTGACGTGGTAGATTTCAAATTGAAGTAACCATGGGGAGGTTCATGAGCAACATTCCCGGTCTTTTACACCATTGGCGTCTTAGAAAATTGATTATACTGAAATGCCGTTATGTGATCATCCTCCATTTATAACACGGTCATTTTTCTCTTTGATGATTTGAGCGGCTTTCTTTGAACTGTTTTAGTAGTCATCCAAGGTGATGAAAAGCGAAAACTTCAGACTGACTTTAGGTTGCAAATTGGAACTTTCGACGTAAAAAGCATAAAATCTCACGTTACGCTTTGAATTGCGATCTGCAACGTAAACCTTCTTGATTCGGGTAGCCAATCGATAAGCTTATCGCTCAGGCACCAATTCACTAAATAAATATTAATTCAGTCTATTTTACAATACAACCAAAAGTGTTGCAAAACATTTTTGATTATGTATACCAAAGAATTGTTACTTGTAACACACAAACGTGGGTATTTTTAATACATACAAGTTGCTCATAGGACAGTTACGTATTCTTTGACACAAGAATAGTATTGTTGAAAAAGAATAGCTTTGTTGAAATGGATTTATTTCAAGCTTTAGATCCAAAGGCTATGGTGAGCTTATCGACAATACAATGTTATTTCTAGAGTTTCTACTTCTCTATCTCGGTCACAATCCTTCTTCTACCTTTTGTTCTCATTGCATATATGTTTATATTTATACATCAAATATATCAGAAGAATCACGGTAAAAAAAAAAGTTAAACAAAATAGTCTCAAGAATTTATCATTAATGGGGACAACTTTGTACCCTAAATTATTAAGTGTTTGATTTACTTAATTTGCTTGTAGTTACATCGTAGGTTGTTCAGAGTAACTCTACCAAATTGCAAATTACAAAATCATATTTTTTTAAATTCCGTAAGCATGCAAAATACCACGAAGAACCAAACTTTGAACCAATCTTGAATCATTTTAACATGAATAGAGACTGATTTCCAAAACTCCCGTTGCGAATTCTAAGCGAGACGATTTAAACCCATTATCGATCTAAGGACGATTCAATTTGCACACAATGGTAATGAACAACAAATCAAATTTACCAAACGAGTTGTTTCCCTCAATGCAAGTCTACAAGGACGGCCAACACAAGTATCTATTTTCGTAGAAATGTTTATTAATTCTATTTGCATATTTCACAAAAAAGAACAGACGAAACAAGCAAATAGACGCTGTTACATACGATATTACTTAGTATTCAACTTTTGTCATTTTTTAAAATTTTGGTCGGTCTAAATCGAGTCAGGTTGCAGACATAATAACACGTACAGTTAACAACATCGTGAAATTGACAAGGTGAATGATTTGGGAATTATTTTGGATTGAAATTGAATGCGTGTGTGGAGCGAATTTTGAGTGAATTTAATGGGAGGAAATCAAATATCGCAAATTTTGTTCTGAATGAACAAAATTTGCGATATTAGTTACCTCCCTTTAAAATAATATGCATACAAGTTCAAAAATATCGTCCTATTTCTTCAAGAACGTATGAAACGCTTACAATTTAAATTATGTCAATGAAATCGCGATTTTTCTTTATCAAAATTTATTTTGAATGACGTTGTTGATTCTATGTTTTTCAATCGGTTTGAGTGTTTTTGAATGGTTTGAGTAAGTGTTTGGAATGAATGAATGGAGCGCTGAGTTAGCGATTAAGAATGGTTTTGATTGAGACTTATGTCAATTTCACGATGTAACTAACTGTATAATGGGAATGAAAGCAACTTGAATAGAAGTCATCCTATGCAGTAGAAGTATTGAGGGAAAGGAGGAAAGTAACAAGTAGATTCTTCTTTCAAATGAATTTTTCACAAGTATAAAATGATAGGTACGACAATATTGAATATTATAGGGATGAGTGTCTTTTCACTGCGTTTATTGGGGTATAAAGTGCAATTGCCTTAGCACATGGCAAATAACGCCCGTAGGGCGTTATGTTTAAGCCATGTGCTAAGGCAATTGCACTTTATACCCCTATAAACGCTGTGAAAAAGACACTCTGCCCTTATAATTGCAATCCATTTGGTTTAAGAAACTTAAAATACTCGGCTAAACATTAAAGTTTCGGGTCTACTTTTCTGCGTGTATTACATAATCTATTTTTAGATCGTGTATTTTTTTTCTCGCTATCGAAGTTAAACGGCATAAAGTTAAACAAATGGTACACAAATAAACGACAATTTGACATTCGTAGAGGTACTTATGATCTAAACATAATTTTGACAAGATATTCTGCATTTTAAACATAAACTATCGTGATCGGGCTTAGCTGAGAGGGTTGCTTGGTGGTCTTCGTCGACTCGCTGTAAACATCGACTCAGAATCTGAACTGCATGCTTTGAATCATAAATTCTTTCGAAAATATCTTAATTTCTAATATATTAAATATCAATATTAGGATATGGAAGGGGAACTAGGGGTTTTCGAGTTCCTAAAACACAGGACATGCAGATCGAAGGTCGGGGGTTTCCCGATAGACCTATTGCATTTTATACAGAAATAAAGTGCAATGGATTTCCCCACGTGATGCGATTTAAACCAATCAAAATTCTTTATTTTATTAGATTGCAATTATAATGAGCAGTCGAATTATTTTCGAGCGATCTAAACTTTTGTTTCGTTCCAATTTTGAAAATTGCCTTTCCCCCTAAGTAGAATCTTTCAAAATCGGGGGCATATTGTTTTGCCATATTTTTTTTATCTGTTTATTTATTTATCTGTTTATTTGTCTGTCTGTTTGCCCGTTTGTCCCTTACAAATATTAACATTGGCCATAACTTTTGATTGGTAAGTGATAAAGCCTTCATATTTCACATGTACATTGTCTGTGACAATAACTTTCTGTAGTGACACACTTCAAGGTAACCACTAAAGGTCAGAGTCATTTTCAAGATCAAATTTGTTTAAAATTTAACTTTTAACATTTATCATTCCTTTGCAATGGTATGTGATACAGATTTCATATTTCGTAAGTATGTTGCTTTTTATAAGACCCTTCAGTTGACTTCAAGATCAAGGCCACCAATCATGGGCAAGGTTATTATTCCAGGTTAGTGCTTCATATGGTGGCGGTTGCGGGGCATTCGTGTTTCTGAAACACATCTTGTTTCTAATGATATGTTCCACAAATGTACATTTTAGCTTCTTTAATATTTTGCGGTAGCTAATAGAGAAACATCGGTATCGGGTAGATTATAGTTTAATACTCACAGCGCCAAACCAGTGAAATCACCAAAATCCTATTGACCAGACTCCGTTCATTTCACCCACATTTACATTTGCACATCAGAGCCAAATTAAGAATGACGCCATAACTTCGTCTAGAAATAATTTGAAAAAAGCGTAGTTTAATAGAATTGTCTTTTTATATTTGCTTTCTGTATTCCAATATCGCTCTTGTTTTTTATGTAAATGTATAACAATGGTTTATATTTACTTATCCCTCCCTCCCTTCGAAGAAGAAGGGGTGTATCATTTTGCACTTGTCGGTCGGTCCGTCGGTCTACAAGACTATTTTTGTCTGGAGCATATCTGAAAAATGTATGCATGCAAGGAAGTCGAGTGTTTTACAAATATCTCTTGTTGTTTTCCTATCCGACTCAAGACAGTTTTTTTCTATGTTGAGCTCGGCGTGGGGCCGGAATTCTGAACCAGCTAAAATTCTTATTTTTTTTTTAGCTCACCTGAGCACGAAGTGCTAAATTTGAGCAATGTGATCGTTAAATGTCCGTCGTCAGTCGTGCGTCGTCTACAATTTCTTTAAACATTTTCTCCTCCTACACCAGTGGGCCAATCTTGATAAAACTTGGCAGGAATGTTCCTTGGGTCAAGATCTACCAAAGTTGTTCAAATAAATGAAATCCACCATTAACTTTCCCTTAACCCTAAACAAAACAGTTGAAAATAGGAAAATCTTCAAAAATCTTGTTTTCTGAAATCAGAAGGCAGACGGCTCTCATATTTGGTATGTAGCATCATCTAGTAAACCTTTACCAAGTTTGTTCATATCAAGACCCTTGGGTCATATTTGGGCTCTCCCCGGGCGCAACCCTTTTTACATAGAATCAAAAAGCAAAAATCTTAAAAAATCTTCTTCTCTGAAACCAGATGGCAGACAGCTTTCATATTTGGTATGTAGCATCATCTAGTGGACCTTTACCAAGTTTGTTCATATCAAGACCCTTGGGTCATATTTGGGCTCTCCCCGGGCGCAACCCTTTTTACATAGAATCAAAAAGCAAAAATCTTAAAAAACCTTCTTCTCTGAAACCAGATGGCAGACAGCTTTCATATTTGGTATGTAGCATCATCTAGTGGACCTTTACCAAGTTTGTTCATATCAAGACCCTTGGGTCATATTTGGGCTCTCCCCGGGCGCAACCCTTTTTACATAGAATCAAAAAGCAAAAATCTTAAAAAATCTACTTCTCTGAAACCAGATGGCAGACAGCTTTCATATTTGGTATGTAGCATCATCTAGTGGACCTTTACCAAGTTTGTTCATATCAAGACCCTTGGGTCATATTTGGGCTCTCCCCAGGCGCAACCCTTTTTACATAGAATCAAAAAGCAAAAATCTTAAAAAATCTTCTTCTCTGAAACCAGATGGCAGACAGCTTTCATATTTGGTATGTAGCATCATCTAGTGGACCTTTACCATGTTTGTTCATATCAAGACCCTTGGGTCATATTTGGGCTCTCCCCGGGCGCAACCCCTTTTTACATAGAATCAAAAAGCAAAAATCTTAAAAAATCTTCTTCTCTGAAACCAGATGACAGACAGCTTTCATATTTGGTATGTAGCATCATCTTGTGGACCTTTACCAAGTTTGTTCATATCAAGACCCTTGGGTCATATTTGGGCTCTCCCCGGGCGCAACCCTTTTTACATAGAATCAAAAAGCAAAAATCTTAAAAAATCTTCTTCTCTGAAACCAGATGGCAGACAGCTTTCATATTTGGTATGTAGCATCATCTAGTGGACCTTAACCAAGTTAATTCATATCAAGACTCTTGGTTCATATTTGGGCTCCATCCATCTGAGCATCAAAGGTCAAAATAGGAAAATATTTAAAAATCTTCTTCTCTGAAACAAGATTGCAGACAGCTTTCATATCTAGTATGTAGCATCATCTAGTAGACCTCTACCAAGTTTGTTCATATCAAGACCTTGGGGTCATATTTAGGTTCCACCCGGTTGCAACCCTTTTTAGATAGAATCAAATAGCGAAAATCTTAAAAAAAAATCTTTTCTGTATCCAGAGCTAACACAACTTTTATATTTGTTATGTAGCATCATCTAGTGGGCCTCTACCAAATTTGTTAATATCAAGACTCTGGGGTCATATTTGGGCTCCACCAGGGCGCAACCCTTTTTGTCTTTTCTTTTGATGTTGAGTTGCATTAGGGGAAAGGCAGTCAGCTGACTCATCAGCGATGGCGATATTCATTTATAATTGAGCAAGTGCGTGATATTTTCAACAATACCCAATTGCATAACGCGAAGACACTTGTCAGCCTTAGCAGCCATAAATTCTGGTTTGGCCGGAGTCTCACTTCAAGCCAAACAGATAGCTATATACTTATTATCCTCCGCCGTTCGGTGAATGGGATATAGTAACGTTCTCCGTCCGTCATTCCGTCGTCCCGCCATTCCGTCACTAAATTTGTCCGGAGCATATCTCCTTAGGCATAAAAGCTATAAGCTTGGATAGATCTCATGGAGGTGTAGTGCAGTGCACAAAAACTACAACTCTTGCTTACAAAATTTTGGAGCTTTTGCTCTTTGATTAGGCTTCAGTTTACTATCAAGCTTTGATGGCTGGGGATGGCCATGTCCGACATGGCTCTTGTTCTATAGAATATTTTCAAAACACTGTGTGACTGAAAAAAGAAGCCCAAAGATGTCAAAGATGTATTCATGAAACGCAATTATCTCACTTAAAGGTCCGGTCCCACTTGCAAACGGACACAAACCATATGCTTTAAAACGGACATAGCGGAAGAATCGAGTTTTACATCCGTTCTCGTACGATTGATGAAAAGTGAAGAATGACAATGATGGCCAAATTTTGCGGAAGGAGAACGAAAAATATCGGACGTGAATAGTATGTATCCGGGATGTTCAGTGGATGTTCATCGAAAGCTTAGCGGATAAGAGCGGATGGCAGCTCATCAGGAGTAAAATTATAACAGCGGAAAGAGCGGATACATAAATTAGTAGAAGTATACACCACAAATTAGTAGAAGTATACACCACGTATGCTGAACGGAAACAGAATGGATGCAACGCGGATTATTAAATTTTACGCGATGCATAAGCTTACATACCTTCATATCCGTGTTACTTCCCTTTTACAAACTGTTTGTATACGTGACAATTCCGTTTTCTGATTTCTACCATATCGGACAAGAGTGTCGAGGATGCCCGACGGGTCCATGGAGGATACAGAGAAAGTATAACACATGGTGTCGGATACATTTAGCGTATCTTTTTTTAGTATTTTGCATTTATATCGTACATAGAGGAAATATTTACGCATTCCAAGTTTTGTGCACCTCATAACTTTCTGCGCGGATGAAAACACAATGGACAGACGCCTGACGGGCAGAATGTTTGCAAGGCGTATTTGCAAGGTAGGAGGCAGATGCATTTGGCGTCTTTTCAGCGGATGTAAAGGTTCTCATACGTGTTACGTCATCTATGCACCAGTAAGTGCAGTGGAATCGGGTCTTTACATTCAACTAACCCCGAACTGATTCGGACTCGATGCTTTCACTACACCTATCGATGCAGTTCGTGTCTACGTGACGACGTCTGAAATTGTTGGTTAGGTAATAGATTAATCACCAGACTGTGAATTTAGTCACCAGCAATGCGTAAAGGACAGTTGTCAACATAGCGAAAATGACAAGTGAATGTTTTTTGAATGATTTTAGAATGAAATTGAAAGAGTGTGTGGAATGAGTTTTGAGTGATTTTAAAGGGAAGTAAGTCAAAATCGCTAATTTTGTTCATGTTGAACAAAATTAGCGATATTTATTACCTCCCTTTTAATAAATATGAATAAGAGTTCTGTAAATAGCCTTCTATTTCATCAAAAACCTTATACAATTTCTATTTTGTCAGTGAAATTGCGCCTTTGAATGGTTTGAGTGAGAGTTTAGAATGAATAAAAAGAACGTTAAGCGAGTGGTTAAAATGGTTTTGATCGAGATAAAAGGTCAATTTCTCGATGTTGTTAACCGTACAAAACGTTTACGAATGTTTAAAAACGGTACTCCGCTTTGTACCTAAGTTTACGAGCTAAGAGCACCAATTCTTAAACGTTTCGGATAACAATTAAATCTTTGACAAAGTTATTTGCTTTGTTAAGCGCAAGAGTATGAATTCAGTCACCAGCAAACCGTACAGGATACAAAACGATACCGAATGTTTAAAGATGATACCCCAATTTGCACTTAGGTTTACGCGCAAAGCAGAGCACCAATTCTTAAACGATCTGGAAACGTTTACAAAGTTTTTAGCTGGGTAATATATAGAGGTTTATCAATTGGTTATATCTGATATGAAAAATATTTCAAGAGAATTCGTTATTAGGCGTTAAAGAACGAATCCGTAGGACTGAAATTTTTTTCATATAAGACATAAACAGTTCATTATTCTATTAATTATATTCCATACGACTATTTTTAGGTAGCAAAGCGTCGTAGTTAACATACAAAATTTTGAGGAAGCCTCAAAGTTCAAATGAGTACAAACTGCTTTTGGCAGCATCACCACTAAATCAATGAATGCTTTCTTCGTAAAAAGAAGTTCTCCAGTAAAGTTGCATACCTATGTCTGTAGTTTCACCCCCATACTTCAAGCTCGTAAGGGCAAATCGGGCTTATGGTGAGCTGTGTGATCATTAGATATCCATCGTACGTCATTCGTCATCAACTCTCTTTAGTGTTTATATCAAAGGGCCGACAATTCATGAACATTGGATAATAATGTTTGTCAGGTCATTAAGATGAACCGTATGAATTAAAATTTGAAAAATTCCACACTAAAACACGAGAAAAGGATTCCTTTTGACACTTTCTTTGTTTACATTCTAAGGGTCATACATTTAGCGCATTTATGATGAAACTTGTTCAGTATGTTTAGTCAGGCGGCCATACAGTAATAAGTGCGCTAGAAATCGAGTTTGTGGGTACTTTCGCGGCATGAAGGGCAACAGGGCTTAAGTTGAAGAGTAACATCTGATCTTTCCGAATCTGCCTGTTGCCCAACTGAAATATAATTATTAAGGTCAATAAATGAGGTCAAAGGTCATTGGGTGCAAAAGGGTGAAAAATTCAATAAATATTGCATATAGGCTATGAATGACGGGCATTTGTAAGCTGTGCGTATCAGAATCACATTGAAATGCCTTTAATATATAGACTTATTTTTTTCTTGGCATCATACACAGTTATCTTGATATAGTGACCAAGATGAAATTTAAGAAACGTGAAAACTGCTTTTTAATAACTCATGCTTTTCTTGTTAATTTTCTATTATTGTCTATTATAATTTGGTACTACGTTCAAACATTATTAGCTTGAAGTGCACATCAATTATATGTTTTGTGAAATTTATATTATAGCAACAATATTGTATTATATTATGCTATTAAAGTATTGAATTGAATTGATATATTCGTCCACCTGTCAGTTATCATTATCAGTTGTTAAAGGAGCCAAATGAAGAACTGTGTTCTCTTTTTCAGTTTACCTATAAAAAAATCTAATTTGTCGTAAGTTTTTTTTGTGCGATTTTTGTGATATTTCTGTTTTGGGTGATTATATAACTTTTTCACAATCAAAAGTATTATCTACAATTGCAAGCACTTATCCTCTGACTATCCGCATAACTGTAAAATACGTTACTTTTAAAAAAAACTCTATATAGAAGACATTATTGTGGCTAATGATTTGTATTCGTTAATATAATTTTCGCGTTCTTTTTATTTTGGGCAAATATTAACTTTTCGCAACCTAATATTACGTTTATAATTGTTACCAGTTATACGATGACTTCCAGGGTAATTGTAAAATACGTTACTTTAAAATAATCCACATAGGAAATATCATTGGGCCTTTCACCTGACAACTCTAGCAATACTCTTGATTATAATCGTACTGATCAATTAAGCTGTAGCTAATAAAGTTTAAATTAATATCGAAATGGCTGATCACAAAAGATGTAACGAAGATACTGGTAAAATACGTTATTTCCCAGGAATTTGGTCTTAAAGTTCGCCTGTATTTTTAAGTTTTGACTTTCATTTGAGTGTGATTTTATGTTCTGTTTTTGTGTTTAGGCCGCCAAATATCTCATAGAACTGTTGTCACGACAAATCATGAAATAATATATAATACTTTTGTAATCGACAGATCCGTGTTACCGCTACAGAAAAACGTAACGAATGTAATTATCTATGTAACAACATGTGATCCTACCATTTTGTAAAATGGGTTTAAATCTTATTTCTATATTTTTTTTCAAACTCTTGTTATATTGCTAAATGAGTGGGAATGAATTTCTAAAAGGACAGAAGAGTAAAGAGGCATCTTATAATACATCATTTAATACATCTACAATACTAAATGAATGCAACCTACATGTAATGCTTGTTTCGTGTGAATGAAATTGATGAATGTAGACGAGAACAATTAAATGTTATGTCAATGCATATCACTAAAAACTGCCAATATTCGCATTTAGAAAATCGATCACTTTCCGCCGAAAGAATATATCTAACGGCGAAACCTTGGTAGCAAAATACGTTGATCCTTTAAAGAATAACGATATTTTAATTCCGGATTAAACAAAAACATGGTCTTTGTGATCAAAACTTGCCCTTTCGGACAAAAAAGGAACTTTAGAGCAATATGTATATCGATACAAGCTACATCGATACAAAATAAAATGGCTTGTTGAAAAAAAAACCAACAAAGTGTAACATCCTTGGTTTTATATGCGAATAAGAGTCATAAAATATGCGCCACAATATTTCAGGTTGTTTTGAAAATAACAATACTCATAATATAATAAGAAACAATTCTGTCAAACTGCAACTTTACAAAGCGCTTACAATTTAAAAAAATGAAAAATTGTTACTAGATGTACCTATGGTTTGATTCTGATTTCTGAATGTAACTTACGTTTCACAATAAATTGTCTAAGCACTCATCTTGATCCAGGCAAAGCAAGTAACACTTTCTTTTGTAGGAAAAGAGAGAGCTTGGAACTCGCATCGGTGAATTTAACACCATATAATTCAAACCAATTTTGTTTTCAAATTATACATTTTTTCATGCAAACAGATCAGTTTCATTACTCGGATATATGCATATGTCCCTTTCAAAGGCCTAGATTTACCACATAGATCAACAGCCGATCAATGATTTAGAAAAACGTATGTTGATTAACGGCTAAACCAACAGCCGGTGTGGAAAGACAACGCCTCGAATATGGTTCTTTCGACGGATTTAGCTGCGTAAAAAAATCATATTAGACCCTGATACAAGACGTTTTTTCTTTTAATCAAGTCCAATTGCGTTTCTGACGTGATATAAATTTGATCGACACACTAGCACGTTCGTAGCACTGTGCGTTATTAGTATAACTATACAGACGTAAGCCTGCCTTAAAAATATATCAAAGGTTATAGTTCCGTTCGTTTCCGGACTTCCGTCAACAAGCTGTTTGTCGTAATCAAATCTAGCTTTTCATATACTTGAAAAAGTTAGATGCGGTAGGGTTGTTGAAAAATATATGATACACGTATAGAACAATGTTTGTCAAAACAACACATTATACCAGATATTTCATTTTAACAGAAAGAAAGGTTGGTGTACATTGTTCTAAATGAAATAAATTCCCTTCTGAAGCTTTGCTGATTTAATTAGTATTTACTAGTAATCTATAGAGTATGTTACTTTTTCGTCTGTTTATTCGCATAAGATATAAAGTGGTGCCTTTGGGATTGCCTTTTGCAGTTCTCAATTCCATATTATTACATACCACTGTAAGCATATTTGAAATCGTCATACTTTTCGTAACATGGAATCTAATAGCAATGAATATTTGAAAATACGAAAAAAATCGAGTCAAAGTATCTCAAATTTATCTTTACTGTCTCGACTTCCTCGTTTGCATTGTGCATTTAGTATGGGTGCTCGACAAGTGACCTTAAGGTCCGTGGTTTGAGCCAACATCACCGGGACTGTTTATGGGGAAAAAACTAAATGACCAAGGTCCGGTCATTGTAGTATTGGACAGCATTTCGAAGCATTTCGATTCAAGCCACTGAATCCCTCTCACTTGGCCGTGAAAAGACATTGATTGAGTGTTAATAGGTATGTTAAGGTGAATAAAGTTGGGCGGTATTTTTATGCTTTCAAAAAATTAAAAAATAAATAAACAAATAAAACGTATCTTACAAATAAATGCTTCACGGCAATATAAATTGTAGCGCGATAACCCACATAATATAGATTTTGAAATAAACGAAAGAAACTACGATATGCATTCCTTGAAATACAATACGTATCTTCCTCTAATTATCAAGTTAAGATTTTATGGGTAACGTATATTACACATATTTGGCCTCACAAAGAAAGATTCTTATGTTGTTGTTTCATCCAATGCATTACATGTACTTAAAGACGTTAACCAATTTCATTGATATTTCACTTAAATGTAACATATTTAATAGAGGAGCTTCGAGTCATTTTTGAGATACCAATGTTAATGACTACGGTTTCAACTGAGAAAAATGTAGTTACGTACACTTATATTTTAATGATATTGGAGTGTCACTCAATTTTCTTATGTTCGCGATATTTTGAAAATGAAACGAAACATTGAAATAAGAAAATGAAAGAAGTTCTAATCTTTGATAACTCCATACATTGTATCTTCTTTTAAATATATTCTAAATGGGTATCGTATTTTTCATAAATTTGAAAAAATAGAATCATTCAAGAATAATTATCTTATTCTACTGGAGTCTTCAAATCACAACTTGTCACAACATTTTTGTTTTACTAAATTTACTTTGTTTATTACACAATCTCATGTTACCGTTTGTCTAAACAAATGTGTACTTATATTTAAGGCCGATATATCCCTTTTATAGGCTGAAAAGAATAACTTCCTTGAAAAACAAACGTTTAGTATTTTTTGAGACACGATTGTTAATATATATCAATGAAGCAAGGACATCTATATTATACGAAATAAATGTTAACGTAGGTTTACGTAGGGTTAAACAACGCCTTCTGTCTAAAATCATAAAGCAGTAGTCTGTTTAGCAAAGTAAGTCAGCCTTTTAAGTCGAGTTAAGGGTTAAAAATATGACCAAACATAATATAACTAAATACCAAATACTTTTAAAATTAAGAAAAAATGCCCCTATGTTATTAACTGATGTTTTTAGAGTTTATTTACTATTCAAAGGCGAATCTTATTTCATAAACATTTATAAACATTGAACTCACTTACATGAAATGTACTTAGTGACCTTTGACCCCTATTGTGACCTCATTTATGATTTTATTTTTGGGCAACAGGGCAAAATCTGTTCAGGGGTGGTTGCCGAAACTATTTAGCCTAGTGACACACTATGCCGCAAAAGTGCCCACACTTCGAAAATTTTCGGTCTAAACCACCAGTCTAGTTAGACAAAATGATAAAAAACCTTCTGAAAGAGCAAAGTTAATCTGTAAAAACAAACGTATGGACATGAAAATTTGGCTCTCTCGTGATGAACATTGACCGGAATACATTTATGTCAAAAAGGGGACTCAATTAGGAAAAGAGAACTTTTGAACAGAAAAAAAGGATAGAAAATCGGGATTTATGAGAAATTTTTCACACTCGCGATTGTACAGTGTATTGGAAAATGGATTTCCAAGAATGTCACATGTGTGCAAAGTAATGACTTAGCTTGACTAGAATTTTCACTATGCACACTTCATTGTACGGTCACTTGGATGAACTATATTCAAATAAGAACTCATCCGAAAGTATGCTGTTTAACTCGTCCCTTTATTTTAACCCTGATTTTGTATCATAATGATTTTTTTAAAGGAAGATTACTAACATATATTTGCTTTGCTAGCTTTCAATAGTTTCATTACTTTGATTTTATTCCTGAAATAATGTTTTTTGTCAATTTGTATCGTCGACCCTTGCGAATTTCGCGTATTGATACCAAGAAAATTGTGTTTGTCAATGATTTCTTTTCGCCATCTCGAGGAAATATACGGATAATTCGAAGAGAAATAAAAAAAGAAATATTCTATGGACATTGCACAATATTAAGACGGGGAACGAAAATAATTTGGGCGAAGGTTTGAATTCTATAGATACAAGAATGACATCTTTGTCAACGATGTAAAAATTGATACAACGGGATTTTTGGAAATCGACAGGGTACCGAGATTTATCTTATGACTATACAAATACCCGTATGATAACATCCCGTATGATATTTTTTTTTGTTATCACATAGTTATTTTTAGAACAATGATATAATGCTGTTATTTTTAGAAACTTGCATTTCAGTTAAAAACAAAGATGAAAACAAGCAAATAGAGGTTATAAGATAAATATAATACATACTAAGTGTATTGTATAAAAAATATCTAACTCGGTTGTGGGAATTGATAATTGTCTCGGCAGAGCCTCGACAATGATCAATTCTCCCAACCTCGTTGGATATTTTTTCTCATACAAAACACTAAGTACGTATTATATATTTACATACTGGAAGAATTGTGCAGTCTGTGATAACTCAATCCCCCTGAGATGAGCATTTAAAATAAACTTAGGCTCGGGCTGGATGTGGTGTTTGTCGCTATAACAACAATGTCACCGGATTTCGAGCTTTCGGAAATCGCCTAAAGGTCACAGAAAACAGAAACAGCTGGATTAGAATAGATGAAGATAGTTATCATTTCTGTACCAATTTAAGGATGATTTTCGTTCATAGTACTGTTTATGATTGTTACATTTAGTTTCTGATTCAATAGTCAATGTTGGTTTACAAATTCTATTAATAATTTATTATTATCATTAAGCTTCAGTAGCGGATCCAGAAAGGAAGTGGTGTATGTGTGAGTGTGTGTGTGGGGGCGGGGAGGGGGGGGGGGTCATTCAACAACCCCATCTGTAGCCTATAATTTACATTTTAGCATGGGTATTTGATGAAATTTGCATAAATTATTTGAAACCCAACCCCATATTTGTAAGTTTGAACCCCATATGCAGATACCCTGAACCTGTGATTTGACTTGGATGTAATACATTAGCAGTCTTAGTAGGGACCAAGCTGCTTTAAATAAAAGGAGTTCCTCAAGTGAAACTCAAAGGTGTTATCGTGAATAGTGACTTTTTAACACTGGGGAATCCTAAGATTTCACTGTCAGGAATATAATAAAATAGATTAAACTCCAGGGAGTGAATTCAGTCACCAGCTAGCCGTAAAGGATACAAAGTTTTTGCGAATGTTTCAAAATGGTTCCCCGTTTTGCAAGTAAGTACTGGTGCAAAACGGGGCACTACACTATTCAAAAGTTATAAGCGGCCACCTTAAATTTCTCCATTTTTCTCAAATTTTTCGATTGTATTTTAAAATGTGACTTTTGCGTTTCGGAAGAGTGGCCATTCAGCCATCATCCTGTTCAATTGTTTTGTAAAATAATGCATCAGGAAGTCCTCAAGACGGAATCATATGACTGTGCCCTCAAATTCAAAAGTCACAAAAATGGCATTCTTTAGAGAAATTTGAATTTTTCGAAACTTGAAAAACGCAAATCTTATCAATCGCATGAACTGATATCAAATGTCGAGCGCCTGTCTAAAAATTGAAATGTCACAACTATCTACACATTCGTTAATCTAAGAAGAAATGCCTAAAATACCCCACCAACCAATGTTAACTTTGAAATCGATGGTACTCGTTTAATTTTGAATCATTTCTTGTAGAATTTCTTTGCTACCTTTTTCCTTGTTAACTTCATAAATGACCTTGCTACATGATTCGAGTAAAAACTGTTTGTAAACATCTAACATTTGACCAAAAATGCAAGTGGTTGCTTAGGAGTTTTGAGGGGTGTACTTTTAAAACGTTTCAGAAGCGTTTGCATCTTGGACAGGGTTGTTGGGTTGAGTAATTGATAAATGACCTGAGTGTGTATTCAGTCACCAGGGTTCCGGAAGAAGAGATACCTCGTCATGATTAGAGGACCTGGATTAGTAGAAATAGGTCCACAATCTTCTTCATGAATATAAATAACAAACCACAGGACGTTTACAGTCTGACGATATAGATGGACATTTTGAACATTGGAAATAAGATACTGATGTTTGATCTGTTAACTTCATCGTAGAAAATGTTAATTTTATATGGCTGAAACCCGAACTTCGACCAATATATCCTTCAATATCATATTCTGTATGTCCTTTTTAAGGGAGTTACGTTGGGTCAATGTTCCTTTAATGATTTCAGTTCAACAGAGTGAAAGAATTTCGAAATGTTGCGGAACTATAACGGGTCTACTACCTTAATGAGAATGGTCGCCCGAGTTATAACAACTTTACTGCTATTTTCAGTTTTATCAGTGTCAATTTATCACCTATAAGTATCATTCGGAACACCACTCGGCCAATCTCACGATCAACCTCGGATGTACATAGACGGACTATTTTCAAAAATTACGGGAAAACCTTGGAAAAACTTGATAACGTCAGTTAAAATGGCGTTAGCCCTCGAAACTTGGAGTAAAAACATTCGACTTCGCCAACTCTACTCGTTTGAAGTCACTGACGTGAAACCGTCGTATCCTTATATAAATAACTTAAGATTCTTAAATAACGGCTAAAATCTTAATTTTTGAGAATGGTTGTCATTCTCAAAAATTAAGATTTTTCAGTCGTTATTTACTATAAAAAATATCAATCTAAAGATAGCGCCGGTTCGCTATTTTTTCTTACACTGTATACGGCTAACAAAACGTACAATTTCGTTACATACCAATCCGCCTTACATACATCCGATGTATGTTGTAGTTTACAGAAATGGCCGATTGATGTTCCGAATGCTATAAGTATATATAAGTTATTTACGTATACTTCTTTAGGAATGAGGGTATTTTTCACGTTTATTGGAGTATACAGAACAGAATTTATTTCCATAATGGTTTGAACTAGAAAGTGGATCACCGTCATACAAAAAATACAAATACATGTGCAAAGTTAAAGATATAATTGCGGATGATATAGCTTAATGATATTTGCGAAATTAATTATCCAGGAGTGACTTCCTTATTTCGAAAGATTCTAAACAAAGTTCCAAGTATGTTTAATACTTCTGTGTTATCACTTGTTAAAAGGGAAATGAACTTATCTTTTGTGTTGTTGTTGTTGTTGTTGTTTGTCGTATCGTATACGTTATCACGTGTCTCGTGTGTTTCTCGTGACGCCAACTACACAACTTGAATTCAATCGACAAAGTTTTGTGATAAGCAAAAGCCAAAATTGAAGTTGAAATTCGACTTCGAGAATAATTCGAGAATATTTGATTCATTACAAATAAAATCACCATTGTCCCAAGATCTATCGTAAGTCCAAGCCCCCAAATCCACCCCATATTTTGACAACTCTGAAACAGCATTGTGGAAAGTCATATTTTCAGTTTATGTACATGGACATCGATCCAATGTAGAAACAGGCAGGGGTTTGGGTTTTTTTGGTACATCGTAGATGCAAAGGTTTTGAGGAGATTTTGAGCCGTTGGTAGTGGTAGTGTTTGAGAAAAGACGGATTATTAATTTTATATCATTACGAGAAAACAATGGGAAAAATGAGAAAATCGGACAATTTATGTTTGTTACAATGTCTAGAGTTAAACACCATCAGTGAAATTAACCCGTATTTTTTGCGATTGAAAATGAACTTACAGGTTCTTTTTGTTTACGTCCGCCCACCTGCATGTTTCTACAACGAACACCATTTCACTACACTGTACCAGGTATATGACTGAGATATATATATTATACATACTTAGTGTATTATATGAAAAAAAATATCTATCGAGGTCGGGAGAATTGAAAATTGTCGAGGCTCTGCCGAGACAATTATCAATTTTCACAACCGAGTTTGATATTTTTTCATTCAATACACTGAGCACGTATCATATTTGCCTTATGACCTATATTTGTCTTGTATTTGTCGGTGTTTCTAACTGAAATGCAAGTTTCTAAAAATAATCGCATTATATCATTGTTCTAAAATTAACTATGTGATATCATAAAAATATCATACGGGATGTTATCACACGGATATTTGTCTAGTTATAAGATAAATAGCTAAGTTAAGAGGTAAGGTTTTATGATTTCCTTTTGTCCTCTCGTGGTGATTACGGTAGAATTAGGATTCGGTGATTACGTTGAGAGAAGTGCAAATGAATGACAAATGACATCGAAGCAATGATCACATGCTTGTTCCTCGTATATTGGCTTAAAAACAGAAAGTTGCACAAAATTGCCACAACATACGATTGATGTAAGCATAATAATAAAAAAAACTTTCGCAACATTGATGGCATCTTAATTATTGTGATGAGTCAAACGAAAACAGAATCATCTGTGAACTTGAAAAAAATATTTTAAAACAAAAAAATTGATCCCGGAAAGCTGAAAAAGAGGCTGCATTTCTGATATTATTCTATAAGAAGGCAAAATGATCCCTCCATATTCAGGAATTAGAATAGATTTCGACTCTCTTAAGCCTGCGTTTTTCGCACAGCCTGACCAGGGTCGATACATTTCGTACTTTCAAGATGTCCCTTTTTCGCAGTTACGAGTCACATTTATTAATTAATCAATTTATTCATTTATTTATCTATTTATTTATGAATTTATAATTCCTCATTTTCCTGTTACACTTGACGTACCTGACCTATTTTAGAACTGAACATCCCGCATGATACATATACAAATGTAAAAGTAGTTCAATGGTTCTCTCAGCTGAAACAATCATTCTTAATGATAGAAGACGCATAGAGACGTCCATTCGGACGAACTGACAGACGGGAGACACGCTATTGCGAACGAAATTCTGATTCTCGGTCAGTAAAGCTAAAAGAATTTGACAATTTTCAAACCGAATGAAATTATTCGGGGAAAAGGGTTAAAAAGAGATAATTAGGTCCTTTTATTCGATCGACAAAACAATAAAATTGCCGGCGACAGTATTACGTATTGATTACATAGAAATGCCAGGTGGTATATTTGTTGTCATTTATTTCCTATTACAAAAGCGTGATACAGGAAAGAAAAGAAACGATCCGATGACATATTATCCGACTGTATAACTCAAATACATGTATGAGGTTGAGGTTGTCGGCCGTGTAGGGGTCGGTGGTCATTGGGAACAGCTTCCAATTTAGTAACGGTCACAACCGCTGAACAACTTATATGTAATCCATCGGCTTATACGTTACGGACATGGCCCGAACCAGTTATCGACATTTTATGGGCTTTCTAGTGATATGAAAACAACATGTATTTTCAAATTTTCTATCTTAATAAAGTAATAGTTGTGGGAATAAGGTCCTTTATTATCTTTACTGTTGATATAAAAAGAATCATTAAAGTGTAGAATGATCAAGACTAAAGAGAAAGAAAACGATCGCTAATAAAATGCATACGAGGAAAAAAACACAACTCTCTTGACATATTATCAAAAGGATTTTTTCTTGGTGGTGAAATGTATCTATGCGAAGTGAATAACTGGAAATTTCACGGAGACAATGAATATGCCTATCACAAAGGCCTAGAAAAAGTGTCACTATAGTTGCAAAAAAATACCTCTTGTGGAAAATAGTTTTGGTCCGTAATAAACAGCAAATGCCTTGAAAATGGTAAAGGCGCAACCATGAAAGTGCGTCGTTTTCAACGTGGGTTACATTACATCAAAAGCAACAACATTACTGCTGTGTACATTCTGCAAAAATCCGGAATAGAAGTTATTGATAACGAATTTAATCTACCTTTTGAATGCAAGCCTTAAAGCCACCTTAGGTTAAATTGTAAAAACATTAATCTCACACTTGTTATAAAAGACAATTTTGATAATATTCAAATGTCTCGGGACTATGTAGTTATTAAGAAATTTGTTTGCTTTTTATATAAAGCATTTGAATTACGAAAAGTTTATATGAGTGATCTTGAATAAACTGATATATTGAATTCCATATACATAGATATGTAATAAAATTTTAATGCGATTTTTTATTAAATCTAGAGATCTTTTGGGTATTTTGGTGTCACATAAATTTATCTATAGCGACAGCCTGACCCAATACGAAAGTAGTACGCATATCTATTTCTATGCTAGAATGGACTGTGGCTATTAGGAAATTTTGATGCTGTTCGAATGTGCTAAAACTAGTCTACGGAAGTTGCTACCTATACCATGGTATCCTGATAAGAAAAAGGTAGTGGTCGTTTAGTGATTTACATGATTTTTTTCTGAATATTTTTTCTAAGAGGGAATATTTTTTCCCTTGTATAATTATTAACTTGCGCTTACTGAATTAAATAAATGGAAGTAAGATCAAAACGAGTTACAGTTAAATATTGTGGCACACTCATCATGATAAAAACCATTCCAAATCACTCATCCAGCGTTCCAAAGACTCAATCTCGTCATTCAAAAACGCTCCGAGAACGTTAAAAAAACTTATAAATCGTTCGAACTGATTAACATTTCAAACAAATCATCATCACCAAATCGGCCAAATCATTGCACGATTTAATCAGCTGGTGTGTATTTTAAAAACGTCTGTTTGGTCTACGAAGGCACACAAACAAGAAAGTACGGATATGTTATTTAACCCTTTCCTGTTTAATCCCTGCTTTTTACGTGCCTGTGATTTTATGATTGAGAAAACATTGTGAAAAAAGAAGAAATTGCTTCTGACAAGCAATTTCTTCTTTTTCCACACTATTTTCTACCCTACTGAATGGTTATTTTTCAAATTAAATCCACTTTAAATTTTCGTCTGCAAAACCTTTGAATTTGGACAGGTCCAAAATTTTGTAAAACAGGAAAGGGTTAATGGAAGTAAATAAATATCGCTAATTCCGTGTCGGTCAAAACTCGCTCATCCCACCCGTACATTTTCAATCCAATTTCATCCCAGAATCATTCTGTTAGTTTCATTACATGATGAAGTTTACGACTTTTTTGTCACAAATCGTTAATATGTTTTCTTTTTCTTTTAAACTTCTTGGTTTTCTCGTCGCGTGATAGTTCATATCTTTCAACGTTTCATATATACAAACATATATAATGAAACTCATGATTAATGCAGAAAAGACTGAAAAATATTCCTAGACACGAAAGGTGAAGGCTTGGTAGTCCGTAGTTAGTCTATAGTGAAGATATTGGGAGCGTATTGTAAAGTACAGTTAACAACCTCGTGATATTGACAATGTGAATTAATTTGAAATGATTTTGGATTGGAATTGAATGAGTGCGATAATGTAGTTTTGAGTGAAATCATAATGACGTAAACCAATATCGCCAATTTTGTTTGGGTTGAACAAAATGGGCGATTTCTTGCAGTAAGTAACATCGTGAAAATGATATTCGCCTCATTCAAAACCTTTCTAAATCTCTCACTCAGCGCTACATTCACTCATTCCTAACACTCACTCAAACCATTCAAAAACGCTCAAACCAATTGAAAAATATAGAATTAACAACGTCACTCAAAAGAAATTTGGAAAGAGGAAAATCGCGATTTCACTGACACAATTCAAAAAAAGTTCTTGAAGAAAAAGGAAGCTATCTATAGAGCATGTATACATATCATATAAAAGGGAGGTAATCAATATCGCTAATTTTGTTCATCATGGACAAAATTAGCAATTTTGGATTACCTTCCATTTAATTCACTCGAAACTCGCTCCACACACTCAATCAACATCATTCCTAAATCATTCCAAAATCATTCACCTTGTCAATTTCACGATGTTCTTAACTGTAACTATACAGTGAAGATATTGGGAGCGTATTGAAAAGTATCTTCTGTAACTTGTATTGGTATCTTCCGCTTACGGGAGGGCCGCTTACAGCGAGCGAAATCGGGAGAATTTATAAAGATTTCAAATCTGTTGAGGATTCGATCTAATATACGATCTGATAGTGATGAAATTAAATATTCTGTTTAATTGTGTTTAATTGGTTCATGCGTGGTGAATTAAATATAAATATTGAAATTGTGAACGTTCATATCAGACTTCTGATGCAAGAAGTTTATCATTTTCACAAAACATATGAGTATGTATTTTAATGATATTTCATTCACACTCTTTTTTATATCTGAGGATATGCAATACAAAAACGGAGCTTTACAAAAAGAAAGATGATTTTATGTATAAGACAATTAGCTTTATCATATGAAATCGGAGGAGTATACCTCAATGGCTTTTTGAAGGTGTAAAAATAAGGATTTGTTATTTTAGTCGTTTGTTTTTTGTGAACATTCAACGTATGATGTATACTTACGTCGGAATTTTTTAATGTAATTTTGGATATATCAGGTAAAGGATAAAAGGTAAGTCGTTTTTGTATTTTTTTCTCCCTGTTGTAACAAAAAATCTTCATTTTTACTTATGGTATGTGCATTGCTGCCCTTTTCATTTATATTAATTAAGTGTAGGAAATCTGTAAGTCGATTGCAACAAAAAATAATTTTCTCATGCATAGGACAACAAAGGTTGAGATAAGGTGAAAATGATTTATACAGGCATATAAAATAACTATTCTTCTATAAAAACTGGCAAAAGCCACAAGTTATGATCCTTATAAGACTGTAAGACTGCACAGTAAGCAGTCTGACAAGGATGGATTCATAAGTAACCCACATAGATAAGTGGTTGGTTCTGAAATATCCGGTGTGATTCAAGTAATCATTCAGATGTGATTGTTGCAGCCAAATTATGTATAAATGCGTAATTACAAAGTTAAATCAAAACGATCTTTTTTTTTATATATATAATTATTATTTTTGTAAAGAAATGCATTGCATATTAAAGCTGAAAGGATGAAATGAATCTCTGCGCGACATTTCAAAAATATTCATGTGTGCGTGATGACCAAACTTTGGGCCGCCTAGGCAGCCGCACAATTCATTGGAATAACTCTCTGACGAAAGCCACTCCGAGTCAGTACCTATCTATTTGCGCTAAGTTAGAATTGTGATCAGACTGTGCGATTGCGCAGGCTGATCAGGGTCTTTACGTTACGCGCAAATAAAATCGTTGGAAATGCCACGCAAAGGCTCACATATGAAAGACTGCAATTGTGTTCTATTGGTTAAATGCGCACGATTCGTGATTGAAGGGTGTCTCTACGGGCAGACTCAAGACACAGACAGCCAATCTGTAGCTTTGGGTGACAGTAGGATTAAATTATTGCTTTTCTATAAGGGACCAGGAAACACCAGGGGTTAGTGTTCGGGGCGACTCAATGGGCTAAAGTTTGCGTCGCAATCGAACTAAGATAAACTATATTAAATTTTATAAAGCGAATTTAGTCTACGGATATTGGCGTCATTTTCTTATTTGGTAGAAACATTTTTTTTCTTTGAATGGTAGTTAACGTCATTTTAAACAATTAACAGTTATATCGCGGCGGCTGTAGCACCTGGTGGTAGAAACCTAAGAATGTATAATTTGATTAGTTATTTCTTGTTATTGTTTAACATTGGTATTAAGATTCTTGAATGACCTGTGACCATTTATCCCTAGAATATTCGTAAAATGAATGATTTGATTATAAAAGAAGGCAAACGTGTCACAAAATGTGCATCCCTGAAATTGTACATGTAGGGTTGAATTCAAAAAGGTCCAGCTTTCGACCCTTTCGTGAATTACATTGACCTTGAAATAAACGGACCCGTTAAGATAAGGTGTATTATCGTAATAATTAAGGTAGTGGACCCGTAATAGTTCCACAAGGTATTTGAAGTAATGAACTTTAACAGTGTTGACCAAGGTTTCCTAATGTTTTCCATTAGGAAACCTCTGTCAACAAATTGAAAGATCATGTGTTCTCAAATGTTGTGGAACTATTATGGATCCACTACCTTAAACAAGTCATGTTAAATGGACTTAAATAGATCAGATATTTGTAGGAAAGATTTATTTATGTGATCCGTCGTGCGAAAAGGGCCTATCCCAGAACTCCGCAAAGAAAGCATTTGAAAAATAGATCGGTTCTCGTACATTTCAACCAAAGGTAGCATTTTTTAACGTTTTTAAAGGAAGGATGATTTGTAATCCTAGATTCAGAAAATTAGTAAATTGCGAAAGGTTTCGCACAGACTGAGTTGGGTCACTATCCAGATGGTGACTTTTCCCGAGACGTTGACACCCTCTAGATCTAGTATCTATTTCAAATGGTCAAATACCTAATGATGCTAACAAAAGGTCCCTCTTTACATGTTTGGTCATAAGATGAAAAAATATTAAGTAATGATTTTTTTCTTTAAAGTATACGATCTATTTCGTATTTCAAACGACGGGTCGCCGATATAGGGCAGTTGCTGGTGCGACCAAAACCCAATCACTTGGCCAAGGGTTGCGCCCCTGGCGGAAGCAAAACACCTTAGCATCTGTCTTTAACTATCGGAAGGATAATCGTACACTTGTATGGGTTAACCCTTTCCCGTCCAATCCCTGGTTTTTACGTCCCTAAGATTTTTTAATTGAGAAAACATTGTAGAAAAAGAAGAAATTGCTTCTGACAAGCAATTTCTTCTTTTTCCACACTATTTTCTCCCTACTGAATGGTTATTTTTCAAATTAAATCCACTTTAAATTTCCGTCTGCAAAACTTTTGAATTTGGACAGGTCCAAACTTGTAAAACAGGAAAGGGGTAAGCAGCTTGGAGCTCGTTAAGGATGTAGTGATATATTTGGCCAAAACAAAAGATTTACCAGGAATCCGTGTCATGTGTTCCCGAAGCCGGGGTATGTTTTGAAAGATTGTTAAAATCGACGTAATTTCCCATTAAAACAAATAAAAATATTTCAAATGCCAGAAGAGATTACAATGGGATCGACAAAGTTTTCTGATTACATTTTTCAAATCTGAACAAAAGTAGTATCAGCCTGTCAATGGCAGTAGTCTCTCAATGGCATGCATTTATTCTTACGTATATCTATACCATCAGTGGGCGATTAAAACTTATAACTATAGTTCATCAGTCGGCTCAACTATTAGCTTGACTTTGTAACACGAACTCATCCTGTAATTATCAACTGTATACGATTTCTACCTACGTAACAAAATTAACAAGGTGAATGATTTTGGAATAATTTTGAAATGAAATTGAATGAGTGTGTGAAATTAAGGGCAGGTAATCCAATATAGCTAATTTTGACCAGGATCAAAAAAATAGCGATATGCCTTACCTCCCTTTAATAAATTTTTCGTACTTTACTATTTGTGTGTTCGTGGACTTATCATACACTTTAAAATCCACAACAGCCAATAAAATCGCAGAATAATTTAATTGATTTGAATTAAACATTGATCATCTTGAACGAGTTCGATTTTTTTCTAATGATTTCGGGGCGTTTTGATCGATTTGAGTAACGTACCCCCATCCCTTTATACAGTCTGATGTGGGATCAAATTATAAGAGAATGAATGAAAGGGGCACTGAGAGAATGATTTTTAGTTATTTCGAACGAAATGGTTATCAATTTTAGGATTTTTCGAAATGATGTTTAGTCCTTCACCATCCCGCAAGATCCGCGCAGTCTGACCATGCATGATAATCCCCCAAGGATCCCCTCAAAGTTCGTTTTCCTTGACGTGTCATAAATTGTCCAACACCACTAGTGTAGTAAAGCAAGTTATTTATAGACCTATGTTGTTTCTCTTATCTGATCGTGCTGTAATCAAAAGATGTATTTGTCACGCAAACTTTTTCTACAAACAACTGAGTACTGCACTCTTTTAAAATCGATTTTCTTTTTTCATTTATTTATTTATTACAGTTAGTTACATCGTGAAATTGACATTATTCCCAATCAAAACCATTCTTAATCGCTCACTCAGCGCTCCATTCATTCATTCCAAACACTCACTCAAACCATTCAAAAACACTCAAACCGATTGAAAAACATAGAATCAACAACAACATTCAAAATAAATTTTGATAAGAAAAATCGCGATTTCATAGACATAATTTAAATTGTAAGCGTTTCATAGGTTCTTCAAGAAAAAGGACGATATTTTTTGAACTTGTATGCATATTTTATTAAAGGGGGGTAATTAATTTCGCAAATTTTGTTCATCCAGAACAAAATTTGCGATATTGGATTTTCTCCCATTAAATTCACTCAAAACTCGCTCCACACACTCATTCCACGCCGGATATGATGAAGTATTGATAGTTTTAAACGATTTCAAAGAATCTTTAACACTTTCCTGTTTTACAAAATTTTGGACCTGTCCAAATTCAAAGGTTTTGAAGACGAAAGATTAAAGTGGATTTGATTTGAAAAATAACCATTCAGTAGGGTAGAAAATAGTGTAGAAAAGAAGAAATTGCTTGTCAGAAGCAATTTCTTCTTTTTTCACAATGTTTTCTCAATCATAAAATCTCAGGCACGTAAAAAGCAGGGATTAAACAGCAAAGGGTTAACAGTTTAATTGACTACAGTCAGTGTTTGATTATAAATTGCACGCGATAAGGTTAACATTTAGACGGTTGTATCGATATTTTCTATAGGTAGTGCAGGTTACTTATCGAATAGGTTAACTTCCTGTACAGAACCTGATATAATATAATTAAAATACCGTGACGTATGTAAATGACTGCGATGGCTCAATGGGTACGCATGCTAGACTATCGACTGATTGTTACCAAAACGCTCCCGGTTCGTATCCTGTCATCGGCACATTTTGTTATTGTTGGTTTTATTCGAGAAAATTAAATTTTTTACATCATCAAATACACGCAGATAAATTTCTTTTCTATGTGTTTCTTTATATTTTAGATATGTATCATAGGATTAAACATACAGGATTATACCGTTCGGAGAAACCTTTATCGATTCTATGCGATAAAATATCGAATCATGAAACAATCGCCTTTGGTCTACAATTGTTTTGGCTATTGCATTCGGTTTATCAGCGTGAACTCTTTTTAATTTGGAATCTTCGAATAGTCAAATTGCAGTTTCAAGCTCTATCTAAAGTGGCCTTTATATCCATCCCCACGGTGAAGTAAATATAGTATATATCTATTCAATCCAAAGAATACAAAAAGCCTTTGAAGAATTTTCAAAATTAGGACAACATTTAACAATTTTTTTTTAAAAAAAAAATATGCCATTAAATGTATAAATTGAAAAAGTTAATTTTTATGTCGCAATGCAGAATCGAACTCGGTCCGCTTGGTCAAAATTCTGTCGTCCTTATCCACTTGACTACGCCACTCCGATAAACTACTGCATGTTTTTTCAGTATAATAAACACAGCCAATCGACACGAACACTGTTTTCAATAACATGGATTGATCCAGTGTTTATATACAATATCGCGCTTATCGCGTGAGCATAATACATCGCATGGAGCTCTTGACCTCTTGAGCGATTTACAATAGTTTGTAGTCAAGGTGAGTGTTATTGTCTCGACGTTACTTACTGTAGACTTAGAACTACTCATTGATAATTCTGGAGCTGACATTCATGAAATCACGTTTTTACAACATTGAACATTCCTTTGCTTTCTCACTAATGTGATATTCGACACCATCGAAACATATAAAGATTAGCTTTAACGGTTATGTTCACAATTGCTTTATTCAATTTTATAGACCATATCAATTTTTGACGTGTGAAAATAATTTCGATACAATAAAATTTCAGCAGAATTATGTTGGCATTCTTACTCAGAGCATTTTGTTCTGTGTTGATGCTTGGGGTCTCAACGCTCAGTAAATCGTTATTTTAAGGTAGTGGACCCGTATTTATTTCATAATTTCTCAAAAGTAATGAACTTTTACAGTGTTAGCCGAGGTTTCCAAATGAAACCTCGGTCAACATTGTGAAAGATCATATGTTCCGAAATGTTGCGGAACTATTACGGATCCACTACCTTATTTTTTTTTTTTTTTTTTTTTTTTTCTTTTTCATGTCTTTAAATTTTTACGTGATTCTTCCTGTCGGTTCTCACACGTGTACAAACAGACCAGTTCATCCAAACTACCGATTACCCATACACTAATTAGAGGTCTAAGTACAAATTAAGACAAGTACATTGGTGGAATTATCATTTTTCATTCCCACTTGTATGCATATATACACGTCTCGCACGATGTTCGTACCAGTAAGCGTTACAATCTACGTCGATTGAACAATAGCGTAGTTGTAGCAAATAACTTCACCAAAAACACAATGTTCTACAATTTTGTTTCTAAACTTAAAGAAAAGTGGTAAATGAAATATACCAGGGTGTGTTATAACTTCGTGTCATTATAACTTGGGTATCCTGTTGATATTTTATCTTTCATTTTTACTGAGAGTGTCATTGGATATAAGAACATAAGAATTTAAGAGTCTGGAATGCAAGGGAGGTAGTTTCCTTTTTTTCTTCATAGCAAGTCTCCTCGTGATCTACAAAAGGTCGAAATTTTTGATGTACGAAAGACATTATGGTGAGTACAGAATAGAACACAAAGATAGATTTAGAGCTCGTTTTATAAATAAGGTGTCGCAGAAAACAAATGACATGTCAAGCATTGTTTAACAATACATTTTTCATTGAATTTTCATGTTAAAAAACTTTAGATTGAAAAGAAAATGTTTAAACAATAGTTGAAAAAGGGTGAAATAAAAGCCTTATATAGAATTAAAAATGTGACCAAGGGATGTAATACCAAAGGGACCATTTGAGAACTCAGTAACATATATTTATTTGGGGGAAAATGATTTCTGTATGGGACTGTATGAGGTCTCATTTCAAATTTTCTTACAGATTTAGTAGATCATTCTAGAACCAGAAACTAGAGTTCTAACGAAAGTTTGGTTCATATAATGAGTAGAAAACCAATTTCTTTATTTGGCAAGCCGGCAGAACATTTGCCATTGGCCATTTACAAAGAATATCATACAAGAATGTGGCTCAATTGTAAGATAGATGTACATACAAAAACATTTACGGCACAGATTAAGAATTATTTAGATAAACATGTACATTTTCGGAAAATAAACTTGAACTAAATCAACTAAAATCAAGAGTATCAAATTCATGCTCAAAATACCTTAACAAGTGCGACGATGGGAAAATGCAACATATGACGTCATCGCCATGTTTAGTTTATAAGCAAAAACATTTACGGCACAGATTAAGAATTATTTAGATAGACATGTACATTTTTGGGAAAAAAAAAACTTTAACTAATTTGCAAATCAAGAGTATCAAATTGATGTTAAAAATACCTTAACAAGTGCGACGACGGGTAAAGGCAACATAATACGTCATCGCCATGTTTAGTTTATATGCACATTTAGACGTACCCGATCAGCTCATTCGGTGGAGCACCGGACTTCAAAACAATTGAATGTCGATTGCGTGGGATCGCGTGCTGGAACACTAACAAAGTAATTGTCTGTTCGGATGAGACGTTTAACCGTGGTCCTGTGAGACGGTGCTTTACACCAACCACGTTAAAGAACCATGACGGATCTCAGCGGAAGATTCGTGTTTCCTTGCACTATCTGCCGTAGCAACTAACCGTCTCCTTGTGGCGTCACTCATATGGCTACATATGTGATACAGTACCGACGATATTTAAACGAATTAACTACGCGCAACCGTCTGAAGGGCTTCGTCAGTGTATTGGTTAGCACATCTGCTAGAAATCAGAGGGTCGGAGGTTCAATTTTCGGTCGAGGTAGGATCGATTTTTGTACATTTGTTTAAATGTTTATTTACCTGCACCATGGAACTCTGTGTGCAAATGTACCTGTTTCTGAAGGTATTCACCGATGTACGGACGGCTTTTAGGAGGAATATAGTGATATGAATTAAAGGCGCATAGGTTATTAACAAGTGACGGAGGAAAATGGCCACCTATGACGTCATCACCATTTTAATCTTATAAGCACAAATTATACGTGCAAACGTTGGAACGGGTTCTGTGGTGCAAGAATAAGCACATCTGCCAGGCAAGTAGAACTAGGATCGATTCCCGGTCGACTAGGGACTGATTTTCGTACGTTTCTTTACATGTTTGATGTGACGTGATACCCAGTGTGCAAATTAGCATGTTTTTGTATACGACTTGGTCTGTTCTGAATTACTTACAGTGACTGTGGACCAGCTTAATTGGTATGTGGTAGTCGGGCTAACGGCAGAGACTACACAGACGCATGATTTTGTTCGATTGAAGCGGGCACGAGCTAGTGCATAATTATGTCATTTCCGGTTCTAGTCACATACTCGTATTAAACTACAAAAAGTTCATCTTGAGTGCTTTTTGTTACTCAGTCACACTCATTCCTTAGCATTGGCTCGAAAAAAAAAACAAAAACAAAATTTTATGCATTTTTTTATTGAACACGAGTTTGCCAGAGCAATCGAAAAAATGCAGAAAACAGACTACGGGTATACATAGAACTTGCTTGTCATTTTTAGCGCCACTCTTAAGTTTGGAAAGGTAATTCACATCTAACCATCTTGGTTTAGAACAGCCGAGCCTGGTTAGGAAAGTCGGTAACGTGTCTGTTTTTCAATCATGGGGTCAAGGGTTCGATCTCCGGCTCGGCAATCTATATGAATGAAAGTCATTGTGATTAGTGTCATTTGTCTCGCACAGAATGGGCGTGTGATATGCTTAAGAGAGAAGGACGACTGGTGAGTCAGATGAAATGTTCTAGCTGTGCCGTGGGAAACGACAAGAAACTATGGAAAGGTTCACCAGCAGTCGAATTTTAGATGTAAAACTATTGAAAGCGACGTTTAAACCCATATAAATAAACAAAAATCGGCTCGCAACCCCCAGAGATGTCGGTCGAGATGAGATAGGCCCCGTGTAACGCCATGTAGAGGCGTTTTTACCATCGCACATTCAGGAGAACTATGAGTTTAGCTCAGAAATTGGTCAATTATTATATCGGAACGCAAAATCTTAAAGGACCGATACTCAAAAAATCAGCGATACACTTTCCTTGAATTTGTGATTTTTAATCGGCCCCTTTGTCCTTTGACCACCAATAAAATCCTCATTTTATAGATGAGCTATTCAGCTTGGTCCATGTAGACACAATAACAGGTGAGTACTAATGGAGATAATAAAATGCCCATGTGGACGAAATTTTCCGTGTCAATCTCGTTTAAATTGCTTTCAAAAATCGCTAATTCCTTATATGCAAGCAATTTTATTCCAAAATTATTTATAAATCTTTTACCCTGTCAATTACTCAATGTCCGACAGTCCAATTCCTAGAAAGAAACCCCATTGTACAACGGAATATGCAATACTTGCCAAACATAATATGGTTAAAGTGTTTTATCACAACAGATTATATTTGAACCTGTGCGTGACATTTCCAACAATTTGGCATTTGCGTAAGGTGCAAATATTGAGCAGCGTAGACAGCCTCATACTATAAATATAGAAAAGCCTGATGGTCTACAAATACATTGAGGCCTTTTCTATCTACTAAACGCATAGTGAAGACTCTTGTCAGACTGTGCGGATGCACAGGCTTGTCAGAGTTTTTGTTTTGCGCCTTTTCGAAATTGTTGGAAATCTCATCAAAGGCTCATTTTGTATTTAAATCAACGATTTAACAATCACTAAAAAGAATGTAGTAAAGACCACTTTATATGACAGTTTCAAGATGCGATATAGATGGAGTTGAAACAGTGTACATTTACATGAACCCAGAATGAACTCAAAGATGATGGAACCCACGCCGTTCTTTAAGCACCTTAATGACATTTTTATAACATTCATCCATTATTTCCTAAATAAAGTTATGGGGGTACCTTTGAAGTCGATCATTGATACAAAAATATGCTATCCGAAAGACTTATAATTAAACTGTCAATCGAAGTTCAGAACGGTTCATCTGAAATATGCGAATAAAACGATAATTCGATCAAAAAAAATATAAACATGAATTATTAATATGCATTGTAGCTTCTTCGATAGGAAATGTTACAGGCCAAAACGCACGTCTACTAGACGACTGTTGGTTGGCGTTTCTGAATGCCGAATGCTTGGTGTTATTACAGTTAAGAACATTGACGAGATGAATGCTCTGGGAATGATTTTTTTGTGAAATTTAACGAGTGTGTTGAGCGAGTTGTGAGTTTTGAGCGAGTTTTGAGTGAAATTAAAAAGAGGTAGTCTTCGTGGACCAACTAGACATTTAAAAATCTACATTAGCCAATAAAATCGATATTTGGAGTAAAACGAGTTTGAAATGTTTTCTAATAATTTCGGACCATTTGATCCATCTGAGTGAGTGTTTGGAATGAATGAATAGAGCGCCCAGTGATTGATTTTTGAATGATTTTTTTATCGGAATGAGTGTCAATTTCACGATGTTTTTAACTGTATTGATGTTGTTTCTGCTGTCGTTCTTGCATGAGTTAACTGGGGAATACAAATGAAAATTGCACCATTTGAATGAAGTCAAATATGGTAACAGTGACAACAAAACATTTCTTTTGTCCGGTTAATATCTACCAAATATCTTTTCCCCTCCATTTTAATTTGTGAACTTCATGCGAAAAGGAACTATCGTGGTAGTGCGCAAAGTGTCGTTCCTAGCCATCTTTATGAAACTTGACATGGGCATCACAAGAGCTACCCAGACTATCAAGGGGGTAACTCTGGAAGCATTGTATAAGGGTTATTCTCCTTTTTCGACTTAAATGTTATCCATTTTCAAACACCTGCAGCCGAGCGTTGCACCCGTAGGCAGTTTTTTCGTTTAATTTGTGACTTATTAGGCAAACATGTACTGAATAGGATCGAACATTATCGGATTCTTTAGATTTTCTGTATCCTATGATATTTTCGCTTCTATGCAGTCTTTGGTTGGCATGTACTTTGTTAAATCGGTAGTTCCCAAGTTGTCCTTTTATAGGTTTAATCTTTTAGGGGACTACTTTCATCTTTTTCTCCTTCTTTCGTTAATGTGTGGGGCCCTCTCTGAGGCATAATCATACATGGCGACTGTACAAGTTGGTTGTAAGGGTCACGCAAATGCGTTGCAGGGTTAAAACTACTTTTATTATGGGAATAGTACTAATTTGTTGTTTTTAGACTCCCCTTGAAGGCCTCGGGGCTCCGGGCTGTGGCAAAAGTGTGCTGGCACATGGTTCCACAGACGTACAGTCGAGGGAAAGAGGGTGTGTCTTAGATAATCTGTTCTTCAGAAAAGTACAACAAAGCTGTAGGCATGCCCTCTTGTAGTACTGGAAGCGTAGTGCAGTTTTTGTGATATGGGGATTCCAACGAGTCCATACAATATTCGGTACATCATACAGAGTTTGGCCTGGTGTTTTTTGTTGTGCAGAGTAGACCAACCAAGGCTAGCTATCTTATGGGATGTGCTGCTTGTTGTTTCATAGTCACCTTTGACAAATCGGGCGGCTCGAAGCTGCACTGCCTCCATTTGCTGGGTGAAACTTCGGTGTGTGGGTTCCATACAGTTGAGGGGTTCTCGGGTGTAGGGCGAACTAGTTTCATCCATCATAAAGTTCGTAACACGTGCTGTAAAAATGTTAAATGTTACATTAAGTTTACAGGTGTTAAGCATATCTGTTTTTCTTCAATGTAGGTACAGTAAATATATACTCTTCCAAAAAAAGTTCTTTGAAACATATCAAAAATATACTTTTTCTGAAAAAGACAAAATATTCAATGACCGTTGGGCTGTATTGCAAACAATAATTGTAACTCAAGAAATTCACGTTGGATTCTTTGATAGCGTATTTACATATCGACGCCAACGTGCAATTACGCAAAATCTGCCCTTCTCAAACAGCACGTGCCATTTCACATTCATCGGATATTAACGAAAGTAGCTATCATATGGGATGTGCTGGATGAAACTTCGGTGTGTGGGTCCAATACAGTAGAGGCGTTCTCGAGTGTAGAGCGAACTAGTTTAATATGTCATTGCCTTTATTTCATCACGCCAGCTATAGAGGTTCCTCCTGAGAAATTGTAAAATCGACAAGGTGAATGATTCTGGAAACTATTTCGAATGTAATTGAATGAGTAGAATGGCTGAGTTTTTAAATGAAATTAAAGCAGTGCTATATAATTCATTACCTCCCTTTAAAAAATCTAAGTTTTTTTATTCTAAAAAAATAGCGGTATTATTCGATCGATTTTAATGAGGTGTGTATCTTTTTAAACGTTCTCTGATGTGTTTTAATGATTTTGGAGCTTTTTGCACTTGTTGGGTGAGTCTTTGGATTGAACGTATGGAATGTTGAGTCTGTGATTAGGGATGATTACGGAGGTCGGTGTTTCGCAATTATACTAACTGTTTAAATAAAGTTTCAAAGTGCTTAGGCTTAAGTTTTCATAGGAATAGATTATAGCAATATGTTCGACTTATGTACTAAGTTCGATCAGATTGACCAAATGACTCAATATGAGATTATTGAAGGAAACTGTGGACTGACGCACGATGATCGCAACATCGACGCATGTTGAACGTTTAATAATGATCACCGTATCCTTAATATCACGTCGAACACTCCGAATCTGCTTATTTCAAAACTGGTTTACTATTACCTAATTTCACTATAAAATTCGTATTTTGAAAAGTAGGTCGCGTCAATGTACGATGCTGTTCAACCGTATTATTGTCAAATGTTTCCAGTGATTGTACAAATACACCAGAAATTGGGTGAACAGAATCGCCTCCCTAGATTGACAAGGTCATTCCGTATTAATAACTGTAAAAAGCTTTTATGTCATATTTCCTCGACGTATAGATTACGACAGGCTTTAAAAGGCCATATGCCTGCGTGATATTTCCTGTGAAATGATAGTTCTCAGGATCAATACCACCTTTATATTTTTGTCATCCATCATTTCATACATTTATTCACAAATAAAATTACAACACACGTAGCATTACAAAAAAAAATCGTCATTAAATATCGGTCTGTCCCGGCGTTACAAAGGTAATACAGTTAGCAAGATCGTGAAATTGACATTCATCTCAATCAAAATCATTCTTAATCGCTAACTCAGCGCTCCATTCCTTCATTCCAAACACTTACTCAAGCCATTCAAAAACACTCAAAACCATTGAAAAACATGAAACAAAAAACGTCAGTCAAAATAAATTTTGATAGAGAAGAATCTCGATTTCACTGACATAATTCAAAATGTAAGCGTCCAATAGGTTCTTGAAGAACTAGGAAGTTATCTATAGAATTTGTATGCATATTTTATTAAAGGGAAGTAATCAATATCGCTAATTTTGTTCATTCTGAACAAAATTTGCGATATTGGATTATCTCCCATTTATTTCACTCAAAACTCGAACTCGTATGGGACGCCACACACTCATTCAATTTAATTCCTAAATCATTCCAAAATCATTCACCTTGTCAATTTCACGATGTTGTTAACTGTACAGTATACGATATCGTTTACTAAGAAATGTTATTCTGCGTTATTTTTACCTGGCAGGATGTGGATTATCCATGGCGAAATTTGATGAGTCAACTTTTCAATATTTTAGGTTATTTCAAATGTTTGACTACAATGCTCGTTACGCTTGTAAATAACATACCTCTATCCCAAAACCCAAAGGGTTAACGTGTTTTGCAAAAGTGAACACATAAACTTTGGGGCGTCAAAACCTCGGAACTTCAGCTTAATCAAACTGAAGTTTTGGGGATGTGCTTACCCACCGACGATTTAACATACCGAGTTTATATTGTCGACCATCTATATTAAAGTGGGTATTTTTGGAAAAAAAAAAGCTTTCCTGCCTAACCTTTAATTAGGGACACGCGTTTAAGGATAGGTCCTTCCATGGCAAAAATCAAGGATTATACGCGTTTCTTATCTACGAAACAATTTGAACAGAAAAATGACAACTGAAGTTGCCTACTTTGTATGTAAGGATATACTTGCTTAACTTGGTTTTTGATTGTAAGTTAGAATTTGATAAACGAGATTTAGCAGTATCCAGTCGTTTTGGTAGGGCATGAGAACATAACTAAGGATTCCTGGTATTTCACTCACTTTTATTATCTTCACAGTCATACTATTCAAGCCTCTGGCTGAACTGCACAGGTTACTTACGCTTATGACGCATTTGTTAAAAAAAAATGTCGGTAAGAATTTTAGCCGCGATTAGTTATCAAACACGTAAATGCTCGAACGGGAGTCTTGGCTTGAAAATAGCAAAAGGCGCATTATGTTTTCTTAAAACTTATTTTTGGTGTTTAAAACAATTCCAAAGTCGTCAATGGTTTATGTTTAACCGCCACTCGGTAAACCTGGCCCAAACTCGGGGTTATATTTTGGCTCAAAGATTTGTAAGGACCACTTGTATTTATCATTTTTTAAACTGGTCAACCAATCAAGCGAAAAGGCACCATCTGGGTGGTGTATAAAGTGTCATTCCTAATGACACTGCGAACTCTTCGTTGGCTGCCTATTGCCGGATGTTTTCGCGCTTTGCTGTCGTTCAGATACTGGAATGATAAATCTACGTTGGTGTTAAAGGGATCTAGGATATTCTTATCCGGAAACCAATTTCCCTTTTCATTTTTGGGGGTTCTCGGATGGTCCTTCTTTGCTAGATATATAAAAGCATCTATTTTTGACATTAATTTCAAAACATTATAAAGATGTTTAAAATACGCCAGGAACATGTGGAGAGGAAGTCAACATGGGGCATTATATTGATGAATTCCATACAAACAAGGGCGATGCCTTTTTAATCACCAAAATGACAGGATTATTGCAATTATCCATTACATTCTGGGGCTTCCTAATTTTTACTGTTAGTAACTCCATGAAAGCGACAATCACCGCGATGAAACTATTCTAAATAGCTCGCTCGTTGCCCCATATACAATGCGTTCAAAACGCTCACTCAAAACACTCAAAATGCTCCGGAATAGTTCAAATCCATATCATTCATTCAGCAATAGCTGTATATTTCCATAAGCAACTCCTTTGGGTGATGCATTCGGAACATCGCTCGTTATTTTCTGTAAACTAGAAAGTACCTCGTCGGTAAATGAATTATTTTTTCTCTCTCCTCTTTTTCTTTTTTGGGGAGGGGGGGGGGTATTCGGCTTCCGGTGTTAATTCGGTTATTTAATTTTCTTGAAGAAAATGACATTTTGCTTATGCTTTCCGATTGTCTGTGGAAATTTGTTGGGCATATTAAAACGCAGTAAAACACACACTGCGTTTTGTTATCAGATTATATTCTGCCCACTTTAATGCTAGCGTTGATTTTGTTTTATGCAACGATATCCTTAGCAGGATCGTAGATGTTTTCAACGTCATATTCACCCACATGCGAAATGACGTGCTTTTATGTCTGCGCGCGTATTGTTCTTGGGGTCTTTTCAGTAGAAGCGCTGGGGGTTCCTGATTGTGGATTATGAGCACTGTGTCTCGTGGAAGGCCTTATTCTCATCATATATGTTTTCTAGGGAAGCTTTTCTAGCAAGGATATTTTAATTTTCATAACCATACATAAAAACGCCACATGTATTTCCTTAAGCGTCTGTGATAAAAACTTTCTTACCATTAAATATCGAGAAGTGTTTCTGTGATAAAAACTTTCTTACTTTGAAATATCGAGAAGTGTTTTTGATGTGCATTGACAAAATCCATACATTCATAGCGTTGGTTCGTTTCTTACAGATAGATCACAAGGGCGTAGCTCTTATTTCGCACATTACGTAATTGCGTTATACAACTAAATCCTAGTTCGAAAAATCTCGTTGATAGATGATCATAACATCGAAACTACAGCTTGATTATTCACCAACGCTCAAATCATAGAAAAGGGGATTGGACGGAGGATATTCATCTTTTGTCACAGTCCACATATCACATTTATCGTATATATTCTATGTTGGTCGCCATCTGAGTGCATATCAATTTCAAAATCTTAGTTACGCCTATGGATCATCCATCATAAAGTTCGTAACACATGATGTAAATTGTTTAGTGTTACATTAAGTTAACAGGTGTTAAGCGAATCTGTCTTTCAGCAGTTGTAACTCAAGAAATTCACTTTGATTCTTCGAAATGTTTTGTGTTTTTTTCCCATAAAGACGCCAACGTCAAATAACGTTAAAGCTGCCTTTCTCAAAGAGCACGTGCACTTTCACATTCATCGGATATTCACGAAACTTTTTTCATCATTTTCTGAACGAAATGCCTTTTATTAAAAGTTTTTGGAATAAAACCCCTTTCGAGTGATTTGAAATGAAAAATGGTTAAATGTACAGTGGAACAACGCCATATAGCTATAGGTCGTGATGAAGCAGGCTTCATACGACAAGCTTTTATAACTGACTTTGGTGTTTTGGGACTAACCATTCCCAACATCTGACACCACTTTAACGCAACTAACTTCTTTATGTAAAGAGCCAGATAAGCCTGACACGAAAAAACAAGGTTTGTTTAGCACGGTGAAAAACTCAACAGTATTTGGGTTATTACATTCTTGTCGCAACGTCCTAGGGAAAACCCTGATAACTTACTTCGACGACAAAACTGGAAGACAATCGCGAGATAATCGTGTTGCCTGTACAAAACATAAACTGGACTCAACAGAATTTAAAGAAAGCTCAAAAAAGAAATTTAAAAGGAAACACTCGAAGGTTATTTAACGTTATTGCGATAACATACTTAAATAATTAAAAATAAGGAATCGTCTTTTCAAGATTTCTGTTATAAATCGTCTCCTGTTTTTCCATAGAAACACGTGGAAAGCTAATGTGTTTGCGCTGTATGTGATTTTTCATTTCGGATGATTCTTTGCTATCTCACAAACCAGGATAAATTAGAAATCTCAAGAATTGGAAAATGTCACAAAAACTACTTGAAATTGCTAGGTCTGAATCCCGTGCAAAATTAGTTGGAGTTAATAAATAGGGACATATTTTCCCATGTTTTAGACGTCATAATAAATCAAAGCATTTTTTGTATGAAATTCTGATTAACAGTAAATTGTCTAATCTGAGATAAAAAAAAATAATTTTCTGATAGAATGTCTGCTTATAACCATTTTCTTGAAACAAAATAGAGTAAAGTTTATTTGAAATTTGGTCAGTAGATTTTTCTTTTCTTTTTTTTCATTCAAAAATGTATATAGTAAAGTTTACATTATGAAAGTGCAGATTGGCAAATGTGTGACCGTCATACAGTTAAAAAACATCGTGAAATTGACAAGATGACTGAGTTTGTAATGATTTTGAAATGAAATTGAATTGGTGTGTGGAGTGAGATTTGAGATAAATTTAAGGGAGGTATTCCAAATGCCGCTAATTTTGTACAAAATGAACAAAATTAGCGATATTTGATACCTTCCTTTAATGAAATATGCAAACAAGTACAACAAATAGCTTCCTATTTCTTCAAGAACCAATCAGACGCTTAAAGTTTAATTATGTGAAATCGCGGTTCTTGCTAGTAATATTTTTCTTGAATGACGTTGTTGATTTTATCGTTTAAGTCACTTTGGAGCATTTTTTAGTGGTTTGAGTGGGTTATTTGAATGAATAAATGGAGCGCTGAGTGAGCGGTTAAGAATGGTATTGGTTGAGATGAATGTCAATTTCACGATGTAAATAACTGTACTTTCTTTATCACTGGTGTTTAACGATGTTACCGTAAAATGTTTGTCTATGATTTTGTATGTTGGTTTGCTATGATTCTGTATTGCAAATGAGCGGGAAAAATGCCTTTCTTCGATTTGCACGGGATTTTGTCTCATACACGTTGCTTTCCTACAACTGAACGCATGGCTGACAATTTGGTAAGTTTTTCTTATTTTTAAATATCATCTTTTAATTTTTTCTGTGCCGATTTCATATCGATGAAAGGTGTATGTTTGTCTATGAGCGTGACTCTGTGGCGATGGTTTTTTGAAGATAGTGTGTTGGTTTCTTGAAGGCATTTTTGAAACTTGATTGAAGTATTTGTGATATCTTTTATAAAAACACGATATGTTTTTTCAGGAAAATCGCGAATTTTCTGTCATATATAATTGATCAAAATAGCCCGAGACTTGCTGTTTCGAACAATGAAAGATATAATTACATTAGTAAATCAGTTTATGTAATTCCTTTGCAGGAAAATGTTAGATTTAGATTGGCAGATGAATTTATGGAGGAGTTTGTTGGTGACCCGGGAAAGAGAAGGAAATCAAGAACAGGTATGTTGATGCTATTTTGTACGTATCTAAGAAATATTCTTGTGTCGTAAAAAACGCCTAGGAAGTTAACGAAGTTTGAAACCGGATTTACATATGAGTACACGTGTAAGCGGGTAAACAGTTCCAAAACGCTTCGCATAGTTTTCATCTTGAACGCATAGATGGTTCATACAAAATGAAAGTATAAAGAAGCCTACGTTAGATTTAATTTGGAAGCAAAGTATTTAATTATGCTATTTAAACGTAATTATATATTACTGAAAATTTTCGATTTTTATTTCATTACCCCTTCATGGTTTTAGGTTATATGTTCATGCATACAGCCTTACGACATTCCCATGAATATATAAATATACTTAGTTCCAAAAGGAAGTGTGCACTTTTGAATATTAAATTTCTCTGAGATTACACAATTTATCGTCACGAAATGTCGTATGACTATCCCCCAAGAGTATGTACAGACGCTATTTGAAAGCAAAAATCGTGAAATTAGCAAATATCTTCTGCTTAATTGAGACAATCAATTTTGGATGTTTTGCATGTGCATCTCGCATTTGACGAGTGATTGGTCTGAAAATGCATTCAATTGAATCTCTGCGGCTTTCCTAAGAATAAAATTACATCTTCAATACAATTATGCGTGATGCAAAAGCGTGCTTTGACTACCAAAAACGTCGTTGAACAAAATCGAACCTTCTCAGATTAGAATGTCATTAAAATTGATCAGGCATTCATGTTCCAATAGAAATCGAGGTCATCATTCTATAAGACCTTTAATAAGCTAATTGAGATGACATAGAACGCCATAGCACCATTCAACGACGAGTAACTGGCCTAACAACGTAGCAATGTGTAACGTTGACGCACACGTAACGTCTGCATACAAATTAAGACTGTTGTTTGGAATTGGCTTGGAATGTCTTCTAAAACTCTATAATACAACATCAACACATAGCTCTTACCAAAGAAAATCAAAGGCCTGAAAGGCTTGAATTGAAGACAGGACTGAATATTAACAATTGGAATGAAAATTGTGGCGTTTTGAGAAGATCTCTTGAGTGGGAATCAAAAATTTAAAACAATCATTGATGGTTACATATGGAAACTGCACCTTCCTAACAAATGAATATACTTTACTTTGAAGACTCATCACTTCCAGATAAACCTATCCCTCTAGCCAATTCAAGCTTAACAAGAGGGTAACTGCCTTCATAATTGCTATTCATCCCCAAGTGTAAGTTTTCAATATCCTAAATGAAAAATATTCATTTAACCAACAGAAATATGGTGGCAATATCTGTATTCTAAAAACTCATATGAATTATTGCAACCCTGTTTTATAAAAATTGTATAGATTATCCCCAGCAATCAAATATGATCCATATCCGATTTTTTTCCAGTCAAACTTATGAAGTGGATGTGTAAAAATCTTTAAAAAAAATGTTTATCCACATGACACACATTGCTTACCCTTGATGAAGAGCTGAACTTTTCATTGCCATGGTGAATATTGCCCTGAATTGGAAATTTGTTCAAATTTCTTTTACATTTATTATCTGATCCAGGATTTGACTTATTATCTCCACATAGAAGAAGCAATGAAAGTAATACCAATATTCTTATACTTTTACTAGTCAAAGTCAATACCAAGAAGAAGTATTTTCCCGTACAATAGCTGTAGCTTTTTTTATGAATACCGTTTAAGTTTCTTCCAGGAGTGAAACATTCTATTTCCATTTTTCCATTCAGATATTTCGATCTCCATTTCAGGTTATTCTCCTTGCATATGGTCCTACTTAGTAGAAAATTATTTTTACTACAAAATAATATATAAACCTGTTAAGACAACCAACCTTTCAGGCCTTTTCAACGGAACTGCTTTTCTAGATCAAGATTCGGATTGAACTATCCGGTGAACAATCAATTTTGACAAAACTGCCAAAATGACAGATCGTTAAATGAAATCCCGAGCTACAGCATTTATCACCTTGATTATAATTCTTTCCAAGTCCACTCCAGAATGTTACAAATAAATCCATTCCAGTTTCCAAAACAGTTTCTGTTATTGTCAGAAAATTGTCGAAAACAAAAGCGGAAACTCAAAACCGGGGTCGCGCATGCGTGGTACTTCTGTATAGGCCATTCGGAACACCACTCGGCCAATCTAACGCATTCGTCACAACTCGGCCGATTCCGTAACCTACATTTATCTGAGACTTCGGAGATCGCCCGATGATTGCCGAGTGAATATCACGATCACGATCTGTTGCCGTTTACGGAAATGACCAAGTGATGTTCCAAATGCTGAACAATATGGATAGACAAAACAAGCCTAATAAAAAAGTAATTTGACAAGCCATCGAAATTTCTCCGTAAATCCAAGTAAAAATTCAAACCTAGGAAATTCCAAGGGTTTACGAGTTTATTCAAATAGCCTTGTGCTATTTTAGTTTTTATTCATTTACACTACGACAGGCCCGGGAGACGGATAAATAAAGCAACCTTAAGGACACACAAATATACAATTTTACGAGAAATAGGGAGTCTAAGATGGGGAACTGAAAATAGCTTGCCAATGCTATGTATAAAAACAGTTGTAGGATGCAATTGAAAATTTGGAGCAAATGCAAAAGATTGCAGCCGAAAACGCCCTAAAACAGCACCACTTACGAATGTAAAACACGTTTCTGCAGGCAACTTCTGCATAGATCACGTGTTCACTCCCCTGAGGTCCCCGCCAGAATTTAGGTCAGCACCAAAATTTTACGGTATATTGCTACACCATTGATTATTTTTGCCGCGTTTATTTTTACGAAATGGTCTACTTTTTTGAGCGTAATGACACATGTAGGTTTGTTATCAGAATCCGATGGCGACGATCCCTATATTGAAAGACAGGTAAACCTGTCTTCAATGAAAATTGTAAGGAGGTCAAATTTCAACAATATAGGTTCTGTCTGTGCGTATGCAGCATGCGATACATTATCCAAATCTGATATGATTTTTAATTTCAAAAGGTCTTGACTTAAGTACAGTAGCAATATACTCCACAATTTCCATCCAACTTTGTAAAAATCAATAGAAATAGAAGAAGTGAAAGTGCTCTCTTTCTTATGGGACTCAGTATATATTGAATCAAGGGGGGAAAATGCCCACCCACAATCGAATTTGCCGTCAATCAAGTTGATTTACAAAAGTGATAATCTTGTATTGGCAATGTGGAAATATGATTTTAATTCAAGAATGTTTTACATGTATTAGCCAGTTTAGAAACGTTCACACTTAATTACTTGTGTTCTTCGACAAAATGCCTTCGTTTGAAGAATTGCAATATTTCTTCAACGTGTGTTAGTGGATGGCTTTTGACTCGCACTCATATTGTTATGGGATAACGAAAATGGCGTAAATACAGCTTTACTCGAGCGGTAATTACGACATTTAAGTCGCCAATCGAAAATATGTTTTCGATAAAGGAAAACGAAACTTCTTGACCATAATAAAAGATTCTTGATGATTTGTCTTTAATTGATTTGCAGGAGGAATCCACGTTACTGAATGGGTCCTTCGATGAAGAGGTCTTTATTAAAGAACGTTTCCAGGATGGGATGACTGTGGAATAAAATCAAAGACAGGTACGCGCTATTTTGTATAATTTCTATCCTAAAATTCTAACGCGATTGCTTGAAAATTTTTGAAGACGAAACAGAAAACTATCTAAAATCACAATGTAAACCTTATTGATAATGTGTCGCGTGAATTTGTTTATAGTCTAAAAAGGCATTTTCTGGCTCTCTCTCTTTCTTCATCTCTCTCTCTCTCTCTCTCTCTCTCTCTCTCTCTCTCTCTCTCTCTCCCTCTCTCTCTCTCTCTCTCTCTTTCTCTCTCTCTCTCTCTCTCTCTCTCTCTCTCTCTCTCTCTCTCTCTCTCTCTCTCTCTCTCTCTGTCTCTCTCTCTCTCTCTCTGACACCTTCATTTGAAAATGGAGGATGTCAAGTGTAGAGATTATAATCAAAAACTAATTTCATTTTCGCGTGAGTCAATAAATAAGTGTTTTGGAGGAGGAGTTATATGCACAAGGTAAATTCCGAGGACGGAGCCCGAGAAAGTTTGCTTTGTATATATCTCCTCCCCACTTTATTCATGGACACTTCAGCGTTAAAATGAGATAATGCCCACAATAAAACACGATCACGATTCTAAATACTTTTTTCTATCCCTTTTTTGAGAATAAAATAGTTTTATTACATTGTCTGCGTGTAAAATTAATGAAAGACCAATGAAACTGACATTGAGATAATTGAAAGAAAAACGAAGCGCGTCACTTAGCACGTTACGTTATATGGCGTCAAAAGCATCAACGTTCTCGCTTAAGATGACGTTGAATATGATAAATAAGCGGAGCTTTCTGTGTACACAGTAAAACGCATGACATAAGAATTTTATTGCGAATGAAGCTCTAATCGATTTTTTATAAACAGGAGCAGTAAACAGGAGCAGTAAAAGAGGCTCTACAAGTGTGACGACTGCAGCCACTGTACCAAGGCGCCATCTTATCTGCATAGGCACAGGAGGCGCATTCACCAGAGTAGACGATTTCATTGTGAATTGTGCAGTAAGACATATGGTCAAAATTTCTTGAATAAACACGTACAAACCGTTCACCAAAAATTACATCTGTTATGCGACAAGTGTTCACAGACTTTTTATACAAAACAAGGTTTAGCTTGCCACACTGTGTCTGTCCACGATAGTGCAAAATCTTAGTTATGAGTCTTTTTTATGATAAAACCTATTACATTGGGCACGTAAACAAACATATAGGTATCAAACCATTTTCTTGTAGGAAATACAAAACCTGTAAGTATATTGGAATGAAAACGAATAAATTTATGTGCGCTAAATGGTGATATTACGTCTAGCAACGTCAATTCTCCTGATGACGTTACATTAAATACGCCAAAATGACGTTTCCAGCGGCGACGTCAAACAGAAACATTTGATATGGTGGTACAGTAAGAATGTACAGATGTAGTTGTGACATTTCCATGTAGTATGTTTTTGTAAAAGGCATTAGCCGAAATATCAAAAATATAGTATATTATTGTAAAGAATTAATTCTATTTTCTTAAAACTAAATGCAAATATAACTTGGTCTTCAAGATCATGTGCGGAAAAAATGTACATAGGATTGTGCCGTCAGCTAAGATGTATATTTACTTTTTTAACAGGCAAAATTTTCTTTTACAGCATTAATGTCACAAGCTGCACGGAACAAAACCAAGTCTTCGAAAAGTATCTAATGTGACTAGCCTTTACGACTTTCGAACTGACAGACTACAGCAAATACAGTTTCAGTTTCTGTCTAATTCTGTAAAAGAAAAGAAGAACTGCTTCCTAGAGTATTGTTTATATTACTTACGGAACCGTAACTAAGAACTCAGGCGTAGACCGTAAGGCGACAAACTGTGTCTGTGCAATCAGAGCAAGTTAGAACAAAGAACAAAAACCAAAGACCTTTGATTTTGTTAAAGAAAAATGAGTTGAAACAAGTTGGCAAAATCTCACACAAAAGCCCGTTACAATGCTGGTTGTCAAAGTATGAAAAAACAACAACAAAAGAATAATTAGAAAATTAAGCTATGTAGAGTAACATACACTTCAGTCCGTAATCACGAGAGGAACATTACTCCCAAGTTTCAAGTCAATCGGACATAAGGTGACAGAGTTATGCTCCGGAAAAGGAGTGAATGCCACCCGTCCGTCGGACGTCGGTCGTCGGACGCCATAGGTGATCACGTATTGCTTTTGACAGAAGTACAACAATCGCAAGGCCGAAGAGAACCCTTAGGTTAAAGACATGTCGTTAAATCAGTTAAAAGGGGTCGCGGCCATCAGACGATCAATGGTCAGCCCGTTTAGCTAGGTTGAGCACCAGACTTCAAAACCATTGAAGTTCGACGGCGTGGGTTCAAACCCGGGCTGGCACACTAACAAAACTAATTGTATTTCGGATGTGAGACGTTAAACCGAGGCCCCGTGAGACGGTGCTTTACACCGAGCACGTTAAAGAACCATGGTGGATCTCAGTAGTTTCGTCATGTATCCTTGCACTATCCCCCGTAACAACTAAACGTCTTCTGGGGGCGTCGCTCATATGGGCATGTGCTACGGTAGCGACGATAAATAAACGGAAATACAAACAACCAGACGATCAATGTACGGTGTTGAGCTTGGAAATCTTTACCGCATCATCCTATTGTAACCGCTGTCACCATACGGGGACATGCGACGGTCGTAAGGTGTACAGTAGATTTAAGTGAATGATGCCATCGTCTCCAAAGGGGATGCCCAGTTACCATGCAGCCACATCAGCGAGTCTTGTGATAGGTTTGTAAATACTTCGAGCAAAGCACAATTTTGTGTTCACATTCGTCGTAAAAAACGTACAATATCAAATGTTCCGTACGATTTTTTTTTTCAAAATATTTCCCTACATCTTTATCCTGGTTAAATACAGGATTCTCAGAATAAAAACACATCTCTATGAAACTAACGAGGGTGTACTTTAATTTTGAAATTATATTTGTTGATTGATTATGAGCTGCAGTGACAGGTTAGTTTGACTTTTTTTTAAATAATAGCCATTTGTTGTTTTACCAACTTTACTCACAAGGCAATAATATAGTTGTATCTTTTGATCATGTGTCGTTATTGTTAAACATATATTGACTAATTTCTAATGATGTGCCAACATAGTTAACGATTAGTTTCCAGATTTTTTTTCCCTGACGTGTTACCATTTTTTATTTGTGGGAAAGTATTCTTATTAAAGAAAGTATTGATATAGATTAATTTTAATCGACGTTGATTGTGTCCCGATTTATAGATGTCGCAGTTGGTCCGAAATTGACAAAGAACTGAAAAATATTTCATACAAGCAATAACAGTATTTAGAGAATTGAATACTATTCAACCTGAAATGTTGAATCGTTATTCTTAATTGATACAACTACCTACGACCAACAGTCGATTATGTATATTTCTCGTATAAATTCACGTTTACATATGGTTTGGCTTCACATAAACTTTTGTAGATAATCACATATTAACCAACACACCAGCAATACTCTTCTTCAATTAACCAATATACCATCTTCAATTAACCATGTCTTTGAAAAAAATTAAATATTCACTAAAAATGATTTAACCGTGGACCATCATTGTTATAAGAGGCAAATACGAAGAACCCAATACAACTTCATCTGTAACAACCGACACTTGGCAAGAGTTTGCTTTTTTTGAAATCATATAGCTATTTAAAAGATTTTCTTCATAAATGAATTTATTTCAAGTTTAACATTCATGATAAATGAAGATCAAGACAAAGAGGTAGCGCAAAGTTCAATGAAAAGCGTTTACTTAGTCTAGGATGATCCATTTTAAATTCATTCAATGCAATCTCCAAAATTACGAACATTCCGTACGACATGTGTATTGTTTACAAAAATTACCTATATAATCATGGCAAACCAACATACAAAATCATAGACAAACATTTTACGGTAACATCGTTAAACACCAGTGTTTATAGACTTATCATGTGATTCGATTTGAAATGACTTTGGTTAACGTTTACCCATAGGACAATCATAATTAAGGTTCATGTAAAGTGTTTGAGACCAAATTTTAAGGGCACTTCATTTACAAAGAAAAGGCAGTATTTCCAGGTTTATTATATACCAAAATGAAGCTACTTTTTAACACAAGCAACATAAGACTGTCATAGCTATAGCGGTATAGCCTAAACATTGTGGAAAAGGGTCATTTTGTAGAGAACAAGCAACTGCATGACTGTTGTAAAAAGATGGCTCATATTTTAACAAAGTACTGTCTAAGGTACTATTTAGGTATAGTGCGGTTTTATTAACTTGAATCTGACCCCTGCTATTAAGATGAATAAAAGCATGATTATTCCTACTTGGCTTTGCACGTGCTTTCATAGGAATGAATAACAAACGATATTGAATGTATTATACATTTTATTTATTGATAAAAAATATCGGTTATTGTTATTTAAGCATTTTTTCCACAGAGGTCAAAGTCGGGTCAAATTAACCAGGCTATAGTACTAAAACCCTTGGTATGAAATTCGGGCCCAAAACGTAGTCATGCAAGCAATTAATTTTGACTTATTTTATAAACACATATGTCATATATGTCATTCTAATTTTGTAAACGTGTAGTTCTGTGTATGGGGATGGTGTGTTATCACAACATAAATGGACATAGATAGTTTATATACCTGTAAGGTTGTTTAGCAATATATATCATTTTCTATTTCACAGAATGATGAATATATAGTAATTTATTACAGATCATTGAATTAAAAAACTATAATTTGAAATAAATTGCAGAAACAATTCACAATATCATGGTACAATGTTGCACCATACCTAACATCTATTTTGAAAACTGACCAAACCGGTTTGACAAGTATGTTGACAAAATAAATGGAAATTGATTGTTTCAAAAGAGCCTTTTGAGACTGAGTTTTATATCCACGTTTGTAGTACTACCTGGATAGTACTTTAGACTGTACTTTGTTAAAATATGGGGTAGTTTTATCCAACCGTCGTGCAGTTGCTTGTTCTGAACAAAAATGGCCCTTTTCCACAATGTTTTGGCTATACCGCTATAGCTATGGCGATCTTATGTTGCTTAACTGCTTGTGCTCATGAATACCTTCATTTTGATATATAATATACCTTGATATACTGCTTTTCTCGGCTAATTAAGTGCCCTTAAAATTTGGTCTCAAACACTTTACATGAACCTTAATATACACTGGTCAAATGAAGGAATTTCACTTGTGACATAACTATACAGTTAGTTAAATCGTGAAATTGACAAATACATCAATAAAAACCATTATTAATCGCTCAAACAGCGCTCAATTCATTCAGTCCTAACACTCACTTAAACCATTCAAAAACGCTCCAAAATCACAAAAATATTAAGTCAACAACCACATTTAAATGTAAATCGTCATGAAAAATCTGCGATTTTACTGACTTAATTGAATTTTGTATTCGTCTGATTGTTTTGTGAAGGCACAGAAAGCTATAGAGAAGGCTTATAAAATGTGTATGCATATTTTACAAAGGGGGGGGGTGGTAATAGATATCTCTAATTTTGTTCATTCTGGACAAAATTAGCGATATTGGATAACCTGCCTTTAATTTCACAAAAAAAACCATCCCTCATTCAATTTCATTCCAAAATTATTCAATTTCACAATGTTGTATCTGTATTTTACCAAATTCTTTAACTGAAACATCTGGCTTGTATTCTTTGAACGCTACGTCCAAATGTGAGATCGTCATTCTCCTTTAAAGACTAATAATAAGTTACATCGTAAAATTTACATGCATCTCAATAAAGACTATTCTAAATCGCTCACTCAGTGCTCCATTCATTCATTCCAAACACTCACTCATACCATTCAAAAACGCTAAAACCCATCGAAAATTATAGAATGAACGTCATTCAAAATAATTTTGGATAGAGAAAAATCGCGATTTCACTGACATAATTCAAACTGTAAGCGTCTAATAGGTTCTTGAAGAAATAGAAAGGTATCTTTAAAACTTGTATGCATAGTTTATTAAAGAGAGGTAATCAATATCGCTAATTTTGTTCATACTGAACAAAATTTGCGATATTGGATTACCTCCCATTAAAGTCACTCAAAACTCGCTCCACACACTCAATTAATTTCATTCCTTAATTATTTCAAAATCATTCACCTTGTCAATTTCACGATGTTTCAACTGTATCTATCGGGTGATTCACATTGAAATAATTTGAGTCTTTGACATTAATGTCTTAACCATGAACCTTGACCTTCGCGAGGAATCTAAACTTAATGATAGAACCAAAGTCTTTAGTCAATCAATATTTGCCTGCCTTTAGTTCTTTGATCTTTATTCACTGGAAAATCATAATTCATAAATACATTGATCAAATTGAGGGTTATCACTTGCGACAAAAACTATGCACATAATTATAGGAAACTAGTTGAGGGCCGATACATTTTCTTTCCTTTTCTGTGCTTCTTAAGGTTTTTGGGCGGTTTGTTAGTTTTTAACTACAAAATTATGTTATGTTACGGATGCACCAAACATTTTGATTATCTCTCTCTCTCTATATATATATATGTATTGGATAAGTGTTAAGACAGATTTAAGCCTTTAGAAAATATTACCTCTAATGTACCACTGTACTCCGTTCAAGGTTACATAAAGGCTAATCAAATGTACTCATATAATATATAATCATGTTTATCAATTTCGATGCATACAATTTGGTTCAATTTCAATTTCTGTAGTGTAGTGTTCATATAAAACATGTATCAATGCGGTTAAAAAGGTATTGTGTATGTCACGCATATTTGTAGACTTATTCGATGGATATTTTGTAAAACAAGTATAAGGTATATCAGGAATTTTCAACTTCTTCAACTAATTTCAAAAACGGAGCCGATGCTTTGTGTACGCGCCAGATATGATAAGAATTCCATCTTTTATGTATTATACCTCTTAAACTCCATTTCGAGCATGAAGTGTTCGTTTGTATGTCCGATAAAATGCAAATTTCTGAAATCCTCCATATGGGTTTTATATATGACTTATTGTTGAGAAAGCAATATATTTTCTTAAGTATATATTTTGAAATTTGTTTCATTGTTAATACCTGTAATATGGATGAATTTTTCGAGGAAAAATCTCTTTGTATATCGTAGGACGCTAAATTATCATATTTCATAAGCTGTAATAAAAACAATTTAGTCACAAATCTAAGATATTGTCTTTTTTCCATACAAAAATCGTATGTACAAGTTAAAACAATATGTAGTTATGAGGATTAAGAAGAAAAAAACACCGATGTGTTATTCGTTTTATATCACGAAGTGGCTGACAGGGGGTTCGTTATACGGGCGACTAATTTTTAAAATTAAAGTTTGACAGCTGGAAAATCTAACTGTACATCGCTACTGCAATGAGATGATGGATATTACTACGGATTGCTGATCTCTGATGAAATTTCTGATATATTTTAATACTTTCTAGTGGATTATCGAGAATTGACGGTGGATTATGATACGGTGAAATTACAAAATGGAGTTATCAAAACTCTGTTGTTGTCGTTTTTTGTTTGTCTTTTTTTCTTCATTTTATTGAAAAGGATCGAAGCAGAGCCAGTTTATCAATTATGTTGCGTACCCTGTAACAACAACATGCAAAATGGCGAGAAAATTTATTCTAAAATGTTCTCATTAATTTCCTTTCGTTTTTACATTAAGATTCATCTTAGCGGCCCTATTTCAAACACTTTGCATATTGCTATTATAATTAATATGGCAAGCTAGATAACATACCAATTTGAAGCTCTAGATAAGCACAACAAATTCCACAGCGAAAAAAATATCCAATATAGTCGGCAGAGAAGGCTAAGCTCAGCCTGCACGTGTGTGCAGGGTAATTTTATTCTACACAGACTGCTTAAGACTTTTCAACAGTAGGAAAGTACCGAAAACAGCACGAGAAGGTTTTAAGTTATGGTTGGGAATGATGCTTTAGTAAAAAGTTCCAATACGAGGAAAATACATCTAGTTAATGGAGAATTAGGACATAATGAAGGGTGTAGATTATAAATGACATGTTTTCTTGATTTCACCTACATAAAAAATATGTCAATGTTTAATGTTCCGTACAAATCACAAGATCTACAATTTTCTGCACAGTTTCTCTTCGCTTGTAGCATACGGATTGACACAGTTTTGCAATATAACTCATGATAAAATCTAATTTACATCACAGGGCTTCTGATGATATAGTTTATTCATTTATATACAAACCCCTTTTTTGTGGATATTCATTGGAATCGACTTGGTGCGATTCCAACGAATTCCCACAAAAAAGTATCAAGTGGACAATAAATGATTTTTTTTAATTTCGAATTTGAAATCATCCCCCCCTCCATCTTTCCGTCATTCTGTGCATCTGTATCAAAAACGCCTACTTATTAGAGTTTTACAACTCATTATAAGCAGTATTTTCTTTATTGACATTTTAATTTCCTTGAAAAAAAGAGGTTGGATGGCCAAAAAACCACCCTCTTGCGTAAATAATCGCAGACATATGAGGACTCCATCCCTCACCAATCAAAAGTTATATGACCATCATTAAAAGCTTTTGGCGACAAACAAACAGGGCAAAAACAAAATGTATCCGATCTAGCGATACGGCGCAATAAAAGGCGCAATGAGATATATCGATAGTAACCATATATGAGCCTGTGCGTGACATTTCCAACAATTTGAAATGAGCGTGGGTTGCAAATATTGAGCAGCGTAGACAGCCACCTACTGTAAAAGTGATGTTACCTGATGGTGTACAAGTACTATGAGACCTTATCTATCTACTTGAAACATAGTGAAGACTCTGGCCAGACTGTGCGGATGCACAGGCTGGTCCGAGTCTTTGCTTTGCACATACATGTATTTGAAATTGTTGAAAATCTCAAGCACAGGCTCATATCATATTTTTTGTATAGGATGTCATGCAAAAGAGAGGTGATAAAAAGTTTTTATTCAACTGCTTTAAAAGGATCTTCTGAAACCCTGTTAACCGTTTCAAAGGATCTTTCAATATAGACAGAAAGTGTCAGTTGCGTTTGAAGGCTTTCGGTGGAAAACATGGTATATGGCTGTCATTTTGAATCATTCGTCGAACCACGAAGTAAAAGCTTTTAACTTATTAATATGGACGACCTCACAGTCTGACAGATTTCTTCAATGAAAAATGAAAGCTGTCTATCTTACTTGTTTGTTGAAAGGCATCAAAATTATCCAAGCTGACCATTGGTTTAACTTTATACTTAAACTGGTTATTCCATCCACAAGACGTGCAAGATATATATATATACGTACTTAGTGTATTGTATGAGAAAAAAAATTAATGAGGTTGGTAGAATTGAAAATTGTTAAGGCTATGCCGAGACAATTATCAATTATCACAACCGAGTTAGATACTTTTTTCAAAAACACTCTAAGTACGTATTATATATATATATATCTTATCCCCTATTTGTCTTCTTTTCGTCGATGTTTCTAACTGCAATGCAAGTTTCTAAAAATAACCGCATTATATCATTGTTCTAAAAATAACTATGTGATTCCATAAAAAATGTCATTCGGGTTGTAATCACACGGATATTTTTATAGTTATAAGATAAATGAAAAGTATCATATTTTATACCTAGACAATGATAATACAAGTTCAGTCAATTGCTCGAGTAATCACGTCTGTTAAGCGACCAATTTTATTTGGCGACCGTTTTCAAAATACCCTTCCTTAAATCGAAATATTTTTAAAAGTAGCCATTGCCTGTCTGAAAAGTATTGAAAATGAATCCTATTTTGTTAATATTCACCAGAATCGTCTCAACGAAACGGTTCTATTGAGTTGCAACAACATAGGATTATTGAGAATTTCCTAATAATGTGGGTATTTAATAAAAAAAGTATATTTCTTATTTCTTAACAAAATGTGTATTAAGCGGCCATTTTCTTTAACGGCCGCCTTTTTTTTGGTCCCGATAGTGGTCGCTTTAAAACAAGTTTTACTGTACTTCATTTAGTTTTAACTAACTTATTTTAGTTCGATTGCAACGAAAACCTCAATGAGTCAACCTCTTCAACACTTTATTCTGCTGTTTTCAGACCGCTGGCTATAAAGCTAGAAGCGTAGATTAAAAGGTCACCCGTCGTTCGCCTATACCACTAGGCCACAGTTAGACTGGCTTCCGTCCCACTGATCTGAAGTATTGTGAAAAAATAAGCCTAATTCAACAAGAGAAAGAAAATTTCTTATCAGCTTATATTCTCTGACTGGCCGATCAGTTTTTGAGAATATGGGAGGTAATTTGAAATAAAATAGTTACACATGAGTGGTCTACCTTATTAATTTTAAAACTAACTGGCAGCCTGGGAGCCAGGCTAGGCCACAGTAACAGCATTGTATTTACTGTACATACTTATGCTGAAGATATTGAATTGATTTCGATTTCAGATTACTTTGTTGCCATTCATCGATCTTTTCTCGAAGGGTTGTAAGTCCTAAAACGCGGACCAACAAGTCACGGTTCGCGTGTTTTACCCTTAGGTCACCGAGGCAGTCAATACACAAATACAACAAGAGTCCATGGTCACATGTTGCAGTATCCTTGATATACTTGTATCTTAAATACTATTCAAAATGGCATTGGCTTTCAATTGAATAGAACGAAATGTAAGAAATCGTATCCGGAGTCAATACATTCAAAAACCTTAGAAATGAATCTGTGGAATTAAACATATTGGAAATAAAGTTCTTTTTTGTGCTGGAACCGTCTCCCAATATTCGTTTTATTTCGATGCAGTAGAAACAAATCGGCTTATATTTCTGCCTGTGTATAAAGATAACGCCCGTTTTATTGTCGTTTGGTTAACTTATTTCAGAAATGAAGGAGATGTGGGGGAGAATAATTGGAAATCAAATTTTATGAAGTCCCAGAACTATTGTTTTACACTATCGAATCCTTTCTTTCCAATATTAACTTTTTAATTCACTTTACAGACAATCAGCAATCGGAACACCACTCGGCCATTTCCGTAAACTGCAACAGACCTCGGATGTATGTAAGGCGGATGGGTATGTAACAAAATCGTGCATTTTGTTAGGCGGAAACAGTGTAAGAAAAACTATCACTGTAGATTTATGTCTTTATATCCTATATAACGGCTGAAAATTCTTAATTTTTGAAAATGAAGAATCATTCTCAAAAATTAAGATTTTTTCAGTCGTTATTTAAGAATCTAAAGATATTTATATAAGGATTCGTTAGTTTCACGTCAGTGACTTAAACAAGTAGCGTTGGCGATGTCGAATGTTTTCACTCAAAGTTTCGAGTGCTAACGCCATTTTAATTGACGTCATCGAGTTTTTCCATGGGTTTCCCTTTTTTTTTTTTTTTTTTTTTTAAAAATCCGTTAATGTACATCCAAGGATGATCGTGAGATTGGCCGAGTGGTGTTCCGAATGAGACAATCAGATGATCCGTTGTCGATGACAAACTGCCTAAATGACGTCACGTTTTTTGGGAAAGGATGGAATGATAGTCATGTTGCGTGGAATCACAGGAATTTATTGTTAGTTGCTCCAGCCTCTGTAATACGACTGAAAGATTGTTAGGAAAGCTACGTAAAAACGAATTCAAACAAACAAACAAAAAATGCCAATATCTCTCCCAATCTAAAGGATCTGTTTTACTGCAAGGATTTCGCAGGTGACCCTATTTAATATCAAACTATTGCGTTGTTGGACAATTTGTCTTGCCTTATTCTCTATTAATATATGGTTTAAATATTGTGTAGATGTGTTCTCTTACAAACAAAACGGCGTCTGTTTATGTTCCTGATATTTGACCACGGCCTTGTACAAATTGCTCAAGGCTTTCCCTTCATTTCCTGTAATTTCAAGTATCTAAAGATGAATCTCAATCAACAGAAAGGAATGAGATAGAGAGGAAGGAAGAAAGCACTGAGTGATCTGATAGTGCGGTACCCTACTGCTTACATAAACAAACACCCATTCAATAAATAATTGCGGGAAATTTATCAAAGGAACAATATGCAATCATGATGACGCTTTCAAGTTCACAGTGTATATAAATCAAGAAATCTTTTATCTTTTGTAAAATTGAAGTATTTAAATAAAAAGACAACATGTCATAAGACTAGTAACCAAAAGCCTGATACTAAAGTTTTAAAATGGTAATTAAATGATCAAAACTATAGTTAATACAATTTCTTTCTTTGTCCATCAAAGAATGCACGAGTGAGCAAATTTTGAATGAAATTGAAGGTAGGCTACATTATTTCGCTTTTGTCGTTCAACTAGACAAAATAAGCGATGCTTTATTACCCCCCACCCCTTTGAAAAAAAAAACAACCTACGTCTTCCCTGCCAAACAGACGTTGCTTTTTAAGACTGTAACATAAAATAAATTGCAGTAAGGATTTAATCGATTTGAATGATACATTCGTATATTGATGGTTTTGAACATTTTCGAATCGTTTTGAACAATTCCTATTGATTTAAAGGAATTTATCAAATGTATTGAACGCTTAGCGACTTGTTTAGATGTCAATTTCACTGTGTTAAGAACTGTATGTAAAGGTGTTTATTTTGTTATATTGTTGTTGTTACAGAAATAAACTCAATGTGAATCCAATCTCGTTAGAGATTTATTTAGATAGAATCTTTCGTTATCAATGGGTATCATCTTACATCCATAGTTGTATCAACATGATCAAAGATGGATTCATTCATTAATTCTCTACTAGATTAACCTCTTTATACCCTTCACGGAGAAATTCATGTACGAGCGTGACTTTTCCAACAATTGCCTATATCCATGGGCACAGTTAGTAACATCGTGAAATTGACAATCATCATGATTAAACGCTTACCAATACAGTGTTGACCCAGATGAGATGAGGTACACAGATAGTGGATATCACCGTACGGACGGACGATATAGTTACCCCCGTGATACTGCCTAGGACTGACTATTAAAGCAGAAATTCATTCTTATATCAGTATGAATAAAGTAATTCAATACATACCGGCTATCATAGATACATTCGATAAATTCTATCAATTGACAATGTTTTTTGATAATTGCAGCCTGCTTGATTTACAAGTCATTCTGGAAATTCTTTTAAACGTAATATGTACTATATGTGCACATACACTTGTAATACTTTTAATGCTGGTCGCAAATATAGCGATACAGTCTGAAACTAATATTTGTGTACGAGCACATCCGTCTTATCATGGTCGCTCAAACTATATTTGTTGCATCACGGTAGTGAAGCATCGTTGCGAGAGTTATTCTACCATAAATTTCATGAGTGGGTCACGTAATTTATGCAATAAGCCTTTTACATGTGCATTTGCACGTTTCATTACCCACAGCATAATCTTGAAATGTTTCTGCCAATTTTGCATGACAAATGATATTTTAGAGCTTTTTGTGAAATTCGAAATTTTGTTCGTCGTACTCTTTACATTAATTCATAATGGCTAGTCTAAAATTTTGTACGTGGAATGCTACTGGTATAATGTCCAGCACTGTATATCTTTGTAATTTGCTAGATCAATTCTCGGTAGATATATGTGGTATCTCCGAACATTGGCTTTTTTCTTCCGATCTACATTTTATTAATAGTATTCATGCATGTTACAATGGTATAGGGGTCTGTGACAATGATCTTCCCTTATCTAGTGGTACGAGAGTTGGGAAAGGAGGAGTTATGCTTCTTTGGAAAAAGAAACTTAATCCGTTTATAATACCCCTATCAATCAATTCTGATCGAATTATCGGTATACAAATACAATTATCACCCGACAATTTTGCCTACTTAATTCAAATTTATCTTCCTAGCAGTAATCACAGTATAGTCAAATATCGTTCATTCCTGGATGAGCTTCGTGATATTTTAAGTCTTTATACCGAAAAGGGCATGGTTATTTTGATGGGCGATTTTAACGCACATTTGTCAGGAAACGTATTTATCAAACAAATGGATAACAGAGGCTCGTTGATAGAGCGTCTAGTAAGTGACTATAATCTGTTTGTATTAACAACCAGCGACTTGTGTACCGGGTCTGATTCAAGTTATGTGACTTACGATGGTAAATACTCGTCGTTAATTGATCATGTGATGATTCCAATTGAGTCTCGTGACTTAGTTTCGTATTGTTCTATCGTGGATGATAACTATCTAAATGTATCGTCTCATCGTCCGATTGTTTTTTATATTAATTTTGTTATTCATTCAAAGCCTAATGAAACCAATAAACCTTCACCTATACGGTGGAATAAGTTAACAAATGATCAAATGTTTAACTACACAAACCAACTGCACTCGTCTTTAAAAAGAATGGTAGATGAAATCCCAGTCAACGACGAATGCGAATTTATAGATACCTTGTATAACACTATTGTCCTTTCTATAAACTCTGTCTCGGATGCTTGTTTTCCAAAAGCTAAATATAGGCATTATCTGAAGCCTTATTGGTCAACAGAACTCAAATCTTATCATTTCGAAATGAGACAGAAACGAAATAATTGGTTGAATGAAGGTCGGCCGAGGGGTGATTTATTCACAAGTTATCGTCACTATAAACAGGCCAAATCACAATTTCGTAAATTAAACAGAATGTGTTCCTATAACTATCTCGAGAAAATTAACAAAGAAATAGACGACGCATCTGGTATCGACAGTCCCTATTTTTGGCGTCTCTTTCAATCTAAGCAGGAAGCGAAAATCTCTTCTTTTGGTAATGAAATAGTTTTTGATAATGATATGCTAAGAAGCCCCGAGAAAATCGCCCAGGCATGGGGAAAACACTTCGCAAATTTGTATACTGATACAGAGCACGAATCGTATGATGATGATCATTATCAGAAAGTTGTAAACATTGTTTCGCTTTTAAAAAATACGCATATTCCATCGTTTGCGCGATATGAAGAATTTTCAAAGGAAGAAATTGCGAAATCCGTCAATGTTTTAAAAAGAGGGAAAATGTGTGGCCTAGATGGGATATATAATGAACATCTTATTTATGGAGGTGATATGTTAATTCATTACATCACCTTATTATTCAATTTAATGTACAGTATGGCTTATGTCCCCTTAACAATGAAACTTGGAACTATAATTACCTTGTATAAAGGTAACGGGAAACGCAAAGATAATCCTAGCAGCTATCGAGCTATTACATTATCTTCAGCAATCCTTAAATTATATGAGCGCGTGCTTTTAAATCGGTTAGAAGCTAGCATAAACATAAAATTAAATCCATTACAAGGTGGATTTCAGAAAAATATGAATAGTTTAATGACATCCTTCGTAGTTAATGAAAGCGTAGAGTTTTGTCGAGAAAATAACAGTAAGTTGTACTCGTGTTTCTTAGACGCCAAACAAGCCTTTGACAGAGTCTGGCACGATGGTTTAATTTTCAAATTACACTCATATGGTATAGACTTCGTATTACTGAAGAATGTAATTGCGATGCACAGCGATATGTACAGTCGAGTTCTCTTTTGTAACTGTTACTCGGACTGGTTCCCCATTTTACAGGGAACCAGACAAGGCGGGGTCTGGTCCCCGTTCTTGTATTTATTATACATAAATGAGTTATTAGAGTTATTATCTAAAAGTCGGCTAGGATTTAGGATAAATGACTACGATTTTTGTGCACCGTCGTTTGCGGATGATATGACTCTACTCTCCTTGTCGCGAAATTCTTTACAAGCAATGTTAAATATCTGTTTCTCATACTCGTGTAAATGGAGATACCAATATAATGCAGACAAATGTTTTATAGTTGTTTTCAATGAATCTAAACATGCATATAAAAAGAGATCAAAGGTCTGGTCCATTGGACATGAGAATATCACTGAATCGGAAGAAATCACTCATCTGGGTGTTTTGTTAAGTAAATACAATGATAAGTCTTCTTTAACTAAATTTTATGCTAATAAGATTCGGCGCACCTTCTTTGGCATTAGTAAATTTGGGCTACACGCGAACGGCTTAAACCCTTTAACTAGTCGTAAAATATATTATTCCATGGTTCTTCCAAGGGCCCTTTTTGGCTCCGAGTTCTTGATAATAAATTCAATTCAGATCGCCTTGTGTTAGAAAGAGCCCATCGACTTTGTCTTAAACATATAATGGGGTTGAATTTAAGGTCAAGAACAGATATCGTATTAGCAACGATTGGCTGTTTACCCATAATGTCACAAGTTGAAAAACGTAAATTGAATTTCTTTGGGCAACTATGTAATCTCAAGAATGATTCTGCAGCAAAACATATGTTCTTAACTCGATTGTTTTCTTATACAGCTGAAATTTCAAAGAATGGTTTTATACACGAAGTGTCAAATCTTTTAATTCAGTATAACTGTGTCGACACGCTTAATTCATATACTAATGAAGGAGTATTTCCCTCAAAGTCAATATGGAAACATCTTTATTTGCCACGAATTCATCATCATTATGTACAAGAATGGGATACAAATACTCAATTGGCAGACTTTACACTTTACAAGCATATCCAACCATTCTTTGACAATCCTTTTATATGGAATTTTGCAAAAAAATGCCCAAGTATGCTTAAATATTGTTTTACCGTAGCCCAATTAGTAGCCTATTTGGCGTACGTTAAATCTGAATGTTCGAATTGCAGAATTCATTGTGAAAATATTGATTGCACTTCCCATATTGTCATAGATTGTGCTTCTACTAGAAATGTACGGTCTTCGTTTTTAAACATAGTAAGAGTTACATTTGGACACGATTTCGTGAATGTTTTGTGTAGCTTAAACAGAGTTGATTATATAAAGGCATTACTTGGGCTATCATTTATTCACTTAAGCGAGGACGATCATGAACGTTTTCTTAAAATTTCCTATAGGTTTCTTCACCGAGCCTGGAACGAATTTCGGTCGCAAATTGCAATGTAACTATATTTATTTATCTACCGTGTAATATGAACTATTATGTAAAGCTCACCCGTGAAGTCCTTTTTTTATTTATTCATTTTTTGTCGTGGCTCATTCCGTGTTTCTTATCCTCTCAATTTTCGATTTCGGAAGTGTCAACAAATAATAGATTTCGTTAAAATTTCGAATTTTTTTCTATAATTGAATGACCTTCTAGAGCTGATAAGGAGCGTCGCGGTCCAGCCATAACTCCTCCTTTTCCACATTGAATGAATTGAATGGCATTCGCTAACTGTGGTTCTTTTTATCTTTTCTTCTCCAATTAGCAAGTCTTCTTTCATCTTCTCCTTCTATAGTTAACTTTTGTTAAATGTTAATATCTTTATTCACTTAATTTTGTATATTGTAAATGTTTATAACTTTTGATCTCCAAAGATGGAGGAAATAAAGAATATATATATATGTTCTTAAACTCTTTGAAATCCTTTGAGTGAAAGTAAAGGGAGGTATTCCAATTTTGCTAATTTTGTTCCAGATGAACAAAATTAGCGATGTCAATTACCTCCCTTTAATAAAATACTCGTACTTTAAGTTTGTACGTCTCCATGGGCCAATCAGACACTTTAAAGTCCACACCAGCTAATACAATCCTAGAATAATATGATTAATTTGAATTTATGGTTGAAAGTATTGAACGGTTTTTAAATGTTTTCTAATGATTTCGGAGCGTTTTTGATCGATTTGAGTGAATGTTTGGAATGAATGAATGGAGCACTGAGTGTATTATTAAGAATGATTTTGATCGGAATGAATGTAAATTTCACGATGTTTTTAACTATAAGGTATTGGGTTGCCAACACTGGGGTCGTGAGTTTAAACCCCCTACTATTTTTCACTCAAGTTTACTACAGTTAGTTACATCGTGAAATTGACAATCACCTCAATCAAAACCATTCTAAATCGCTCACTCAGCGCCCCATTGATTCTTTCAAAACACTCACTCATGCCATTCAAAAACGCTCAAACCCATTGAAAAATATAGAATCAACAACGCCATTCAAAATAAATTTGGATAGAGAAAAATCGCGATTTCTTTGACATAATTTAAATAATAAGCGTCTAATAGGTTCTTGAAAAAATAGGAAGCTATCTATAGGATTCATATGCATCTTTTAATAAAGGGATGTAATCATTATCGCTAATTTTGTTCATCCTGAACAAAAATTGCGATATTGGATTTCCTCCCATTAAATTCACCCAAAACTCGCTCCACACACCAATTCAATTTCAATCCTAAATCATTCCAAAATCATTCACCTTGTCGATTCCACGATGTTGTTAACTGTAAATATATAGTCGCTTAATACAAATATAACATTATTTTCCACAGTCAAGTTACACCATTGAAGTCACCAGAAAAGCCATCATACCACGCCAAATTGATAAATCAACCGGTTCTTGGTCTGCAAGGATCAGAATACGATATGAGCACTATGAACAATTGCAAATCATTACGCTTCGGGCATGCCGAATGGAATTTAAGGCCATAAAGTAGAGTCTACTAATACAATGAAACAGATGCATTCGCGATGCCCTGGACAAAGAATTAGTGTTGCTGTGCGCTTTAGGACTTCATGTTTGCATGCCAATAAACATGATTTTTATCCTCTTCGTATTTAGTATTTTGCAAAGAAAAAGTTTAATGAAACAATCAGAGGGGCGCAAAACCTTTTTGATTAGGTACATATTTCAATTGATCCTACATTCTCTGTTGGGACAAAATAAAATATCGAATTGTTCAGAAGTAAAAAAAATACTGCTGATAACTCGAAGTAATTATATACGAGAAAAAGTATTATCAAAATACGATTCGAGATACATGTACTCAAAAAGACCAAAATTCAGGAATTTAAAATGATAAGAGTACACAGTTTTTCATATCTTTGAGCAGCCCCATATGTAATGATAAACAGAGCTGATACATATAGAGAAAACGTCATAAAAATTATCATTAGTGTATCATATGTTGTCGAAAAGCGGGATGAGTCTCATAAAAATCTGTCTGGTGGGTGAAATAATTTTTTGATCTATGCCACATTTTGATTTCCGATCCATTAGCTTCGGATAAGGACAGTATAGCTTTATTCTGAATCCGAAAGAAGCCTTTATGAGTCAGAAGTAACCTTTTTAATATAAAAAGTTACTGGTTTATTTCTCGAACAACAATCTCTTTTTGGTGACTTCTTTTTTAAAAAGCAAACAAAACGCATTTTCCATTAATAATGTTCATTTTAAAAAATGATACATATGAAGAATAGTATCCGTGATACTTTTCTTATGAGGTCAAAAGACAGAGAAGTTGGTGAAAAATATGCATTGATAAATGAAGTCGATTTTATCCTTCACATTTGTGGTAAGAGGTGAAATTAACTTATTTTAGTCCAGGCCACCAAGATTCGTGCATTCTTATTGGCTTGATAATGTTTCGTTCCACAATGAAAAAAAACTAGTTAGCTTCATAAAATAAAATTAAAAGATATGAAATGAATGTTTGGTGTTTTTTTCAGTTATGAAACTTTGCTTATCACTTAACGTGATTATAAATTTTAGTTTCATGAGTCCATTAATTAAAAATATTTTTTTCGACTCCTGCTTAATGATTTTATTTTCCATTTCAGGACGTAGTATGAACGCAAGCGGTTGGGATGTATACAGTTATTTGTGAACCATGTGGGCTGTAGTGTGTTCATTCTTACTTGGATTAGTCATTCATTGTGTACAATGTGCCATGCCGACCGATGAACAACGTTTACTCGAACATTTACTCACAGGATACAACCCAGCATCTAGACCGGTGTACAATGCATCCGACAGAGTTACTGTTAAATTTGGAATAACTCCGGCACAAGTTTCTGATATGGTAAGTAAAATGACTGAATACATTATCCGTATTTCGTTTTGTCCGATAAACAATAGCCTGCCATGCGTTCAGGATCGCCGAACGGTGAAAACAGTATTCCAATTATACCCCGCTTTGCACCTGCGCTTTTTCAAAAAATCGTTTTACAGACTTTCCAGGTGGTCCCTCTACGCGTGACGGGTAACATATTTAAAAGAAAATGGTATAAGATGTCCGAGTTCAGGTCAGACCTGGACCTTATTGGTTCTATATAAAAGTTGAACTCTTCTCCGGTCCTGTGGTAGGTTCCACTGTGCAATTTGACCTTTAGCCTCAGCCTCTTCATCTTCATGGAATGTTCTAGCTTTAAGAAAAAAATTCTAGGTAAAATCCTTTCAACCTTCGGGCTATCCTAGCCTTAGTAGAGGTTCCGTCTTTTTTCCACCTAAAGGAGGACAGTTACTTTTGGTTAAACCCCCATCCGTTATACGTCCTTTCGAAAAGGGAATCGCACACAGACAATGTAAAGTCGAGTGTTAGATCAAAGAAGAAATGCAAAAATAGGTGAAAATGAGCACACGGCTTACTATTTCACATTCCAAAAAAGCGTTTCCATGTCCACATTTTTTCTAAAGGATCTACTTTTATCGTATGAATTTCTCCGGAAGTAAAACCTTAACCATGAGTAAAGCTGTTAATTATGGAAATATAGTTCAAAACTGACTTGTTAATATTGTTGATATACACAAACGTTAACATTCATTTGAGTCTTTTAAGACAATAAAAATGTCGAAGTTTAGCGATATATTTGAATGCGGACGTTTTGTTGATTTATTCAATCAATATTTTAAATAAAATGTGATATGATTTATCAATCCAAAGGCCTATTTTCAGTTTAAATACTTAATTATACTTTAGTATTTTCGTAGTAATATTATGGCACCTCTAGAAAGAATTTTGTTTCCTCTCTTATCAAAAACAATAACAATAAATTGATAAGATCAAATCAGATCCTACGGCGCGAAAAATCCCAATCTTTATTTGAATATTTTACATATCTTCATATAATAACTAGATCAAAATGTTATAGATAAAAGAATAATAAAATTTCAAAGAGATAGTCATTATACTTTCATACTTTGCGTGCCACGATTTATAATGATACGGATGTAACAAAAGAACGAATACAAATTTATATGTGTCTACAAAAGTTTCTCAATTTTATTTTCATAAATTTGTTGTCCTGTTTGCCTATTTCGCTTTTTAATTGTGTACACATTTGCTTGAGTAATTGTTGGGGAGGTTGTTTAATGTAGGACTGCGCATGCTAAGTTTTAGCCAATTAGCATATTGTCGAGCCAAAGGTTACGAACGTTTTACTAGGCTAGTCGTCATCAATATATGATGACTCTTAAGGAGGGGTGTGTTATGGGAGACCACTCTCACCACTAAATTAAGTCACTGGGTAATTTCAACAGTCTTTTCCAGATTATACAAAACGAACACTTTTAGACTAATCCATATTGAAAGAATTTCAACCTAAAATCCAGTGAGCGTTGAAAATTGGAAGAACCAGCAAAAAAATTGTCAAAAATATTGAGTAAAAGAGAAAAAAAATGTTTGAAATAAACGATTTCTCTTTTTTCCTGAGTGTTTACTCTTTTGAATGACCTCAGTGCATAAAAAAATCCGTTTTATGAGAAAGTTTTTACATAAACATGTACAATTGATATGGTTCTTCCAGGAAATTATATACCTTTTCCTATTTTATGAATAACAGATTTCGCAAAAATTTACGTTCCAGTCTTTTGACAATTTCATTGTCATTTAGGCAGGTTATCCTGAAAACGAATGAAATGTTTTCAGTGAAGTGAGAGTCACTTTCACTTTATCGTTATCTGCACAATGGTCATTATTGTGCATATTGTCTATAAAAGGATTATTATATATATACAAGTCCCCGCATATGATTTTCAAGTAAAATTTGGCGTCAAGAATATACGTAGGGGAGCAACAGCCCATATGATTGAACCATGATTTAGTCGGCATCTTTGAACTTCGGGAAAATTATCTGTTCTTAACATCGCAAATGATTAAGTCAGACGAAGATTTTCCCGATATCTTTGTTTATATTATGTATCATTTTGAAATTCGTAGTCTCTAGTAACGCCCTGTAACCACTTACAATATATCAAACATATGTCTGTTTCTAAATGAGAGCTTTTACGCAGAAAAGTGCAATCTATCCCTCTTTGCGGGAGATATCCAGTTAATACCATCGTCAAATCGACATTCACCTCAATTAAAAACATTGCTAATCTTAATGCTTCTTGTTCAATGCGTTCAAAACACTTACTCCAATCATTCAAATGCGTTCTGAATTGTTCAAAACGATCAAAATTTCATTCAAATCGATCGAATCATTGTACCATTTTATAAGTTGATGTGGATTTTAAAAGCGATTGTTTAGTCCATGAAAACATTCAAACAGAAAGAATGTAGAGTTTACATCTTTGAACTAAAGGAAGGTAAAATAATTAAGAATTTGACGAAATTAATCGATATCATTTTTTGCACATTTAATCTATTTCAAATGTCGCTCCTCCGACTCATTTTGTTCCGAAATCATTCACGTTGTCAGTCATGGGAAAAAAGAACGACCGTACCGTTAACAACATCGTGTAAATGACAAGGTGAATGATTTTGAATGTTTTTGGAATGAAATTGAATAATTGTGTGGAGCAAGTTTTGAGTGAATTTAATAGGAGGTAATCCTATATCGCAAATCTTGTTCAGTATGAAAAATGCATAATAGACCTATACATAGCAACCTATTTCTTCAAGAATGAATGAGAATGTGTCAGTGAAATTGCGATTTTTTCTCTGTCAAAATTTATTTTGACTGACGTTGTTGATTCTATATTTTTCAATGGGTTTGAGCGTTTTTGAATGGTTTAAGTGAGTGTTTGGAATGGATGATCGGATCGCTGAGTGAGCGATTAAGAATGTTTTTGATTGAGATGAATGTCAATTTCACGACGTAACTAACTGTATAATTTAGTACTCCGTGTACTTGTGCGAGTTATACTATGAACCCATCCTTTAGAGTTTAGCCTCCATAGCTTCAATGGAAAACTTTTCAAAAACGGCAAAATTATATTCAATTGAATAGTTTGTTTTGGGGTAAGGTAAATCGGGCTTAATAAAGGACATTTTACTTTCGCTTATATTCGCGAATGTTTAACGTTTGAAATCAAGAAAGTGCATAATTTCTGTATGATGAAAATAAGGAACAGATAGACCTCCATGTGTCATAAGCGTCTTTACAAGAACTTGCGATCTCTTTGTACTCAAATGTCAAAATATTTAGATCTCCTTAATAAATGACACACAAAGTTGATATGTCTCTCTGACATAAAGGCGCGAAATTAAACGACCCGAAATATACCGACTTCAGTAGATGTGTAAGGGATTTTTCACTCTTCCAAATAAGTTTTCTTTTTTATCACGAGACGAACAAACATATGGCAAAGTTTTTGCTAGTTATTGCCTGGATCCTTGATTGTCAGTAAAACAGTGTACTTCTTATTGCACTGATTTGTTAGAAAACCCAATGTAAAAGCGCATATTCTTTGCATTTCATAGACTATGAATTATTGAGCGAGAAAACAAAAACAGAGCAAAAACTTTTTAAAAAAAAGATGTTGCGGGAGAGTTTTTATTAACTTTCCGATGGCACGTATTCTTCGAATTATCAACTTCATGGAAGACAATTTGACTAAAAAGTACGAACATAATTGCAGTTATGCCTTTATGATTAAGATTGTGTTTTCTTTATTCTGCTATTCTAAAGGAAATAATATTGGGCCAGCTGGTTTCTCGCTCGGATCCGGGTCCGGATAAAACTGGTAGCCCGCTATCCACGTATCTCTCAGATAGCGGGCCACCAGTTTACGCCTGGGTTGACTGGTTCCAATGTCGTTTAAGAAAATAGTCTAGAATGGGCTATTCTAATTTTAACAGTGGGGTCAGTCTACGACCTGACGCGGATCCGGGCCAGAAATCAGTTGGACAATTATGTATATGTATCACCTACGAGATAACAGACAGTAAAGAAGAACTTGTATTGACCTTGGACTGCTAGCTTAACCAAGGATTGTCTGAAGAAATCATTGTGTTAAATCAAGCTAATAATACACAAGCTAAAGATAGATAAACCAAATATGAACAAATAACAAGACTTCCCTTAGGCCAAGGGAATGTATGGTTCTCTCTTTATACTAATATGGAACACCTAAGCCTTTTTACAGGATCTTTTAGGCAAATTTCTTCGAGAGAAGATGCTTTTAATTTCGCCAAGTAAGAATTGTCATCAATGTATATAGTAGCCTTGATTTTAAAAAAAATCGAGTAACAAAGGATTTATTTCTTATGAAGCTAAAAATATTCTAAAGATAATTGAAATGATGGTTATCGTAAAAATTGTTTGCCGTTTGATTTTCAAGTAAAGAATATTCCAAGCGAGACCACGTCTTTGACGTTAGAGTTAAAAAAAAGTAGGTCTATTATTCGACAGTATTAGAACAATCTTTAAGAAATTATTTTGTCCTTACATATAAACTTCTTTCGAAGGTCCAGATTGTTGCAAAACATTAAGCTGTTACAATTAAGAGCAACGTAAAATTATCAAGGTGAATGGTTTTGGAATGAATAAGGAATTAATGTGAGATTTGAATGAAAGTATGGTTAGGTTAAACATATATCTAATTTTGTTCAAATTGAACAAAATTAGAGATATTTATTATTCAACTTACTAAAATATGCATACATGTACAAGTTCTATCTATAGATGTTAGTGTACAAATATTAAGACTCCAATTTCAATCAAGCGGATGAAATCGTGGGGCGATTTAAATGTAGTTGCTGTTCTTTATGAGTGATTTTGGAGCATGTTTGAAGGTATGAGTGAGTGTTTTGCATGAATGAATGAATGATGTGCTGAGCGAGTGATTAACGGTTTTGACCGTGATAAGTGACACTTTCACAATGTTACTATTTTTTATACGGAGTTCTCAAAGACATGCACAAAGTAATTCTTTAGAATCTGTATACATATATGTATACTATCTTTCTTGTTTTTAGTTTCTCTATATCTACATTTTCCTTTCAAAAAAACAGATGCTCTTTGTCGCCTGACAAGATATATCGTATGTTGCAGTAACTGGTATTATGGGGTATTAATTGAATACTTGTGGCTTATTTTTGATATGTTGAAGCAGATGGAAATTAATTTGAGAACATTAGCAGAAGACACAAAATTCCAGACGTAGCCTGGAGGTTAACGACGTTTTGTCTAAGAACACGATTCAACTCTTCTCGAATCGCGAAGCACTATGTATAAGCATTCGGAAAATCACTCGGCCATTTCCGTAAACTGCAAGACTTCGGATGTATGTAAGGCGAATGGGTATGTAACAAAATCGTGCATTTTGTTAAGCGGAAACAGTGGAAGAAAAACTAGCACTGTATATTTATATTTTTTACAGTAAATAACGGCTGAAAAATCTTAATTTTTGAGAATGACGAATCATTCTCAAAAATTAAGATTTTTTAAGTCGTTATTTAAGAATCTAATGATATTTAAATTAGGATTGGTTTCACGTCAGTGACTTAAACAAGTAGCGTTGGCGACGTCGAATGTTTTCACTCAAGGTTTCTAGGGTTTACGCCATTTTAACTGACGTCATCGAGTTTTTCCAAGGTTTTCCCGTAATTTTTAAAATAGTCCGTCTATGTACATCCGAGGTTGATCGTGAGATTGGCCGAGTTGTGTTCCGAATGTATGTATAAGGTTGTTCATCTCGAAGTAAAGTACCAGCCCTGTGTTCAGGATGACTAAACGGTGCAAACTATTTGACAATTATAACCTTCTTTCGTTCGCAAGCCCCCGTGCAAAAGGGGGGGTATAATTGGCTAACGGTTTGTACCTTTTCGGCATCCTGAACGCAGGGATGGTGTTCATAGTATTAATATATAAGATACGATCAAATAATTGAATAGAGGAAATGTGTCAGCCAGGTTAGCTCAGTAGGTAGAGCACCGGACTTCAAAACCATTTATGTTCGACCGCCTGTGGTGATATCCGAGCACAGTTACAAACTTTTTGACTTTCGGATGAGACGTTAAAACGAGGTCTCGTGGGACGGCGCTTTACACCGAGCACGTTAAAGAACCATGGCGGATCTCAGCAGTAGTTTCGTCGTGTATCTTTGTACTTTCCCCCGTAACAAACCGTCTTCTGTTGGCGTCGCTCATATGGGCATATGCTACGGTAGCGACGATAAATAAACGGAAATAAACAAACAAATAAAAGTGCAATCTATACACATAGAGAAAATGTATAATGTTTGGCTATATTGTTTTCTTTGCTTTATCTAGGTTGATTTCTGTAATAATAATTTGTTCTAATTTTAGTCGCCTTTTGAATTTTTAACGTCTTAAAGATTGTTGTCATTCCATGTGTAATATCCCTCGCGTAATTTCAAAACAATAGATTTTTTTTTCATTCGTGTCTTGTTTGTTATATAAGATATGTAGAAATGCTGCCATCTAAAAGTGTTGATTTTTTGTCACCTGATGCGTTTCTTGGTAAAACTTTTCTGGTATTTCAATTATTTCATACGTCATATGAAATTTTATTTCACTGGCATGTTACATATAGAATTTATTTGGATAGGTTTCTCCACGTTTTGGACAGGTGTTTATCATCCATAAACGATTTACACTAATTGGGTGTGAAGCCCCGGAAATTAAGAGTAAGAATGTTTTGATATATCCAATCAACATACCTTTCTATCTCAACAACCATCTTTTGATCTGTATCCATACTTCTATTGACCGAGCAGAAGCGAATAATTCTATTAGAAGTCAAATTATAAAAGAATAATAAAAGATAAATATGATTGTTTAGGTGAACGAGTGATCAATTTCATATTTTATAAGAAATTGGTCACTTGTACACCAAAATATGTATTCATCTGAAGACAATTTAATTTTTCAAAGTTTATGAATTAAAACATAAGAGCTCAATGTTTATTTACATGTAGCAAGATACATTTATAATACGAAAAATAATAGGAACTTAACGTATAAATTCTATAAATCTATGCTGAATTCGACGGCTTCGTTAAGCTGTATATCACGATTCAAATATTTATGCGTTGCCACAAACCTTTCTAGTCAAATTAGTTCATGTTTATCTGATGAGCTTACATGTACCCTCTAAATGGAAAAGAATTTCGGTTATCCCAATCTCTGGTAAACAAACACAAAATGTAGACTTTCATTGGTAGGCTAATGTCATTTGGAATTCCTTTATTTTACTGTTCCATACAAAAAGTTTGTAATTATGCGTGGCATCGAGCTAGCTATTAGTATTTGATATTTTTATTTCATCAGTTGCCTAACCAAACAATTTCAATGTAATGCCTATCCCGGGTGAAGGCAAGCAAAAAGCTTGCGAACGACTTCATCATATATATCATTTGATGCATGTAAGCTTTAATAGTTTATGTTATGTACATTTTCTAAGGCAATTGATTCGGTATTCTGAACGCTGGAATGGGTTTCTCCGTGATCGTCTCATATCACAGTCGTGGGGAGACTTCGTAAGGTAAAAGTGAATAGCAAGATTTCCAAGAGAACGCTTTTGTAACAATATGAATAACAGGTTTATCTAGAAGAGATAATCTGATATTTAATAAACAAATTAAACTAGTATAAATATATTCATTTGTTTTTATTAAGACAAAAAACAGCTTTAAGAAGACATCTAAGACATTACTTATTATTCATAAAAATAAGAATGTTTATGCATCAGAGAAATCAAAACAAATCCATCAGCCGAATTTGCAAACAACATGCATTTACAAAAACACTGGTCTTTCATCAAAGATACAAAAAATATAAAATATAAACATTAATGATTATCAAATAATTAGATGGGTAACTTTGTTACAATATCTTCCTTCGACGCAGCAAGTGTTTAGTCTTCAGAATGTATCATCGAGCGCTCTGTAGAACGGTGCACAAACAATTTATCTGTCAGAAAAAAATAGTGATCAATGAATTTTAACAACATTCACACTTTATAATATTATTTTGCAAAACTAAAACAAGCTTGTTCGGTGGTAAAGAAAATATCAAAGCTTTCATGTCCATGTAAAATTTTTGAGACCCAATTTTAAGGGCACTTCATTTGCCAAGAAAAAGAAGTATGTCCAGATATATTATATACTTAGTGTCTTTGAAAGTTACCACATAAAATACGCTTGGATCTTTCGAAAGTTATTGTCCCGTGCAAAATACTATGTACGATATGCATACTAAGTATAAATATGTACTCACAAATTAATCATCCTGTTGATAAAGTGTTTCCACTATGGACGCAATACGTTACGTGCAAATTGGGTAATTCTAACGTTGTTGACGTGTATGCGAAACTTATCACAAATTGTGTATGAATTGTGCTAGCCAGTAATCATGCCGAAATAAAGACACTTAAATTCTTGAAAGTTTTTCTCAAATGAGACGTTTAACTAACGAACAACGTCGTTGGGTTTTCAGTCTGTAGCAGGATTGTGTTTTCTTCAAATTGTAGGCCGAATAGTCTTTTTCAGTGATTTGATTCAACCTGCACAAAAAGACTCAATGAAGTCAGTCATGTGAATTGCATAGTGTTTTGGGGTAACGGTCCACTGATTTATAGACTTTTATGAAGGGATTAATCATACTGTCTGCATTTTGTCGTGTCTGTTCAAATTCTCAGAACTTAATGGTTGTATCACATTGTCGAAACAAGGGTTATGAAGAAGAAGCTACCGATTTGATACCCCTTGGCTCGTGAAGATGTGGTTTTATTTGAATCAAACATTACAGATATGCTTAGTATCATGCAGAAATATGCATATAATTTTAGGTTAATAGAGTAATAGCCCTTTGTGAACCGCCAACTGATGGCACTTCAATTTAGAAAATGCGCTTTGGAGATTTAACCCTTTCCTGTTTTATAAAATTTTAGACCCGTCCAAATTCAGAGAATTTAAAGTGGATTTAATATGAAAAATAACCATTCAGTAGGGTAGTAAATAGTGTGGAAAAAGAAGAAATTGCTTGTCAGAAGCAATTTCTTCTTTTTTCACAATGTTTTCTAAATCATAAAAATCACAGGCACGTAAAAAGCAGGGTTTAAACAGCAAAGGGTTAAGTTACACCTTGTGACCAGTACTTATTATAAATGTAGATACTGATATCTATTCATTTTTACCACATTCGCGATTGCTTGTGGAGATTTTTTCTTTTGGAACTGACTTAAAGGTTAATGTTCAAGGTCATTTTAATGTCTATTGTATTATTTTGATAGATTTAAGCAATCGTCCATAATGTTGATAGATAGATAAAAATTGTAAAGTTGTAATGTTTCTCAAATGTAATGTTCAAGTGACATGATCTTAAAGTAAAGAAAAAATACCAAGCAGTAATTTAAGGTTAAGGCACTGACGTGTGTATAGGCGCTGCTATGCGAATCTCTTTTAATAAAGTTTATCATGATTAACAGAAATACACGAAGCAAAATTAATAACCAAAAAAATTTCACAATTTCAATACATATGATCCTATACATTTTCTTAGGTCATAGATTGAACCTTTACGAACCATCTTAGGATAGAGTGTTTAATCGTTTAGAATGATATATTTGTTGGGACCTGGTTCTACGCCGCTTTCAACAATCTTTCAGATATATCGCGGCGGCTCGAGCACCTAACAAAAGCTGCCCGGTATTTCTCATACCAGTACTACCATTACACCCTTTCCTAGCCTCCAGCTGCTATCCCACCTAGGTCTACGTTTATCAATCCATTGGTGGGAGAAAAATAGTCGGAAAGAATGAGTACTACCGCCGTGGATCGAACCCAGGACCACTAGATTGACAGTCCGACGCGTAACCTACTGCGCTACGCCGGCGGCGTTAGAATTGTATAAGATCCACACGTTTGTGATTGCGGTTTTTAATGATTATATACAGATTTCGATAGTAAAATCTTACATTTTGAAAAAAAAAAAGTTTTAAAAAAGCAAAGATCAAGTCTAAACGCCTTAAAACTGAAACAATTACTCATAGTTCTTTAACTGCAAAAAAAGGTCATTTCTACTATACCCATATGGGAATTAAGAAACCATTTTTGCAGTTTTATTTTCTATTGTGCTTTGTTTAAAACCAAAACTTTGTACAGTCGATATTTCTCGAGTGACCACTTTTATTAAGCGACCATGAAAAAAGTTCCTTAACCATAAGCAAACCCTTTGAAAGAGGGTTTTAAACATATATATATATATATATATATATATATATATATATATATATATATATATATATATATATATATATATATATATATATATATATATATATATATTGAATCATATGGGTCGACTTAGTTTATACTAATTTATTTTAGTTCGATTGCGACGAAAGCTTTAGCTTGTGGATCGCTCTCGAACACTCAATCCTGATGTTTTCACGTCCCTGAAAGAGAGGCAGTGGTTTAAACCCACTGCTACCCAATTTCACAGCTGGGTGAACTGGGGCTGGCTATTAAGTGTTTTGCCCATAAACACACCTCGTCGACAGTGGGGCTCGACTTAGATACCTCCATCAAAGGTCAGGCTCCCAGAAAAAATAGTTCGCACCTAAGTGCATTTCATCTCGTGCGTGAAATTTCGCAGAGGTCTGGCACTTAGCTTAACCTCATTTCAAGCACTTTACTGTTGTTTAAACATTAAAACAGTGTGGCAAAAGGAGCAAATCATTTTTCTAACCGGACTATTTTAGGGTAAAACGACCTCGGAAGTAATTCAAGACCAGAGCGGATCCCTAGATAGTCGCTTAACAGGTTTTACTGTTTTACTTTTTACTTAAAAATATTGTGGAAGCGTATGGAAATTCCATCAAGCCTTGTAATTGAAGATGCATCCATTGTTAAGGGCCAAGGTTATCTAGAGAGATATCAATCTCCCCTCTTGGCGACCTCTTCATCAATCATACTTTGTATCGATCCCAGCGATTGATACAACTTCAACATATCATCTATCATCTTTATTATCTTGTCTATCATTTCATATTAAATAAACTTCACATATTTAATTGATACATGTACCCGTCATTAAAAAGAGACCGTGAATGAGGATATAGAGGATAATCGTTTGTTTCAGTGTAAGATCGATTTATATTTCATTAAGTGAACAACAAAAGCTTTATTTTCACGAGTGGCAGAGCCACGAGTGAAAATATAGCTTTTGTTTTTCACGAAGGAAATATTAATTGATCTTACACGAAAAACAAACGATTATTCTATTTCTTTAATGCAAAAATGAGACATAATGAGTCATTTCTAGGACATATTTTCGTAAAGCGCGTCATTTTGCGCGTGATTACTATGCAACGTTCATTGTGACGTCACTCATTTCGCCCCGCATAGATGACGTCAGATAGGATGAAATGCACAAAAGCAGGGTATAAGTTTTTGATAATTTCACTGCTTTTGCGGTGAGATTATCATGTGATAATCTACCGTTATTTCTCGATAAACCACCGAAAAGCATTAAAGAAAGAAAATTACTAAGTATCAACGCCAGATTATACAGGATGAAACATCTACGTCTTTAACTCGGCTGTTTTCGAAGAAAAAAAAACCAAGGTATTGCCATAGCCTTGTTGTCTTCGATGTTGTCGTCGGCGTCGTTGTTGTTGGTGGCGGCAACGTCGTTGTCGTCGTGTGAAAACTTTTGACATTTTGTGATATCCCTGGTTCTAATGAAGGCACACCCATGACACTTGGCACACATGTTCACCATCAAAAGAGCAACGTATTCTATTATAGAGGGATAACTCTATATGCATTTTGTGCAAATTGTACCCCTTTATGGACCTAGATTTTTTTCATCCATCCAGCACTGAACATCCAAGCGTAGGAACACGTAGGCTTTGTCCTTGTTTTATACACTTTCACAGGCGTTTTAAAGAAAAGAGAAGGTACATTTGACATATTTCTAAAACCATTTATTTTCAACGTGAATCGGTGGAAACTCGAAGAAGATATCAAAGCCTCTTTTTCAATTCTGCGTTCATACGCATCTAGGACTTGATTGGTGTTTCCATATTTGAACACAAAAGTCTTTTTTTCCATAATCAGAATTTTTGGGCGTGTAATAAAGAAAAATTCCACGCCTCTTTTAAAAATTGTGCGTAAACGCAAAATGAATGTTTTGTAAACCTTACTTTAGAGTCAAAAAGATACGGATTTCAACAAAAATATACGCATTTTTTTTTTTTTTTTTTTTATCAAATACCAAGATATTTGCGACCGTATGTAGAAATTCCGAATTTTGATGAAATATTAGCTCGCTATTTGTTCATATGTCAATTTGAAATCTCTATTCGCGTACAATTATTTGTGCTTTTGTATATTTTACAAATGTGACCGATACAGCGAAAGCGCTCAATATTTATATCATTGGGTAACCTTGGAAAAAAATTCAAATGATGAATATACAATTGAGCAGATGTTACTTTTAGATTTTTTTTCATAAAAAAACATAATGTAGAGCAAAAATTATATATCCTTAGAAAACCTACAAAGAGAGTCAATGCTGGTCGCATTCATTCTCAATCTATTCGTAAGTTGACAATTTTGACATGATATGCAAAGATGTGTCACTTTGGAACTCCTTAAAACAAATTATTTTATAAATCGATCGATTCCTTTTTTTATTCAAATTCTTTAACAAAAAGTGAAATGGTCATTCTTGATTAAGAAAGTCAGGTAAGTCCGATTGATGTCGACCCTAGTCAGCCTAGTTAGTCCGCGGGATCTCAATAAGGTTACATCGCATGCATTTAAAGCTCAATTATGCCGATATTATTAAAAAAAAGTTACGCCCTTTCTTTAATGCTTTTATGTGGATTATCGAGATTTCTTGGTAGATTATCGGCTGGTACCGGAAAGTGAAATCATCAAATGATTAAACCTTTCGTTCATTTCACCATTTTTGACGTCGTCCTAGCGCCTCGCAATATTACGTTGTCAGGGAAGCATGTTTGAATAAAAGAACCTCAAGTGAATTCATCCTTAAAAGTAATAAAGAACAATCGTTTGCTTTTCGCTAAAGATCAATAAATGAATTATTTTGATAAATCGATATTATACTGATACAAATAATTGTTCTCTATATGCTCACAGCAATAATTCGTTTTATGATATGACCTATGTCGCGGGGTGAAATAAACCTGTTGAAAATTTTTGATATTTCACGGGTGTCATTACACTAGTACACTAGTGTAATAACTATGCAAATGAGATGAGAACGATGTTATATTTTCGTTGTGAAAACGACGTCATAATATATTTCCTGGTGGCATTTTCCAAACGGAGTTATATGTTTCGCGGATTGACTTGCATCGATAAATTTCCCGAATTCCTTCGAGTTTCGTAAAATTCATGTCATATCATAAATATATTATCAGATTAGTGTTAATAGAACACCAAATTTGTTATACTCGTCATCTGAAATAATAAAAACTCGGCGCATCCTCGTTTTTATTTATTTATTGATGACTTGTTTAAAACATTTGGTAGCAATTCTCTGTAAGCACTTACACTTTTAAATAGGGAGTGTGGCACGCTATGTCTCAAATTTTGATAAAATTTAAACATGAGGATAGGGCTGACCCAAACATAAAAATAAGATAAAAAAAAATCTTAAAATCACTTCTGGTTGCCATGGAAACAGAAGTTAAAGATTGAAAAAGTCCGTTTTTGCGAGTTTTTAAATTCAAATATATCAGTAATGCAGCACAAGCTAAAATAAAAACACATAAGATATAAGTTCCCCATTTTGGTTCTCTCAAATGAATTAATAATATTCTTGGGCAAACGTTGTTTACTTATGTTTCCATAGCAACAACACACATACCCTACTAAAATATTGATTTTTGCATTTTTTCAAATGTTATGACAAAATACAGACATTGTTTTCCGATTTACAAGGAAATACCACATTAACATTCACATAATAATAACTTTTGTGTTCGTTGCTATGGCAACGTGGATTCATATCCCATAAATGAAGACAATTTCAGAACATCTTGAGAGTCCTCAAATGACTAGATAATTGAACTCCCAATAAATGTTATGATAATTTACAAAATTGCTCAGATAGACCTTTTAGGACATATAAGAATTTTTTTCAAAAAAATGCAGGAAATAGCCGGTTGCTATGGGAACAATTATGTAAAAATGCACAAAAGCCCATTTTTAGTCCTTGGATACGGGTATCCAACGCCAAGCAACCTGAATATTTCTTAATCCTAAATAAAGTTCAAACTTTCCTCTAACTTATATATCAAAATAGTTGTGTAAACTGGTTTCATTTCTAAGGGAAAAGGCTACAAAATGACCCAAAAAATGCTTAATTTTTGGTTGTATCGGCAAATTACCATGGCAACTATTCCAATTTTTGTTCTTTTTTCTTGTATTTTGATAGAGGCTTATTGGATCTCTTTTCTTATCACATGCAAACTTTCAGAGACTTAAAATAACTGATTTAAGAAAATAATAAAAATGGTTGCCATGGTAACAAAAAGGCCCAATGATTTCTCTGCGGTTTTTGAAAGAGCACTTTTTGTTAGATATGTCCCAATAATCATCATCAGTTCATCATGCTGCAAAAATTCAAGAAATAACTCAGAAGTCACAAAAACAGCCATATTATGAGTCATAGTTACCGTTGTCAAGGTAACCAATGCACACAACAACAAAATAATTTGTATCTTAGTTGCTCCTTTTACATAATAAATTCCATCTACACATCAAATGTCAGTCATAAGCGAAGAAAAACCGGAAATTATAGATAACATTTTCAGACAATTTATCAAAATAAGCCATATTTGTTGTCATGGTAACCAATCTTTTTGACACTAACTGACACAACAAAAGATCTAGCTCAAAATTTTAGGTCCTATTCTATAAAAAACATACCAAAACAACCATCATCTTCATATAAAGACCAAATTATATAGGTTCAAAAAAGCTTAATTTTGCAAAATTCTGTGCTTTGAAGGCCGTTGCCATGGTAACCAGATGATCTGAAAACATTCTTTTTGTCAATTTCTTCTCTTATTATTAGTCCCTTCCTGTATGTGAAATTTCATCAAAATCGGAGACCATGTGTGCCAAAATTGTTTAAGTCGTTACAGAGAATGGGTATTTTAAAAATGTGAAAAGGGCACAGACCAATCAGTCATACAGAAGTGTCTACATTAAATATTTTCATTAGTATTTCTACTTCTTCACAAACTACATGTTTTATCAATTTCCAATTCTAATAAGGGATCTCGATATGCAAATTTTACAAACGAAATCTCGGTGATATGTAAACATGCCTGTCAACTTCTTAAGCTCTTGTCAAAGAACATGGCACCATGTTTGATTAAATATGAGAAAAAACGAAAATAATTTTAAAAAGGCTTTTTTTCTATGAAGACGAAGGGATTCTTTTATTTAATCGTACGGGACAAATACAATCGAGAATAACAAATTAAGCCTTTTACCAGTTCAGGCCATGCTTATCTAGTAAATGATAATAAACAAAAAAATAGAAATTTGCTCGGAATTTGGTACTACATGAACTTTCTCAATTTGGTAACTATCTCGGTCAAAATTGAAACACAAAATCTTGGCATTTCAACAATCATTTCTAAATTGTCATGGAGCAACAATAATTTGTTTGTAAGATAACCCGTATTTATATGTAACATTTATTTAAAAAAGAAAAGAAAAAAAACAAGATTAAGTGATGAACTGTCTGGTTCTTAAGAAACAGATCTATCTTACAAACTACAAAACGATAGATTTCCTCAGCATTGAGGTAATTGACCTGCAGTTTGGGCTAATCGACAGTTAAATTGGTTCAATTTCAGTCCGTGGTTTCGAGTAATGGTCTATTATCAGAGCCCTGAACGGCTGGTCTTGTGTCAGAGTTGAATGATCTAGGAAATCGTACATCAAGGGTTTTGTATGTCTTCCATAATTGGCTTTCTCTGATTCTGAAACTGAGTTCATCTCTCTTGCCTTCAATACTGTTATTCCTGTGGAGGAAATGATGAGAAGGCTTACTTTTCTCATTTCTTCTTCTCTGAATAAAACAGTACGTTCTGTTTTTACTTAAATTCCTATGAATGCCCACAACATAATGTTTATAAAAGTTCTTTATAAATTGTTCGGCTTGAAATCCAAAATCCACTTTTTAAGTTTAGATTTTTTGTTTTAGTATAAATGAATTTCAAGTAAGAGGACCCGTAAAAGTTTCGCAATGTTTCGGGATTAATGAACTTTAACAGTGTTAACCGAGTTTTCCTAATGATTTCATAAGGAAACATCGGTTAACACTGTTAAAGTTCATTACTTCCACTCAATCAAACCCATTTTAAATCGCTCAATCAGCGCTCAATTCATTCATTCCAAACACTCACTCAAAAACGCTCCAAAATGACTTAAAAATGTGAAATGAACAGCTCCATTCATTACAAAAGATAAGTGGAAAAAATATAATATAAACTGATATAATTGAAATTGAAGCGTCCGATTTTTTCTTGAAAAAATGATGAAGCTAATTATAGAACTTGTATACGTATTTCATTGAAGGGGGGTAATAAATATCGCTATTTATGTTCATCCTGAACAGAGTTTGCGGCATTGGATTACATCCCTTTAAATTCACTCACAACTCACTCATCACCCGCATTGAACTTCCCCGCTTAGCTAGACCTTCGCCCTCCTGTTCTCTATACTACAGATATGTGACCCGTCACGCGAAAAGAGACTATCCGGTCGTTGCGTTAAGTGTCAATGAACAGAAGTTTTATTTATAGACACGTACATAGTCATACAAACAAATACAAAATACAATTAAGTCACAGTTATTAATCTTACTCGATTGAATAAAGTAAAGTAAGAGGAGAGAGCAATGATACATGGTGTTAATAAGACAATATTTTTGAAAAGCGAAACTTCAAACGATAAATGACGCGCGTGAACTTTACAAATATAATAACCATGAATACTAATGGAGAAAACAGAGAAAAGATATAAAAAGGTCGGGTGTATAACCACGACAAGTGCACATACCGTAAATATGTGCATTTGTAATAGTTTAACGTCTAAGTGTGATTTTAGTTTGAATGAATGTAAAGATTTTCGTAATTTTCTCTTTCTTGAAGTGCGATTTCAATGAATTTTACTAGAGGTTTTAACCTGTCTTCATCACAAGTGGACAAAAGTAAATAGACATAGAGGTCAATCGTTTGTTTCAGCGTAAGATCGATTTATATTTCATTGAGTGAAAGCTATATTTTCACGAGTGGCACGAGTTGTTCACGAAATGAAATATTAATCGATCTTACTCGAAAAACAAACGATTATTCTATTTCTTTAATGCAAAAATGAGACAAAATGTGAAATTTCTAGGACATATTTTCGTGAAGCGCGTCATTTTGCGCGTGATTGCTATGCAGCGTTCATTGTGACGTCACTTATTTCGCCCCGCATAGATGACGTCAGAAAGGATGAAATGCACAAATGCAGGGTATAAGTTTGTGATATTTTCACTGCTTTTGCGGTGAGATTATCAAATGATAATCTACCGTTATTTCTCGATAAACCACCGAAAATCATTAAAGAAAGATGGTTTCTTATGAAAAAATGAGTCAATATACTTTTTTCGAAGGAATGCATATTTAGGGCATAGGCCTATACATATAAAATTGAAAACATCTTCAATGTCATTTGAATTGCAATATAGGCAAATTCTTTCATTTCGAGGCGTTGGACTGTTACTGTAACGACCAGTTTGAATTCTAAGAGAGTAAGCAGATAATCTCATTCTTGTAAGGTAAAAACGATTGTTTGGTGGTAAAATATCTAGGTATTTTTCGTAAGTGATAACAGAAGACTATTAATACTGGACTGTTATCTAAAGAACTTTGCCATTCCTGGATAAAACAATCAATTACTTTTTGTTTAAAGATGTGTGGAAATGTTTTCAGAGAAACACTGTTTGGGTTATCAAACACATATGAAAAGCCATAACTGCCCATTAATTGTTTGACTCTTGATGCCCATGTCGGATATCCTTCATTGAGACCTGATAAACTTATATCAAAAGCTTTTTTCAAAAGGATATTTTCTGTTTCTAATAGTTTACACAAGTAATGTATAATTTTGAAATAATGCATGATATAAATTGGAAACCGGGCTAATTCTCCATGTACACCCATTGTACAAGTGCTTGTTCTGACTTTTGATATTCTCTTACAAAATTTAACATGAATTCTTTCTAACGATTTTCATTTATTGAAGCCCCAAATTTCAGTTGAGTAGCCAAGAATGGAACCTACAAATGAATAAAAAAATTGGCACAATATCTTTGGTTTTAATGGGAAATTTTTGCAGTTTTTTGAAAGAACGTTTTACGATTTCAATCCTTTGTCATATAAATATTCAATATTTTTTCGCAAAAGATCTATTTAATGAGATTACTGTGCCAAGATAGGTAAACTGTTCTACCATATCTAATCTATTGTCATTGTAGAAAAACTGTTCCCGCGTGCGACCAGACTTTCCTACAACCATAACCTTTGTCTTGGACGAGTTTACTTCTAATCCCCATGTATTACAATAATGCAAAAGAGAGTCATATCGTCTGCAAATAAAATGAGAAAAATAAGTAGTTCATCAAGGATAAGCCCTGATGGATTATTGGACAGTAACGATAACTCTAAGTCTTCGAGAAACAAGGATACTAGAACCGGTGACATTACCTCCCCTTGCCTAAGCCCTAGGGCAATTTCGAATACGTCTGATAGATTACCACGATGTTTGACTCTAGATTTAACATTGCTGTACATAGATTGTATAATGCGAAGAGTTTTGCCTCCAAACCCCTGTTTAAACAATTTATAAAATAAAGCGTTTCTATTAGTACTACCGAAACATTTTTTTAGGTCGATAAAGGCAATGTAAAGTCTTTTTTTTACTGTTAATAAAATGTTCAATTATGGATTGAAGTACAAAGACAGCAACAGTTGTCGAACACCCCATCTCAAAACCGAACTGAGCATCTGAGATTCTATTGAATTTATTACAATAAGCCATAATCCTTTCATTTAGAATAATAGAAAACAACTTTGCAAAACAACTGAGTAGAGTTATACCTCTATAATTTTCAACTTCCTTTTAGTCTCTTTTCTTAGAAATTGGAATGATTATGGCCTGGGTCCATGTATCTGGGTAAACACCACTAGTCAAAATAGAATTAAAGATATCGCAGATATGATTGCCTAGAATATCTATACTTTCTAAGATGTGTTTATTCAGAATATTATCACAGTCATGCGATTTGCCAATTTTCAACTTTTTAACCGCTGATAATACTTCTGCATAAGTGATCGACCGCTCTAAGTCCTCGCAATAGTCGGAGCAATCGTTACAGTTATGGTTTTCACAGAAGTAGTCTGCATCTGGGTTATTTACTTTAAATATGTCATCCTCTAGTCCAGAGAAATAATTGAAAAAATCATCTTTAAAAATTGCATTTCTTTTTTTTTCTTTTTTTTTTTTTTTTTTTTTGAATGTTTCCAATTTTTTTTTTTTTTTTTTTTTTTTTTTTGGTTTGCAAAATCTATGGTTTTCAATTTCCTGCATTCTTTTTATTTGGAATTCTTTCCTTTTTTGCGTATCAAGTTTTTTATACACTTTTGTATGATCACAATACAATAATCTGTTTTCACATGATTTGCATTTATTATTTTTTTTTAAGTGAAGTTATATATAGTTTTCTGGCAGAAGCACACTCAGCATCGAACCATTCAACATTTTGCCTAACTTTGGCTTTATTTTGCAAATTGAAACATTTTGAAAAAAGAGGTTTTGCAATTTCACGCACTAAATTTGTAAAATCACTGACCGCTGTATTAACTGAGTTTTGGTTTGAATAACGATTTGAGAGGTAAAGTGTCAATCCCAGTAAGGCTGCGTAAGATGACTTGAGTCGAAACATTTCACACTTTGCTAATTTTCTGAAATTTGAATGACCTTTCTTACTTCCCATATGAGTTTTTTTTTTTTTTTTTTTTTTTTTTTTAATTTGACCTCAATATATTGGTAACTAATAAGAAGCGTATTCTTGTGATATAAAGTTTAGATAAGGTCCAAGTTTTGGGTGAATTTCTCTGGACGTATTAGATGTTGTCACAACGCAAACTCCTACGTTTTCGCCTGCACAGATATGGTGATGACAAAAAATTCCCGGCATTTTGTTTCAAAACCGCCGAGCTGTGAATTTGTGAAACCTGGCTAGGTGAATTGTTTAATATGATCACTTTAACCCTTAACTGTTTAATCCCTGCTTTTTACGTGCCTGTTAATTTATGATTGAGAAAACATTGTGAAAAAAGAAGAAATTGCTTCTGACAAGCAATTTCTTCTTTTTCCACACTATTTTCTACCCTACTGAATGGTTATTTTTCAAATTAAATCCACTTTAAATTTTTGTCTGCAAAACCTTTGAATTTGGACAGGTCCAAAATTTTGTAAAACAGGAAAGGGTTAATCGGATTTTATGCTGGACAGGTAAAATTAGCAGTTTAGGCCAAAACTGGACTTTTTTGTAAAGTGGGTTCATATTTATCTACCTTTATACAGTTTAAAACAACATCGTGAAATTGAAAAGGTAAATGAAATTGGGATGATTTCGGAATGAAATTCAAAGAGTATGTAGAGCGAGTTTTGAGTTAAATTAAAGGGAGGTAAGTCAATAAAGCTAATTTTGTTCAGAATGAACAAAGTAAGCGATAATTTTTACCTCCCTTTTATATGATATGCTTACAAGTTCTATAAATCGCCTCCTGTTCCTTCAAGAACCAACCAGACGCTTTCAATTCCATTTATATCATGGGAATAAAATTTTCACCATCAATATTTATTTTGAATGTAGTGGTTGATATTATCTTTTAAGTGATTTTGGGTCGTTTTTGAATGTTTTGAGTGAGTGTTTGGAATGAATGAATGGAGCGCTGAAGGAGCGATTTTGAATTGTTTTGATTTTGATGAATGTCGCACTCATTCAATTTCGTTCAAAAATCAATCCATAATCATTCACATTGTCAATTTCACGATGCTGTTAAAGTCCGTTTGACTTCTTTATGGACCAACATTTTGCCGAAAATATCAGAATCAAACTGATGAAATGTATTTTTTTTCTTGTCATATCATATTTTCCATAATAGTTCTTATCTGCATAAGGGCCGAGTCAAAAGTGTATTATTTTAAGTGAGTCATTTTAGTAGAAAAGTGAGTAACGCTACTTTTATAAAATTAATTTCGTCGAAGATATTTACTTCCTTAGGATATCAAATCTGAGTGTATTCTCTATTTTTTCAAAAGCCGCTTGATCAGATATTAGATGATTCTTTTTATCTATTCTGAGACGAACCCCGTATTCAAATATTTAGACCAATCAAAATACATAATTTAACGAAGCCGTTTGGATTTTTTAATAAGGAAAACTAGATAAGTAAGCAGGTAATGACGGTACAAATCACGTGATATTTAAGTTAATGATGCCATAAACGTCAATATGGTAATTAGCATTTCAAAATAAGGAATAATGGACAATTTCTGTCAAAAATTTAGTAAAAAACACGTGTTTTTACTATATGTTAACATCTTTTACTACTCTACAGCCTGCATCACCCCTTGTGTTTAATAGCGGAAAATGTAAAAATATTAGTATTAACTAGATAGACAAAATCATTTTTTGAAACCTTTTTATATCAAAAAATAGTTTTTGGAATGGTATTAATCTGAAATTTAGATTTTACTACATACAAATCCTTCATTCAAACACAATTTTATGTAATTGATGAAAAGGTTGGTCCATACAGAAGTCAAACGGATTTAACTGTAAGGGATTGGACTTAAAAGTTTGTCACACGGCCTGGACTGATACATGTAACCAAAAGGCTAATAGAATAATTCGACTTTTCTTTCAAAAGAAAAAAATCGAGTTAACTTAAAAGTGTTCTCATGTTCATAATTTATCGCATTGGCAAATGAAAAAATCAACAATTATTAGGTATCGCAACCCAATATTGAAAAGGGTTTCTAAATAATCCAATATCAAACATCCCTACATTATGTTGCTAATTGAAACTTGTTGATCCATGTAGTACTGTCATGATTTATTGTAGCTAGGAGGAACGCCCTCGATATTTCTTGGAAGACGTGTCCTAGACATGGCACAGTACCGTAAACAGGAGGGGTTGTTTTACTGAACCTCTTACGACAAAATTGATCGTAAGTCGAAATCACAAATCGTATCTAGTGTGTTCATTCATTGTTAGATTCTGCCTTGCAATATCTCATCGGAATCGTCTTAAGAAGACGATTCTGATGAGGTGATGCAAGGCAGAATTCCATATTTAGTTAATACTACTGTAGAAGCAACATAAAATTTTGACGCAAAAAATGATCTTAAGATGTTTAGTAAAACGGGCCCCAGGACCGGGATGCCGATGTCATATGATACTCGTTCACACGAAAATCAATCATAAGGCCATTTTATTATTATTATTCATTTATTTCTTGGTTCTCGGAAGAGCCGATCCATTTTTTCTCAAAACTTGAATAAATTAAAATGACCTTCCATCATATTTATTTTTTCATATTTGCTCCGATCTGCTGCTTTTGTCTAGTATCTATGTGAAATATGGTTAATACTTAAACGTTTTTTAAAGAACCAAATCCCTCAAAAGAGATTAGCTCTGTAGAAAATAGTTTAGTATGCCTCAAGAATTTATTGATTATTTATTTTTTATCAATATTATTATTATTTTATTTACTTTTTTTACAATAACACTTGCTACAAGAGTGTTTTGTTGTTGGAAGATAATCTAAAAAGAATTATGGTGAAATTTTAATCCAATTTAATTTAAAAACATTCTGTTTTGTTATTATTCGGAATACATAATTTAAGGCACTTTATTTATATTTTTATCCCCCCTCCGACCCTTTGTCTTGTTAGAATTGTCCCGAGAAACAGAAAATAAAAAAAAGGAATAGCGAATAAAACTTTGTAGTTTTGGCTTGAATTGATTTTATTTTTGTTTTCAGTTACAAGGTACGAATCACATTTTGTGAGCAGAGCGTATATTCAGTAAAGGAATTGGTTTACAGTCCATTTCTTTACAATGTATTGTATAACCTTATATTCTAATCCGGACATAAAAGTGAAAGTAAGAAATCATATATGGGGGGAACACTAACTTCAGTCAACGACTAGGGTCGATACTTTTTTCATTACCTAGATGGTCCCCTTCCGCCTAACGGGTCACGCAAGTGTTCGAAGGACTTCCCCTATATGCAGCTACTTCGGAAGAACCCGTTTACCACGAGGCAAAAAATATTGTTGACTCTATTATCACCTGTGAACATCTACCTTTCTAATTTCTATAAATTAACACATATTATTTTGAATGCAATAAAAGACGTTCCAGACCACTTTACGTTTGAAGCGTCACACACGTGAAGTCATCAAAAATCTCACGCGCACGTTCAATCTGTACAGTAGAGTGACTATTTGCTGTGCGTCTTCGTTTGGTGACGACCAGAAATGTCTACCATAATTGTAATATTTTGATTGACTGCCAGATTGTATCGATCATTTAAGTATGGTAGATCTTCTTGTCTTATAATGTCGCCATTACACATCGATTGACATGACATTTTGACCCGATCTCCCATTTCAATGCAGCCATTTTATCTGATCACACTGGCTGAACTTCGTCAAGGTTTTGTCTTGGGACGTATTGGATATGTAGTATTTTGTTTCTTATAAATAAAACTATGTAATCATATCCAGTATTAATTGTATGTATATCCCAAAACGCTCGTTTTCTGTCTACAAATAGACGTCCTAGTTATATTAGGTCGTAAAGTAGTATAAGTGTAGGATCTGGGACGTCGAAATTTGAAAACAGGTCGTATGTTCTGCTGAAATATTATTAAAAGCTACTGCCTTTCGAAATACGTAGTAAAACATAGAATAGGCAGAAAGAAATAGGAAGTATCAAATACTACAAAAACGTGTATAATTTTCCTTTGTTAAAATGTTCAGTTTTTCTTTTTAAATTTGATAGTGTTTTGAACAATATTTACACGATGCATTTTTAGGAAGAGAAATTAACGACACTTTCCTATGTATCTAGTCTATCATCAGGATGGACAATACAATTATCCTTTATTGTCCGACCTGTTTTACGAGGTTTAACTAACCAGAAATAATTCAGAAGAACATTTTCGCCACAATTTACGCCCAGTAAATACAGATTTTCTTCGTGTGTTTTTCTGTAAATAACAGAAACATCGACTATTTCCTTGTGTACTTTCTTGCCCTCCCAATGTCACATTTAGAAATAATTTCTTTTCAAAAACCGTCAAATGTAATTTTGAATTGTGAGCTTACAAAATTCAATACAAAAAGTTGACTTGCACCCTGTAAATTAGAGATGTGACCTAAAAACTCGGTATAAAAAGTTCTTAATATAATCGCTTATGGGTATGTTATTATCATTTTTTATTATTATTATCATTTTTATTATTATTATTATTATTATTATTATTATTATTATTATTATTATTATTATTATTATTATTATTATTATTGTTGTTGTTGTTGTTGTTATTATTATTATTATTATTATTATTATTATTATTATTATTATTATTATTATTATTATTATTATTATTATTATTATTATTATTATTATTATTATTATTATTATTATTATTTCTTACGTGTTTAGAAACAAATTCGTCTCATAATTTATTTGGGGGGAAAATATCGAATGATTCGTATCTTCGAACACGAAAAGTTAAATCTTTTTCAATTTGACATTAGATACGCATCTACTTTGAAAAATCCATTTAGGTTTTGAAAGAAATATGCAAGATCTATAGGAATTATCATTTTTACTAATTCATTTACTTAATTTGTCAAGAAAAAGAAATGCATTTTTCTCATGGGAGTAATGCCACAAAAATGGCACAAAAAAAGAAAAGCTAGTTAATGCAGATCTCGATTTGGCTTTGGACCAAAAATCTTCTTTGGGGAGTCCCCTTCACATCGCTTTAGTTTGAAAGACTTCGAAAATTCAAAAATGCAAACCATTATAAAAAATAATTTCTCAATTTTGTTTAAGAGAATATGTCAATAATCGACAGAAACCATACCGATCGATGCACTTGCCAAGTTGGAACGAATAAACGCTATAAAATTACAAGGTCGAGCAGATCACCAGACAATATAGTTATGCAAATTAGGAATTGGTAGATGATTACACTGTTATCATATTATGTACAAACAAGTCTTTCTTGGATACACACTCTATTTAATATGAACCAGTGCGTGACATTTCCAACAATTTCACCTACATGCGAGTCACAGACACTAGTGAGCCTTATTCGGAACATCTCTCGGCCAATCTCACTTTCAACCTCTGATGTACATAGACGGACTATCTTTAAAAATTACGGAAAACCGTTGGAAAAACTCGATGACGTCAGTTAAAATCACGTAAGCCCCCGAAACTTTGAGTGAAAACATTCGACGTCGCCATCGCTACTCGTTTAAGTTAATAACGTGAAACCAGCGTATTCTATAAATATCTTTAGATTCTTAAATAACGGTTGAAACACTGTTTCCGCCTAGCTAAATGCACAATTTTGTTACATACCCATCCGCCATATATACACCCGAGGTCTGTTTCGGTTTACTGAAATGGACGAGTGATGTTCCGAATGTGGGTAGCCTAAAGAGCTTGGAAGTGTAGAATTTTTGAACTCAGGTACCCGAAATCTCGTTACAAGCGGGTACTCAAGTACCAGCGGGTACTCAAGTACCCGGTGATTACTGTCCATATATGTATTCTATCAACTAAATACAAGTGTGGATCCACAATTTCTGTGAAGGGGTTCGAGCATAAAAATTCCGACAAGGGTTTGCGGGTCTGTGAGTAAGAAGCCAGGACTCTCAAAACTATCTGATGTAAGTCCGTAGGACCATCTGGAAATCAATTTAAGAAAAGAAATGAAGACTGTTTTAAACGGTCTTCAATTATTTCCTGAATTTGTTCCCCAAATGTACAAAGTGCTTATATACAATACATGGAGATGGGTGACGGGTATGATTCAGGACCCGGGTAAGAATGTTACCCTATCAGATACTCGGGTACTTGAGTACTCGACCCAGCTCTAGTAGCCTTTACAGCCACACAGCACATTCAAATCTTACCTAGTTGCATACAGTTAGTTACATCGTGAAATTGATATAAAATTGCGATTTAATTGACATAATTCAAATTTTAAGCGTTTCGTAGGTTCTTGAAGAACTAGGACGGTATTTTTTTATCTTGTGTGCAGATTTTGATAAAGGGGGTAATTAATATCGCAAATTTTGTTCGCCCAGAACAAAATTTGCGATATTGAATTGCCTCCCATTTAATTCACTTAAAACTCGCTCCATACACTCATTCAATTTCATTCCAAAATAATTCCAAAATCATTCACCTTGTCAATTTCACGATGTTGTTAACTGTAGGAAAAGAACTTTAGACCTTATCTACTTTAAAAATATCGTGAAATTGACAATCATTTCGATCAAAACTATTCAAAATCACTCGATCAGCGCTTCAATCACTCATTCCGAACACTACCGAAAACTATTAATAATCGCTCCAAAATCACTAAAATGATAATATCAACATCCTTTTTCAAAATTAATTTGGATTAAAAAGTGAATTTACTGGCATTATATGAATTGTATGCGTTTGAGTGATTAAAGGGAGCAACATGTATCGCTAATTTTGTTCATCCTGATCAATATTAGTGATATTGGGTTACCTCCCTTCAAATTCACTCAAAACTCGCTCCACACACGTGTTCAATTTCATTCCAAAATAATTCCAAAAATCATTCACCTTGTCAATTTCACGATGTTGTAAACTGTAAGAAAAGAGCTTTAGACCTTATCTACTTTAAAAACATCGTGAAATTGACAATCATTTCGATCAAAACTATTCAAAATCACTCGATCAGCGCTTCAATCACTCATTCCAAACACTACCGAAAACTATTAATAATCGCTTCAAAATCACCCAAAAGATAAGACCAACAACCTTATTCAAAATTAATTTGGATTAAAAAGTGAATTTACTGGCATTACTTAAATTGTATGCGTCGGACAGGTTCTTGAATTGATCGGAAGCCATTTATACACTTTTAAGTATATTTTATTAAAAAAAGGTAATATATATCGCTAATTTTGTTCATCCTGAACAAAATAAGTGATATTGGATTACCTCCCTTAAAATTCACTCAAAACTCGTTTCACACACGTGTTCGTGTTCAATTTCATTCAAATATCATTCCAAAATCATTCAATTTTTAATTTAACGATGTTGTTAACCATAACTACAATTCTCGAACGAAAAACTGTGGTCAGATTGTGCAGATGCACAGACTGGCTAGGGTCTTCTAGTTGAGCCCAAATAATTTTGTTGGATATATCATGCACATGCTTAATAAATGATACTATACGTTTATTTGTTTATCATTATACCCCTGCATAGAGAGGTGGGGATTCTCTGACTGCTGTCCGTAGGTCTACCCGAAAGCCATTCCAAATGTTCTTAACATTTCAAACTCTATACTGTGTATGTACGTTTCTGTCGTTGCAACGTATCTAAGAAAGCTGATAACTGTGCTTGTATAATATTTTCAAGGTCAATACCAGACTAGAGCATGATAATGTAAAAATACAATGATATTATATGGTATGAGAATTTCTGTAAATGGTTCGAGTCTACTTATGCAAGGGTAAAGGTCATTAGACATGGTGAATATAATCTGCCTACTTGAAAGTAAGGCATCTATCTTGTTCAGATGTGGGACCATATAATACAGACAAATGCCATAAAGATTTCAACAGTTTTTAAATGTTTGTCTGTGATAATAGTTTTTTACTCCCCCACGCGGTTACCAGTTGGGGGACTATAGGTTTGCTCGATTTCGTCTGTCCGTCCGTCTGTCCGTCACACTTTTGTCCGGGCTATATCTTCTAAACCATATGTGCTAGCAACTTCAAACTTGGTACACTTATAGATGTCATTAAGGAGAAGTGTCATGTTTAAGAACCGTTACTCTGCCACGCCAACCTTTTGAGTTATTGCCCTTTGTTGTTATTACCCTTACATTCTTGTCCGGAACATACATTGTATCTCCTTAACTATGTGTGCTAGCAACTTCAAACTTTGTACACTTATAGATCTCGCTGAGGAGAAGTGTCATGTTCAAGATCAATTTCTCTGCCACTCCCACTTTTTGAGTTATTGCCCTTTGTTGTTTTTAGCCTCACATTCTTGTCCGGATCATATCTCCTTTTTTAACTATGTATCAAATAGAAATACCGGGCCATGTTAGGAACACGAAAACTGAGAAACACCTTGGTCTCATTTTTTTTTTCTTTTTTTTTTTTTGCGATGAAGTATGATGATGACGCCTGCAATAGGCTTACCTCTGGCTATTCATACTCCTATAAGGGTAGTGGAACTATAATAGCTCGCCAAAGTTTTGGAAGTATGACCTTCAACAGTGTTAACCGAGTTTTCCTAATTAAATCATTAGGAAACCTCTGTTACAATTGTGAATGATCATTTCCTTCGAAATGTAGCGAAACTATTATGGGTCCACTACCTTGATATTCATACATGCAGACCTCTTCTTGAACGAGAAAAAACACATCAAGACCGATAGTAGTAAGAAAAAATACAAGTCCCTCAAAAATAATCCTTCATTCTGACCTCGGTGTCAGACAAATAAATATGTGATAATGAGATAAATATACGGCTATTTCGTAATATCAATATCGTGGCCAGATATTTGGACTTACTTTGCTTGATTAAGAGAGAAAAATGATTTATACACATTTTTTCCTCTGGAAAGTTGTCTATCAAAAGGCAAAGCGTGTGTGGGCTCGTTATATTTATAAACCATGTAATCAAATATGACCAATTCATTTCTAACTTTGAATGTTGAAGCCATTGATGTATATATGAACTAACCTAAAATCCTAGTAAATTTTAGATTTATGAAGATAGGTGTAGTATAATATTAACATTTATCATAATGCCTCGTTTAAATTCAAACAGATAATAAACATTTAAAGAATGTTGCGACTCTCGACTTCAAACTTTTTAACGGTTTAAAGTCATATTACAATAAGGTTAGACCTGTTTCAATATCTGGACATTAGAAGTGATCTACACTAATATAATATTTTTTTACGCATATAATTTTTGTCAAAGGCCTAGGTATGCATAAGAATTTGTTTCTATCCAGTTCAAAACGCCTTCACGACCAAGATTCAATACAAAACAAATTAAATCTTTGGCATGATTTGCACGACAAAATCAAATTACAGGGGGAAAATGAAGACTGCTGGAAATCAACTTTAAATGCCGATAAGATGGTAACGCGATTTTGTGAGATATCAAAAACGGAAGGCAGATATCGCAAGACTCTTTGCGCGATGCTGAATTAAAGATTGTCATTCTGCGTACAAATTTTTAAATAGCCGAATTTGCTAAAATATGACCCAAAATTATATATCTTACGTCCCATTCGGAACATCGCCCGGACTTTTCCGTAAACTGGAAAGTATCTCGGACGTAAATTTTTCGGTCATTATTTAGGTAATTCGGTTTTGGTGGTAATTCGTTTATTTAAAACGCTTGAAGAAAAAACTTTTTGTTAAATTCTTTCCGTCTGTGGGGACTTTTGTGCATATTATAATTTGATGACAAAACGCAGTAAAACACTGCGTTTTGTTATCAAATTACTAAATTTCATTTTTAATTGATAATTGGCCACCGGCCTTCACATACATACAGATATTTAACAATTCTTTGCACGACCAGTTTAACAACAAACTATTATACAAAGCAATTTATGTGTTTAGAAATACATGTAATTTCTCAAAACAGTACAACGAAAAATGTTTTATTCATTTTCTATTAAGGTTTTACGTTTCTCATATAAAAAATATACAAACATAGTAATATTTTTTAGGTTAATTTCACTTTTCCTTGTCATAATCAAAATGAACTTATATTGTGTTGGGGGTGGGGTATTTCCTTTCCAAATACTGAATACAAATATCAGAATAAAGTGGACAAACAAGCAAAAGTGAACCTCTTTCTATCAGCTTGTAATGAGCCCGTTCTGAAATAAGCCATAGCTTTCCGAAATTTATAAATATTGATTACATCAATATAATATTCAAATTCGAATGAAAACTTAAATTTTATATAGAATAGGTTTTGACTGAGAACATCATTTATTTCTCCAAACTTGCAATTACTGATCTTTCAGTCGTTGCACGTACTGATAAACAAACATTTCCATTATCAACAAATTGTTGTTCCCACACATAACCAAAACCGTTTTGATGCAGATTATTTTTCAGTTTTGTAACCCAATTAGTTTGTCCGATGGAATCATATAATTTTAGCATGTTGTAGCATTTTTTTACATATCTACTATCGTTCATATCAAATATTTTTAGCCAGTACTTAACAACTCTTATGCAAGTGAATATATGTAACGGAAAACGTCCACATCCTCCTAAGACTGCTGCATCTGTAGTATTCACGGGAACCCCTATTACAATGTACCCACTTTAATTCTTTTGGTGTTTTTTTATTGTGACGTCATATAAGCTCACGTGCGAAATGACGCGTTTTCATGGCTGCGCCCGTATTATTCCCGAGGTCTAAACCGTAAGGTCGCGAAGGTTCCTGAATGCTTACGTCCGAGATTTTTCGATTGCATTACTTTGAGAGCTATTTTCACATGGCGTCTCACTATTCAATTTCTGAAAGACTACATTACCATACAATGAATGGAGTATTTACTAGTAATTTAGTGCATTATCTGCAATCCGAAATCATTACTGTCAGAAGCTCTTAAGATATCTGACAATTATCTGTGACGCTTATTTCGACTATAGAATACAATATAGAAGTTAGCACACCTTAAAGCAGATCGGTAGATACAAGTAAGCACCTGTGAAAAACGAACTTTAACAGGTTTCAACATACTTTGATTACGCCTATGCGACATTTTACACTCTTAGCAGACTTCTTTTAACAAGACCTTCAATTAGAATTAGATATCGGGATTTTCAAAAGTTTGTTCTCTAGTGGTAAACACAGAACTCGGGATGTGCAAGGGGGATTTTTTCTGGCCAAAAAATAATTCCGCCTTGCTCTTCTCAATGAACATTTTTAAATCGAAACATATGAGTGGAATGAGCAAATCTGCTGTAGCTGATTACCGCAAAGTGTTAACAAACGACTTATAACTCAATGATCATGGTATTAAGTATTGTTAAGTCGCTAAGCAAATTTAGATTTGAATATATCTAGTTTAGGTGCTCAATGAGCGTGATATGGCTGCAAATCCGTTTAAAACGGCATTAAAGTCACCGATTATGTTATATTTGATACACTTTATATAAACCTCATTATGCAGAGCCAGATGCCTTTCGTACTAAATATATCTTACGATTATAATTTTTTTTTACGCGAAAGTCAAAAATTCAAATTGCTTCTGTAGTAGTAGCTAAATATGGAATTCTGCCATGCATCATTTTGTTGGAAGACGATTCTAATGAGATGTTGTAAAACAGAATCTTACGATGGGTACAATTTGTGATTTTGACTTACCATTATTTTTTTCGAAATAAAAAAATAGTAAAACGATCTGGGTCTTTAAATCAGGTCTATACAGTCCGAAAGAGAGTTAAGAGCATCTTGAAAGGACAAAGTGAATGACTCTGGAATGAATTTGGAATGCCAGTTTAGTTTGAGTATTTTGAATTTATGCTTGATAACTTGTTGAAAACATATTTTTGAATGATTAAATCTATTCCGAATCAAGAAAAAAAGAAAACACATATGGGGGCACAATCAATTCAAATATTAACAGTAAATCTCGACTTTTCAATCTAAATTAATTTTGATTAAAGTTGATCTTATCTTTTAGTGATTTCGGAGCGTTTCTGAATGGTTTGAGTGAGTGTTTGGAATGAACGATTGGAGCGCTAAGCGAGTGTTTTGAATGGTTATGATCGGAATGATATTTACGTAACGTGCGCAGTACCATTTTTCGTCATTTGTTGAAAATTTCCTAAAATCCTTTTTTCTGTCAAAATCTCTTGGGAAATCAGTAACTCTTTATACGTTACCAATTTTGAGACGGGAAATTTAATTGTGTCTATACGTCTCCTTCCTCCCGAATTTGTTGATGCTAAAATATTGCTGTACAAGTTGTGATGAATTGCTGTTTCCACAGATAACTTTCCTAAATGGAAATAAGAGTTTTTTTCGAGATATTTATCAAAGAATCACTAGCCCTACGGAGATAACCTGAGAAAGGGATTTTTTAACAATATATAGGAGGATAACAGAAATATACATAAACAGTTTAAACATCATAGTGAAATTGAGAAAATAAATGCATATGAAATGATTATAGTTTTAGGTTTGATTCATTTGATAGGCTATGTTGATTCTTTTTATCCATGTTCGCGAAACCTCTTACAGTTAGTTACATCGTAAAATTGACATTCATCTCATTCAAAATCATTCAAAATCAATCACTCAGCGCTCCATTCATGAATTCATTCCAAACACTCACTCAAATCGATCAAAAACAATATAGAAAGATACAATCAACAACAACATTGAAAATAAATATAAATAAAAGAATCGCGATTTGACTGAAATAATTGAATTTGTAAGCGTCTGATTGGTTCTTGAAGAAATAGGACGCTATTTATAGAACTTGTATGCAGATTTTATTAAAGGGAGGTAATAAATATCGCTAATTTTGTTCATCAAGAACAAAATTCGCGGTATTGGATAACCTCCCTTTAATTTCACTCAAAACTCACTCATCTCACTCATTCAATTCCATTTCAAAATCATTCTATAACCATTCCAAATTCATTCACCTTGTCAATTTCACGATGTTGTTAACTGTAGAAAGGATATATGTATCTTTTTAAAAAGTTTTAAAACGTTTTTTTACCCTTTGCTGTTTAATCCCTGCTTTTTACGTGTCTGTGATTTTATGATTGAGAAAACATTGTTAAAAAAGAAGAAATTGCTTCTATCAAGCAATTTCTTCTTTTTCCACACTAATTTCTACCCTACTGAATGGTTATTTTTCAAATTAAATCCACTTTAAATTTTCGTCTGCAAAACTTTTGAATTTGGACAGGTACAAAATTTTGTAAAACAGGAAAGGGTTAATGTTTTTTTTTCATCCTCGTCACGGATAAGTTTTACAATGAGTATCAAGTTTGTGATGATCATGTTTTGTTTTATCAGAAAATAATAATAATTTCCCGCCGTGAAACACTGTTGTAAGATGATAATTCAACACGTGTATGCTATCTTTCCCTGATAAAGCCAGTGTTGTTCTTGGCAATACAAATCCTATAAAAATGAAGCTCATATTTGCTCCTGCCGTACTAGAGATTCTATGTAAAACATCCGCATAAAAAGTACAATCAACGAAATAAAAATATAAGCACTACGAAAAGATAAATAATAATTACGGATTAGAATTTGGCTTCCCCCTCTTTGTTCTAAAAACAAGACCAACCGATAAAACCATACATTTTTTTATCGATTTCATTGAAATAATGATCATTTTGAAATATTTCGAAACGGTTTTGACCTACTGTATTTCAAAGCGTTTTTTGAGTGATTAAAATGAGTATATGGAATGAATGATTGGAGCGCTGAGCGAGTGATTTTAAATGGTTTTGATGGGGATGATTGTTAATTTCATGATATGATTAATTGTGACTTCTGGGAGAAACATCCAGTAAAGCACAGTTTCACCTGAAGTCAGAAACCCGATTTGGTCAGCTTCATTGGCGTAACGAATTTATACCCTACTTTTCGATTGACTAATATCAAATAATATATAAATTCGTCTATGAACTTGTTAGGAATCAAATTCGGGACCACAATGGCTCGATCCACGCATGGCGGGTTTTATTCAGAATACGTTTCCTACTAAGCTAAAATAAATAGGTCGAGTGTTTTTCAAATACAGCCAATCTTTCTCAAGCGACCGCGTCTATTTAGCGACCATTTTTATTGAGAGAGCGATTTCAAATTCCCATTCTTTTAATCAAAATAGCTGGAAAAGCAGACGTATTTTGTCTACAATTAAATGTCAATGAATCCTATGTGGTTAAAACTCATAAGAATCGTCTCAATGAGACGATTCTTTCGAGGTTTAACAACATAGCATTATTGAGACATTCAAAATGGCATACATATTCATCCAAAATAATGTTTCTAACACAGTTTATTTGTAAAAATAAAATCGTGTACGCAGCAATCATCATATTTAGGGTCCGAATCGCTTTTTATTTGTCCTGTAAGTTGTCGCTTAATACACATTCTACTGTACTTTTAAACTTGTTGCTTTGATTCATGTGTTTGTATTCTTGCAGGATGAAGTCAATCAAGTTCTAACAACAACAATATGGCTAGAACAGGTAACTACATTTAGTTTCATCGTGAAATTGATATTTACATCAGAACCTCTCTAAATCGCTCGATTAGCACTCCATTCTTTCATTGAAAAAAAATCACCAAAATCTTCCAAAAAAGCTTTGAAATGGTTCAAAAAAGCTTCGACATTGTTACAGACGATCGAAATTTCATTAAAATCAATTATGTGCTGGTATGGATTTTAGGCGCACGGTAGGTCCGCGAAGACGCACAAGCAGAACTTTACGTATATTTCATTTAACGGAGGTAAAAATATCTACAATTTCGTCCCTTTCAGACGAAATTATCGATATTGTTTTGCCTCCCTTGAAATTCACTCAAATCTCATTCATTGCACTCATTCAATTTCACTACAAAATCATTTCAAAATCACTGACCGTGACAATTTCACTTTATTAATAACCGAATCATTTGAGCATGTGTGTGATATTTCCAACAAAAGCTAAACCTTCATGCTGCCAAGACAGACATATAATTCAATTAAGAATAACTACTGACTTTCTAAAGAGATGGGACAAAATCTTATCATTTTACAGAGTAGGGGAGACCGGGGCAGAATGTTACAAGGGGCAAAGTGTTACGTTTGAAATATTTTCTTTTTGGCATCATTAATGTCCCAGTTGTTATTTCTTAGGAAAGGGTTTTTTGATTATGCATGTTTTGCTGCATATTAGATTCATGAAATAGGAATGTCCACTTAAGTAGAATCAGAAAACGATTTTTGTGACACAAAAGTAAATTCTTACCATCTTCGTAAATATCCGCCTCGTCTGATATAAAAGTACAAGAAATAGGAATGTCATATGGTTATGGGATCTCGAGATCCAGAAGCTTATTTTTGTGTACAAATTATGTTATTGTAAACCTTTCTTTTCTTTGCACGAGTATCTTTTCCGAAAAGTTGCGATTGGGGCAAAGTGTTACACAGGACGTGGGGCAAAGTGTTACAGTGTAACATTTTGCCCACAATATGTTTAGCGCCATTATTCAATTTCCAGATAACGGTATTATGACTGAAACGAATTCAAAGAAGCTTCAGGCGAAGTTTTAATGTTTGTGCAAATCATTTAACATCTAATTATATGCAATAGAAACCGTTGTACGAAAAAGATAAATTTCCCGTTGCAAGAGTAACCAGCTTTTTCTCAAAACGCTTTGCCCGCTATATATTCGGACATGTTGAAACGGGGATTTGGCTGTCCAATGGGCTTATTTCTAAAAGTTTGTGGTTAATCACAGATTTTCAATGTAATTTCATAAATGTAGAGTTTAAGAGACTTAATAGTAATTAATGCAATTCAGCCATGATCATATCATACTTTCTGACTTTTCAGACTTATTCGAAGCTAAAGTAGGTTCAAGTAGTCACAGGTGCTCTTAGATTTTATTCTGCAAATAATAGGACATACAATACGAGATTTATGGTTTATGTCTTTATAGGAGAAATAAAAAAAGAGAATATTTTAGGATATGGTCTGAGTATTCTATTATTAAGGAAACGTTTTGAAACATATGGTTAGGCGCAAGAAATGCACTTTTTTGTCATGGGTGACCAAGTCAGTGTGTGCAAAACTTGCAGTCTAATTTTGAATAATATTTCGCCAAAAGGCCTTTCATGTTTATCCCGGTATTGTAAAAGCAAATGAAAGTCCTTTTTCGTGACGACTTTATGCCATGTAACACTTTGCCCCGGTAGGTGTAACACTTTGCCCCAAAAGCCCGGGGCAATGTGTTACATTTACCGGTATTTTTGTCTGCGTATAAAATTTTTATAATATGACGAAATTGCTTAATCAAAGTATTTTTTAGTTCCAAATTAGTTAAATTTTCGAGTCATGTATTAAATAAATTCAAAAGAGCTTTGGTGTCGGAAAATTTGTGATTTTTTTAAAAATTGTAACACTTTGCCCCGGTCTCCCCTACAAAGTGAAGCCTGTTTACAATGTACAGGCTGACAAGAGTATTTGCTTTGCGTACGTGACAAATTGTTTGAAATTTCACGCACAGCCGGTCTAGTAAAAACTAGAACGTATGCACTATAAGTTATTCCTCGTATAATGCTTACATGTAAAGGCATGTTCTCTAAGCAGAAAAGTATGTTTGACTTATGTTGCGGGCAATTTTCGGGACATTTTGGTCGGAAAAGTTGAATAACGTGATATATCCGGAACAGTTCTATATTCACTAGAATTTTAGTGTTTTAGTTTTGAAGTGACTTCTAGTGTTCAATACTAGTGTTAGATATCAATAATTTTGATAAAAAAATTTCACTCTGCTAGGCTGCTAGGCTGCTAGGCTGCCAACTTCACTCTGCTAGGCTGCTAGGCTGACAGACTGCCAACTTCACATTTCCAGCAGTCTAGCGGCGTAGCATCCTAAAATAACCACTTTCGTTTTTTTGTCAAAAGATTAAAGTTCTCATATTTGTTTTGGCGAGATTGATATGTTGCGGGCAATTTTCGGGACATTTTGGTCGGAAAAGTTGAATAACGTGATATATCCGGAACAGTTCTATATTCACTAGAATTTCAAAGTTTACGGTTTGAAGTGACTCCTAGTGTTTAATACTAGTGTTATATATCAATAAATTTGACAAAAAAAAAATCAGTCTGCTAGGCTGCTAGCCTGCTAGGCTGCCAACTTCACTCTGCTAGGCTACTAGACTGCTAGGCTGCCAACTTCACGGACCTTGTTTAAAGCCTGATTGTATTCTTTAATGTCCTCTTAGAAATATTTCATTTCTTTTATTGACTATTGTTACGCTAAATGCGATATGTCTGCGGTAGGATTCAATCGTTGGAGAACTATAATCGTTACCAGATTTATTTATCGGGACGCTTACAATGTTTTTTCTTTATACAGTTCCTCTATGATTTCTTTAAATTGTCTGTAGGCTGCACTGTTATTCTACAAACTTTTTTTAATAACTACAGTTAGTAACATCGTGATATTGACACTCATCTCGATCAAATTCATTCCTAATCACTCGCTCACTGCTCCAATTATTTATTCCAAATAATAACTCATATCGCTCTCAAACGCTCCGATATCGCTCAAAAGACGCTTTGAAATTGGTCAAAATAATCACTGTTTCAATCAAATTGATAATATCACTGCGCGATCATTTGGCTTGTGTTGATTTTTAGGCGTATGATTTCTTTATCAAGACACAAAATCAGAAAAAAATGCGTAGATTTTATACTATATAGGAAAAACATTATATTCGATCGGACGAGATTACCGATTATGTTTTACCTTCCATAAAAATCATCCAAAACTCGATCGTCACACAATTTTAGTTTGATTGGACGACATTATCGATTATGTTTTTACCTCCCAAGAAAATCATTTAAAACACAAGCATCCCATTCATTCAATTTCATTAAAAAATATTCATCTTGCCAATTTCACGATGTTATTAACTGTATGCCTCTAGATTGAAGTTTTTCTGATGGCCTGTTTTTCCATATTAAGAGGAAAAATATGTTCAAAGTAAACATGTGGTGAACATTGGCTATATTTTTATGCATAGATAAAAGCAGTTGAGCTTTTTCTAACATGCGTTCAAGATGAAATCCTTTTATAGACTACTGTATTTATATCTTATAATTATACAAATATCCGCGTGATAACACCCGATGTTATATTTTTTCATGATATCACACTTATGTTTATCAGAACAATGACACAATGCGGTTAGTTTTAGAAACTTGATAAAAACTTGTATTTCTGTTCGAACCATCGAAATAATATGATAAATATAATACGAATTTAGTAAATTGTATAATGAAAAAAAAATCTAACTCGGTTGTGGGAATCGATAATTGTCTCGGCAGAACCTCGACAATATTCAATACCCCCAACCTCGTTAGATATTTTTAAATACAATACACTAAATACGTATTATATATTCGATTTAAGGTATTGGACCCGTAATAGTTCCACATTTTTTCCTTAGTAATTCACTTTATTAATGTTAACTGAGGTTTCCTAATGATTTTCATTAGGAAACCTCAGTCAAAATTGTGAAAGATCATGAGTTCCGAAATGTTGCGGAATTATTATGGTTCCACTACCTTAAAGACCTTTTCAAACGATTTGAACATGAGGCACATGTAAGAATCTCCAGCATATATATATCATCTGATTCTGGAGATTCTTACATGTGCCACATATTCAAATCGCTTGAAAAGGCCTTTAAATCGTCCAGAACGCTCCTAAACTGCACTCAATTCATAACATTTAATGACTTCATTTGTTGGCGTAAAACTGAATGTCTCGAATTCATTTGTGAAGACACAATTATCTATTTATATAATCATGCATAATACAGTGTAAAAATTTAAGAACTCGAATTCATCTGCAAGACCATTTATCTAGTCAATTTCACAAAACGCGACACCAACGTAGCTACAGTACGACCGTTTCGTCCACTTTTTCTGACCTTTCTAAAAAGCAATAGAATAACATAAAAAAATCCAAAAATTTGGTTATTTTTCTTTGGAGGTTTTAGAGATACACAAAAGTTTATTGCCCAGGGGTGTGGAATTCCCATGCCCGACTTGTCCGATATGGGTTTTTCTGTCTGCGGACAAGTACAATTTTCTCTGCAACTTGTCCATGAACATGTAAATCGAAAGCAAATATTGGAATGGTACTTAATAGAGGTAATATATTAATTAGCCAAATGTGTGTATCAAAAGTTAGAAACAAATTGTTTTCAATGAAGAAGATGCTGGGTTCCAGCATTTGCTTTTTTAAAAACAATTATTTGTCTAATTCATATATTCTCTTTTTTCCGGACAAGTTCAGGGTGGACCTGGATAACAATAAACCACGCTTTACTTGTCCAGGGACAAGTAAAGAAAATGCGTAATCTCACACCTCTGCATTGCCTATGATCACTAAAATTTTACTCCAAAATTGTATTTATTTATTTTGTTTTTTACCCTTTTCTTTATTTATTTATTTTTGCTCAATTCTGACACTCTGTGCGAGTCAAGAGTTGCGAATAGATATCTTCTTTTTTATAATACCCTTGGTACGACAAGCTGGCATTTTTCATGTTGGCCTGATTATTTTCCTATAGTTTGTTGAAAGAAAATATATCAGTTAAGAAAACAAAATGCAGCTACAACAAAGTTCCCTACAAATAATGAAGACGAAATTAAAATGAAATGGAGCGTTAAAATGGAAATTACTTTGTCTTTCTGTTCGCAGACATCGGTGTATGGAATAGGCAGCAAATAACTACGAAAAATCTAAAATATCATCATTTGTGTTTGATGAAAACATACAAAAACTTATTTTTAAAAGGAGATTTATTGAAAATAATTTCTTTATTACAAAGAAGCATCTTTTAATTCAAGATCTATCGAAAAAAAAATGGGATATCGAGAATTTCGTAAAAATGTTTTATAGTGATTGGACCAAACAAGGTCCAACAGAGCTCTAGTTTGGATTTGGGATAAAGCTGGGAAAAAAAATAACTAACAAACAAACAAAGACAAACAGTATCCATAAACAATAAATTTGAGGGAAAGATCAGAGTCATACTATTTGAAATACCCTTAAATCAACATTGTTAAGCAATACAAGGGCTAAACTTTTCCATATACCTCGACATCCACCATCTTTTCCCATGGTTAGTGGTTGCTGTTCCAGAGTACTAAAACGGCGAAATTCTGCTTTGCGAAATGACGTCATGAAAAATACAGTAATACCCGCATTTTGCTGAATGATAATGTTGGTAAATGTTTCAGAGTACTAATTCAACAAAATTCGTGTTAGCCTAACTATGTGATGTCTTGGCGTTTTTGAAATTTTCGTGAAAATTAATGTGATATACGCCATCCTTTTCGTGTTTATTTATTTGGTAGACAGTGGTAATACCGTGGATTTTAAACCAGAAACAAACACTTATTATCTTATATTTTCAGGAATGGGTAGATGAGCGACTGAAGTTTGACCCCGCTAAGTATAACGGAATAAAGACTATAAGAATACCCTGTGATATGATATGGTTACCAGATATTGTTCTATATAACAGGTAAGTTTGATTCCGTCAAGTATAACTGAATAAAGCCAATATGAATATAAAATGTTATGAAATGGTTACCAGATATTTTTTTATATAATAGGTACGTTTGATTCTAGCCTAGTATAACAACAGAACTCTGTGATATGATATGGTTACTATATACAGGGTTCGACACTAAGGGGAGTCTGGGAGTCTGAGACTCCTTGTTTACCAGTTGGACTCCTTCCATTTGCAAGTAAGGAGTCCAATGGACTCCAAGGGTCATATTACAATATTTGAAACACAAATGCACAGAGCAGTGTCCTTTCTAACATTTGCCAAAACTGTATATAATTTAACTACAAAGCTTGTTTAAGAAAACATTTGCATGCATCTTGTATTGTTTTAAGAGAAAAAATTCTTCTTGGGTAGAACATTGTGGAAAAGGAGAAATTGCTTTTAACAAGCAATTTCTTCTTTTCCGCAATGCTCTCTCCAATATGAAAATTTGGACTCCTTACTTTGAGCTTGGACTCCTTGATTTCATGTGTTTGGAGTCCAATTGACTCCTTAATCTCAGGAGTTAGTGTCGACCCCTGATATAATGAGTCATATAACAGGTTAGTCTGGTCCTACTTAGTATCAGGGAATAAAGACAATGAGAGAACACTATGATGTGATATTGTTACCAGATATTGTTTTATATAACAGGTACGTTTGATTCTCGCCAAGTATAACTGAATAAAGACAATAACAGAACTCTGTGATATGATATGGTTACTATATAATGAGTCTTATAACAGGTTAGTCAGGTCCTACTAAGTATCAGGGAATTAAGACAATGAGAGAACGCTATGATATGATATTGTAACCAGAGATTGTTTCATATAACATGTAAGTTGGTTTCCGCCATGAAAACGGAACGGAAACAATAAGAGAACCCTCTGATACATGTATACTTCAGTACTTAAGGCATGAAATAGTTTCGAATGTCCTACATATGAAAGCAGCAGGTCGCGAAATTTACGACTTCAAGTCTCTATATATCAAGTTATGATAACGTGATATATAGAGACTTGTTGACGTAAATTTTGCGTCCTGTTGTGTTTTGCACGTCGTTGAGGACTACAAAGTGCTATCATTCGGAGGAGGGGGGGGGGGGTGTTACGTACACGCTTTCGTGATAATGACAACACTGCTATAAATACGACAGCTTTTTGAATAGAAATATATCACCATTTTATAACGTGGTTCATAATTTAACCCTATAAATATACTTATATCTTCTTGAAGAATTATGATATGAAGTAGTCCAGAACTTCTTCTATTTAAAAGTAAGTCGCCAAAACTACTACATCGAGTCTATATAATCGTTACTTAATGAGGACCATGTTTTATTTTTCTATTAGTTTATGAAGACAAACTACTTCGAACAGTTCAAAAAAGTTCAGACAGGTTGATAATAAAAGGAATTCTTGATAGCCTGGTTTTGTCTGTATGATAAGAACAAATCAATCCCGTATTGTTTCAGCAATTGTCTACAGTTGTCTACGATTACAAATGGGTGATTTTCCTCATCCTTAACACTTTGACGCCAATTGATGCTTTCACATTATTTCTAAAGGGCCTGCTAGGCCATTATTTTACGGAAGCATGCGTGTATCCCCGGAATGGTAACATAACATGGTCTTCGAAAACAAAACTGTAGGCACAATTTACGATATAAAGTCTCGATATAAAGAGAATTGAATGTGTATTTATTTATTCATTTTTGACGGCATGCTTTGATATAAAAGACGTTCGAGACTGCTTCGTGTCTATAGTCTAAAAACGTATGAAAATATCCTTTTTGTGCTCAAATCATCTGTCATGTCCTGAAATGGAGATATATTCGTATAAAAAATATGGTGTAAAGAGAATAATTTTCGAAATGGTGTCGATATGTTGCGTGTTCAAGTCGTAGAAACTATACTTAATGTTATAATTCAGGGGGTTTATACACACTTCTGTACCTTCCGTATATTACTGACGAACAGTGAAGATACAACACACATATTCCGGAAAGACCATGGTCATAATTTATGCCGAATCTAACATACATGTGCTGGTTTGCTTCGTTTAAGCATGTGATTTAAGGCTTGTCTTCGAGACATTTCAAAGGGTCAGCGCAACACTATTGTAAGTGCCTATAAATTTATAGGTACTTACAATAGTGTTGCGCTGACCCCTCGATTTGTGGTTTATACACAATAAGTGATAACTATTTTCAAAATTATATGAATTACATACATCTTGTAGGAAAACTTCAATATGATATTGTTCTAAAACTTTTAGTTGGACAAGAAATACGCTAAAATGTAGTTCCAGTGTCAAAATATGTCTGTTTGTTGCGTTCCTGGTAATTTACAAACGAACAAGCGTAACCAACCGTCTTCCAGTAAGTGGTTATCGCTGATCTATTTAGATCCAGTTGCGAGCAACGTGACCTTTAACACTTCTGCCGTCGCACGCAGAAATATTTCATTCATTTCCTTTACTTTGGAAACCTTTTTTTTCTTGTGGGTCATGTTACCTGTTATGAAATTATGTAGTGTGAACTCGAAGAAGAAAGCCGATCAAATTTGTAACTGAAAAGTATTTGCAGTCAAAATAATTTCAAGGAGTTTTATTATAAGTCTGACAGTTTTAAGGGTTAAAGTGGATCAATAGCAAAGGCGAATTGGCTGTCAAAACCAGAAAGACGATGTCACCAAAATACACCTCCTCGGAATTGGTGCTTTACTCCCTAGACAAGAAAATGTCTGGAATTTTAAAATATATATTCTCTCTTTCGTAAGAATTCAGATGATAAGAGGCGTTATAAGATAATTGCCCAGTTTAGTAATTTCTCAAATACCATCTACTGAACCTATTATGCTACTTGGGTACCATTGCTTGGAATGCCATAATACATTCATTTTCAAGTCGTTTACGTGGATTTGGCAACAATCGGAAATAGCAAAGACTGAGCCTGAGATTGCTACCATAGCATATAATGCAAATAATGAGAGTCATTCAAATCGATCAAATAATCCCACCTTTTACAAGCTCGTTCGTTTTTAAAGCGTCTGTTTGGTCCGTGACGAAGAACAACAAAAAAACTACCTAGATTTTTCATAAGGGAGGTAAAAAGATAGCGCTAATTTTGTCCATTCGGACAAAATAAGCGATATCATATTACTCTCCTGAAGTTTCATTCAAAAATCGCGCCTCTCACTCGGTCAATTTCATTCCAAATTCATTTCAAAATCATTCACCCTCTCAATTTCATGATGTTATCAACTGTAGGCCTATTTCATTCTTAACAATATTTTTTCCCTCACAGTGCGGATGATTTTACAACTGGCTACATGAAGAGTAAAGCTATGGTGAGCAATGAGGGCGTTGTGTTTTGGCCACCACCAGCAAAGTTCAGAAGTTCTTGTAAGATAGATATAACCTACTTTCCTTTCGATGATCAACTATGCAAAATGAAGTTTGGATCCTGGACTTACGATGGATTTCAGGTCAGTATTTAGATTAAAGATTAATGGAAATTGTGAAATTGAAAGAGGATTTGGATATGTGTTCGTAATTACCGGATTCATTGAACGAATTACCATAAACAGATAACGACGTGGCTTTGTATGTTATGAAAACAAATTTGATTTTTTCTATTTAAAAAGATACACTAACCTTTAGCGATAAAACTTAAAAAAACACACAAAGCACAAAGCCTTTACAAATTGATGTCATCATGTCACGCTTACAAAATATCGTTTCTATACGACCTGAGATTTTTGCATGATTATTATAACTAGTGACATGTATACGTACATATAATACGATTTACCGATCGCCCTATTTTTTCGGCCAATGAAAGGCCGCCATTTCGTTTGAAATTCAAAAAATATATCCCATAACCTGACGATCTGTTCGAATAAGTGAGCTACGTGACTTTAAGTCATAATGGGCGGGGACTACATTCAACACCAGACAGTGACGTCATAATCTTGTCTGATTAAAAGTCCCAAAAGACCCTTAACTTGTAATCGATTATTTATAATAAAAAATCGTTTTATGAATGTTCTTTTGAAGTTATGCTTATACACAATTACTCATTTACAGGTCAAGAAAAATTCTTGAATAATTTGTCTGCATGTTAATCAAGACAAGATTTAGCGGATAAAGCAATGATACTGATAATAAACAGCAGTAAGAATGACATCGACGAATTTGTTCGAACCAAGCCTTTCTGTACTCCACATTTTCACATTGACATAAAAAAGAAAAGACGACAGGGTTGAAACGATATAAAATCTCACTTCCTTTTAAAAATAAATACTTTGGCTCTCTTGAACCACATTTTAATTTAGTCGTTCTGAAAAGGTCCCAATCTTAACAAAATGCAATTAAATGTTCATAAGAAAGGTACATGTATGAAAAATAATAGTAGAAAAGATACAAGATGCCTACGTAAAGGATTCTAGGGATACAGATATTTGCAAAAAGAATGTAATTCGAAGCATGTTTTGCGCGTGATAGCTGACTCATATCGAAAGCCTGTGTCACCCGTTTAACTGCGACGTATCGGTTGAGAACCAAAACTTGGTAACTAGAGCTTTTTAATGCTCTATGAATGTTTTCTGCTAACGTCTTGTTGCAAACTTTGTATTTTTGATAATGAGTATGCCGTTGATTTGTTTGTTTGTATGGGGTTTAACACCGCTTTCAACAATCCCTCAATAATATTGCGGAGACTGGAACACCTAACAATGGATTCCTGGTATTTCTTACCCCAGTTATACCATTACGTTACTAGTCTCCAGCTGCTATCCCACATAGGTCTACGATTATCGATCCATAGGTGGGAGACAAAAAGTCGTAAAGGATGAGAGCCACCGTCGTGGATCGAACCCGGGACCACTTGAATGATAGTCCGACGAGCTAACACTGATCGGCTAAATATGCCGTGGTAGGTTGGTTGATTGCATGGAGTTTAACGTCGCTTTCAACATTTTTCAGCTACATCGCGGCGGCTGGAGCACCTAACAATGGTTTTCTGATATTACTCTCACCAGTACAACCACCTTTCCTAGCCTCCAGCTACTATCTCAGATAGGTCCTCGATTATCAACCCATTGGGGAGAGACATATTGTCGGAAAGAATGAGTGTCGCCGGCCCTGGGAGATAAATGTTTTTTCTAAAACTACAAAATCCCTAAAATGAGGAACAATGTCCGCAAAAAAAATAACTACCGGTAAAAGGAACACAAAATCCACTAGCAGCAATCACGAGGTTCAGTTCTGACACCGAACGATCTCAACTTCATGATTTTGTCTCGCCAAATGACAAAAATAATTACAGAAACCCGATAGTGATTAAATTCGCTCCTCCCACTTATGTTAATCTCAATTTGATTGAAGAACGTCTGACGCAACAAAAATGAATGACATCATTGATTGACGTGCAACTCAATTGAACTAGTGTTATTTGATGAAAAAATAAGTCGATCGGTAAAACAGTTATAGTTCATATTCTGACAATTTACGCGTATAACCTTGCGCTCCGCTAACGCTCCGCTTAGGTTATATCGCGTAAATTGTCAGAAATGAACTATAACTATTACTTGTAAATCAAAATTTCTCCGATAGGCGATCAAAAGCTCGTAACTAGAGCTGAAAGAAGCTGTAGTAACGAGGTTTTGATCCCACATAATGGAATGAGGATCTTGTTTCAGGTTGATATTACAAACCGTTCAGCAACGGTGGACCTCGCAAACTACGTACATAGTGGTGAATGGGAACTGATGGACATTAAGGTGGTCCGCAACGAAGTTAAATACGCATGCTGCATTGAGTTTTACCCGGATGTTACGTTTACAATCATACTCAGACGCCGGACGCTGTACTATCTTTTTAACATTATATTTCCGTGTTTGTGGTTGACTATTCTTAGTTTACTCGGATTCTGGCTACCCCCTGACAGTGGAGAGAAAATAACCCTGGGTATCACTGTGTTACTGGCTTTTTCTGTGTTCATGTTGCTCATTGCCGAAAACATGCCCGCTACATCAGAGTTCGTACCTCTTATTGGTAGGTATTACAGTTAATGACATCGTGAATTTGACAAGGTGAATGAAGTTGGTTCTGTTTTTGGATTGAAATTGAATGAGGTTGATGAGTGAATGAGTTTTGAATGATTTCCAAGGGAGAAAAAAGTGTACTTTCAGATTTTATATCTTAACTGACAAATCAGACGCTTAAAACAGCACGAGCCACTAATTTCGTGCAATTATTTCATCGAATTTATTGAAATATTGTTAATTTTGAACGATTTCGAAGCGTTTTTGAACTGTTCCGGAGCACTTTGAGTGATTGGAATGAGTGCTTGGAATGAACGATTTGATCTTATATACTGTTCACAAAAAGTAGAGGATAATCTTTTAATCCATAAGGTTATTGTGGTTGCAAACAATTTAGGACAATCTAACTTATTCTTGGCCAACTAGCAGTTGTCTCATGGTAATATGGTTATTATGGAGTTCCCTTTTCTGCTAAACTTGTCCTGCAAATTCAGCATTTAAGAAGAGAGGGGTATAGCGCTTATTTTAACATGGCGTATGTTGTAATGGAAATTCTTACTTTAGTTGAGCATAACTCCGAGAAAAATATTTGGTGTGTATGTCTATCATGTATTCGTATCCCATTTTGTTGGAATAATGTGAGGTTTAATGATAGCTCACCGTAAGTGGGTCAATGGTATGCTGGAAATCAGAACAACGTGAGTCCAGGCTGCTGTCAAACCCTGTGTGTCACAGTCAGATATTGTCACGATATCAAACAATTGGCTTCTTTGTTGACGATTCAAAAACGGGCCCCTGAAGATGTTTGGATGCCAAAGCTGACCAGAATACCACAAATCAATCTTATAATATCCTCTACTTTTTGTGAACAGTATATAATGCTGTTTATCGAGGATGAGTGCCTATTCACGATATTCATAACTGTATATAGATAGAATTAAGATTAACTCTTTTTTAATCAGGTGATCTGTTCAATACAATATCTTACAGTAAAGAAAATGTTATTATTTTTCGTGACCCGCGATGCCCGAGAAACTTGATGAATAAATGTTTAAAAATAAATTTGGTTCAGCGGAGGAAAAACTAATACGAGTAATTGGTTTTTAAGACAGATATACAGCAATTAAAATGAAGAATTATCATTCAGAAAATATACTTGAATAAGAACCAATTTGACAAGCCAGCACAGCCCTGGGGCCCGTTTTACCAAATTCTTACGCAAAATTTAATCGTAAGTCAAAATCACAAATCGTACTTTGTGCTTTCACTCATTGTTAGATTCTGCCTTGCAATATCTCATCGGAATCCAATGAGATAATGCATGGCAGAATTCCACATTTAGTTACTTATCTAGAAGCAACTTTAATTTTAGACTTACGCCAAAATGATCGTTAGATGTATAGTAAAACGGGCCCCTGGTTCTCAGGCCAGGTCCGATACTTTTCGAACTTCCAACGTTCTCGTTTCGATGACAGGTCACAATTTTATGTAAAGTAAAAACATTTGTAATATTCGATATTTGATGGGCGAATATTGAATAACAATTCGATTAGCATGACAAACAACCTTTGTGAAACAGAAAATTTTCTGATAGCCTTCCTGATTGTCTTTCATAGATTTTTATCTCGACTGGGCGCAGAGTGTTCAGAGTTTTGTTATTGTGATCGATTGATGGTCCGCCTCCGTCCGCCAGTCTGTCCGTGGGTCAATAAATCCGTTAGCTATAATGAAATATTCTTCTCTCTCTAAACTGCATGTAAACAAACATCACTACACTTCACGCGAACTATACAGATAAAATCCTAACGACCTTCCTTTTCTTTATAGATCAAAGAATATAAGTTGTGGTCTGGTTGGGTTTTTAAGTACATTACTTGGTCCAATTTTGATTAAAATGTCACGACTACGGGTGGATTATTGTCAATCTTACTATACCCCCACCCCAACCTACGAAGTAGAGGGGAGTATATTGGATAAGCCATTGTCGTCCGTCTGTCCGTCAGTCCGTCTGTCCGTACACTTTTGTCCCTTCTCACGTTGGTTGCTGAATTATCTCTCCTTGAACATGTAATTTTCACTAAGTTATTGTTGTCCGGAGCATTTCTCCTACACTATTGCATTATTGACTTGAAATTTATACACAATGTGTATCTAAATTAGAAGTTGTGCACCTGCAATTTTGAAGTCCCTACTCTCAAAAATTGCTGAATTATCTTCCCTTGAACTTGCAAATTTCACTACATTATTGTTGTCCAGAGCACTTTCCTACATTTTCTTATTTACTTACTTGAAAAAGTGTATCTGCATTTGAAGTTAGCACGTGCAATTTTTCAATCCCTACTGTGATTTGTTGATAAATCATCTCACCTTGAACTTGTAAAAATTTAGATATTCTGTTATTACATGGAGCATTTTCCTACATTCCTACATTATTGCTGCTACTACTTTGATATTCATAGTCAATGTAATATTCAGTGTAAACTAGTGTTAGGGAATTTTGAATGACCCAACTTATTTAAGCCGCTTTACCCTTGAATGTGTTAATTTGTACATTAGTTTTATTATCTGGAGCAATTTACCTACAATAATGCACATAGTAGATGCAAAATTATCCGCCTTGAACCTCTAAATTTTACCCAACTTTTGTTATCATGCTGCAAAAAGACCATGTACTGAAAGCAAGTATACTGGAGAAAATAGCTATGGTAGGACAAAGCCCCGATGAGGGGTATCTGTCCGCTTTGCGACAGTTCTAGTTCAATCTTTTATGCTCGAGACTAACACATCTATCTTTGTCTCTTTGAAATTTTGGTCTTAAAATATCTCCCAAAAAGAGATGATAATACTAATAATGTACATGAAATGACATAATGGTAAATTACATGTGATCTTACTTAATTTGTGCAGAAAGTTTGACCTAACTTTATTTTGATATATAGTCTGACGGTTTTTTTTAAAAAATGAATGAGACATCATATAACCTTTCTTTCTTTATTTTTCTCATTTTCTTGGCTTTATCAAAACGAAAAAGTGGTATTTATTTCTGTTATATGAGAGAATAAGAATCAAGGCTAGACGGGCTTCGTGTAAGGATAAAGTTAAAAGAACAAACATCCATTGAGATATACTAAGTCTATATTAAATAGAAGATTTTTTAGTGAATTATGATTTTAAATGCCTTTCTTGCTTCCCACTTGTGACATAATTGTATAATGTTGCCAAGAACATACAATTTTTTATCATGTATTTTACGATCTCCCTACCAAGATGTAAAGCAAATTTATATTCAAACAGATGATGGGACTTTTTTTAAAAAAGAGATAAGATAGTCAGAAAAGGTTTGGACGAAAAAAAATTAATATAAAATGAAAAACAATGACTTGTGAGCTTATGTGACAACTAGCCTTATGAATCTCTTTTCAGGTATTTATCTAACCGTTACCATGGGAATGACATCACTATCAATTATACTAACAGTGTTTGTTTTGCAACTTCACCATGTTGGTCCTCACCAACGTGGTGTACCAAGATGGCTGCAAATTTTATCACATGACGTCCTCGCGAGACTTTTGTGCATAAGACCGAGAGTTAATCCGTTTGTGTTTTCTTCGATCCGAAAGGGTGAAGTGTGTCTTAGTACTTATATTGATTCAATGGAAAGCAATAATTGCAATGGAAATGTTGTAAATAGAACAAATAACACCGGTTATCAGACGAACTCATCTTCACATGTGTCGTCACACGTGACGTCACAAGTTACGCCACAGATGCCTTATCGTTATGATCATCGCGAGAGACTTATAGAAGCGGATGCAGACGACACTCAAGATAGAATAACGAACTCGTTGAAATTTCTGGTTGCTAAGCAGGACTCAGAGGAGAGACACCAGGATATTGTGAATGAATGGCGGTTTGTTGCCGGCGTCATGGACCGGTTTTTGTTCTGGATTTTTCTTCTCGCAGCTGTTATGTCTTCAATTATCATTCTCGTCATTATGCCTTTCCGAAAACCGGCTGTTTATTAGAGTGACTGCAATTTGCTGAAAGTGTTAGAAACATGTTATGTTTTAATAATGTTAAACAAGTTTCGCCACAATTCTTTGTTGTTAAAACTTAACAGAATCGTCTCATTGCGACGTTAGATTGAGTTTGAACTACGAAGGATTCATTTACCGTTTTTACAAGACCAAAAATATCTACTACGTAAGATGTTTTGAGTAAGAGAATGGAATTTTGAAAACAGTCGCTTGATAAAAAATGGTCGCTTTATCGCTCGGAAAAGGCGTATTCTTCTTCCTCGTCGAAGATGAGTGTACATGACCAGGAACTGTAAAATACCCGGCAAAATATCATGAAATTGACACTCAAAATATTCTTAATTGCTTACTGGTCCCTGCGTTTTAGCATTTCAATGTCTAATTCAAACGATTCCAAATGCTCAGCGAATCAATTTGGACGAGATTAGCGAATTTGCCTATAAATCGGAAAGGATGAGTGCAGCCGTCGGGGATCGAACACGGGGCGTTTAAATGATAGACCGACTCGTTACCACTGCGCTATGACGGCCGCCATAACTACCGACACATCCCTATGAAGCGATCCAAAATAGACGCCCAAACTTGAATCTGCGTCGGACCATCATTCAAAAGTCCCGGGTTCGATCCCCGACCGGCAGCACTCATCCTGTCCGACTATTTATTTCCTTCCAATAATGATAATCTCAAACCTATGCTGGAGAGCAGCTTGAGGCTAGGAAAGGATATAATGCTAGTACTGGTCAGCCGCGATATGACTGAAATATTGTTAAAAGATACCTTAACCCCATACAAAATCCATGTACAGATTTCCGCGAAATTATCCTTTTTTTAAAAGCGGGTTTAGGGTCGTTCGAAAACGAAATCGAACGTCATTATTATGGGAAAAATATTGTATTTTGTGTATCTTCGAGGACGCTTCAACATCATCCCTATCTGAAAAAAATGACTTGTTCCATTAGAAGAAAGTTGGGAAAAATTGAGAACGACTCTGAAGCATTTTCAATTGAGTTTCTGAATGGTTTAAATTAGTGTTTGGAATAAATGAATGATTGTATCTTTACATGAATGATTGTATCTTTACATGAATGAATGTATGCATGAATGAATTAATTAATTAATTAATCAATTAACGAGTGAATAAATTGGTTGATGAATAAATGAATGAATTGGTCAGTGAATAAATGAATCAATCAATCAATTAATCAATTAATAAATCGATTGATTAATGAATAAATGATTGAATTTATTAATTTATTCATTATTTATTAATTAATGAAACGTTGAGATGGGAATTTAGAATGGAATTAGTTATAATTTTATGATGTTACCAACTGTATCAGTATATGGAATCCTAAAAATGGTTAAGCTGTGGAATATCGATGATGTCGAAAATAAAATAGATCTAGATAATATCCCGTAAATAACTTTTAGCAAGTTGAAAAATAGTACATAAGAAATATTTTCGTTTAAGAAAATTAAGAATTCTTGTAAGATTTATGGTGAAAATGATGCTTGCGCGTATACATGTTACTCAATTGTGTTAGCAAATAAACTTGACGACCACAAATATTTTGTTGTTTTTAAATCGGGATGTGAAGCCCGAGTTATATATACTGTTTTCCAGGCATCCCATCAGTTGAACACATTACATTTTTACCATTATCCACTGGGCAATGTGTTCGAGCCAAACTATGTGTTTTCAAACATCGAAGAAACGGCCTTTTCAGTCACAATCTACATTTTTTTATCTTATTTACTTTTACGACAAATAAAGAAGAGGCTAATACAAAATTTGATGTAATTTTCGCTTTAAGTAATTACCAGTTAGTATTTTCAGTGTTTATAACAAGTTTTTCGGTTGAGTAAAGAAATTGAAATGTAAAATAGGCTAACTGTGGTATAAGTTAGTAACAGCTTCAATATTACTGGTTTGATATATTAGGATAGGATTAACGTTACGTTTTGATAAACCGTCGGTGCTGTTATAAAATGCTTCCCTCAGGCATCAAATCGGTGCCGGTTCAACCCCCTTGACGTCTGACCGTATAGCGCTTTTTGTAGCATGTTGGATAATCAATATTAGTTGAACTTGGTTCAGGCCCAAGTTGAATGGAAATGTTTTGTGACATATCACTCAAGTTGAGTGGATATAATTCTGTAAACTCCAGTTGGATGAGCTGGCGATGTCCTCGAAAAGATGGAGTGTTTAGACAAAAAACTCACAAATTGGGCAAATATTTTACCAATTTTTATTGTCCCAATTTGAGCCCTTTTGGTTTGACAAACTATTGCACCATCCCAGCCTCTCAATGATGCCCGATTTACAGTGCTGACAGCACTTTTATTTAATGTTTCCATTCGAGTGTTGGGTGTCGCCCGTCATGGGTGCGTCGTCAACATTCTTTAAGGATCTCAATCCAAGCCTGGACAGCTCAATGGAAACGCATTTGGCTGTCAATCCTGGTTCGTGAGTGCGAATCCCGGCTCGGTCATCTTTCATCCGACATAGGACACAATTCAATGTGACACGGGTCATTGGTCTCCCGCGAATGCTATCTATCTATCTATAAATACTGCTTAACTCCCCTTTCTGGTACTGGTAGGTGGCGCGTATAATAAGTAGTACACCAAAGTTGGATGAACAGCTAGTTGCTCGAATGAAATGTTGTGGTTGAAACTATGGGTAGGTGCACCAGCCATCGCGATAAAACTGCACTGAGACTGAAAGTGACATTAAACCCAATACAAAAAACAACATCGAATGTATCCATCTCCTTACCCAGTGTGCAAATCTTAGTGAAACTTGACATGAATTATTATAGAGTGAAGCTTTAAATAAATCTATTTTAAATCTATCTTTTCCTCTAGTTGCGACAGCAACAGAAATGGGAGCTAAATGAATATTGGTTATATTTTATATGTGGTAAGTGTCGTTAATTACATCTTTTACTCAAAGTTAATTCAGAAGCTAATCTTCGGATTCTTATCCGGGCCACAAAGAACCAAAGAGTAAAATTAAATCGTCATCGAAAGGTAGAACCAAGAAAGTCCATACATATGCATTTGTCTTTTGGCCATGGGATTTCTGACCAAGATTCATCAAAGGTTTAATGAAGAGAAATAATTATTATCTGTTATTAGACGGCCTATTGCTTTAACGTAGAATTCTAATTGTCTAAACTGTTCCTTTATATCTTAGCCGTTATTGATTTGGCACTGACTGCGAAGACTTACTAATCTTTTCTTTAGATTTCTCCTTAATCAACTAATGAATTTTTTATCGAACTCATTCAATTTCATTCCGAAACTATCCAAAAATCACTCACCTTGTAAATTCCATGAGGTTATTAACTGTATCGGTACGTAATACATTGATGTGAAAAAGATAGTTAAATGACAACCACTTTTTTCACAAAAGAAACCTTTTGAGTTCGTAATCATGGGTTTTGTCGTTTTCTCCTTATTGGTTTTCCAAATGTTACACTGACGGTAAACATATTTATTGCCAGAGACATAACATTACCATGAAAATGTGTCCTAAAAACCATTCTATTGTGTTCAACTTTCTGAGACAAATTGGATTACAACACAATTATTTTCGTGCCCCAGTGTGTGCGATCGCAGTAAAAATCGCCGTTACGATAGTGCTCAAGAAATATTTTTATAAAGATGTTACACAGTAGAATTTGACTATGAGAGTCCTAAAAGGATCCCGGGATAACATAGCCTAGACTCGAGCCAGAGAGAATACCCTGATATAATACATACTTAGTGTTTTGTATGAGAAAAAATATCTAACGAGGTTGGGAGAATTGATAATTGTCGAGGCTCTGCCGAGAAAATTATCATTTCTCACAACCAAGTTTGATATTTTTTTCATACAATACACTTAGTACGTATTATATTTATCTTATAACCTCTATTTGTCTTGTTTCCGACAATGTTTCTTATTGAAATGCAAGTTTCTAAAAATAACCCCATGTTACCGATCGCCCTATTTTTTCGGCCAATGAAAGGCCGCCATTTCGTTTGAAATTCAAAAAATATATCCCATAACCTGACGATCTGTTCGAATAAGTGAGCTACGTGACTTTAAGTCATAATGGGCGGGGACTACATTCAACACCAGACAGTGACGTCATAATCTTGTCTGATTAAAAGTCCCAAAAGACCCTTAACTTGTAATCGATTATTTATAATAAAAAATCGTTTTATGAATGTTCTTTTGAAGTTATGCTTATACACAATTACTCATTTACAGGTCAAGAAAAATTCTTGAATAATTTGTCTGCATGTTAATCAAGACAAGATTTAGCGGATAAAGCAATGATACTGATAATAAACAGCAGTAAGAATGACATCGACGAATTTGTTCGAACCAAGCCTTTCTGTACTCCACATTTTCACATTGACATAAAAAAGAAAAGACGACAGGGTTGAAACGATATAAAATCTCACTTCCTTTTAAAAATAAATACTTTGGCTCTCTTGAACCACATTTTAATTTAGTCGTTCTGAAAAGGTCCCAATCTTAACAAAATGCAATTAAATGTTCATAAGAAAGGTACATGTATGCAAAATAATAGTAGAAAAGATACAAGATGCCTACGTAAAGGATTCTAGGGATACAGATATTTGCAAAAAGAATGTAATTCGAAGCATGTTTTGCGCGTGATAGCTGACTCATATCGAAAGCCTGTGTCACCCGTTTAACTGCGACGTATCGGTTGAGAACCAAAACTTGGTAACTAGAGCTTTTTAATGCTCTATGAATGTTTTCTGCTAACGTCTTGTTGCAAACTTTGTATTTTTGATAATGAGTATGCCGTTGATTTGTTTGTTTGTATGGGGTTTAACACCGCTTTCAACAATCCCTCAATAATATTGCGGAGACTGGAACACCTAACAATGGATTCCTGGTATTTCTTACCCCAGTTATACCATTACGTTACTAGTCTCCAGCTGCTATCCCACATAGGTCTACGATTATCGATCCATAGGTGGGAGACAAAAAGTCGTAAAGGATGAGAGCCACCGTCGTGGATCGAACCCGGGACCATTTGAATGATAGTCCGACGAGCTAACACTGATCGGCTAAATATGCCGTGGTAGGTTGGTTGATTGCATGGAGTTTAACGTCGCTTTCAACATTTTTCAGCTACATCGCGGCGGCTGGAGCACCTAACAATGGTTTCCTGATATAACTCTCACCAGTACAACCACCTTTCCTAGCCTCCAGCTACTATCTCAGATAGGTCCTCGATTATCAACCCATTGGGGAGAGACATATTGTCGGAAAGAATGAGTGTCGCCGGCCCTGGGAGATAAATGTTTTTTCTAAAACTACAAAATCCCTAAAATGAGGAACAATGTCCGCAAAAAAAATAACTACCGGTAAAAGGAACACAAAATCCACTAGCAGCAATCACGAGGTTCAGTTCTGACACCGAACGATCTCAACTTCATGATTTTGTCTCGCCAAATGACAAAAAATAATTACAGAAACCCGATAGTGATTAAATTCGCTCCTCCCACTTATGTTAATCTCAATTTGATTGAAGAACGTCTGACGCAACAAAAATGAATGACATCATTGATTGACGTGCAACTCAATTGAACTAGTGTTATTTGATGAAAAAATAAGTCGATCGGTAAAACAGTTATAGTTCATATTCTGACAATTTACGCGTATAACCTTGCGCTCCGCTAACGCTCCGCTTAGGTTATATCGCGTAAATTGTCAGAAATGAACTATAACTATTACATATCATTGTTCTAAAAATAACTATGTGATATTAAAAAAAATATTATATTGGATATTATCACAAATATATTTGTATAGTGGTAAGATAAATTATAATTACAGACAGTGGGTCCGTTTGTTGGTGTTGACCCAGAATTTATGTGATAATATCCGCGAAATCTCACACAATAGAAATATGCAACAAAACGTGTTTTAATCATAATTTTTCAAGAGACTTCTCAAAATGCCGATAGAAGTAGTATTGTAATATAAGACCTAGTCCCACTGCTATAAAAGGCGCAGTCAAAGCGTAGGTGGTAGCACGTAAGACTCACAAAATTTAATCATGGGATATGTTGAAAAATATCGTTGTTGAATGATCATAGCATCGAAACTAGAGCTTATTCAAGGTGAAGTTACGATGTTTTGATTATTCACCAACGGTCAAATCATAAAAAGGGAGCGGAAGGAGGGCAATCGTCTTTTGTCACAGTCCTCATATCGCCTTTATCCTTTGTATTTTTGTTGTCTTCTTCTGAATGCGTATACATTTCAAAGTCCTAGATAAGCATTTGTGACATTGGTTCGATTCCTGTCATATACTTTCTAACATCTGTCTCGCACCAATTGGTGGATAATCGAAAACTTAAAGTGAGATAGCATTTGGGTGCTAGTGTCTAGGTATCGTCTTCCATATGGGCAGACATTTCCATCAGTGTCACAAAAATACGCTGGTAACTTGTTTGGTATTGGTAATTTCTTAATTTTTAGCTTTGTACCATTCAAAAAAATAATTTTTGATGAATTAATTGCTTTGAAAATAATGATTTTGTCTATCTAGTTAATGTTAAAGACCTAGTTTAATCCTTCTTTATTTGCCCCCCCCATGAGATATACAATATACCACCCATTGTTATCTTAATGGTTTTTGGCACTTATCTAAATCACATAATCACCGTATGCTCTATGCAGAAATACACATACAGAGGCTGTCAGGCATATATTAATTTTTACTAATTGAGAAAAGTATTTTGTTAATCATTGGTTATATTATTTTAAATTACTTAAAATATCATTTACTCTTTTATTTTTAAGATAATGATTATTATTTTTTTAGCAGTTTAAAACTTGGCATAGAAAAGAAAAGTGTTTGTGGTGCATCTTTAACTTTCAATCTTCGAATTAAAACACTGATTAAAGGTGAAACAATTTGTTTTTATAAAAATAATTTCCTAATCATAAAATAGGTAGAGCTATGATATTAAGAAAACTCTTAAATAAAATTGCTTGGGCTAATTGTAAATGGATAATTAATGTCCTCCTTTTACTGCAATGTTTCGATTTTGTTACAAGATTTAATGGGCTATAACATATTTGGAAGGTGGTTAAAGTATTCTTACCAAAACCTTTTTTTAAATAACCTCTATTCTCAACATTGCTGTTAGTTCAATCTTTTTATATAAATATATTCCTACCTTCAATTTATCTAGAATGGGAGTTTCATCACACTTTGTCAATTCCTAATTTGCAGACTTAATTTTATCACAGTGTTTATGAGTCAGAAATAAATCAAATTTAAAGACTTTTAAAAATCACGAATTTTCTCTTTAAGTAAAATATAAGTATCTATTTTTAAGCTCTTTTCGAATCAAAAATGAGTTAATGATGACCAATTATGGTCAATGTTATGTCTAGAATTTAAAGGTTGATTGACCCCCTAGGGTGATTCAGAGAGATAAACATTAAGCTTATCATTGGGGATTCAGAAAATACAACATTCCTTAAACCAGTTCTTTAATATTTTCGCATTTCCGCTCTTAAACACGAGGGTTGGAAAAGGCTGTTTGGTCGTAAGAAATTGTATACATACATGTATAGTAAAAACATTTGGTTTTATACTTAACTTTTGATAGAATCCAGTAGTCCTTATTTGAAATATGCATACAGGTTCTTTTAATAGTTTATTTTTTCTTCAATTCGCTATTTTGTTTTAGCTTTTTCATATTGAGTCTAGCTGTAGCTGTTCGTCATATCTTTTTTCAGTCCATTTGGACCGTTTTTGTATGGCTTGAGTGAGTGTTCTGAATGAATGAATGGGGCACTGAATGATCGATTTAATTGTGATTAGGTGAATGTCAATTTCGCGATTTTACTAAAATTAACAAAATGTCGAGTTTACTTTGTTATCAAATTGGTGAAAGACGAGATTTTGTCATAAACTTTAAGACCTTACAAGGAAGTTTCCATTTGGATTTTGAATACAACTTTATGGTTTTTTTAATCCTACGCCAGTAATATAGTCAATTAATATTGTTTGTAAAATACGTTATGCCTAGACAAAAATGCAACATTTATAGCCTAAGATTCCCATCAAAGCTTTTTCCGATTGAATATTGGTTGAGCATGCGAGATTCATTTGCGTCGGAAGGGGTTTTATTTTTTTCTTCCGATGAAATGCAGTTTTGGCGCCAATCTTTCAATTCTTTATTCTTGTCACTTCTTCCATTCGTCAATTTTCTATTAACATTTTCCGTGTTGAAATGGGTCAGAATTTGAAATTAATGTGCTTGTTTTATAATAGTTTTGTATTCTTAGTATTCTTTGAGTGTTATTTATCCCTGCCTTGACTAAGGAATTTGGAAGTGTTTGCATTTTCTTATCAGTAGTTCTACTCTGAGCTGACATTTTATCCCTTATAAGTTTGTTCATACGTGCAGGTGCTAGTCCCTCACAAATGTCGAGTCGAGCAAATAAATCTCTTTTAGTGAGATTGTCATTCACTTCACTATCCATTCCTTTTCGGAAGTGTTCACTTACAGTGTCCGTCAACACTTCATCAACTTTTTTATCAGTCACTTCTGTAACTTTGATTTTCTTCGATAGGTAAGCAAACCTTGATGAACATAACTGAGTTGGTTCTATCATGAACCTTCAAGTGTATCCATACGCTACACTAGCGCTGCCTGTGTCGCTTGAATGGATTTCGAACAAACCAACATCAAGTTATTGTTCAGATATTTTCGACTATCGTCGTCCGTGGATGATTTCTGAGGCCTGACAGCGCCAGGTTTCGATTTGTTTTGATCTGGCAGATTGGTTGCAGACGATCTTTTTGCCGAAATCTACCTTTTCGTCGAAGATTTTGCCCTCGATACCAAATATTTATCGTTTTTTTTTTTTTGTTTTTTTTTTTTTTTTGGTTTGATTTATTAATTTTTTTTCGATTTCTCGGCCTTCACACTGGTAGAACACATTCTAACAAGTAATCACTAATTTCTCGAAGATGCAGTATATTACGATCGATGAAAACACGAACTACGTCTGATGAACAAAAGAATCAATCTGATCGTATCAGATAAAGTCAATATTGAGTTTGTTTTGGAAAACATGTTTTTGCCTGGGCGGAAACAAAAACACTCTGATGCGCTATCTCAGTTAAATCCCTTGACTTGTTTTTGACTCGGAAAGTGATAGAAACATGACTGGTGCAAAAGGAGCCAGTAAGAAGGCGAGCAATGCGAGCCAGTCGCCCAGTGCTAGTCAGGGAAGAGGACGCGCTGCGGGTTTTGACGTTTAGTGCAGCAATGTTGGCGATTTAGTAGCAGCACTGAAGAGAGTAATGATGATATTATTCCTAGAATTCAGGAAATGCTTAGGGACAAAGCAGACCAGCCAAGTTTGGACCAAAATTCTGCCAGCGGGGTGGCTGTTACTCAGTTGGTGTTGCCTGTCATGGGAATGAGTACTAAGGGAATAGAGAGAAGACTGGCCACGCAAGAAACTACTATTAATAAACTACATGCCTCTGTTAGGCTAAATACATATGAGAATGACCTACTCTAGCAGTACACACGGAGGGAGAATATCAGAATTTCAGGGATTGTCGAAATTGATGGAAAGAAACTAGTCAAGGTTGTCGAGTTTGGATTTGAAATGGAACTCAGCATAACTGAAAGGGACATAAATGCTTGCCAACGTCTCGGGAATCGGCAGGGAAACAGATCTCGTGCCATCATTGTACGATTTTTTTTGCCAGGGACATTAAACACGGTTTCCTGGTGAACAAGAATAAGCTGAAAAACAAAGAGGGTTACAGAAATGTTACATAAATGAAGATCTGAACCCATTACGCTCCAAGCTCTTACAACATGTAAACGCTTAGATAATGTGGAATCCGCTTATACGAGGGACGGTTAAGTTGTCTGTCGGGTTTGTGACGGGTCCAAGATTACACTCGAGACTCCTGACGATCTTTTTAAGCTGGGAGTTACCAACATAGACTATGCTGCTCTAGGCCTTTGAGTAGGACAGGCCGGAAAGGAATTCTAGTACTGTTGACTTATGGACTGCAGTTCGAGGTAGCCTAGTTCGAAGCGAGCGTGAAACCATCTCCACTGAACCTACATGCAGAGACGCTGTGAATCGAAATATTAAATTTAACTGGCCGATCCAAACATCATTTGAACTTGATAATAAGCATAGTTCTTTTGACGGTTCTCTTTTAACATCTGTAAATCGCAATTTAGAGGTTCAGCCTATTGATACTAATCACTTTAACAATGCTAGTCATGAGATTTCTAGTCTTGAGATTGAGAATACTAGTCATGAGAATTCTACATTTGTTGCATCACATGGCTTATCTTTTTCAAGTGAGTCATCAGATGAAAATTCAAATGATGTTACAATTGATGATGTAATTTTAAATGAACATACATATGTACATATGCCATGCCAGACAATTCTTTGTCAGTTAGGGTGGTTTGTATCAATGTCTGTGGCTTGCTCTCAAAGTTGCGTTACCCTGATTCTGAGGAATTTTGTCAGTCATATGATATAGTTTGTCTAGTAGAGAGTAAATTGGGTTCCCTTGATAGTTTTAAAGTACAGAATTTCAGCATTATGCAATTAATTAAATGTAAGCAAGCAAAATCAAGATCGGGAGGGGGGGGGGGGGGAATTGTCCTGGTCAAAGATACAATTTTTTAGCATTTTAAAATCTTGAAGAGTAGCTCAGAGAATGTTTTATGGTTCACAGTTAATTGTTCATTGTTTCATGAATAAGTTTTATTTGGGGCAGTTTATAGACCCCAGAAAGAAGTCCTTACATTAATATTAGTATTTTTAATTGTATTGAAAATGACATTATAACTTTAAATCCTGAAAATAAATACAAAACATGTCTGATAGGAGACTTTAATTCTCACACTTCAAATACAGATGACTTTATGTATGTAAATGAGTATTTTTGTCATAATCTAACTTGAAAACAATGATCATGAAGATTTCAATTTTGATATAAACAATGCAGACAAAATGATAATATTGAGTTAAATAGACACTTTTCAGAAGCTGACATATTGCAGGCTATAAAAGCATTGAAAAATAATAAAAGCTGTGGCACTGATTCAATCTTCAGTGAATCCTTGAAAAGTGCATCTGGGAAACTGTTACAGGTGTTTTGCATTATCAGGAATTGTTTCTTGTAGTTGGACTGGGGGTATAATTTGTCCTACTAATAAGAATAAAGGGGATGCAAACAACCCAGATAATTATAGAGGTTTAACTATTTCAAGCTGCTTTAGAAAACTGTTTACTTCTGCTTTAAACAACAGACTTAATTGTTTCCTAGAAAATATGAATGTTTTATGTGAGGAGCAAGCTGACTTTAGGAAAGGGCATAGTACTATGGATCATGTTTTTAATCTGAAATGCTTAGCAGATTCGTACCTGCATCGAAATAAAACTCTATTTTGTGCATTGATTACAGAAAGGCATTTGACTCAGTGAATCGTTTGGCATTATGGCAATTTTTTTTCAACAAGATATAAATGGAAAAATGCTGGAAATCATTCACAGTTTGTATGAAAGTGCAAAATCATGTGCTCGACAAAACCAACAGCTATCAAATTATTTCTCAAGTAATGTGGGGTGCGTCAGGGTGAGAACAGATCACAGATACATTTTTCATTGTTTTTGAATGACTTACTCAATAGTAGAATTTATTTCACAAGGATTTGATGGTCTGACTGATATAACTGAAGCTATACACTTGCTTTGTGACAATAATGATATAGAAGTTTACTTGAAATTGTAGCTTTTACTATATGCATACGACACTGTCATTTTGGCTGAATCTCAAGAACAGCTGCAAGCTGCCTTAAATTCAATGTATCTATATTGTCAAACTTGGAAACTAGAAGTTAAACCAGCAAAAACGAGAACGTTCTATTATTTGCAAAACGAAAGGTTAAAGAAAAGCCTGTTTTTACTTATAACAATGAAAATATTGCTGTTGTTGATGACTTTGTGTATTTAGGTGTTACCTTTACTCCCTATGTTTCTTTTGTTAAGCATAAAAATCATCTTTTGGAACATGATAGTAAAGCTATGTGTTGTGTACTCAGGAAAACCAAAAAAATTAGATTTGCCTGTTGATATGCAGTTAAAAATATTTGATTGTACGGTAGCACCAATTTGGCTATATGGGGCAGAAATTTATGGATATGAGAAATCTGAAATAATTGAGTCATTATTTTTAAGTTTTATAAAATGATTAAGTACTTTAAAAAGAGTACTGCAATTGCTATTTTATATGGTGGATTAGGCTATTATCCTGTTAATTTTTTAATCAAATCGCGTATGATTGGTTTCTGGAAACGTTTAGGCTGTGGAAAACAAGACAAGATCTCATATAAATTGTATAATCTTATGTATAAAATGCATACTAGAAATTTTTATTTTTCCAAGTGGATAAATTGTATACAAAACACACTGAATAATTGTGTTTTTTTCTGATTATTGGATTTTATCAAAATGTTTCTGACAAGTGCTGTTTGGCAAGAATGGTTAAAATCGTTTAATAGACCAGTTTAAAAAAAATTGGTATAACTGTATATTTGGACATTCAAAAGGTTTAAACTATAGAATTTTTAAAACAAATCACAATTTTGAAAATGTCTTATCTGTATTACTAACTGATTTAAGTATTTCGTATAGTAGATTTAGATGCATAAATCACAAACTGCCTATTGAACAAGGAAGATTTTTTGGTATTGCAAGGGATGACAGAATTGTAGTTTATATCAGCGCAAACTTAGGCGATGAGTACCATTATCTTTTTTAATGAAGTTTTCTAAAATCAGAACGGAAAAAAATTCATTCCTCAAGAAATTTATGAATAACAAAATACCCAAAAATTCTTTGAACTTTTTAATAGCACTGATAATAATACCATTATTCGAAAAGCAAAATTTTGTAGAATTATTTTAGCACTATTTAAGTAATTTTGTTTAAATTGTGCCTTCCCACGATTCTTCTAAATACATGCATTTGGACGTTTTTCAAGGACACTTTAAAATTACAAGCATTTGGTACAGACAATGATAAACCAGCTGCTAAGCAGGTTTATCGGGGTCTGTAGTGCTTCTATTGACCACATAAACTGGAATACTTGGTTTTGATTAAAGTGCTGGTTAAATTAAAAAATTCACGAAATTAAATGTGTTGATCTATAGCTGTAAAAAGTCTGTCTATAGTGTCCGAAATACAATGTATTTGTTTCATTTTATTTATAATGCTAGTTTTATGTCCATCAATTGTTTATATTTGTTATGTATGTTAAATTCACATACCCTCGGTTAGGGGGTCTAGAATAAAATTTTGACTTGACATGAGTTGACCGAAATAAAATTGACACTCATCTCGATCAAAAGCCTTCAAAACACTTGCTCAGCGCTCTATTTATTCACCTCAAACACTCAACCAAACCATGCAAAAACGAAAATCGCAAAAGTTACACATTTTCGAGAAATTTAAAATTTAGGTCTAAGAAAAACTCGGACATTAGTCCTATAAGTGACGAATCTCCTATGGCTATTGCATGCACAATAATAAAATGTTGAATAAGCTTGGTTGTTTCGTTTCTCTCACAAGCAAGAACTGTTAAAATTAACCCACCAACCAATGTTAATTCTGAAATCAGAGGTAGCATTGAATTCCCACCAAATTCATGCTACTTTCCTTTCATTTTTGTCAGTTAATTGAAGATTCTTCACGAATGAGTTCTAATACAATTCGACTACTCATCGTTTCAGATACAAAAGAAAATATTGCTTTTTGGCAAATACCAAGTGGCCGTATAGAAGTTCGATAAAGTGTAGGTAATAACAACAATTACACTCAAAATAAAAATTGATAGAAATTTCTAATATAAGCGTCTGATCGGTTCTTGAAAACATAAAAAAGCTATTTATAGAACTTGTATAGATATTATATTAAAGGATGTTGATAAGTTTCGCTAATTTTGTTCATCTTGATTACAATTGTTGATACTTGATAACCTCCCTTTAATTTCTTTCAAAACCCACTCTCCTCCCTCATTCAATCCTATTCTAAAATTATTCCAATATTATTCAGATAGTCAATTTCACGAAGTTCATAACTGTATACTGAATATTATATGATGCTTGAACCAATCATATTCGTTACCTTGAGACGGTTCTACTAGGTTCCAACACTGTAGATTGACTAATATAACTTTTTCGTTTAGTATATCCACTTTATCACAGATTTTGCTCGCAGATTTTTTAAAATAACGGTCATTTGGTAAAAGTGGTCGTTCTAAAGAAGTGCTCGCTCGAGCAAAATCGACTGTACATAGAAGACTGCCTTGGCATAGTCATTTGTACTTTCAAACATTCTTAATACGTTAAAGAACACAGTGAAAGTAACACAGTGAATGATTTAGGAATATTTTCGTAATTGAATTTTGAGTTTTGAAAGTAATCAAGGAAATGTAATTCAGCAACACAGACACTGACTGATGAAAAGATTGATAAACACATCTGCCATATCGCTGACCATTCACTCAATATACTTTTCTTTCAACATCTCGTTAATTTTGTATGGAAGATTGTTTATTGCTTTATTATTATTATTCTTGGTCTTTTGGCCTTTTATATATATATATATAGATGTATTCCAAGACAAACGCCGATGAATTTTTCTATGTTGGTAAAAGATTTTGTTCACTTAACATAATCTTGGAAGGGACCATGTGAGTTTCGGTGTGGCTACAGTTTACAGCATGGATTGATTTTGGAGTGAAATTGAATGAGTGTGTGGGATGTGATTTGAGAAACAAAATTAGCGATAATTATTACTTTTTTTAATAAAATATGAATACAAGTTCGTAAATAGCTTCTTTTTTCTTCAAGAACATATAGACGAGCAGCATAAATTAAGGTATTAAAGTGCAAATGCGATTTTTTCTAGCTATATTTATTTTGAATGTAGTTGTTGATCTTACTTTTTGTGATTTTGGAGCCTTTTTGATTTTTTGAGTGAGTGTTTGGAATAAATGAAAGGATCGCCGAGTGTGCGATTTAATACGATTTTGATCGAATTGAGTTACAACTTCACGATGCAGGCTGTCAGATAGGCGGATTTTGCAGAGAGAACAAATATAGCTGACCAACAATGTCATAATTTTGAAAGTTCGTGGTAGAACAAACCAGTACAGGTACTTACATACAGTAAATCTCTTGTTTCTGTGTCAGGTTTTGAAAGTAGCCGAAATATTTTTTCGGATGGTGACATAATGGAAATATTTATTTTTTGTCTTTCTTCTCTAAATATTAGCTTTTTGTTAAAGGGGAATCACACAACCCTTGCCTAAGCAAGACTATGACAAGCCTTAATCTTGCGTTAAGTTCCATGTAGACTCATATACAGTTACATGTAAGAACAACTGGCAATTGATCGGGCGAATGGTTTTAGAATGAAATTGAATGTGTCGGGTGATTTAGTTTTGCTGAAAATTTAAGTGAAGTAAAACAATATAGCATTTAGGCACTATCATTATTTTCATTTAGTGTAATATACTTCATTTTCTATTTAAAGATTGGTGTGTCCAATTACACGCGCCATAATCTTCACACTCTAATGAACCATAGAATAATTTGGTCGAATTGAAAAAAAATCGTTGAGCGTCTTGAACTATTTAGGAGCGTTTTGTATAAAACCGTGTAATTACGTGATTGATTGGGACGCTTAATGAAGTGCTAACCTGCGAGCGATTTAGAAAAGTTTTGATGAGTGTATTTTACGATGTACCCGAAACTTAATGTTCTAAAAGACCGTGGTGGCAAAGAATGGCACTAATAAAATTAACACCAATAACCACAATAGAAAGACTGCTTATTTAATTAGAATACCGCATTACCGACCAAATCACGACTTCATATCGGAAGTGAGTTGTTGATCTCCGATTTTTTGTGACTTTTCTGTCATGCAAGCTGTAGTCACTATATTTTGGTCGCCAAATACGATCGTTCATATTTAGTAGTTAATTTTTTGTGTTCAAAGTTATTTAGTCCTACGGTATTTGGGGGAACTACTGGAGACATATATGATTTACATAATGATTCCTGTGACACGATGTCTGGTCTGTTTCCGCTTGTCATATACCATGACGTGGGACAATTACTTCACTAAAACGTGCTTAATTTGCAGCTCCCCGACGGCGTTATCGCGTTTCCCCTCTACAGTTAACAACATCGTGAAATTGATATTCATGTCGATCAAAACCATTCCAAATAGCTCGTCCTACGTTTCATTCAATCATTCCAAACAGTCACTCAAAACGTTCAAAAACGCTCCAAAACCACTGAAAAAGAAAGAATCAACAACGTAAATAAAAATAAATGATACTAGGAAAAAACACGATTTCACTAATATAATTCAAATCGCAAGCGTCTGATAGCTTCTCGGAGAAATAAGAAGCTATTGATAGAACTTATATGCATTTTTTTTAATAAAGGGAGGTAATAAATATCGATAATTTTGTTCATACTGAACAAAAATAACGATATTGGATTACCTCCCATTTAATTTACCCAAAGCTCCACATACTCATTCAAAACTCATTCCAAAATCATTCACCTTGTCAATTCCAAGATGTTCTTATCGTTATTGTACCTATAATTTGTAATGTATAATGTCATATATCTTAAACTTGTACTTTTTTCTTGAAAATATCCATTTAGGGTTGTACAGTAAAAAACTTTGTGAAATTGGCACTCATTTTGTTCAAAACCATTCCAAATCATTCGCTCTTTCCAAACACTCCCTTCATTCAAAACGCTCTGAAACACTAGATGCAATCGTCGTTAAAAGCAATCGCTTTGTCATTCAAATCGAATAAATCAACCTACGAATTTAATGGCTGGCGAGGATTTTGAAGCGTCCGAATGGACCGTAAAGACACACTTACACAGGAAAATATGATATGTAGTTTTTATGTTGTGGCAATACATTATCTATAATTTCGTTCAATTTGGACGAAATTTGTGTTTTTGTATTACTTCCCTCAAATTTAACTAAAAACTAGTTCCACACACTCATTTGGATATACTTTCAAATTCATTCTAAAATCGTTACTCTTGTCGATTTCACGATGTTTTAACCGTTACATGTATAGGCCAAAATGAATAGCCTTAAAAAGACTTAATCAAGGCGCTGAAAGTACTACTATGTTGGAATGCGGAAAAACGGAGAAAACGAACTAAAGCAAACACCTTTACATATATCAAGCCATTTCAGTATATAAGGTCTGCATCGGACAAGTTTGGTACGATTTTACAATTTTTCTGTGGCGATTTTGTGATGGATTTACCCTCGAATACGAGACGTTAGAGTTGAGGAGAGCACCTAATGTTGATGTAAAAGGTTGGCTGATTGTGCTTGAGTAATTGACGCACTCTTTTTACCTAGATATTTTAAGCATGTACAAGTGCATTAAAATAATATTGAAATTAGAATCGACCTTACGATGTGAGCTTGACGTTAGACTTACATGCAATATTGAGTCAAATGCACGACGCACCCTTTCTCATTAAGATGTACAATTGTATATTGGATACATACTTAAGAACAAAATTAGACCAATGATCTTAAGCTGTAACCTTGACCTTCAGGCGACTAATAAAGCACAGCTGCTCTCATCAAGAATTTTTTGACGGAAAAAACATTGTAAATCAGACTATAGAGATAAAAGAACCATTATAGACATTTGACCTTTTGCCATGACTTTAACCTTCACGATAGGTTCCTGACGGCACCATAGAATAATTCCTCTTTTAAATATGTAAAAGAAATTGAAATATGAGAATTAAAACAAAGACTGTATAGATAAAGACCTCATCAAAATTTTAGCTTTGACCTTCCACTGTGGCATTGACTTCATCATAGGCATCTAAATCGAGCAAAGAACATTTTGTTTTGCAAAGATGTAAAATGTGTTAAAAAATGATGCGGAATATACTGTAAAAGTTTCACGTAAATCTTTCCATAATTGCTGGAGTTTTGTTAAAAGGTAAATTTACAAGAAGGCCCCCTAACGCCGTAGCATAGTATCATTATTTTCAACGATTTACGCGTGGTCAGTATGATCACACAATGAGAAGCATTCCAAAATTAAATGTCAAAATTGTTTTTTGAGTGAAAAAATAGAAATAAACAAACCAACATTACTTATGTTTGCCTTCTATTATAAATTGTTACCTGAGAGAATGCAAGTCTAAGTATTGCGAGTGGCATGGTGCGACAATTGTTAACAGCCGACATGCAATTTAATGACTCGGTGCTAAACCTGGTATAGAACAGATTATTTTTCGAACTTTTTAACTTCTAATATACCAATATATACATGTACGTATAATTGTGACATCTTGACCTTATCGTAAATCATAATCAAAAATCGTACTTGGTGATTTATTTATTGTTACATTCTGTCTTGCAAATATCTCATTGGAATCATCTTTAAAAGAAAATTCAAATGAGATAATGCACGGTAAAAATCCATATTTAGTTAGTTACCACTGAAGAAGCAACGATATTTTTTTACTTAGGCAAAAATGATCATAAGATGTTTAGTAAAACAGGCCCATTGGGCACCACGATCGAGTGAATTATTCTTAACTAAAAACTTTTTTCCCACGTTGCGCCTATCGTACAAGGTTATAAGAAGGTAGCTTTGACAGTTTTAAATCTGAATACTTTTGCAGCCAGTTTCACAATATATAAACAGCTTACATGCATATTGTTAATTGAGGGTTTGAGTATAAAGTCGTATATTTATGTACTGACAAAGATTATGCTGTTAACCATACTCCCATCTTCTTAATTTAATTTGGTAAGATATACTTACTCTGATATGCACTATTCTACTTGTATAATAAGATGTTAATGAACGCAAACGAATAAGGTATTTTCAAGTCCATTGGATTTTTAGCTACGAAAATAAAAAAGCTTTTAAATTTAATGAATATTTAGCTTCAATATTCTCCATTCATAGTGAAGGGGTGCATTGAGAATGTTTAATATGGTTTGTTTCAGTATGAGAACAGTTTATCTTTCATTGGTTCGCCGAGTGAAATATAGCTTTACTATTCATAATATGAAGGAAATATCTTTCCTAAATTTATGATCTATTTAAGACAAAAATGAAACAAAATGCGACCATCATCAGACAAATCTTTGAAATGCCTATCATTTCTCACGTTATAAACATGTCCTCTGAAATCGCGTTCTGTAGAGCGAAGATAACTATATTAGTTATACGGTTTCTTGCCGGGGTATATGACAATTTATTCCCGGCTGGAAAAATGATGTCAGCGGAGCCGTAGGCAAGGGTTGACATTATTTTTACTGCCGGGAATAAATCGTCATATACCCAGGCAAGAAACCGTATTACGAATTTATTATACTTCAAAGTTTTAGTGTCAAATATCTGTCTTTTGCCTATTTTAGGCGTTCGTATAAACCGATTTCTTTTAAACCACCAATATCCATTAATGCGCCCCTATGAAAAGTAAACATGTACAAAGTGACGTCATATATAGTTGTGACGTCACACTTCTACACTCTGCGCTATTGTGATATAGAAGCGTTTGTTGGCTGAAACTGCGAGAAACTTGGCACTTTAAATGGGCAGATTTGTTCAAATTTAAGGTATTTATTGACATCTATATCATTTTTTATTTGCACATTATTAACTGACATCCTTATCAACTGTATCCTAGTGTGTATATTCGGGTCGTCTTATCAGCGAAGCGAGAGAAACATGGCTGCCATAACGTTTCGATTTTTTGTCTATGTTCACGTCGAGGCGCCTTAAGGAAACATTAGAGGTAATACCAGAGCGGCCGTAGCTATCAATGTTTGTCAGGTCAGCATTAGCCAATGAAAATGCTAGAATTTTCTTTGCAGTATAATAAAAGGAGATTGCTATACGAAAACCTTGATATACAATTTTCATAAAATAACTAGTTTATCGATGAAATTCTCAAGATATAAACAGCCGAAGAAAATGCTTGGGAAACTCAATACATATAAAACAAGTTTCTTTGAAAGACCAGACCCATTAGAATAGGAGTAATGGCAGGTATACCACGCCCTCAAAAATTTTGAAAAGTGACAATAATCGCTATTTTTTCTTAACACAATTTATTCACTTACGAAGTTAGCTGACTTCAATTATAATTGAACAATTTAAGGTAAACCACTTTTTAAATCCATCTGTCCCGTGTTAAGATTTCGTCGTTTCATCATTACAATTAAGAAAAATGTTAATTTTGCAAGGTGTCTGGTTATGGAATGAATATGTAAAAAATTGAATGAGTAGCATGAGTGAGTTTTGAATAAAACTAACAGGGGTGGTTATACAATAAACCTTATTTCGATTAACACAACGAAATAAGCGATATTTTACCTCCCTTTATTAATTATGCATGCAAGTTCTGTAAAAATATATCTTTATCTAAATGAATAAAACAGACGCTTCAACATTGTCAGTGAAATCATAGAATATTGGCTCAATTCGGAAGTAGGAGTCTTGCTTATTTGGTATTTTAGAATCGTTTTGAATGATTTCAGCGAGTCATTGGAATGAATAAACTGAACACGAAGTGGTTTAGAATGGTTTTGAATGGTTTTGATAGGAGAGGGTGTAAATTTCACGATTTATTTAACCAGTTACATGTTTTACCGAAAGGATGCCCGCTAGAACCATTCGTTTATTTTATTTGGTGGACGGAATTTGTCTGTAAAGTAAGAAGAAATCAATGTGAGTACATTTCTGAGATTGTCTGCATTAGTATATAATTACACATAAATATGGTGGTTGTTTTATGTTCGTGTTCTGCATGGGAGTCAAGTTTCTCTGTATGATTGATCTAGAACACTTACAGTCGCTTAACGGGTTTATTCTCTACTGCTTTTATTAGAAATAGAAATGTCTACAAAAATGAAGCCAAACGACTTTGACTAATTTCCACGAATGATGAAAGTACCAAAAGTGAAGATATAATAAGCTGAAGTTATAGTTGATTGTATCATAAAACTGACATGGTTAATGATATTTGACTGAAATTGAGGTTTGAAGAAATAAATGAGAGGTAATCAAACAAGGTTAATTTCGTTACTTTGAACGAGATAAGATTTTTGTATATTACCTTCCTTTATCAAAATCTACACAATTGGTTTTGTGTATCTTCACAGACCAAACTGACGCTTTAAACCCACACCTATAAAAATAAATGGTAGATTTATTGTATCGATTTGAATGTAATCACAATCGTTTGGAACGATTTCGAAGTGTTTTGTGCGATTTGGTGGAATTTCGGTGTTTTGAATGAATGAATTAAGCGCTGAGTAAGTGCTTAAGAAATGATTTCGATTGGAGTGAGTGTGAATTTCACAACATTTTTAACTATACAAGTTATAAGTAACTGGTATTACAGGATGTTCGCTAGCACCATCCGTTTATTTTATTTGGTGGACGGAATTTGTCTTTAAGGTAAGAAGAAATCAATGTGAGCACATTTCTGAGATTGTCTGCATTAGTATATAATTACACATAAATATGGTGGTTGTTTTATGTTCGTGTTCTGCATGGGAGTCAAGTTTCTCTGTATGATTGATCAAAAACGCTTACAGTCGTTTAATTTATTCATTTTCTACTGCTTCTTTCAGAAACAGAAATGTCTACCAAAATGAAGCCAAACGACTTTGACTAATTGATTGGTGGAAACATCAAATGGAAAGTTTTAATAAGTTGTAGTTACAGTTGATTGCATTATGAAATTGACATAGTGAAGGATTTCAGAATAATAATTGTATGAAATTGATTTTGTGGGAGTAGCTAATTTTGAATTAAATTCAATGGCGTTAATCCAACATCATTTATTTCGTACAAATGGACGAAATAAGATATGTAATACCATCCTTTATTAGAATATACGTTATTTTGTGTTTGTGTGTATTCACGGATCAATCAGAGGCTTTCAAAACCACACCGGCGCATAAAATCGAGGCATTATTTTATTGACATGAATGAATTCATAATCGTTTCGAACGATTTCGGGACGTGTTTGAATGGTTTAGGTGAATGTTTGGAATGAATTAGCGCTGAGTGAATGAATTAGAATGGCTTTTGTCGAGGTGAATGTCAATTACACAATGTTACTAACTGTACAATTTTTATAGTTTGACGGTAATCTAGTGTAACTGTGGGAGAATGCCGAAAAAGTTCACCATTAAAATTTGAGAACACGTTGACAAACCCCAACGGATTTTGAGCCACTAGAATCTGTATAAAATTTTAAGACCTGGCCCACTGCACTTACGGATGCATATGGGGTTCAAATGTATGAAAAACTTTACATCCGTCGGAAAGACGCTTTGCGTCTATTTCCTACGCTGAACATACGTTTTGCATACACATTGTCCGTCGAGCGTCCTTCCCTTGTCATTTCATCCGCGCAGAACAATTGAGCTGCACAAAACTTGTAGAGCGGATAATCTTTCCGCAATTTACGTTGTAAATGCGAAACAATAAGAGAAAAAAAAAACGCTACGTATCCGATACCATCTGTATTACATCCGGTTTATCCTCAATCTATTCCTACGACAACCCCGGAATTCTAATCCGCTCTTGATGAATACATACAGAGTGCTGAAATATCTGGTATACGAAAAGTCTGTAAAAGGGAAGGAACGGAGATATTTAAGAATGTAAGCGTGTGCATCACGTAGATTTTAATGATCCGCGTTGTATCCGTTTTGTTTTTGCTCAGTATACGTTATGCAAACGTCCAATACTTTTTGCAGCAGCTCTTTCTGCTATTAATATACGTCACAATTATACTCGGTTACCTCTTCTGATCTGTCATCCGCTCTTATCCGCAAGCCTTTCGATGAACATCCACTCGTTATCCCGGCTACATACCTTACACGTCCGATATTTTTCGTTCTATTTTCGAAAATCTTTGCCAACATTATCAGTTTGAGAGCGTATGAGAACGGATGGAAGTTACGCTCTTCCGCCGTGTCCGTTTGGCATACATTTTGTGTCCTCCGCTTAGCAGTGGGACCGGGACTTAAGCTGGGGATCTTACTATTTCCCACATATCAGAAGGCCGGTAAGTAGACACTCGCACCAATCTTTTGAAAGCTAATGATATAGAGAAGAGGTAAGGTCAGATTAACCTTACACCAGCCTAGCAACTCTCCTGGCAGATAAATAGATAGTGATATGTTAGTGTCTAAAAATAGCAATAAATTGGCCCAGTGAATCAGGAGCAGATGCTGTTCAAAGATTTCGGGCTCAAAATAAGCCACGCCCTGCCAAGCCCATATTTATGGGACAATCAAAATTTCATGAACTATTTATGAAAAGGGTCATCACACAAGGAACATTTTGGTAAAGTTTCATTGAAATTGGCCCAGTGGTTTCAGAGAAGATGTTTAAAGAAAATGTTAACGGACGGACGCACGCACTCACGACGGACACCAGGCCATGACAATAGCTCCGCTGGACAAAGTCCAGCGGAGCTAAAAATGAAGCATCAACAAAAAAGAGGAAGGTGACCAAAATAGGTTAGTTAAAACCCGACCAAAAGGCAAAACAAGGAAGAAACGAGAGCCTGGCAAATGAAGTATCATCCTGCCAAGTTTTGTTAAAATTGATCCAAAAGTTTTAAAGGAGAACATTTTTATTGTGAAAATAAGCCCCACCACAGCCCATCCTTATTTGTGTGTGTACAATGGGGGGGGGGGGGGGGGTTCATTAAAATTTCTTGAACAACTTGAGAATATGTGTTTTATTTATACTGGCTTAATGGTTTGCTGGTTTACTTTAAAATTCTCAAACCGCTTAAAAAGGGTCACTCCAGAAAAACTTATGCCAAGTTTCATTGAAATCATTCCAGTCTTTTTAGGAGGAGAAGATTTTTAAAAGATTCTATAGTGAACCTGCCGCTCTGCCACGCCAATACTTGGGTGGTCAATTCAAATTTCTTAAATAATTTTAGAAAAGAGTCACCATATGATCTTTCATGCCAAGTTTCATTTAAATGAGGCCATTGCTTTGGGAGGTGATGATTTTTAAAAGATTTAAAGCGAACAAGCTTCGCACTGCTACGCCCATATTTGTAGGGTCAATCAAAATTTCGTGAATGATTTTAGAAAAGGGTCACTAAGGATCGTTCATGCCAAGTTTCATTGAAATTAGGCAAATGATTTGGGAGGTAAAGGTTTTTAATGATTTTACAGTGAAGATTAGCCCCGCCATGCTATGACCATATTTGAGGGCCAATCAAACTTCTTGAATAACTTTAGAGGGTCAAACAAGTATCATTCATGCCAAGTTTCATTGAAATCGGGCCAATGGTTTAGGGAGGTGGAGATATTTTAGGATTTTAAAGTGAATATAAGTCCCGCCCCACCCCGCTCATATTCGGAAGTCAATACAAATTTCCTGAACAACATAAAAAGAGTGTCACCAGACGATTAATTATGCCAAGTTTCACTGGTTTTGTTATATAGGTGTAGGTTTAAATGATTTTAAAATGAAAATAAAGTAAATTTAAGCCCAGCCCTATAAACGCCCATATATTGAGATCAATCAATAACAACTACGGTCCATGGTCAACCAAGGAAAATTCAAGCAAAGTCTCATTGAAATCGGCCAAATGTTGTGGAAGGAGAAGATTTTAAAAGACTTTAAAGTCAAGTAAGCCCCTCCCTTCCACGTCAATATTTGAGGGTCAATCGAAACTGAACAAATTTAGAAGAGTGTCACCCTAGGAGCATTTCCGCCAAGTTTCCTTAAAATAAATCCTCCCATTGGTTTAGGGTGAGAAGATGTGAAAAGAAATGTTTACGCACGGACGGATGCGAGACGGACAAACCACCAGTGGAGCTAAAGGCTACCAAGCCAGATATCTTCAAGATTTTTTTACCAACCACAACCTAAAAACATACTTTTGATTTTTTTATCAAAGTCCTCTTTCACCAAGCATAGTGGTCTGGGAAAATCGCTCATTGATTGTAGGATTGATAGGTTTCTCAACAGAAGGCAGAAAACGCTTTAAAAAAAAAAAAAAAAAAAAAAAAAAAACTTATGAAGAATCCAAGAACACCGTTCTTTGTCAAGTGAAAGCGAAACCAGAAAGACAAAATGCACCAATAATTACATGACAGTCGAAGGAGAAGACTCTGATGATCCCAAACGCCAAGTAATGCATTAGCAGCGTTCTATGAGGATTTGGCCATGCTGAAAGAAAACCCAAACCATAGCAGCGAAGTTTTGGAAAAGAGCGATCAAAGATGTACCTTAATAGATACCCTTGCAAGCATGAAAAAAAGGAATATTTGGAGACTTTTAAAACAGAAGAAGTAATAAAATCAGTCAATAGCCTTAATACATCAAAGCCAAAGATTGATATGATCTTGCAGCAGAACATATCGAATATACCAAGAAAATCAATCTAGTACCCACTATTGTCTCTATACAAATGCTAGAAACCCGAAAAATTTCTTCAACGAAACAAAAGATCTCTATAAAAGATTTATAATTCTCGATATTACATGTTATCAAGTCAATGAAAATTGACTTGATAACATGTAATACAGTACATGTCGAAAATGCTTGGTCTATTCCTCAAGAAAATCAAGCATACAGATGACATACGGCATATAAATACGATACAAGCTGACAAGGTCGAAAGCTTTCAAACTAATAGACACTGGAAGATGACGCATAACTACAATTTATCTTTTTTATGCAACTGCGTCTTCGTTGAGGCAACTTCCATTCGCCTAAATTTGGCCAGTTTTTAACATTTTCGAATTTGAATAATTCTTATTCTTAAAATCACATTTTTTTTCTGAGCTACTTTGAAAATAGACATGTTTTATTCGTATGGTGTTGGCTATATATCGGGAGTAATAGGGCTGTCACACCTTAACGTTTTAGCCAGCGTGTGCGGAACGTGTTGGATCTTTAATAACACGCTGCGAACAAGTCGGGTACGCTATGGACACGTTCCGCACACGCTATCGGCACGCTGTAACACGTTGGCACACGTTGCGATACGCTGAGTATCTCATTACATTTTGTGCATTCACAAAATTTCTCAGCATGTGCCGAACGTATTGAAACACGCTCCGCACACGTTCCGAACACGTTCCGAACATGCTCAGTACGCTAGAGACACGCTAGGAGCTCGTTCAAATACGCTACGGACACGTTAGAAACACGTTCGCTTAAAGTTTAACGTGCTTCTAGCGTGTCTCCAGCGTATAGGGAACGTGTGCATATAGCGTGTCTCCAGCGTACTTAACGTGTGTCTAGCGCGTTGCCAGCGTGTTCACAGCTTGTTTCTGGCGTAAGACAGCGTTTCAGTATTAAACGAAAATTTTGACTTCCGCTGAACTTTGTCTTGAAGTTCTAATATCAGCTTGTCGTAAATAAATGTATATATGCATGTACATATGTATGTCATTTTAACATGTATATATGTATCTGTATGTTTCCTCATGACCAGTCTAAGAACGACATGAAAACTCGATTATAAGTATCACTCTCTTGTCTTTTCTTCTATATGAATGAGTCTTACTAAAAAGATATTTGAATACTTCCTTTGTGGATTTTCTTAATTCCTTAAATTGTCGAGGTGTAGAAATGTGTATTAAAAAGTGCGTTTATAGCTTGTGCGTTTTCTCTTTGGTCAGAATAACAAAACGTCATGAAATACTCTACACATTTTACAAACATTTATTTGTCTTTTTTGATCATTATCAATATACCGAAACGACAAGTACATCGTTGGGCATAATACAAGACGTGTTTTACTCTTTTCTGCTCTGTTCAGAATATTTGTCTCCAATATATGTACTACAAGTTTGATATTTGGTACACCTTTTCCCCCTAAACATAAGACTAGCTAGTCAAGATTGAGAGAGGATGTAGACGGGAATCGAAGGTTCGTAAGATTTTGAAGTAAAGTCATCCTATATGCTAGAGCATATTGAGGCAGAAAGAAGTGTTTTGTGACAAGAAGTTTCTTACTCTTCCGCAATGAATTTCCAGTAAAAAGTCCCAGAAGCTTTAATCAGCCTGTAATCTTATAAGTTTGTTATATGCATGTTTTAATATGCAACAGGTGCCAGTGTATTTTTTCTTTCCGTCTTTTCCAATTTTTCTTTTACACGAACCAATATACTTTGAATTTGAATATGTGAAGTGGCAAGTGGCCTATTCAGATATTAAAAGAATGAATTTGAAGTAGTGATTTCTTGCAGAAATTATATTGTCATCCAAAATACGCTACGAATACGTTATAACACGCTAGCAGCGCGTTACAAACACGCTTAGCACGTTCCAAGGACGTTACGAGAACGTTGGACACACGCTCAAGAACGTTGGTATACGCTGACATACGCTATCAACACGTTCTTGACACATTACTCACGCGTTACTCTAACGTTCAAACTCGCTATGAACACGCTACAAGCGCGTCGTGAGTTGACAAAAAGAAAATGTAGGTCAGCGTATGCCGACGTTTTATTGACTTAGTCGTTTTCTCAAACGCGTTAGGCACACGCTGCCTAAAACGTTGAGGTGTGACAGGGCCATAAGGTTGGTAGACACGTGTGTTTTCATTTTCGATTTTAGAAAGTTTTGAAATGATTGTATTGGAACCCTGTTTAGCAACACTGTGCATTCTGTTGCAAAATAATTTCAACAATTTCTTCATATAATTCAATCGCCAGGTTTTTGTAGGACTCGCTGTTTGAATATAACCATAGGCGTTGATATTTTGCTCTATGCAGCTAATTTGAAAGTAACCGTATGTCACAAGACAACAAAATATCGTTGACTATTCTTTGGGCATGTTCGCTGATTTACTAACCGCGGTTTGTTATCAAATTATAGTATGCCCTGTTTCAATTTTTTATTGATTTTGCTTTATTCAACGTCAGCTTTTGTAGGAACGTTTTTCATTTTGACACCATTCAACCCAGGTACGAATAGATGAACTTTCATGGCTGCTTACTTAATACCACCTTGTCCCCCTGAGCTATAATTGCACAACTGTGAAATGTCCCCTGTCGGCACTCATTCGAGAAATCAATTCAGCTCGGACTTTTCAATAAACTGGAAATAGCCTCCGACGTCATTGTAGTAATTTTTGCTATTTTTGTAATTCTGATTTTGGCGGTACTTTTGTCAATATACTTAAAGAAATGCAAGTTTCTTCAATATTTTCCATCGTCTATGGGGATCTTTAAAGAATATTTAATTTGGTGAAAGTGAAACGAGTTTTATTATCAAATTATGATACGACTTGCTTTAATCTAGTTTTCGTTGATTTTGTGTAATTCGTTAATGCTTCTGACGTCACAATACCCACGCGCGAAACATCGTTGTTTCATGACTGCGCGCTTATCATTCCAGAAAATGATTCCAAACAACCGTCGAGGGCTTCTGATTAGTTTAAACGTTTTTATTTTACATCGATTGGAAAACAAGTTCTTACAACTTAGATTAAATAATCTCGATTCTGCTTCCTTGAAAATTCACCAGTACTCGCAACGAATATGAGCGCAAATGAAAGAACCAAGTTCGACAGCCGCTCCCAGGCATCGGACTCGGGACTTTAGGGTCAAGAGGCCGGCTCTTTACATCTTGACCACGAACACCACACACCACACAGCTTCCGAGTATTTGCAACTAGGAACTTTTGAAACCATCCGCTGATAAAGCTTTACTGGATAAACAAAACCAAGACTCTCGGAGTTAGATTCTGTGATGGAACATTGTGCTAATCTGCTCAGACAAGAGTTCCAACAGAAACAAAGCGTACATAATTTGATAATGCTACAGACATAACGAGCTTGTTTCCAGTAACGCGTGATGGCTTCTGAAGTTCTGTTCAATTTATTCTAAATGTACTGTATGTCTGATAGAAATGCTATTCTTGTTAGGCACATTTCTGTTACGTTACGAGCAAGCCTTATATTGAGAATAGTAAGATAACAATATAATAAAAATCGCTGAAAGTAATTCGGTGGTGCTGAGCAGAAATGCAATATGTTAGTATTTAAAACATGCATTTTACTACGGGTCAACATTGAAATGAGGTAATTATAATAACCTGTAAAAGCTCCCACAATAACAACCATTTGCCATTATCACTGAGGAATACAGATAAGAACATCGCGAAAATTACCAGGTGAATGATTTTGGAGTTTTTTTCGGAATGAAATTGAATGAGTGGAAGATGCGAGTTTTAAATGAAAATTAATGAAAGGTAAAACAATAACACTTATTTCTTCAAATTGGACGAAAGTAGTAATACTTCATTAGCTTCTTTTAAAAATTCTACATACTTTTCTGTTTATTTGTCTTCAAGGACAAATCAGACGCTCTAAAACTATCAACAGCTTGTAAATCATTAAATTATTGGATCGATTTGAATAAAATGCCGATCGTTTAGAAAGATTTCGAAGCGCTTTTGAACGTTTTCGGAGCAATTTTAAAGTCAGTGAGTGTTTGGAAAGAATGAATGAATAAATGAATGAAAGAACGAACGAACGAACAAACGAACGAATGAATGAATGAACAATTGAATGAATGAATGAATGAATGAATTGATGAATGAATGATTTGATGAATGAATATATGAATGAATGAATGAATGAATGAATGAATGAAGCAAGCGCTGAGCGAGCGATTTGGAATGGTTGTGATCGAGATGAGTGTCAATTTCACATTTTTCAACCTGTAATTACGCCTTGTCTGATGGTCTCCCATTATGATACTTCTAGTCCAAGAAGTAAAACGATTTGATACTATAGGGTGGTACAATGTGATCTAATTGATAAAAGTATCTAAACTTACATTAGCAAATCAACAAATTTATTTTCTTCTTAATCACAATTTAATAAGTTGAGATCTTGTTTATTTTATGTTACTACCTGGCCAGAAATCTTAGAAGTAGAAATAATTATTAGAACCAATTAATGCCTCCACATCGATACACCTAACAACATTGTGAAATTCACAAGATGAATGATTTTGGAATTAAATTGGATGAGTGGGTGGAGCGAGTTTTGAGTGAATTTAAAGGGAGGCAATCCAATCTCGCAAATTTTGTTCAAGATGAACAAAATTAGCGACATATATTACGCCCCTTTGATAGAATTTACATCTTAGTTCTTTAAATAGCTGCCTATCTCTTCAAGAAACAATCAGACGCTTACAATTTGAATTATGCCGGTGGAATCACGATTTTTTGCTAGCTTTATTCATTTTGAATGACATTGTTGATACTATCTTTTTCAGTGAGGTTTGAGCATTTTTGAATGGTTTGACTTATTGTTTAGAATGAATGAACGGAGCGGAGAGCGAGTGATTTGGAATGATTTTAATCGAGATGAAAGTCAATTTCCCGATGTTGTTAACTGTAGGTCGGACATATTGTATTTAACCTCTCTGTATATCCGTTTGCCCTTCAAAAGCCTTAGCAGTCGATTTCTAAGGAGAAATTTCAGGATTAAGGTTGCGGCGAGGGCATTAGTGTTTTAAAAGTTTAACAAACATGGTTTATTTTATATATTCATATATTTTATTTGTGTGACCTGTATAGCGAATAGGGTCCAGCCAGGAACTCAGTGAAACGAAATACTTGAAAAAGAGAACGACCAAAGAGAAAAACTCGAAAGACTCGTTCAAAAAGTTATAGAAATGTAGGAAAGATCATTCGATTTTCTAAAAATACACAGAAAGAGCAACGTTTTGACCCTTGACAGTCCTTGCAATACATATAGGCAGACTAGGTTCGATACTTTTCTCACCGTTCCAAGACGGTTCCTTTTTGCTTTATGGGTCATTTATTATCACATATACAGTTAGTTACATCGTGAAATTGACATTCACCTCAATCAAAACCATTCTAAATCGCTCACTCAGCGCTCCATTCCTACTCCAAACACTCACTCAAATCATTCAAAAACGCTAAAATCCATTGGAAAATATAGAATCAACAAAGTCAGTCAAAATAAATTTTGATAGAGAAAAATTGCGATTTCACTAACATTACTTAAATGGTTACAGTTAAAAACATTGTAAAATTGACAAGGTGAATGATTTTGGAATGATGGGAGGTTATCAAGTATTGCAAATTTTGTTCAGGATCAACAAAATTAGCAATATTGATTACCTCCCTTTAATAAAATATGCATACAAGTTCATTAGATAGCTTCCTATTTCTTCAAGAACCTATCAGACGCCTACAATTTCAATTAAATTATTGAAATCCCGATTTTTTTCCTAGCCATTATTAGTTTGAACGAAGTTGTTGTTATATGTTTTTCAGTGTGTTTGGGGCGTTTTTGATCGATTTGATTGAGTGTTTGGAATGAATGAATTAAGCGCTGAGTGAATGATTTAGAATGATTTTGATCGGAATGATTGTTATTTTCACGATATTATTAAATGTAGCGTCCCATGGGTTCTTGCAAAAATTGGCAGCAATGCATAGAACTTGTATGCATATTTTATTAAAGGGAGGTAATCAATATCACTAATTGTGTTCATCTTGAACAAAATTTGCGATATAAGACTACCTCCGATTAAATTCACTCAAAACTCGCTCCACACACCCATTCAATTACGTTCCTAAATCATTCCAGAATCATTCACCTTGTCAATTTCACGATGTTGTTAACTGTATTCAGGACGGTCTAGACATTATATATCATAGTCGATAATTGTCCAATTGGGAAATATAAATTTAGCTGTTAGAAATGACTTAATAATTTAAGAATAGAGAATATAATCCTTACACCGGCCTGCTTTTAACCTATATTTGTACTTACCTACCTCTCTTTTATCAATCAAACATTCTGAAACATTATTCAAACAAAAAACGCCCCATAGATCTATTCAAATTTCTCAAGACACTCAATGATTTGAAAACGTTTGATCGGTCTATGAATGTGCATAAACAAATATTTTAGAACAGTTCGTGATAAATATGGAATTATCAAAAAGATGTGTCGAATTTCGCTCACTTCGGTTTCATTTAGGCTGCCGAATGGAAGGTTTTAAGGGCAATTCTTTATTTGAACAGTATTTACTTTTATTAGTAGGCCTATTATTAAAATAGTAGCTTTATTGAATATTTTGGAATATGGTAAAAGAAATATTGTGTCTTAGGAAAGGTTAAATTGGTTTCTGAAGTCACTGCAATGGAGCTTCTAATGTTGATTTAATTCGACAAGGGAATACTTGAAAAATCGAATCATTATAACGCTCTTTTCAAATGCTCGTTTTTCTCGGTGGGTTATATTAATTTTCCCGTCTCCCTTTTTTAACCATATACCCTTTTAAGTGTTGCAAAATGACAGACAGTTGCTGTCTGTGCAAGTTAGGGTAGGGTGACTGGTCACATATGTGTTACACGTCAGGGGGAAAATGACCAATTTTAAGGTACTACAAAGTCTGACTACAGTAAAGGCTTATCACAAGTGGCATATCTGAATCTAGCATGATCATTCTGCCTTCCGGTACCAGAATTTAAAAATCCGCTCTGAGTTCAGAATAACAAAACGGCGCAAACAGCTTACTTTTTATACCGCGCTTTGCGCATTTACTTGCATATTTTTATTTAAATAGGGTTCATCATTGTGACCTGACAAACTTCTGATCAAATTTCATGACGATTAGGCAGTGATTGTGGCATCTAGAGTGTAAACAAGAAAATTGTCATAAAGGCCGCACCTTTTTCAAGATTCCCGATGGCATATTTCCATTACGATAGGATTCATCCAAGTGATCAGATAAACATTTACTTTGGGTTTCATGAAGCCTTTGTCGAAATTATGGCCTCTAGAATGTTAACGCCTAACCCTTTGCTGTTTAACCCCTGCTTTTTACGTGCCTTTGATTTTATGATTGAGAAAACATTGTGAAAAAAAGAAGAAATTGCTTCTGACAAGCAATTTCTTCTTTTTCCGCACTATTTTCTACCCTACTGAATGGTTATTTTTCGAATTAAATCCACTTTAAGTTTTCGTCTGCAAAACCTTTGAACTTGGATAGGTCCAAAACTTTGTAAAACAGGAAAGGGTTAAACGACGACGAACACTGTGCCCATGTAAGCTAATATTGGCTCCACCTTGCGTGATGAGAAAATTACCATGACTTTCAGGTGAACAAACGTACAATTTCAAAAGTTTTTGCAGAAATGGTATCGCATATTTTTGAAGTTCTCCTTCAGTAAGAAAGAGGGGAAACTTCTCTTAGTTTTCATTCCGACATTTTCTATGTGTCCCGGCTAATTCGATTGTCTCTATTTGTCAGACAGATAAGGAGAAATCAATTTCAGAACGATTTAGTAATTGTGGAAATTTGTCTATAATTACAAATAAGCTTCTTACGTCTTCGATGACGACGAGTACCCTTTTCTTACTCATGGGCCCGAGGTTATAAAAATTTTCTCAGGTTCAGGCTCAATTTTCTCAAATTTCAAACTAAAATAATGTATGAAAATAAAAGATAATATCAATAAGTTGTTATTTATAACAACTTATTAATATCATCTTTTATGTTTATACATTAAAATGAGTAATGAAACAGAAATACGGCTTTAATCCCAAACTGAAATACTAACAAATCATCCGCAACTGTAACAAAGCTGAAAATAGCCAACCAGGACCGGTGTCGATCCGACGCGGAATAGCAATATAGTAATATAATGTATCACAGGGTATAACGTGCCACGCCGACACCAGAAGGTTCGTGGACACCTGATCGATTTTTTCGATACGGAACTAACGGTGGAGCAACTTTTTGACTGATTTATAATCCGAAATAATCATTTTCATTTCAATTTTTAGTATCACTGTCGAGATAAATGGTTCTTCTTTTAGGAAATAAAACTAGAGGGTAAAATCTAAGCCAAATGAGCAAGTTCTAGCCCTAGGAGTGAGTGACTTTGCTTGATTTTAGGTTTGTCATTATTTTTTTTTTGTCAAACAACCTGACTTTTCTTAATTGCTTGTGATTGTCTAAGAGCATTTATGTATCCTCTACACGAATACCTAATTTCTCGGCGAAAGATCCACATAAAGCGAAGATATTCGTACTTTTATTGGCCTGGGTAGCGGAAAATATGATAACAAGACACCCCCTATCACAAATTCTGGTGTCGATTTCCAATCGAAAAAAAATCAGGCCCGTTTTTAATGCATGGTTTATGGCGGCCCAAGATATAACCCCACCACCACCGAAGCGGTTAAGCTCTAAAACACAATTTTGCACATAACGTTCATTTCGACGTCGACGTCCGTCGGCATGTGAAAGATTGAGCCTTGGCTCGTTACTGAACACAACTGTCCGCCATCGCCGCCCGACGTTATTTTGAGCCCATTAGCGACGTTTTTGACGATGACGCTGTGAAAGTATTATATTCCTACCGTGATAACCAACAACAGCTGCAGATGTCGATGTAGCCGTTAAATACGGTAACGCAGGTGTCGTTCACGTATAAAGTTGTCTTGACGCCTGTCCTGAAGACTTCTTATAGCGTTCTCACGTCTAACCAAACGCAATATCGTTCATATTGATACGTTAAAATGTCTAGCGACATGATCTTGGGAACTGCCTATTTCCAGCATGCCCAAAATGCGTGCGCGTTCTTCATTCTTCTTCTTCTTCTTCTCTATCTTCATCTTCTTCTTCTTCTTCTTCTTCTTCTTCTTCTTCTTCTTCTTCTTCTTCTTCTTCTTCTTCTTCTTCTTCTTCTTCTTCTTCTTCTTCTTCTTCTTCGTTTGAATTGTATGTTTGAATGGAAGATAGCACCCAGTTATATTGCGGTGGCTGGAAATTTTATTTATAATCGTTTTAATAATTAAGCAGAAATTTTTAGATGCATGTATGGATTATAACATTGTGAAATCACCAATAAACCAGTGAAATTATCATCATGAAAAACCTCATGTTTGACACATCCAGTCCTTTCTAAATCATTTACCAAATGTCTTTGTCGTATGTTGGCTTGCTACTTCTTTACAGTCGATATTGCTCGAGCGACCACGTGTATTAAGCGACCAATTTTATTAAGCGACCACCATAAAAAAGTCCCTTCACCGTAAGCAAAAATTCTGAAAAAGGGGACATTCTTAATTGGTTTTTGTTGAATCTTATGTTGTTTGAACCCATTAGAATCGTCTCAATAAGACTATTCTAATGAGTTTAAACATCATAGGATTCAGAACGACTTGAACGACAATCTATAAATGCGATCAAAATGAACTGTCATATTTATTATAGTATTTTGTATTGAGCGACCATTCCCATAAGCGACCGCTTTTTGGTGGTCCCTTAGGTGGTCGCTTATCACAACTTTTACTGTACTATAAAAAAAAATATTTACAACAGTGTAGATCTCAATCGATCCTGGTCAGAGGCTTTGCCTTATTTCATATTATTCTTATCATCAATAGTATTCTAAGCATTGTTCTTATTATTAATGTTATTTTAGTCGTAGGGCTTTTTCACATAACATTCTTCTATTTTAAACACCCTGGCGAAATGTTTTGACAATTAAAAAAAGTTGAAGAATAAAATATATTAGATATAAATGTGACCCGTCACGCGAAAAGGGACCATCTTGGAATTGCGTAAAGTATCGACCCTAGTCAGACTGCGCGGACTGCGCAAACTAAAAAGGATCGTAACTTTTCGCAAAATGCTAATTTTCTGAATCTAGAATGGTCAATCTACTTTTTGAAATACGACACTTGATTTACCTATGCTGGAGCCAATCTTATTTTTTCAAATACTTATTTTACAGAGTTCCCAGATGGTCCCTTTTCGAGTGTCGGGTCACAAATTTTACATTGAGTTAGGAAAGCACCTTAGATTTTCCGGTGTCACATTAACATGTTATAGAAAGGAACATTGTACAATTGACAAGATTAATGATTTCAGGATTATTTTGGCATGAGTGCGAAAAGTGAGTTTTCAGTGAAATCCAAGGAATGTAATTCATTAACACTACTTTTGTCCACATTAGACAAAATAAGCGATGTTTTTACCTCCCCTTAATAAATATACGTTCTTTTCTGTTAGCTATTTTTCACGTACCATTCAGATGCTTTAAAATCAGCTGTAGATTATAATAAAGCACAATAATTTATTTGGCATGAATGATATGTTGATCACGTTGATCGTATAAATAAGAAATTGACTGAACTTATACACTTAACAACGTCGTGAAATTGACGAGATGAATGATTTTGGAATGAAATTGAGTGAGTGTGAGGAGCGAGTTTTGAGTGATTCTAATTGGAGGTAATCCAATATCGCAAATTTTGTTCAGGGTGAACAAAATTTGCGATATTTATTACCTCCCTTTAATAGAATATGCATACAAGTTCTATAAATGGCGTCCCATTTCTTCAAGAACCAATCAGACGCTTACAAATTCAATTATTTCAGTGGCATTGTGATTTTTTTTCTATTTATATTTATTTTCAATGTAGTTTTTGATTGTATCTATTTAGTCATTTTGGAGCGGTTTTGATCGATTTGAGTGAGTGTTTGGAATGGATGAATTGAGCGCTGAGTGAGTGATTTTGAATTTTTTTGAATGAGATGAATGTCAATTTCACTATGTAACAAACTGTTCTTTAAGCCATTTCGAAGGCTTTTTGGACGATTTCGGATAGTTTTTTGAATGCTGTGAGTAAGTATTAGGAATGAAACTCTGGGGCGATGATTGAGTTATTTGGAATGGTTTTAATCGAGATGATTGTCAACTTCACGATGTTACTAACTATTTTCTACCAAGAAAATGATAAAATATATATAATAGAAATTAATTTAGTAAAGATACATTTGTCTAAAATAGACACATGAATTAAAGATCTTAGATTAATACCGACAGTAAAATGCCTTGAATGTCTTTGAAATGTTACATCTTAACGCTAGATACGTATATCTAAGCTTGGCAAACAGGTGAACCAACATATAGTCCGTTTGACTTATATATGGACCAACCTTTTCATCAAATACACAAAAATTCATATAGAAGTCAAACGGACTATAAAGTAATGGCGAGCTTTGTGCATGACTATCCTAGGAAATATAACCCGTACTAATTTGGTAACATGATTTTTCACAGTGTTGACCGTGGTTTCCTAATGAAAATCATGAGGAAACCTCGGTTAACTCTGTTAAAGTTCATTACTTCCGAAACGTTGTAGGACTACCACGGGTCCACTACCTTAACACTAAGGACGGTATGCGCTACTTAAGACATCAAAATTCTCTCTTGAAATTACATGTATTTGTACGAGAAAGAACTCTGTATGACAACAAACATTTTATATGCTATCAGTTACCCCCCTTTAAACGAGTCGAAACTTTAGTTTAATAATTACAACTTATCCATTAGTCTTATGGGGTAAATCGCCACTTTCCTACAGGTTTTCAGTCATATTTTGCGCCCACAGCACAATCAAAACTATTGATTCCAGCCCTGCGTTCAAGATGACAAAATATTCAAAAATATTTGCAAATTATGCCCCGCAAGTGCGCGTGCATAGCGGGGTAGAATCTTGCAAACAGTTTGCACCGGTATGTCATCCTGAACGCATGGCAGTTAACTATGACACAAATTCTATTATGTGTTATTTTTCATCTGGTAGGGTGTAGGGCGTGCCGTTACAAGTACTTGGTAAGCTTCATTTTCAAGCTTTCAAAAGCTAGCAACAATTATCGATAACGCGTGGAAATACTCGTAACTGAACCCGAAGGATTTACGAGCTTAGCGAAAGTGAACACATTTCCTATGAAGCTACGAGGTTTTATTCATCGACTTATAAGATTAACGTTTCGAGTTATTTTTACTGGCTCTCTGTAAAAGTAAGTACACACACACATATATATATATATGCGAAGGCGAAACGCGTTTGGTTATAAACCAAATATTTTACTTTTATCTATTTATTAAATAATTTATCAAAGGCGTGTGAAGTCAAAGTTTCATTTTCTTCACGTATTCACACTTTTGCCGGGCCCGTCGTTTGCCGGATTCTTCTTTTCTTCCGTATACATTATACTTAGTCAAAAAAGTTTAGCAACACTTAATATTTTTAGCTAAAAAAATTTGTAGCAGAAATATTGTAGTCAAATGAAGCAAAACATTGCCTTCCATCTCTTAGCAATAGATTTCTACTTTTCTTTTTTCCAACGGCCACTCTATGTCCGGATCAACAAGAATTTTTGAAATGTTATCTTTGGTCATTGGCTCTCTTTCATACCAAAACGAATTCTCTGCGTGTAAACGTTTGGTTGACGGTACCTCATTAATGTCTCCCGAAATTCTGAAGCTATAGCTATCGTGGCAGATTTCAAGTGATCAGGTCAAATTGAAGTGAGCATGGGAAGGTTCATGAGTCAGTTATCTCGTCTTTTTCACCACTGACGTCATAGAAATTGGACAATAAACAAATGCCGTTATGTGATCATCCTCCATTTATGACCCATATATATATGATATATGAAATGATATAAGTTTCAATATCTTTTATGAAAATGCGCTATATTTTTCAAAAATTATTTCATCCTTCCACTAATATTGTTATAATGCATATGAATGAAATTTCTATTTCTAGCCATTTTCAAGATAAAATGATGCGTCAAAAATGAAAGTTGGATGAAAAAGTGCTGGTGCAAAAATGTATATCTGTTCTTATTTAGGCTTATTTACGGAAAACAGCAAACTTATGTTATGATCATTTTCAGATCTTATTAAAAAGTCGCATGCACAGACAGGAAAGTGTTTCCTTTTCATTACATACAGTATTTCGATATTTTTGCTTTATGCAGGTTTCTGAAGTTCGTAGTTAAAGGAAACACTCTTTTAAGCATCCTCAGGTGCGAAATCACTATGGCCCACTTTTAAAAGTACACATTATCAACGTCTTTTATGACATTGGATTTTTAAACTTTTGGGACGGCAGAAAACGCATTGCTTATGCATACTACAAAAAAAAAACAGTGACATACAATGACTAAAAAATGAATAAATTGAATCTTAAATAATTCTGGTTGAAATTCATGCGATTAGCACGGTTTAAAAAAAAATAAAGAGATTTTCTATGTTGTCTCCATTAAAAATCGAGAAAACATTATTTCAATTATAGGCGATTCTTTTTCAAGTCAGAATATATATCTTACATAAACGTTAAATGCAGCGACCCGTTACTTAGGCTTCCCCCTGCCTGGGCAATAATCATGGATTCTCCATGTAAAATATTCCTCAATACCCAAATTGCATATATGATCATTATATGACACATTTATAATGATCATCTAAGTACAAATACTTCTTATCTTATTTGTAAGTTCGACGTATTCAAAGTAATCGGGCCCGAAGGCATTACATTAGATAAACAAGAAAGTGGTCCAAACAAGCGATCAGTTTTGTAAACTGGTTTTAAACTTCTACTGGTTGTACTTGTCTACTTTTCCAACAGTTCCTTTGGTAACGGACTTAATAACTCCGACCGCTACAGTTTGCTTTAAATCTCGGACAGCAAAACGTCCCAACGGCGCGTAATCGGAGAAAGCCTCGACAGACATGGGCTTAGTAGGAACTAATTCAACCATCGCAGCGTCACCAGATTTGATGGCTTTGGGATTATCCTCCAGTTTCAAACCGCTGCGTCGATCACATTTCTCTTTAATCTCTTCGAATTTACAGGCAATATGGGTTGTATGACAGTCCAGTACGGGTGTATAACCATTCTTGATTTCCCCTGGGTGGTCCAATATAATTACCTAAAAGGGTACGGTTTAAAGCCTGTAAAAATTTCGCATTGTTTTAGAAGTAATGAGCTCTAACAGTGCTCACCGAGGTTTCCTAATGATTTCATTACGAAACCTCGGTCAACACTGTAAAAATCATGTGTTCCGAAATGTTGAGGAACTATAACTATATTTAGACAAGCTTCTTTTTTATGCGTAGGTAATAAATATAAGTATCTTTTAAAAAATCTATATGACAAATATAGCTTAGCATGTCCACTTTCAATAGAAAATTTCGCTTTAGCCTATACACCCTTTCGATGTCTCTCTTTTTCATTTGAATAACTGCCTATATTCATAAAGATAGTATTTAAGATCTTAATGAAGGCATGTTACTAATTCAACGACTTTTAACCACCATACTCGAAAGTACATGTGTGAAGGAATGTGTGTTTCTTGAAAAAAATGCATGAAGCGAGCCGCCATGAAATGTTTAAGAGATTCTTTTATATATAGAACATCTACTCCATACAAGAGTAAAAGTTGGCACAATTCATAAATAAATTATAGATTTGCTTTGGACAACCTAAAACATTGAAAAAAGCATAATTGTGGTTATTGACTAAAGTTAAATATTCAGGGATTATGTATAACCTACATATCTTTATCTTACTTATTCACAAAACGCGTTCATTAGGTGTTGCAGCTACATATCATGTATTTTGACCAAGTTAGTGGACCCGTAATAGTTTCGCAAAATTTAGGAACTCGTGATCTTTCACAATGTTGAGCGAGGTTTCATAATGAAAATCATAGGAAACCTCGGTTAAGACTGTTAAAGTTCAATACTTTTGAAGCGTCGCGGAACTATTATGGGTCTGCAACCGTAAGAAGTGAATTTATCGACCAAGTTATGATTGTAGATGAAACGGTCCTAAATTCTTCAAAAATAACGCCGATTCAAATCATGTTAATGAATCTTTCATTGCTGCACGTCCTCAGCTGGCAATCTCCAGTTGATATGGTATATGATGAACGATTATCAAATTTTGTCATGGAATTGATAGAAATAAAAGTTTGTCATTAAAAACACAGACATGTATGATTATCTGTTGAAATAATGACAGGAGAATACATTTCACTCGTCTCCGGTTTCTAAACATGGTAAGTCAAGTTAAATCAATTCAAAACAGTCACTTGAGTCACCAGAAATCATTCATAACGCTTCGAAATCGTCAAAACCATCATTTCACCTGAACCGATCACATAATTACCGAAATTTATTAGTTGGTTTCGATTTTTATGAGAAGGATAGTAAAAAAAACGCACACAACGTGAAACGTTTAGAAAGTATTCAAAGGAGGTATTATAAATAGAGGATATTGAATGAGTGGTCATTGAATACCGAATTTATGAAACGAGTCATCTTTAAACAGATAAAAACGAGGCTACGCCGAGTTTTTATCTGTTTTAGTTGACGAGTTTAATAAATTCTGTATTTTATGAGCACAAATTTTATATTCTATTTATTACATGACCCGAATTTTAGCGAAAAATCGTCAAAATTTTCCGCGAAACTTGTAACGCCGTTTAAAAATGACGTCACAAAACATAGATTATGACGTCATTTTCGCGGTTACAAAGTAGCGTTGCTTTTCGCTCTGAGCTCATTTGCATAGTTATTACACTAGTGTTATAACACTCGTGTAATATCAAAAATATTCAACGCGTTTTTTTCACTCCCGCGCCATCGGTCATATTATAATACCGATTACTTCGTCCAATTGGACGAAATCAGTGATATTATATTGCCTCCCTCTTATTTCCTTGAGATCTCGCTCGCCCTACTCATTACAAAATCATTCAAAACCTCATTCATTTTTTCAGTCACGCGATGAGGTTAACTGTACCTGTGCATAAAACGATTTAGCCTTCTGTGGGGGATCATTGGTTGGATCTCCTGCAACGTCCCCTCTCCTGATATCTTTGACGGAGACGTTTTTCACGTTGAATCCTACGTTGTCCCCAGGTTCGGCCTCGGGTACGCTCTTATGGTGCTTTTCAATGGTTTTTACTTCATCTTCTACGAATGAGGGTGAAAAGGTCACTACCATACCTGGTTTCAGAATGCCTGATTCTACCCTACCAACGGGCACGGTTCCAATACCTGGAAAATGATTCGACAACTTTTCTATTTTAGCCGATTCTAGGACAAATCTGCTCCGGATAAATTTACCTTCACCGATTTAAAAAGGATAGATAAAACCCCATTTATCGTTTTGACAAATTCTGTGCGCAATGGCAGCTTATATTGGAAATTAGTTATTGAGTTATATCAAATTAACACTCTTCTAAGACATTCTTCTAAGATATATTAGGAATCAAATGGTGAGTCAATTAATGCATGTATTAAAACCAACGTACTCCCGGACCACCATTAAAATAAAACTATTGTCTTACAGCAAGGGTGTATTAACTAACAAGAATAAGTAACACCTGGGCCCAATTACGCATTTATAATAAAATTATTTTCTTACAGCAAAGGTGAATAAACTAACAGAATAAGTTACACCTGGGCCCAAGGCTATAAAATTTTCTCAGGCCCAACTGAGAATTTTCTTAAATTTTAAATTCAAAGAAATGTATGAAAATAAATGATAATATATATATATTTATAACAACTAATTAATGTTATATTTTATGTTAAAACATTAAAATCAGTATTAAAACAGAATTACGGCTTTAATCTCAAATTAAAATGTGAGGAAATTTTGAATTGAGAATGAGAAAAGTTTTATAACCTCGGGCCCTGATCTTCGGATGTCAACATGAGAGCGGAGAAATCTCTACTATGTCTTGTCATGTCATGGTAACAACACAAAAAAATTACAAGACTGACATTTTAACATCAATTTATTTACGTTCTTTATTGTCATATATCCAAGAGCATTTAAAATCATTAAAATTATCCATCATTTCTTATATAAGCATTTGAATGAATTTGGAACATCGTATTAAGGTAGTGGACCCGTAATAATTACGCAACTTTAACAGTGTTAGTCTAGCTTTCCTGCAGATTTTAATTTCATAAGGAAACCTCAGTCAACATTGTGAAGAGAATGTGTTCCGAAATGTTGCGGAACTCCTACGGGTCTACTACCTTAATATCCTATCCGGTTATGCAACTACAAATATGAAACCTGTAACTACAGTAACCAAAGTAGAACTTGAAATTTAAACCTGCCAGAATTTATTCTGGACAGTATCTTTAAAATAAGTACTATTTTTAATGTCCCGTAGTTACTTTACTTTTTGTAAGCGTCACGTTAAACGTCATAGGTAAATGTCAATGGCTTTTTAAAGGTCGGTGATCAATTCAAGTTTCGATAAGTTTGAAACTGAATTTATGCTTTCATATTTTCATATAAAAAGCTTTGGGAGATTTCTTTTAAGTTCATGTTTGTCTTTCGCTTGCTAATTGGTGAAATACAAACCTTCTATTTTATAAACGTTTTGCAGCGGTAGCCGTAGAGCCTTATCAGTTGATCTATGCGGGGGCAAGACAGCGTCCAAGGCTTCCAATAGCGTCTGTCCGTTTGTGCTGCCTTGTTCCCTCTGTATAGACCACCCACTATACCACGGCATATTTCCCGACAGCTCGGTCATATTATCTCCATGCCAACCGGATATCGGTATTATTGCAACAGACTTCGGGTCATATCCGACATGTTCAACGTATTCAGATACTTCTTTGGAGATTTCTTTAAAGCGTACCTGCAATAAAGGCATGTGGATCTTTCATGAGCTTTTGTTTGAAACAAGATAATCTTAACCTTGTCTAAAAAAAAAGTTATTTAGAGCGCTAAGGCTGGCTTAATAAGCATTTCTATTCTAGACTCGATTAAGTTCTACTACAAGCCTCAAAAACAAAATTGAGTTGCAGATAATTTTTCTCTCTTGAAAGTTAGTTTTGTACGTTTAAATCCATTTTTGTAACACCGAGATAATAAAATATATCGCGATAAGATGTGTTGGTTGACGCCATGGTGATGTAATTTAGAACGTGATCTAGCACGTGTGAAAGACAATATCTTTGAAGACTGTTTGTTATAGAAGACAATGGGAGGTATGAGAGAAAAGTCTTTTCTCTTCTCCATCGATAAAAAAGTTATATGAAACTGACCTTATTAACGTTATTTCGAATCTATAGTTTATTAAACCCTTATTAACCCTTGTCGTAGTTTATATAAACGTAAACTGAAACCAATGTCTAATCGGTCACTGCATGTTTCCCTCTTTTCGACACATTTACATTAAAAGAATTGAATAGAACATTACGTTCATGCAAAGACAAATCAATCTCGGGGATTTTGTTTAAAGAATTATGTAAAACGGACTGACAGAACGATTAAAGCAGGCAAAAGAAGACACTAACCGTGCTTTGAAAAAGCCACAAAACTCGCAAAATGCAGGGAATTTTAAAAATTTCAGTCGAAGAAATACCGTTATGTTGTAGAAAAACACTATGCTTTCGATGCCTAAAACGTAGCTACATAGAAATAGTAATAGTAAAGAAAACATTATTTTAGCCGTTCATTTGCGTACATGAGGTCAATGAGGTTAAATTACCCCAACCACCAATGTTGATTTTGAAATTGGGATACCCATGGTCTAATGCAAGTTAAAATGCTTTCCCTTAGGAATTTTTCGATGCATTTTGGTTTCGCTATCTACTAAGTGCATGGTCTATCGAAAATCATCAAACACTTGCATCTTTAACATTATTAAGCATTACTTTTCGTGCTTTATTAGAGTGATCGATGAGAAGTTGGTTTAAGTTTACATGTAACGTATCCCGTAAGTGACTGCTTGCACTCAGTTCATTAACGTAAAAAATGTGACTTTCAGCATTTTGAATCAAACTTAAAATATTGTAGATCAAACGATGGGAAGTGACAGCGTAATACACAATTTTGAAATCGTCCCAAAGATTGGCATATCGGTATCATTCGTACCCCGTGTTATGAGGCTGAGTAAGCTTAGTTGAATACTGTCATATTATTTCATATCGGGTGCACATGCACGTGCCAAGTTATATAATCCTTTGTTCTCCAAGTTTTTAACAAATAACGAAAAACTTTCTTATTTGCACGGAAAGGTACGCTGAATTTTTTACCAAATAAAGGAAAAATATGGATTATAAACATATCGGAATATAAGAAAAATTCATTGGGTAATTTCTTCAAAAAATAGATTTTTGTGGCATTTTTACCTAGTAAAATTACAGAAATTAGTGCATTTTTAACTTTTGAAAGCAAATTGTGCAAATGAAGTTGATCAAAGAGAAATTTTCTTGTCAATAGCCATTGTGTACATGTATAAGGTCTATCAAAATGTATTTGTTTTATAGCTATAACTAAGTACAACGTTTATACTAGACCTAAAATGAATATAAACGTTTTACCGAAAAATGGCCTATACCACTCAAGGGCAGATAACTCTTGCATGAAAACGAGCGTGGAAAGGTACCTTCAAATTTTGATATAATGACTACACAATGTTAATCTACAACATATGTGAGCAAGAAAAAAATTCATTGGACGGGAAAAAATGACACCATGTGTCCATTGCTACCTTAAGTGCAAGCAATATTATGTAATTCAGTTATGACATATGTTTCTAGTTTTATCACTGAATTAGCTGGATTGTTTTGGGGGAAACTTGTAAAATATTCAAGGCGAGGTTGACTTTCTATATAAGCATGCAAATTGAAAGAAGATGGAGAATTGTGAGACAAACATTAAGGTGCTGGTTCCATGCTTTTTCTGGGAATTTATTTGGATTGATGTGAATTTGTTAGTAGTGACTTTGTATATGATTGGACTATTTTACACGTAATACTTTGGGATTAATGTAAACATTTTTGGAAAGGATATTTGAATACGGACAGAACTTTGGGTTATTAACAGAGATAATTAGCTTATTATTTTGTCTTGATGTTTGATTTTGGTAATAAGATTATCAAATTGTAAACAGTGCTTGTTTGTCTTCTGCTGGCCTATTACACACGGAAATTATGACGTAAGGAAATTGGCATAGCAGCACTTTAAGCGATGATGTAATGCAGACGTACTGGCAACACCTTAAAAGTTGGTCTTCGGCGATCCTAAGGTGACAGTGTGACCAGGAAATTAAGAAATACAAAATTGTTCGTTACGCAGTTTCTACTTTAATCATAGAAATGTCGAGGAAATGACGTCTCTCTCACGTGCAAAGTGAGGTAGCATTTATAAATGTTTATAATAATTTTTACATCCTGGATGCATGGAACGTGTCTCACCTCACTGTATGGCGGGTCGGTGTTATCAATCTTGTTCACACCAACAATCAGCTGTTTCACACCCATGGTGTACGCCAGGAGGACGTGTTCTCGTGTCTGACCGTACTTAGATATTCCTGCTTCAAACTCTCCCGTCGAAGAGGAGACTATTAACATCGCACAGTCGGCTTGGGAAGTACCTGTAATTTGGAATTAAGTATTAATTGAGGCCCTTTATAATATGACCTACGTCGTGAGAGAAAAATAACCTCGTTAAATATTTTTGATATTACACGGGTGTTATTACACTAGTGGAATAACTATGCAAATGAGATCAGAGCGAATAGCAACGCTATTTTGTAACCGCGAAAATGACGTCATATTGTACATATTTTTAAGTCAGTTATAAACGGCGTTATAAGTTTCGCGGAAAATTGAAATGTTGAATTTCAAGAATTTTGATGATTTTTTCGAAAAAAATAGGGTCGTATTATAAGTAGAATATAAAATATTTGTCGACGGAGCCTCGTTTTTATCTGTTTATAGATGACTCGTTTGACAAATTCGGTATTTTATGAACACAAATTTTATATTCTATTCATAATATGACCACTCATTCAATATCCACTATTAACGCGTCTCGCGTTTTCCACCTTAAACTACACAAGCTGAGGATCACCTTCTCCATGCAAGATATGATTTTGATACGATGCACCTAAAAAGACCGCAAATTATTTGGGTTTCGTAAATAAATCATATATTGCTTTCGAAAACCAGTAACCGTAAATCAATTTAAAAATCATATAGTTATTGACGAATGTTAGATAGTCAGGAGTTAACGTTTAACACCTTTATCCTACTCCTGTATTCACACAATGTGTCCAATAAGTGTTACAAGAGATACGTACATGTAACGTCAAGCGCCACAGAAACTAATTTTCATAATCAACGTTCATACAATATGTGACTTTAGTAACAATCAAATGGTCTTGAAGTCAAAACTATTTCTCAGAATTCCGCTTAATGCTACAGTACATACAATAGTATTTTCGGACAGCTTTATCTGATGACACACGTTTCGAAAAACAAAAAAAGAGCCATGAAAAATTGTATTGAAGCCTCTGTTTTTATCTTATTATAGATGACTTATTTAATTGATTGGCTATTCCATGACCAGTCTTTCAATATAGTCTAAATACCTGTTATCATGTTCTTTATGAAATCTCGGTGTCCAGGGGCATCGATAATGGTGACATTAAAGTTGGTCGTGTCGAAGCTCGAGAGCGCAATATCTATAGTGACGCCACGCTCTCTCTCAGCCTTTAGTTTGTCGAAAACCCAGGCGTATTTGAAGGAGTCCTTTCCCAACTAGAATAAAACAAAGAAGTGACAGGACTGCATTTCTTTTCAAATTCGATGGAAATATGATTTCGATAAAAATAATACAATATCAGTTTGAGCATTTCTATATCTATCTTTTTCTAATATTTTATTTTATTTCTTTATTTTAACATTACCATAACATAACCTTATTTTAATGCAACAAACAGAAACTAGCTCTTTGCAATGACCTAATGATGGATAGTGCGCGAGCTTGCGTGTGGGTGGTTGGATGGATAGATAGGTAGGTATGGATATGGGTATTCGCGGGTAAACGGAGGTGTTTGGGGACTCAAAACGCTCCAAAAAAAAATAAAAAAAAAAACTTCGAAATTGTACAAAATGATAAACGTTTCTTTCAAATCGATCGAATTATTATATGATTTTATTAACCGATGTGGATTTGTAAACATTGAATTAGTGCATGAAGACCCACAGACAGAAAATACGTACATTTAACAACATCGTGAAATTGACAAGGTGAATGTTTTGGGAGTTATTTTGGAATGAAATTGAATGAGTGTGTGGAGCGAGTTTTGAGTGAATTTAATGGGGGGGGGGGGGTAATCCGTATCGCAAATTTTGTTCTGGATGAACAAAATTTGCGATATTAATTACCTCCCTTTAATAAAATATGCATACAAGTTAAAAAATATCGCCCTTTTTCTTCAAGAACCTATGAAACGCTTACAATTTGAATTATGTCTATGAAATCGCGAATTTTCTCTATCAAAATTTATTTGAATGACGTTGTTGATTTTTTGTTTTTCAATCGGTTTGAGTGTTTTTGAATGGTTTGAATGAGTGTTTGGAATGAATGAATGGAGCGCTGAGTGATCGATTAAGAATGGTTTTGATTGAGATTAATGTCAATTACACGATGTAACTAACTGTACATTTCATAAAAGATTGTATAAAATATGAAATTTAATTCAAGCTAAAATAAGTGATATATACATGTAACAGAAGATTATTTTCTAGACAAAGGGTAAAGATGAATTGAACAAGTCTTTTGTTCGATCCATTTCAAAAGAATGGGCTGTACATAGCGCTAAAGTTCCAGCTCATTCCCACGCATTGATAGTTAATGGGGAGTTGTGCACACAAAGATTGCTTACAGACAGACGTATGGAAGGCTAAATAGGATAGACAGACTAATAGACAGACAGACAGACGACCTGGGTCGTGTGAATTTCCGAACCTCAGGCCATATAAAAATGAGGGAGACCGACATATGTTTCAGGGTGAGATTAATAAATTTATTTTAACATGTTTAAGTTCTATCACTCCGATTTAAACTTTTTGTGGTATTTTTGATATAAAATCGGGGGAAAATAACGTTTGTTTAGAAACATGTACATTTGAGACCATGGCTTTGCATAAATTTTATTTTGCTTTCTTGATAAAATAAAAGTAAGAATTCTATTAAAATTGTAGACTCATTTATTTCTTTATAATGGAAATAATTAGTGTTTTGGGGTATTTTTTCTTGGAGGAAAAATGCTCCAATTGGCCACCAGAAACACGACATTTTAAAGATGGCTGTGCAAGTTATGATCTGCGTTGACTTAATATTTAATACAATTATTTTCAAAATTCATCCTTAATTGATCTATGGCATATTTCAAGATGGTCAAATACAAGTAGTAACTTTGAGAAATTGATTCTCAATTCGAAAAAGAAAAGACTTTAAAAAACACTTGCTCAGCGCCCAATTCTTTCATCCCAAATACTCATTCAAACAATTCAAAAGCAAGCCGAAATCGTTCAAAAACGCTTCTAATTTGTTGAAACCGATCAACATTTCATTCAAATCGATAAGATCATTCCCTGATTTTATCAGGTGTTGTTGGCTTTAAAGCAACTTATTTGTTCCTTTTGAAGACACAAGAATGGAAAATCGACAGATTTTATTAAATGTGGTAATAGAATAACACAAGTTTTATCCAATTGGTCGAAACAAACGAAATTCTCGAACATTCCCAGAATTTTACTGAAAATTCGCTCGTTCCATTTAATTCCCGAATTTCACTGAAAACTCGTTATCTAATTCATTCAATTCCATCCAACAATATTCCCAAAATCATTCACTTTGTCACCTTCATGTTTTTATTCACTGTACTAAAACCAAGTAAGTGTATTTGCCCCCTTAACCTTGAAAATCAATGAAACAAGTCTCACCTCTTGCGATTCTTTCTCAAATGTTTCAATCACCTCCTTTTCGACACCGCCACATTTATAGACGAGGTGACCGGAAGTAGTGGATTTACCAGAGTCCGAATGGCCAATAACCACCATGTTGATGTGTGTTTTTTCCTCCATTGTACTCATCTTACTGTTAATAGATAAAGATGTAACAGTTTAAGTGAGTGAACAAATGTGATCCGTCGCGCGAAAAGGGACCGTCCGGGTAGTGCGTACAATGTCGATTCTAGTCAGACTGGCACAGTACAGGTTGAAGCGCTTCACATCGTAGTTATTAGTTTTGTTTTTTTTTTTAACATTTCTCAGTCATATATCAAGCTTAAAGCTGCTCGTTCACAGTTCTTCATAAAAGAATAACAAAGCTGGTTCCTAGATTCGGGTATGTGCGCATTTGCCGATGTTTAAAAATCACACCATCTACAACTCATTTAAAAAACGTAGGTTGAATGTTCGAAGCGACATGGTCAGTGACGGGACCAGTCTATTTTACCCAGTCTATAAATAACGAAATTGATATTTTTGATGTATAATGTTTCATTTTTCGCATGTATCAATGTTAAGTTTTGCAATTGACAAATCCTAGACCTTGACCTATGATAGAATGGGACAAACAGGCGGAATTACATGCGTAAATATTTAGCTCAAAATTTAAGAATTATCTTTTAGGTGTAAGTAGTTGCCTTATTTTTTAAGAATGGAATTCCGATTCATTAAGGAATGTTTGTCTTTTTTTCTTTGTCTTACCAGATTTTCCGATTAATATTAAAAAAAATAAAAAAAATTCAAAAATCGCATTTTTCCAATCTGTGAAAGAGCAGCTTTAAGATTCATACTAGTTACGTAGTCAGTATTTTAACAGGGTTGGTTTTTTTCCCAAGTGGGGATTGATTTCAAAAGTTAACAACATCATGAAATTGACAAGTGAATGGGTTTGGAATGATATAAGAATGAAATTGGATTATTGTGTGGAGCTAATTTTGATTGAAACCAAAGGGAGATAATATATTATCGATAAAGTTTTCCAAATTGGACGAATTAAGCGATAATTTATTACCCCCCTCCCGTTCTTTCCAAATTTTGTGTAATCGCCTTCCAATTAGACGCTCTGAAACCTACATCAGCCAATAAAATCGTAGAATGATTTGATCGATTTCAAACTAAAGATGAATGATTTAAACGATTTCGAAGCGTTTTAGAACGACTTTTTTAGAATGACTTGAGTGAGTATTTAAAATGAATGATTCGAGCGCTTTAGAGAGTGGTTTTGACAGGGTTTTTTTCGAGGTACATGTAAATTTCACAATGTGCTTAACTGTACACCCGTATCATTCATATGGCTTTGAAATAGAGCTGATTGGTCAGAATCTTGAGTCTAAATTAATACAAAAATTATGCAAATTATCTTTTTTTAGGTTTGCAAGTCTGTCGAAAGATGGAAAAAACAAAGAGTATCAACTTGAAAAAGACTGAAATCGTCAACCAATAGGACACCTTAGCAAACAATCGGCACAGAAAAGACTTAGCGAAAAATGACCCTAATCATATTCTTTCTTTTACAACATTTTTAAATGATATTTAAATGGTTTAGTGACTTATTTTGTTTATTGTTTAAGTATTTGGCTTTTTCTTTGATATAAATGCGACCCGTCACGCGAAAGGGTACCATCTGAGAAGTGCGTAAAGTGTCGACCCTAGTCAGACTGCGCGGATTGCGCAGACTGACTAGGGCCGAAACTTTTAACACCGGGCTTATTTTCTGAATCTAGAATGATCAATCTACCTTCCAGTGAAAGAATTTTTGAAATACGACTTCTGGTTGACCTATGCTGGATCAAGTTTCTTTTTAGTAATTCCTTTTACAGAATCCCGGATAGTCCCTTTTCGTGTGACGGGTCACAAATATTTTTTACTTCTTTTTGAAAAGAAACCGCTGAAATGAATATGATAAAATTTCTCACTAACCACATACCGAGGGCTAGATTCAACATTGTTGTCAGTGCTTATAGTTTTATTGGTACTCAAATTGGTATTGTGTTGAGGCCTCGATATAGCATCGATTATTTTAATGATTTGAAAAATACGCATGAAACCTTGTGTAATAATTACAGAGTCTAACTGTCTTATCAGTCATCCGTAAGCACGGTCGCATTTTCATTAAGAAATTTCTATGGAAATTTCGCCAATCAATATGATTTTCAATCGGGACAATTTGTAATATCGTCATTGATATGAAATCATCGTAATTCTTTTTAACGAGATTTCTAAACCATGTCATATGTTTATACATGCACATATATCTCGAAATTGACATTTACTTCAATCAAAACCATTCTAAATCGCTCCATTCATTCATTCATTTGTACACTCGCTTAAACTATTAAAAACGCTCAAAAATCACTTAAAAGATAAGATCAACAACTATATTCAAATGAAAAAAAATATCTAGAAAAAAAACACTATTTCACTGACATATTTGAAAGTTTAAGCGTCTGATTGTTTCCCGAAGCTATTTATAAGACTTGTTTTTATGCATATTATTAAAGGAGGTAATGAATTTCGCTTTTTATATTCATCTTGAACAGATTCAGTTCTATATTGAATCAATTCCCTTTAGCTTCTCTCAAAGCTCACTTATCGTACTCATTCAATTTCATTCCTCAATCATTTCCAAGACATTCACGTTGTCAATTTCACTATGTTATCAAATGTACAGGCAGGTAAAGTACAAATAATGAGGGCATCTTTTTATAACGAAGGTCGATTACTCCGCGCTTGATTCGTTTTGGTTTTTTAAGTGACTCAGTGATGATACAAAATACACAACCTTTCATGTTTAATTATAAAAATCACATATCACACTTCATTGCGTAGTATTTAGGTCAAGTATACAACACAAAATAAATAAAAGGGCCATTAAAACTTCCCCGCCTCCCCCTGTGATAATGACTTTTTCGCAAATTCCTTAGGCCTACATGTAGAATGTTTAAAGCAACAAGAGCAACGCCTCGAGCACCGTTTGGCATCTACCACTTTAAGTACTGCGTAATGAAAAGTGAAAAAGTCATAATCGAAAAGGGTGTGGAATTTTTACGAAATGCATTACAAAATAGCATGTACACCTCTTGATAGAAAGCATTCTAAATCGCTCACTTAGCGCTCCATTCATTCATTCCAAACACTCACTCAAACCACTAAAAGACGCTCAAACGCATTGAAAATATAGAATCAACAACGTTATTCAAAATGAATTTGGAAAGAGAAAAATCGCGATTTCTCTGATATTATTTACATTGTAAGCGTCTGATATGTTTTTGAAGAAATAGGAAGCTATTTGTAGAACTTGTATGCATATTCTATTAAAGGGAGGTAATTAATGTCGCAAATTTTGTTCATCCTGAACAAAATTTGCGCCATTGGATTACTTCCTATTAAATTCACTCAAAACTCGCTCGACACACTCATTCAATTTCATTCCTTAATCAATCCAAAATTATTCATCTTGTCAGTTTCACAATGTTATTAACTGCATGGGTTACAGCTCTGGTTTTGAATACACTTGTCAAGTTTCGAGAGGAATTTTGAAATTATGAATGACATATGTTTAAGCTTGAAGTTAGTCACAAGGCCTACGACCGCACTAACGGCGCATACAAATTCACATAGCAGCCACCACAAAACCTACAAACGTAACAGTCATTAAGAGAATAGGGGTATAGTGAATATTATTTGTTTCGGTGTAAGGTGGATTTATATTGCATTTTCAAAGCCTCGGGTGAAAAGATAGATATTGTTTTTGAAAATTTTATCGATCTTATAAGAAAAAGAAAAAAAACGATTATTCTATTTCTTTAATGCAAAAACAAAAACAAAAACAAAAACGAAATGTCAAGATAGAAAAGATAGATCTTCTTAAACCGCGCCTGTTCGTACATGGTTGCTATGCAACGTCATGACTTTATTTATTCATTTTGATCCGATTAGGTAGCGCCTAAAAGTGCGAAAAGGATGTTAGGGTATAATGATTTGTTAATTTCACTGGTTTGGTGGTAAGTTAATCAAATGATAGTCTACGGCTTTTTCTTGGTAATCTACTGAAAACAATTACAATAACCATGATCTTACAACCGGCCATCCCAACAACAGTCTGGATACGGTTATTTACACCGTAAAATAAACATTTATTCCGATCAAAACCATTCAAAACCACTCACTCAGCACCCACTTCATTTATTCATTCATTCATTCATCCATTCATTCATTTATTCAAGACGCTCACTCCAATCACTAAAAAAACTTCAAATTCTTTCAAAACCAATTCGAATAGTCCAATCGAGCAAATTATGCAACGTTTTTACTAGATACTAGAAAATTTCAATAATGTGAACTCAATAAGCTACCAGACTTCAATGAAAGTACTGTCCATTTGTTATGGGAGACTACTCTCACCACTGTCCTGCATAGCTTCATTGCTTTCAATACAATGTCTGACAACTGCATCAGGGAAGATCGGCTTTGGCTCAGTGGTTAGCGCATTGGCCATGTAAACCATCTATTTAAATATTACGTGTCCGCTTGGCTTCGACACCGGCTTTCGTCAGTAATTTTCAGCTATGCTTCAGTTGTGCACAGTTTGTTCATAATATGGGGGCTCGTCCGGGATTATGCCATTTATTTAGGTATTATACGGACTTTGTTAGAACATGAAGCACATAACTACCTATAAAGGCTTATCGTCATCAATATATTATGCCTCTAAAGATGGGGTGCTACGGGATACCACTCTCACCACTGACCTGCATAGCTTCATTGCTTTAAATACAATGTCTGACACCTGCGCCAGGGAAGATCTTTTTTTACTGAGTCGCTAGCGTTAGAGACATGTAAACCATTTATCTAAATATTACTTGTCCGCGTGGGTTCGACACAGGCTTTCGTCAGTGATTTTTAGCTATGCTTCAGTTGTGGACAGTTTGTTCATAATACCATTACATCGCGAATTTCATTTTGTGGGATAAGCGAGTTTTTTATTGAATTTAAAGATAGGTTATATCAAACCGTTTATTTCGTCCAATTATCTCCATTTAATAAAAGTCTCAATTTTTCTGTTCGTATGTGAATATATGCAATAAATAACAGTAGGCAATAAAATCGTGTCATTATCCGATCGATCTGAATGAAATGTTGGTCGTTTTGAACGATTTCGGACTGTTGTTTTTAACGATTCCGGAGCGTTTTAGATGGTATAAGTGAGAGTTTGGATAAATTAATTACGCGCTAATCAAGTGATTTTGAAACAGTTTTGATAGAGATAAATGCCAATTTCACAATGTTACTAACTGTATAAAGAGAAGCAAACAACTTACATCAAGGTTGATATTTGCCGTACAAATCAAGTTTCCCGACTATGTTGTTTAGCGAAGCGAATTAATATGTTGGTGAATGACAACTACTGGTATACTGTATCCAGATTATTTGATACACTACGCAAAATAAGTAGCGGATCGCAAAGAATTTAGATCTTCAATTTTTGTTTAAAATTTTATATTAAAACACTGACAGTAAATAGGGGAGAAAAACAAGGGGAAACCAGGCACCAAATTGTCACATTATACGCTCGTCATACTCATGGGTGTCGATTGGGTGGGATTAAATATAAAGTGTAAAAATAAGAAAAGTAATAATTAAAAAATGTTTAGTTCTTATGATTTAGCTTGGGATCGTGAGATCTGGCAAACATAGCTGTAATACTTTCAGAGATATGCACCAGACAAAATTCAAATCTTGAAAACAACAATGGACAATAACCCCAACATACGGACAAAATGAAAGTATGAAAAACGAAAGTAAACTTAGGTTGATTTACAGTTCTAATGGACTGCATTTCCTTTTGATGATATATATTTACTCAGACAGTTTTATCATCATAGTTATCATAATTTTAAAGATATGGGCCCGTTTTACTAAACGTCTTACGAAAATAATGATCGTAAGTCAAAATCACAAATCATACCATGTGTTTTCATTTATTGTTAGATTCTGCCATGCAGTATCTCATTGGAATCGTCTCTGGAAGGCGATTCAAATGAGATAATGCATTGCGGAATTCCATATTTAGTTTCTATTGTAGAAGCAACTCTAATTTTTGACTTACGCAAAAAATGATCGTAAGATGTTTAGTAAAACAGGACCATGGAGCGGACAAAACTCGAGTAAGAAAAACAGACTCTTAATAGCTAAAAAGCTATGAAGATACAAGGTTCTTATGCTACGAACTCATTCGACGGGCATATATAAAGACTACTATTGAAACCCAAAGAGAGTTTATCTTTACAGTAAGTAACAGCAAGAAATTTGCCCTCATTCCGATCAAAATCATTCTAAGGCTCTCACTCAAAGCTTCATTTGTTCATTCCAAACTCTCACTCAAACCATTCAAAAACGTTCCCGAATCACTTAGCATATAAGAACAACTACTAAATTCAAAATAAAAATTGCAAGATGAAATTCATAGTTTCATTGACTCTATTGTTTTTGGAAGCGTTTGATTGGTTCTGTAAGACATAAATGGACGGACATAAATAGCCATGTATTGAAGTTGTATGCATATTTCATTAAAGGGAGATAGTAAATATCGCTAATTTTCCTTATCTTGAACAAAACTAGAGATTATATCTTAAACGCCCCCCTCCCCATTTAGTCTCATTCAAAACTCACTACTCTCGCTCATTCAAATTCATTCAAAAACATTCCATAATCAATCATCTAGTAAATATCTCGATTTTCTCAACTGTGCCTGTATAAACTACGAACAGTACTTTTCTCAATTTGATGGTTTAAACCTTTCTTTTTTACATCGATTGGGAAACAAGTTCTTACAACTTAGATTAATCCCTCTCGATTCTGCTCCCTGGTAAATTTACCAGTACTCGCGCCGAATGTGTGAGCCAATGACAGAACCCAGATCGCTTGCTGCTCCCGGAAACACCAGTTCATCTTTAAGCTAAGACTTTATATACCGACTGTCATGAAAAGGCCTCACAAAATTTTGAAATTACTTTTTTTCTACTAGCAGAAGACAATAATTTTATCTATAAATTTGAAACATAGCCTAAATTCTACATATCCTGCTATCGCGTCAACGTCAACGTCAGCCACCACCTAAAACTGTGCAACAGCTGACTGACACTCTTTATCAGGAGTGGACTCGCATCCCGAGGTACCTTCTGCGTAACCTGTGTGGCTCAATGAGACGTAGAATGTAAGCAGTGATTGCTAGTCATAGAAGACATACGCGTTACTGACACCTTTAAGGCAGTGGTAATTTCTAATCTTGAATAAAATGGGGCAAATGTTTTAGTTTTAGCTTAAAACCTTACTCCACTTTTGAACAACATCCCGATCAGTATCTTCCGTAAAAACAAATAGTACTTACATTTAATGTCCCACATTGAACCATAGCTGAATGAAGCGTTATCTATGACAGTCAGTGTAGAAAACGGGCACCAAACAAGATTTCGATAAAAAGATGTTTACTGCCAAGTGCCTACATGCGGTCAGCTCACTTAATGCTGAGATTTTTCTGAGACGTTGTCGAATTTAACTGGAAGACTCCTAACCTTTTCCAAACAAAATTAAAATCTACATTCAGCCGTGACATCGTCAACGTTAGCCATCGCTATTATGAAGGGACATTAACGCCACATTTAACGGAGAAATGACGTTACTCAATGTTTATTTATTTTTAAAGAGGACATATAACTATCGGATACATTGGATGTTATTTACTATAGACGCTTATTACCTACGTCGCCAGAGTGTATAACCCCGTTGAATATTTTTGATATTACACGGGTGTTATTTCACTAGTGGAATAACTTTGCAAATGAGCTCAGAGCGAATAGCAACTCTATTTTGTAACCGCGAAAATGACGTCATAATCTTTGTTAAACGGCATTATAAGTTTCGCGGAAAATTGAAATATCGACTTTTCGCGATTCAACATTTGATATTGCTGCACTCGACAACACGTCGGTGCATGAGTTTTATCTTCAAGTTATAGCACGCCGGCTAGTCAACGACGTCTTTTAGATTTGGAAAGTCGACATTGGACTCCAGCCAATTTTATGCAAAATTCAGACGTATTTTTCGTTCGTTTCCTGCCTTTTCACTTCCGTTTGGAATCGGCGACGCGTCGCCGACTAGTCGACGACATCTCGCTGGAATATCGTTATCACACTATGTTTCATGGATCACGATTTCCCTATCATCACTGGCAAAAAGTTAGGACATTGTTACTGTTTTATAATAAGTTTGTCCTAGTATAGCCGGTGCCCGAAAAATAGGTATCGCTACCAATTCCAAACAAAATTAAAATTTACATTCAGTCGTAACATCGTCAACGATGGTAAGCGTCATTTTGAAGGGACATTAACGCCACATTAAACGGAGTATCGCATTTGTGTCTGCGTCGCCGACTTTTTTAAGACTTTGGAATAACTTATAAACTTGTGAGAGAAATATAAACAAAAAACGTTGATCACGGAAAAATTCAACCATGAATCAGCCCTCGTTCAGGATCACACAACGGTACAAACAGTTTAAATCCTATTATTTCCCGCTTTGCACGTGCACTTGCGTGTAAGGCGTGGTATAATTGGCATACTGTTTGCGTCGTTTTGTCATCCGCGGGGCTGGTTACCAAATCAATACCCATGCGCTGCCAATGAATGCATATGACGTATGGGGATAATGTTACACGTGATTGCCTAAAAGAAATAACTGATAAAAATATTGCACAAAATTTATTAACAAAATACAACAATTCAATACATTCATAATCATTGTAACTCATTACTTTTCGAAAATGATCTTATAGAAAGTCCGCAAACAAATATAGGTAAATCGCCACGCAAAACTGTCCATTTTAGGAACTTTGTTAGGATAGAATATGCTGATGCCAACCTCCCATCAGCCTATAATGTCTAAACATATTTGAATCGTCTAAATGAGGCGATTCTATTGAGTCTTAACAACATAGGATTCATTTCGATTTTTTCAAATGTTAACGAACGTCTTTTTATAGGTACAGGTCAACAATTTTAAAACGGCATTTTCTTCCGTTAACAACTCACGAGGCTACAAAATTCTAGGATACATCGTTCGTTGTTTTAATCGGGTTAAACGTCATTTTTTACAGTTATTTTCAATCATACTGTGGCAGCACCGGTATCTTTCGCTTACGTACTTTCATAACGTCTTTCTAAGCTTCGAGATTCTGTGCCACTTTGGTTTACGATTTTCCATTCATCGGTGGCTACCAATTTCAGAAAGTATATATGCCGCTGCTGGAAATCGAGCCCGTTACTCCCTTATCGAAGACTTGAGTTTGGTGCGCTAACAAATGCACTATGATGGCGGCCTGTAACGGCGACTCGAGATGCATCTTAAATTGTTTAGATTTTTAATATAATACTGTACCAGAAATTCACACTATGTTCACGGTGACCACGACAACCATAGTAGTACAAAACGTATCACGCCGTAGAAATTTGGTCAGTTTTGACTTGGCATTCACGTTCTGTTACAGTTCCGTAACGTTTTCTCATAGCCTATCGAGGTATCCGTAACAAACCCTGAGAATAAACGATATGCTGAACCCCGGTGATTTGACGACGCCCTAAATTTTAACCCAAGGTCTAAAACGCTCGTTTGTACACGTCATCCTGGTCTGTCACGTTCTGATGGGACCTGTCAAGTTCTGTAAAGGCAATCTACGCTTAACTGTCAGTGCCAGAAGTTGAGGCACAAAAAGTGGAAAAATGGCTTCATGACATTTCGATGAGAAAGTTAGAAAAAGCGGTCGGATCAGCGGCAGTACCAAGCTCTTCTTCATGTAGCGGTGGCTGAAGGTAGTAGACCCGTAAAAGTTTTGCAACCCATCAGGAGTAATGAACTTTAACAGTGTTACATGTAACCAAGATCCTCGTGTCCTGTTTTGCTGAAAAATTGGTTTTATTCCTTATGGTAGTGGACTCGTAAATGTTTCAGAAGTAATGAACTTTAACAGTGTTAACCGAGGTTTCCTAATGATTTTCATTAGGAAACCTCGGTTAACATTGTGAAAGAATGTGTGGTCCGAAATGTTGCGGGACTATTACGGTTCCGCTACCTTAAACTACAAAACCGGTATATCTGCATATTTCAATGTCTGCTATTCAGTTGAAGCTTTTCTGTCGTATTGGACCTTTTATGCTTTTTGCGTGACCGCGTGTACCGTGCGAAACCGTATTCGAAAATGAAATAATCCGTAACACGCCGGGACTTTCCGTGTTTGAATGAGCGATAAACATCTAACATACTCCTCATCTCGCCGGGAGATCCACGAAAGAACGTTACTAGCCCGCATAAAACGTGCAACTATCATAAAGCACCCGTAGACAAACGGAAATTAAACGTGAAAGATCGTAGCTCAACTTCATAGGATCGGAAGTCGCCGGATAAAAGTTTACTTCCCTTCCCGCTACGGACATTGTCTAAGTTTTTTCACGGTCTGTAACGCCCTGTCACGTTCGTTGCGTTCTTTTCGTTGTAATACGGTCTATAGAGTAGGTCATATACGCCATGATTGTCGTGACAAATGTTTTATGGTTAAAACATTTTCCCGACAGCCCAGGCAATCACAAAGGGGAAATTCAAATGGCAGCCCGGGAGTCGCGTGAGCTGATGTAATATGCATGCGCAGAAAGGGCATTCATGTGAACGGAGTTACCCACTAGTTGTAGTAAACAAACGTCACATTTACCGCTACAATAATTAATTAACCATGAAATATCGTTATCCCATTAAGGAATGTGATAAACTCGTGCAAAATACTATATAAAATAAGAAAAAAGTATTTGTCGTTTAAAGTAAAAGAGAACATTTTTTTTTTTGTAAACGAATTGTTGTGCACTATTTTCGACGCCATTTTGGAACCCAAGTAACACCGGCCTGACCCAGGATCAGAAGCGTCGAGGTTGAAAGGTTAAAATGACATCACTAGTGTCGAAACCGAGGTCGTTCTGGTGGAAACCCGGTTAACTCGGGTCGAAACCGAGTCCGATATGAACTTACCCAAAGAATTTCCTTTGTCAATCTCGTTCCCCTGTGTTGTGATCACGTCAACCAGCTACGTGCACTGTGGCTTTATACGTAGTTGCCGAGACCGCAAGGAACATAGTGTAAACGGGGGATTATACACTCACTCTTCACACTCATCTTGTTTTGTTTGCATTTGGTGTAGGGTCTACGCATCTTATTGCCAGATGAAAGGGACTATGATAAACTTGTTCATATCAGGTCACTTTATCACGTGACAGCTTTATCATGTCTTTTGACCACGTTACCTGTATGATCTTTTTTTTTTTTTTTTTTTTTTTTTGTGGTCCTCCCTAACACATTATTTTCATTTGAATATAATTTCGATTTCCGTTAAAATAATTCAATCGGTTTCCTTATTTTCAAAAATCAAATCGCGACAACATCGATGACATAGTACATGACAGATGACGTAATGTATAAAAATTGTGATAAAGATTAATTTGCTTGTTAACATTCAACCCCGAAAACTGTTCTAATGATTTTGAACGTTTATCTGAATGGAATCAACGCAAATTTAATTCGACTGAGGAGGATTTCCTAGAAAGTAGCTTTGCATCTAGTCTAAATCTATGTCCGTCCTCTTATTAAGAGCAAGGAATGCATTGAATTGGGGTTTTCTTTAAACTCTATGACAACAAAACTTTATAACAAAATGGACGATTGAGATGGCGATTGAATGAAAATCATCCGATTCACATCTTATTCATTGAAAAGAGACGTAAGTATTGTTTAAAAAAAAAAACATTTGTTGAATATTTTCTTAGTACAGCAGCAGAATTAGTTACAGTTTTCGAGTTCTTTAGCCGTAACCCACATCACCCAGCCATTCACCCTTATGATGAGCAGACAGTGTGTTAAATCGTGGCTAGATTAAATGTTGGTAACATCGAAAGTAATTTTAAGAAAAAAAATTGTAACATGATAAATAAAAGAGATGTTTCGTGACTTGAGATGAAAAATTTTATCGAGAATGCCAGCGGAATTTATCCGGTTCGCCTCCGGCTCACCGGATAAATTCCTACGCCCTGCCTAATAACCTTTTCCATCTTAAGTCACCAACCATCTATTCTCTATTTATAACAACTGTCGGATAAATCAAATTACTAGTTACAACAATAAACAAACACGTATCCAATGAACAACTAGAATACATCAAGAAAAAAACAGATGTGAAACACGGGAACGTATACAAGACGCAGGAAGGACGTAACGACGTCAATGTAACGTGAGAACAACATACAAACGTTGTCGTGTCAACAACATTCTCCAGTCAGAACAATTACAAAAGTTATCATTAGATAGATCATTAGATTATCAAATTAGAAAATTAAACGAATTAGAAACTCATGGATTTTGCACTGACATATTTGAGAAATCGAGAGGAAATTTGATTTAAATAATATTGACATAAACTCAAATGACTACTTACGTTTTCAACGCACAATGAATTAATAATTTGACAATTGTTGGTTCAAAATTAAGTAAATGTCTTTAAGTGTTTCTGCTGCTCGTTGTATATAAATTGTCTATATCAATCGCCCATTGAAATTTCCGGGAATACAGCTTGACCACTAGTCTGTTGGCATAGCTATTGTCTTCAATTTCACGACCAGTTTAATCCCATCGTTTCCGGTAATAAGTTCTTCTACGAGACCAAGGTTCCATAGTACCCGGGGTTTATCATTGTGCATTTGGACGGCGTCGCCAATTTTGATCGTTACCGATGAGTAGTTGGTGTTTGAGTAATGTGTTCTATAAGACCAGTAAGGTTTTCGTCCTTCCATCGTGTATGAAACTGGCCAATGATATGTTTGACTGACTTCGATTTGTTTGTCTCTGTACGGCTATCTGAAGTTAGGAACTTTTTGTTTTCATCCAAGGGCTCGATGTATGGTTACGATGAAATCCTCCATCCGTTTCAATGGTGAGAGGGAGTGACGGGCTCTGATTCTATCTTTTAACTATATACGCAGGTTAAAGGGCGGTCATTCATAGTAGCTTCCATTTCTACACGTACGGTTCATCTAGTGTTAAGTAACTGCGCCACAGGGCCTTTCTCTCGACTGTTTTGGTTAGTCCTATTAACCGTTCACACCATGCTCCGTACCACGGTGCCCTCTTCGGAATAAACTTCCACTTTGTACCTTTGTGAGCTAGGGATTGTATTAAACTGTCAAAGTTGAATAACATCCTTCAATGAGAGGCCGCTGCTTTGAGGGTTATCGCGTTATCTAACAGCATGGTTTTCAGGAGTGATTTACAGTTAACAACATCGTGAAATTGACAAGGTGAATGATTTTGGAATGGTTTAAGAATGAAATGGAATATGTGTGTGAAGCGAGTTTTGAGTGAATTTAGTGGGGGGGTAATCCAGTATCGCAAATTCTATTAAGGATGAACAAAACTAGCGATATTGATTACCTCCCTTTAAAAATATGCATTCAAGTTCTATAGATAGCTTCCTATTTCTCAAAAAAATCTAAAAATTCTAAAAAAAAAATCTATTAGACGCTTACAATTTGAATTGTCGGTGAAATCGCGATTTTTCTCTATCCAAATTTATTTTGATTGATGTTGTTGATACTATATTTTTTCAATCGGTTTGAGCGTTTTTGAATGGTTTGAGTGAGTGTTTAAAATGAATGAATGGATCGCTGAGTGAGCGATTTAGAATGGTTTTGAATGAGGCGAATGTCAATTTCACGATGTTACTAACTGTGTGACTGACTGAATCGTCTAAATGCTTTAATAAAAGATTCTTCCGTTAAGTCTATTACTGCGTCAATATGAACTGCTCTCGTAATCGCGCAAGTGATCAAACAAATGTAGGCTTTCGACTGGTATCCAGCTTGTCCTTTATCGAAAGAACACATGTGAAATCGTCACCATTTACTGTAAATGGTGGGCTATCTTGAACTCTGTTCTTTGGTAAGGGGGTACGAACTAGGACTGAAAAGATTCGCCGATCACTTTAACATACGTTACGCATTTTCTAAGTTCCGATTTCAAGTCTTATCTTATAGACGGAATCCAGTATTTTTGTCGAATCTAAATAACTGTAGCGCTTGAACCATCATCTAGGACACCTTTGTGAATGTGTATCACGAGGGAAGTGAACCTGTGCTTTCTCGGTAAGAGATAGGGAAACCTTGTATTCTCTGGCAGCGCGGCATTATGGATTCTTCCTCATTCGACTTTCTTCTGTGACTCTGTATTTTTTCAGAAGCCTATGTAAACCTAAGTAACGTTTAACGACTTTTGGTGGTTACTGTGTCTTTGTATATCAATGACAATGCAGCCCGGTATCAGATGAGGTAGTATTCGAGCATAACACAATCATTGATTCATACCACTCGCTTCCTGCAACTGTTACTTTCAATTGGTTTATTCATTTTTATTTCAATAAGACACTGAATTTTTGGCCATTTCGATTCATTTACAATCGAAGAGGTTCCATTTCGCCATAATGTGTTCTAGTAGAACTGGTCTGAAGTCACCCCACGTGTAAGAAGGTCTGCCGAGTTATCAGCTGGAGGACAATACTTCCATGAGAAATTTTGAGGGTTTTTTTCATGGATTTCTCGTAGTCTGTTTGTAATAAAAGGTTTTTGGGTTTGTCGGTAGTAAGCTTATAAAGTACAATCTGCCTGTCGAACCACAGTATTACTTCTGTAGGTTGTGGATTGATTGTCGTTTCAGTAGAATGTCTGTCCTTTCGTTAATTGCGTACATAATGGCTGTTTCACGGGAATTTGCTCAATGTAATATTTGATGCATGGTTCTTAGAGCAAATACTCGAGTGATGTCTTTTGTCGCAGTATCTGCTCGTTCTCTTCAATTAAAGCTTTGACACCTGTTGTTTTCCTAGACAGTTTAGACACATAGTTTACTGGTCAAGGCACCAAAATGTTTGAATTGTGGGTTAAATAAGGAGCAGGTTCGATCCTTAATTACAACTGGCGGATAAATCAAAATACAGTTGTCACAACAATAAACAACCACGTATTCAATAAACGACGTAACACCAATGCAACACAGACGTAAAATACGGGAACATATACAATACGCGGGATAGACGAAATGACGTTAACGTTACGCGGAAATATCATACAGAAGTTTGCGTGATCACAACATAGACTCTCTCTCTCTCTCTCTCTCTCTCTCTCTCTCTCTCTCTCTCTCTCTCTCTCTCTCTCTCTCTCTCTCTCTCTCTCTCTCTCTCTCTCTCTCTCTCTCTATCTATCTCTCTCGCTCACTCGCTTGCTCTCTCTTTCACTCACTCAATTACTCAAAACGCTCCGAAATTGTCATTTCAATCAAATAGACCAAATAATTATACGGTTTTATTGGCTGGTGTTGTCTTTTAGGCGTCAGTTTTTTTCGGTGAAGACACAGCACAGAAAAGAAAGAAGATTTGGTTTAAGGACGGTAAAAACTTATCGTTATTTTGGACAAACTTATCGATTGTGTTTTATCTCGCTTCAAAATCATTCTAAACACGCTCCACCGAATTATTCATTACGTTCCAAAATCATACCAAAATTGTCCACCCTGTCAATTTTACGATATTGTTAACTGTATAATGCATTTGGTATCTCCATGCGTACATTCTTTTCAGCATGCTACGCCTCTGGTTTGTCATTAAATGAGGCAGGTCCAGGGCTATATGCTTCGTTATCCTCAATTCCTTTACGACCAGAAGATGATATTTTTGTCTTTGGTTTGGAATGGCTCTCAGTTCCGTTTTCGCTTCGTCTGCAGAAAAGCTTCATTGCCGCCGCTCGAAACTCACGACCTGCTAGGATATATAGAAAGAAATTGATGCTGTTCTGCAATTCTGTAATTATGAAACACCATTGCAGGGATCGCCAAGGGCCAAAGGGATTGGCAAAGGTTACACCTGGTTGGCCGCTTTGGACCGCAAAGAATATGATAACTCATGCTTGAGGAAGGTGTAGAAGCAAAAATGCCAGACAAACACCAACCAAAATGGTCGTCATATTTCTCTGTTCCCGGGCCCTTGACTCAGTTCTATCGGTCGTTGATGATGACTTTCTAGTGATGTCAGCGTACTTCTTTCTCAGGCGATGGATAATCAGGATATTAAGCGTAAGGATTACGATCAGTGGAACCCAAATGTAGTAGACAGACTCTATTGGTGTCCAAATATCGAAAGTAAAGTCAGAGTACGTGCATACCCTGAACCCAAGCTCTGTCATTACAGAGAAGCCAGTGATTGGATATGGTAAAGCCAACAGCGCCAGAACAAGACCAGCAATCATTAAAGATATTTGCGCATTGCGTACTGTGCAGAAGCGTTTCCACTTGAAGGGGAACCAAACAGCTATGAAGCGTTCTATTGTCCAAAGCACGAGAATCAGGTTTGAAAGGTTGTAAGAGAGGATAATTGCGTAATCCAATAGCTTACAGGAGATGTCAGAAACAACATCAAATGCGTAGGTCGTGGCACTGATTATCCTCGTCATGACGTTCACAAGATCTGTGACTCCTAGTATAAGCATGAATGTACTCGTAGAGCTGAATGGTTTCATCTTGGTGACGACAACAATGGTGATCGAGTTCAGTATTACTCCCGGAACGCTGGTTACCCAGATGGCATTATTAAGCAGGATCATCTGAATGTCTTCCTCGTCGTAAAAAAAGGGATATTCGGTTTGGTTTGACAATGTGTCGGTGTTTAAATCTGTCATATTCATAGAACTGTTGCGCGCTATAGTTTTATCGACTAGAGTTGTCAAATCTTGTGTTGTCACGTTTGTCAACGTTCTTTCTCCTGGTGATGTCCCAATTGCACCACTTTTCGTTACACTGAACGTTATCGACGTTTTAGTAAAGCTGCGTTCGGTCGTAAAGATTCTGCCATTAACATCTTCAGCTAGGCTTGTCGTGTCCATCTTAGCAAAAGGACTTGTGTATGGTGAGTTGTGTATACTTATTGTTACGAACTCTTTGGTCATGATAGAACTTTTTGGTGTTGCTTGATCGGTTGTTGTATCCGAAAGTCCATTTTTGTCATCAATCGATATTGTGTTCCGTAAAGAAGTGGTCTCATGCTCTGGTGATAATGTTATGTTGTCGTTTGGGGACATTGAACTATTTGGGTCAAATGCTTTTGTTGTCTGGAGGTTGTCGCCGTCATTTGAAGGTACACTACTAAGCACTGGTGTAGACTTAGTTTCAACCTTTCTTACCACATTGCTTGTTGGTGTTGAACCATTTGACGGTGCGGCAGTAGCATCGGACATATGATCAATCACATTTTCCGAACCTGACACTTCTCTTACATCCCCGACGCAAGAAAAGATAGCTACCAGCAGGAGTTTAAGAGGAATCTTTATTGGTTTAGTCTTCAACCTAAAAAGATGTTAATAGCAATCATCAATATCTTGCATGGGCATATACATGTACAGTTAGTAACATCGTGAAATTGACATTCACCTCAATCAAAACCGTTCTAAATCGCTCACTCGACACTCCATTCATTCATTCCAAACACTCACCCAAACCTTTCAAAAACGCTTAAACCCATTGGAAAATATAGAATGAACACGTCATTCAAAATAAATTTTGATAGAGGAAAATCCCTATTTCACTGATATAATTCAAATTGTTAGCTTCTCATAGGTTCTTGAAGATAAAAGAAGCTGTGTACAGAACTTGTATGCATTTTTATCAAAGGAAGGTAATCAATATCACCAATTTTGTTCATCCTGAACAAATCCAATGATATAGGATAACCTCCCATTAATTTCACTCAAAACTCGCTCCACACACTCCTTCAATTTCATTCCTAAATCATTCCAAAATTATTTACCTTGTCAGTTTCACGATGTCGTTAACTGTATTCAGAATGTATTTAGAATCAGCTGGAATTGATTAAAAAACGTACAGACAATCTTGTTCAAGGGACCACGTCTATTAAGCGACCATTTTTATTAAGAGACCGTTTTAAAATCCTATTCTTTCAATCAAAATATTGGAAAAACAAATATTATTGGTCTAAAACTTTTTGAAAATGAATCCCATGTTGAAAAAATAATTATTAGAATCGTCACGCTGAGACTATTCTTTTGAGTTGTAACAACTAAGGATTATGGAGAATTTAAAAAAAACATACATATTCAATAAAAAAAAAAATCTTAGTTGTATATAAAACGTGTACTTAGCGACCATTCTCTTTAATGACGACTATTTGGTTGTCCCATTTGGCCGCTTGCTACACACTTTACTGTAGCAGCAAACAATTTTATACTTGAAGTTATTGTTGATCAAATCTACCGGCAATATGAGGTATTAAAATCTATAAGTCGGAGAAATTTTACATTACACTGCCTTTGTCTTTATCAAAATGATGGCAAATGTTCTCTCTCTTTTGTGATCGCAGCTGAAAGCTACCATGGCAAGAAACTTTCAACACGGTCATAATTCGATTCGAGATGAATACAACAATTTTCGTGCATTCCGATTAGCTGGGAAAAATGGTTTTATTTCTCAATGATTAAACTTTTTCTATTATGTGCTTATTAAACAGAGGATTGAAACTTAAAACCTAATTACACTTATGTATGAATCCGCTAATATATAGGGGATATTGAATGAGTGGTCATTGAATACTGAATTTATTAAACGAGTCATCCATAAACAGATAAAAACGAGGCTGCGCCGAGTTTTAATCTGTTTTAGATAACGAGTTTAATAAAATCTGTTTTTTATGAGCACAAATTTTATATTCTGATTATAATATGACCCGAATTTTAGCGAAAAATCGTATAAATTCTTGAAATTCACCGTTTCAATTTTCCGCGAAACTTATAACGCCGTTTCAAAATGACGTCACAAAACGTAGATTATGACGTCATTTTCGTTGTTACAATGTAGCGTTGCTATTCCCTCTGAGCTCATTTGCATAGTTATTCCACTAGTGTAATAACACCCGTGTAATATCAAAAATATTTAATGGGATTATTTCACTCCGGCGACGTCGGTCATATTATAAATACCACTAACATATAGTGTGTGATGTTGTGATACACGCACTTCTATCTCGCAGATACAAAGCAAATTGGAGGCACAGTGTGTCATGTCCCAAAGTGGAGGCATTGATAGCTTTGAGATTACCTTTTATATTGAAAAAATGAATGCAAGCTTAAGCAATAATTACAATTTGATAAATCTGAAATAGTTTTCATTTCTATTATCACAACTTGAATTTAAAAAAAATCGAGAAAAAAATAAATAAGATATGTAACATTGCATGACAGAGAGTGTTACAGCTAAGTATCTAAACACTTATAGACGTAACAGAATCTTATCGAATACGTTTCTTTTCTTAAATTTATTTGAATCGGGTTTATTAGCCATTTGTGATGTGACTTGATTCGCGTCTGTCCGTCTGTCCGTATGTTAACTTTCTCTTTTTTCACTATAGGGTCCACAGTTTTCATCCCATTTACTTCAAACTTTCACATAGTGATTGTTCCAACAAAAAATTGAAATCTAACAGTTTCTATTCAGACGAAACTTCATTTTTTCTTATTTTCAGCAGACTACTTTGTCTACCCATTTATTCGTTTCCCAGTAAATTATGGAGAGTAGGGTCGGTGAACCACCCCCTCTTCCCCTTACAAACCTGATTCACAAAAAAAAAAACATGTAAAATAAGAAAAAAGATGTGTATCATGTGTCGTATTTACCTAGCAGGGCGTAGATTAGCTGTAACTTTATAACGCTTGTTCATTTTTGGTGTTCACCAGTGTTATATACCATGTAAGGAAAATCCTGTCGGATCTTAATACATTTGTACAGTACGGAACAACGGGAATTTGACAATCCGATTGGGACGTGATTGAACGCTGAGCGGTGATTGAACGTTTATGAATGATCGTGATTGCCCGCTGAACGTTTTTTCTTCTGATTGGATTGAACGCTTTCTATGCTAAATCCGACCGTTCAATCAAATTGAACGGTGCGTTCAATCATTCAATTAAAACATAAATAACGAAAGAAATTAAACGAAATATGAAAATTATATTTTTCCAAGCATATTTTTTTAATTTATCCGCAGGGGTCCACAGCAAATTATCTACCATCATGTTGTAAAGATTATTTCCCTTGAATAAAAAGCCGCCATTTACACTCGCAACTGAACTCTAATTAAACAATTTTTTTTTTTTTGAAAAATTCTCATGTTTCCAGATTTTAATCTTGAAAACCATTGGCTGGAGTTAAAATAAGCTTCGTTGAGACTGGACATTGATCTTATTTAAGTATACTAGAATCGCCAAAGAAATCGACAGTTGAATATGGGAAGATATGATGTCATTTTTTTCGGACCTCGAACCTTTCGACCTGTCGACTTTTCTGCATGTGGTCATTAAGCCTACTAGATGCCGTTGACTAGTAAGTCGGGTCGCCAACGATAGTGGCTGATTCCAAAATGAAGTAAACATGTCAGAAAAGAATATAAAACTCTGTGTCTGTGATGTAAAAAAAGGAAACCTGAGCCAACCAGATGATTAGACCTAGCCCGGTCCATTCACAGGGCATTGCATCGAATGAATGAATTGGATGCAGGGATCATTTTTGGGCAAGATTTGTGTAAATTCTCTCATTTTTCTGCCAGAAATCTCATTCAATTTGGCTAGAAGAGAGAAAAATCTCACAGTTAAATATATTTTCAACAAAGGATTTGATTCAATTTACCATTGAAACTCAATATTTCTCATATTTTCTGTAATAAAGTAGCGCCTCTTAAGATTCAATTTAGTATTTTTAAGACTTCTCTCCGCAAAACCACTGTTTATTTGTTTAATGGCGTGATACTAGTATTCTTCATCAAGTGAGGATAATGAAAATTCTCCTTTTAAAACACTAATTGACCTTGGAATGATTATCCAGGGGAATTGATGACCCGCGTAAGCTTGTCGAGAGTTAAGAGTAAAAACAAAGTTTTTGTCTAAACACCGTAGAGACAGATACTATGTTTTTGACCCAAGCCTTCGCTGGTGCAACTTGTAGTAATTTGCCTGAAATATGTGTTTATTTTGGTCGTTACCTCTTGAACTTGTTTACAGTACACATCTTCATTTGGCATAACTCGGGCGATCTCCGACGTCTCCGATTTAAATGTAGGTTACGGAATCGGCCGAGTTGAGACGAATGACACATGAAGACACCTTATATCATTAGAAACGGTATTCTTCAGTCTATTTACATTTGTGGTTTATGCAATCGGGTTTTACACAACTTTTCAAGAACTGACAGTCAGTCTCGACATGGGTTTTAACAAGTATTCGACACGTGTTTTAAGGTAGAAAGTGCGTAATGAAGGTTATCAACATCGGACAATGTCGGCGAATTCTGGTCATTAAATCAACTCCGTAATATAATCGCAGTATCTCGGTTTGAATATATTTTTTCTACTGCAAATTAATTTTACATAAATATGGTATAAAAATAAGTAATAAAAAGACATTGGCTCGCATATGTGATATTTTTTGAAAAATATATTTGAATCAAAAACAAAAATCCCGCATGACGTCATTTTGGAAAAACCCTATTGTCTACATTTTGGCGATTCTACGTTGACATACCGAGTGCCGATCGAGACAAAACAAGTGTTTTTCGACGTGTAAATCAAAAGCCAATCAAAAGAATACAGTAATTGTACTTAAAGCACCCGAATGGAAATGCCTGCTTTAGGATGGGCTGCGAAAGGACGAGATGTTTTTGAGACCGCTCAAAAGGAAACGGTATTCGGATAGAAGGTAGGTCGGATATTATCCCGTTGTCTCTTATATATCTGTGAGTGACCATATTTCCACGAATCACTAATTTGGGTTACTGAATGTCATTTGAGAAATATTTCATTCTATATTGATGAAAAGTCTAGAATAATGAATATCTAAGACACAAAATATATTTTAGTTGCCTTATATCACATGAAATTGGTAAAACTCTGAAATACTCAAAAAATCCTTATTGTTTTAGTTTGTAAACCGTAAATCTAAAAGCTAAGTTCCCTATGACCTGTCATTATGATGATCTTATGATAAGAATTTTGAGTCAAAATGAAAAAAGCATGATAGGACACAGATCAAAAATTATTTTTCTTTTATTATTCACATTATATGGAATGTGACGTAATTTAGTGTAATTCTGATTTCAGGTAGAATTTGTAATTTCTATGCATTGTTTACTGCCACCCTCTTCAATATCAGACTCTTTTTTTTCAATGAACTTTGAAGTTTATGGTCTTGTCAAGCTACATAAACCACCTTCTGTGGGAATCAAACTTACAAAGACCCCTTTACAAGATGAGGAGTTTCCCCACTTGTTGGACAATATTATTTTTCGATTCAGAATACTCTTTCCCTTAATTATTCAATTATATAATTGAGTCTGCTAGTTTCATTTTAATGGAGATAGTTAATCAAAGCTTTATAATACTAGGAAAATGATGCCCCTTATTTGTATGTTTGAATTTATGTTGTATAAGTTTTCAGAAATATGGGACTCACCACAGAATTTATTTTAACTATGGTTTTTGGTTTTTTTTTTTTTTTTTTTTTTTTTTTTTTTTTTTTTTTTTGTTTTTTTTTTTAAGTAGGATTTAGTTTGTCAAGCTGGTGTGGTTACAGAAATAAACTGAAAACTTCTCATAAAACTACAAAAGAGACATCTGAGAAAATAGAGAGTTACCAGTAAGTATTCTACTAAAATATAAATGAAATACATACATCAACTGCATTAATTTTCACGATCCCCGACGGCGGCACTCATTCTTTCCGACTATTTGTCTCTCACCAATGGGTTGATAATCGTAGACCTATGTGAGATAGCGGCTGGAGGCTAGGAAAGAATGCGGTGGTTGTACTGGTAAGAGAAATACCAGGAATCCATTGTTAGGTGCTCCAGCCGCCGCGATATAACTGAAATAATGTTGAAAGCGGCGTTAAACTCCATTCAATCAATGCATTAATTTTCAAAGAATAAGTACACAGTAAGTTTGTCTTCCTTTAGGTATGAAACTAAAATTCCAATCATCCCTCATTTATTTTTACAAGTTTTAAACATTTCAACAGGTCATTAGAACCTTATTTCTAATTGGTTTTGTTGGTTTAATGTTACTTTCCACACGAAGTGGGATGAATATCGGGTGCTGCTGCACCTAACCATGACCTTTGTCATTTCTAGAATTCATCTGAGACCAAAGATGTGTTTACCAGAATGTTTCTTTGGCGACCCTTTTCAAAACTTGTTTGCAAAATTTTGATTGGCCCATAAAAATGGGCGTGGCAGGACGGGGCTTATTTTAAGCCCGAAACCTTTGAACGACATCTCCTCCTGAACCACTGGGCCGATTTCAATGAAACTTTACTAGAATGTTTCTTGGGTGACCCTTTTCAAAACTTGTTCGCGAAATTTTGATTGGCCCATAAATATGGGCGTGGCAGGGGGGTGGGGCTTATTTAGAGCCTCCTCAGTAATGAATGGATGGGAAGCGTCTATTCTCACTGTAAAATCTTGGAATAAAATCTTCTATTCAGCAAAAAGACAAATGTGAATAGAACTTTGCGAGAAAGTTACTTGGATGAGTTTCACTGAACCAAATATTTTCAGGTTAGCGATTTATAATTTCTCTTTTCTCAATGAATTCAATATATCACTCTAGAATGCCATCAAATTCGTTCACCATCAATACTTTTAGTGCTTTGATTTAATATATCGTAGATTTTCTACCAAAGCCCTGTAACCACAGCTTTAAACAAGCTGTAGTTACGAGATTGTAGCATAACACAAACGATATTCAATATAAGTTGTTACGTGCCAATGTAACAAGAATAAAGAAGCCAGCAACAAACTTTACAATTAACAATATCTATTGACAATGATAACAGAATGAATGACAATATGAAATTAATACAAAAACAAATTACAATACCTTGAATGTTTAATCCTAAAGTTTTTAATTTTAGATCCAATTTAATTAAGTTCCTGGTCCACAAATAATAAGTCCAATAATATCTGAATTTAAAATTAAACACGCATTCAAACACACTTTTAAGATAACAAGAAATCCCCTTTTAGTTTAAAACAGTACTACTAAATGAAACCATTAGTCTAAAACAAGTGAACCAAGAATGCTGTAGGAACCCCTTTATATAATACCACAGAACAATCTAGAATAGCATAGAACATTAGAAGACTCAAGAGTCTGAATCACTTTCTAAAAGTCCTTTCTAGAAAGATCTGAATTCTTCTACATATATATTACCTAACAGTGTCAAGAGATATTTGAAAATCCCCAGACTAATTCTAAAAATAGACACGGTAAAAACCATTAGGATTATTTATATATAACAAAGTTCTGTTAAAAGATTGTGTGCATTTATCAAGACTCAAGTGTATGATTAGAGTTGTATCTTAAGCATTTAAGGATTAAGCATTACTTTGTACAGGAGGACATCTATCAGTGCCGAGTTACCAAATCCTTGCAGCTTCACCATTTTAAAGTTCAAGCTACGAGGTCCCGGAAAATCGACGGTAGTTTAATTATGTATTATGCTGCTTATTTTTACAACCGCTTTGTCTCGGCCTTAAATGCAGTGTGCCATTTTAAAGGTTCTGCCCTTCTAGGTCAAATGTAATCAGTTACGATACATATATAAATACTAAATTAGTATTTTACCCATGTTTTGAGATATTGGTCTTTCTAGGGAGAAGTCTTAACATGAACATGGGAGACCATCAATTCCATTCAGGGGATTTAATCACAATATATTTTAACCGAAACTTGAGATGATTTGTCTCTCTTTGAAGTGAATTGGATGGAAATTCCATGCAAGAAGCATTTTTGCCTCATTTTCTTACTAATCTCTGACTCATCTATTGATGGCATTTACTGCTATTAGTATATCTTACCAATATTTCACGATTAATCATAGCAGTTTACTCACAAATAACACGGATTTACTTCTCTAGCCATATAAATACTGTTTAGGGTACAATGAATACATAAACTAACTAGTGATACCCCACTAACACAAAATTAGGATGCCCCCCCCCCCCCCCCCCACATCGCATGCCTAAACATTGAGTGTAACATATAACGTAAGCGCTGATATAAATTGCATTTAAAAATTACCAGCACTTTCTTTTTTCCGACCAATATATATAAATATATCGAAATATTTCAACGACAACGACCTCCACTTTTAATTAAACCTTGTCATGCTGAACTTGGAATATTCCTGCTTTATAACAGTAAGCAACATCGTGAAATTGAAAATTAATTTCAATCAAAACCATTCATAAGCGCTCAATCAGTGCTCCATTCAAAGAGATTAACAACTACATTCAACATTTATATAGCTCGTAAAAAAACCTGGGTTCACTGACAAAATTGAAATTGTAAGCGCCTCATTGTTCTTGAAGAAAGGGGAAGCTGTTTATAGAACTTGTTTACATATTTTATAAAAGGGAGGTATTGAATATCGCTCATTTTGTTCATCCTTAACAGAGTTAGTGGTATTTGATTCCCTCTCTTTGATTTCATTATAATTATAATTATTCATAATAATAATAAAAATCCATCTTCAATCAAGTAATTCACAACTAAATTTTATTGTTCTGTTCAAATAAGGAGTCTAAATCATTCTATCTGGCCATGGTACAGCACCGGTACCCGAATTTACCCAATGTTTCAGTAGATTCCGTAGTTTCTTCCCTTTATTGTTGAGATATTACGGCCAGTAACGAAATGCGTGTCTTCCAAGTTCATGCCCTGTCTCCATGCTCCAGGAATAAAATCACATCTAATACCCTCTGGTTGGTCGAGTTGCTGGTTCCAGAGTCCGGGGTATCGTGTTCTCATTAGATTGCGCAGGACAATACAGGCTTTAACAATGATCTTAACAGTGGATGGAGTGTGTTGCATAGTTGTCACAAGAACCTGGAAGCGGTTTGCCAGAATTCCAAAGGCATTCTCAACAACTCTTCTTGCACGGGAAATTCTATAATTGAATATCCTTTCTTCATTATTCAAACCCCGTTGACTGTATGGCTTCATCAAAGTCTCGCGAAGGGCAAAGACATCATCTGCGATGAAAAAATAAGGAACGTTCTGGTAGTCGTTCGGTAACGGATCGTGAGGAGGAAGCGTTCCATCTTCCAATTTTATCTTATAACTATACAAATATCCGTATGAAAACATCCCGTATGATATTTTTTATGATATCACATAGTTATTTTTAGAACATGCTATAATGTGGTTATTTTTAGAAAGTTGCATTTCAGTTATAAACACCGACGGAAAAAAGACTAATATAGGTTATAAGATAAATATAATACGTACTTGGTGTATTGTATGAAAAAAATATCAAACTCGGTTGTGAGAATTGATAATTGTCTCGGCAGAGCCTCGACAATTTTCAATTCTCCCAACCTCGTTAGATATTTTTTTTCATATAATACACTAAGTACGTATTATATATATACCTTTAGCTTAGAGTTATTGTAAATCTGTGCATCTGACGCAGAGCCTGTACCACCAATATCTGCCCAAATGAAGTTATAGTCGGCGTCTACCATGGCCATCAGTACAATAGAGTAGAATCCCTTGTAATTAAAGTACTGTGGTTCAGTATTGGATGGACATTTTGAAGGCAATGTGTTTCCCATCTAGCGCACCGCATACATGTGAAAAATTCCATATGTTCAGGAATCTAGCCGATAAGTCGCGCCATCCCTCCGAAAAGGTAGGACTGATCATAACCTCAGGCAGGTACTCATCGGCAATGGCCTGGCATACCTCCCTGACAATGACTGATATTGTGTTGTGTGGAACCCTCCATCCATACTGCATGCTTGAGTACGTGCTCCCAGAGGCAAGATGGCGTATTCTTATAGCCAACTTTAGGCCAGGGTCCAGAGAAGCCCGATATGCAGTGTGCTGTTCAGTGATCCTAGGACCAACCCTATCCAGTAACTCGTCAAACATTTCAGGAGGCATACGCAAAAAGTTCTTAAGCGATCTCTGGTCCTCATTTCTTAACTCAACCAAGAGCTGGTCATAAAGGCCGAATTGCATTGCCACCGCCTCCCAATGTAGACCTATGAATAGCGTTCGTGAAGCGTATTGACCGTATGCATACCGTATGAGAAGCGTACCTTTAGCGTACTGACCGTATGCATACCGTTTGAGTAGCTTATATTCTATACGCTGGCATACGCTGAAATTTTTTTTTTAACTTGTCAAAAAATATTTTTGGGCCTCTGCGTATAAGAACGTATACATGTACCAGCGAACTTGTAACGTACACGACTTATGAGTAACGAACGCCTAGCGTACATCAGCGTATGCGAGCGTATAATCATACGTTCGCATACGTTGGTTCCATACGCTGTGGTGTGACAGCCCCTTTACATTAACTACTCTGTTCACCGTTCTTGTTCTCAGTCCAGTGTCCAAACCTGTCTTCCACTTTAAAATTTTTACGATTTTTTTTTTATTTTGTTAAAAAAAAATCTTTTTTTTTCCTTGGTTGTGAAATGAAGCCGGAAGTCTTGGAGAGTATTCCATTACTTTTTGCATAAAATAAACTATTATTTCTATCTATGTCGATTGCTTTGCAAAAGAAACAAGAGCTGTCACTGTAAGATGACAATGCCCCCGACACCGCTTTGATTTTAAATTATGGCCAATCTATGTTGAAGGTCAAGGTCATCCAGGGGTCAAGGTCACCAAAGTATGTGCCTACAGAAAGGTAATGTACCAAGGAATGTTGTGGTAAAGTATGATGCGAATATGTTAAGTAATAAGGAAGTTATGGCCAATGTTAAAGTTTTTGGACGGAATGACGGACGGACGGACGGACAGACGGACAGACGGACGGACGGACAAGTCAAATTTATGATGCCTCCCTATCGGGGGCATAATAAAAACTCATTACGTTGTTTTATATCATTGTTAGATCATTTTTTCATAATGAACAACAAATTATATATATATTTGTGTGATGTCCGTGGTCTAGAGGTAGAACGTCGGCCTCTTGACCCAAAGGTCCTCAGTTCGATTTGCGGGAGCGGCTATCGATCTTGGTTCTCTCATTGACCCACACATTTGGCACAAGAAGTGGTGAATTTTCCAGGAAGCAGAATCGAGAGAGATTAATCTAAGTTATAAGAACGTGTTTTCCAATCGATGTAAAATGAATAGGTTTAAACCAAAATATGTATTTTCACTAGTGGCGAAAATATAGCTTTCATTGTTCGTCAAATAGAAGTTTTATCGATCCAACACTAAACACAAAAGGTCGCTACGTGTATATTTCTTTAAAGAAAAAAAGAGACGATCATTGTAGGTTTTGGGAAAGGTTTTTATATGGAACGTCATTTTGTGCGTGAAACGTCATGACGTCATTTAGATATTTGCTTCCTTATTGATAACGTCAAAAGGGTGAAATGAACGGAAGCATGCAATTTCACTGGTTTGACGTGAGAGTATCAAGTGATTAGCTACCACTACTTCTGTAGAGATTCAATGAAAAGCATCAAAGAATGTTTATATACACATCAATATTGTCAATAGTACAGGCAAAATTACAAGTCTTTCTTTTTAAGCTCATCTGAGCGCGAAGTGCTCAATGTGAGCTATTGTAATCGTACAATGTCCGGCGTCCGGCGTCAGTCGTGCGTCGTCCGTAGTCCACAATTTCTTTAAACATCTTCTCCTCCTAAACCAGAGGGCCAATCTTGATGAAACTTTGCAGTGATGTTCCTTGGGTCAAGCTCTACCAAAGTCGTTCAAACAAATGAAATCCACCTTTAACTTTCCCTTTACCCTTAACAAAATGGGTGAAAATAGGAAAATCTTCAAAAACCTTCTTCTCTGAAACCAGATGGCAGACAGCTTTCATATTTGGTATGTAGCATCATCTAGTGGACCTCTACCAAGTGTGTTGATATCAAGACCCTGTGATCACATTTTGGCTCCACTCGGGTGCATCCCATTTTACATAGATTGAAAGAGCGAAAAGGTATATCCTTCTTGCCCTTGGTTGCAAAAATTCCATTGTATTGATCTTATGTAGAAATTATCTCTTTGTTGACATCTGCTTATTTAATTAATGTGATGTCCCCGGGATCATTAGACTCATGTGAGCGATATAGGACCATCAAGGTTCTCTTCTTTGTTTGTGTGTTTGTTTGTTTGTTTGTTTGTTTGTTTGTTTCTATCTGAAGAAGGTACCACTTCTGTGAAATTATTCATTGGTTAAATCAACCGATATAGTAAAGTTTTGCACAGAAACATGGTTCTTTCAAGTTTCAAAACTCGAAATCTAAAAATTAGTAAATGACAATTTTCGGTATCATTTATGACTGGCATGGCACCACCTTATGGCATTAAAAAGTAGGCACGCATAAGGATTTATGAAAACATGGAGTGATGATAAGAAGTCGTGAGAGACAGTTTCTTTTCAAAATATGATCATCGGGTTAAATGAGAGAATGAGAGAAAATCCTTTTTTTCAATTCACGGAGGAATGGATGTAGAAACATATTAAAGCTGCTTGAATTAATTAAACGAGGAGATCATGCTACGTATCGAAGCGTATGCGCTACGTAAACCAGCGTTCCTGCTACGTTACAATAGGAGTTATCTTCACTTCTGTCTCCGAGAAATAATTGATTGCCATTTTTGACTTTCCCTTGCAAAAAATTAATTGACCGCGGTGAAATTAGCTAACATTATTCACAGAATAATATCGTTAACATATCGGAAATTAATTAAGATTTATAAAAATATTGTGTGAAAATGAAATTACAAAACGATAGCAATGTTAATCGATAAACGTTTCTCACACCTTTGCATATCGACCCGCGTGAGTGTGGTGTTTCACGATAAGGAAGGAACGCCGTGACAACGTAGCAGGAACGTTGGTTTACGTAGCGCATACGCTTCGATACGTAGCATGATCTCCTCGTACGCCAAGGGTCGACTTTTTTTTTAAGTGTGCACTTTAAAGTATGTAGCACGTACGTGACAGCTCTGATACGTCGCGCTAACGTAGTACATACGCCGTAGAAACGAAAACAATGTAGCAGTTACGTAGCGGGAACGTAGCTCTTACGCCTTGTACGTGGCTCGAACGAAAAGCTAATCAACGACGTGAAATAAATAGTGTTAATACCCCAAAGTAAACGATAAATGTCGTGATTACACAGCAGCATCACCACACGAACGAATGGAACGCCGTGCTTACGTAGCGGTTACGCCGCGACAACGCCTTCTTCGCCACGCTTACGCCTCAGAACGTGGTACTTACGCCGCTGGATCTCCAAAAAACACGGGAACGCAGCAGGAACGCCGCGGAAACGCCGCAGGAACGTAGTACATACGCCATACGCAATACGCATAAGGATCGAACAAAATACGCCTTGGTCATCAGCGTTTGATCCACGTAAAACATGTTTGGCTCAAACGCCGCAGATACGCAAAGATGTGAGAGCAGCATAATTTAATGGTAACGATTTGGAAGTTTCCGAAGCCATGACTGCAAATTAATCATTCTAGTATATTTGCAAGGGGTTTTGTGCCGTGACAGTAATAGCCTCAATTAGAAAAGATTATTGCATCGTGTTTACAATTAAAAACATCGTGAAATTGGCAAGGTAAATGATTTTGGAATGATTTTTTTAATGAAATTGAGTGAGTGTATGTAGCAAGTATTGAGTGAATTTATTGTGAGGGAACACAATATCGCCTATTTTGTTCAGGGTGAACAAAATTGGCGATATTTATTACCTCTCTATATTAAAACATATGCATATAAGTTCTATAAATAGATTCCTATTTATTCGTTAACCTATCAGGCGCTTGCAATTTAAATTGTGCCAGCGCAATCACGATTTTTTTCTAGCATTATTTTATTTCAATGAAGTTGTTGATTCTATCTTTTTCAGTGGGTTTGGAGCGTTTTTAATGGTTTGAGAGAGTGTTTGGAATTAATGAACGGTTTGAGCGAGCGATTTGGAATTGAGGCGTTTTGATCGAGATGAATGTCATTTTCACGATGCTGTTTATTGTACCTTGTATATGGCCATGTAATACAACTTGATCAATCATCAACGCCATGTAGCCGGATGACGTGTTGTTGTTGTTATCTACACAACTCATAAATGACATCAAAAATCCTACATTTTTGCAACATGAAACACGATTTACCATGAAATGTTTTAAAAAATTGGAACCTTCAAATATTTACATTTTATAACAATGAAAATAGAAAAATATTTTGCGATAAATCCCATAATTTAATTCGTCTTTCACCTGTATCTGAAAATGACAAAGACTTTAATTATGAGTAGAACATTACCTTAATGTAAGGACAAATCAATTTAGAAGATTTTGGTAAAATTATTGTGTAAAAAGGACCGACATTCTCATGCAAGTTAAATTGTTTTCCCCGAGAATGTTTTGATGAAATTAAGTTTGCTATTTACAAGGTGAAAGGGAACTCCAAATAACTTGCATCTTTAACATTAATAAATTATACCTTTCGTACTTAACTAAGTGACCGATTAGAAGTAAGTTTAGGTTTTGGTAGCGGTTCCTGATCGTCTTATTGAAGGTTCATATTAACTTTATACGAGGAACTTCCCAAAATGATACCCTGATAATATGTCATCAAAGAACATCCATCTGTGTTCCGTATTGATTGATAAAACACTTTTTCTTCTAATTCTACATGAGATAACACCCCATATGATTTTTTGTGATATCTCGTGGATATTTTTTGAACAATGACAAAATGCGGTTATTTTTAGAAACTTGCATTTCTGTTTGAAACATCGACTTAAACAAGTCAAATAGAGGTTGTAATATAAATATAATGCGTACTTACTGTTTTGTATGAAAAAAAACAGTTATCAATTCACCCAACCTCGATAGATATTCTTTCATACAAAACACTAAGTAGGGGCCTACGTATTACAAATACAAAATTTTGTACAACCATCGAGAGTGTGACAACCAGTATGCAAATGCGCCGTAGTATGCACATTATTGCGTCATTAAGGGGACTTAAGGAGGAGAAGTTATGTAGGCGCCAACGTTAGTAATTGCTACGTTGTGAGGATAGTAACTAGTCGTCGAACAGTGCTATGGCTCTCTATGACATATAGATTTGCTCATTAAAGGCCTGTCAAAATGATGACCCCGTTTCCTATTGGTACATGAATGCTTTATCAATTTTGCTTACATGTACGATCTAAATCTGACAAGGTTCGATTTCGTTCACCCACGTAAATTACAAGTCAAATCATGCAGTTACAGTTTGTAAAAGATTTTAGATATTATTTTGTTATTAGTTGAGCCATCGTGATTCAACTGAATTCAAATACGTACCAAAAAGTTATCTAATGCGTGATGCACATGCAAAACTTGCAAAATCAAAGGGCTCATTTTAATATTAATATTTGCACAACACGTATTTTTTTGTTCTCAAAAATGGTTTGCAAATACTCTTTGGGAACGTCATACGACATTTCATGGCGGTAGGTTGTGCGATTTCCGAAATATTCACAATTCAAAATGCGCACTTTCTTTTGGAACTAAGTATATGCCAATTACATGTTTGAAAAGTGTTATCCCCGGCCAGTCACCGAAGTGCTAGCATTGTAATCAGGATCGACACAATTCATACTATATAGATTGTCCCTTTTGACGTGATGGGCCACACGAAGTAAAACGCAATGAGTATATGAAAATAAAAATGGATAGATCATATTATGCGTAATTTTTATCCGGCAGCGCGTTCCATAGAAATTGTATGTCTATTTTAAAAAGGGTGAATATCGCTTTTTTTGTTCATCTTGAACCAAATATGCGATATTAAATTATCTCTCCTTTATTCAAAACTCTAAAATCTGGCTCATTAATTTCATTCCGCAATCATTCCAAAATCATTCACCTTGTCATTTTACCATGGTATTTTGTTTAATATTGGCAATCTAAAAAAAGGCACTTTCGGCAGAGACATTTTAAAGTAAGAAAAACCTTTTCCGATGCAAGTGCATTATATTTTCGACACAAAGGTATAATAAAAGTATTGATCCTGTTTAAATATCCATTTACTGTTTAAATCCAACTAATCATAGTTATAACAGACAAAAAATATATAAAATCAAGAAATGTAATAAGTCAAACTTACATGGTTCAGCATTAAACTCGCGCCTCTTCACAAGGTCATCTTTTAGAAAATGGCAGATATTTTCACGGTGACGGTGTTAAAGAATGGGGGTTTTTTATTCCAGTTAATATTCGAAGTGTCACGCGGGAAAAAGACCATCTGGGAACACCGTTGTATGAATTTTTGAAAGAGAAATTTGGTCCAGCAGATGTCAATTAAGTTCGTGTTTATAAAATATTTTATAGGAATGTAGTTTGGTCATTCTATAATTGTACCAAAAGCGAAAAGTCTCGACTGGTCATGCAGTTTATGATCAGGTTTATTACTTTTGAAACCAGCTAGATAATCCTTTTTCGCGTGACGGGGAATATATCTTGTTTATATTACAGGATTTTAATTTGTTTTCAACAAGGGTCCAAAAATTTAATCAATTACTGTGAATGACGTCATGAAGAGGGGGGGGATCAGCGGCCATAAATTACGGTCGGCCATATTTTCAAGTTTTTAAGGTTCAAGTAAAGTGTTTGAGACCCAATTTTAAGGGCGTTCATTTGCCAAGAAAAAGCAGTATGTCCAGGAATATTATATATCAAAATGAAGCTATTTATGAGCACAAGCAGTTGAAAAAGATAAGACTGTTATAACTATAGCGGTATAGCCAAAACATTGTGGAAAGGGGTAATTTTGTACAGAACTAGCAACTGCATGACTGTTGGATAAAATTGGCTCATATTTTAACAAAGTCTAGCCTAAAGTACCATCCAGGTAGTGCTACAACCATTGGTATAAAACTCAGCCCCCAAACGTAGTTATTCAAGTAATTTATTTTGACTTATTTTATAAACACATATGTCATATATGTCATTCTAATTTTGTAAACGTGTAGATCTTTTTAGGGTATGGTGTGTTATCACAACATAAATAGACATTTATTGTTTATATACCTGTAAGGTTGTTTAGCAATATATCAATTTCTACTTCACAAAATGATAATTATATAGTTATATTGTAGATCATTGACTTAAAAAAAAATATAATTTTAAATAAATCGCAGAAAATATTTCGCTATATTATGGTGTGATGTTGCACCATACCTTACATCTATTTTGAAAACAGACCAAACCGGTTTGACATTTATGTTGACGAAATAAATGGAAATTGATTGTTTCAAAATAGCCTTTTGAGACTGAGTTTTATATCTAAGGTTGTAGCACTACCTGGATGGTACTTCAGACTGTACTTTGTTAAAATACGGGGCAATTTTATGCAACCGTCATGCAGTTGCTTGTTCTGTACAAAATGACCCTTTTCCACAATGTTTTGGCTATACCGCTATAGCTATGGCGGTCTTATGTTGCCTAACTGCTTTTGCTCACGAATAGCTTCATTTTGATATATAATATACCTGGACATAGTGCTTTTTCTTGGCTAATGAAGTGCCCTAAATATTGGGCCTCAAACTCTTTACATGAACCTTAAAGCCGTTTTTCCCTGAAATTGAGAAACCTGTCCTGGGTTCAGGATGTAAAAACGTTTCGCGAGCGCTGTGAGATGATTCCCCGCTTTGCACGTGCACATACGTGCAAAGCGGGATATCATTTCGAAAGCGCTTCGCTAAACTTTTCATCCTGAACGCAGGGCTTGATATACTGTATATTGAACGTGCCATCTCAAATGTACATGTACCTGTATCTTTTGTAGATATAAACGTACCGGCAAATATGTAAAGTGGTGTTGGTTTGTTGTTGTTGTTTTTTTTTTCTTTGAATGTGTGTGTGAGACTGTATTACAGTTAACAACATCGTGAAATTGACAAGGTGAATTATTTTGGAATGATTTAGGAATGAAATTAAAAGAGTGTGTGGAGAAAGTTTTGCGTGAAATAAGCGGGAGGTAATTCTATGTCGCAGATTTTGTTCAGGATGAACAAAATTTGCAATTTGATTACCTCCCTTTAATAAAATATGCATACAAGTTCTATACACAGCTTCCTTTTTATTGACTTAGTGTAAGACTGTATAAAACTATATGAGCCTATGCGTAAGATTTCCAACAACTTCATATATGAACATAGCAAAGACTCTGACCAGCCTGTGCATCCGCACAGACTGCCCAGAGTCTTCACTATGCACGTTGTAAATTAAAAACGAATCGAAGTGTCTTACGAAAGTCGTGCAATCTTCTTCTTACATTAATATAGGCTTCTTAAAGTTGGTCATTCGTGCACAAGCTCAAATTGTTGAAAATGTCACGCACAGGCTCATGTCAAATTACTTAAAGATTTTTGCAGATGAATGTCTTTGATTCTAACATCATTTTGAACACTTGACCATGAGCTAAAACTTTGACATACTTTATGAAATTTAGAATTATAGGGTCAAGGACTGTATCAAAACAATACGAAAAGTTGGTAGATGAATGTCTTTGATTTTGGTTCATGATGGACCCTCAATCCCAAAGAATTCATAAACTATATACTATATTACCAAAACATGTTGGTAGAAGTGTGTCTTTTATTCTTGCATCATTTTGAACCCTTGGCCCCTATCTAAACATTCGATCTACTTTCTTAAATATTGATTATAGGTCTTAGACTGTATAAAGGTAGCAATGGACACATGGCGTCATTTTTTTTCCGTCCAATGATTTTTTTTCTTTTTCACATATGTTGTAGATTAACATTGTATAATCATTATTTCAAAATTTGAAGGTACCTTTCCGTGCTCGTTTTCATGCTAGAGTTATCTGCCCTTGAGTGGTACTGGCCATTTTTCAGTAAAACGGGTATATTCGTTTTAGGTCTAGTATAAACTCTGTACTAGATTATAGCTATAAAACACATACATGTTGATACACCTTATACATGTACACATTGGATGTTGCCAAGGAGATTTCTCTTTGATCAATTGCATTTGCATAGTGTGCCTTCAAAAATTAAAATGCATTATTTTTGTAATTTTAAGGGGGGAAAATGCCACTAAAACCTAATTTTTGAAGAAATTATCCAATGGATTTTTCTAAGTTTCCGATATGTTTAAAAACCATATTTTTTACTGAATATTTTTCCTTTAATTGCGAAAAAAACTCAGCATACCTTTCCATGCAAATAAGAAAGTTTCTCGTTATTTTACAGTGACCCCTCCTAATTTAATGACTCTTATAAAGTATTTTTATTGTTAAATTGAATTATCCTGTTATTCAATTGATATCAAATGTTGAAAAAAAAAGCTTAGTTATGAATTTTTACAATCATTATTCTACGTTATTTCCATAAGCAGAATCTTATGAAAACCGCTCTTTTCAACAACGCGCAAAAAGAGCCGTAAAATAAACGAAAACCCACTTCCGGTTTATAGAGTCTGAATGCCGCTGTCCATTGCCACCTTAAGTCAATAATAAAGGTTGTTAGATAACAGTCTTTGATCCTGGCATCATGTTGATTTTTTCTTAGACCTTGACCTTTGATCTACCTTATCAAATTTTGAAAATTATAAGCTGGAACTATAATATACGACTTATAAGTGTCGGTTCTTAAATATTACGGCTTCTGGAATCCTGTAGAACTTTTAATTCTGACCACGACCTTTGGCCTACTTTCTCAAGTTTAAAATTATTGGATCTAGGAGTTTTGTTTAAGAAAAGTCCATATATCGTTGATTCTGGTATCCTCGTATTTTAAATAAAGTCAATAAAAAAGGTTTACAGATGATTACTTTGCGTCTGGCATCATTTTGAACATTAAGCCCTGGTAATGATCTTTGATCTACTTTCTATAATATTGAATAATTAAGTCTAAAATGTTATGACTGTTGGTAGTTGAGTGTCACTAATTGTTGCATACTGTTGAACCCTTGACCATGCCCATGACCTTTGTCCTACTTTCTTATATTTGGAATAATATGACCTGACCTGAATTAAATGGCAATAATAAACGCTGGAAGATGATCGTCTTTGATTCGGAAATCATTTTGAATCTTTACCCCTGACCTGGACTATTGACCTACTTTCTTAAATATATTTATTTTTAAGGACTGGAACTTTAATATACAACTGATAAGTATTGGTTCATGATTGTCTTTGATTTTTGCATCATGTTGAATGTTTGCCCCTGACCCTGTCTTTAGACCTAAGTTTTTAGATATTGAATTATTAGGTCTTGAACTATTTCATGTTACTTACAAATGTTAGAGGATGACAGTCTTTAGTTTCTTCTATTTTTGATTTATGACCCTGGCCTCGACCTTTGACCTACTTTCTTAGATTTCTAATTATTGGTTGTTGGACTGTTTTATATCACAAATTATTGAGGTAGATGATTAGCTTTGATTCTGGCATTCTCTATTGGAACCATTAACAATGACCTTACCCTGCTTTCTAAAATCTCCATTCACTTCACTTTTACTTTAAGCAATTTATTGTGTCTACTTGATTTCTTGGGACTATTCCTTTTCACTCTGCTACTCTGCTTCTTTGACATTCAACTGGAGCGATACTTGGCCTTCCTCGGCCTAAAGTATTTCTTGTTTGTTATGAATATTTGTCCAAATTTGCGTTCTGCTTTGAAGTCATCTTCCATTGAGTAAACTAAAAAAGCTGGAAACATTGACCAACCAACATTGACAAAGAAGGTAAAGCTTGCCATTAATTGCTCATCAATCCGCGCAGTCTGACTCGAGTCGGGACTTACAAGTAACATACTGCAAAGATATAGAGGATAATCGTTTGTTTCAGTGAAAAATCGATTTATATTTCATTGAGTGAACAACAAAAGCTATATTTTCACGAGTGGTGGAGCCACGAGTGAAAATATAGCTTTTGTTGTTAACGAAATGAAATATTAATCGATCTTACACGAAAAACAAACGATTATTCTATTTCTTTAATGCAAAAATGAGACAAAATGTGAAATTTCTGGGACATATTTCCGTAAAGCGTGTCATTTTGCGCGTGGTTGCTATGCAACTTTCATTGTGACGTCACTTATTTCGCTCGGCATAGATGACGTCAGATAGAGTTAAATGCACAAAAGTAGGGTATAAGTTTTTTGATAATTTCACTGCTTTTGCGGTGAGATTATCAAGTGATAATCTACCGTTATTTCTCGATAAACCACCGAAAAGCATTAAAGAAGGTCATTTATCGAAGGACGAGTCACAAATCTCTGTCTTATCTCGCACTGCCCAATGGTGACATTTTCTATAAATGTCAGGCTATGTCAACCTTGGCACTATTTTGACCGAAGCGTAGGCTAGAGTGTGAATACCGTGGCTGTCTTGCAGTTTTTTCACACTGATCTTTTAAACTTGGGAGAATTAATCAGTACCGTCGTTCCTAGGGTCTAAAATGTCTACGGGAGGCTCCATCAGTTGATATTTCGTTATTATTGTCACAGTAGCACACAGATGGGGTAAATTGAAATTTCAGATTAAATTGTGACGTCACGCAAATAAGGGGCATCTTGAAACTCCGTGTAATCAATACGTATTTGAAATATTCCTTTTCTGAAATGAAAAATCGTTATTCTGGATTTACAAATAAAAACAGCCTTGTGTGAAAAGTCTCGACTCTATGGTTGATATTTTTCCGGACTAACCAAATAGTTCCCTTTCGCCACAATTAATTTCTCACTCGGAAACCTGCGGCAATTCTACGGAATAGCCCTCTGGTATATTGAGGGCGAAGACATGAAAGCGCGTCATATCGCCCGTGAGTTTACGTGACGTCTCAAACATTACTAAGGATTACCTTGGAAATCAATATTAACGCAAAGAATTTGGCATATTGTGATTGGATAACAAAACGCAGTGTTTTTGGCCTGGTGTAGCAGGCCATAGGAAATAACCCTGTATCCTTGCCAAGGAAAAAAATAATCGAGTAAAAACTGAACAAGGTGTGTACAGTTAGTAACATAGTGACATTGATATTCACCTCAATCAAAACCATTCTAAATCGCTCACTTGGCGCTCCATTCATTCATTCCAAACACTCACTAAAACCATTCAAAAACGCTTAAACCTATTGAAAAATATGGAATTGTTAGCTTTTCATTGGTTCTTGAAGATGAAAGAAGCTGTGTAAAGAACTTGTATGCATTTTTATTAAAGGGGGGTATTCAATATCGCCAATTTTGCTCATCTTGAACGAATCCTGTGATATAGGATTACCTCCCATTAATTTCACTCAAAAATAGCTCCACAGACTCATTCAATTTCATTCCTAAATCATTCCAGAATCATACACCTCGTTAATTTCACGACGTCTTTTCTCAATACAATACAATTCTTTATTGCCTCCAATACGAAAGATATTGCATAGTACGATGTGATATTTTACCATAAAAATGTGCATTAAACAAAATTGGTGCATTAATTATATAAATTGTCATATAAATCGTGGGAAGACATAGTAGCATGTCATTTACATAGAACAATAACGTTGTTCCCATAACTGTTCTTCTTTCCCATATATTGCACTACTGGTGGTTCTTTTCCACACAGATTTACTACATTAAACTTTATCGCTGAAACGATTGTTCAAAAGATCTGCAACTCCTTACCGATTGGACCTGTCTACACATTTGTTGTCTTGTAATGGATTAATTTGAATTAGACAACTTCAAAAGACTTGTCCCATCTTTAAATCCTTAAACAGACGACAAAAGTTTAGATGGGACCATCTTGGAACAGAATGCAGACAAAAAATCAACATAAGTGAAATTTGATATATATCGAGGGTAGAAATTGAAAAATAGGGTATGAGTATAGAATGGACCATATTGTCGGAAAATGAGAAATTGGCTCTATCAATTTCTTTTGTTCCCACAGTAAAATACAACTTCTTTATGGAATTCAATTCAATGTAAAAGAAAGAGCCGACGAGCTTGTGCCCCTAGAAAAACAGCATTACTACGATTGTAAGATGGAATGGTCGATAGGATAAATTGACTGACTAATAGCAACCATCAACTCAACCAAAATTATAAAAACGCGAGTTATGCCTGTCTACAAAGCGGTATCGGGCCATAGTTTCCCTCGCCTAAAAAAAAATTGCTAATAAGATTCAAAATTTGGAGTGCATGCCTTCAAATATCACCGTGCCTCTTTATAAACCCGGCCTTCAGTGCCTTTAGCGCTTTGGCTACTACCTTTTGTCATCAAATTATATTATGCCAAAAAGATCTTCAAAGACGATCGGAAAGAATCAACATGAAGTGCTTTCTTCAAGCGTGATAAATAACAGAATTATCCCCCCCCCCTCCAGCCCGGATTGCCACAAATGATCCAAAACACTTTTATTCGAGGTATTTTTCAGATTACGGAAAAGTCCGAGCAATGTTCCGAATGTTAATTTCTATGAACTGCTTGTAACTGTTCGTTCCGCTCGCTCATTAGAATCGTCTCGATGAGATAACTCAAATGATTGCCTTTATCGAAGGGTTCCCACTAAAATATGAAGAGAGTATTTGTTGATTTCATGGAGGTATGAAACTAAAAGCTTATCACACTGTATAAATACGCCAAACGGATTCAAATAACTTATATAAAGTTTTCAGGTGTCATATGTAATACTCAAAGTTTACTATGCACCAAAGCAAAATATGTTTTTCTTAAAGCGAATTAGATAACCGAAGTGCCACCAGAAACCGATTTACCTAAAAAGACACAAAATTACTACACTAATGCCAGAGGCACTTCCCAGTTTACGGAAAAAAAAACCAGAGCGATGCTCCGAATGTTGTCACCCCAGAACATTCAGGAGCCTCTCCATGTGTCCGTTTAACCCTTTAATAATTCACAAAATTTTGACCCGTCCAAATTCAAAGGTTTTGCAGACGAAAATTTAAAGTGCATTTAATTTGAAAAATAACCATTCAGTAGGGTAGAAAATAATTTGGAAAGAGAAGAAATTGCTTGTCAGAAGCAATGACTTCTTTTTTCACAATGTTTTCTCAATTATAAAATGACAGGCACGTAAAAAGCAGGGATAAAACAGCAAAGGGTTTTCCGGAAAATACCTGGACTCACCAGTGAAGGGAACAGGGCACCATCGCCTTTGGTACCTACCAACGAAGTCTAAGACCTGTTGCCCGTTTTCCTAAACATCTTACGATTATTTTTTGCGTAAGTCAAAAATTAAGGTAGCTTCTACAGTAGTTACTAGATATGAAATTCTGTCATGCATCATCGCATCGGAATCGTCTTCTAAAGACGATTCAACTGAGATATTGCATGGTAGAATCTAACAATGAACGAAAACACCAGGTACAATTTCTCATTTTGACTTACGATCATTTTTTTCGTAGGAACTTTAGTTAAACGGGTCCTTGGGCTTTACGACGATGACACTGTATCCAGGACAACGGGATACGAATGCATATAGTCTTCTTGGCCGGAGATTACTCTCGCATCCGAGTTAAAAATGTTTGAGTCAAAACGAGTCTGGCTCGTTGGCCGGGCGGTTAGCGCGCTCGACTCGTATCCTGGTTGTTGCGGGTTCGAACCCCACCGGAGGCGAGTAGTGTATTTTGGCAGGACACTTTACAGACAAGGCCCCAGTCCATCCAGCTGTAAAAACGGGTAGCAGTGGTTAGGAACCATTGCCTCTCTCTCTATGTGAAGGAAAGTATCTGGAATGAGTTAGGACCACGATGGAAATAAGTCATTCGACCCTTTATCGTGTTATCCTCGAGTAAAAAAGGGGAAACACTCGTTCTGTCGAAGTATTCTATAGCTCTGAAGGTAGCTGCGATGTCGTACAAACCTGTTATTCCGGACTTGATTGACCAAATATTGGATATCTTTGGCAGAGGTAACTTCTTCCTCCACCATGTCGCTTGACAGGTGTCCCATACTGTTGGAACAGTTAAGTACTTCGCGAAATTGACATTTATCTTAATCAAAATCATTCTAAATCGCTCACTCAGCGCTCTATTCATTCAGTCAAAACACCGACCATTCAAAAACGCCCCAATCGCACTTAAAAGATAGAATCAACAACTTATTTAAAAATGAATAATGCTAGAAAAAAATCGCGATTATTCTTACATAATTCAAATTGCAAGCGCGTGAAAGATTCCTGAAAAAAATAGGAAGCCATTTATAGAACTTAAATGCATATCTTATTAAAGGGAGGTTATAATGGCAAATGGCAAATGGCCACATGGCAAAATATTCTCACGAGCAACGAAAATGTTCCACCTAAATTTTTGCCTCCAATATTTTATTTAACGTACCGAAACTTCAGATATAAATACTAACAATCTAAATTAATTTGTAAGTGACCATTTACTTCACAATAATGTTAGGGTAGGTTCAGAAACGGTCGAAGGTTTTTGAACCTGTGACTTTAGAAAGAAGTTATAAATAGTTAATCTTTTATCTTCAAAGTAGGTTTGCAAATCCTTTCCGTAGTTCCACTTTGGTAACATAACCTCTAACTCAGCACAAAATGCTGACTATCACTTTATGGAACTATTGCCATTTTCTAGACATGTGATTCGTACATAGGCTAACGCTTACTAATTTCAAGGTCCACGCCATACCCTCGGTGTCCCTGATGAACCTGACCATGTTGGTTGGTGTACAAATGACTCGAAAATACGAGTATTAAAAGGTTATTTACGATTCTTTGATTTCAATGAAAAATGACAAACCGTTCTTAGTTAATCCCATACCATACGTAAGTTGAGACCACTTTACTGGTTTTTGCTTAGAAGAAATGTAAAATCTAGCGCTGTATTTTCATTCTTCAAGAAACGGTACTTTTATTTATGCAATTTAAAACTTGTTTCAAAAATACAATTTACTGAGCAAGCCAAAGGGGTCTTTTTAATGACCACCAAACAAACAGCGACGTCTTATGGTTGATGTTAAGACATGTGATGTCTACATGTTTCCTTATGGGTTGAAAGACGATAAAAGAGGAATAGCTTGAAAGTTTTATAATTAGGGACAGTTTCTGCAAGTTCTTTTGGTGGCGCGTTTTCATTGCGCTTGAGTATATATTAAAAATATCTTCTCTGAATTTACCAAAGTCAAATTCAACCAAACTTCTCAGGAATGATACTTTGGACATGCTCTTTCAGATTCCTTCCTTTAATCCTACATGTAATTTGGGCTGATAAATTTAGTGCTACACACTGACGCGTCACCTCAAAGTGGTCCTATATGGTAAAATATTTATAAAAAAAACTTCTTCTCTGATACTACCAGTTAGACTCAACCTTATTTCACAGGAATGAACCTTAAGACTTGCTCTCTTAGATTTCTTCTTGTAATTATGTTTGAGGAAAAAACTATGGGTGCTGTCGAGTCAGCTAAAAAGGCACTCAGGAACCCTCGGCGATTCTACGGAATAGATTCTACGGAATAGACCTCGGGAATTATAAGGGCGCAGCCATGAAAACGCGTCAATTCGCACGTGGCTTTATATGACGTCACAAACATAACTGTGGATGACGTTGCGAAAAACGAATTCAACGTAAGGTTAAAATTTGGCGTATTATAATTTTAAAACAAAACGCAGTGTTTTACTGCTTTCAAATTATGCCTTGCCAAAAACTATCTCCGCGGACGATCGGAAAGCAATAAAGGAATTTGCTTTTCATTAAGCGCATTAACCAATGAACCACTAGGAGCCGAAAAACATAAAAAAAATGACCCAAAATTACTACACTTACGTCCGAGGTACTTTTCAGTTTACGGAAAAGTCCGAGCGATGTTCCGAATGCTAAAAAGGGTGTCATATGAAATTGAAAAAAAATATCTTCTACTCCGAAATGAATTTTAGGATGCAAATCATTGGTGTCAGGATTTTACTTTAGATATAGCTCTCTCTATTTTCTTTCTTAGTGGTTATGTCGCTGTGTCATGGAAAAGGGGTCCTTTGTGATGCAACAGCTCTTGTACCACAAATTGTACATTTATTTACACATTTCATGAAACTTTCATAAAATGTTACTTACATGTATCATGTGACCTTGCATACAGTTAAACTTTCTGAAATGTTATTCTGTTTCAACGAAAAGTAGGACTTTTATGCAAGATTGATTGTTGACTTAAGATTTTTGTTTCCATTTCATTCAAGGACCAACCTTTGATTTAGATGATTATCTACTTACAGTTAGTTACATCGTGAAATTGACATTCGCCTCAATCAAAACCATTCTAAATCGCTCACTCGGCGCTCTATTCATTCATTCCAAACAATCACTCAAACCATTCAAAAACGCTCAAACCCATTGAAAAATATAGAATCTACAACGTAATTCAAAATAAATTTGGATATAAAAAAAGTATGATTTTACTGAAATAATTGAAATTGTAAGCGTTTGATAGTTTCTTGAAGAAATAGGAAGCTATCTATAGCACTTGTATGCATATTTTATTAAAGGGAGGTAATCAATATCGCTTATTTTGTTCATTCTGAACAAAATTTGCGATATAGGATTACCTCCCATTAAAATCACTCAAAACTCGCTCCACACACTCATTCAATTCCATTCCTAAATCATTCCAAAATCATTAACCTTGACAATTTCACGATGTTGTTAACTGTAATGATAGATTGTTGCCTAGCTCATTACTTCTAATGCAATATTATATTTAAAATAAGTTTCATAAATCTATTAGGCATTGAGTTAGGCATTAAGCTCCAGTGGAGCAATACTGACCATCTTTGGCCAATCGTTTCATACCATTATCCTGGGGTAATAACGTTTTATATAAAAACAAAGAGAAAACTCTTCAAGAAATCTTCCTCTTCGAAACGAGAAGATAAACATCGTTTATATTTGAGGGTCTACGTGAGATTTCCAACAATTTCAAATATGCGCAAAGCAAAGACTTTGACCAGCCTGTGCACCACACAGTCTGACCAGAGTCTTCACTGTGCGTTTAGTAAGAGAATTGGATCTCAAAGTATCTGTAGGCCATCAGGCAACTTCAAATTTACAGTATGTAGCTGTCAAGACTACTCAATGTTTGCACCTCAACAACATTTCAAATTGTTGGAAATTTCATGCACAAGCTCATTTGGTATGTAACGGCGTCTGGTGGGTCTCTACCGAGTATGCCCTGTTGACAAACCTGGGGTCATATTCGAGCTTCGTCCACGCTCATCCTTGAAACCAAAAATTAAACAGGTAGAATTTGGTGTTTACCTTCATTAAATTTACCCATATAAAGTTTGTTCTTGTAAAGCTCTAAGGATCATATACTTGGGCTCAGCTCAGATGTATCCGATTTTAAATTGAAACAAATAAGAAAATCATTCAACAATAATCTGAAAACAGTCCAGGGCAATTAGAGAATACAAACGATCTCCTTACATGCGAACATCTGTAAAACTTATCGATGTTATGTCTAAGTGGCAAAGGAGACTCAGGTGAGCGATATAGGACCATTAGTGTCCTCTTTCATATGTATGATTTTATAACTCATACAATAACCTCTATGCCCTCTATGAAAAAGTGATTATAAAACAATCACACGTTAGTTGATTAGTCCCCCATCCTCTCGTATAATTGCTGATCATGATCTAATTAATAGTCGATAAGATTACATCGCCATTTCGTCTAAATTAAACAAAACTAAATCCATTTAGGAAAGCTCTAAATGTGATATCTAATTAATCTTTGATTAATTAGACAAGTCTACCTACCTGATGAATGATATTAACAAATTTCGTGAATAAAAGCAACAATGTATAATTGTAGATAATTGGTATACTTGCACTTACAATACTTTTAAGTGAATTTATGCAATGACTAAACTTATTCGGGGCAATAATTAGAAATATTATATATTTCAACTTACGCAAGGTATGTGTTTGGTTATTAAACTTATCACAATGACTATTTATCATCAGTTATAAGTTCAATTGGTCGTTTGCCACTAGGGCTTTTGCCATTTGTAATGCTCGGGTACGTGAACTTCTCTTCAAATTCCTACTCTACAAAAACTACTGCAGGGTTCTCGGAAAAATACAAATAAATGATCAATGGGTTCATGTAAACCTTGATAAGATTCCTTAAAAATTATCGATAAAAAATGAAAATGCAAAAGCAGTGAAATTATCAAAAAATTATACCCTGCTTTTGTGCATTTCATCCTATCTGACGTCATCTATACGGCGAAATAAGTGACGTCACAATGAACGTTGCATAGCACTTGCGCGCATAATGACGTGCTATACGAAAATATGTCCTAGAAATTTCACATTTTATCTCATTTTCGGGTAAGATCGATTAATATTTCATTGGGTGAACAACAAAAGCTATATTTTCCACTCTCGAGAAAATATAGCTTTTGTTGTTCACTCAATGGATATAAATCGATCTTTCACTAAAACAAACGAGTATCCTTTATATATGACTTCTCACATACAAAAGCATTACTTTTTGTCATCAGTATAATTACATGAAAGACTAGAAAACTGTTTTTAAAATTGAATTGTTGCTCTTCTTTTTGGTGAAGATAATTTTATATAAGGTCGTTTATTCAGGGGATTAATTTCTTTCATCGGAGCCACGGGCTCCCCATTCATAACCCTGTGTCGAAGTTCCTTCACCGATTACAGTTGGTAATATTGTTAAGCTGACACTCATCTCGATTTAAAACTTTCCAATTCACTCGCTCAATTCAGCCATTCTAAACACTCAAGAAACGCTCCGAAATCTTTAAAAAATATTTCAAAATCGTTCAAACGGACATACATTTCTTTCAAGTACCAATTTATTCCAAGATTACATTGCTGGTGATTTTGGGTCTGGTTGGTCCATGACAAAAAAAACAGAAAAGTACGTCGCTTTTTAAAGAATGGTAATAGCTTATTGCTTATTTCGTCCAGATGGATGTAATAAGCGGTATAATATTACCTCCCTGTTATATTTTTTTAAACTGTTCCCCTCTCCAATCCAATTCCAGTTCAAAATTATTCCAAAATTAATTACCTTGTCCATTGTACAATGTTGTGACTTGAATGCAGATGTACTCGTAAACATTCGATATTAGCAATAAACAATTAGGTAGGTAGTTTTTGGTTTCTTCATTTTTTTCGCATTTCATTTCGTTTAATTTTAAAAATGCGGAATGCAATTCGACTATTTGTATATTTCGCCACCAAAACCTACCCAAGAAATGAAATATCACTCGCCGGTTTACATGAAAAATGGTTTCTTCGAAAAATAATCTTAAGGCAAGAATGCCAAAACAGATTGTTATTTCTAAATGAATCTCGCTATTTTGATCTTGACTTCTGCATTTGTAAACATATATAGTTGATCGTCAACCAAAATCCTGTAATTACGAGGTTTTATCACTATTCGCATTGTGTCGAGTGTGTTTAAAAAGTGACTGTCTGATCCCGTTGGACTTTGGATGCTTTACATAAACCAAAGTCACAAGTTTTATTATGTTATTTTAATATTCTGGTTCGGGAGAGCCTACTTAAATTTTCCAAAAATTGGAATAAGAATAGAATTGCATTCCATCAACTTTATTTCTACCATTTCCTCCTTTGAGCAATTTTCCATTTCTTGCAATAGCCACGATCACGATGGAAATGAAAGAGTTTTCTATTTATCGAGTTATCCCTGGTTTGGTTGCTTAGAAGGGGGTAGTATCACTCTTTGGGATGCTTGTTTGTTAAAGCTGCTCTTTCACAGAAAATGTGATTTTTGAAAATTTCGTAAAACTAATTGGAAGTAACAACCTCATCATTTTGAAGCCTTTAAAATAATAAGTTTCAATCTGGTAATGCATGGAAAGAAAGACTCATATTCCTTAATTTAGCGAAAATCATTCTGAAAAATGAAGCAACAACTAATGCCTTATAAATTCTTCTTTAATTTCGAGCCAACTATAAACGCATGTGAATTCCCAATGCTTGTCTAATTCAATCAAAGATAAAGGTAAAAGTATTATACAGCTGGAAAGTTCATATCAATACAAGCAAAAATGAAAGATTATTCACGGAAACAGGGACTCTCAATATGTATATAGGGTCCGTGACGGAAAAGAACGATTTTGAAATTAATAGACTGGAAGTTAATGGACTGGATACTTTACTGATCATGCCGCTTTGAAAAAATAAGTTACAAAATTATTGAAATATGTTGTTTTAGTGCCAATGCCGTTGGGCCATTCTAAATCGTCTGAAAATACACACATTTTTCAATCTAAGGACAAGTTTTGTATTTTTTCTACGAAAAAATGTGAAAAGGTTAGACTATTTTCTTACGTACCTACATTAATATTGTTACTAAATTGTTTCATTTGAATTGAAACTGCATTTTATTATCCCTTTCTTGTACTGAACAAAATTAGCGATAATTGACTACCTCCCTTTAATTTCATTCAAAGTTCGTTCCACACACTCATTCAATTTCATTCTTATTATCATTCACCTTTTCAATTTCACAATAATGGTAACTGTAACATTGACACGCTTGAATCGATATTTTCTTTATTTAGTGCGTTTTTTTTTTACAAATATCCTAACTCACTGTATAGGTAGATTTTGCGCGGTGAGCCATGAAATGAACTTTTTACTGTAAGATTCTCGTGCTATTTGTTCGAAATAGATAAAACAGGTTTAAATAGCGCATTAAGAAAGTTTACAATTTACCTTGTAAACCAGCGTTAATGCTTGTCTTAAAACGTAAGGTTCACCCAAACATGAACTTTCATAACTGCAGTGAAGGGGTCAGGTTAAATTCCTATCATTTGTTTTTAATCATACCCGATTTACCTATGATAATGGACTCAGCGCCTACGTCAGAGCTCAGTTTACAAAATACACCTATACCGAATCTAATATAATAGAATTAAAATACCGTGACGTATGTAAATAACTGCAATTGCTCAGTGGATTCGCATGCAAGACAACTGACGTATAGGATAGACAACGAGTGCCGTGGTATATGGGAAATAGACACGAGCTTCAGCGAGTGTCTATTTTCCATATACCGTGGCACGAGATTGTCTATCTGACTTAGACCACGCTTTTCTAACATTGTCTGTAATTTTAACCCGATATCTTGAAAATGAAAACGATTAAATCTCGCTGATATATTATTGTTATTATGCATAATTATTCTGAAACTATACTTTTGAATCTATTTTCGTTACTTATTGCAGCTCTTTTGCATGTATGCAACCGTAGAAAGTCTTTTGGTAAAAGCGATCATATAATATGCTCGACACTTTCTTAAAATGACACGGCACACAAAATATGTCAAGATCCCTTGCACGACATGCTCCCATCGTATATCTGTAAATACAACGCGCGGAGTTGTATCTGTGATATATATTTTTGAAATACTGTTCTCTGATTGGCCAATTCTCTTCAAGCGTGGTCTAATAATTGTTACTATAACGCTCGGTTCGTATTCTCTCATTGTTTTGTGTTTTTTTCATATTTTGTTTTTGTCGTTATAATGAGAAAATTAAGTTTATGTGCATCAAACAATTCATGTTGACGAGTTGCTTTTCTATGCATTTCTTTATGTTAAATCCTTATACATTGAATTACAAAAAGTCCAGACAATTGAAGCAAATCAGTACAACTTTTAACATAATTTTTCAGAAAAGAATGCTTTTAAATGTATTATTAAAAACCGTAATGCAGGATCGAACGTATCTGCATGCTCAGTATGCTGTCGTCCTTATCCACTACGCAATTACTGCACATTTTTTTAGCATAATAGAGACAACAAAACGGCCTGAACAGTAAACATGGGTTAACCCAGTCAGTGTTTATATATGCTATCGCGATTATCGCGTGTGCTTTTTAAATAATTTGCAAAACAACTAATTATCCCACAATTGACGGATAATTATAATGGTGCAATGATATAGTGTGTTGATACACAATATTCAATAATATTTACAAATGTTTGTACTTAAATACCTAACCAAGATTGTCAGCCCGATTAGCTCAGTTGGGAGAGCACCGGACTTCAAAACCATTTGAAGTTCGACGGCGTGGGTTCAAACCCAGGCTGGCACACTAACAAAAACTAATTGTCTTTCGGATGAGACGTTAAACCGAGGCCCCGTGAGACGATGCTTTACACCGAGCACGTAAAAGAACCATGGCGGATCTCAGCAGTAGTTTCGTCATGTATCCTTGCACTATCCCCCGTAACAACTAACCTTCTTCTGGGGGCGTCACTCATATGGACATGTGCTACGGTGGCGACGATAAATAAACGGAAATACACACAGTTCAATCAGAGAATAATCAGGGTCCGATCAGTGAAGCTGTAATCTAAAGCTGTGGGCAAGCAACGTTGGGTACTAAATTCAAATCGTATGTTACCGTTCTTGAAAATAATAATAATTATTATGATAACAAAATACAAATAACATTGCTTTCCAAACTGTCGTGGTGAATGGGGTTGCGTTTCCAACTTTGTACGGCTGTCACTGGTGGAAACCTGATCCCTGTTGCTCACCAAATAACCATGGCCGAGTGGAGGGTCGTAGCTTCGGCTTAAATAGAGCCGTGTCTACGACCGTCTGATCGCCCACCAACGATGTAACATCTTAAAATGCAGACTTATCCAGTGGAGATTTTCCGGAACTATACTGACTGTCATAATTAACGCCTCACATGCATTCAGCCTTGGTTCAATGCGGGACATTGAATACAAGTACTATTTGTTTTTGATGGAAGATACTGATCGGGATGTTGTGCAAAGGTGGAATAAGGTTTTCGGCTAAAACAAAAATATTCGTCACATTTTATTCGAGATTAGAAATGACAACTGCCTTAAGGGTGATAGTAACGAGTATGTCCACCATGATAAGCAACCACTGCATGCAGTCTGTGTCCCATTGGGCCACACATGCTTCGCAGAAGGTACCTCGGGATGCGAGCCCACTCCTGACGAAGAGCGCCAGTCTGCTGTTGCACAGTTTGAGGCTGTCTCGTTCGAAAATAGCGTGTTAGCAATCTGTCAATGGTTTTATTGCATATTCGATTAAAATGATAGTCATATGTACAAGAAAAGATTTTGGGGCTATTTCTACTTTATTCCATATCTATAAATTTTCTTATCAACATCTCGTAATTTTTTACTTATTCCCAAGCATATTATCGTATCAAGACTGGTGGAAGATCTACTTATTCTTTAGAGAAAATATTCGATTTTCTATCACTTGCGACGGTCATGTCCAAATTGATAAAAACAAATGTCAGATAAATGGCAATCTAATAGTTTTGGATTGAAAAATAGCTTTTTAAACTCCTCCACATATATAATAAACTACAACCTTTTATGCGGGACTGGTTTTTGTTTTAAAGCAGTTCTATTTTGTGAAGTTCAGAATTGTAAACATTCATTTTAGCTTTGCTTTTATACACCGAAAAAAGCTTGTCGTGAACTCAAGATGCGCGATTGTTATTGTTATTTTTTTTTTCACCATTCTTACGTAAAGTCCGAACCATTTTTTCATAACTTAACTTTCATTCTTTAAAGGCGACACAATTCACTTTGCTGTACATTACAACAATTTTTTACTTGTTTATGTTATACAAACACTCACGTGCATAGAAAATGTTTAGAAGTAGTCGGGTAATCACGGATTCAAACTCTGAAAAACAAACGGGAAAAAATGTACTGGAATACGCTTTATAACCTCGGTGTTTGGCCATTCGTTTGTATGTTTTGTTTGTTTGTTCATTTGTATTGTGTTTGTCTGTTAGTTTGTTTGTTCATTTGAATTGAGTTTGTTTGTTTGTTTGTTTGTTTGTTTGTTTGTTTGTTTGTTTGTTTGTTTGTTTGTTTGTTTGTTTGTTTGTTTGTTTGTTTGTTTGTTTGTTTGTTTGTTTGTTTGTTCGTTTTGTTTGTTTTGTTGTTTGTGTTTTTTTCAGTTTGTTTTATAAACGCGATAAGAAAAGTCTTATACACGTTGTGATGACATAAGAAACAAGAAAAAGATATCTTTGTTTCATACCAGTGTCATTGCCATTGTTATTTTTTATTATGCCCCCTATTATGAGCGGGTGTATTGCTTTGTACTTGTCGGTCGGTCAGCTGGTCCGTTGATCCGTCGGTCCGTCCATAATCTTTTTTCTTGTCCGCAGCATATCTAAAAAGTATGCAGGCCAGAATCATGAGACTACAAAGGTTTATAGCTATTATTGAGGAGAATATTTTTTGAATTATTGTCCTTTGTAGATTGACAAGGAATTGGCCATTTGCCTGATCTTATGGGGGCATAGTTGTCTTGAAAACATTTCTTATCAAACATCGGTTTGTTGAATACGGAAAAAATAAAGTATACGTTTTATTTTTCAACATTTTTGGCGATGAAAAATGACCAAGACGGATAACATTCACAATGAAGTGAACAGAAAGGTCTTGTTACGAGCAATGCACAAACACAATTTGAAGACTCCTAACCCTTTTCATAAAAAAGTTCGGGCCAATGTTAAAGTTTAAAGGGGACGAAAGGAAAAATACACAGAACACAACAATACGCCTCGATCTATCAATACGGGGGCGTTACGGAATCCTATTCCCGCCGGCCTATTTTCGACCTAGCTACAGGTAGAAAAATCGAGATTAGTTCCACTAATTTCGTTTTTTCTAGCTAAAATATTACCTCGAATAGTCGCCGTTTTTCACCTGACAATTGTCAAAGAAACGGCGAGTTTTCGACCTTAAACTTACCTAGAAAATTCGAGATTAGGGCCACTAATTTCGTTTTTTCTATGTAAAATATTACCTCGAAAAGTCGCCGTTTTTCACCTGACAATTGTCAAAGAAACGGCGAGTTTTCGACCTAAAACTTACCTAGAAAATTCGAGATTAGTGCAACTAATCTCGATGTTTCTAGGTAAAACATTCTCACGAAAAGTCGCCGTTTTCACCTGACATTTGTCAGAGAAACGGCGACTTTTCGACCTTAAACTTACCTAGAAAAATCGAGATTAGGGCCACTAATTTCGTTTTTTCTAGGTAGGATATATTTTCGGTAGGACTACTTGTACGCTACCTTTTAATCGCGAATATATTTTACATTAACACCGTTAAAATGTGGTCTGACTTTTTACCCGGGAACCCCAGGAAAACCCGGGAACTCGGAGAATACCCCGGGAAACATAATTGTTAATAAACGATGCATATTTATGTCGTATACAATGCGGGTTTTTTTTTTTTTTTGTTTTGTTTTTTTTTTTTTTTTTTTTTTTTTTGCGGAATACAAATAAAGATATCTCTTTTGATTGAGAAAAAAAATGAATTGCACTTATAGATTGCCAGAATATTCCCTTAAAACGCCCAAGATTTTCTCATTAGATTAGTATTTCATTCATAGAGAAGATTCCCGTCAATGGTACATTGTGTAAGTTCAGACGATTTTAATGATGCTAAAATAACCCCTGTTCCCATAAAGTTAGTGTTTCCATAAAAGAGAAAATCATGGGTTAAGTTCATGGCGATTCAAATGATGCTAGAATTACCCCAGGCCCAATTAAGTTTGTACTTCCACAATAGATTAAATTCCCCGGGTATCGTTCATTGATATTTTAATATTGTTATTATTCACCTGGGTCTCGGAAACTTAGAATTTCGATCATAGAAGATCTTTCCGTTTTATAATTTAATAACGTTTTCCGTGTTGAAAGAATTACCACGTGTCCCGCTTTGAAACGTTGGAAGAACAGGAGAAAAATAGACTGACCTCAGTCGTTTTTAGCTCCACTGGCCGAAAGGCCAGCGGGCTATTGTCATGGCGGGGTGTCCGTCGTCCGTGCGTGCGTGTGTCCGTGCGTCCGTCCGTCCGTAAACTTTTACTTTAAAAATCTTCTCCTCATAAATTAGTACTGGATGGATTCCAATCAAATTTTACAGGAATGTTCCTTGGGTGACCCTCGATCAGATTCCTGCAAAGATTTTTAATCGGTTTAAAATCATGGCTGTAGTGGGCGTGGCTAATTTCCATATATGGTAATAGGTGGATTTTCTCAGAAACTAATTGATGGATATAAATACTTCACAGAATTGGAATTGTTGCAGAACTTTGGTCGCAATGGCAACAGACTGAAACAATGGAGTCTTAATTGTCCTATATTGCTCACCTGAATGATATTAAATGAATCAGAAGTAACTAGCTATTGAAAAGACGAAAATTGGCCAAAGAGTTTGGGAGGAGAGTGACGTTTAATAGTTTCAAATTCAAAAGATACCCTTGCCTGCCACCCGCATATTTTGGCGCCTATCATAGTTTGATGAACAAATATCAAAAAGGGTCATCTACCGAACATTCAGGTCGACCATTCAGGCCGATCATTCTGGTCAGTTTGGTTAAAAATGGCTGACTGGTTTGTGCGGCAGTGATGTTTTATGTTTCAGGGTCAAAAACTGTCACACCCATACTATGGGTCAATCAAAATATTTGGCATTTAATTCCTAGATGATTATTGAAAATTGAAAACTTAATTGCATTTACACATATTAAGCTAAGATTTAATCTATTTATAAGCATATATCATCAATTTCAATAGAATGCCCTCTTTTCTTAGACATCGAATGATATTTCCAAGCAGCTTTAATATGCCTATAGCCATATGATGAGCAACATTTTATTTAAGTTTCGTGAAAATCTGTCATTACATGTTGTGATAAAAATAATTCTTGCATTACAAAGTCCCCTTTTCCTTGACGGTTTAAAGAGCATGTCCAAAGGAACATTCTTGTGCAGTTTGGGTAAAGTCTGACCAAAATTTTTGACCAATTCTGACCAATAGTCAGAGAAGAAGATTTTTGGCCTGGTTAAGCAGGCCATTGGAAACAACCCTGTATCCTGGAAATTGCCTCGGATAAAGATAATGGAGTCAAAAACCGAACAACGTATGTACTACGTAGCCTTTTTGTGCCCATACGCGCCCAAAAATAGGTCTAGTATACGTCATCAACTTTTGTTCGACACGAAGTAATTTGTGTGTTCAACGCAGTGCTTTCATATCACTACGCTTAAATCAAAGTACTGATAGCACTGAAGGCGAGGGAGCTGAATAGGCGAAACAACACGTGGTCAATTTTCTGGAATATAACCTTGATCATTCACCATGTCCTTGTCCTGTAAACCAGATATTTTCTTACTTATCACTGCCAAAACTCACTGCTGTGTTTAAGATACATAGCTTTTAAATTTGATCTTGATGACCTTGATAATAGGGAAAAGAAGAAAATGCTGCTAACTAACACTTTCTCCTTTCTTCCTAATATTATCTACCTGTTCTGCTACAAATATTACTAATTTGCCCACATATTGTATGTAGCCTGCAACCCTTTATTATTTGGATCTCTCTAAACATTTGTTGTCTTGTGATGGATTAATCTAATAGATGTCCCATCTTTAAACGCTTCAACAGACGATGAAATTTTAGACTGGGCCAACCCGGAACAGGTTGAAGGCAATAAATCAACATGGTTGTAATTTGATATATATCTAGGGTAGAAATTAAAAAATGATGGGGTATGAGTATAAGGTGGACCATATTGTGGTAAAGGGAGGAATTGACCCTATCAATTTCTAGTGTTCCCACAGTAAAATACAACTTCTTTATGGAATTCAATTCGATGTAAAAGAAAGAGCCGACGAGCTTGTGCTCCTAGAAAAAACAGCATTACTACGATTGTAAGACGGAATGATCGAATGGATAAATTGACTGACTAGTAGCAAACCAATCTACTCAACTAAAATTATGAAAACGCTAGTTGCACCTGGCTGCAAAGCGGTATCGGGCGTAGTAATCTTTACCTTGGTAATTATTTTTTTTGCGGACTGGGTGCTATATAGTGAGCATACCGTTCGACATTATCACTTTGCAGTGGGTTATAAATGTGGATTACAATCCCTATAGGTAAATGGAACCCTTGATTTCCCTCGCCTTAAAAAACCTTGCTAAAAAGATTTAAAAAAATGGAGTGCATGTCTTCAAATGTCACCCTGTCTCTTTATAAACCAGGCATTCAGCGCTTTTAGCGCTTTAATTTCATATCTCATCATAATGTACAATTTTTCCGCGACACGACAGTCAGTAGAGTCCATGTCATCAGCCCTATTAGGAATTAAAGATATCAAAGATATCTAAAATAGTATGTCCTAAGCATCATTCCTGTGAAAATTCGTCGATTTTGAGTAGTTTAAGAGAAGGAGTTTTTAGATATTTCATCATAAGGGACCATTTTTCAGAGATGGCAGTAGAGCTGATGCTTTATAACCCGATCAGAATTTAACGAAGACATCTGAAAGAACATGTCCAGAGCATAATTCCGGTTAAGTTTGGATGAACTCTGATCAAAAATTTTATAGAAGAGAAAACATATTTTTTACCATAAGGGGCCATTTTTGGATGACATAAACGGCCAATAGCACCAAAGTTATCAACCCTATCAGGATTCAATAAAAGAATCTGAAAGAGCATGTATCAAGGATCATTCCTGTAAAGTTTGGTAAAAAGCTGCCAAGGAGATTCAGAGAAGAATGTTGCTTATATATTTCACCATGTAGCGCCATTTTCAGATGATGCAATAGCGCGTAGCACCTAAGTTAACAACTCGATGATGAAAGAATCTGAAAGAGCATGTCCAGGCATCATTCCTGTGAAAATTGGTTAAAATCTGCCCATTAGCTTGATTTAAGAAAAGTTTATGCACGGACGGACGGATGCCCGCGTGCACAACGGACAAAGGATTATTACCAAAGCCCGCTACATGCTGCGTCAAGAGGAGCTAAAAATCTTTTCCCCTCAAACAGTTAGGCTAGGTGATACTTATATTTTCTGCTTCAACTTTGATCTGTGTTTTCTACAAAATTGATTCGTGTTATGGCCCCGAAATCAAAATAAGCCTTTATTTATAAAACACCTTTGAATGAGAGTCACGCCAGGATCATTCCTGTGGAGTTTGGTCGAAATTCATCCAGCAGATTCTGATAAGATTTTTTAAAGGAAAGTTTTACTACCTTCTGCGCGACGGACAAAGAGCAAGACAACAGCCCCGGTGGCTTTCGGCCAGTAGAGGTCATAAGTAAAAACGTCAATTATGTAACGTTCCTGAACATCAAGTTCTAGAACATTGATTATTTTGTACTTGTACTCTGGAATTGTTTGGTACTTGAACCTAGATCTAGAGTTTCATTTTACTTTTACACAAGCTCTTGAACTTTCAGGGTCTTGAAACAGTTAAAGGTTTTAGAACTTGAGTTTTAGAAGTTAATTATCGAAAGTTTAAGAACAAGATTTTGAAGAGTCATTGAATTAATCAAAGGACGGGTCTCCAAAAGGGCCTTTTCGTGGCTAGAATAGATTTCTTTGAAACTTTTGCCATACATACTATGATATAACCTGTGTTCCCTGACAAAATAATGGCATCTCAAACTTATTGGTTCTAGCTGTGCGCTGTGTTAAAAGTGGGTGGGGTAATTTACTACGAACTTGAATTTCATTTTAAAATTTTTTCATCACTTAAATTGCTTACTTTTGAGTTTGAGGCTGCTACACAATACAACATTGAATATTCCTTAGTTTATATACGGAATTTATTTTAATATATCATATTTTTCAAAGCGATTATCTCCCCTTTTTGTCTTAAGGGAATTTCTTTGGGTTTTTTTCCTACCAACTTTGCGGGTTTGCGCAACACGTTTACAAATATCCTTGAATATCAAATTTCTTTTATTGATTGCAAAGAAAATACCAAACCATTGCACCAAGTTTTTTTCCGCGGAAATCAATACATTAATTTTGGAGTTATCTGCCCCTGAATATGAGAAATTAGCAAAATTTAGCTTTAAACTGGCATTATCAAGCCAAAGTACGATAGACTTCAATGATAATTGGAATGTATGTTCCAACACATGAACTTATATGTGATTTAAACTGATAAGTTTAAAAGGTCAACTTTCAAGGTCACATACCAAGGTCAAAGGTCAAAATAAGCTCAAATTCGTCTTGTCAAGTGCATAACTAATTTATTTATCATTAGACTTTAAAGATATTTAGCACAGTTGTAACCCTTGATAAGCTAAAACATATTTCGAAATAAACTTTTTGATAAGTTCGAGTTCAAGGTCAAATTTCAAGGTCAAATGTCAAAATAAGAGTAGTATATGCTAATAGGTATATATCTACCTTATGTTATTGTAGATTCTAAAATGATTATACAAGAGTGCCTCCGTTCATCAGCAAAAATGTGATACAAGAATAAAAATGCGATATGTCTAGACTCAAGGTCACACATGAAGGTCAAATGTCAAAAAAAGCAAAAATTCATCTTTACAATTGCATTTTTCATTAATTCATTGACCGACTTTAACAAAATTTGGCACAGGTATTACCAATCATATGTACACAGATATTTTTAAATGAATTTAGTGATATGTTGATATTCAAGGTCACATATGAAGGTCAAATTTCAAAATAAGCATAAATCTGGCTTCACAAGTGCATTAATCATTCATTTATTGACATGCAATCATAATATCTGACACAGTGGATACCCACCTCAAGCAAATAATATTTTGCAATGAATTTAGTGATAACTTGAAGTTGTGGTGGGTATGAGCTGTGTCAAATAGTGTTGAAATATATCAATAAATGAATGAGTTATGTACTTTTCAAGCCAAATTTGTGCTAATCTTGACATCTGACCTTCATATGTGCCCTTGAACTTCAACATATTACTTAATGTACTGCAAGAAATGTTTGTGCATGTGATTGGTAATATCTGTGCCAAATATTGTTTAAGTCTGCCATTAAATTATTTGATAAGAGGACCATGATGGTCCTATATCGCTCACCTGCGTCTCTTTGACCCCTGGGTCATCACATTAATTAAATAGACAGGTGTCAAAAGGAGATAATTTCTATATAAGATCAACACATGGAAATTTCTCAGCAAGGCAAGACCGATATGTCTTTTTGCTCTTTGATTTTATGTAAAAATACTGGTTTCAGAGAAGAAGATTTTCGAAGATTTTCATATTTTCGACCTTTTTGTTAAGGGTAAAGGGAAAGGCAAGAGTGGATTTCATTTATTTGAACAACTTTGGTAGAGCTTGACCCAAGGAACATCCCTACAAAGTTTCATCAAGATTAGCCCACTAGTTTAGGAGGAGAAGATGTTTTAAGAAATTGTGGACGACGAACGACGCACGACGGGCATTGTACGATCACATTAGCTCACCTTGAGCACTTCTTAAAAATGCACTTGTAAAAATGAATTTGTGCTTATTTTGACCTTTGACCTTTATGTATGACCTTGAGCCTAGACATATTACATACTTTTTTACTTGTATTACATATTTGTTGATGAAAGGAGACACTTTTGTCAAATCATTTTAGGATCTACAAAAACATAAGGTAAATATATACCTATTAGCATGTACTACTCTTATTTTGACACTTGACCTTGGAATTTGACCTTGAACTCGAACTTATTAAAAAGTTCATATCAAAATATGTTTTAGCTTATCAAGGGTAACAACTGTGCTAAATATCTTTAAAATTTGATGGTAAATGAATAAGTTATGCACTTGACAAGCTGAATTTAAGCCAATTTTGACCTCTGACCTTAAAAGTTGACCTTTTACAAAAATTAGTTTTAATCACAAATAAGTTTATGTGTTGGAATAAGTATACCAAATATCATTGAATTCCATCTTACTTTGGCCTGATAATGCCAGTTTAAAGCTAAATTTTGCTAATTTCTCATATTCAGGGGCAGATAACTCCAAAATAAATGAATTAATTTCCGTGGAAAAAAACTTGGGGCAATGGTTTTGTATTTTCTCTGCAATCAATAAAAGAAATTTGACATTCCAGGCTATTTGTAAACGTGTTGCGCAAACCCGCAAAGTTGGTAGGAAATAAAACAAAGAAATTCCCTTAAGACAAAAAAGGGGAGATAATCGCTTTGAAAAATATGATATGTTAAAATAAATTCCGTATATCAACTAAGGAATAGTTCATTGTTGTATTGTGTGGCAGCTTCAAACTCAAAAGTAAATAATTTGGGTGATAAAAAAGTTTTAAAATGAAATTCAAGTTCGTAGTAAATTGCACCACCCACTTTTAACACAAGGCACAGCTAAAACCAATAAGTTTGAGATGCCAATATTTTGTCAATACACGCAGATCATATCATAGAACGTATGGCAAAAGTATAAAAGAAATCTATTCTAGCCACGAATAGGCCCTTATGGAGACCCGTCCTTAGTACGCTAAAGAATGATTGATCAGATAAAAATGGACTCAAACTTGTCAAAGAAGATGAAACTTATCTAATAAGTACTCTAAATGGTTATGGTACAGATTGATAGAAGTATGTAATGGACTCCAAGTTATTTAAGAACATTGAAATAATCAACAAGGCACTCCAAAGAGTTACGGTACTGACTGAAAGAAATATTTAAAGGACTCCGAATTGTTAAAGAACGATAGGATAATTTAATCAGTTTTCTAAAGAGTTATGGTATAAAATTAAGAAGTATGTAATGGACCCAAAATTGTTAAGGAACATTGAAATAATCCAATAAGCACTCTAAAGAGTTATGGTACAGATTGAAAAGAGTATTAAATAGACTCCAAATTTTTATAGAAGATCAAAATGATAAAAAAAGTACCCTAAAGAATTATTTTACGTATTGAAAGAAGTATTCCATGGACTTTGTAATAATAAAATTAGTTTTCTAAAGAGTGATGATACAGATGTAAAGAAGTATTTCAATGACTCTTAGTTGTAGTAGGACATTGAAATAATCAATTTAGAACTCTAAAGAGTTATGGACTAGATATACAGTAAAGAAGTATTTAATTGACTCCAAATTGTTAAAACATATTGAATTAATCAAATTAGTACTCTAATGAGTGATGGTACAGATTAAAAGACCTTTTTAATGGACTCCAAATTATCAAAGAACATAACCTTATCTAAAAAGCACTCTAAATGGTTATGGTACAGATTGATAGGAGTATGTAATGGACTCCAAGTGTAATAAAGAACATTGAAATAATCAAAACAGCACTCCAAAGAGTTATGGTAAAGATTGAAAGAGGTATTCAATGGACTCCGAATTGTTAAAACACATTGAATTCATCAAATTAGTACTCTAAAGAATGATGGTACAGATTAAAAGAACTTTTTAATGGACTTGAAGTTGTTAAAGAAGTTTAAACTAATCAAATAAGCACTCTAAAGAGTTATGGTAGAGATTGAAAGAAGAATAACATTTACACATTGAAGAGTATTTTATGGACTCTAAATTTTTAAAGAATTTTGAAATAATAAAATAACTACTGTAAGGAGACTGAACGAAGTTTTTTAATGGACTCAAAATTGATTAAGATCATTGAAATTATCAAATTTGTGATCTCAAGAGTTTTGGTACTTATTCAAAGAAGAATTTAATCGACCTGTACTTGTAAAAGTACATTGAAATAATCAAATAAGCACTCTTAAGAGTTATGGTACAGTTTGAAAGAAAAATTCCAAGGTCTCCAAATTGTTTAAGATCATTGAAATTATCAAAATTGTACTATAAAGAGTTACGATGCAGATTTTAAGAAGTATTTAATCGATTCCAAGTTATCAAAGAACATTGAAATAATCAAATAAGCACTCAAAAGAGTTATAGTACAGATTGAAAGAAATATTTTACGGACTCCAAATTGTTAAAGAACATTGAAATAATCACATAAGAAAAAAAGATCAAATTAGTTTTCTAAAGAGTGATGGTACAGATTTAAAGAAGTATCTTAATGACTCTTATTTGTTGAAGAACATTGAAATAATCAATTTAGTACTCTAAGGAGTTATGGACCAGATATAAAGAAGTATTGAATGGACTCCAAATTCTTAAAGAACATTTCATCGACTCCAAGTTATCAAAGAACATTGAAATAATCAAATAAGCACTCAAAATAGTTATGGTACAGATTGAAAGAAATATTTTAAGGACTCTAAATTCTACAAGAACATTGAAATAATCAAATTAATTTTCTAAAGAGTGAGGAAACAGATTTAAAGAAGTATCTTAATGATTCTTATTTGTTGGAGAACATTGAAATTATCAATTTAGTACTCTAAAGAGTTATGACCCAGGTATAAAGAAGTATTGAATGGACTCCAAATTCTTTAAAAAAACATTGGATTAATCAAATTTGTACCCTAAATATGATAGTTAAGATTAAAAGAACTTTTTTATGGACTCCAAATTGTTAAAGAACGTTAAACTAATCCTATTAGCACTCTAAATGGTTATGGTACAGATTGAAAGAAGTATTTTATGGACTCCAAGTTATGGCCCGTATTCGCGTTTCTCCGGTCGTAGATGAGCTAGGAACGCCAAACTCGCCTCTCCCCGATTGTAGAGCCCGTCGAGACGAACACGTAGACACCAAGATTATTGGAGCAACAATAGCGTACCATGATCGACTCGATCGGCGCTTTGGCTCGGCCCAGAGACGATACCCAGCTACGGCCACCATGCTCATGCGCCCATGGGCCCGTATTCGCGTTTCTCCGGCCAAAGATGAGCTGGGTCCGCCAAACTAGCCTCGATGGAAGAACCGAGATCCAGAGGCGATCAACGTCTAGCAATCCAGACCCAGCCACTGCACATTTCGGTCGGGGCGCCGAAAACACGATTTTCGCCTGTGGATGGGATGGAGGTGCGAATCTCTCCCTGATCGTAGCGCTCGTCGAGACGAACACGTAGACACCAAGATTGTCCTGATCGGTCCACAGGGGGGCGAGCCTCGGCCGTATCGCCTCTGAAAAGCGCCGTTCGGCCGGCACCCTAGCGACATTCCCGCGAATCGCTCTAGAGCGGCCGCTGATAGCCGCGGCCCAGCGGCGTTACTCGGCAACGGCCACTCTGCTCACGCGCCCCAGGGCCCGTTTTCGCGTTCCTCCGGCCAAAGATGAGCTGGAAACGCAATACTCACCTCGATGGTAAAGGCTGAGCCCCAGCGGCGATCGACGTCGAGCAAATCCGACCCAGCCACTGCACATTTCGGTCGGGGCGCCGAAAACGCGATTTTCGCCTGTGGATGGGATGGAGGTGCGAGACTCTCCCCGATTGTAGAGCTCGTCGAGACAAACACGTAGACACCAATCTTGTCCCGATCGGACCACTGAAGGCCAAGCTTCGGCCGTAACGCCTCTTAAAAGCGCCGCTCAGCCGGCACCCTAGCGACATGAGTGCGAATCGTTCTAGAGCGACCGCTTATAGCTGCAGCCCCGCCAAACTCGCCACGATTGTAGTGCTTGAGTGGAGCAACAAGGGCGTACAATGATCGACTCGATCGGCGCATTGGCTCGACCCAGAGACGATACCCAGCGACGGCCACCATGCTCATGCGCCCCAGGGCCCGTATTCGCGTTCCTCCGGCCATAAATGAGCTGGGTCCGCCAAACTAGCCTCGATGGAAGAGACCGAGATCCAGAGGCGATCGACGTCGAGCAATCCAGACCCAGCCACTGCACATTTCGGTCGGGGCGCCGAAAACACGATTTTCGTCTGTGGATGGGATGGAGGTGCGAATCTCTCCCTGATCGTAGCGCTCGTCGAGACGAACACGTAGACCCCAAGATTGTCCAGATCGGCCAATAGGGGGGCGAGCTTCGGCCGTAGCGCCCCTGAAAAGCGCCGTTCGGCCGGCCCCCCTAGCGACATTCCCGCGAATCGCTCTAGAGCGGCCGCTAATAGCCGCAGCCCCGCCAAACTTGCTACGATTGTAGTGCTTGAGTGGAGCAACAAGAGCAAACAATGATCGACTCGATCGGCGCTTTGGCTCGGCCCAGAGACGATACCCAGCGACGGCCACCACTCTCATGCGCCCCAGGGTCCGTATTCGCGTTTCTCCGACCAAAGATGAGCAGGGCCCGCCAAACTAGCCTCGATGGAAGAGACCGAGATCCAGAGGCGATCGACGTCGAGCAATCCAGACCCAGCCACTGTACATTTTGGTTGGGGCGCCGAAAACACGAATTTCGCCTGTGAATAGGATGGAGATGCGAAACTCTCCCCGATCGTATAGCTCGTCGAGATGAACGCGTAGACACCAAGATTGTCCCGATCGGCTCACTGGGGGCCGAGCTACGGCTGTAGCGCCTCTAAAAAATTCAGCTCGGCAGGCATCATCCAGTTCGGCAGGCATCAGTCCTAGCGACATCAGAGCGAATCGATCTAGAGCGGCCGCTGATAGCCCCGTCAACTAGGCTAGCTTCGATTGTAGTGCTGGAGTGGAGCAACACTAGCCTACCTACAAAGGGATCGATGCATTAGTTAGAGCCCCGCATCGGGTGTCTCAGGCTCCCGTGAACATTTCGCCTAGCGACGGTTATGAGCCGTCCAAAATCGTCGCTCGAGGGCCCGAAACTTGCCTGGCGATCGACAGAGATGCGGGGCTAACCCGTGGTGCTGAAAGCAAAACTACGCTTCGAGAGCAGAGCTGTATTCACTGCGCCGCTAAAATCGCGGCGAGGCACGGCTCCAGCGCGAATCGCTCTAGCTCCGCTGCCGTAGGCCTACTGAGCAGCAGCCCAACCAAACTCGCCACGATCGTAGGGCTTGACTAGAGCAACACGATGGTACGTACAACATAGGGATCGGTGCATTGGTTCGAGCCCTGCATCAAGTGCCTCACTCTAGTGAAAATTTTGCCTCGGCGCGATCGGCCCTCTGCCGGCCTAGCGACGGCTACTGAGCCGTCCAAAATCGCCGCTCATGGGCCGGTAACCTTCCTAGCGACCGACAGAGATGCGGGCCGCGGCAAATTTTGGATGCTCGGAGCAAAACGACGCTTCGAGAGCAGAGCTGCATTCCGGCTGCGCCACTAAAATAGCGGCTCGACCGCGGCGAGGCGCGGCTCCAGCGCGAATCGCACTAGCTCCGCTGCTTTTACTGAGCGGCAGCCCAAGCAAACTCGCCACGATTGTAGGGCTTGACTAGAGCAACACGAGGGTACCTACAACATAGGGATCGGTGTATAGGTTCGAGCCCTGCATCGAGTGTCTCACCTCCGTGAACATTTCGCCTCGGCGCGATCGTCCCACTGCCGGCCTAGCAACGACTACTGAGTCCAAAATCGCCGTTCGAGGGTTGGTAACCTGCCTAGCGATCGCCAGAGATGCGGGGCAAATTCTTGGCCATGGACGCCATATGAAAATGACATAGATCGGTGAAAACTGGTCCATTTTCGGCCGGAACTACTTTAATACAAACTCCTTAGATTGCTTACGACCAAAACGCTTTGGATTTTTAGGTTTACGACGAAATTATCGGTGTGTAGAGAGTTTTTACTGTTACACCGCTTCAACCGGTGCCATGCACTAAACCCCGTCTAGATTGTCCTACCTAGAAAAAAAACGAAATTAATGGCCCTAATCTCGATTTTTCTAGGTAAGTTTAAGGTCGAAAAGTCGCCGTTTCTTTGACAATTGTCAGGTGAAAAACGTCGACTTTTCGACTTTTCGTGAGAATGTTTTACCTAGAAACATCGAGATTAGTTGCACTAATCTCGACTTTTCTAGGTAAGTTTTAGGTCGAAAACTCGCCGTTTCTTTGACAATTGTCAGGTGAAAAACGGCCACTTTTCGACTTTTCGAGGTAATATTTTACCTAGAAAAAACGAAATTAGTGGCCCTAATCTCTAATTTTCTAAGTAAGTTTTAGGTCGAAAACTCGCCGTTTCTTTGACAATTGTCAGGTGAAAAACGGCGACTTTTCGAGGTAACATTTTAGCTAGAAAAAACGAAATTAGTGGAACTAATATCGATTTTTCTACCTGTAGCTAGGTCGAAAATAGGCCGGCGGGAATAGGATTCCGTAGGGCGTACATAATGGGTGAAAAATGTGTGATAATGTTCTATGATTATGGATACTATTCGTAAGTTCGTATTCTGCCTAAATTTTCACATGACGTGGCGTGGATTAGCTGTGACGTAACATTACGTGTTAACATTTCAATATTTTTGCTTCTTTCAAACGGAAGTCGACAAATTATCGTTAACGCGTGTACATAACTCTTAAGTCCGAATGCCAAAGTGAACATAGTTCCTCGTTAGGTTGCCAAGCTGAAGTTACGAGTGTTTGGTTCCCGAACGTCGATTTCACGTTCATGTAATGAACGAAGACTATCAATAAAAAGTGGTTTATTATCAGAAGAGCTGATTTACCTTAGCCCTTAATGCAAAAACTTATTACTAAAGCTTCGTCCTACCAGGGCAACTGTTCTTAATAAGAACTGTGACTTGGCACGCGTAAGGGGAACCATCTGGGTAGTGCAAAGAGTGTCGACTTTGGCCAGACTGCGCGATCCGCGCAGACTGACCAAAGTCGAAACCTTTTGCAAATAGCGATTCTTCTGAATCGTGAATGATTTCCCTACCTCCCTATAATTTTTCATTTACGAAATACTATTGACTTATCTCTAAAGGACCCATTATCTTTTCAATAATTTATAAAACATAGCTCCAGGATGGTCTCTTCCAATGACGGATCACTAATGTATGAAATACTGGTAATTACAAGTAGTTACATCACACATTGCATTATGGGAAACGGTGACACTGGTATGAATATAAATATAGGATAAATGGCTCAAATGACCATTGGTGAACGCATATTCTGGGCGACAACCGAGGACGATATTTTCTTATTGCTCATAGGTCTTGCTAAAGACTGGATTTATGTAAGTTTATTTCAAAATATGTTTTTTTCGGAAATATATATCGCCGATGAACCATAAAAATGACGTATCTTTAGCTTATTTAAAGCTTTAGATCTATACGGTATTTTGGTCACCAATCAACGATATATGTATTTGATTCTTAAAGTTTTTGAAACGAAAGAAAGACATCAAAAAGCTTCAGTTGCGATGTATTGTACTTACTTTATTTACCCCTCCTTGATATGGACAAGTTGTTAACAGAAAAAGAGTTAGATAAGTTAATTGAACGATTTGTAATAAGAACATGTACATCATCGTTACAGAACATAATTAAATTTATAAGGTATACATTAAAAAAATCACATGTCTTATAAACGATTGGATCTACATAATCACTTGTTTTTTATCAGGTAATTAAATCTAAGTATAAATAAGTATTAACAATATTTCAAATTTCTCGCACGTGGTTCTAGTATTTTATTTATGTCAATTTTCGGATGTTTCTCATGTTATCTTCTCTACTCGTACCCAAATTCAAAATAAGTAGCCATGTTGGTTCAAATGTTTTTAACATTTACATTCCTACCGATAATTTCTAGAAGATATATTTTTAACCGACATCAAGAAAACTTACTAGAACTGTGAATCTGGACCCGAGATTAAAAAAAACTTATCTCATGCTCACTTTTTTCAAATTTCTACTTCAGATTTAAGATTCAATTAATCATGCTGTCATACTTTAAAGTTGTGTTAACATGAAATATGATATTAATAAGTTGTTATAAATAACAACTTATTAATAATATTTTTGATATATTTATATCAACTTATGAAAATTATCTTTAATATTCATACTATGCTTATTTAAAAGGAGAAGAGATTTGTAATGTCCGGTCCTGGGGCCCGTTTTACTAAACTTCATACGATCTTTTTTTGAACAAGTAAAAATTAAGTTGCTTCTACACATGGAATTCTGCCATGCATCATCTCATTGGAATCGTATTCTAATGAGATATTGTAAGGAAGAATCTAACATTGAATGAAAACACCAGGTACGATTTGTGATTTTGACTTACAGTTTTGTTTTTATTTTTGTAAGAAGTTTTGTAAAACGGGCCCTGGTATCATTTGCAACACTTTTGTGTGAAAATGGTGTCAAGGTTAGGAGAAAGGTGGGGGTTTTATTTAATTTTGTCTGGATCTATATGTGCGATAATCTGTTTATAGATGCTACGATGCTCGCTAGACTGTTACTGCTGTGCCGAGTGGCCTCCCTACAACCTTTTGATAATGATCATGGCGGCGAGATCACAACGAACGTGCCTTTAACGGCTATCTCTACCGAAAATGGCACACCACTTATTAACGACAAAGATATCGCAATGCCAAACAGTACCGATGATCCCATTCAGTTCTATAATGAAAGCGTTAGTTTTCTGAATGAAAACGGAAACACGCACTCAGCAACACCAATAGAAAACAGCACAACTATTGAAAAAAACAATTTTTCAACACCAACAATGTCGGACAAGCTGGAATCAATCGATAACGACACCATGGGCTACCCAGATGATTCTTTAAACATGACAACAGGCTTTGATAAGATCCATGATTCCGCATTTTATAATGAAAGCGATTACCCGTTTTATTATGATGAAGGTGACTTTGAGCGCCAAATGATTGAACACTCCATCTGGGTAACAAGCGTTCCCGGGGTTATATGTAACTCTATCACCATTGCTATTGTCATCAAGATGAAACCATTCACGACCGCAAGCGTTTTCATGTTGGTCCTTGGAGTCACTGATCTTGTGAACGTCGTCATGCGAATCTGTAGCGCCCTCATCTATTCTCTGGGGGTTGTTACCAACATAACATGTAAGCTGGTGGACTACGTCGTCATCGCTGCCTTTAACTATTCCAACATGATTCTTGTCATTTGGACAGTGGAGAGGTTTGTAGCTGTCCAGTTTCCATACAAATGTCAACGTTTGTGCACTATTCGTAACACAGTAATCGCTCTCATCGTCGCCGGGATAATTCTCGGTCTACTAGCTCTCCCTTATCCAGTCACCGGCGTAGCGCGACAGACCGAGTTCGGGTTCGTAGAATGCAGTTATTCTGAATTCATGTACTCCATCTGGAATCCCTTCGAGACGATCTACTACATCTGGATACCCATGATCGTAATTTTCACACTTAATGCTTTGATCATACTTGGACTTAGAAGACGCAAATCCGACAGCATTCAAAATACAATGCAGATTGAAAACGCCAAGAAGAGGGAGCGGGAACAGAGACAAATAACAACAGTTTTGCTGGGTGTCAGTCTGACGTTTTTTCTCTTGCATCTACCACAGGCATTCGCTATTATATACCTGTCGATTCAGAGCGGAAAACTAGAAGCCATGATGGCAGATCCATTTGGTCCCTTGAAATCCTTGATCTGGTGTTTTATTGTTACGGAGTTTCAAAACAGCATCAACTTTTTTCTGTATTGTCTCACTGGGCGCAAATTTCGCAGGCACGTTCTGGCGATGTTTTGTTGTAAGGAGAAAGATTCTGGAAATGGCTCAACAACATTACCATCGAAATCCTCGTCAATGAAAAAGTATTAACGCTTTTCTGTTCAGGTCTCAAATACAATTAATCACATCGTGAAGATGACATTCATCTCGATCAAATGCATTCGAAATCACCCGCTCGGCGCGCTAGTTATTCATTACAAACGCTCATTCCGATCACTAAAAAAAGCTCCGCAATTGTTAAAAAACGCTCGGAAATCATTCAATATGATCAACAATTTAATCAAATTTATCAACGACTGTATTGGCTCGTTTTGATTTTTTAAAAGTATCTGATTCGTCCGTGAAGACACAAAATCAAAACAGAAAGTATATCTAGTAAAAAGGGAAAAAAAAATGTATCGATTATGGTTTAGCTCCCTTGAAAATCATTTCAAACACGCTCCTCACACACATTTCATTTCGCTCCGAAATCATTCCTTATTCGTTAACCTTGTCAAATTTACGATGTTGTTAACTGTTTACAGAATTGCTGCTGTCAGGCAAAGCACTCATTACACTTACATGACTCATTTTTAAGCATTTTGTTTTCATCTGTTTCGTGGACTTGCGACATATACAATTTAACATCAGCTTGAACAAGCTGTTAATACGACGTTCATGTCCACAAGTTTATATTTTGCAAATAAATAACATGTTAAATATTTTTTTTTTTGGGGGGGGGGGGGGGGGATGAGCTATTTATTAATCTTACGTCCCTGTAATTATAACATAAGAGAAAAACATGGAAAATTGACGTAATTGGCGATATTTTATTACCTCCCTTTGAAAATACATGTACTTTCCTGTTCGTTTGTCTTTACAACTTTTGACGTGTTTGTTTGTTTGTTTGTTTGTTTTTAAAGGTCATTTGAAATTGACCTTTGATCCTTTCATTAATTTTGTTTATCTGTACATATTGCTAATTGATAATACATGTCAGTTTTTGAAATTTTAGCTTTTCATTGCTGAAGTCAAACTCTAGTATTAAGACATTACTTTAGGACTACTCTTTTAATATCCTCTGTTCTCTTTGTGGGTGTTCTTGCTTACATTTTTACGATATATTTTGTATTGTTAAGTTTTGTTTCTCTTCGAAATAAATATTGTTTCTGTCGAAGGTCATTTGTTTTTTATTTTTTTTAAATCCACTAGACAAAGTTCAGCGGAGCATATGTCGTGTCGGGTTGTCCGTCGACATGTCCGTGAGTCCGCGCGTTAACTTTTCATGTAAACGTCTTCTTCTCATTTAACTTCATTTAACAAGATTCCTAGGAATGATCCTTTACTTAATACTCTCCGAGATTCCTTGGGATAACATAGGAGCTGCGGTTTGTCATGCCCTGAAAATTGGGCTTGCATTGTGAAAATTTACGAAATATTCTCTGAACGTACAGATCACAATTAAATCATGCTTAAGAGGAAGGATTCTTAGTACATGCTCTCTTTGATTTTTCGTTAAATCCTGATCGGGTTTAGAACATAGGCTCTACAGGGCTGCCGTGTCACCAGAAAATAGGCAAAATGTGCATGATTGTCTTTTGAACAATGTTAAATACTTGACCGTTACCTTAACATTTGACCTAATTTCTAAAATTTCAAATAATTAGGTCTAAAACTATATAACAAAACAATCTCTGAAATCTCTCAAAAATACTGAAAATACTGCGATGTTGAAATCATTCGAATACCACCCTACCCTTACAACACCCTGTTGATGTCATACAGACACCTATCTAAGATCATTATTATTGTATCATTTATAACAAAGTCTAACTCTTTTGGGGGAAAATGAAATCTGTCCATTGTAGAAGCTTTGCGTTCACAAGGATTTGGTATTATGGCGTCTTTTTCCGTGACGCAGTAAGATATTACAAAACCCCGACAATATGCACAAGATGACATGACCTGAAACATTCTACGAAAGTTTCATCCAAATCCAACCATAAACGAGGAGGTGTTGCATTAAAAAGATATATGCACACCTGAAGAGTTGCGTAAACAAGGTTTGTGAATAGAAGGTCTCTTTTCAATAATGGAGCGGCAAAATATCACCAAACGCGTACAATATGCATGCGGTAAGTTGACTGGGAGAGTTCTGTGAAAATGTTATTAAGATCTAACCAGAAGTAGAAGTTACACTCACCAGATTTTTGACATAAATGCTCCTTTTTCCGTGAAAAATCAAGTAATTTCATTAAACACTGACAATATTCGCAAGTTAAGGTGACTAGGGACATTCTGTGAAAATTTCACCCAATTATACCATTAATGTAGAAGGAGTTGTGTTCAAAAAAGTAAACGCAGACGTACAGACGGACTAACGGACGGAATGGATAATACCAATATACGACCACCTTAGGAGTTGAATTAAAAAGACATAAATCTTTTCTCCCAGTGTTTTTTTTATTTTGTGATATGGATTGCTCCATGAATATTAGTGTCTATCTTCTACGTCATTCGGAACACCACTCGGCCAATCTCACGATCAACCTCGGATGTACATAGACGGATTATTTCTAAAAATTACGGGAAAACCTTGGAAAAACTTGATGACGTCAGTTAAAATGGCGTTAGCCCTCGAAATTGTGAGTGAAAAAATTCGACGTCGCCAACGCTACTCGTTTAAGTCACTGACTTGAAACCATCGTATCTTAATATAAATATCTCTACCGATCGCCCTATTTTTTCCTCCAATGAAAGGCCGCTATTTCGTTTGAAATTCAAAATATGTATTCCATAACCTGATGGTCTGCTCGAATAAGTGAGCTACCTTATTTTAGGTCATAATGGGCGGGGACTACATTCAAAACAAGACAGTGACGTCATTATCTTGTCTGATAAAATGTCCCGAAAGACCCTTAACTTGTAATCAAGTATTTATAACATAAGCGTTTGGTGAATTTCTTTCGATCTTATGCTTTTAATTACAAAATTACTCATTAAAACGAGGAGAAAATTCTTTCATAATTTGTCTGCATGTTAATCACGATAAAATTTAGCGGATAAATCAATGATTCGGATATATATAATACGTACTTAGTGTTTTGTATGGAAAAAAATATCTAACGAGGTTGGGAGAATTGATCATTGTCGAGGCTCTGCCGAGACAATTACCAATTCTCACAACCGAGTTAGATATTTTTTCATACAATACACTTAGTACGTATTATATTTATCTTATAACCTCTTTTTGTCTTGTTTTAGTCGATGTTTCTAACTTAAATGCTAGTTTCTAAAAATAACTGTATGATATTATTGTTCTAAAAATAACTATGTGATATCATAAAAAATATCATACGGGATGTTATCATACGGATACTTGTATAGTTATAAGATAAAATTCAATAATAATCTACATGGCAGTAAGAATGACATCGACGGGTTTGCTCATACCAAGTCTTTCTGTACTTCACATTTTCACATTGACATAAAAAAAGAAAATACGACAGGATTGAAACGATATAAAATCTCCCTTCCCCTTTTAAAAATAAATATTTTGGATATTTTGAACGACATTTTGATTAAGAAGATTCGCAAAGGTCCAAATCTTAACAAAATGCAATCAAATGTTCCTATAAAAGGTATATGTATGCAAACTAATTGTAGAGAAAAATACAAAATGCCTACTCAAAGGATTCTAGGGATACAGATATTTGCACACAAAAAAGTGATTCGAAGTATGTTAAGCCTGTAATAGCTGACTTCAATCGAAAGCCAGTGTGACTCGGTTTAGAACCAAGATTTGATACCTAGAACTTTTCAAGGCACTGTTTTCTACTGACGTCTTGTTGCAAACTTTACAGTATTGATAATGAATATGCCGTGGTTTTGTTTCTTTGTATGGTGTTTAACACCGCTTTCAACAATTCTTCCGTTATATTGTGGCGTCTGGAGCACCTAAAAATGAATTCCTGGTATTTCTCACACCAGTGCTACCATTCCTTTTCTAGTCTCCAGCTGCTATCCCACATAGGTCTAAGATTTTCAATCCATAGGTCGAAGACAAATAGTCGGAAAGGATGAGTACCACCGTCGGGGATCGAACCCGGGACCTTTTGAATGAAAGTCCGATGAGCTAACACTGCGCGGCTGAATATGCCGAGATAGATAACTGTTTTTTCTAAAGATACAAAATCCCTAAAGAAGGCATAATGTCCGCAAAAATCTACCTAAAAGGAATACAAAATCCACTCGCAGAAATCACGAGGTGTGTTCACCGAACGTTCTCAACTGATTTGTTTCGCCAAATGACCAAATAATTACAGAAACCCGATGGTGGTTAACTTCGCTAACGCTTCGCTTAGGTTATATCGCGTAAATTATCAGTAATGAACTATAACTATTACTTAGATTCTTAAATAACGGCTGAAAAAAATCTTAATTTATGAGAATGATTCATCATTCTCAAAAATTAATATTTTTCAGCCGTTATTTACTGTTAAAGATATAAATCTAAAATGCTAGTGTTTCTTACACTGTTTCCGCCTAACAAAATGCACGATTTCGTTACATACCCATCCGCCTTACATACATCCGAGGTCTGTTGCAGGTCACGGAAAAGGCCGAGTGATGTTCCGAATGCCTTCTACGTAACTCACATGTAACAGACTACCACAAAACAATTTTAATTGCTATAAATCTTGTCACCTTTATCCTGCTTAATTGAAAGTCTGGCTCAAGTTTTTCCCAAAATGATTAGGTGCGAAGCAGGAAGCGTAGCCTTAGATCAATCTGCTCATCTGTTCAGGCTGATCTTAGCCTATACACTCTAATAGTCTCAACTTTAGCTGTTTTATAGTTCATTGTTTCCAAAGATAGCATAGCATTCCTAGGACAGAACTGTGTACAGTATACAGTTAACGAAATATTTCATGGCAGTAGGAAATTACCATATTTTTCATGTATTTAAAAGGACTATGTTTGCAGGTCTTTAAATGAATATTCACACCATTTAGATTATATTTATGATAATATAATCTTCAATTACAACTGATGGAATGTCCACTACAAGTTGATGTGAGAAATAATCAGGCGTAAGTAAAATGTGATATGTGTTTTCCTAAAAAAACGTAACGAAATTGTCTTAGGATCATTTTGTGGGTTTGAATTGCTACGCATTCCAACAGAAATCAAAGCACTGAAAGTACTGATGGTGGACGTTTCTGTTGGCATACTAGAATGATTCCTCCATTTGTCGAGAAAAGAGAAATTTTACATGTCAAATTACGATAGAAGGAAAATGACCTGACCCAAGTTCGCATCTTGCTTCAGATATACGTTTCTCAACACATATTGTCGATCGTCAATAAAGTCCTATAATTACAAGGTTTCGATAACTTTCGGAATCATTCCCCGTGTAGTTTAAGCAGTGATTCTCCGATCCATTTGTTATTAAAGGAAAGAAATGACAATTAGATGATCTAGGTTATTATTCTTATTTTGTATTGCTAATCAGTTCTCCGTAATCTCATTGTTAGAATTATGGTGCTATCTGCTTAAACTAGAAAGCTATGAATGGCTTGGGTCGCTCCACAGGCTTGAAATTCTTGTAAAAGAAAAAGAAAACTTTTGACTAGATCTTTAGATATTTCGGATTCTTCTGATGTTGAAAATGATTTTCAGAGTTTCCACTATATAACATATAGAGAAAAGACCTCAGCTAATAAAAAAAAAACATATATTTCATCCAATGACAATAATTTTGGCTTCATGATAAAGGGTAAGGAGCATAACAATGAAGTTTGATTGATATCCACCCATAACATTCTGAGAAAATGATTTTCAAAGATTACACAAAATAACATATTGAGAAATTACCTCTGCCCATAAAATACATATTTTTCAGCCGATCACAGTAATTTTTGGTAGACTCATAAAGGGTTACTCAAAAAGATCATTCCGGTGAAATTTGGTTGAAAACCATCAGTTACATTCTGAGAAAATGATTTTCAAAGTTTCCACTAAATAACATACAGAGAAATGACCTCCGCCCATTAAAATAATTATTTTTCATCCGATCACAATAATTTCTGGTAGCCTGATAAAGGATCACTAAAGTATCATTCGAGTGAAATTTGGTTGAAAACCATCAGTTACATTATGAGAAAATGATTTTCAAAGTTTCGACTAAATAACATACAGAGAAATGACCTCCGCCCATAAAATACATATTTTTCAACCGATCACAATAATTTTTTTAGACTGATAAAAGGCCACTCAAGGATCATTCATGTAAAATTTAATCGGTATCCATCAATTAGAATCTGAGAAAACCCACTTTTAACCATATTTGGAAATAAGCCACGCCCATTTAATCCATGTTTGTCATTGGATCTAAATTTCTTGAACACTTTTGAAAGAGGATCACCCTAGGATCATTCCTGGGAAGTTTGATTGAAATTCATCCTGTAGTTTCCGAGGAGAAGATTTTTATAGAAAAAGTTTACGACCGGACGTACGAACGGACGACGGACACAACGCCATGACAATAGCCCCAGTGGCCTTCGCCCAGTGGAGATAAAAATTCTATAAAAGGATATTAAGTGATTGTTCCGTGATTTTCATTCTCAAAGAAAAGAAAGGGTAAGTGTTCATATAAACGCGTAAAAAATTGCAGACACTCGTATCAAGTTTGGCTTTCGTGTGTTGAAATGTAAAGTAAAACACCTTTGCATAAACCTTTATCGCATGGCCTGAATGCTTTACTTTACTTGCTCAAACTGTATCCGTATTCATGTGTATATCGATATTTCCATTAATTTGCCTTTGTTTTATATACATTAGTAGTGTCAGGGGAGGTTAACATTCCAGTAATTTCATTTCATGAGTGACCTCCCATTGACCATTGGGAAATAAGGGGCAAATTACTCACTCTGTCAGAAAAGTAGTTCTACGCAGGGAAAAAATTCACCCGATCTCAGAATTGAATATGATTTCACACTTAAAAGATATCTTTGAGGTTGCAACAAGTTTCGTAGACTCCTTGTTTCACTCCATTTTTGAAATGCATAGTTGTCAGACGGTTACAATTCTTCAAAAAGAGTAAATTGAATCTTAATGAGTACTACTGTTTTGAAAACCTATTAACATCTGACAGGATTGTTCAAACGTGGTTTAAGACTGGTGAACGTAAACGTCCACCAAATATCTAAAAACGCGACAATATATTGAATTAATCTGACATTATTCTACAACAAGCTTTAGGACATGCGTTTTATTACTTCCCCAACGTGTACTATTCTCCGATTTTTAAACAAGCATTTAAAACATCAATTTAACCCATTGCTGTTTAATCCCTGCTTTTTACGTGCCTGTGATTTTATGATTTAGAAATCATTGTGAAAAAAGAAGAAATTGCTTCTAACACGCAATTTCTTCTTTTTCCACTCTATTTTCTACCCTACTGAATGGTTACTTTTCAAATTAATTCCACTTTTAATTTTCGTCTGCAAAACCTTTGAATTTGGACAGGTCCAAAATTTTGTAACACAGGAAAGCGTTAAGACAAAACAAAACGGCAAAAGTAATTGTCTTCTGTATTATCGGAAGTCCACCTTCTGAATTTTTGTACACAGCATTAAATATGCAATAATCGAAGTCTGGGTGATTCCATCGGTTTTATGCATTCTGATTGGCTTAAACTTTCTTTTCATCTACCAATCAAAATAATTTTGAGTTCGCAATTATTTTGAAAGCTTCCAAACAAAATAACCCCATTAGAACTCCGTTTCATTTTTGACAAATCTTAATTATTTTGCTTCGTGATATTTAATTATAAGAGATTAACAGAATGGTTGTTGATTTCATTGGAATGTGAAACTGAAAACCTAATCCCACTCAAATATGATTCCGATTCGCGTATTCATGCACTGTGGTTAGGTTTTTAGTTTCATACCTTTATGAAATGAAAAAATATATTCTCTTCATCTTTTGAATGATAGAGATGTGTTGATGACCGAAACAAATGATATTGCCATAAAAAGTTATCTTCTCAATTTCTTTGAATCACGCACTGTAATTTCGACTCAATCTCTGTTTGGGGAACAGAACAAAAATGCGTTTTTTACCTTTCACTCATTCATTTAGACTTACCTCCAAAAATCGATTCGGTCGGTAGACCCAACATTTCTTCACGTTTCAGCGATGAAAGGAATCGTATTTCTAGTCCGTTGGGGCCAACGCAAAGATATTAATTAATTCTGTGTGCAAAACAAATTCATGTATCTTCGATTTCAAGAGGTGAGCCTAAAGAAGTGAATAAGTTCACGAAGTACATGTTTTTGTTTGTTTTCCCCTTTTGTGGTCCTTGACTCCTTGTCGCGTGTTGCTTTTTTGTGTGGAGTTTAACGCCACTTTCAACATAATGGTATTAGCATCGCAAAGGCTGGTGCACATACCCATTTTTCTGTCGTTTCTTACACCCGTACAAACACAACATTTCATCTGTCTTTCACAACTTGAACCCATTGGTGTGAGACAAATTTTATCAAAGCCATCGGCTGCATATCCCATTTAGATGTTCTTCTTATCATAAACCAATTGGCTTTTTGTCCCATTGATTTCTTGACGTCAAATAAAGTGGGAGGTCTAGAGAGATATTGATGTAATAATAGCATTAAGAGTCACCGTCGTGATTTTAACTGAACAGAACGGAACAGAACAAATCTTTTATTTACATCCAAGTACATATATGTACAATAAGGTCAAATAAATTGGAACATATGTAATAGGAATTTTAATACATCCGGTTATCCAAAACTTAACATATAGGAAATGTGTTCATGTTTCGAGGGATAGATTGTAAACGAGTCCATTTTAAAAAAACTAATGACACACGTTTCTGGGGGCCGTTTCACTAAACAGCGTACGCAAGCATTTTTCGTAAATATTTGCGTACGCAACGAGAATTTGCGTACGCCCGTTTCACTTACCTTCGAAAATTTACGATTTTTCGTATATCTGGCGTAAATGTACGCAAGGGGGAGGGCTTGCGTAAATCCGAAGAATTAGCGTAAATTTTTTACTGTAGTGGCCGACAAGTTTTCAAGGACGCCCGATTCGAGTTTTCAGTCGGCAATATTAACTGCTACTGAAGGGTTAAGAGCACATACGCAGTAGATCTACCAGACTTGTAAGGAATGTTTGGATTCACGGTGGAACAAACAACATTGAGGAGATCGACAACGGTAAGGAGGTTTGAAGAGGTAGCGAGTTTTCATATGTGTTCGTCCCCAATCATGATCGCACAGCACTGTACTGTATGCTAAATGTAAGATCACGCAATTTCTATCATTTTTGGTGAACGAACGTCGTTCACCAGTGTTATATACCATGTCAGGAAAATCCTGTTGGATGTTAATACATTTTAAATAAAGTAGCGCCTCTTAAAATTCAATTTAGTATCTTTAAATATTTTTCTCCGCAAAATCACTGTTATTTTCTTTAATGGCATAATACTAGTATTCTTTATCAAGTGAAAATAATGAAAATTCGCCTTGAAAAACACAAAATGATCTTGCAATGTTTATCAAGGGAATTTTTGATCGGCGTAAGCTTGTCGAGAGTTTAAAGCAAAAACAAAGTTTGTGTCTAGACACCGTAGAGACAGATACTATGTTTTTGACCCAATCCTTCGCTGGTGCAATTTGTAGTAATTAGCCGGAAATACGTGTTTATTTAGGTCATGTCCTCTTGAACTTACATTCGGCAATACTCGGGCGATCTCCGACGGCTCCGATTTAAATGTAGGTTAGAGGAATCGGCCGAGTTGAGACGAATGACACATCAAGACACCTTGTGTCATTGGAAACTTTAACGCGGTTTTACATAACTTTTCAACTAGCGACAGTCAGCCTCGAGACGGGTTTTAAGAATGATTCGACATGTGTTTTACATGTACAACTTTTCTTGTACTTTTATTTGAATAGGGATGAACGCCGCTATTAAATTTTTTCTGTAAAATTGCGTTGGCTGAAGTAGGGCTTGTACGGATACACTCGAATATTCGGTGAACTAATTCCCAGCGAAAACGTTTCGTATTCTTCTGTCTCAGAAGCGAATATTGCCGAATACCAAATGCGACAGGCACGGAAGATATTTCATTGGGGCCATTCTACTTTGCATTTTTTCAATCTGTAAAACCATGTCAATTCAAAATTCTATTTGAAAATTAAATAAATGATAGCTAAATATTCAACCCTAGATACCACTCCAATTGACGAGTAGATATTGCCGTGGTCAAGGGGGGACTAGATCCGTCATGCACTTGTTTACAATTCGACAGGCGGGTTTAGTTATTAAATTATTCTGGAAACGTCATTGCGTTTTTTTTACAGAAATCATAAAAATCTTAATCGATGAATAAAAACTGGCTCCATCCTTCCCAAAATACGTTTAGAATTGGTTAACTACAGTTTAAGCAAAAACTAGCTCCGAGCAGAAAGTCTAATATCAGCCGCAATACTGTAATAAGATATCGATAGTGAGTGATTTTACAAGCATCGAAACTCTTGAAGGTAAACAATAGGTTCTCGTGCAAAAAATAAACCGACAATTGTACGGATTCTCAATTGGAAAGAAAGTCGGAAGGAAAAAAACATTGTATTATACTTAAACATAGTCATAGACATAGTCATGCAATTATTACCTCCCTTTAAAAAATAAACTTCTTAAATAAGATTCTCATCTACATCTACATCTACTGTATAACCCAACAATCGATTACCGATTATAACTGGGTGCGGGTGTGCTAATAACCGGTAAAAGAGCTGTTAAGGAAAGAGAAGATATTTTACATTGATAAAATACTATAAAATAAGATAGTATGCTACAGTTAAAAAGTAAAAGCAGATAATAGTTTATACAAGATTGACTGCCGCTAGTCTTTCGGAGAATATGCCGAGACTAGGGCTGGACTTGACACTAGTTGGTAGAGTGTTTCACTGTTTCACTGTCCTGGGGAAAAAGGAATTAGTGAAGTATTGGGTCTTTGAGAACGGAATAAGATAGTTAAGATTTCTTGTTTGTATAAGGTGACTGTTATCTACAGCTATTGTACCAGCTCTGATTTTATAAAATAGTATGAGGGAATTATGTAGCCTTCTTTCATGTAGGGATTTCCAGTTAAGGGTGTTAATCATTTGGGTGACACTATTGGTGTAGTTGTAGTCATTCACGACATACCTAGCGGCTGATCTTTGCACTCTTTCGATATTATGGGAGAGGGTTTTTTGCCAGGGATGCCATATGCATGAGCAATATTCTTATTCGCTTTTGTTGTAGAAATAACGTTACAAAAATAATATTTATAAAGACTGTTAGTATGCAATTTACTATGGAGCAATTGTTTAATATAAAAAGTTTTACTTTAATTTCTAAACCTTAAACAGAAATTATCTATGAATTATACTAATAGGGCACTAGACCTCCTTCAAACTATACCTAAATATTTCTCATCCTGCAGTGTTTTTAAATTGATTAGACCGCGCTTGAAGCGAATTGGCCAATCAGAGAACAGTATTTCAAAAGTATAAATCACTGATACAACTCCGAGCCTTGTATTTACAGATATACGGTGGTAGTATGTCGTGCATGTGAATCTCAACAGGTTTTGCGTGCCGCGTCTTTGCAAAAAGATATCGTCCATTTTATATTAGCGCCTTTTCCAAAACACTTTTTACAGTCGCAAAAAATGCAAAAGATCTACAAAAGTAACGACAAGAGATTCACAAGTTATTTCAGCATTATTACACACATTTTTAGTAATATCAAAGCGAGCTTTACCCTTTTTTATTGTAAAGAGGTTCGGGTAAAAAATACAGACACTGATAGAAAAGCGTGGTCTAAGTCAGATAGAAAATCACGTGCAGCGGTGTATGGAAAATAGACACTCGCTGACGCTCGTGTCTATTTCCCATATACCACGGCACTCGTTTTCTATCCTATACATAACGACATAAGTGTCAACCACGGAAGTGGTTATGGCTTCAAATATGATAAAAACTAATCTCTCAGGTTATGGTTCAAAATACTATTAATAAGTTAACAAATCATAACTTTAAACAATGAGTACAGTTCAGGACTGACTGATAATCATAGGTGTTTCTTTGGTTGGTACTCAAAGACCTTTTCATCCTCTGAGAAGAAACAAAGGTAGTTAAAAAAGTTAAAACAAATACAACAAATTTACTTGAAATAAGCTTAAACATGATAACAACTACTTTTGTAAAAACAAACACCATTGGATATAGGTTAAAGACAGTTTTAGATAGGATTAAATCGTTTTCTCCATTTATGATTAATTAATAAATGTATCTATTTCAAGTGTGTAAAAGAAATTTTCACAGAGTAGCATCTCATATTCTAACAAATATTTTTCTAACAGGATTTTTCCTCTCTTTCCCTTTCTTTGAATTTGCAGTGAAATTTCCGAATAACGGAAATTTTGTCGAGACAATTCTTCCCACTTTTTTTTACATTCGTAATTTCTCTTTTCTAATTGAATTCAATATATCACTCTAGAATGCCATCAGGTTCGTTCACCATCAGTACTTTCAGTGCTTTGATTATTCTTTGAGTAGGTAATATCATTATTCAGTGTAGAGACTAGTTATTGGTTTTCTTATATGACACTTCACTGTGTGAAAGTGTAGATAGTTTTAACCTAGAATCGAGATAAAATCTACTTTACCCCTTTACATGCTGTATCTAAATCATGACGAAATTGTATTTAAAAGAAGTTCTGATGGCATTGGATGAACACACTGTAAGTTCATTTTTTAAATGTTACAATTCCTTAAATACTCTTGGTTTTAAAAGGAAAATCAGATGGTGTAGACTAAGATCAGACTGTAAATATATTCAGGCTGATCTTTGTCTTTACCAACTATCAAAGCAGGATTATTTCGGGTTCAGAATGACAAGGGTTAAGTTTTTTTTTTTTTTTTTTTATTTTTTTTTTTTTAAATTTGGAAACAAATTGGTGTTGTTGGTACTCATAATTGGATTCTAACCAAAATCAGTTTCTCAAGAAAAAAATATTTGATATTTTTTTCACTGTGAGCTATATTTTTGACATTAATTGAAAGAAATAATGAAAATGGAGAGGCAAATTTATAACGTTTGTAAATTTTAAGGCATAGAATTAAAATCATTTTTATTAATAGATCTGGTTAAATTTCCAAACTGTCTGGTGAGACATTCAACTTTGACCTATTTACATTGAAGTCCAAGCAATTTACAATGCTCTGATTGAATATAATGTGGATTAAAGAGCACATTAAATTTTCTCCTTTTCAAACAATACTTTCTAGCTTATGTGATTGTTACTTTTTTAGATTCACTAACTTTTCCTTGTTGTATGAAACTAATATCCAATTTAACCAATTTCAAATATTTATAAAAAAAAACACAGGAAAGGATTAAACTCTGTCCCATTAAACTTACTTTCTTTAGTTTTATCAAAATTTAAGGTTAAATTAACACTAGTACAACAAGAACTGCTTTTGAATTGTGTTTTTTTTTTTTTTTTTTTCATAAAGACATGAATGATTACTTTTTCTCGCAGGAAAAGCATGCATCAAAATGTATCTTTATTATTTGCAGTTGCTTGATGCAGATATTGGATAGAAAAAAATGAAAGTACAATAAAACTTACCATGGAAGACACAAGTGGATGTGGAGACCTTTAAAGTTTTATTTTCTGCACAGATGGTATATATTTTGATCATTTTTACAAAACAATACAAAATTATTTTCTTTTTTAATTCCTATCCTATTCAATTCATTAAAAATGAATTTTGAAAGTGGGACTATATTAGTATAGACCAAGCTCATACTTTAATTTGAATTCAATGTTAACATTAATCTTTCATCTGATACAAAATCACTTTTAATGAAATGAATAGAATTAAAAGATATTCAAAGTCATAAGGAACTAATATTAATGTTAATATGATGCTTTTTGATGTGTTGATATTTCAGTAATTTATGGAATCTCCCAGTGGAGCTCTTAAGTTGTAACCCTAAGTAAAGCCTCACAGTATGAATAGTTTATTATCTTAATTATTTGTATGAAAATGATGGCATCATATCTGTGATATAAATTTTATCAAATTCTATTGTCAGTATTGTAAATGTTAAAATAAAATAGCACAGAGAATGAACCTTCAAAAAGTTCTTGGGAAAAGATATGTGGTCTATTACAAGTGATTTCTCATTTTAACATTATGCATCTACAATAAAATGAACTTACAGTGTTCAATACTTTTTGTTCTGTTCTTTGACTGTAATCTCTTTTTTTCCTTTCAGAGTTAAATTATCTAATGTAATGATAATTATAGAAGAAATCAAATTATTTTGTTTTAATATGCACAATGAGTGAAAATGTTTTTCATTTTTTCAGGTGTTTCTACTACTAACAAAGAAAAGAAACATTTTTGGTTCAATTATGGACAATGTTTTTTAGAGAAACTTGGTACCACCCCACCATCACACAGGGATCATCAACACTGTGGACAACTTGACTCAAAATCATCCATGAACCGACCGAACCATCATTGAATACCAACATTTGTTGACAGAAATCATCATAACATACTATTTAACTGAAATCTACCTCAAAGTTTATTTACTGTATAACAAGCCCAACATTTTCAGACTATTAAGTTATTTGTTTATGGACAGGAAGTATAAATGGGTTTTAGTGACAATGGCCTCATTAGCCTTGTTGCATTTTTTCTACCCCCCCCCCTTTTTTTTAAATGTGTGTATGACCATGTGAAAATCCTTCTGGATACTGTTATCTATCATTCAATAATAGGGTGATTTAAGTTTCACAAAAAATCTCAACGTTTCCCCCCTCTCATACATATAAAAACTTGCCTTGTGATTCAAAAATGTTTGAGATTCAAAAATGTTTGTAACGTGTAAATATGGTACCCCATTTTGCATATGAATTCATTTACAAAGCTGGGTACCATTTCATAAACGTTGCACAAATATTTTGTATTCAAAACAGAGTTGTTGAATCTGCTTATTTGGTTATTAATTAATGATTTTTTTTTTACATTTGATCATATATAATTAAAGTAAAAACGAACTAAAAGAGGCAGTATTGTTATCCCTCATTTGATCACAAGTTTTTTTCAATGTTATGTCAATTGTGCAGAAAACTTATTACCGCATATTAAAGAGAAAAAGTTCTCAACGAAGCCCCTTAAAGAACTTGCAGACAACATTCCAAAGTGACTGGAAATTAGAATGTATTATAATGAGTAGTGAAGCTTTATTCTAGATAGAGTTGTGAGAATAGAACTGTTTGTTAATCAAATCCCTTTTTGCAACAATGTCTTTCTAGGTGATGTGAATAGTTGATGTGAAGTTAAAGGTCTGATTTTTACATAAATGAAATGAATGTGCTTTCCATTGATAAAGCTGAAAAGTTTATAATTAGTTTTTTTTTCTCTTAAGTTGCGCCTTAAGTTTGGCTTCCTCGCTTATGTATTATGAAAAAAGTACAGGTAGCTATTCTATAACCTTATTACAAAAACGGTTTTTAATGAAAAAAAAAATACAAGAATAACCATCAAAAAGGTTATCCGATCGAGGCAAGCGTTACATTTGGTAAGCAAAGTAACAGAGATATTGTCCTAGCCTAGGCGTCGTTGGTCATTCGCCAATCCAGAGTGGTTCGAACACCAGATAAAAAATGTTTCGCAAAATATGGAGCTCAATGTATTCGCAAGTTAGTGACCAAAATGTCGTAACTACAACCTTGATCAAGCTGTGGATATGCTGTTTAGTTCTCTCACTAACGAATGTTTAAACCGGTACAATTTTGGTTTGAACCCCTTGGAAATGGAAGTGAATTGATGTCATTATGGCAATGCATAAGTGGTACTTTTAGGGACTCACAAACATTCCGATTCGTTACGATGTAGTGACATTGAAACACTTAAATAGATATCAAACAATGATTATGAGTGGACGGAACAAACCTACTGCTCTGGATTCTAACATTCGGTTTATAATCATTTTATTTGATATGGATCTGCCAGGGGATCGAACCAATACCTACAGAGCCACACAGCGCGATCAAAGTTTTGTCTATCTGATGATAGTATGTTTTAAAAGATCAGCAATGCCTGGGTGAACAGTACGTTCAAGTTAAAATCAATCGACTCTCTCACGTATTTATTATTTGCATAAGTCTTTATCTGCGACAAACCTCCGACAATCCGCCGCTCTATGACAGATCATCTGACGGTCTCCGACTTATCGAAGAAAAAAATTGTTAAGTTTGTGTTTCAAACTATTCCACTTCCGTAGGAAATCGACGGCGAGTCGTTGAACTCTCGCTGGCGACCCGTAGTCAAATTCTCGTCGGTAACAGCGTGTAACGTTAATAATCACTGGACAAACAGTAAGACGCTGTCTTGTCGGCACCCAAAGTTAAATGTGACTACAATTCATAATGGTGATTTTTCATGCAATCTTCGAAGGCGGTACTCGCCTAGCGTGATCTTGGCTAAGGCCAAAGTCGCCTGAAAATCGGCGACGCAAACACGTCAGCGATTCCTATTTTTCAGTGGCCGATCGGCAAAAATTAACGTCGACCGGGCGCCGAGTATAATAGGACAAAATATTTTTTTAGTCACATTAAACCTGGCCAACACGACAATGTCCTATTTCTTGTCCAGTGATGATACAGAAAGCAGGGTCGATTAAACATAGCCTGCTGCCGATACGTCGGCGATGCGTCGCTCAATAGTCACCGGTACCAAATGGAAGAGAAAGGATCAGAAAAGACGTTGTTTGGCTGGAGCACAACCGATGATAGACCGTAGAACGGTAAATCACCGGCGATTATTCGCCGATGCAATATTGTCCAGCGCAAATGTAAAAGACGTCGCCGACTAGTCAGATGGTTTTAACTTTAAGATAAAATTCACCGGCAGGTCACGATAAAAAAAATCACTTGTATCGACGTCGGAGCGTTAATGTGATACTAGCTTAATAAATCACTTTTCTCAATACGTACTTAGTAAAGCATTATTTGTTTGTTTGAACGGAGATTTACACCGCTTTTAACAGTCTTTCAGATGTATTACTGCGACTTGAGCACCCATAAGTACTGCCATTACAACCTTTCTTAGCCCCAACTGCTCTCTCACGTAGGTCTACGATTAACGCAATCGTGGAAGACAGGTCGGAAAGGATGAGTGCCGCCGTCAGGGATCGAACCCGGGACCTTATGATTGATAATCCGATGCGCTATCAAATGCGCTATGACGGCGGCTACTAAAGCATAAAGCCTAATTCACGGACATTGCAGGACCACTGTGCGATGTTTTTCTTTGCAATCTTGATCACATTGATCATCCTGTTGTCACTGTACTGATATCGCACAGTGTACAGTATATTTATGACTAATCGCACGGTGTCCATGCGGGGATAGGCATTTACCTTCCGATTGCCGCACCGGCACCGCGAGTATTTCATTGGCAAGGTTATGAAAATCAATGCGGACGTCGCAAGAAATCGTTAACTCACACACCATAGAAGATAAAATTGCATCATTTCAATATGTCATTCAAAAATCTTAGGTTGCGATACCGGGTGGCGGCCGTGGCTAATGTAAGCTCACAGGCTTTAACGATATATACAGTACGAAGAAGCTATTTGGTTAATCGTGTGACCTATTTCACCATTGCTTGCTTCTGAAGAATAAGCATTTAGTAATACATGTATGTATTTTCTACATAAACATTCCGGTAATTACCATGAAAATAAAAATCCTCAAACAAAAACAAGTGTGAAACAAGAAAACGCACAATTTCGCACGTGCGTGACGTCGAAGATTAAATGACGTCATTAATTTTATCTTATAGTAAAAAATAATATATATAAAAACTCTCGCAATGAATTTCATTTATTTGAAATACGAACGTTATTATTGACTACCGATAAATATTTTAGGCGAAATTTCTTCTGGGGTTCTTATAACATCATTGAAAATAATTACACAAATATAGCATCCCCTTTTATGAAATTAAAATAGTTTGGTGTGAAATTGAGTCTCGCATAAAGCCAGACAACCCTATTCAAAAGAAGGGGGCAGGTTCTCCGGCGTTTTTCACCGATCCTAACGTGAAAAAATGTTTTGCTTCGAGATTATTTCAATTTACGAAATGCGTACGCAAATGCTTGTTTACGCAAGTTTTAGTGAAACGGCGTACGCAAAAACGTACGTTTAGCGTAAATCGAGTACGTACGTAAATATTTTGCGTACGCAAACGAGGTTTTGTGAAACGGGCCTCAGGTTACACTCCTGTCTGATTTGGCCTAGTTAAATAACACAGTAAATTGGCACATTTTGACAATCCGTAGCTCCTCGAAAAACTAATTTGGGCTATAAAACTTAGAGGTCGAAATTAAAAAAAAAAAAAATTCACAGGGAGGTAGATTGGTCAAAGTTTAGAATAAAAACGATTACTAATCTGATACATGTATAATGCTATTCCGCTTTGAGATCTTTACAATAGCCCCTGTAGCAGGATTTCTGACACAAACAATTAAGCAGAATCTCTTCACATCTAACTAAATTTTGTAAAATAAAAAATCTGGCATAATCAGCCTGCACATATGTGCAGTCTAATCTTTGTCTATACCACCTGTTTTTCCATTTTTGAAACCAGAAAAGCTTAAGTTTTGATTTTCAAAATGAATACCGACTCACATATAGTGCAATCAGTGCTTTGAGGACTTTGATTTTTTTTTATATTTGCAAATATTTTTTATTCAGCATGACAAGGGTTAAATCATGTTTATAGAAAATTCATTTCATATTTACTTGTTTGACGTTTCTTTGTCCTGCTTCGAGAAACGACACCTTTTATCAATATTTTGATCACTTTAATGGAAGCAAGGAGGATACAGTTAGTTACATAGTGAAATTGACATAAATCTCAATCATAACCATTCTTAATCGCTCACTCAGCGCTGCATTCATTCATTCCAAACACTAACTCAAACCATTCAAAAACACTCAAACCGATTGAAAAACAGAATCAACAACTTCATTCAAAATAAATTTTGATAGAGAAAAATCGCGATTTCATTGACATAATTCAAATTGTAAGCGTTTCATAGGTTCTTGGAGAACAAGGACGATGTTTTTTTAACTTGCATGCATATTCTATTAAAGGGAGGTAATTAATATCGCCAATTTTGTTTATCCAGAACAAAATTTGCGATAGTGGATTACCTCCCATTAAATTCACTCAAAACGCGCTCCACACACTCATTCAATTTCATTCCAAAATAATTCCCAAAACATTCACCTTGTCAATTTCACGATGTTGTTAACTGTATGTTGGGTCACCGAGGAACGTTGAGGTTGTTTAATGATATTGAGAATTGTCAGATACGAGGGCTTTTTGACAATGGTCAATGGACAATGGTTTTGACAATGTGTGAAGAAGGGGCCCATGTTACTAAATCAACATCTTACTATCATTTTTTGCGTTAAATTAAAGTTGCTTCTACAGTAGTAATTAAATATGGACTTCTGCCATGCATCACCACATCGGAATCGTCTTTAGAAGACGATTCCAATGACATATTGCAAGGTAGAATCTAGCAATGATTAAAACCACCAAGTACGATTAATGATTATGACTAACAATCATTTTTTTTTTCGTAAGACGTTTAGTAAAACGAGCCCCTAATCTTTAGCTATACCTCCTACCAAAGAAGGAGTATTCAGAAAGTTCAGTAAGACGAGGTTTAGAAATATGCTTTGCGGAAAAATCAGTCGATACCTGGAAGATCGTTTAAAAGTTGCATACATGTATAACATCGAAAACATAGAACATACAGCTTGAATAAACCGCAATTATTATATTTTAGTATGAAGCATACTAGGTGATTATTGAAATGCAAAGAATTCTCAACTTTTGACCCATGTCTTATGTCTGGGTCTATTATACTTAATAAAAGTCAAACTGAGTTTTACGTCATAATCTGTTTATTGGTAAACAAGAGGATTACTGAAACAAATACCGGATTACTTGCTTATTGTTAATCAATTAATCGTGATAGATTATTCCCTTTTTGAGACATACCGCCTTGAATTAAGCTGTTGATTCGATATTTTGATCGCCTCACAACGATATCTGAAGATACACACAACAAATATTTTTAAAAAGAATGTATTTGTTATCGGTTAAACTCCTCGCCGTTTAATCCCTGCTTTTTACGTGCCAGTGATTTTATGATTGAGAAAACATTGTGAAAAAAAGAAGAAATTGCTTCTGACATGCAATTTCTTCTTTTTCCACACTATTTTCTACCCTACTGAATGGTTATTTGTCAAATTAAATCCACTTTAATTTTTTCGTCTGCAAAACCTTTGAATTTGGACATGTCCAAAATTTTGTAAAACAGGAAAGTGTTAAGAAGAAAATTGTACATGAATTGCACATTTATTCTTAGAACCATACATACATTATTTCGATTCAACATCATCCCATTTTCCAATTATGATGCAGATTTTTGTGCCAAATTCAAAATGATCCAGAGGATTAACTGGATTCTGAATTAGAAACAACGCCCGAACCCGTCAGGAATCTGTAAAGCACATCGGCGTCCATAGTCAGCCCAATCGGGAACCCTCGGCGATTCTACGGAATAGACCTCGGGAATAATACGGACGCAGCCATGAAAGCGCGTCATTTCGCGCGTAGGTTTATATGACGTCACAAACATCAGAGATCCCGCTAAGGATGAAGTTGCATAAATTCAAATCAACTAAAGAATAAAAGTGGGCATATTATAATTTGATAACAAAACGCAGTGGTTTACTGTATTTTGTCATCAAAATATAGTGCGCCTAAAAGATCTCCAAAGATGATGGGGGAGAATTAATAAAATGTGATTTTCTACAAGCGTATTAACCGAAGTACCACCAGGAGCTGAATTGCCTAAAAAATGACCCAAAATTACTACACTTACGTCCGAGGTACTTTTCAGTTTACGGAAAAGTCCGAGCGGTGTTCCGAATGTAGTCAGCCCTGCCTTGGGTTTCGGTCAAAGATCAAATTAGTTGGAACCTGATATTAAGGCACATACATTTAATCTCAAGTCACGGCATTACACTCGCCAATATAAAAGAAAACCATATAAACTGATGACCCCCCCCCCCCTCCTCACCCCCCCCCCTTCGCCCTGAGAAAAATATCTGGCGTGTTTTCAAGCACACGTCTTCTGTTGAAATAAAGTAGAACCTTCCTACTAAGCGATTTCAGAGCCAGAATTAAAATCAAACAACTGCTCTTCGTTAGGATTCCAAAACGTGAAAAAATGTTTGCAAATTTTACCCCGCTTTTCACACAAGGGCACGTGCAAAGCGGGGTACAATTTTCAAACAGTTTGCACCGTTTTGTCATTCCGAACAAAGGTCTGCTTTGCTGCTAATCTTACCTGCTTTCTAAGGTAAGTAGTTTCACCTCTGGGGCCCGTTTTACTAAACATCTTACGATCATTTTTTGCGTAAGTCAAAAATTAAAGTTGCTTCTACAGTAGTCAATAAACATGGAATTCTGACATGCACCATATCATTTGAATCGTCTTCTAAACACGATTTCAATGCGATGTTGCAAGGTAGGATCAAATAATGATTGACAACGCCAGGTAGGATTTATGTTTTTAACTTGCTTTTTTTTTCGTAAGAAGTTTAGTGAAACGGGCCCATGGTCCTGTATAAAGGTTTTCTCTATTAAAGCGGGATGACATTGAACAGAAACATATGAATTTTTCATACTCTGTCTGCCTGGTAAGCTTAGTGGGTAGAGAACTTCAAATCACGACTTTCAATATAAACGGTTCGATTCCAGGACTGGCACAAAAAACCTTTCGGGTGAGACTTTAATCCAAATCCCGATTGGTACCTTACAACAAATCTGTATTTTACGGAGTGAATGGGGCAGTGAATGTCCAGTGAATGGACATCTGTATGTGCATGTTACTTCTTACGGGGGATAGTGCAAGAATACATGACGAAACTACTTCTGAGATCCACCATGGTTCTTTAACGCGCTCGGTGTAAAGCACCGCATCATGGGACCTCGGTTTAACGTCTCATCCAAAAGAGTTTGTTAGTGTGCCGGCCCGGTAATCGAACTCACGAGATCGACCATAGATTGTTTTGAAGTCATGTGCTCTACCGACTGAGCTAATCGGGCTGACGATAGACATGTGCTACGGTAGAGACGATAAATAAACGGAAAAAAACACAAGCGGATTTCTTAGATTTCGGATTAACGAATCCAATGTGTTAATGTCCGATAATCCATTAACCTTCCCAGTTCACGAGACCACACCACGGTGATCAACTATTTCATTAATAATAAATTGTTTCGGATAAAATAATTGGAAATAACCGTTTAAAGATATAGGTAAATTGTCTTATTTGTAAAATTTTTATTATCATCATTATCGCAAGTACCATTTATTTATTTATTTATTTATTTATTTATTTATTTATTTATTTATTTTTATTTTATTCATTTTTTAATGATTTTCCTCAGTTTTCTCAGAGCCGGTTAATTTACCCTACGAATGAACAGATTGATTTTATTAGTGGGGGTACATGATAATGTACCAAGCATTAGCCTATTGGACTGATGAATTTTCAAAGAAATTCCAAGCGATGAAAAAATAACTGTCTAAACTGAAAAATGTATCGAAATCAAATGTTCTTTTTTCAAACGAGTTCAATTTTTTGAAAACACACATTATGATTCAATTCTAGGGATAAAATATTGAAAAATAGCTTAAACAAAAATGTAAGGATCGTATATCTAAATACCTGACGAGCTCATTTTATTTCATTTATTTATTTATTTATATTGTTTTAAAGTGTACTTTTATAATTATCAAAGGACAGATCGCAGTAAAAGGATCAAGGATTTTTGGAACGATACTTCGTTTGACAAATCTAAAGTTTAATAAACAACTCTGATTGAAACGGACAAAATCGATGCCGGTTGAAATCAGACTGTATATATCTGTGTACGCTGTTCTTTGTCTATACTTCCTTAATAAAAAGGAAACTTCCTGGGTTCGACGATTCGTGCTTTAGGCATCTTTTTGTGTCAGAAATTTTCTAACCAGCTACAATTGATCAAAACACTGAAAAAACACTGAAAAAAATGTGACCGGTAACACGAATAGGGACCGTCTGAAAACTACGTGAAATATTTGAAAATGACATTGTTTCTAGTTCAGGTCATTCAGAAGCCACATTTCAAAAATTCTTTCACATGAAGATAGTTGGATAATTCTAGATTCAGAAGGATGACTGATTATTAAAAGTCAATCTGAGCAGGCAGTTCGGTCACTTTATGCACTTCCAAGATGGTCACTTTTTGTATGACGAGCCACAAATAATACAGTTAACATCATCGTGAAATTGACAATTATCTAGATCAAAACTATTCCAAATCGCTCGCTCAGTGTTCCGCTCATTCATTTCAAACACTCACTCAAACCATTCAAACATGCTCAAAACCCACTGAAAATGATAGAATCAAAATCGTCATTCAAAATAGATAATGCTAGAAAAAAATTGCGATTTCAATGACATAATTCAAATTGCAAGCGTCTGATAGGGTCTTGAAGAAATAGGAAGCTATTTATAAAACTTATTTGAATATTTTATTACAGGGAAGTAATAAATATCGCTAATTTTGTTCATACTGAACAAAATTTGCGATTTTGGATTACCTACCATAAGATTCACTCAAAACTCGCTCTACATACTCTTTAAGTTTCATTTCAAAATCATTCAAAAATCATTCATATTGTCAATTCCACGATGTCGATTACTGCAAATATATTTACTAATCCTCATATATTTCATACATTGGTGTTATTCCGGCTGGCATGCCTTCTTATAGAAAAAAAGCACTATTTCTTGTTCTTGATAACTTTATTTTTGTCGAAATATTGAAAATGCGATAACTTTCAAGAGACCTTATTAAACAGTTAATGTCTATGCTACAGCATGGTTTATGCAGCAGAGAAGACGTCCGTTATTCCATGGACCAAAAGGACAAGTTACGCCAACATTGCGAGTACTAGACGCCCATCTGAGGTGGCTCAAGGAATGAAAGCTCATATCAAAAACGAGGACCAGGATTTAAATATAAAACATAAAAAGCTCTCTAGAGTGCACAGAAAGTCGCTGTTCCAAATGGATGCACAACGTAAAGAACTTGAAAAGTCGATGTTGGAATATACGGATAAGGTTCGCGAAATTCGCGATTCAAAGACGAACAGTTTGTTTCGCGAAATTCACACTCGCCAGTCCCATCATACCATGTCAGACACAAGGTCCCTCACAAACTCTCTTGAGTCACAAGATACAGTGATTCTACCAGTTGACTCGGCCAAAATAAGAAAGCGACAAAAACGCCTACAGATGGATAAAAGTAGATTTCCTCCCATCGTAGAAAATATGTCTAGAGCAGAGAAAAAAGTACCAATTATACGTCCACTATCCGCTGATAGACACACGTCTGATTATAAACTAGCTCATCGAATAGACAGGAAGCGTAAAAGGCATATTAAGATACGTAAAGGTGCTCTAAATGACGAGGTTGAAACAAACCTAGCAGATATTGAACGATTCCAAAATGCAATCTTCAATAATAAAACTAAGGTAACGGCAAATTCACTAGAAAGGCCAAATATGGTGTTGAGAGAAATAACCAGACTAAAAGTTGGTGATAAATTAGAGACTGAAGACAGTGGTATAAGTTCAAGTGACGGACTGGCTGAGAGTAAATGTGTCGATCTAAGAAGTGTCGTGTCAGTTGATAAGGCTAAAAACAAGGAGGAGGACCTGTTTACGCTACCGAAAATTCATAAACGTAAAACAAATTTGCCGTTAGTTAAAATTTCAAACTGCAATTAGAACTTTTTAAGTGTATGTGAGATTGATTTATTAAATATTTTAAAACTGCTGGAAGTATGGAGTAGTAAGGTAGTACAAAAAAAATGTTCCTTTTGGATTAAATTCGGAAAAGACTGTTTAAGCAGTCTTCAAATATTTTGTAAGGCTAATCCAAAAGGGTCCTGTAGACTTTTTTAGTCCTAGAATCGCAAAACCTGCGTCACTTAAAGTCCTGTTTTTTAGTTTTGTCACTTAAAGCGATGTAATTAAAGTATGACAAGAAAATCCTTTGCTAATCTCACAATGCATGGATGCGAAGATTCATAAAGTACCATTATATTTCTTTTCGTATTTTCTTTTTTGTATTTTCTATTTCGTTTAGGTATAAAAAAATATTCATGTTCTATCTGAAAGAATACAATGTACAGTGATTAAAGAGCGCTTCCGATTCGGGGGCCCGTTTCACTAAATTTCTTACGAAAAAGAAATCGTAGATCAAAATCACAAATCGCACCTGGTGTTATCATTCATTGTTAAATTCTGCCTTGCAATATCTCACTGGAATCGTCTTTTGAAGACGATTCCAACGAGATCATGCATTTCATAATTCTTTATTTAGTTACTACTGTAGAAGCATTTTTATTTTTTGACTTACGCAAAAAATGATCGAAGATTTTTAGTAAAACAGGCCCCGGCCGCTCACGAGTTTCGGTTTCGGTTTCGTTCCCCGCGCGGCGGTTATACATCCTTTCCGATACTTGTAACCCACCAATCGGTAGTTTATTGTTAACCTATGGTGATGAATAACTGGAAATTTAGAAAGGATGTAGCGCTAGCGAGGCGAATACTAGGGATCCATATTTGATATGCTCTACTCCAGGTATCGCTATTTGACAGAACATTGTTAAAAGCGGCGTAAGACCAATTCTTGAGATGATTAAATACGTGAATCTCGAATTTGAGTACACCTTTCTTGCCATTTTCTGATGATTTAGAAAAAAACACGATTCAGCATTCACTTAGAAAAATCGTACACAAGTTTAAACATAGGCCCTGCTGTATGTAACTGCCAAGATACGAAATGTGTAAGAAATACAACTCTTGTTCGCATTATATCTTGGTGAATTAATCGATTGACTTCCCCTGTATAAAACGCGAAGGGCGATAAATACCTAACATATCTCACTCATCAAGATTTTGACATTCTGAATCAGGGATCGACTTCACATTGTGACTCTGACCGATTGGTGGATACAAACATAATGAGATCGTGTATTTATCCAGGTGAATGATTTCGGAATACTGTAAAAATACATCGTGAAATAGACATTCATCTCGATCAACACCATTCCAAATCGATCGCTCAGCGTTCCATTCATTCATTCAAAACACTCACCCCAACCATTCAAAAACGATCAAAACCCACTGAAAGAGATAGAATCAACAACGTCATTCAAAATAGATAATGCTAGGACAGAATCACGATTTTACTAACACAATTCAAGTTGCGAGCGTCTTATAGGTACTTGAAGAAATAGAAAGTTCTTTATAGAACTTATATACATATTTTATTAAAGGGAGGTAATTAATATTGCAAATTTTGTTCATGTTGAACAAAATTTGCGCTATTGAATTACCCCCCATTAAATTCACTCACAAGTCGCTCCACAAAATCATTTAATATCATTCCAAAATCTTCCAAATATTATTCACCTTGTCAATTTCACAATGTTGCATACTGTACAAAGAGATTTTCGGAATACAATTAGATAAATGAGTTTAAAGCAAGTTTTGAGTAAATTTAAACTGAGATTACATGATATTGGTAATTTCGTCAAATTTGACATAATCACCGATATTTAATTCCAGTTAACCTCATCGTGAAAATGACACTCATCTCGAACAAAACCATCCAAATTCACTCACTCAGCGCTCCAATCATTCATTCGTAACACTCACTACAATCACCCAAGAACGCTCCGATATCATTAAACTTGCTTTGAAATCGTTCAAGACGATCAACATTTTATTCAAATCGATTATATCATTCTACGATTTTATTGGCTGGTGAGGATTTCGAAAAATCTGTTTGTCCACGAAGACACAAGAACAGAAAATTACTTATATTATGTAAGGTCGGTAATAAATATCGCTAATAGACTTATTTCACATAAGTCTGCGCATGCGCGGAAATCTCTCGACTCCGCCCCTTATACAAACGAGGGGGCATGTCATTTTACACAGTCGTATACCTGGTACAGTGCAGTAAAAAAGAGCCCAGTGTAGAAGCATGCAAGATGGCGGGCGTAAACAACGGTAAAAAGTAGGTACATTTTCAATCGCAAAAATACAGGTTAATTTAACTGATGGTGTTTAATGATAACCATTGTGACCAACATGAAATGTCCGATTTTCTTATTTTCCCATTGATTTCTCGTGATGCCTACTACACAACTTGGATTCAATCGATAAAGTTGGGTAAATATCAAAAACCGAAATTGAAGCGGTGATCGCAAGATTCATTCCAGAATATTTGATTAATTACTAATAAAATCACCTATGTCCAACGACCTATCGTAAGCCCAAACCCCACAAACCATCCCGATTTTTGATAGCCCTGAAAAAGCATTGTGGAAAGTGATATTTTTAGTTTTTGTAAATGGACAACGGTCCAGTGCAGAAACAGGCCGTTTTCTCCATTGGTACAGTGGAGAAACAAGGTTTTGGGGCGATTTTGAACCAGTGGAGAAACATTTTTGGAAACTGTGTAGACACATAGTTTGGAACCGTGTAGAACAAGCACGACGTTGGTAAATAATGACTTTGTCGTCGTGAATTGAAAGTAGCCGAATTATTATTTCGAATAGTGACATAAGGGAAATATTTAATACATTTATCCATTCTTTAAATCTAGAACTATTTTATTTTGCTTATAAAGTTTGAAAGTTGATCGTACTTAATTCTGGCATTGTATGGGCTTGTAAATTTGTCGGTGACCTTTGACCTTCTTTCTTAAATTTTATATTTTATGTCTACGATAATCTGAAGTGGAAAGTAAAATTTGGTGAAAGATCATCATCGAATCTTGCACCATACTTGAACATTGACACTGACCTCGACTTTTGTCCTCAATGTTTGAATAAGTTAAGATTAATAGATAATTGTTTACGCGTCAAGCTCAATTCTAGAGATTTGGCACTGACATTTGTCCGACCTTCAAAGTAATGACAGATTAGGTCTAGAACAAATTAATAATACTGGTAAAGGTTGACAAAGGGTCGTCTTTGATTCTGGCATTATGTTGAGCCTTTGAGGCTTACTCTGACTTGACCTTTTTTCTTCAATGTTGAATCATTTGGTCTATGATACTATAAGGTGAGTAATAAAAAAAATGTCGATGACACTGACATCAATCCGGACCATTTTCTCTGATTTACCTTGTCCTATATTTCTTAAATGCTGAATTGTTAGGTCTAGAAACACAGACTTTAAAATTCTGTCTTTAATTCTCGCATCATTTTCCACCTTTAACACAGACCAAACCGCAAAATTACCAGACTAAGACTAAAGTCAGGGAACAAAATGAGTTCACAAAATTTATTGCAATCCAGAATTGACAAGTACTGATGAGATAAGACTTGTTATATATATATATACTCAATGATATGATTTGGAAAAAAAAAATATATATATATATATATATATATATATATATATATATATATATATATATATATTTCAAATCATATCATTGAGTGTAACAAGTAGTGTTTGGAACAATCTTGTCTTCTTTCTTAACAAAAAAAATATGCTAACGTACTTATATGTCAGAGGATGACCCATATTAGATTACGCTTGCATTATATTGGCCAATCAAAAAGCAGCATTGCAAAAGTGTGTATAACGGATACAATCCAAGCATTGTATACATACATATTATCGTAGACATAGAATTCCAAATTTAAGAAAGATGTTCAAAGATCACCGACAAATTTACAAACCCACACTTTGCCAGAATCAAGTACGATCAACTTTCAAACTTTATAAGCAAAAAAAATAGTTCTAGATTTAAAGAATGGATAAATGTATTAAATATTTCCCTTTTGTCACTATTCGAAATAATAATTCGGCTACTTTCAATGCACGACGACAAAGTCATTATTTACCAACGTCGTGCTTGTTCTACACGGTTCCAAGCTATGTGTCTACACAGTTTCCAAAAATGTATCTCCACTGGTTCAAAATCGCCTCAAAACCTTGTTTCTCCACTGTACCAATGGAAAAAAAACGGCCTGTTTCTGCACTGGACCGTTGTCCGTTTACAAAAACTAAAAATATCACTTTCCACAATGCTTTTTCAGGGCTGTCAAAAATCGGGATGGTTTGTGGGGGTTTGGGCTTACGATAGGTCGTTGGGCATTTGTGATTTTATTAGTAATGAATCAAATATTCTGGAATAAATCTTGCGATCACCGCTTCAATTTCCATTTTTGCTATTTACCCAACTTTATCGATTGAATCCAAGTTGTGTAGTAGGCATCACGAGAAATAAAAGGGAAAATAAGAAAATCGGACATTTCATGTTGGTCACAATATCTATCATTAAACACCATCAGTTAAATTAACCTGTATTTTTGCGATTGAAAATGTACCTACTTTTCATCGTTGTTTACGTCCGCCATCTTGCATGCTTCTACACTGGGCACTTTTTATACTGCACTGTACCAGGTATACGACTGTGTTTTAGTCCAGTAATAGTTTATAGAAAAATTATATATTTTAAACCACAAAATACTCGTCGTTATAAACGAAATCAAAGTTATTTTTACACATAATTAGAATGTAGTTTTAATACTTAAATTCTTCATGCCTATTTTTGTCATCATTTTTCTATTTTTTGCTTTTGATTAACTTATATTATTCTAATACTATTTCGCGTTCCTGACCTTTGAAGAAGTATTTTGTATTTCTTGTTGGTAATAATGTACTGACTTTTTTTTAAAAAAATTGTCATCAAAGTTTGTCTTTGAATTATATTTATTCGTATATAATTCCATTGTTTAAATTCAGATCTTATCATTTATTTCGCTCTTTTCATTAAAATCCCAATACATGTATTACTACAAAAAAAACCCAAAAAACCGTAGCCTTCTCAATCATTTCTTTATATAGTATTTTATAAATTTCTTTGTATAAAACATAATTACCATCACATCGTAATTAACACACTGTGACAAGGAAATGTATTCTTGCAAAAAGTAATAATAATAAAATAAATTAAATAAATAAATCGTTGAGCGCATAATCCAACAAAATACGCCACCTGGTTTAATAGATTGTTTGTGATATTGCGTTGTTGAAACTTCATGGCAAAAAGAGAAATCTGAAACCAACACATTGGCGATCTTTCACTCTGTGAATCATGATTGAGGAAAAGGAGACCTATGTGATACAATGTATTTTGACCGTGTAATATATATTTCTTTGTGAAAATGTTATCTATTAACAACAGCAAGTTTTTTTTGTGTGTTTTTTTTTTTTTTTTGCACAAGAAATGTTCATACTAAGGAAATATTTAATTCATATTAAATAGATAATTACGTGGTATTTTTTTAAAAACCACAGAAAGACCAGACTAAGTTAAAGTTAGATTCAAGTTTTTTATCGTATAGGGGCCTTATATCTGATACTCATTTAGAATCGTTAAAATATTTTAGCACAAGCCCCTTGCAGCACTGTTGTTTTTCATGAGTGTAGGACAATTGCCCTCCCGGACGATTGCCCTCCCGGACGATTGCCTCCCGGACAATTGCCCTCCTGGACAATTGCCCTCCAGGACAATTGCCCTCCCGGACAATTACCCTCCCCTTATATCAACATATATTATTTGGATGGATATGCAACAGCCATAGTAATTTCCCTTTGGATGTTACTTCTTCTAGGATTATTTTAGCACTTTCAGGGCCAGAAGTTGTAAAACATTTCTCAGGCTCAACTGAAAATTTTCTCAAATTCTAAATGATTCTTTATGTTAATTCATTAGAGTGAGTATTGAAACAGAATTACGACTTTAATCTCAAATTGAAATTTGAGTACATTTTGAATTGAGAATGAGAAAAGTTTTATAACCTCGGGCCCAGAAATGTGAGTACTGGTTTTGTTGAATGTGAGTACTGGTGTAAGTAGGGTATGATGACATTTGGACTGAGGACATGTCATTACGGACAGACTGAGTATAAATGTATAAGAAGATGATATAAATGTAGCAATGTTGTTTTTCATATTGCTTAATCAAACTTCAGTGTACAAAAAATTCAAAAAAACAAAAGTCATATAAGATCTACCTATGATAAATGAATTTCAAGAAAACTATTTCTATTCCTTTAATAAATGAACTTCAAATGAACAATGAAATCCCAAACAAAATTGAAGAGTCGAAGAAAAATATAGGGTGGGCTATTGTCCGGGTTGCTACTTTATGGGGAGGGATATTGTCCAGAGGGCAATCGTCCAGGGGGCAAACATCCGGGAGGGCAATCGTCCGGGAGGGCAATTGTCCGTTCCTCATTTTTCATATTGCTTGATAAAACTTAAGCGTTAAAAAATGTAGGGCTGAATTTAATCTTCATGTTTGTTTATGATTTTAGAAAGGGTTTTTCAATATGCCATAGACCCCAGATCAAAGAGCGGTAAACCACTAAGGCAGCAGTTATAAGTTACAACACGTGCGCTAAATAAACATTGTACTGGTGACAATTAAGCGTCATATGTGTCATATGGTATTACGTAATCGTATTTAACTTCTATCACTTCTTCAAGATCAATATATGTCCATTAAAGGGGTATTTAAATTATGCGTTCAAAAGTTCATGAATTTGGAAAATTAATCGGATTCGTAAGAGGTGAGTGTTAAAAAAAGGCTGTACGAAAAGAAATCATGTGAAATTCAGAACTACAAATCTTTAATTTCGAAAAAGCGAAATGCACGTTTCAAATGTATTTAAAAGCCCTTCCTAATGCAAGCATATGTTCAAATTTGAATCATTATAAAAAAGAAGTAGCAACTCGTAATAATAAACCTACGGTGAAATTATTTCTCCCCTTTTCACATAATCTTTCACTCTCGATATGGTTTCTTGTTTTTTTAGTTTTCGTTAGAAAGAGAGAGAGGGAGAGAGAGACAAAAAAAATGTGTCGAAATTGCATTCTGTCGTCTGCTGTTTGTGTTGTCTGCTTTTTATTATCTCTTTATTTTAATCATTTTTTGTAGTTTTTAGTTAATCAATTACGATCGATTTTTGACGATCAATGACTAGATCTAGTATTGAAATAATGAAAATGAATAGTCAAAATTGTATCATATTAAAGTGTTTTCTCCAAACGGTAGATTTTCTATGGAGGATATCTGTTTCGACCAAATATAAATTCATCAAGTATATATAGTTATATCTGCAATTCATTCCACCCAACTAAAATCAAACGTCTCTTTTTGTCAATATTTAAGAATAAAAATTCCTAAAAGCGGTCCAAATAGTTTCTAATGACATTTAGGTATTGGTTTGAATTAATAAAGATTAATGATCTATTTCATTGATAGTTGAAATCGACTGATTTATTCGGATAAATTTCAATGAAATAGAGAGTGGAGAAAAGAAGGACGCCCCCTCGTTTGCATTGTTATGTAAATTTGACTGGAGAGTACGCAAGGGAGATAATTACGTGAAATACCTCTATTTTGTTCATCTTGAACAGAATTGGCGCTATTCAATACCTTCCCTTTAATTTCACTCAAAACTCGCTCCACACACTCAATTTCATTCTAAATCACCCCAATTAATGCATTCTGATTGGCCGAAAAGTTTATTAAAATTTGAACCCAATGAAAATAATCTTGAGTGCGCAGTTGTTTTGTTAGCTTCTGCTAAATGTAGTCCCGAAAGGAATCTGTTTATTAACGGAAAAATCATTTTGCTTCATGCTATTAAATTATAAGAAATGCAGAAAATGTTTGTTGATTTAAATGAGACATGAAACTAAAAACCTACTCACACTCATGTTTGAATCGCTTCGCGTATTCATAGAGCGTGATTAGGTTTTTAGTTTCTCACCTCAATGAAATCAACAAAAAATCTCTTTATCTCGTAATTGAAAAGGAGATAAAATTTAGAAGAGAGCAAAAAGAGATGGAAATTCGTCAATAATCAAAAGTCAGGCAGATTGAATGATCATAGAATGGTATATAGGTTCACAAATCTTGTACGTAGTGAAAAGGATTCAAACTACGTCAGGTTGTGCATCTTTTGCAGTCTGACCATTATCAGGACTTTTCCCACATTCCAGATGGTCATTTTTCTTTCATCTTGTCGAACCAAGGGCTACGAACGTTTTACTTATCTTACGGTATTCGAGAAGATCTTATCGATTCGATACCCCTTGACTCGTGAAGATGTTTTTCTTTAGGCAAGTGCCTTAAACTTTTTACAGAAAGCTTGTCTTTCAAATTCAGTGGATATTAGCGCACTCTTGTAAAAGATCTAGGATTTCTAGTGGCATAACAAATTTTAACAGACAGTATAGACAAAGATCGACCTACACAATTGTGCACACTGGTCTCAGTCTGTATTACCTGCTTAATATTCAATTAAATAGGAATCATCATGAGCCAGTATGGTTGAAATGTCTCAAAATTTGGTAATTGGTTTGAAGCACGGATTAGATGCAGCAGGATAAAACTTTTAGAGAATTAATTATCCGCTAGAAAATCTTTGGTATTCATTGTAATTAAAATACCATTAAAACCAATTCCAATGATATCTTAAAGTCGAAGCCAAATCCAATCCCTCGGACAATGTATCTTTTTATCACAATTAGCAAAGTGTTGCTGTCCATCGAAATTCAATCAACCATTCAAACCAATCATTCAGACTTGAATTCATGTATAAACAAGTTCTTTACACTTATCCCAGAAAACTTGTCTATCAAAGTGATTTTTTGGACAATGAATACTTGGACACTCTCTCAACAGATCTAAGATTTCTAACGGCATAACATTGTTCGGAATGTTGTCGAGGAATACTAACACTACCACCTTCCTTTTCATATGTAGCGCTTCCATCCGCGCCATGTTCATCTCGAAATTACACCATTTATTCTTCAGAAAATGTCTACTCAACAGTAAAAACGTCCGTTTACTATTCCTAACTGCCCTCGAAATATTCACGGCGACCATCTCCCCTATATCGAAATCCCGGTCTCGAATGTTAAGTCTTAACCCAGCTTTACCTTCTAATTGCTCGAGCATTTCTTTAATAACAAATAATCTATCCCCGTCACCGTAAGACACGAATATGTCATGACGAAATCTGATGTCATTTTCATTCATGTCATCATTTACGTCTAGTTTAGCTTTGGCCATGTAGTACAAATACAGCAATCTCCAGCGTTGGCGATACAACACAAAAAATACTGCAAGAGACGCAACAAAACTGCCGGCCACTGAGCATGTCATTATGATGCCAAAATATGACGTACATTCTTCTGTGAGTGAAGTAAGAAGTTCAGATGTTGAGTTGAAATATCTAACTGTGCCATTATTTAAAGTACAGAAGTAACCGTCTTTATTAGTGAACATCATAGGCGCAGCATCAATCCAACGAAGAAAGTCTAACGTATCGCAATTACACATGAAATTATTTTCACTTAAGTCAATGGAAATATTGTTTTTCTTGCTTAGTTTATTCAAGGATTCTCTTGTTTTGTGGTTTATTTGTTGGATGAGATTATGAGACAAGTTTAAAAACTTTAAATCATGTAGACCCTCGAAATTTGTCTGTATATCCTGTAGGTGATTATGCGACAGATCAACGGTTTTTACATGATGTAGGGGATTAAAGACATTTTTGCCAAGCTTGGACACTCTATTCATAGACACATTGAGAGTGACGATGTTTGGAGCTTTGGAAAGAAGAACACCGTCGTCATCTATACGAAGAATAAATCCAAGTAAATTGTTCGCCATGTCTAGAGTTTTTAAAGACACTAATCCTGCAAACGTATCCTGGTCAACATGCTCTATGTAGTTTTCTGATAAATTCAAGAACTGCAATTTGTCGAGGCCTAGAAATGCATTTGCTTTGACATACCGAATGAAATTTCCTGAAATATCAATATATGTTATATTGTTTTCCGTGTTATTAAAATCGACCGGCACGAACCCCGTCATACTGCCTGAGCAAATCAGTCGTTTAATTGTGGTGTAGCCTTTCTCGTGGGCACTTCTTATCGGTCTATTATTAGGAATGTCCACATTCCTAAGATTCATTGTTTGTGAATATGATTGCTTAGCGGTGTTGCCATCTGAAGCAATAAATTTGTTATGCGGCGAATTGTCTGATAGTTGTGCATTATAGTTCTCAGTTAACTCTACTACGTTGTGTAATTCATGTGATGGTTCATGAATACCCTGACCTTCCCTTCGAAATTTGTTCGCTATCCCCAGGGAATTTCGCCTGATCCTTCTCGCCGAGATAAGTTCAGCATTTCTCTTCTTTCGATTGTCCTGATTTATAAATCCAGTGTACACATTCGTGTACGCTCTATCAGGGCGAATAACGGGAAACTGATAACCTGCATCGAATACTTCAAGATTTGTATTAAAGACAACCTCGTACAGATACAGACCAAATGTAAGCCGGTTGTCCCTCATGGACAAAAACCTCAAAGTTTTCGGGAATTTATCAAACACTCCGTAATCAATGTATTCTAAACCGTTACTTTCTATGTACATCTCAACAAGACCGGTACTCTCGATATTTCTCATGTTACCTCGCAAAATCTCGCTTCCAGCACGATTAGGGGAATGTATAGAGTTAATCTTCAAAATTTTAAGATTTGTTGATTGTAAATAGAGTTCACCAAGACCTGGGAAACCCAGCTCCTCATTACCAGATAAATCCAAGTACGTCAGGTTATATAGGGAATAGAAGGTATATTTGTCAATGGATTTAAGTAAGCAGTTTTCGATTGTCAAGTTAACAAGATTCATTAAACCTGTAAATGAGTATTCTGATAATCTTTCTATTGCACACTCTCCTTTACTCCCAGACATAGATAAAGTAGCTAATTGTTTAAGTTGTTTGAACTCTTTACCAAACGTAACTTCATTTACACCGTCAAGGCTCAGACTTTCAAGTCTAGTCAAATCCATAAACACGGTCATTGGTAGTTTAGAGTACCTTGCGGTAGACCACGTGATGCAGCCATGGAGTGTCAAGTGTTTTAGATTCGCCAGACCTTCAAAGGCGCCCGCAGGTAAAGCCTTACTATATGACTTGAATTTATTTTCATGTAGATAAAGTTCCTCCAGATTTGCTAAATCTTTTAACGCGCCAACCTCGATTGATGTTATACCGTTTGCTGATAAATCAAGTACTCTCAGTTTGGTCAAATTTTGAAACTGTTCATACACGACTTTAACAAAGAGATTCTTCCTCAAATATAACTCTGTAGTATTTTCTGAAAGTTTTCTAGGTGGTCTGTATAGTCCTGTAGAATAACAATCAGTTTTGATTTCCCCATTTTCTGTGATACATCGACAGTATTGGCAGTAAACAGGTAAACCATTGGCAATGGTTTCGTTAACATTTATAATCACAACTGCTGATGTAGCGCTGGTTAGTAGAAGAATCAATAGTGCAGGTTTCTGGATCATGGCTGCAAATATAATTACGACAAATTAAAAGGCAGTGGCCCAGTAATATTTCCGCAATGTTTCGGAAGTCACGAACCTTAAAAATGTAAACAGAGGTTTCCTAATGATTTCATTAGGAAACCTCGGTTAACATCTTGAAAACTTATGAGTTCCGAAATGTTGTGGAACTATTATGTGTCCATTACCTTAAATCAATCTATCACAATATAATGTAAGACTTTGTTGACTATTCTCATATTGATCATTGCATACATGTTACTGACTGTCCACAGATGGGCAGAGAGTATAGGCTGAGACCAGTCTGTACAGTCCTATTCATAGTAATACATTGACAAATATAGTCTAGTTTAAGTTTAGTATTAACGATTCAATATTTTTCTTAAAGTTGCTATTTTCAAAAGCCTTACCAAAGACTATGAAATTTTATCAATTGGTTTTTTTCTCTTTTTTTGTATATAAAGTAATCAATTATTTATGATGTTCAGTTTACATTGTTCTAATCAACTCCGTCTACCCCTGGGGTCGTGGCAAACCCCGGCTCGGCTTTCACCGACAATTAACGAAAGTAAATGTGACATAAGTCATTTGTCTCCGACCAACGGGTGTATGATAAGTAGTACGCCTAAGTGACAACCGGGAACCCTCGGCGATTCTACGGAATAGACCTCGGGAATAATGCGGGCGCAGCCATGAAAGCTCGTCATTTTTCACGTGGGTTTATATGACGTCACTAACATCAACGATCCCGCTAAGGATGACGTTGCATAAAACAAAATCAACGTAAGAAGAAAAGGGGACATATTATAATTTAATGACAAGACGCAGTGTATTACTGCGTTTTGTCATCAAATTATAATATACCCAAAAGATCTCCATAGACATTCGGAAAGAATTACTAAAATGTCATTTTCTTCAAGCGTATTAAATGGCTGAAGTACCACCAGAAGCTGAATTACCTAAAATACGACCCAAAATTACTACACTTACGTCCGAGGTACTTTTCAGTTTACGGAAAAATCCGAGCGATGTTCCGAATGCCGAAGTGAGTGAGCAACTGGTGGCTCGGGTGAGATGTTGTGGATGTACTGGTGTTACCAACGACGTGAAACCAAGGGTATGGGGCACCTGCCTAGGTGACATTACTGCAATATTGTTGATAGTGGTTTTAAACCCAAAACAAACAAAACCCCTATCTACAGACAGACAAATGTCCAGTTTTACAAACGATATCTTATAACCCATGGTCCCTTCATATTGATTTTTCTCGTAGAAACATAAGTTTACTCAAAATATTTATGGTATCCACATTTGAATATATATCATATGGTAATGTCTATCATGAGAATTGAATCCAATAATTGGCACAATCCAAGTAAGCTGTGCCACAGTGCATACAGTTAACCACGTCATAAAATTGACACTAACCACGATCAAAACCATTCCAAATAACTCGGTCAGCGCTACAATTATTCACTTGAAAACCGAAATTGTTCAAACGCTTCGAACTCGTACAAAATGATCAACATTTCAATCAAACCAATCAAACATTGCATGATTTCATTGGCTTGTGTTGGTTTTAACATGTCTAATTTGTATGTGAAGACACAAAATCAGGAAAAGGATGTAGTTTTTTATAAAAGGGAGGTAAAAAATAATCGCTAATTTTGTCCACTTTGACAAGTTATCAATTAAGTTTAACCTCCCTTGATTCATCCCGAACAAGAATTCCTCAGATGACTTTTTCTCGTAGGTACAAATAAGGTAAAGGATAAAAAGGGAAAGTGTTGAAAAATATTTTGAATAATTACTTAATAAGATGACAGTTCACTTTAATCATATGTGTCCCGTCACGCGAAAAGGGGCCATCTGGGAACTCTGTAACATAGATATTTGAAAAAGAGATTGGGTCCAGCATAGATCAACCAGAGGTCGGATTTCAAAATTTTTATCACAGGATGGTAGATTGATCGTTCTAGATTCAGAAAATAAGCAAAGTTCGGAAAGTTTCGATCCTAGTCAGTCTGCGAAATCCGCGCAGTCTGACAAGGATCGACACTATACGCACGTCCCAGAAGGTCCTTTTTCGCTTGACGGGTCACAATTAGAGTTAGGTTTTCCTTTTCATTGTCGTGGCTCTTATACATTCAAAAAAAGCCACAGAGCATGTGAATCATACGGTTGTGCAAGATTTCAAATATGTGAAGAATAAAAACGTGAATGAATAAGGATTAACGAAACATTTCTTCACGAATAACATCTCTTTTTTTTCTTGTTCGGGGGAGGGGGGGTATGATAATGGCAAGATTCGGGGATAATTACACCTTTACAATTATATATAAATCTTGGTTTATATCGAGTTAATTTACAGATAAAAACATCGTGAATTGACAAGGTGAATGATTTTGGAATGATTTTGGAACGAAATTGAAAGAGTGTGTGAAGCGAGATTTGAGTGAATATATTTATTAAATGGGAGGTATTCCAATATCGCTAATTTTGTTCATCCTGAACAAAATTAACGACATTTGAATACCTCCCATTTAATAAAAATATACATACAAATTTTATAATTAGTTTCCTATATCTTCAAGGACCAAGCACACGCTTATAATTTCAATTATATAAGTGAAATCGTGCTTTTGTCTGACTATATTAATTTTGAATGCAGTTGATGATCTAATCTTTTCAGTGGTTTAGGAGCGTTTATGAATCGTGTGAGAGAGTGTTTGGAATGAATGATTGGAGCGCTGAGCGAGTGATTTTGAAAGGTTTGATCGGGATGGGTGTCAATTTCACGAAGTAAGTAACTGTAATAGTAAAATTAAACAGTATGCTTACAACGATTTATTATCGACACAAAACAATTAATTTCGCGCTAATTCGATATAAATTTTAAATATTTCGTTATGAGAAAAGTTTGATGTATGTTTATTGACAAGTTCTAAAGATTGTAGAAAAGGAAAATTTGATTGAAAAATCCCCTTTCCTGCAATATCGCATTCCCCTTGTACAGATGTGCAAGGTTAAAATAGTGATCAAAGGACAATTTTGTCTATACAGGTTAAGACAAAATTGACCTTCAATCACCTCTTAAACTTGTGCATCTAGGCCTAAAGAATGTCGTTTAGTTAAATTTTATGTGTGTGTGTGAGGGGGGTGGGGGGGGGGGTAATTTGAATGCCATCTGTAAATGTTTCCTTCAAGCAGACGAACCTTTCATTTGCTAGGCAATTAAGTAGCATTAATTTATAATAAGTATAGGTGTGTTTTAAAAAAAAAAACTGAGCTCCTGAATCTATATATGAATAGGCCTATATATTTCACGGCTCACCGCATAAAATCTATCTATAGTCATAAAAAGAAAATATTTACCTTCGCGTGGAAAAGTAGCCATGTTTCAGAAGATGAAGAATGGATAATACACTTATAACATCCTATCAATCACCATTGTATTATAGTGTTTCAAAATCCACTTAACATAGCGGTGTGAGTTGTATTTGTATCGACTGTACATTTCACATCCGGGTTATTTCCCGTACACGATAAGGAACTCCCTGAATGACGTCACACCCATATTACTGGCTGAATTTACAAGAGCGGTGCGTAAATCCATGCATTTGCATTCGCAATCGCTTCCATATGCATTGTTCCAAAATTTATTCGCCAATTTAGATAAAGTGGCAAGATGGTGGTCGCCCAAAAGAAGCATGTTGAATTAAAGGTGTTTTTTTTTATTATTTATTTATTTATTTTTCTATCAAATTTGCACAAAGATCGATTCTATTTAAGACTGTCTAGAAGAAAAAAAGCTTCGGAAATTCGGAAATATTTGTGAAAGTAAAGAAATTTGTTGCTACAAGCAATTTCTTCATTGACCACATTATTCGACTAGAAAAAAGTTAACGGTAAAGCAACCCGCAAAATTAAATTTGTCCTCTGATCCTGAATTTTGACATTTCTAAAATTTTGTCGTTTGGTATTGTTGAATAGTTGAAGGGATTGACCGTAGCCATGGCCCATGATTTTGATGTCGATGTTCATGTCAAAAACACGCATTCACAGGGTATCTATGATAATTAGTTATGAGCTTCTAACATGAACTGTTATGATTTATTAGTCGTGGTAGATAAAGATGTAAACATTAAATATTATGATGTTGTTCATTAAACAATTAGGGCTACAAAACAGCTTCGGTAACGGATAATGATTTTAACCCTTCAACCATACGTTCAATCTTTGTAACGATATTTTACTATGATTTTAGATTCCGTGCGCGGGTCAAATATTTTCACATGGGGTGGGGGTGTCTAGGGTGTCACAAAAATAGAGGATATTGAATGAGTGGTCATGGAATACCGAATTTATCAAACGAGTCGTCTATTAACAGATAAAAACGAGGCTGCGCCGAGTTTCTATCTGTTTAAGATGACGATTTTAATAAATTCGGTATTTTATGAGCGGAAAATTTTATATTATATTTATAATGTGGCCGAATTTTTGCGAAGAAACGTCAAAATTCTTGAAATTCAACATATCAACTTTCCGCGAAACTTATAACGCCGTTTAAAACTGACGTCATCTTGCTCTAACGAACGCACCTCAGACGTCACAAAATCTATATTTAACGTCATTTTCGCGGTAAGAAAATAGCGTAGTTATTCGCTCTGGGCTGATTTGCATAGTTATACCACTAGTGTAATAACGTTCGTGTAATATCAAAAATATTCAACGGGGTTATTTCACTCCTACGACGTAAGTCATATTATAAAAGACAATTATTTCTCAACTGCATCAGGTTTTCTTATTTTTCGGGCTCTAAACCATTTTATGCATAACTCGGAATATTCCTGCTTTGGTCGGAGGTAAAGACAAAGATCAGACTGCACCTCTGTGAAGTCTGATCTTAGTCCACACCACCTTATTTCCCTTCTTAAACCAAAAATGTTTGATAACTTATTAAAAATATAAAATACTACATAACTATAACTGCACTAAGTGCTTTTAGCACTTTGATTTTAGTGCAATTTTGCAAGGGTTTTTATTTGGCATCTCAAAGGTTATCCCTTGTAATGCTGAACCCGGAATTTTCCTGTTTTGGCCGTCGGTGTAGTTTAAGACCAGCCTGATAAGCTGGAAGATGTCTAGATTAACATAGAGGTATAATCGATGGTCAATTGGTAAAATCGTCTAACATAAATGTTCCATCCTGAACGAAATTAGATTTCTAGAGTGAGTACATTCCTGAAATTATTGGCATGACAATTTCCTACTTGCTCTACAGCTATTTTCAAATGTCAATAAATCGAAGTTAATAGCGACAGAATCAATTAGATATTTTTTATGTTTGTTGACAAAACACTTCAGACGCAACACATAAACACTTGACGAGTACTTCATCTCCAGCATCCGCAGGTCTTATAGGCCCTTGCTAATCTTACAAATACTCCGTACTGAGCAATTTAAATTGTTTCAAACTACAAGCAAAATTTGTGTAAACAACAAATCTATCATTTTGTTAACGGACGCGAAACACGTTGCAAACAAGATAAAAAGCGGCACAAACTGTGAGGAAAGAGAAAAAAAAATCTTTTTGAATATATATTTTTTAAAAAAAATTATATCGAGTATTTGAGAAAAAAGGGAACAAAAAATGGTAGCGATATGGAACCGCCCGAAATGTGTACACATGTACCATGTGGGGATTAATCTAGTTCATGACAATGCCCTTTTTTTGCTCACATTTAAGAATTGTATTTCGCATGACAATAAATTGTATATGACTGACCTACATGTACGTTAAAGATGGAAGGCAAGCGTTCGCCAAACGTTTTAGAAATTGTTCACCGCTTTTCAAGTACACCCCCTGAAAAAGGCTGTAAGCAGGGTACTATATTCGAATGTGCTCGTGAACGTTTCAGCATCCTGAAGGCTGGGCTGATATCAGTTTGCGTTTAGAGGCATCGATCGACTGCTAGCAAACACCATTTCAAACAAGATGTCGAAGCAGAATAATGCGGACTAGATTATTCAAAGCCACGGATTGAAAAATAAAACGTATTTCTAAACGATTACGCATATGAATATTCAACTAGAACTTCACCTCATCCCCCCCCCCCCCCCCCCCCCAAAAAAAAGCGGACTTAATTATTCAAAGCCGTGAGTTGAATAATAAATCACACTAAACACGATTTTGGTATGTAAGCAAAGCACTGAAAGTATTAATGGTACACGTTTCTAACGGCATACTAGAGTTCATCCATTCGTTTCGAAAAAAAAATGTACAGGTAATAATACGATATAGATAACGAAAAATAAATCGACCCAAGTTCACCAATTCTCAAACTTTCTTCCTGTCCAAATTAATCTAAAAAAATGTATTCTATATCAGAAGAGAAAAGGGCATTTTGAAGAAAACTCTGGAGAGATTATACCTTTTTTTTAAATTACGTTATGTTTACTGTTCATGTTATAAAATAAATTTTGCATTTTAAGCCGAATACTTAAATTATATAGAGCAGCGTCGGGTATTTCCGGATACCTAAGACATTTCGTATAAAAATGATACATATAGGCACTACTATTTTTGATCTTGCGGCGTTTATTGACAGGCGCTATCTATTCTTAACAGGATTATATAATAAAAACTTACACTAGCAAAATAAAAATCGTTCAAACTAGAAAAAAGAAACCCATGTTGAGTCATCTGATCTTGGTCGCTGGCGGGTAATCTCGGATACATTAGGATAATTGAAATAAATATATATCTTACTTGGAGTTAAACATCTTTGAAGCGTTTTTTATTAATCTCTAAAACATAAAGCAATTAAACAAATGAAATGAATGTATAGATTCAGTATATAGATATGTTTTTTGGAAGCGTTCAAGATGATAACAAATTTTAAAGCTAATTAACACACAGACACTTAGAATCTAGATCTATTCCGAAATATACTGATCTTCTTTCATTAGTTCAGCCCCGTTTGAATGAGTGTTAAGAAATGTTGAGATACTTGTAAGCAAATTTTATCAAACATGCAACGAGTGTATTTCAACTATTGTTTTTGTACTATTTCGGAATAGGAACATGCTGGAAAAAGGCACCAGCTTCAAACCTACGTGTAATTATCAATGATCTGAGCCGTTTTAGACAAACGAATTTAAGATTTCACAAACAATATAAATGGATGTGCGTTGAACTATGTACTGATATCGTACAGTTCTAACTCATAAGAGTAGAAAGATACGTTCTTTTCAGATTTTCTTTAATCAATATATAAATCATTTCATATCAAAACCTTACATATAATTTTATTATTTTGCTTAGTTTGGTGATGTACGACGAAAAACGGCATCTTTATCTTTCTTTTCTTAAATAAAAACGATCTTCTACTACTTTTGTGAAAATATTGTTGAAATTCGTTGTTTGACAAGAATTTCCTCGTAGGATCATTTTTTGAAACATTAGAATGCGCCTTTTACAAGAAGAAGAGTGTGCAAATATTGAATAGTTCGAAGGTATCCGGAAGACCCGAAAGCAACATTTTTGTAGGGTCTTGCGGATATGCGTAGTATGTTCAACGGCAGTTTCATTTCATCTAAAAAGATGTGCGTTTTAGGTAGCAAATATCTCCCTATGTGAAAAGTTTCTCTAATGTGTCTCGATATCCCACTACAATTCATTTAGGAGAAAGACGCAGATAGATAAGAAATTAACAGTTGTCTTACATTGAAAGCTTTTCCCACAATGTCTTATTTGATAAATATTATATCCCTCCTTCATAAGAGTTTATGCCATATGCAGATATGTAAATGAAGCAAATATCTTGAAGAAGAAATTTAAGCGCAAAAGAACCATGTACCTGGCCAATGCATAGGAGAAACACGTGACTATCCGAGAATAGCCGCCATCCGAGAATACCCGACACCGCTCCACAATCATTATAAATACATGCATAGTAAATAGCACCGTGGTTTTGACGAGATGAATGATTTTGGAATGATTTTTGAACGAAATTGAATGAGTGTGTGGAGCGAGTTTTGAGTGAAATCAAAGGGAGGCATTTCCATAATCTCTCGGCCTGATATATACGCGACCGAAACGTACGCCCTATTTTTTAGATACAATTTTTGAAAAATATCAAATTGGACCTTAGCGGGCAGTAGTAACACTGACGAACGTAAAGGAAAAAAATAGAGTTAAGAATCAAATTTCTATTATTTTTTCTAAAATATGCTCTTCGTTTTCAAAACTCATTTCATTCTGTTATATGCGTCCACCATTCTGTAGCATAACATCATGGTATATAACTTAATTACGCCAAAGGATACGGAAACAGGATAAGAGAATCAAACGTATCCCTAAAAGCAAACTGAAAATTGGCATCACTTCAAAGCATCCTCTCTCTGTTTTTGTAAAGCGACTGTAAGTTCCAAGTGTGGATTTTACTTGCACGAATCATCGCCTGGCGGTGCCTCTCTACCCTTCTTATTTGTCGTATAACAACAAGCATGATAATAATAATAATGTAACACGTTAAGACATGTTAATATCTTATTTACATCATGGCATTCTAGAATTAAACAGAAAACAACAAATCAGATACGAAAATAATAATCGCCGACCAGTCTATCAGAACAAGATTTTGCAAGTGTAAGGAACTGTTTGGTGAGAATTTCTTTTTTATTTTTCCAACTACATTTCCAAATTTATGACAAACACTAGCAAGCGCATATCTGTCAATGATGCAGAGGTCCTAGTTGATATTGGACAATACAATCAATGATGCAACAAAGGTCGGTCAGTTGCAGTGTACGAGGGTTGATCCAAAAGTTCGTAAAATGAGGTAATAAACGTGGATTTTTTTTTTAAGTTTACATTCAATAGCGGCTGAAAAATGCACGAAATAAGACAGAGACCGCCTACTAAGGCGGGGGAGCAAGAACGTCAAATACGACGTCAATAATAACTCTTTTCTACATAGTCTACGCTAACTCTCGTGCCTTTCTGTACCGGATACGTCCACTTACAGAAATTATCCACATCCCATTTGGAATAAAATTTGTTTAAAATTTCTATATGCATTGTATTTTAAGTAAAGTGGAAAGCCAAATGCAGGACATTTATTTTTGGAAAATCAATCGGAATATGTTCGTTCGTTGAAACTCCATTATATCATTCTAAATGCTCCTTTGAAGCCTATCCTTTTTCGAATATCCGGGATAGCTTTACGAAAAGTTATCTTCTGCACACTCTTATCATTTTTCTAAATTATCTGAAATGATTCGATTGATGAATAGAATAGATCGTTTCAAAATTGGAAAAATAAACGTCATTCATATTTTGGTGTTGACGTCTTGTCATTTTTTCCTCGTTTATTCAAAATTATTAAATATTCTGTGCCCGTTAAAATTGCCACAAAAGCTTTAAAAAATAACAAATAAATTCTCTTAGCTTCCTTCTTAATTTAGCCGCAGAATTCCAACCAAAGTTTCAGAAAACTTATAGAAGACTTGATTTATTTAACAGATTTCAATATCTTTTTACGCTCCCCCACCTAGCATACATACGTTTCTATGGAAACGTTTTCTTAGACAGATAATTTTGCAAAAATAATAGCATTAATGTGCTCCGTAGTTACTAAACTGCAAATTGACCAAGATATATACTGAGCAAGCTAGAAATGCGAAAGTTATTAGCCTTTTCTCCGAACTTCTGGATCATCCCTCGTATATGCAAATTAGAGAGCCCTGTCCTAAGATATATGGTTAATGATAAGATATATAGAAAGTATCGACCTATTTATCGTTTAGGATATTTTTTTTCGGAAAGGATCATGTCTGTCTATGTGCTCAATTCGTTACAATTGGTGGTAAGCGATGGATAATGACAAATGCCTGACCGGAGTTGCCTTACCCACGGATCCCTCAGGCCAAGACTCGGGTCGAGTATTCTCGGAGGGGAGAGTAATGTAACGGTGTAAAGGGGGGGTAAGTTGCAGTGGGTGTGCAAATTAAAGAGCCCTGCCAAAAGATATATGGGTAATGATAAGATACTTAAAAAGCGTCTATTTAGAGTGGAGGATCCTTTTCTCTGGATGTATCATGTCTTTCTATCTGCTCAGTTCATTACAAAACTTTAACTCTTCTTATCCCAGCACACGACCTCCCATATCGCTGTCTTGTTGCTTGTAATTTTGAGTCAAAGAGGTCAGGTCGAAAGGCCATCATCAGGGACAAGTTCGACCTTATATGACAAAAAAAAAAATAAACTCTATGAAAATTTACTTTTAGACTGAGAAAAGGAATCTATATTTCCAAGATGTCAAATATTGTCCGCAAGTTACCGCAAGTAAAATAACAAGAGGACCATGATGGTCCTAGATCGCTCACCCGAGTCTCTTTGACCTCTTGGACATCAAATCATTTAAATAGGCAGATGTCATAAAGGAGATAATTTCAACAGCAAACCAAATTTCAACAAGTTTGGGTCAAAATTGTGGCCTCTTGAGTTATAACAAGAAAATTATCATTCAGATCCCTTTTCCTGTGATATGGTATGGATCTTTCACATTTTCAATAGGGTTAATCCTTGTGACCTGGCCAACATTCCGACCAAGTTTTTTGAAGATTGGGGCATATTTGTGGCCTCTAGAGAGTAAACAAGAAAATTGTCATAAAAGGACCCTTTCCCATGATTTGGCATAGATCCTTCCCATTTTCAATAGGTTTCATCCTTGTGATTTGGTCAACTTTCTTACCAAGTTTATAAAAAGATAGTCGTTAAGGCCCCTTTTCCTGTGATATGGCATGGACCCTTCCCATTTTCAATAGGGCTAATCCTTGTGATTTGGCCAACATTCTGACCAAGTTTCATTTAGATTGGGCCATATTTATAGCCTCTTGTGTGTAAAGAAGAAAATTGTCATTAAGGCTCCTTTTCCCGTGATTTGGCATAGATCCTTCCCATTTTCTATAGGGTTCATTCTTGTGATCTGGGCAACTTTCTGACCAAGTTTCATGAAGGTTGGGCCTTATTTGTGGTCTCTAGGATGTAAACAAGAAAATTGTCATTAAGGCCCCTTTTCCCGTGATATGGCATGGATCCTTCCAATTTTAAATAGGGTTAATCATTGTGACCTGGCCAACATTCTGGCCAAGGTTCATGATGATTGGACCATATTTGTGGCCTCTAGAGTGGAAACAAGAAAATAGTCATTTAGGCCCCTTTTCCTGTGATTTGGCATATATCCTTATCATTTTCTAAAGGGGTCATCCTTGTGACCTGGGCAACTTTCTGACCAAGTTTCATGAAGATTGGGTCATAGTTGTTGCCCCTAGGATGTAAACAAGAAAATTGTCATTAAGGCTCCTATTCTCGTGATATGACATGGATCCTTCCCATTTTCAATAGGGTTCATTCTTGTGACCTGGCCAACATTCTGACAAAGTTTCATGAAGATTGGGCCATATTTGTGGCCTCTAGAGTGTAAACACTAAGATTGTTTACGCCGGACGACGGACGATAGACGACACACGACATACGACGAACATTCAATGATCACAAAAGCTCACCTTGAGCACGATGTGCTCAGGTGAGCTAAAAATTTGGTTCCGAACTCTCTATCTTTTTCGAGTGGCCAGATTAAGCCATCTGTCGAACATGCCCCGATGCCGGACTAGCCCAGGGTCCTCTAAAGCAAAATTTTATGACAGAAAAAATCACGTTCATTTTATTAAGCGGTTGGATTACAAATAGCCTTGCTCCTTGTTAATGTTTAATCGCTTGTGCTTATTTATGCATAAAATTTCAAGAGGACACGCTAAAAAGCGTGCAAATACACAAACAAATGCATAATTAATTTCCAGCCCAAAACCGAATTTTTAGGTTTGATCTAGAACTATTTTTGTCCGGTTTTGAAAAGGCTTTTGACTCTTTATCATTTAAATTCATTGAACAAGCATTACAATTTTTTAACTTTGGAGAACTGTACATTAAATGGGTGAAATTATTTCTCCATGATACTGAAGTATGCGTGCAACTTAATGGTTTTCTATCTGGCCTTTTTAAAGTTAAAAGAGGTTGTCGTCAAGGTGATCCTTTGTCATCTTATATATTCATATTATGCGCAGAAATTCTCAATATTATGATTAAAAATGACAAAGATATAAAAGGTATTAATGTAAATGATAGAGAATATATATTATCTCAGTTTGCAGATGACACAACACTATTTTTAGATGGATCGACTAATTCACTAAATAAAACATTAGATTTACTACAATCTTTTTCCGAAATATCAGGACTTAAAGTAAATTTTGACAAAACTAAGCTTATATGGATTGGACCGCAAAAACACACTACACGTTCTATCAAAACGAAATGGAAATTGTCATGGGGAGAAACCCAATTTAAATTGCTAGGCATAAATTTTCACGTTGACTTGGACAAAATGGTACAATTAAATTTTGAACCAAAAATACAAAGTTTGAAAAACAGCATATCATACTGGAAAAAACGGGCTTTAACACCTATTGGTAAAATAACTGTCATTAAGTCAATTCTAATCCCACTTCTTTCACACCTGTTTATAAGCATCCCACCCCCCTCAAATGAGTTTATGAAAGAAATTAATGAAATATTGTACAAATTTGTATGGGATGGTCCAGATAAAATTAAAAGGACGGTGCTTAAAAAGGCTTATAATGAAGGGGGGTTGAAAATGATCGACATTGAAAATTATAACATAAGCCTAAAGATTAAATGGTTAAAAAGGGTAATAAGTGAAACAAATGACTGCTTTGAATTCACTAAAAATATATTTGATTGTAAACAAGATAATAAATTTGGGCAATGTGTATTGTGAAAAGATTTGTAAAAATATTACAAACAAATTCTGGGTTGATGTTTTGAAATCATTTCTAATATATACCTCAAAATACCAGTTTAAAAACTGGTCATCAATTATTCATATGCCTTTGTTTTATAATGAAAAACTCCTCATAGGATCTAAATATTTTTATAAGAAACCTTTATATGACTGCGGTTTTAGATACATTAAAGACATATTAAACGAAAATGGTAAATTTCGAAGTTGGGATGAAATTAAAATGATAACAAAAGGTAAACTAACCTTTTTAGAATTTTATGGTGTTATAAATTCAGTTAAGAAATTACTTTCAAACCATGACTTTGAGATCAATGAAGAATTTATGCAAGGATTCCATAATCCCTCGATCAGTTGTTTCTTCTTCCACATTTTTAGCAATATGAGTAATAACAATATCGTGTATAAGACTTTGATAGCAAACAATGATACGCCTCCATGTCGTAGAAAGTGGATTATGGAATTTCCAAATATAGATATTGATTGGGGTCAAATACATGGTAATGTTTTTAAATTCACAAAGGATTCATACAGTCAATGGTTTCAAACCAGAATTACCCATAGAATAATTGCAACCAATTCACTCCTTTATAAAATGAAGATTAGAAATGACAATAAATGTAGTTTTTGCGGCATACGTGAAGAAACGATTTCGCATCTGTTCTACTACTGTGAAATAATTAAACCATTAATAAACCAGATATCTATAGTTTTAAGGAATATAGATGAAAGACTTATAGTCGATTGTCGAAATGTGATATTAGGATCAGATGATTCAAAGCTTAAATTTGACAGATTTTTGTTAGAAATGAAAAAGTATATTTATCAATGCAGGAATAAACAAATAAAACCATCCATAGATGGTTTTAAAAACTACTTAATTTTTCAAATGAAAATATATAAATCAACACACTCTTACGCACGCGAAAGTGTCTACCTTTCAATTGTAGAGAGCGTATCAATTAATCTCCCGTAAGGGCCAAGAATCAAGACGATGCACCACACACACTATACAACTCAATAGATACTCATATTCAATAATAAAGTGTACAAGCACCCATATAGTCATTCACACACACACACACACACACATGAATATATACATAAGCACTCACGCACACTCGCACAAAAAAGCTTTAAACCACTGTAATTGATAACGCATTGATAAATACAAATGGTATACTTTATGTTAGATGTTAGAACAAAATTTTTAACAAAGATAAAAGATCATTTTGTATGATATAAGATTAACTTAATCCTCAATCTTTGCTACTCAAAAGAAAAAAATCGATATATTATGTAAAACCAAATTGTCAACAAGATATTTGTCAATTTTTTTTTATTACAAACATACTATAAACGAACAAAGTTTTTAATCACAATGTCAGTAGGCCACTGAACTATTGTGATTCCCGCTTCTTATAGCTGTAATCAGAATACTTTAGTCGTCAGCTCGACAATTAGTATTGCAAACAACAAAATACTACCAAAAATTTAATAAAACAAAATATCCAATATAATAAGTATGAAATTAGACATGAAACTTTATTTTAATAACTGTCCTTTTCATGTTTAATTATGTTACTAACATCTCCATACTAACATAGCAATTGTAAGGTATGTAGAGGGATGCCCACGACCCTCACATACCTATGGACGTGGAAAATAAAGCTTAAAAAAACAAGCATTTGGAAGTATTGCATGGCAATACCAAGTCCCCTACCGGATTTATAAATATATCCCTAGAGCAGTATCTTTTTTGGTGGTAAAGGTATAACTGCCTCTCAAAAATATTAGTTGTATCAGATTTTATGTATCAGCTCAATATCTCTGAGGATAAAAAAAATAATCTGGAAATTTCCTGGTATTTTTCTAAATCCAGCATCCGTATCTTCCACAAAAATCAATGGACCGGAACCAAATTCAAACTTGATCTGTAACTCATTGATGCCGTCTCACATACCAAAAATCAGCTCAATATCTCCAAGATTTAAGAAAAAAAGTCCGGAAAACTGAAATTTCCTGGTAATTTCTAATTCCAGCATCCGTATCTTCAACAAAAATCAATGGACCGGAACCAAACTCAAACTCGTTCTGTAACTCATTGATGCGGACTCACATGCCAAAAATCAGCTCAATATCTCCAAGGGTTAGAAAAAAAAGTCCGGAAAACTGAAATTTCCTGGTAATTTCTAAGTCCAGCATCAGTATCTTCCACAAAAATCAATGGACTGGAACCAAACTCAAACTCGTTCTGTAACTCATTGATGCGGACTCACATACCAAAAATCAGCTCAATATCTCCAAGGGTTAAGAAAAAAAGTCCGGAAAACTGAAATTTCCTGGTAATTTTCCAAGTCCAGCATCCGTATCTTCCACAAAAATCAATGGACCGGAACCAAATTCAAACTCGCTCTGTAACTCATTGATGCGGTCTCACATACCAAAAATCAGCTCAATATCTCCAAGGGTTAAGAAAAAAAGTCCGGAAAACTGAAATTTCCTGGTAATTTTCTAAGTCCAGCATCCGTATCTTCCACAAAAATCAATGCACCGGAACCAAACTCAAACTCGTTCTGTAACTCATCGATGCGGACTCACATACCAAAAATCAGCTCAATATCTCCAAGATTTAAGAAAAAAAGTCCGGAAAACTGAAATTTCCTGGTAATTTTCCAAGTCCAGCATCCGTGTCTTCCACAAAAATCAATGGACCGGAACCAAACTCAAACTCGCTCTGTAACTCATTGATGCGGACGCACGTACCAAAAATCAGCTCAATATCTCCAAGGGTTAAGAAAAAAAGTCCGGAAAACTGAAATTTCCTGGTAATTTCTAAGTCCAGCATCCGTATCTTCCACAAAAATCAATGGACCGGAACCAAACTCAAACTCGCTCTGTAACTCATTGATGCGGACTCACCTACCAAAAATCAGCTCAATATCTCTAAGGGTTAAGAAAAAAAGTCCGGAAAACTGAAATTTCCTGGTAATTTCTAAGTCCAGCATCCGTATCTTCCACAAAAATCAATGGACCGGAACCAAACTCAAACTCGTTCTGTAACTCATTGATGCGGACTCACATACCAAAAATCAGCTCAATATCTCCAAGGGTTAAGAAAAAAAGTCCGGAAAACTGAAATCCGGACTGACAGACAGACGGACGGACGGACGGACAGAAGGACGGACGGACAGACGGACGGAGCGCAAACCTATAGTCCCCTCGGCTTTCGCCGGTAGGGGACTAAAAAACTGTGGCATCATGTCACTTTGCATATCATTGAAATCTACAACAACAACATTTCGTTAATATTTTCAGCAGCTCAGTCCACTTAAGGTAGTTGAACCGTTATTGTTCCGCAACGTTTCGGAACTCATGAACTTTCACAATGTTGACCGAGGTTTCCTAATGAAATTTATTAGGAAACTTCGGTTAACACTATTAAAGTTCACTACTTTCGAAATCTTGCGTAACTTTTGCGGGTCTACTACCTTAAGGCAATCTTCTGCCCATGTATCCCATGTTTTCATTGATACGAGACGCGTGTCTCACTGGTCAAAAACATAATCACATGAAAATTTATTTTCGCCCAACTTGTGGCTGGATTTTTGCATAAATAGTTTTAAAATTACTTTCCCTTAAATGAAGGTTTAACTCTTGCATACCAACAAAGACGCCCTCTGTCAGTTCTTTCAGTGCTTTGACTTTTGCGGCCAGCAAACTTCTAGAGGTTAGTTATAGGCCATTTACGCATTTTATATTTGCAACTCGTCAGGCGAAAAGGGACCACCTGGATGATGCGTAAATGTCAAACCTTGTAACACTGCGCGGATTGCGCAGGTTTACCAGGGTCTATTTTTTTCGCAATTGACTGATTTTCCGATTCTAGGATGGTCATTCTATCGCCATGTTTGGGAATTTTGAAATACGACATCTGGTTGACCTCTATTTTCAAGCATTTACTTTTCATGAGTTGCAAGATAGTTCTTTTTCGTGTGATGGGTCACGTTTTTGTCTAATGACATAAAATTGCCAATTAGCGAAGTGCAAAATCACATGCCTCATTCAACTTAAGATGTTCTAACTCTTAAATGCATCATACCCTTCTCTCTGCGTCAATGCAACATGGACGAATCAAACGAATCAAACTCTGTCTTGAGAGGATGGAGTTCCTCGTGCGATATAAGTTCAAATCTGTTTGATTCCGAACCATCGTGGAAAAACAGCTTTTATCTACTTCTGTAATCACATGGACATGTTTCAAGGTGGAAGAAGACAGTCATTGGAAATGTACATTAATGGATCCTTTGAATTAGCATTACCTCAAAGGTGTTAAGATCGCGATTAGGTAGGTCTAAATTCTAAAATATTTGAATCATTTCAATGTGCGACGTCTGAGTACGAACTTATATATATTACAAAATATTTCCTGTGAAATATATTTGTTTGTTGAATTGGGAGAAAAATGTTTCGGTGAAATATTTGCATTCATTTCTTATGGGTAATTTACACCTTGAGAAATGTCAAGTCAAGTCATAGTCGGATATACATGATAAATAACATAAGCTCTAAAGAACTTTATATATCGATTAATGCACATATATTTATTAGACCATCATACGAAGCATGCATTTAAATTATAAAAGGACAGAAGTATGCCATCTTCCAAACTCTCAAAGGAAACAACTAATTAGAATATTTTTCAACCTTTCAGCAGTGATCATCCCTCCTGAGAGAATTTAGACATCGAGGGCTCAGTGCAACCACACTACATGATATAGTAATATTAATAATATTTTAAGATTTTCAGAAAAATACAGACACGCAATAAGAAAATGCATAATCAAAGTAAGATTTTGAGACAAGCCATGTTAAAAGTTTCGCCTTGATTCGAAAAGTATAAACGATTTTTATATTTTCTGATATTAATGATTTAATTGCACAATTTCATTCAAAACAACAACAAGAACGACGACGACAACAACAACAAACAACAGTGGAGGGGACAAGTTGTTCACGTTGATCAACATCACAGCATTTGACTTCACCACTGACAATTGGTGAGGGAATACTAGAGGAAAGAGGTCCATTTCATAATGACAAATGAACTTGTGCGTGACATTTCCAACAATTTGAAATGTGTGTGAGGGGCAAACTTCGAGCAGCGTAAACAGCCTCATACTGAACATATAGAATTACCTGATAGTTAACAAATACATTGAGGCCTTATCTATCTACGAAACGCATAGAAATACTCTGGATGGATTGTGCAGATGCACAAGCAGGTCAGGGTCTTTGCTTTGCGCCCATTCGAAATTGTTGGAAATCTCACGCACAGGCTCAAACAAAACATGATATATATTGATAAATTAGCATGAAGAAAGCACATAAGCACACGCTTAAGAAGGCACAATTTTGTAAGACAACACCACCTTTGAGGACAGCACATGAACAAAAAGAGAGCTTCAAATGAAAACTTAAGTAGAAATAATATAGACCGACTTTAGATAAGCAAAAGCAATCAAAAATAGGGAATAAAAAGCGGAGATACGTAGCAAATAAACAATAATAATTAAATGCAAAGGCAATAAGCATAAAAAAACATAAAAAAAAACAAACAAACAATCAGAAAGATTTTACTTCGACCCCCAGCAGCAGTTCTGTATACAATCTGTGATTTGGGTTGGCTTAATTTAAACAATGACAATCTTCTCAAATCCAATCCAAGTTGGCATCTTCGCTAGCCAAGGGTGATGCCCACTATGTGAATTGGTTAATTACAGGGAAACAACTACACTTAAGGTAGTGGACCCGTAAAATTTCCGCAACGTTTCGGAACTCATGAACTTTCACAATAGTGATCGAGGTTTCCTGATGAAATTCATTAGGAAACATCGGTTAACACTGTTAAAGTCCATTAGTCTACTTCAGAAACGTTAGGGAACTATTACGTGTCCACTACCTTAAGTGTAATTGTTTCTCTGTAATGGCCAGTAGGAGAGTTCGATAGAACTGCTGCTGTGTATCTAATAGAGGATATTATTGAATGAGTGGTCATTGAATACCGATTTTATTAAACGAGTCTTCTATAAATAGAATCTAGATATAAAAAAAAGAGGCTGCGCCGAGTTTTTATCTGTTTTAGATGACGAGTTTAATAAATTTGGTATTTTATGAACACAAATTTGATATTCTATTCATAATATGACCCAAATTTTAGAGAAAAATCGTCATAATTCTTAAAATATAACATTTCAATCTTCCTCAAAACTTCAAACGTCGTTTAAAAATGACGTCACAAAATATACATTATGAAGTCATTTTCGCGGTTACAAAATTGCGTTGCTATTTGCTCTGAGCTCATTTGCATAGTTTTTCCACTAGTGTAATAAAAATCGTGTAATATCAAAAATATTCAATGAGGTTATTTCACTCCCACAACGTAGGTCATGTTATAAAATGACTTACTACCATACCTTTCTGTCCTTGGCTGTGGTACGTCTACTTTTTTTGCTCCTGAAAGTTGTGGCTTATTTTAAGTCGCATGGAGCTTTACAAAAGTCGGATCTGAATTAGGATTATGCACACTTTGTATCCATGAACTATGATTTCAATCCGTCGGCGAACCCTATTTTCCTTCGATAGATTCGTCATTTGCATTGGGATATAACACACTAAATAACAAAATCAAGGGCGTAACTCCCATTGCGCAATTTACGCAAGTGCGTAAAAGTATTATTTATCATCCATTGAAAAATGCCGTTTGTAGATGACCATTACATCGTAACTACAGCTTATTCAAGCTCAAGTTACGATGCTTTGATTATTCACAAACGCTCAAATCATTAAAACAGAGCGGATGGGGGCATTCAGCTTTTGTCGCAGTCAACTATCGCCTTTATCCTATATATTCTTTGCTCGTCGTCTTCTGAGTATGATATAAATTTCAAAGTCCTAGATACGCCTATGTTATGCACACTTTATATCCATTAACTATGATTGAGGTTACTAATATTTAAAACCGTCGGCGCTACCTATTTGCCTTCTATAGATTCGTCATTTTTATTGGGATACAACACACTAAGTAACAAAACTTTTTAAATACTGGTACGAGATACCAGAAATACTAGATTTTTAGGATACGTTTATGCTATCAATATGTAAGTAAGGGCTGAAAAATGACTAAAAACTGAAAATAGTCCAGAGAAACAATATGTCCGATAATGTCAGATAATGAGCTACAATGTAGATTGGCATCCTTGAAAGAAATAATGCTGTGATATGGCAATTAAAATTTGGGATATGTTTTAAGATAGAAATGAAATTTAATACTGATAAAAATAGATCAAATTTTCTCACAAAAACTTGAGACCACCAATCAAAACGCCTCATGATTTTTTCATGAGAATGAGCAAACGCTAGCAAGTAGTCCCATGGTCGTTATATGTACTCTACGGAATGGTTTTAGGTTTCCGTGGATGGTATTTGAGGACCTGTGATTTTATACTTTTAAGAAATATCTTTTAACAGTTTGCACCGTTTTGTCTTCCTGAACGCAGGGCTAAATTCAGTCCTGCGTGTCAACAATATGGGCCTTTTTCGACTGGGAAAACGCTACTTCTATTTTAATCAATATGACGTCATAATTTGTGAGCCTTAGGTACAATTGATCACTTGGATGTTAAATATGTGTAAGAAAAGTCCCAAATGAAAACAGCCGTAATAGATTGGAGCCGAACTAGTCTGGGTTTTAACGCCTCACAAATTACGTGAAGAGCGGGTCCGATCAGGGATTATGGGCAATGGTTATACCGCTCGCAAAAAAAGGCGCGAAATTTTTCGTGCACTTCCCGGATACTAACCAATAAGAGTCACGAATTTATCGAGATCACATGATTGTGCAATTTCCGGTCGTCTGCATGATCGATGGAAAAGTCAATCTGGTGGCGAATTAATGCTGAATGAATAATTAAAGACGAAGAAGACTGAAAGAAAGTAAAGAGTCACGCAATTATCGATGATATTTCCAGGTAGGCGGGGTTTCATTTGGACATCTGTTGCCTGCATTGACTTTGGATTGCCTGTTACAATGTGTTATTTAACTTTCCTTGTTTGATGTAATTTTTGGTGTTCTAGATTCCTATTTACGCAAATCTCGTGATTTTATTTTCATCTGGTAAGTCGTTTGAAAATAAAAAAATAATAAAATAACACAAAGAATGAATGCGTTAAAAAAAAAAAAAAACAATTCTAGATCTTCGTATCTATATGTCTCTGTTTGCACCAGTAGCTCTACATGTATTTGAACAGTTTATTAGACAGTAGCAGATATTGATTGAATGGAGTTTAACACCGCTTTCAACATTTTTTCAGTTATATCGCGGCGGCTGGAGTACCTAACAATGGTTCCCTGGTATTTCTCCCACCAGTACAACCACCACATCCTTTCCTAGCCTCCAGCTGCTTAGAGTTTTTAGAGGTGTATTTCAATGAAATGAATTTTATTCAGACATGATTGGATCTAGAGTTATCTTACTTTATATTTATCTAACAGAAAAAGACTAAAAATTTCAACCTAAAGGCCCAGACTGCCAAAATTCACTATTTAACATATGGGGAAGCCTAGAGATTCTCCTATTCGATCAGGCTCCTGTATTTGCACATTCTTATTTATAGAGATATTCTGATGTCTCAAATTTTTTTTAACAATTTGCAAATTGTCAGAAATAATTTTAAAAACTGATATGCATAGAGAATGATACAAAAGTCCTAAACCTTCTTAAAATGAGGATTTTTTTGTCTAACTAATTTTTTAATCCGCTATTTTTAAAATTTTTCAGGCCCTTAAACTGAAACTGTTGTTGTGCGACAGGCGCCCCTATTTTTTTTTTCCTTGATCTAGTTTTGTGTAAGTACTCTCATCTGATATTGAAAAAAAGGAAAATTCTGCATCAAAAAGTTAAATTTTACATCTTTAGAAAGGAAACAGAAAAGTAGTCTTTTACAGTTCTGTATGCACTGAGAGTCAATCTTTTTACTAGTTCCATTTTTAATTACATTAAGAACTGCTGCATAGGGTAGCAACTCTAACAGTTTAGTGCTGATCCCTTGAATTTAAAATTATTAAATTCATGCCACAGGCAAAAAAAATCCAATCCTGGACAAGGGTACTCAATTCAGGATATTAGTTGCATGGACAACCTTCAAAGTTGGATAAGATTGTTGAATTTGGTATTTCCAAATGCGATTTTAATAAAAGATGTTTAATGATGTCAGCTATGCTGCAATCAGGAACCCTCTATTAATTTTATCAAAGTTTTTTTCACATGATAGTTATTTTCAAGCTTATGAGTTATAAGTTTATGTGACACCCCTAGGCCATTTTTTCTGTCAATTAGAAATTCATTATATGTAATTGATAACCTTACATTTTTTTCTTTTTGCATTTTGGCTAATTCACCATGAAAATATAGTTTAAAGTTGTTTATATGTTAAACACATAAAAGGATAAACTTACTTAAGGTAACATCATTATAAGATTCATAGATTCAAAATAACTGCACAAAATTGTGACCAGCAATGAGAAGATGTGCCATATGAAACATGTTTTTCTTTATCTCAAAGGTCAAGGCTACGCTAAGAATGATTATAGAGTACAATTCATTATACATTTTTAACCCTTGCCATGATGAACCCCAAATATTCCTGCTTTGGCAGGAGCTTTAGACAAACATCAGCCTGCACATATGTGCAGTCTGATGTAAGTCTACACCACCTGTTTCTCACTTTCCAACCAGAATTGTCAACAGATTAAGTTTTTCAAATAAAAATTGACATACAGTTGGTACTTTAAGTGCTTTTTGCCTTTTGATTTTGATGAATATTTTTAGCCAAAATTTATGCAGCATGACAAGGGCTAATTTATGCTTTACTTTTTTTTCAACAATGTGAAAGGGATTTGGATTGAGATAAATAAATTAGCTTGAGTATTTAAATGGTCTCATTCTTTAAAGATTATACACTTAGGAACACATGTTGCAATTTGAGGGATGACTTAGCAACAATAATTACTTTATTGGCACAGGGCAAAACTGTTGTAACTGTTAAATTAATTACCGGTAGCCTTTGTCATATCTCTGATATTTTGATATTTTCTTTAAACCTAGAAAGCCATGAATGGCTTGAGTCGCTCCACAGGCTTGAAATTCCTGTAAAGCAATAATAGTTTTGACTAGATTTTTAGATATTTTGGATTCTACTGATGTTGAAAATGATTTTTAAAGTTTCAACTAAATAACATAAAGAAAATGACATCTGTCCATAAAATGCATATTTTCATCCGATCACAATAATTTTGGGTAGACTGATAGAGGGTCACTCAAGGATCATTCATATACAATACATTGGTATCCATCATTTAGATTCTGAGAAAATGATTTTCAAAGTTTCCACTATATAACACATAGAGAAATAACCTCCGCTCATAAAATACATTTTTTTCATCCCATCATAATATTTTTTAGTAGACTGATAGAGGATTACTCAAGGATTATTCCAGTGAAATTTGGTTGATATCCATCATTTACATTCTGAGAAAATGATTTCCAAAGTTTCCACTATATAACATATAGAGAAATGACCTCCGCCCATAAAATGCATTTTTTTCATCCGATCACAATAATTTTTGGTAGACTGATAGAGGGTCACTCAAGGATTATTCCAGTGAAATTTGGTTGATATCCATCACTTACATTTTGAGAAAATGATTTCCAAAAATTCCAAAAATATAACATATAGAGAAATGACCTCCGCCCATAAAATATATATTTTATTTTTCATCTGATCACTTTTTTTTTGGTGGATAGATAAAGGCTCACTCAATGATCATTCCAGTGAAATTTGGTTGATATCCATCACTTACATTCTGAGAAAATGATTTTTAAAGTTTCCACTAAATAACATATAGAGAAATGACCTCCGCCCATAAATTCATCCGATTTCAGTAATCTTTTGTAGAGTGATAAAGGGTGACACAAGGATCATTCATGTAAAATTTCATTGGTATCCATCAATTATATTCTGAGAAAACTCACTTTTTACCATATTTGGAAATTAGCCACGCCCATTAAATCCATGTTTTTCATTGGATCAAAATTTCTTGAACAACTTTGAAAGAGGGTCACCCAAGGATCATTCCTGTGAAGTTTGGTTGAAATTCATCCAGTAGTTTCTGAGGAGAAGATTTTTAAAGAAAAGTTTACCAACGGACGCACGGACGCACTGACGTATGGACGGACGCACGACAGACACAACGCCATGACAATAGCCCCATTGGCTTTCAGCCAGTGGAGCTAAAAAATCTTGATTAATAAAATCAAGTGACAGATCAGGAGGGTGGCGTGCAGGGTTCAAACAAACCCTCTCAGTAGCCTAAATATTTCATTTTCATGGGGAAATTCAGTCATAATTTGATATTATAAGCAAAACGACCCCCTTTCCTCTTTTGCAGCTTTCAAAACCTCCATATAGAAATCCTGGATCTGCCATTGAATTCCTTGTGTGTTGATTAGTTTTATCATCCTGAGTGCAGGGCTGACTGAACAAGACAGTTACATAGGCGTATCTAGGACTTTGAAATTTATACGCACCCAGAAGGCAACAAGCAGAGAATAATAGGATGAAGGCAATATGTCAAGACTATGACCAAAGATGAATGCCCTCTGTCTGCTCCAATTTTTATGATTTAAGTGTTGGTGAATAATCAAAACATCGTAACTACAGCTTGAATAAGCTGTAGTTTCAATGCTTTGTTATCCATCAACGATATTTTTGCAAAAGAGGATTACATGTATTTCATCTAAGCACTTGCATAAATTGCATAATGGGGTTACGCCCTTGCAAGACAGACATGGGATTGATTGACTTGATTGACTTAAATCTGTTGACTTGACCTAAAAGTGTACCAGTGACTAAGTTATGTTATAAAGTAGCTATGTTGTCATGGTGTTCAAATCAACAGGGTGGTGGAATCTCTGAGAAGGACCATACTGGTGCATTATTAATGACTCTGTTTGGATATTGACTTACCTAATTAACTCTTACAGTGGCAAACACACCTTCTGTGGACAGGTATCCAAACTGAGGTTATATGGCCATGCTTGATTAGTTTACAGCTTTACAACTTTATGTGACTCGCCACACGAAAAGGGACCATCTAGAATTCAGAATAATAAATATTTGAAAAAAAGATTGGGTCCGCAATAAATCAAGCCGAGGTTGTTTTAGAATTTTTTTTTCACAGGAAGATTGATCATTCTAAATTCAGAAAATAAGCAAAGCACAAAAAGTTTTGATCCTTGTCATTCTGTGCAATCTGCGCAGTCTGACTAGAGTCGCCACTTTACGCACTACCAACATGGTCCCTTTTCACCTGACGGGTCACATATATTACTCTGACTGTTAATTTGAGAATATTATAAATGCACATTAACAGTACAATTTAAGTAAAAAAATAAAATTTTATCAACACACTGTATTTCCTCTAATAAAGGCGCCCTTCCTTATAGTAGCACCCCTACATTTTTTCTAAAGAAACCCACTTCATATGTCTAAATTTTTGGAATTTTTTTAGACATCTTCTCCAATTGGAGATGAATTTCCACTTAACAATCATCTATATGATTGTTGAGAGGAAATTCACCTCAAATAAAAGGGAAAAGGGTCTAAAAGACATCAATTTTAATGATTTTTTAAATCAGATAGTTGCTTGCTAAATAAAAGCTCCCTAACCATGGTTTGTATAGCCCCAGGGAGTGTTTAATAGGAGAAATATAGTAATGCAAACAAATCATTGTATTGTATGATTTTATTATGTAAACTATTTTAAATTTCCTTTTTTTAAACCCAAAAGTCTGAGGGGGGGCGGATATTGTTTTTGCCATGTCCGTCCGTCTGGCCTTCCGTCCGTCCCTCCGTCCGTCCGTCCGTCCGTCCGACATTCGTTTCCGCGCTATTTCTTGAAAACTAGAGACTGGATTTCAATGAAACTTGGCACACAGCTTCACTACATTGAGGACATGCCCATATCATCGGGGTTATATGGTTCGACCGGCAAATTTAGAGTAACTGCCCCTGACTGTTCAAGCCATATACATACATAGTGATATTCGTTTCCGCGCTATTTCTTGAAAACTATAGACCGGATTTAAATGAAACTTGGCACACAGCTTCACTACAATGAGGACATGCACATATCGTCGGGGTTACCCAGTTCGACCGTCAAATTTAGAGTTACTGCCCCTGACTGTTTATCAATTCAACGAATTTGCTTGTTTCAACATTGTCATTTTACATTTTTTGTGTAAATTCTACTAATTGCTAACAGGAAATACCTTGTCATTTTACATTTTCAGTGTAAATTTAACTTAAATGCTAAAAGATAACACATTGTGATTTAGACGTCGCGCACGGTAATGCTTGACATTTGAAATTGAACGTCTCCCATTAAGTTTCATCTGCCATATTTTCCAAACCTGTCGGTCAATTTCTATGTTCTTTATACCAAATGAACCACAAGAATGCAAAGTTTTAAAGTATATTTGTTAGGTGAATCGGGAAAAATAAAATTCCCGTTTAATTAAGTTTCTTTGTCACCAAAACTCGTAAATTACGTCTGTAAAACGTAACAAATTATATGCCGGAAGATATCTTAAAAATTCCTAAAATGCATTAAATAGTTCATGAAAAATGTTGAGAATCTTATGATTTGCGCGAGAGGTGACATCATGTTAGTAGCTGAACTAAAATGACCGCCAGTTAAATAACAAACAATTGATAGAGATTTATTTAAGAATTCAAAAAATTTTAACAAAAAATTGGCTTGAAAAATGGTAAAGTTTTCTCAATATCTTTATAAATAATAAATGAGTTTTTGTGAAATTTAAAAATCTAAATATTATTTTTTTTCTAGTTTTCGTTAATGCTGTTAAAAATAATAACACGTCATATACAACAAAATAAAGAAAGAAAATAAATGTGGACACAATTTCTTACATACGCGAATTTTTTAGCTGGTTTTCAAAATGCTTCGCTGCCGCATTCCATAATCAAAATGACTATCATAAAACATTCTACATTTTTGAAATATTATTTTTTCGTAGAATCACAAGAAAAATTTTCGTACAGATACATTTAAAAATATCAAAATTATTTAGGTTTGGCTGTGTGGACATACTTTTCAAAAACGTTTCCTTTTTAACGTCTTACGTTTTTACATTGCGAGCTGTGCTTTTTCAGCAATCCAAGATAAAAATGATTATAGCCGATTGATAGAAAAATGCTTCCAGCAGAAAATTTTTTTATACTTTCTTATTCGGAATATAATTTATACAGCAATTTTAAAAAGTTAAATATGCGTGACAAAATCTACATGCGATAAACAAGAAGCGTTTCAGAAAACTATAATGTAATAACGTCTAAATGGCAAAATCGACGTTACAAAATGTTAAGCATTAGCGTGCGTGACGTCTAAACATCTTTTAACATAAATCAAATGTTATCAGATATTTCTTCATTTAGAAAATTAATCATTAATTTAAATATATAGTAAGTTAAGTTCAATGAGATTAATTAATTTTCAAAGTTAAAAACTTGTTAAGGCAACAAATGTTGAATATAAAGAAAGCATGATAATCTTTATTAAAGAATAACATTTGATAAAAAAAAATTACGTTCCCACAAGGGATACCTTGGGCATTCACAATTTGATGATTGTCTCGTACCTTAATCATTATAAGAAGTAACAGCTGCTTAGTTATTGATGAAAAAAATATAAGTGATGTGTAGAAAGAAACATGAGGATACTAAATGACAGCAAACAATACACAGGGCACTGATTGTTCAATTTGTGATAATTCAATTATAGACAGTCACATATATACAGCTTGCATTTGGATATTAACCATTGTTGAACCATAATGATCTTTTACTACTTCTGGAATATATGTATATAGTGTGTTCAAGAGATGAAGATATAAATTTTGGATTAACTGAAAATATTTTTGTGATTTATACCAACATAAACAGGTAATGAGTCCTTCTGTGGATAATATAAGTAAAGATTTAAGTTTCTCATTTCCACTTAAATATTCTTAGGATTTTTTAATTCATTTGTGTGTTCAAAGAATTGTGTTATTAATCAGTATTCCATCAAAAAGCAGTATTACTATTTTCACCCTAACTAAAAAAATTGTTTTAAAATTTGATACCATGGATTTGGACTCAGCCATCTCCTCCAAAAAGCATTTACAAAATAAATAAAAGGTGTGTGATTCTCTTCTGATTATACCTAGCTATTAATATAGATATAATTTGATAAATATGATTAAGCACAATGAAAAAATGTAGGCTAAGTCAAATTGTTGTATCTTTTTTTTTTCAATTGTGTTTCAAAAGATTAATTTTGGTACACATTTTTTTTAAAGAAGATCCTAGGGTTTTCTATGTATACTTTTTTGTAGAGTAGATACTGAGTTTTAATATACCTTTTCAGGGATATTTCTGAAATATTTAAGGATGAGCCATTGAAATGGGCTAATGTAATAGTTTATATATGGTACCCATCCAAAATTATCATCAGATTAAGCCTATCACAAATAGTTTGTCCTCAGTGTGGTGTTTGACCAACGATGACCGCTATACTGCTGGATATCGGAGCGATTGAACACAAACACATTAAAGTCACACATTTAAGTTTCAGACATCTTTAATAACACAAGGGAAGCAACTCTTACTAAACCCAAATATATAGATCTAAAAACTAGACAGAGTTATCTTTCTTAATTGAATAATATCCAATACACTACAATCCCTTCCTTTTTTTTTTTTTTTTTTTTATTACCAGATTATAAAGTCTTCAAATATCAAATGTTTTAGATGAATATTTCCCCTTGAACAAGTACAAACAATTGAATCTCATGTATACTTTACATGTAAACAAATAAACAAAAAGTCATATTTCTAAATTTCTATTCTTTCCATCCTGGATATTCTTTCTAAAATAGTGTGCTCAATCTATACAAAATGTATTTTTTTTTGTATTTACTGAAAACACTATTTTTCTTTTTAACAATCCTCATTTTGACTAGATTTAACTACAATTTTACTGACATACTTGTCTGACTCAACTTTACATTTTTAGCAGACAACTTCTGAATAAGCAGCTTCTGGCTTCTACTAGCTTCTAAGTGCTTCTTACACAACAATCAATAAAACACAAAATCTTTGAACTTCTGCGGCATTCTTCTTTCCCTTGATGGTCTGTTTCTAGTCATTTCAGTAATTTCTGTACTTCCTTCTTCTTCCTGAATAGGTAATTCACTCGGTTCCAATTGAATACTTGGTTTTTCTCCACCAAATGAATTTCTTCTGCTTTCTAAACTAGACTTTTCACTAATTTCTTGCTCAGAAATTTTCTCCCTTTCATTTTCTTTGGATTTTACACTATTTCTTTCATTATACTTTCTCAGATGTGTAACATTTCTTCTATACTGAACACCTTCTTCGGATTCTACCACTACACTATTCTTATTTTTCTCTTTCACTAACATTGGCTTTTCATGAAAATTTGCTGACAACTTATTTTCGCGATTTTTTTTTACTAAAACCTTATCACCTTCTTTTAAATCACTTTCAACTGCTTTTCTTCTCTGATCTGTATACAACTTTCCTTTTTCCTTATTCTCACTGTCGCGATCTCTTACTTCGTAATCTGTACCACGATATTCTGATAATTCTGGTAGTTTGGTGCGAATTTTCCTCCCAAACAGACTCTCGGCTGGACTTATTCCCGTTACTGAATGCGAAGTTGATCTATACATCATAAGATATGTTTGAAGTTCTTCCTTCCATTTTTTCTTTTCGATTTGGGCGATTTTCAATCTCTTTAGAAGAGAACGATTTTGGCGTTCCACCTCCCCGTTTGCTTGTGGGTATAACGGTGTCGTATGGTGATGTTTTATACCCATTTCCTCCATGTACGTTTTAATCGTATCACTAATGAACTGTGGTCCGTTATCACTAGTGATTATTATGGGCAGTCCATGAATACTAAAGATCTGATTTAACAGTTCGATCACCTTTTCTGACGTAGTCGACTTTGTAATCATGACTTCTACCCATCTTGAATAGTAATCCACTACTACAAACAAATAGTCATTTGAGGGTAATGGCCCTAAAAAGTCCATGGCTAGGTTCTGCCGCGGTCCTGATGGCAATTCAGTCCTTTGCAACGGTTCTGGATAGTTCGGTTTTGAACTAATTGACATGCATGACACGACTTACAGAATTGTTCCACGGTTTTGTCCATTTTCGGCCACCATACTTTGGTTCTTAACCTTTGTTTCATTAACACAATTCCTGGATGTCCCTTGTGACCTAATTCCAGTACTTTTTCACGCAACGACTCTGGAATCAAGATTCTCGTACCACGTAACACTAAAGAACCTATTGAACTCAGTTCGTGTCTAACTGGCAAATATTCTTTGTTGCTTAATTGTTCCCAATTTCCATGTAACAAGCATTGTCTTATCTCTTTCAATTCAGTGTCTCTATCACTCGCTTCTTCAATTTGTCTGGTTGTCATAGCTACCGGTGTACTCTCCTTCGCAACCATATACACGTAATCTTCTGTTTTGTTAGTACTCGCGTACTCGTTTGATTTCTTGGTTTCGGATATTAGCCTCGAAAGCGCATCAGCTATGTTGTTGGTACCCTTGACATATTTTACCTTGTACGGAAACGACTGTAATCTTAGGACCCATCTCTCCACACGCGCACACGGTTTTGACTTTTTTGAGAATATGAATTCTAGCGGTTTGTGATCTGTCACAAGTTCAAAACTATCCGAGCCTTGTAAATACATGCTGAATCGTTCACATGCCCACACCAATGCTAGCGCTTCTTTTTCAGTCTGTGAATATCTCTTCTCTACACTAGTCAGGCTTCGACTTGCATACGAAATAATTCTGCACTCATCTCCCTGCTCCTGGACTAATACCGCACCTAATCCTACAGGACTAGCATCTGCTATTACTTGCGTTTTACACGAAATGTCATAGTATCCAAGAACACATACTTTTGCCATTTCTGACTTGAGTTTTTCAAACGCGTCCTGTTGACTTTGACCCCAATGAAACTTTTCTTCCTTTCGCGTCAGTTTTCGCATTGGTTCTGCTATCGTTGCTAGATTTGGTATGAATCGACTACTAAAGTTTACCAAGCCTAGGAAACTTCTTACCTCTGACGCTGATTGTGGAGCTCTTGCACTCAAAATTGCTTCAATTTTCGAATTGGATAGTTCAATACCTTTTTCTGATAGGATATGTCCCATAAATTCCACTTTTTTCAGTCCAATTTGACATTTATCAGCATTCAAGGCCAATCCTTTTTCACAGATCCGATTTAAGACTTTTTCAAGCCTCGCGTTATGTTCCTCAACTGATGATCCTTGGATGATAATATCATCGAAAATACTGTGAGCCCCTTCACACCCTTCTAGAACCTGGTGAATCAACTTGTTATACAATTCGGGCGCACAATTTACTCCGAAATTTAACCGTTTGTATCGAAACATCCCTTTGTGTGTCATGAATGTTGTTATTTCTCTGGAACTTGGTTCAAGTTCAATCTGATGATATGCTGATTTCAGATCCAGTTTGCTGAACACTTTGCTATTGTTCAAATCTTGCAAAATTTCGTCCACGGTAGGTATCGCATACCTTTCTCTCTGTATAGCCTCATTGGCACACCTCATATCAACACACAGTCTAACATCTCCATTCGATTTTGGGATAACAACAACCGGCGAGACCCACTTACTTGGATTGTCGACTTTCTCAATTATGTCCATTTCTACCAACTCATTTAGTTTCTTTTCAAGTTTTCCTCTCAAATGAAAAGGAATTCGACGCAACTGTTGTATCACAGGTTCAACTGTCTGATCTATTGCCAATTTCAACTGAACGTCTCGCAATTTCCCTATTCCTTGGAAGCATTTTGGGAATTTCTTCATTACAAAGTCATTTGTCCAATTAGTATCACTTATTTGACTTACAGTTTCAGGGTTTCCGATTTTCAACAATCCCAATTCGATGGCCGTTTCTTTACCTAGCAGGGGTTCGCCTGATTCCTCGATCACGTAAAATGTCGATCTTGTTTCCCCATTACCTACGGAAACAGTAGCTTCAAAACATCCCGCCACTGTTAGGGGTTTCGGATTTCCATATCCATATAGTTTTTTATTTGTTAGTCTCGATTTACACTGGATTTTGTCCTGTTTGAGGGTTTCCCACAACTTCCTGTCTATCACATTTACACTTGCCCCCGAATCGATCATCATATTTACCGATATACCACCTACTGCGATGTTTACCGATGTCGATCTTCTGTGCGATCTTACACTGAATGTATATCCCTCATTATTAGTGTTTTCTGAGTTTTCATTTTCACTTGAACTGTCATTTTCCAATTCCACAGCATTAAAATTCTTCTTTCTCCCCCGAGATTTGTCTTTGGTTTTACAACATTGCTCGAAATGGTCCTTAAATCCACATTTCCTGCATTTCTTGCCTCTAGCCGGACACTTTGGATCTTTTTTCGTATGTCCAATATATCCACACGAGTAACACTTCACTTTTGACTTTGATTTACTGTCGTACGGAAATTGTTTGTTATTCCATGGCATTGATGACTTTCCTGTCTTGTCACGGACAGCGTTAAGATCCGACTTTTGTCCATTTCCTAATTGTTCAAGAGATTCGGCCTGAATTTTTGACAGTTCCATTGCCTGTGCAAGTTCACGTACTTTATCTAAATTGAGATCTGTTTGTTCTAAAAATTTCTACGCAGTCTATGCGATGAGCATTTCTCTATGACTTGATCTCTTATCATTTCCTCAAGATTCGCGAACTCGCATAACACACCTCTCTGTCGTAATCTAACAATGTACTGTTCCATAGATTCATTTGATTCCTGCTTCATCGATCTGAAAATTGATCTCTCATACGGAATGTTCACTTTGGGCTTGAAATGGTTACCCAACAAAGTTTTTGTCACTGAGTAAACCGTCTCCCCTTCCCCTGGGGCTGGTTCTTCCAGGGTGAAATATATGTCCTGCACATTCTCACCAGCTGTATGCAGCAACAACGCTTTCTTCTGTTCAGGTTTTGTCACACCTCTGCCCATGGCATACAATTCAAACGAGCGAATCCATTTTTGCCACGTGATTCCTAATGAATTCTGATCCCCGTTGGTATCAAACTTGGAAATACCCGCTATGTCACCTAACAGAACGGTGCCTCCTTCAGCCATAATGTACCTTGGTTATCCTCGTTGCCAATTTTGTAGTGTTTGACCAACGATGACCGCTATACTGCTGGATATCGGAGCGATTGAACACAAACACATTAAAGTCACACATTTAAGTTTCAGACATCTTTAATAACACAAGGGAAGCAACTCTTACTAAACCCAAATATATAGATCTAAAAACTAGACAGAGTTATCTTTCTTAATTGAATAATATCCAATACACTACACTCAGTTCGGCCCATCCCAGAATGATCCCAGCCTTTTGAAAGACGGGATATATTATGTGATCACCTGTGGTATTCAGTAGGCAAGCAGCATCCACTTCTTTGTCCAGGGCATATCTCTGTTACCTTATGTGTGATTGACCTGAAACTTGGTTATATTCTTTCGGTGAATATGGAGTGCAGTGCACAAGAACCTCAACTCTAGCTAGATCAAATTTGTAGGTATTTCCTGTTGTTGTTTATCATATACTTTCCAGCAGTTTTACGGTTGTCATACAGCTACAGGGGGATAAATATAAATGTTTACAATCTAGAGGCCTTAAATTGATCTTGGCCAAATATTCATGAAAGAGCATCAGAATGTTTGGCAGGTCACAAGGATGGAGTCTACTGAAATTTGGAGGGATCAATTCAAAATCACAGGAAAAGATGCCTTAGGTGCCATTCTTAAATTCTAGAGGCCACATTTTATTGCATATTATTCTTATGTCAGGGGTGTGGAATTCCCATGTCCGACTTGTTCGACTCGGGCTTTTCTACTTACGGACAAGTACATTTTGCTTGACCACTTGTCCATGCACAAGTGAATACATGGGCAAATCTTGGAATGGTACTAAATAGATCCAAGAGTTAAATCATCTTAATTTTTACATCAAAGGATAGAAACAATGTTTTTGATGAAGAAAATGCTGGGGGTTAATTAGCATTTTCTTCATCAAATGCAATATTATCTCAAAATTGGTCTGTTCTCCTTAATCTCCTATGTTGCGGACAAGTTAATTTTGATCCTGAACAAGTAAAATTTCATCGTTTACTTGTCCAGGGACAAGTAGAGAAATTTCGTATTTCCCCAACCCTGCTTATGTACTCTAATTAGAAAGTTTTCCTTGTCACAAGGATGAATCCAAATGAAAATTAGGAAGGATCTACAGTAAAACTTGTGTTAAGTGACCACTAAGGGGACCACCAAAAAGCAGTTGTTAATGGGAATGGTAAATGCTTAATACAAATTATCATGATAAATTTGAATGTTAACTTTGATAGCATTTATAGATTGTAGGTCAAGTCGTACTGAATCCTATGATGTGTGAACCCATTACAATCGTCTTATTTAGGCGATTCTAATGGGCTCCAACATCATTATTTTCAATAATAACAAATTTTTCATTAAGAATGTCATCTTTTCCAGAGATTTTGCTTATAGTGAAGGGACTTTTCACCGTGGTCGCTTAATAGAGATGGTCTCTTAATAGAGTTGGTCGCTTGGGTAATTTCGACTGTATTTGAAATCACAGGCAAAGGCATTTGAATTAAATTGTCTTATTTAAACTAGAGGCAACAAATTTATTGGTCAAATCTTCATGTGCTTGGTCAGTTATTTACTTGGTCGCAAAGATGAAAGCAAATGTAAAAGAGAAGGATCCACTTGTAATCATGGTTACAAGGGACCTTAATGGTAATTTTCTTGGTAGGTCTCTTCATTAAACATGGTTAGAATTTTTGTGAGGTTACAAGAATGAATTCATTGACAACAAAATGGATCCAAAATAAGGGAAAAGTGATATAATTGAAAATCTGTATTTTCATGTACGCCCCTGTTCTAACAATGAAATTGTTACACAGTGGCAGTACCAGAGAGGGTCTAAGGGTTCTGACGAATCCCTTACTGTAGCCTTTTTACTTCATTTTCATGGGAAATGGAAAAATTCAGTAAAAAATGTGTATGAGAACACTCCAATTGCTAATTCCCACTTTACAGGATTTCTGGTTCTGTCATTGTATATTATGAGAAACATACAGTAATGATACAACAAAAGTTAAAATTCATTCTTTTATTTTCCATATGGTAGATGAAAAGGCAATTTTAGCCTGACTGTTTTGAAAAAAAAACAAACCAACAATGTTATTGTGATCACCCTACGGGCCTAGCATAAACTTGCAGTGCTTTTGTTATCTTAATTTACTCAAAAATTTATATTATTTAATTTTATCTATAATCACAATTAAATGTGGTTAAATGACTTCAATCAAAAGTGTTGTTTTATTTTCAGCTTATAATATATCATAATTATTTAAAGCTTAAATAACATAATTTGGGCTATAAAAAAACCTGATTTTTATACCAAGTGTTTTTTTCCTTAAAGCATCCCCAGTGTCCAATAATATCTATTTAGATCCATAATAAGAATACAATGTCTTGGCCATCTGCCGTTGATGTGACATCTTGCACAGGCCACTTCATATTGATCTATTATAGACTTATTAGTCATTAATTAATTACATACCCTTCAGATGATATAACAACCTCTCCATATAATGAGAGGTCAATGCAAAACTATTGTAAGTGCCTATGAATTTATAGGCACTTACATTAGTTTTGCTCTGACCTCTCGATGTGAAACTTAACATTTGGTAACATTGCTGCTTCTAGATATAAGTAATAGTTATAGTTCATTTCTGACAATTTACGTGATATAACCTAAGTGGAGCACAAGGTATTACCCATAAATTGTTAGAATATGAACTATAATTATTTAACCGATCGACTTATTTTTTCATCAAATAACGCTATTTCAAATGAGTTGAGCATCAATCAATGATGTCATTCATTTTTGAAGCATCATACTTGTATTCTACAATCAATTCTTCTTTATATTGAGAGGTCAATGCAAAACTATTGTAAGTGCCTATGAATTATAGGCACTTACAATAATTTTGCACTGACCTCTTTTTGTGTACTCATTTTGTTTACAAATAAAAAAACATTATTTCGATTGAATATGTACGTTCTTGTGAATTTCTCAATAATCCCTATGTCATTATAATTCTTATAATTCCAAGAATTCCTCTCATGGGAACAAAATTAATGTAATGAGCTTTACAATGTATGATTCATTTTAAATTATTTTAGACCCATTTTATATCTACTTTTAAAGGTTTTTTGATTTATAGAAGGGGGTTTAAAGTTAAAAACAGCCGCTTAGTAGAAATTATTGTTAAATAGACTTGGTGGCTTGAGCAAAATTGACTGTTGTTATAAACTTTCGGTAATTAAATACTTTGCTGCTTCTATGATATGAATATAATTCTTTGTCAACATAATTATTAATCCTAGGAATCTCTGTTTTGGATAAGAGACTTCTTAAGGTACATTACATTTAAATCTCATGGTATTTTTGATAGTTGGTCCACTTTTCTTAGTCTACAGTTTTATACATTGTTTTGGGAGACCACTCTCACCACTGTCCTGCATAGCTTCTGAAGTTTATAAGAATCATTCAGCACATACAATGTAAACACAATTCAACTCTTTTAGGAAGAACAATTATGCCAACGTATTAAATTTGATCTGATTAATTCTTGATTATTTTTATATTTAATTAATTTTTTCCATTTCAGGAGTTACCAAGCCATGAAGTTTTTGTGTCAACTTTATGTTATATCCAGTATATTTGGTTACATATCAGCCGGAACAGTCCAGTTTGAGACCATCAATGTACCAGCAGAAGAAGGCAAAGAGTTTAACCTCAGTGTTCGTCATACTGGACAAATTACAAGAATTATCAATGTTGTAGTATCAGTAAGTAGATGATTTATTATCAAATAATTCAAATTTAGTTATGTTCATCAATATGCATGCATTCTGTTTGACTGAAAAGTAGTTTTTATTTTCCAATGAAAGCAACTTGGATTACGCAGTTGTTTTGTAAGCTTCTGCAAAAAGTAATCTCATTACATGTCTGTTTCTTAATTAATAAATCTGAACAGTTTTTCTTCCATGTATTGAATTATAGTGAAATGGTGACCAAAATGTTGCAACCACAGCTTGATTAAAGTTGCAAGGTTTGGCTAACCATCAATATAATTATAGAGGATTATTGAAAAAGTGGTCATGAAATACAAAATATATCAAAAACGTCTCTTTAAACATAGAAAATGAGGCTTTACTGATTCTTATCAGTTTTAGATATCACATTTAATTGATTCATTGTTTTAAAAACAAGTTTGATATTCCATTTGTAAAATGACCTGTTTTTTTGTGATTGATAGAATTCTTGAAGTTTATTGATATTCAAATGATATAAAACACCAATGGTAATATTTTTTATGACATCTTCACATCGAAGATGTTATATAAACAGTGACAAAAAAGCATTGCTATATTAAAATGTTGATAGCTAATTTGCATATTTACTTCACTTTTTAAGATATTTATTATAGATATTTAAAAGAAATTAAAGTTCAAAAAGAACTAATGATTGTTTGTTGAAGAAAAATCTTTCTTGTTTGATAATGATCCACTTTCTTTTTATATTACAGGTTGATAATACCAACCAAGATTTTATAGGAAATAGTCAAATAGCTTTCTTCTCGCCTGGAGGTGCGGACATTTCAAATGTAACGTTCACCGTGACTGATGATGCAGAACCAGAGCTAGAGGAGTCGTATATTTTTTCACTGTCGGTACTTGAGAACGCAGCGGATGTTGTGGCACCAAATGTTGCCACTGTTAGGATTCTTCCAAATGATGATGCATATGGTGTGTTTAGGATCATCAATGTAAGTTATCTTTTGGCTCTCAATGCAGCATATTGTGCATTCAAGCTCAGTCTAAACAGCTAAAACGGGAAAATTATCAATAAAAAAATATAGGGAAATGAAGTTATTGGTTGTTACTGCTTTCAACTCTTGTCATGTTGATACCGAAATGCTCTTGCCATGTAAGGAGATATTTGTTAAGATCAGCTTGCACATTCATACTGACTGATCTCATTCTCTACCACCTGAGTTTCCTTTTAAACCAGAAAAGTTAAAGAAATATTTCATTTATTTTTTTTTTTGCAATATAAATACTGACTTGAAAATATTTCAGTATTTTCAGCATTTTTGATTGAGATGCAAATCAGCAGAACTTAATTCATCAAAACAAGGTTTAAACATTCTTTATATCCAGCAATGACAATCATATATATTTAGTGTAATGGTTTAATCATAAATATTGAGTGTAATGGTTTTCTTTAATGCAATTTTGATTTTTTTTATTAGCTCCACTGGCTGAAAGCCACTGGGGCTATTGTCATGGCGTTGTGTCCGTCGTGCGTCCGTGCGTCCGGTCGTAAACTTTTTCTTTAGAAATCTTCTTCTCAGAAACTACTGGATGAATTTCAACCAAACTTCACAGGAATGATCCTTGGGTGACCCTCTTTCAAAGTTGTTCAAGAAATTTTGATCCAATGAAAAACATGGATTCAATTGTGTGGCTAATTTCCAAATATGGTAAAAAGTGAATTTTCTCAGATTCTAATCAATGGATACCAATTAAATTTTACATGAATGATCCTTGGGTTACCTTTTATCAGTCTACAAAAAATCATTGTGATCGGATGGAATAGAGGCATTTTATGGGCGGAGGTCATTCTTCTATATGTTATATAGTGGAAACTTTGAAAATCATTTTCTCAGAATATTACTGATGGATATCAACCAAATTTCACTGGAATGATCCTTGAGTGACCCTTTATCAGTCTACAATAAATCATTGTGATCAGATGGAAAATATGCATTTTATGGGCGGAGGTCATTCCTCTATATGTTATATATTGGAAACTTTGAAAATCATTTTCTCAGAATATTACTGATGGATATCAACCAAATTTCACTGGGATGATCCTTGAGTGACCTTTTTTAAGTCTACAATAAATCAATGTGATCAGATGGGAAATATGCATTTTATGGGCGGAGGTCATTTCTCTATATTCTATATAGTGGAAACTTTGAAAATCATTTTCTCAGAATCTATTGTTTGGATTCCAACCAAATTTCACTGGAATGATCCTTGAGTGACCCATTATCAGTCTACCAAAAATCATTGTGATCGGATGGAAAATATGTATTTTATGGACGGAGGTCATTTCTCTATATGTTATATAGTGGAAACTTTGAGTATCATTTTCTCAGAATCTAATTTTTGGATATCAACCAAATTTCACTGGAATGATCCTTGAGTGACCATTTATCAATCTACCAAAAATTATTGTGATTGGATGGAAAATATGTATATTTTGGGTGGAGGTCATTTCTCTATATGTTATATTGTTGAAACTTTGAAAATCATTTTCAACATCAGTAGAACCCAAAATATGTAAAAATCTAGTCAAAACTTTTATTGCTTTTACAAGAATTTCAAGCCTGTGGAGCGACTCAAGCCATTCATGGCTTTCTAGTTCAACTTATTGAAGTTTGACTAGTATAAATCTATTTTACTTACTAAGCTTTTAAGGAAAAGTACTGTAGATTTTGGTAATTTCAGACCACCACCACCACCACCAACAGCAACAACAGATATGGATTTAGATTTCTTTCCTCAGTATAGTGAAAAAAAAGGAAAAACGGGATAATGATAATTATGGATAAAATGAAAAGATTAAAGATGAAAAAGTTTTGAATATTTCAGTTAACTAGAAAACACCCAAAAGACAATAATACAGGAAGTTTCACAGCTTCGTAAAACATGCTTTAAGCAACCACTTTCAGGATAACCAAAAAGCAATTGTTATCGAAAGGTCCTTTTGTAGAAGTTTTGTTTACAAATTAGAAACATTATTTTGATTGAATATGTATGTTTGCTAATTTGCCTAGTCCTATGTTGTGAAAACTCAAAACAATCGTCTCATTGAGACTATTCTAATGAGTTCAATGGCATAGAATTCATTTAAATTTATTTCTCGATCAATAGTTAGTAGCTACTTTTTAAGATCTTTTCTATAAAAGGGGAATTTGAACACAATTGCTTAATAAAAATGGTTGTTTAAGGTAGCAATGGACACATGGCGTCATTTTTATCAGCCCAATGAATTTTTTTCTTGGTCACATATGTTGAAGATTAACATTGTGTAGTCAAAATATCAAAATTTGAAGGTACCTTACCACGCTCGTTTTCATGCTAGAGTTATCTGCCCTTGAGTGGTATAGGCCATTTTTCAGTAGAATGGTTATATTCATTTTAGGTCTAGTATAAACCCTGTACTAAGTTATAGCTATAAAACAAATACATTTTGATAGACCTTATACATGTACACAATGGCTATTGACAAGAAAAATTCTCTTTGATCAATTGTATTTGCACAATTTGCTTTCAAAAGTTAAAAATGCACTAATTTTTGTAATTTTACCAGGTAAAAATGCCACAAAAACCTACTTTTTTTAAGAAATTACCCAATGAATTTTTCTTAATTTCCGATATGTTTATAATCCATATTTTTCCTTTATTTGGTAAAAAATTCAGCATACCTTTCCATGCAAATAAGAAAGTTTTTCGTTATTTTTCAGTGTTCCCCCCTAATCGAATGACGGTTTTAACGCATTTTTATTGTTAGATTTAATGATCCAGTCATTCAATTAATATCAAATGTTGAAAAGAAGCTAAATTATGAAGTCTTACTATCATTATTCTACGTTATTTCCATAAGTAGAATCTTACGAAAAACGGTCTTTTTAAACAACGCGCAAAAAGAGACGTAAAATAAACGAAAACCCACTTCCGGTTTATAGAGTCGGGAGGCCGCTGTCCATTGCCACCTTAATAGGCATGGTGGCTTGAGCAACATTGACTCTATATTTCTATTCACAAGGCATCACCAGCCCGTGTTGAAGAACATGCCCTGTCTACGTATGCACTGAATATTACAGTTGGGAGAGACTTTGGTACATTTGGAAGTGTTACTGTCAACTATGAGGTAACATTTTGGTTCTACAAACTTCCTTGTCGCCTATTGTTCATCAAATTTGTGTCTTATTCATTTTTTATTTTGACCAAAATAGCTTTTTGGTCTGAAAACAAAGAGTTGGATTTGGACTAATTAACCCTTGTCATGCTGAACCCTGGACTATTACTGTTTTGACAGGAGGTATTTACAAAGATCAGCCTGCACCTATGTGCAGTCTGATCTTAGTCAACACCACCTGTCTGTCCCCTTTCAAGGTAGAGTTGTTGATGAATTGAATCTCCAAAAAGAAAGATAATCTACACCCTTGGATTCTAGAGATTTCAGTACTTTGATATGAGTGCAATTCTGAAAGAGGATTTTAATCCAGCATGACAAGGGTTAATGATGTTTAATTCTGCATGAATTTGTATATGAAGGGAGATTGTAGTGGGAGGAGAATACAATATGAATATAGAGATTAGTATTTATCATTACTTAGCCTCATCTTTAGCAATTTTTAGTCCCTTGTTTTTTTCAGCTTAAAGGAGTAGGGGATAATATTAAACCAGGCATAAAGTTTAGATGAAAATGTACATTTAAGATGTATAATTCTAAAACTATTTCAAAACAATTTTGCAAACATATTTTGATCTTCAAGGCTTTAAGAACAGTGTTATCATCCATTAAATTCAACTTCCTTATTACTTCAGGTTGAAGGTGTAAGTGAAGGTGCAATTGTAGGGGAGGATATTACACCAGAGTTTGGATCCATTACATTCAACTCCCTTGTGATAAGTAACATCATTCAACTCCAAATTAGAACTGATAATGTAAGTATATTGTTGATTTAAGTGTTATTCATTTCTATTTTTTAGCTTGTTCATTTTTTTAATGAGTTTTAATAAGATAAATAAGTGCTGTTATGTTATTGTGAAACAATATTATTAAGAAAAAGAGATATTTGATTCTGACACTTCCAACAATTTCAAAATTCCCCGTTGGAGAGACATTTTGCTGCCTAGAAAACCTCATAAAACAATAGGATGCTTTTATGACCTAATCTATCTACAGAGCATATAGCAAAGACTCAAGTCAGCCTGTGTGAATGCACTAGATGCTTTGTTGTGCGCATATGTCAAATTGTTGGACAGACTCATTTCGCTTTGTTTTGTCCAAGAAGGTTTTGAAGTACATCAAATTGTCCAAGAGTGCGTTAAAGGATTGCGGATAAATAGTAATGCAGCGCAGCTGAATTTAGTAAAATCTGCTACATATATATAAATTGTATGCAAAAGAAAATTTAAACTAAGTTGGGATGCTCAAAGTTTGAAGATTCTGTGTGTTAAACAATTTTTATTAGCTGCCGGAGGCAGACGTATATTGGCGTCATCTTCTCCGTCTGTCCATCCATCCGTCCATCCGTACGTCCGTCCACTTTTCTTGTCGACGCAACTCCTCCTAAGGTTCTGGCTGGATCTTCCTGAAACTTGGTCAATGTAATCACCTCAATTGGTAGATGTGCATGAAGGAAGAATTTTATGGTTCGTTGATTTTTGCCTGAGTTATGCCCCTTAAAAACTTAGTCTCTGGGTCCACTTTTCTTGTCAACGCAACTCCTCCTAAGTTTCTGGCTGGATCTTCTTAAAATTTTGTCAAAAGTTTTCACCTCAATTGGTAGATGTGCATGATGGAAAGATTTTATGGTTCGTTGATTTTTGCCTGAGTTATGCCCCTTAAAAACTTAGTCTCTGGGGCTTTTGCCTCAGTTATGCCCCCTTAAAATTAAGTCTGTGGGGCTTAATGAAATTGCAGCCTTGTGAATGCAACTCTCCCTAAGTTTCTGGCTGGATCTAAATGAGACTTGGTGGAAGTTATAACCGAAATTAGTAGATGAGCATGAAGTAAGGATTTATGGTTCATTAATTTTTCCCTAAATTATGCCCACTTAAAACTTAGTATCTAGGGCTTATTGAAATTGCAGCCTTTTCAACGCAACTCCTCCTTACTTTTTGTCTTTATTTAAATGAAACTTGGTCAATGTTATCACCATAATTTGTAGATGTACATGGATCAAGGATTTTAAGGCTCATTTATTTCCCTGAATTATGCCCCCTTAAAACTTAGTGTCTGGGGCTTATTGAAATTGCAGCCTTGTGAAGGCAACTCCTCCTAACTTTTTGTCTTGATTTAAATGAAACTTGGTCATTTTGAATTTGGTTCTGTCAAAATAAGTAGTGTCTACAATTATTTTCGTGAAACAGCAGCAAAGTGGCAGCGTATTTTGTGACGATGGCACTCTTGTTATTTTAAATATTTGGCAGAGTATAGAAATATTGACAAATATTCAATACTTACCCAATGGAATTTATACTTTTGAATTAAAAATGTCATTTTTGGTGATGTTTCAACCAGTCTGACTCAAGGTTTTCTTCAGTAAGTAAATAGGAAGTAGGTGGTTTATGCTAAGGTCAGACTCCATATCTCTGCACGCTGATCTATGTCCACTGTCTGCAAAAGTTTTGTCTAAAACAATCATTTTTTTTGCAAGATATGGTTTAATGTGAGTTGTTTGTCTTTCAGATTCCAGAGAACGAGGAACATTTTGTTCTAATGTTAACTAGTGCAAGTCAAGGTGCTAGAGTAGTCAATGACAATTTTACCATAATTATTGCTGAAAATGATGCACCTGTCAGATTCCATCAGGTAAGTACCCTATCATAGACGTAACTAGGATTATGAAATCTATACGCACTCAGAAGGCGACCAATATAGAATGTATTGGATTAAGGCGATATTTGGACTGTGACAAAAGATGAATGTTCTCCGCCTGCTCCCCTTTTCAATGATTTGAGTGTTGGTGAACAATCACAACATCGTAACTACAGCTTGAGTAAGCTGTAGTTACGATGTTATGATTATTCACCAAAGACATTTTTTAAAAAAGATTAGTTTTTATTACACACTTGCGTAATGTGCGTAATTGTAGTTATGTCCTTGCCTATTTCCTCTAATAAGAGAACAGTCTTCCTATTAGTTGGTCCTCTAGTTTCTTAATGAAGCAAACACTGTTTAATTTCATTGAAATTTCCTGTATTTTAAGAATTTTGTGAAATTTTTCTCTCTTATTTGACTTTGACCTTTTACACATGGTACATATTGGAAAATGTTTGGCACTGGTTCAAAATTTTACTTTGTAAGCAACCTTAAACATTCAATCAAGGCTGTCTTAGTTACTAGATTTGTTACCTAACTTTTGGTTTGACCACTATACATGTATTATACTGTTATTCAGTTATTAACTATTGCTCTATTTGCTCTATTTCAGAGTGAGTTTAGATTTGATGAAGGACCAGTCACGAGAATCGTAAGTCTCACGGTCACTCGTGGCCTTGACCTTGATGGGGTCACCCAGATAGGATCTATTAATGACATTGTGACCTTGACCTATGTGATGTTTTCTGACACTGCGATACAGGGGCAGGACTTTCGGGGTCCAGGGGGTCAGAGCAGTGGTCAAGTTGTGTTCCCTGCTCGAGAGAGGACAGCCACCATTAATGTGGAGATTATTGATGATGATGATGCAGAGCAGGAGAAATCTTTTCAGGTAAAAATCTACTTACTTCATTCACCCTAACTATTCAAAGTATCTGAGTGAATATATCAGAATAAAATGAGCCTGTGCCTGTCATTTCCAACAATTTGGAAAATGCGTGAGATGCAAATATTGAGCAGCATAGACAGCCACAAACTGTTAATATAGAGTTACCTGATTGTCTACAGATACTGTCAGACCATATCTATCTACTATATGCATAGTGAAGACTCTGGTCAGACTGAACAGATGCACAGGCTGGTCAGAGTCTTTGCTTTGTGCATACTTGATTTGTTGGAAATTTCACACACAGGCTCAAACAATAGATCAAGATCAAACTACTCCTTAAGGAGAAGTTTTATCTGGTTTTAAAACATACCTTTCACAAAGCCTTTTTTAGAGGCATTTAGATGTGTTTATTCCATCCTTTGAGAATTTTTTAAAAATAATTATCTTAATTTCCGTTGTCTGAAATTTTAGAGCAATAACTGTGCTCATTTTTTCTCCCTTTGAAAAATCCACAAAGTTTTTCTATCCTGAAGTTTAGAGATATTGTAAAATTGTTATTAAAGTTAAAGCTACTTCTAAATATGCATTGAAAGGCTGAACTTATTTATTTCCTTAGTATAACCACTAATATTGAATTTCTTATATTGTATGTATTATACTCAGACTAGACTTCTTTGTGAGGAATGGAGTTTCACAAAGTATGTTTATCTTGCTTAAATTTTGTATATTCCTTTGTAGGTTGAGCTGTCTTCTCCCACTGGAGATGCCATTTTGGTTGAACCTCGACGGGCAGAAGTCATTATTAATGCAAATGATGATCCATCAGGAGTCCTGAGTTTCAGATCTGTGGATCTAATCACTCCGCCAATGGCACAGGTTGACGAGGACACCGACTCTGACGCAATATTCACCGTAGTACGATCAGCAGGTGTATTTGGAAGTGTTTCTGTAAAATGGCAAATAACGAGAAATGATTCTTCATTAGGAGGTGTGTCTGATGACTTGAATCCTGCCAATGGTACAGTTACATTTGCGGCAGGGGAACGTCAAAAGCCGATCATTATCAATATTATAGATGAAGCTTTATCTGAGCCGACAGAGAGGTTTGTGATTGAACTGTTACCAGATGAAGTTACTGGCGGAGCTAAAGTTGCGGGTATCATATACGGAGTACTGGTTATAGAAGATAGTGATGATATCTACGGAGTTGTACAGTTTGCAACCCCTTCACGACAACAGCTGATTATTGTAAGTTTGTACAATATCACAAAATCATTATTTAGAGAATGCTTTAAACATTGAAAAGAAGCACTCAGTTTTCAATATTTCGTCAACAATTACCTTTTTTCATGAAAGAAAAAAATCTTTTCACTTTTCTTGAAACTGTCTTTTTCAAGAAAAGTGATAAATTCTTTTCAATTTTCTTACAAAAGACAATTTTGACAAAATATAGAAACACTAAAAGTCCATGGTCATTGTAAGTTTGCTTTGGCATTTTAGCCATATCAATATCCAGCAAACACACTCCTGTTTGGTGAAGAATCTACAGGAAACAATACAAAGATTTTGTTTTTTACCCTGTTTTTACGTGCCTATGACTTTATGATTGAGAAAACATTGTGAAAAAAAGAAGAAATTGCTTCTGACAAGCAATTTCTTCTTTTTCCACACATTTTCTACCATTTCTAATGGTTATTGTTCAAATTAAATCCACTTTAAATTTTCGTCTGCAAAACCTTTGAATTTGGACAGGTCCAAAATTTTGTAAAACAGGAAAGTGTAAACTTGCAATTTCTTCTTTTTCCTTATTTTTTCGACCTTGTTAGACTATAGATTTAAGTAATATTATTGAAATCATACAATCATTTTTCCATTGTTTCAATCAGAAAACTATAAAACTCACAATATGTTATTGATTTGAGAAGTAACACTCAACTTCAATATTTTTCAAAAGATATTCCTGTTGATTCGTACGAACAATATTTTCATATAGAATGTAATATAACTCAATTAAACAGGTTAAAATATTTTGTAGTATTGTATAAGTAATAATTTTCATTTTTCATTTTCCACCATGCTAGAATGCAGATCCAAGGATGTTACAGCTTGTGTTACAAAGAATAGGGGCCAATATAGGGGACATTTATTTGAATATTACTGTAACATACACACCATCTGGATCAGGTAGTGCAGGTAAATTTTGAGTCTGGGCATGACAGTTTTAACAATTCCACATGTGCATGGCAAAGTCAAATTTTACATGGCCGCCAAAGTTTAAAACTTTATCAGTCTATACACACCAAAGGAAGAATCTGTTTGAGCTATGCAGATGCATAAGTTGATCAAAGTCTTCCTTAGGCACATACTAATGATTTTGTCACATTCAAGCTCATTTATGCAAAGTTGATTGATATGATACAGTAAAACCCCTCCTTCCGACCACCCCAGAAATGCTAGCACCCCGCTATTACGAACGAATTTTGACAGAACGGAATTATTTGTTCTTTATTTCAATGGTCGCAAACCCCTCTAATGCGAGCACCCCGCTATTACAAATTACGACCACTAATTTCAGTACAAATGTCATGTAATGCACTCTTACAAACCTCGCTAAAAAGACCAGTAACTTAACTTCACACCTCCGGATCGATCATCTGAATTTCGCGCTGAGTAAGTACGACGCTAATTGGGTACGATTGCATCAACAATGGATTATAGGTTTTTTGCGATATCGTGATTTAATATCTATTGTGTTGTGGCGTTATTTTTATTCAAACAACTTTAAGTGGTCAATTGTTTTGGTACACTTTATTCGTTTATCAATAAAAGATGTTTGTTACATGTTTAATTATAGTAAAGCAACCGAAAGTAATGCGAATTCGGGCAACTTACTGTAATTCGTTTTAGGCGATCTGCAGACTGGTATGAATTAGTCATTAAACATGATTGTAAATAAGCTTATGATTGATAGGTTTTGTATTTAGAAAAATGATTTTACTGAATGTAATCACACTTATTTAATTATGTAATGTAAAAATACAAGATAAAGTTTAAATTATGATAAATAAACTAAATTACATTGTCTTCTCTATTAGCAATAATTTGTGTTGAAAGTTTCGCATCCAACCAAACCTCAGAATTAAGACCACCCCGCTATTAAGACCACTTTCAAAAAGTACCCCAAGTGGTCTTAATAGAGGGGTTTTACTGTATATTGGATGAAAACATTAGTTAAACTTATTACATCAGGTTTACATGAGGTTATTACTTCTAATTGCTTTACAAGATATTTCTTCAGAAGTATCTTAAATTATGTAGAAAATACATGCTATTTTAAAAAACTGATATGAAAAGAAAAAGTTTTCTGAAAATTCTTAGATAATAAACTTGAATTTACATCTTACAGATGTGCTAGAGGAAACACAATTGGCGACTGTGATGCCAGCAGGCCAGTTAGAGAAGGAAGAACATATACATATACTAGAGTCTGCATTTCTACAAGTTGGTGGGAGATTTACAGCTGTCATAACTGCTGTAGATATGGTCCAGGGTATGTTCATATTAAATACATATACATATACTAAAGTCAGCATTCCTACAAGTTGGTGGGATATTTACAGCCGTCATAACTGCTGTAGATATGGTTCAGGATAGGTCCTATAGAACATATACATATACTAGAGTCAGTATTTCTACAAGTTTTTGGGAGATTTACAGTCATCATACCTGTCGTAATTATGGTCCAGGGTAGGCTTCATTATTGAACATAAACATATACTAGTGACAGCATTTTTGCAACTTGGTGGGAGATTTACGGCCGTCTTTACTAGGGTATTTAGTAATATGGAACTTAATCTTATAATAGCATGGGCAATTTGTCTTTTTCTCTCAATTATAACAATTCCTTAGAAAAAAATAACCTTTATTTGAATTCATTACAACAGAGCCAGCCAATGGTGCATTCAACACTCCAAAACTTGGTGAGAACACTAGAGTTGAGGTCACTGTGAATGCTGCTGAAGCCAATGGAGAAATAGGATTTGAAACTACAAGTCCTTTAACAGTGAGTATACAGTAAACTACACCAGTAAAAAGTTTTGGATTCCATGGCCAAGGATTATTAAACTTTTACCATACTCTAATGAGAATTTATCCAATTTTCTATTCAGATTAGCTGTATTTCTGCTGGAAAACTCTTATTTATTCAAGAAAAGATAATAATTTTTTATTATTATTTTTAATTTAATTATTTAAATAAACTAGAGATAAAATGTTAATTCAAATTTGGAGTAATAGTGATTCTAGGTTGAATAAGAAAAAAGGTTAATGTCACAAGACTAGATATTCACATTTTTAATCAAATAATTATATTCAAGGGGCCTTTTTTACTAAACTTTCAACAGGAAAAATTAATCGTAAGTCAAAATCATGATTCATACCTGGTGTTTTTACTAATTATTAGATTCTGCCTTGCAATATCTTATTGGAATTGTCTTTAGAAGACGAGTCCAATGAGATGATGCATGGCAGATTCCCATATTGAGTTATATTGTAGAAGCAACTTTGATTTTAGACTTACAAAAAATGATCATAAATGTTTAGTAAAACAGGCCCCTTATTTATTGATGCTTTCTGTTTACTGGCTGAAATCTATTATTATATTTGAATACAACTTTAACCAAGGAGGATTTGTATACAAACAGCCAGGGGACTAAGAATCAATTTCACTATATGATGGCTCAGTGTGAGGAAGATTTAACTTCCTATTACCCTATAGGCAGTTACAACCATTTTGCGCTTAGCCATCATATAAATTTACTCTTTTAAGCAATATTTTAGGGGGAGTTTAATTTTGTCAGAATAAAACCATAGAGTAATTACAAGTTTGATGACTTTTCCAATTATAGAAGAACTTGCAAACTCTTGTTTCAAAGCAGTTTAACCATGAATATATTTTGAAATGACAGTATCTAGTAAGTGCAGTTGAAACTGTTTTCATACCTAGGGTTTCTGTCTTTATGACTGTCAAAAAAGCACAAAAATCATAGAGATCTTAATTTATTGATGTAGAATCAAATCACTGATATTTATAGATAATTTTTTTGGCTTATATTTGGTAATATGTTTAATTATTTTATCTTCTGTAATTGACAAAGTTAGTAATCATTGTCATAGGTATTTAATTTTTATAAACACAAGCATCATTACTCCACAAACAAATCTTGTCTTCACTGTCTGAAATGCAAATCAATTTGAGCCAGTGTGTGCTACAAACTCCCAACAGTTTCATGATGTGTGTATGAGTGATGGATATACTTTGACCTTTGCATTGCATACAAATATTGTGCAATTTTGAACAGAGACTATAGGTCAATAATTGCCTAGTGAAGAAGCTGATTGATCAGACTTTGCTGATGCAAGACTGATCTTAGTCTCAAGGTTGCGCACAAATGAAAATGCTGGAGAAGTCACATAAATGGTCATTAATTTTGTCTGTTGGTAGGTTTCAGAACTACAAGACAGTCCATCGACAGTTATTTTAAAGTTATCTAGAGAGGGAACCAGTGGTGATGCTACAATATCATGGATTATACAGGGTACCGGTGCCAATGCTGGTCATCTGACATCCACCGATATTGCTCAAATGAATGGAACCATTCTTATGAGAACTGGTAAGTCTGATTTAGGTAGTGGAACTACAATGGTTCCGCACCATTCAGAACTCATGGTCTTTCACAATGTTAGCCGAAGTTTCCTAATGAAATCATTAGGAAACCTTTGTTTAAACTTTTTAAGTTCATGACTACCGAAACGTCGCAAATCTATTATGGCTCCACTATCTTATATCTTGTCATGCTAAATAAAAAGCTTTGCAAGATTCATTGCTTTAAAATTGAAATACTTAAGTTCTTATTTCAAAAAATATTATACAAAGTGCTCATGATGAGCTATTGTGATCAAGCTGTGTCTTGCATTTGTCGTCCGGTTGTCAGGGTGTCCGGTCGTCCATCAACATCTTGTGTGCACTCAAGAGGCCACATTTTTGGCCCAAATGTCTTGAAACTTGGTCAGAATGTTTTTCTCCATCAAATCTAGATCACTTTTGAAATCCAGTCAAGTGGGGTCAAAAATGAGGTCAAGAGGTCAAATCTTAGAAAAACCTTGTGTGCACTCTAGAGGCCACAATTTTGGCTCAAATGTCTTGAAACTTGCTAAGATTTTTTGTCTTCATCAAATCAAGTTCAAAATTGAGTCAAGTGGGATCAAAAATAGGGTAAACTCTTAGAAAAACCTTGTATGTGCTCTAGAGGCTACATTTTAGCCAAAATGACTTGAAACTTGGTCAGAATGTTTGTCTCCATTGTTTGCACTCTACAGAACACATATTTGATTGAACATATTGTCAGAATGTTTGTCTTCAATTCTTAGACAAGTTCGAAAGAGAGTCAAAAACCAGGCACCTCTTCAAATCTTGAAACTTTTTTAGTACTTTAGAGGAAATACTTTTGACTCAAATGTCTTGAAATGTATTTGGAATGTTTGTCTTCTTGATATTTTGTACTTTTTTAGACAGTCATGAATTTCAAATAAGTAGTTTTTACACTTTGCCACCTTTCTCAACTAAATGCCTCAGGTGAGCCCTTAAGGGCCTACTCCATGGCTCAGTGCAAAACAGTTGTAACTGCCTTTAAAGATATAGGCAGTTATAACTGTTTTGCGCTAAGCCATCAAATCTTCCTCATTTTTTAAAAACTTTTCTGGTTTAAATAGGAAAACAGATGGTGTTGATTAAGATCAGACTGCTCAATTATTTTGAAAGTGATACCAGAAAGAGTATTTGTAAATATTGAAGTAATAGTAGGAAATCTTTTAGAATTTTTTAAGCTCTGTTGTTTCTAGAGAAAATCCTATTCCAATGAGAACCCACAAAATAGGATTTTATGGAGGAATTGTTCATTTTGAATTTGATATCACTCTTTCAATCTAAAGCTCAGCGTATCATATAGTTAAAACATTGTGAAATTGACAAGGTGAATGATTTTGGAATGACTTTGGAATGAAGTTGAATTAGTGTGTGGAGCAAGTTTTGAGTGAATTTAATGGGAGGTAATCTAATAGGGCAAATTTTGATCAAGATGAACAGAATTAGCGGTATTGGATTGCCTCCTTTTAAAAAAATATACCTTCCTATTTCTTCAAAATTCTATCAGACGTTTTCTATTTTTCAGCTGATTCTTTCTTTTTCAGTGGGTTTGCAGCGTTTTTGAATGGTTTGAGAGAATGTTTGGAATGAATGATTGGAATGCTGAGCAAGTGTTTTGGTATGGATTTGATCGAGATGAATGTCAATTTCACAATGTTGTTAACGGTTTGTATTGTTGACAGGTATGTCAGAGACGAATCTTGTACTGAGTATACTCCCTGATGATGTACCAGAGCTGGACGAGGAATTCATTGTAACATTGAGCGGTGTGGAACCAGCCAGCAATCAGAGGCTAAGACAGGGAGCCAGACAAAGACGAATAACAATTGCAGAAAATGATAATCCTGGAGGCGTGTTTCAGTTCTCAGCTGATGAGCAGCTGTCTTATGAAATAACAGTTAGTAGATAGCTTTATTAAGAGATGTATTACCTTTCATTGTTGTTTTGTCCATATATTGAAAAACTCAGGGTGTGTGAGTGTGAAACTGAGTCATTGACTTGCTAACCATGAAATATTGGGGGTAAAAACTGATTTTAAAGGGGGTAGATCTATTAACAACAAAATGAGCAAATCATTGGTAGGATTTTGCAGGTTTAAGTATCAATTGATCTTTTCCTATAAAGATATGAGTAAGCAATTAATTTTAAAAAAACCTTAGATTGTTTAAAAGATGCATTGTTAAAAAATTGAGGAATGATTTTATGTTTGGAGAGTATATATGAGTCAGGTTGTTGGTTGGTTCTTCTATAGCTTTTTAGTGTTGGCTCAATTTCTCAGCAACTTATGGAAGGATTTCATTCAACCTTTACAGATATGATGAGCACCAAGCAGAGATGTGCATGTCATATTTTGGATATGGGCCATTGACTTCTGACAGGGTTAAGGTCCTTTCGTCTAAAATGGCATTCCATTATGGACCAGTACGATAGTCTAGTTTATGTAACGTTTATCTTCAGTATTCAAAATATTATTGTATAAAGAGATTTTGTAGTTTATAGACATTTATTAATAAATACATGTCCAAAGTCATGTTTTCAAGTGTAACCTCTGTGGTAATCACATTTGAAACTTTTTCTTGAAGACATTTTCTTTTAAATTAAGTAAAATTAATGTCTTATGAAAGGACATAATCTAGTGGGCCTCCATTAACTGTTTGGATTGTTATTAAATACATTCAAATAATTCAAAATAAGCATGTCACACATAGGCTCCTGAAGTTTAATAGGTTTACAGGTTGAGAATTTTATTGTATTTTAGGAAGGTGGAACACCAGTTCAGTTCACAGTGGTCAGAGAAGAAGGTGATCTCATTACAAAGTCTATCCAATATATGGTTGTAAATGGAGAGGCTGATTTCCATGGTTACACAAATGTTCTTACATTTCCTCCTGGTAATAGAGTCAAAACCTTCAGTATAGCAGCTAAAGCAGATGGCATCCCTGAGGTAGGAAATGTATTGACTTTCTGAACACATTTGTCATCCCATTGTTCAAAAGTTGATAAGTGATATGAACTAACACTTTTGTAGTGAAAGAACCACGTTGAATCTTTTTTTGACAAGTGTTATTACACTTGTGGAATAACTTTGCAAATTAACATAGAGATTATCAACGCTAATTTGTTACCCTGGAAATGAACTTGTAATAAATATGATAAAAAGAGTACATGTAATATCTCATTTAAGCCTGAATTTAGAGTTTCTGACATAAGTTCAAATAGGTGATGTCTAAATATAGCAATAATTTTGTAAATATGTATTATTATGTCATTCCAGCTTGAAGAGACATTTAACCTTCGCCTCCAAAGCTATGGAAGTGACACAGCAGTATTTGGGTCAAGGTCAAGTGTAGAGGTCAAGGTCACAAAGAATGATGCTCCACATGGAGTCTTGCAGTTTGTGGAACAAACTATTTTTATGAGTAAGTATATAGTAAAAGTAAGGCCTTAGGCATTAATTGTTAAAGTTTCCTTAATTTGTATTTTAAAATATTATTTGTAATATACAGAAGATGAAACAACCCAAGTAATGGAACTTCATTTCCAGCCCTACAGTTGGTTAGTGAAATATAATTTTTAGATAATCATAGATTGCAAGAAGTGGTTTTGAGTGATCAATGCAAAACCATTTTAAGTGCCTATAGGAAAAAGGCACATACACTGGTTTTCTGCTTCCCCCTTGATTTATTCTAGAAATCTAATGATTGGACATTGTCAGATAAAATTAATGAATTGCTTTTATCAGGTTTTCAATAAAGTGGAGTATCTTTTCAGATGAGAGTAAGAGTGATGTCAGAGAAGTTGCCACTATAGGAGTACAGAGGACTGGGGGTCTATTTGGTGGCATCTCTGTTGCCTGGGCTGTGACCCCAGATGAAGGGATAGATTTGGGACCAGTGTCCGGATTCCTGACCTTCAACTCAGACCAGGATATGGCCTATATTAGCCTGGAATCACTTCCCGATGAGGTTTGTAGTATCTTAACTTCTTAGAATTGCTTGTAACTAAGTGATAACTCTTGTTACTTTTTTTTATAGTTTTTTTTCATGTTTTGATGTAGAAAGTTTCAAATGTAATCAAACTCAGATAACCAGTGACATAAGATATTTCATTAGACATTATTAGACAGAGAAATGGAATTCTGTTGGTGGGGAATAACTCATATCATGTTCATGATTTATTTACAGGTTATGAAAAATAAACAATAAATGAGCCTGTGCGTGAGATTTCCAACAATTTCATATATGCGCAAATCAAAGATTCTGACCAGCCTGTGCATCTGCACAGTCTGACCAGAGTCTTCATTATGCGTTTAGTAGATAGATAAGAACTCAAAGTATCTGTAGACCATCAGGTAACTTTATTTTACAGCATGTGACTGTCTACGATATGCAATATTTACAATCTCACGAACATTTTAAATTTTTGGAAATGTCCCGCACAGGCTCAAATTATAGTTGACTAACATCTAACCAACATAGGTAGCTGTTACATGGTCTACAGGATGTGTGTTGGGTGGAAGGGGGCATAATTCACATATTTATTCATACATTTCAGATAACTGAGAACACAGAATCATTCACCTTGACCCTATCTGGCCCTACAGGTGGGGCTGTATTGGGAACACAAACCAGTATGACTATTGTTATCAATGCAAATGACTTCCAACTCTATTTTGTTGGTAAGTAAAGGCCCAAAATTGTCGTTTATATTGAATCAGTAAAGTGGTTTATCTTTTTCTTTCACATACATGATTTCTAAATTGACATTCCCTTATTTTGAAAATTAAATTAAATATTATTGTATGGATACTGTTGTTTGTTTTGGGCAAGGCTGCAGGGTATGACATGAAGTTTTGGATCATCTCACATATTTAAAAGGATCTTATATGAACTTATTTTGCTTTTGTCCAACTTTCAACTTAGATCTAGTCATTCTAATTGCCGCCATTTCCCAGGAACCATTGACAACTATATTTTGATATGCATTATGTAAATTATTGCAAATCATGGACAATTATTGACTTTTTCGTGAAATGGACTATTAACTATGACAATTACCAAGATTATTGTCAATAATATTGTTGACGTATCTGAGTTTTTATCCTTGTCATGGTTAGCCCAGAATATAATGCTTTTGCAAGTTGTATTGGCAAGTTGGTCTGCACATATGTGCAGCCTGATCTTAATCTTTACCACTTGTTTTTCCTTTTAGACTAAAATGTTTGAAAATAAATAACCTCACTAATAATACATTTTGGCTAGATTTTTATTAAGCATATATAGTTTAATTTTTTAAAATAAAGTAAGGGGAAGTAATTGTTATATTGTCTTTCTGCTAACAAGGTCTATCTGCTGCTGTAGAAGAACCATCTGAAGCTACCATTACAATGGAGCGTGAAGGTCCCACTGACCGTGTTGTCGTTGTTAAATATCGGACAGTGGACAATGAGGCCAGTGGTCAGTCCAATGACTTTCTGGTCATCACCACTGGTCAGGTGAAATTTGGTATCGGAGAGTCCCAGAAGTCAGTGTCTGTAAGAATATATGACGATGATGTTCCAGAAGATGCAGAAATATTCTTTCTGGAAATATATGAAATTGTTGGTATGTGTACTTCAATTTGAGGGGTCAGTGCAAAACTATTATAAGTGATAATATATTTAAAGGTGCTTTGCTCTGACCACTTGAAATTTTGAATTGATGGGAAAATCAAAAGTTTCAATTGTAAGATGGCACCTATGCGCTGGCATTAACTCAGAAAAGGAATACAAATAGAAAGTGTATTAATCCATTGTTGTTAAAATTTAACTATAAATCTATGTCCTCACATTCGAAAGATTGGGGACATATTTTTTTCTGACGGTTTGTTTTTCTGTTTTTCTCCAAAAAAATTAAAGCTTTCTGTAGGTACCAACTTCAAGGTTATCAGTCAGGGACAAGGTTATTTTTCAAGGTCAGATATGGAAATAATTAAAATATGCATGGAAGTTGGTTTTGCTTTGATTTCCATGTTGAATTACATTTTGCTGTTGATTTTCACAATTTCAATTAAATGTAAAATAAATGATAAGTATTCACTTTATCTTTCTCTGTTTCGCAAATCACAAATGAAAAATGTTGAAAAAGATGTTGTTTTTTATCATGAAAGAGTACCTTACAGCTTTTGCCAATTCCCTAGTGATCAGACTGCTGCTGTGGAGTGACTGATCAAATCTTATAAATATCTAGATGACTGTTGACCTCAGATTATTTTCTGCCATACAGTTAAACTTGTGTTAAGCAACCAATAACTGGACCATGAAAAAGCGGTTGTTTTAGAAAAAGGTGGCTTAGAACTCGTTTGTTTCATAGGAAACATACTTTTTTTTATTTGAAATGCATATCATTGCAAAATTCTCAGTAATTCCATGTTGTTAAAATTCAATAGAATTGTCTCATTGAGACAATGACATGGTCACTTGAGCCATATTGACTGTATATCGTATTTTATTTTCTAAAATCTTAAATTTCTGAATTGATCTACTATGTTGTAGTTCAAGGTACAGGTACAGAAATCCAGGGCTAATGTGTTTGACCCTAAAACCAGAGGTTTGACCCCCAAAAATTCCTTTTTGACCCTCAATAATTTCCTGTTGGGGGTCATTTTGACCAACTGTATTTCCAATGCAATTGTTTTCTTCATACTATTATATAAGATCTATATAAATGAAACAACATACACAATAAAGTGTGTCTACACTTTATTGTATATGTTGATTCAGTTATACAGATTACTTTTGTAGACTGATAAGTTTAGATTCTTGCTGTTTTTTCTACGGTTCAAAATTGGCTTTAACCCGTAGAATTTTATGGTCAAGGGGTCAATGAATCCCAAAGGTAAAAAGCCAGCACAAGCCCCGCAACCATAGCACAGTTGGTTAGGCATAAGACTTCCAATCTGGAAGTCGTTGGTTTGATCCCCGGTGGCGGCATATATCCTTTCAGACGTTTGTCTCTCACCAATGAGTAGATAATCGTAAACCTATGTGAGATAGCAGTCGGAGGCTAGGAAAGGATGTAATGGTAGTACAGGTGAAAGAAATACCAGGAATCCATTGTTAGGTGCTCCGGCTGTCGCGATATAACTGAAATTGTTGAAAGAGACGTAAAACCCATTCAAACAAAGCAATCAAAAAAATGTTAGAGTTCATTGAAGATTAATTTGTTCATATTTTCTTATCCTGTGCATGATTTAATTTTAGCTACATGTGTCTATCAAGATTTGTGCAGTCTACTGTGCTGAAAAGTTGGTTTCATTTCTCAAAAGAAATATTTTTCCGACAAAGTGTCCCCATAAGAGATTTTTCTCTTTTTACTGGCCATTTTTTTCCTTCATGGTTTTGAATTATTATATATTATTAAGAGAATAATTTTTGAATTCATAAGGGTATAAAACTAAAACCTTTCAACATTTATGTATGAGTCCTCTTCATTTATTCATGCAATATGATTAGGTTTTTAGTTTCATACATCCATTAATTAAAATATTCTCTTCATCTTGTAAACAATTTTACAGGTGATTGTGTTGTGTCAGGTACAAATCGTTTCAACATTACAATACGTCCAAATGATGATGCATATGGTGTATTTGGTTTTGAAGCTCCTTTTACACATTCTGTTGAAGAAGGAGGAACAGTGCAATATGGGTAAGACTACTCTTTACTCAATAACAAAATTTTGTTTTGGTTAGAATTGAACAAAGTTTAATCAGAATGAGCATTTCCAACAATTTTACATGTGTGCAACAGTAAGACTCAGGACAGCCAGTGCAGCCACATAGTCTGATATAAATCTTCACTATGCGCTCAATAGCTGGCTATAGACCAAATCTATCTGTTCACCAGGCAAGAATAATTTCAATATTCTATGTGATTGTCCAGCCAGGTCAACATCTCTCACACATCTATCATTCACTAATTGAAGTGTTGGAAATGACTCAGACAGTCTCTAATTAGAGTGAATATTGATTTCACTAGAGCTGTTCCAATAGTTTCAAAGCATGTACATAGGAAAAAATTGGCAAAAAATAGTGTTATTATAACTAAATTACAAGTTGATTGATATAGTTTTTTGTTATTCTAAGCCACTTTTGTCTATTTTCAAATAAAGAAATAAAGGAGAGTTTCATTTTTTTTAATTTCTTTTATTGCAGTATCACAAGAGAGCGAGGCCAATTCGGGGTAGTCAGGGTTTATTACAAACTCTACCATTTTTCATCACAATCAAACTTGGAGGCCCAAAATGGGGATGATTTTTTGGTGGCTGAGGGCCTCAGTGTTACTTTCAATGGAGAGAAGACCAAGTACTTCCAACTATCTCCTCGTATGGACAATACACCTGAGAATGATAAAACTTACCTCATACGGCTTACGTCAGTTGAAGGTAAGAAAACATTCCTTTTTTAACCAAATGACAAAGTTACATAGATTATTCAAACTGTAAGAAGTTACATCAAAGTTGCAAAGTGTTTAAACAAACTTGTAACCAGTGATTTCTTGAATTTCAAAATTTTTTCAAAGGTTTTTTTTTTCTTTTGAGAGTAGTTGCAATATGAAACTCATTAACCTACTAGCATTATTTGGTGAAGAAATTTAAGCCCTTTTTTGTATAAATCCTTATCATCTAGTAAAATGGCAAAGATTTGTCAAGTTTGAACTTCAATGATTATGTTTTCTTAAACATTATTCGTTATTTTTTTTTATAATAGTTAGGGTATTAAATAATGGATACAGTAAATGTTTGTATATTTAATCATAAACAGTAATTGAGGGACGCACAGACGTACCTTTAGCCAGTATTCAGACAGACAAATCTACAGCATATATCACCATATTGGCCAGTGATGATCCTAATGGTAGATTTGGGTTTCCCATATTATCCAGGGATATCAGTGTAGCCGAGGATTACTATCCTGGAAACTTCGGCAGCACTCAGGCAAGCCTTGTGGTACAGCGACGTATGGGACTTTTTGGTACAGTGGAGGTATGAGAATTGAGAAATTGTCATTATCAGACCTGAACCTCAGACTTCTTTCTTTTTCTCTGGATTACACTTACACCTTGCAAAGATGCATAATCTGGGTATTACAGGAGGCATAGTATAAAGATAATATATATAGACCATACAGACATTTAGTCTGATCTTAGTCTATAACAACTGTTTTTCTCATTAAAGCAATGGTACTTTATCAAATATTTTCCTTAATTTAATAGGTGTCCATTAACATAAATTAAGGCACTAATAACATGGTTTAACACTAACTTCTATGAGTAAGCTCATAACTTACAAAATCAAGGAGTTAAGGCTATAAGTAAGGATTCAAAATTTCATATTTGGGAGAACATTTGGAAAAAAATTGCTTGTGACAATCAATTTCTTCTTTTCAACAATATTTTTTGTGGAATTATAGGATTTTTTTTCAAAACTACTTGTAGATTAAAGCAAATATTACCAAAAAAATTTATTGAACAGATCTAAAAAATTGACAGCAGAAGCTTGGAAACTTCCCCGTTTCTTTGCTTTGCACATTCCCATATATCAAGGAAACCTCCCATTAGATTTCTTAGTTACAAAATAAAGGAGTACTAGCCTGCATTCAGGATGACAAAAGGGTGCAACCTTTTTATGCCCCCGCATCGATAGATCGGGGGCATATTGTTTTACTCATGTCCGTCTGTCTGTCTGTCCCTCCGTCCGTCTGTCCGTCCGTCTGTCCGAAAACTTAACCTTGCCAATATCTTCAAGCCTATTCAAGATACAAAGCTAATATTTGGCATGATGATAGATCTCAATGATCCGCATCTGCTGGTACCAAAGTCAAGGTCATGTGACAAGGTCAAGGTCATCTCTCAAGGTCAAACGTCCGAAAACTTAACCCGAAAACTTAACCTTGCCAATATCTTCAAGCCTATTCAAGATACAAAGCTAATATTTGGCATGATGATAGATCTCAATGATCCACATCCGCTAGTACCAAAGTCAAGGTCATGTGACAAGGTCAAGGTCATCTGTCAAGGTCAAACTTTGAAAAAAATGCCGTTACGGGGGCATTCGTGTTTCACAAACACATCTTGTTCAAAATTATACCCTGCTTTGCATGCAAGTGCAAGTGCAAAGTAAGGTATTATTTACAAAATGTTTGCACCATTTTGTCATCCTGAGCGCAGGGCTGGTCTCCACTTAGTGTTGTTCCCTGTATGAATAAAGACACTTAAAAGAGTTACCTTTCTTTTAGGTGTTGTGGGAAGTGTATTCTGACAGGATTGCTGGTAGTTTGCCAGATGTGTATGACTTACTGTTTCTTACTAGCATACCTTCTGGTTATATACTAGTACCTAGTATGAGACTACCAGGAACAGGAACTGTTGTGGTCTCATTTACAGGAACAGAATGTAAGTTTTTATTATTTCTTAATGTGTTCTATAAAAGGACTTAGTTTAAGACTTCCAAGCACAGGTGTTGTGGTCTCATATACATGAACAGAATGTAAGTTTTCATTGTGGCATACCATTAAGTTATATACTAGAACCAAGTTTGAGACTACCAGGAACAGGAACTATTGTGGTCTCATTTACAGGGACAGAATGTAAGTTTTTTCTCAGGGCTTTCCATAAAGTTAAATCCTAGTACCTTGTTTGAGACTGCCAAAGACAGGAATTGTTGTTGTATGATTTACAGGAACAGAATTTATGGGGTTTACTTGCTTACCACGAAAATATACACTACTATGTAATATAAGACTACCAGGAACAAACTAAGTTTTATGTATACGAGGGTTGTCCCAGGAATTCGTGAACTTTTGCGATAAATTTTTTATCAAACGTCCGATGTAACTGAAACTGAAACAAATAGTTCATATTGAGCATTTTTCTTTATTCTGGTGTAATTACAGGGGGCTATTTCCAAAACTCGCGGAGATATGAATAAAAAGGTATCACAAGTAAATGGGTGTCGGCGCACGCTATCAACGTCGTTTTATAATTCACGGAACATCGTTTCAAAACTGATTCACTTCTTCTCAAAGTAGCGTCCTTACAGGCCCTATGGACTTGTTACGGAGAACCTTTTGTAAAAAAAGATATCTCAAAGCAATGTTGATTTAGACTTTTGTTGTGCATTAAATAGAGTATTTGATTAAAAAAAGCAAACTTTCAATCTTTTGCATAGAGACACAATTAAGTATTTTATAAACCCAAGAAGGGGTGAATAAAGTAAATGTTATTTTTTCCATAATCTATCGTTATATTTTAAGACATTTCTAAATGGAACATTTACTGTATTATACTCGCTGGAAATATTTTTTTAAAAAAAAAATATCCTAGTATTACACTACCACTACCTTATCGAGATAGACCAAAGACCAAAGAAATCTGATAATTCATTGGTACCGTTTCCAAATCTCTGTTGATGCCGAAAAAACAAGCATATTTCTTAAAAGCCTCAATGCCTATCATTTACTGGCTTGACTCCTGATCAAGTCATATAAAACTTTACACTACTGATTTACTTATTATTAGTTTCTGTTTATCCAAGAAGCGCTCTAATTGGCGTCGGTCGAAAAGGTCTTGTATTCCCTTATCCACGCCCCTCGCATTGGTTCTTCCTGGCTCGACCTTTCCCCCTACTGTCCTTAAGCCAGTTTTAATTCAATATCTCTTTTATCTGTGATAAATGAGTGTAGACCACAAAAGGTTGTGGTCATTCCCCATTTCGAATTCTCTTATGGTCTGTATACGTCTTATTTCGCAATCCACACCTAGTAATGAACTATTTTTTGCGCCGAGCGTTCAGTTGACGTCGCCATTCGCACCCCGTTTGAATTGAACTCGGATATAACACAACTTCATAACTGCGCACTGCGTAATGTCATTTCTATGAAAATACACATGTGTGATCTACAAAGTTCACTGTTTTCAACAATGTCAATTTTATACCAAACGCTTCATGAATATTGAAATAAATGTAGTTCAAATATCTACCGTGTAAGTAACAAATTCGTAGTGTGCCGACCGCCCCTACCGAGACTGTCTCTTATAGCTGTATTTCTCAACATGAACTTATTAGAAAAGTAAAATTTTTAACAATTTGTTGCAAAGTAACGTAATTTATCAACTCAAGAGTTTTACTTTAATCGGACGCTGGGTTTTTGAATAATTGAAAAAGTTCACGAATTTCTGGGACAACCCTCGTAGATCAAAATCTTGAAATATTATTGATGGGTGTTCTGAATTTGATATATACAGCTTTATTCAATCTGTACATACAAAATTTGAGGATGACATACGGGTACCCCTGAGTTTAAGACAACCAGGCATGGGAATTGTTGTGGTCTCATTTACAGGCATGGAATGTATTTTTTTATCAAGGCTAACCATTAAACTTTATACTAGTCTCTAGTTTGAGACAACAATGGACATCGAATGTTGCTCATCTCAATATAAAGAGCCATAATATATGTCATAACAGTATATCACCTAGCTATATACTTGAAACTACAAGGAACATAAACTGTTGTGGTCTCATTTGACAGACGATAGAATCCAGTTCAAACATCAACTTCCAAGTAAGTCTCGTTTAATCATCTAATTTAACCATAGCTTCTTAGTACCTGGTATAAGACTTCAAGGGATATGAACTATTGTGGTTTCATTCCAATCCTGAGAATGCATAACACATTCCTGTACAGTTCTGTGATTTTATGTCCCTGTACTAGTGTAGTTTTATACTCTAGAAATTATTGTGGAAAATAAACTTTGCTTCAGTACAAGCAAATCCTCCTTTTCCTCAAAAAAAAATAAAAAAAAGATAGGATTGTTTATTACCTTTGCTGTTTTCAAAGAAAATCTGAGAAATTGTCATCACCTTGGCGACAGTGTTGGCGTGACAAACTTTAACCTTGGTCATATCTTTGTTTATCAATACATCTATTTCAGCATCTATAATAATGTATAATAATTATGTATCAACCCCCTTCAAACCTTGGCCTATCTAGAATCCCCATATCAGAGAGGGTCTTAAAATTTTACATCTTTTGTGATTTTGGAAAATATTGTTGAAAATGAAGAAACTGCTTGTAAAAAACAATTTCTTCTTTTCCCACAATATTTTACTTCAACATGAGATGGTTTCTTAACATATTGTACCCATTTTTTCAATCGTGTCCTCATCCTCTTACAATTTGGACCAGTCTAAATTTCTAAAAATGGGAAAAGACTACATCATACACATATACATAATTTCTGTATTATTTTCAGCATCTATAATAACAGTACCTGCCATGTATCAGCCCCCTTCAAATCTGGCTCAATCTGGAATCTCTATATCAGCGTGGGTCACTCCATTTGCTAACACAGATGGGTATATCCTGGCAAAAACAAACACTGATGGTTCCCGACATTTCTACTCACTCAGACTGGTGACCAGTAGTCTTAGAACACAGCTGGTACTTGGCTTGTCTTCTACTGGTTTAAATGTAAGTATATTTCATATATTCTCATGAAAATTTTTCAACTTTTATTCATTTGATTTATTATAAAATATTCTATTCTTTTTCATATACTAAAGCACACACTTTTGTTATATAAATGAAATCTTTTATTTAGTATCATTATTAAAGCGACTATATCTTTGTACGGTGCTACCTAGAATGTATTTCTAATTTTAACCTTATTTTACAATGAGTGTCATTGATATTTTATAATTGCAATCAAATTGTAGTCTATTGTTGAGAATGCAAAGCAGTATTACACATTCACGCTACTGTATACAATCCAGTAGAATAGAAGTCTTGATAAAACATTTTGCAATTTGCAGAAGGTGGATTCTAATTTTCATGATAATGAAATATGAAATAAGATGAAGGACAAGCATATAGCTTCTGTTGGTCCTTCTTTCTATCTTGCCATCATTCTTTCTATTTCCCTCCTCATCCCTTTGATAAAATTTTAGGAAGCTGTACGTGTGTATTCTATATTATAAAGTTTTCACAGATTTTTAGCTCACCTGAGCACTAAGTGCTCAAGGTGAGCTATTGTGATTGTGGAATGTCCGTTGTCTGTCGTCAGTCGTGCGCCCTCCACAATTTCTTTAAACATCTTCTCCTCCTAAACCAGTGGGCCAATCTTGATGAAACTTGGGAGGGATGTTCCTTGGGTCAAGCTCTACCAAAGTTGTTCAAATAAATGAAATCCACCCTAGACTTTCCCTTTACCCTTAACAAAAAAAATGAAAATATGAAAATCTTTAAAAATCTTATTCTCTGAAACCAAAAGGCAGATAGCTTTCATATTTGGTATGTAGCATCATCTAGTGGACCGCTACCAAGTTTGTTCATATGAAGACCCTGGGGTCATATTTGGGCTTTGCCCTGGTCCAACCCTTTTTACATAGAAACAAAGAGCGAAAATCTCTAAAAATCTTCTTCTCTGAAACCAGATGGCACACTGCTTTCATATTTGGTATGTAGCATCACCTAGTGGTCCTCTAATAAGTTTGTTCATATCAAGACCCTTGGGTTATATTTGGGCTTTGCATGGGTGCATCCCTTTATCTCTTATGAGCATGAAGGGTAAAGAAATGAAAATCTTCAAAAATCTTCTGCTATGAAACCAGAAGGCAGACAGCTTTCATATTTGGTATGTAGCATTATCTATTAAACCTCTACCAAGTTTGTTCATATCAAGACCCTAGGATAATATTTTGGCTCCACACGACGCAACAGTTTTTACATAGAATCAAAGAGCGAAAATCTTTTAAAATCTTCTTTAATTGAAACCAGAGGGCACACTGCTTTCATATTTGGTATGTAACATCTTCTAGTAGGCCCCTACCAAGTTTGTTCATATCAAGACCCTTGGGTCATATTTGGGCTCCACCCGGGCGCATCCCTTTCAGCTCATCTGAGCACGAAGGGTGAAAATAGGAAAATCTTCAAAAATCTTCTTCTCTGAAACCAGTAGGCAGACAGCTTTCATATTTAGTATGAAGCATCATCTTATGGACCTCTTCCAAGTTTGGTCATATCAAGACCCTGGGGTCACATTTGGGGTCCAGCCGGGTGCATCCCTTTTTACATAGAATCAAAGAGCAAAAAGGCATATCTGTCTTGCTCTTTGCTGAAATAGTTCCATGGTATTGATCTTAGGCAATTATCTTCTTTTTGACATCTGCCTATCTAATTAATGTGATGTCCCAGGGGTCAAAGAGACCCAGGTGAGCGATCTAGGACCATCTTGGTCCTCCTGTTTCCTATTTTTAGAGGACGTATAATGGATAAAAGGGACCTAGTGTCAATTTCAGTTCTCATTTAAATCTTCTGAATAAATAGCTAAAATTTCTCGAAACATCATCTATGGTTTGCTAATAGGAAGCCATAGGTCATATTTTCTAAGCTACCAAGTTATCTTTTAATGACCCTGAATCTACATATGAAGGAATATTAATTTACCTGTGCCAGTTTCTCTGTTTGCAAAACTTTACCCAACAGACCTAATTTTTTTCTTTTAACCTCTACACTCTGTAGTTACAATGCTCATGTTTGCATATATAATATGTTATTAGTGTTTTGTATGAAAAAAAAATATAACAAGGTTGGGCGAATTCATAATTGTCAAGGCTCTACTGAGACTATTATCAATTCCCACAACCAAGTTAGACAATTTTTCATATAATATACCAAGTATGTATTATATTTATCTTTTAACCTCCATTTGCATTGTTTTCGTCGATGTTTCTGACAAAAATGCAAGTTTCTAAAAATAACCTCATTATGTCATTGTCCTAAAAATGTCCATGTGATATCATAAAAAAATATCATATGGGAAGTTATCATACCAATTTTTGTATAGTTATAAGATAAATGAGGTTACCTGTTATCAATACACATCATTGAATGTCAAAGTAAAGGTCATCTGCTGAAGTCACGCCCAATAATCAAAGTCACTCTTTGAAAAATGGCCATATGCCGACAAGAGCATTCCACTAATGCATCTTATTCATTGTGCAAATATTCTATGATTCCATTAAACATTTCTGGAAACTATCCATGTAATATTGTACATTCTCAAATGTGATTTCATTTTTTCTTTCTACAGGGCATTGAGGTTTGTTCTATATTGTAAAATGTTTTATCGTTGTTTCACTAGTCACAACCTTTATAGATCACAATTTTTTTATATATCAGTCTGTTCAAAAAAGGACAATTTCAAAATGACCGATTCATTCATTTCACAACATTGCAGGATGTAGAAGTGTGACATAACTACTAACTATGATACCATTAGATGTTTACTTTTTCATTTGGGGCACATTGGGGGATATTGGGCAGTTTCAAAGAATTTGGTGTTTACCAAGGGCCTTAAATTGCACTAAGGCAAAAGACAGACATTCAGTCTAAGACTCTGAAGTATAATTCATTTGTTAAATGGTTTCTTACCTACGGCTCAGGTGACATCTTTTTACCCTGCCAGGAATAAATCATCATATACCCGCTGGCAAGAAACCATATAACTAATAAAAAAAGTGTGCCAAAATTGATTTAAGAGAAGTCAATTAAGGTCAACTTTGTAGTCTTCAATAAAGGGTAGGTTACAAACTTATGAGCTAAGGAATTTATAGAATTTCTACTTTGATAAATACTAGAAATAGAAAAATGTATGCATATCTATATGAGATGTTTTTGGCACTATTAAATGGTGTTATATTGCATTTATGTAATGACATTATATGACAAAAAGTATTTTTAAGTTTGTTGTATATCGAATAGTTAAGATACATTTTACAGATTTATCACAATATATTTAGATGGTAAAAGGTATTATCAAAATTGGGTTGATGAAATTCTGAATTTATTTTTAGGCCCTATTTATGATATTATACTGGAAATGATTTTTTTTTTGATAAACCTTGACACTTATTGAATGATGTTAAAGATATAATGCTTGTTTTTAGCTCACCTGAGCACGAAGTGCTCAAGGTGAGCTTTTGTGGGTAGGTGGATGTCCGTCGTCCGTCGTCCGTCCGTCAACATTTACCTTGTATGCACTCTAGAGGCCACATTTTTTACCCGATCAACCTGAAACTTGGTCAGAATCATTGTCTTGATAAAATCTCGGACGAGTTCGAAATTGGGTCAACTGCGGTCAAAAACTAGGTCATGGGGTCAAATCTTAGAAAAACCTTGTATGCACTCTAGAGGCCACATTTTTTGCTTGATCAACCTGAAATTTGGTCAGAATGTTTGTCTTGATGAAATCTTGGACAAGTTTGAATTTGGGTCAACTAGGGTCAAAAACTAGGTCACTGGGTCAAATTTAAGAAAAACCTTGTATGCACACTAGAGACCACATTTTTGGCCCAATTGACCTGAAATTTGGTCAGAATGATTGTCTTGATAAAATCTCGGAAGAGTTCAAAATTGGGTCAACTGGGGTCAAAAACTAGGTCACGGGGTCAAATCTTAGAAAAACCTTGTATGCACTCTAGAGGCCACATTTTTGACCCAATTGGCCTGAAACTTTGTCAGAATCATTGTCTTGATAAAATCTCGGACGAGTTCGAAATTGGGTCAACTGGGGTCAAAAACTAGGTCACGGGGTCAAATCTTAGAAAAACCTTGTATGCACTCTAGAGGCCACAGTTTTGGCCCAATTGACCTGAAATTTGGTCAGAATGATTGTCTTGATGAAAGCTTGGACAAGTTTGAATTTGGGTCAACTAGGGTCAAAAACTAGGTCACTGGGTCAAATTTAAGAAAAACCTTGTATGCACTCTAGAGGCCACATTTTTGGCCCAATTGACCTGAAATTTGGTCAGAATGATTGTCTTGATAATATCTCGGAAGAGTTCAAAATTGGGTTAACTGGGGTCAAAAACAGGTCATGGGGTCAAATCTTAGAAAAACCTTGTATGCACTCTAGAGGCCACATTTTTGACCCAATTGACCTGAAATTTGGCTAGAATCATTGTCTTGATAAAATCTCCGACGAGTCCGAAATTTATTCAACTGGGGTCAAAAACTAGGTCACGGGGTCAAATCTTAGAAAAACATTGAATGCACTCTAGAGGCCACATTTTTTACCCAATCAACCTGAAACTTGGTCAGAATCATTGTCTTGATAAAATCTTGGACGAGTTCGAAATTGGGTCAAATGGGGTCAAAAACTAGGTCACGGGGTCAAATTTAAGAAAAACCTTGTATGCACTCTAGAGGCCACATTTTTTGCCCAATTGACCTGAAATTTAGTCAGAATGATTGTCTTGATAAAATCTTGCACAAGTTTAAAATTGGATCACTTAGGGTCAAAAACTAGGTCACGGGGTCAAATTTATGAAAAACCGTGTATGCACTCTAGAGGCCACATTTTTGGCCCAATTGACCTGAAATTTGGTCAGAATGATTGTCTTGATGAAAACTTGGACAAGTTTTTATTTGGGTCAACAGGGGTCAAAAACTAGGTCACGGGGTCAAATCTAAGAATAACCTTGTATGCACTCTAGAGACCACAATTTCGGCCCTATTGACCTGAAATTTGGAAAGAATGATTGTTTTGATAAAATCTCAGACATGTACGAAATTTGTTCAACTGTGTTCAAAAACTAGGTCAAGTGGTCAAATCTTAGAAAAACCTTGTATGCACTCAAGAGGCAACATTTTTTGCCTGATCAACCTGAAATTTGGTCAGAATCATTTTCTTGATAAAATCTAAGACAAGTTCGAATTTGGTTGACTGGGGTCATAAACAAGGTCACGGGGTCAAATCTTTGAAAAACCTTGTATGCACTCTAGAGGCCACATTTTTTGTCCGATTAACCTGAAATTTGGTCAAAATGATTGTCTTGATAAAATCTCAAATGAGTTTGAAATTGGGTCAACTGGGGTCAAAAACAAGGGCACGGGGTAAAATCTTAGAAAACCTTGTATGCACTCTAGAGGCCACATTTTTATGCTTGATCAAGCTGAAACTTGGTCAGAATGATTGTCTTGATGAAATCTTGGACAAGTTCAAAATTGAGTTAACTGGGGTCAAATTATAGGCCACTGGGTCAAATCTTAGAAAAACCTTGTATGCACACTAGAGGCCACATATTTTGCCAGATGTGCAATTTTGGATGCTTTAGAAATCAGGTCATTTGGGTTCAAAAACTAGGTCACAGAGTAAAATCATAGAAAAAACATATAAGTTAACCTGAAAATTGTAAAAAAAAGGATTCTCAAGTTTTATAGAAGCAACAGCATTATTTAGCTAAGTTATATTTATTCATCATTCTCTTTCTTAACCTGCTTTTGAAAATTTTATACAGTTCATTCAGGTGAGCGATTTAGGGCCACTATGGCCCTCTTGTTTTGTTTTTGTATTCTTTATTTGCTTGCAAAATAATTTAATTGCTAATGTTTATTTATTACAATTTAAATAAAGGACAGTATGAAAATGGATTTAAGCAGCATTTATGCTCAATTATATCTAGCTTAATGCACTGCCATATTGTTACGATTCAGTCTTATGGCATTATGCCTTCTCTTTTTCCTTTTGCCAAAATACTGTATTTCTGTTGTGTTCTGTGAAGAAAGATATTTACATGATCATACTTGGCAAAATCTTCTTCACCAGGCATTTTAATACTACTTTTCTTTATTTTACAATATTTGATGCCATCAAGAAGGAAGATCTAGTATTCTAACAATGATGTCATCGTACTTCTATGTGCCAACTTATGACACATTTTAAGATTTTTTTTATACATGTTTCACATTTTGTCTCATTTTTCGCGCTGAGGAAATAGAATAGTTCTTTTTTTTGTAAGACCAGTTTGTCTTTCTTTTCTCAAACAACAAAAGCTATATTTTGACAATTTATTGTTGAAAATGTATCATTTTTTGTTCACATTCTTACAATTAAACAATCAAACAAATGTGTATTTCAGACGGATGTTGAATTTATCGCCAATTATGAGCAGAACATTGAAGACACAATGCCTCATCATATTGTTGTGACTGCAGAAGGTGGTACCATCATGTTTTATGTGGACAACACTCGTATTCAAACAAGGTAACAAAATAGAACTTTTGTGATAATTGATGATGTTATTAGAGAAATGAATTTTTTCTTGGCTTAAATTGCTCTGAAAAGCATGTTTAAGCCTTTGCTGTTTAATCCCTGCTTTTTACATGCCTGTAACTTTATGATTCAGAAAACATTGTGAAAAAAGAAGAAATTGCTTCTGACAAGCAATTTCTTCTTTTTCCACACTATTTTCTACCCTACTGAATAATTATTTTTCAAATTAAATCCACTTTAAATTTTCGTCTGCAAAACCTTTGAATTTGGATAGGTCCAAAATTTTGTAAAACAGGAAAAGGTTAATGAAAAATTGATTGAAAATTGCAAAGTTTATATGTGTTCTGAAGGAGTATATTGACAAAGTGAAGCTCTTGCCTGATGCTGAGGGTAATTTTGAGTATCTTATTCAAATCCTGGAAGTTGTAAATTCTGAGTATTAGTCTAAAATCAACAAAATGGGGTCCAAAGGACTCCATCATTGGGACCTTAGGGGTCCTTTTATTAATTTTCTAGAGTCCCTCCTTTAGGTGTAGAACTGTTTCATTTAGGGTATATTCTTGTATAATGTAAATTTGGAGCTATTCCCTGGTTAAAAGTAAAGCAATTTATGGAATTATATAAATAAGTGGGGCTTGATTTGTGGATAGAATTGAAGACTGTTTAAAAATTCCAATTCTTATTCTGAAATTGATCCTCAGAGAGTCTATGGAAGTCACATAGTTTTGAGGGTCCTGGGTACTTATTTTTGCATCTCAGATGCGCAAAACATGCATCCCTTAAATTCCTTAAAAATTTGTATGTTTTGGTAAATATAGAGGCAAAATATCATTTGTTGCACTATATTACACTGACTTAATAGGAACAGCCAAAAGAGCAGACAGAATTTAAAGAGAACTTATCTGTAAATTACCGATTAAAGCTTCTGAATTGAAAGTTTCCATATTAAGAATACATTTATTGTTTTAAGGGGGTCATAACATTTTGGTGAATCCTATAAAAAGTGTAAAATTCTGACTCACGAATTTGTTTTATGACTTTCAGATCACTAGATGCATCCCAGACAATGGTGGACAGTGAAGGCCAACTAACTATTGGTACCATTTATACGAGACAAAAGAAATTTACTGGATATATGCAGGATGTAAGAGTATATTCTAGGAAACTCACGGAGGAGTAAGTGTTACAATGACTACATTCAATGGCTCAGCGCAAAACAGTTGTAACTGCCTATAAATATATAGGCAGTTACAACTGTTTTGTGCTTGGCCATCGAATTACTATTATCTAAGTGTCTTGAGTGTTTACCCTTGTCATGCTGTGTCTAGAATATTACTGCTTTGACAGAAGATATAGATCAAAGATCAGCCTGGCTTTCCTTTTAAACACTTTCCTGTTTTACAAAATTTAGGACATGCCCAAATTCAAAAGTTTTGCAGGCGAAAATTTAAAGTGGATTTTATTTGAAAAAATAACCATTCAGTAGGGTAGAAAATAGTGTGGAAAAAGAAGAACTTGCTTGTCAGAAGCATTTTTTTCTTTTTTCACAATGTTTTCTTAATCAGCAATCTTACTGTGTGTGTGGGGGGGGGATGGAGGGGGTCTGATGGTGATCATAGTGCTAGAAATTATCAATAGGTGTCCAAAGCTTTAGATAGATCATTTTGGATGATCATGGAATATGCAGGTATGTTAGATAAGTATATTCCTGAGGACTGTTTGACATAGAAACAAATTGTATTTGGGTATGAGAAATATTGGATCTCACCAAGGCTCCCTTAAGGTAGTGGACCCATAATAGTCCCGTAACATTTCGGAACTTATGATCTTTTAAAATGTTGACAGAGGTTTCCTAATGGAATCATTAGAAAACCTCTGTTAACACTGTTAAAAGTTCATTACTCCCGAAATGTTGTGAATCTAATATGGCTCTACTACCTTAATAACAGTTCTATTCTAGATTCTTTCTCTCCCATTAACCATCTTTTTGTATGTTAAAACCCAAATGTTTGAAATGCTCTGGTTAAAGGGATACTACAAAAACATACATAGTGTGATTTAGTTATGGCTTCATTCATATTGTTATCCTGTACAGTCATGTGTAAGACAAGGATATCTTTGAAAGCTATTTGTTATATAAGACAAAGGGAGCTATGTGAGAATAGTAGATCTCATGTTTTGTTGTATTTGTTTCAGTGAGATCTCTGAGCTGTATTTTATGCCAGCTAGAGCTGATGTGACCCCTGTGTCAGGGTATATAATCTACCCACCAGGGTTAAGGGAGGGAAGTATCAACATTAATGCTGTACAGGACACTGACCAAGAGAGTGCGGAGGTGTTCACTGTACGACTGCTAAATGCTAGAAATGGGGCTACACTGTCTGACACAGACTATACAGCCAGACTTACTGGTGAGCCTTTTTTATGTCATATCTTTGCTCATCATAATTATATAGATCAACACTTTTTTACCTTTTTTGAAATTTGAGAATGCTCCAAATTTTAAGAATTCTCAATTTCAAGGAGATGCAGATGAAAATGAAAAGTGGGTGTTGTAACTATTTGAAATGAAATAAATGAGAAATAAGAATGAATAAAATGCTTGTAACAAGTAATTTTTTCAAAGTCCACAAAGTTTTCTTCATCCATTGTAATGTTTTTTGCATATAATCCAACTTTTTTACCTTCAAAGGGATAAAAAAGCTTCAGAAAACATGGACTGTGGAAAATAGATATATATTGCTTTTTTACAAGCAATTTCTTCAATGTCCATAATATTTTCAACCTCAAAAGAGAAAGATTTCTAAAACTCCATCAACTAAAATTTGTGGTCTATTGTCTTTGAAATTGGACAAGTCCAAAATTTTGTTGTCTGGTAATGGGTTAAGATATGATTTAATGATTTCCCCCTTTTTGTTGCTTTTGTGTTCTCCGGTTCATCTGTATAAATCTAATGTATCATGAAATTAAATCTATTTTTCAGTACTAAAGAGTGACAATGCCAATGGTTTGTTCTATTTCCTGGAGCCTTGTCGCCCTAGTAACCCTATGTCAGAGAACACAAACATTACCTGTACTGTTGGTCGTGAGAGAGGTGATGACGGACAAGTCATTGTCACATGGGCTGTTTATCAGATCATGGACACACAGAGTATGACAGCAGAGGAAGACTTCATTGATTATACTGGACAGGTGGTGTTTGATGCTGGACAGAAAATACAGGTAGGGCTGAGCTTAGGTCATCAATCAAGGTCAAATAAATGGAAATTTTAGGCTGCACATTGATTTAAGTATTGCATAGGATTACAGAATTGACTCAAGGTTTGCATATTGAAACTAAGTATTGCCATGGGTTGCAGAATTGAATTAAGGTTTGCTGTAGATTACTGTATTTTATCAAACTATAGATCTGCAAGAAAGAGAGAGGTTCGAGAAACCATTATCTCCTATCAATTTCATTGTAAAATTGATCTTTGATCACTCTCTTGTAACTGCTGGTCTATACTGTATGGCAATGGAAGGGTATTAGTGTTTCATAAACACAACTTGATTTGAGAGTTAAAAATGAGGTCAAATACAAAAAGATGATAAAAGGTCAAACAAACAAGGATTCAGAATTTATTTGAAACAAGCAAATTCGTTGAATTGATATCCCCCGCCGAACATATTTTCATTGTCAATGGAGTTAATATCAAACTTAGGTACAGGTTATCTTTTATCTACATCAACCTATAGTTTTCAAGAAATAGAGCGGAAACGAATATCACTCTGTATATATATGGCTTAAACAGTCAGGGGCAGTACCTCTAAATTTGACTGTCAAACCGGGTAACCCCGACGATATGCGCATGTCCTCTTTGTAGTGAAGCTATGTGCTAAGTTTCATTGAAATCCGGTCTATAGTTTTTCAAGAAATAGCGCAGAAACGAATATCACTATGTATGTAAATGGCTTAAACAGTCAGGGGGCAGTAACTCTAAATTTGACAGTTGAACCGGGTAACCCCGACGATATGGGCATCAGGTCTATAGTTTTCAAGAAATAGCGTGGAAACCAATGTCACTATGTATGAATATGGCTTAAACAGTCAGGGGGCAGTAACTCTAAATTCCGCGGTCGAACCGGGTAACCCTGACGATATGCCCATGTCCTCTTTGTAGTGAAGCTGTGTGCCAAGTTTCATTAAAATCCAGTCTACAGTTTTCAAGAAATAGAGCGGAAACGAATATCACTCTGTATGTATATGGCTTAAACAGTCAGGGCAGTAACTCTAAATTCAACTGTCAAACCAGGTAACAGGTATACAGTTTTCAAGAAATAGAGTGGAAACGAATATCACTATGTATGTATATGGCTTAAACAGTCAGGGCAGTAACTCTAAATTCAACTGTCAAACCAGGTAACCCCGAAGATATGCGCATGTCCTCATTGTAGTGAAGCTGTGTGCCAGGTTTCATTGAAATCCAGTCTATAGTTTTTAAGAAATAGCGCGGAAACGAATATCACTCTGTATGTATATGGCTTAAACAGTCAGGGGAAGTAACTCTAAATTTGACTGTCGAACCAGGTTAACCCGACAATATGTGCATGTCCTCTTTGTAGTGAAGCTGTGTACCAAGTTTCATTAAAATCCGGTCTACAGTTTTCAAGAAATAGCGCAAAAACGAATGTCACTATGTATGTATATGGCTTGAACAGTCAGGGACAGTAACTCTTAATTCGACGGTCGAACCGGGTAACCCCGACAATATGCACATGACCTCATTGTAGTGAAGCTGTGTGCCAAGTTTCATTTAAATCCTGTCTATAGTTTTCAAGTAATAGCGCGGAAACGAATATCACTATGTATGTTTATGGCCAAAACAGTCAGGGGAAGTAACTCTAAATTTGACTGTCGAACCAGGTTAACCCGACGATATGTGCATGTCCTCTTTGTAGTGAAGCTGTGTACCAAGTTTCATTAAAATCCGGTCTACAGTTTTCAAGAAATAGCGCAAAAACGAATGTCACTATGTATGTATATGGCTTGAACAGTCAGGGGCAGTAACTCTAAATTCGACAGTCAAACCAGGTAACCGTGACATTATGCGCATGTCCTCATTGTAGTGAAGCTGTGTGCCAAGTTTCATTGAAATCCGGTCTATAGTTTTCAAGAAATAGCGCAGAAACGAATGTGGGGCGGACGGATGGAAGGACGGACAGGCGAAATGACGGACGGACGGACATGGCAAAAACAATATCCCCCCGAAGATTTCTTAGGCAGGGGATAAAAAGTGTGTCTTGCCAAGAATAAATGAATTATTCATGGCAAGACAAACTTTTTTAAGCGAAATTCTATTAATTCATTGTAAGTAATATTTATTTTACAGGAAATTCTGAGCCAATGTTTCTATTCTATTCTATTTCAATTTCAGAAGTTTTAGAACATAAAATTGCATTTGAAATGAAGTAAATCTTTTCATTGATACTTTTCAGACCTTCCAAGTTATGCTCAAGGATGATAACATTCCAGAGATGGAGGAAGTGTTTGAAATTAGACTGGTTGCCACAGAAACAGAAGATGGACTGGCTGGTTCTACAAATACAAGTGGTGCCAGTATAAACCAGGATCGGAGTAAATCTGTGGTCACAGTCCAGGAAAATGACTTCCTGTATGGACTGATTCAGTTTTCTACAGACAATGACCCACCATCTCCAGATAGTCCTATCATACCACCAGCTATTGTTCATCCAATTGTAAGTTATAAGTAATCTTTTAAGTTTCAAAAATGTGATCAGTTACGCGTAAAAAGGACCATCTGGGTTGTGCGTAAAGTATCGACCTTCGTCAGACTGCGCGGATAGCGCAGACTGACTGGGTCTAAACAATTTGCAATATGCTTATTTTCTGAATCTACCTCCCATTGAAAGTATTTTTTAAAATGCGACCCTAGTTGCATGGACCTATGCTGGACCCAATCTCTTTTTCAAACATTCATTTTACAGGTTTCTGAGGCGTGACTGGTCACATATCAAAATCAATAGGGTCAGTGAATATTGTCGACATGCGACCAAATATTACCCATTATAACCCTGACTTTATATACCGTCTCATCATTCTCTGAATTTAAATTTGAATTGAAATAGCCATAGGCTAAATGTGATAGTTACATTTGAGGGTCAAATGTTTATGGGCTATCCAGTTGAAATTTTTCTTGCCAAAATCCTATTTATTAATTTGCTGAGTTGAGATGTGAATTTCAGCAATTTTGTTTTGGCATAGAAAAAGAATAAAATTTAAAAAAAAAAGATATGTAAAGCTCTGAATTTTAAGTCTCTTGAGTAAGACTACAGATATACTATAGATCAATCCATCCTCAAGATATTGTGTCACGCTTAAGGTAGTGGACCTGTTATAGGTTATCAACATTCAGAAGTCATGAAATTTAACAATTTAAACCAAGGTGTCCTAACCATTGCATTAGAAAACCTTGATTATCATTGTGAAAGATGTTGAGTTCTGAAATGTTGCAGAACTATTACTGGGCCACTACCTTAAGTACTTTAATAGAATTTGTTGTGGAACTACTACTGGTCCACTCCCTTAAGTACTTTAATTGAATTTGAAGATTCGAGTATCAGAGGAAGTGGGAGTAGCCCGTCTACTGGTGGTGAGGGCTCAGGGATATCAGGAAGAAATCGCTGTTGAATGGAGAACTGTAGATGCAACAGCCAAGAGCAGTGGAAAATTCCCACCTGATTACACAGTAAGTTGATTTCTTATTTTGATGGGTCAGTGTGAAACAGTTGTTACTGCCTATAAGTTTATAGGTAGTTACAACAGGTACTGTGAAGCACTGAACAATAGTTATGTTGTAACTGCAGCTTGTCATGTATGTGTAAACAGTGTTTATTCTAGGATTTAAAAGATATGGGGGATTTCAGCACAAAAATCGACACAATTAAGAAATGTGGTAATTCCTACTCTTTGGTTATAGTGAAAAATCCCCCACAATTCCAGAAATTATGGAGGATCTTTAAAAAAAGTGGGGGAATAACCCAATCCCCCTGCCTAGAATAAACACTGTGTAATGATGTAATTTACCAAGCAATTGATTTTCAAACTATCCAGATGCATGTAGCCAAACTTTGTACAAAATGATAAACTCTTTCAATCTAAAATACTGTATAGACATCTTTCCAACAGAGTGTAAATGACAAGGAGCTTCTTCATAATTTACAATGAGATGACATTTTAGTTGTCCAAGGTGAAATAGTTTGCTAGTAATATATCAGAGTTAAATGAAGTTGAACAGTATGTGCCATACAGGGAAGAAAATGCTGTGTTGAATATTAAAAAAAAATCCTTTGGAAAAAAAGAGTTTTATTTTTTCCTGCTATTTACACTCGCTGCCCCATGTGGATATTTTCATAAGACACTCATCTAACAGGGATTGCAGATGAAAAAATTATTTCCCCCTTGTTAATATTGGTCCTTTGTACTTCTGCCCTGTATTCAGGATGGCAAAACAGTGCAAATTGTTTGCAAATCATACAAAGCAGGTGCAAAGCAGGGTATAATTTTCAAACAGTTAACAATGTTTTGTCATCCTAAAGTCAGAAACATATTTATTTTACTATCACTAGTTACTGTATGTCCACTTTACACACAAAGTTGAATCTTTTTGTACACACTTCATCATGCCACAGTAATTCATCCCTGGAATATAGCATGATACACTGTAGACTCAGCTCATTGGGCTCATCGGCGGCCCACTTGATATAGGTCAGAGGGCTCAGTTTGGTATCCGAGGCCCACATCCACTGTTTGGTTTTGGGATAAAATGTACCACTGGTCCACCACCCTGCTACATTCTGGACATCTATATTGAATAATAACACAAGAATCATCATATATTTGTCTTACAATTAAACCCTCAAATTCTTTTCCTTCTTTTTTAAAAAATGAAAGATTAATTACAAATATTGAAATACTGATTTTCCAAACAAATATATTGCTTATTAAATTTTGTCATATTGAATGTAAAATGATAATAATCTTAAAATGTCAGCAATAAGAAAATGTGTATAGTTCCTTGGTCCAGATGTTTGCAAAAAATATTAATTTCAATAATGGAGGGTTTTTTTTACAAATCTTTTTCATATATCACAAGGAAAAATAATCCATATGAGTTTATTATGTAGTAGATTTATAAGCATAATTATTCAATACAAATGAGAATGTAACAAGAGAACAAATTTTTTTTTCGTGATGGTAACGAATTTATGAGCATTTTTGTATTGAAGTATAAAAATATTGCATCTTAATTTTTAAGTTTGACTGTTTTCATAGAAAACCCGAGGTACTATGATCACCTAGCGTTTTTCATGTTGGTGTTGGCATTTGTTTTGGCGTGACAAACTTATACCTAGTTGTTATTGGAAATATCTTCATGAAACTTGGCATAGGTATTAACCACCACAAGAGCTATCCAGCTTATCAAGGGGGATAACTCTAGAAGCATTTATGTAAGAGTTCTGCCCCTTTTGTGATTTTTTGCATTATCCAGGAACTGTAGCTGAGCGTTGCATCAATAAGCAGTGCTCCTGTTTTTAAATAAAAGTATGAAAGATTTCTTCAGCAAATCAAATTACAAAAATCTTGATAAAGATTGAAATTAGATATAAGCCTGTGCCTGTCATTTCCAACAATTTCACATGTTGGCAATGCTAAGACTATGCTAAGACTGTACATCCACAAAGTCCAATCAAAGTCTACAAAATAGGTGTAATAGAAAGCTGTGGAATCAAATTGTCTATTCATTATTAGAGTGCTGTGTTGCTGTCTAGGTTTTTCAATATATCTCAACCATGCCAAAGTGAAATTCAGAGCTACATATAGAGGGAGTATTTGGGTTTTCAAATTAAAATAATTCATTGTTCCTTATAATGTTGGTACTCATTTGAAACGTCTCAGGGAGACGATTCAAATGAGTACCCACAACATAGGGTTTCATTGTGAAACAAAGATTTTAGACTGGCTTTTCCTCCTTTTATCTGGAACCCTGGAAATTGTTGGAAATAACATGGACAGGCTCAATATACAACATACCTGGATCACTCCTGATTAGGAATGTCACAATGTAATGTTCCTTCAATGTTAGCATTGATACCACTTGACTGTTTAAAGCATTACAGTAATCTTTAGCATCATACCAGCTGGTATTAAACTTAGATATCATATAGCAAGAGTTCCAGTTATCAACAGTCACAAACCCGGTTGGACAAACTTTCTGTGGATTTGTCAGGTCAAGGGCAAGGCCCTTTTCTTGGTTTCCGGATACCGCCGATTCTATTCTCCGTATTCCTCGTAGCAATCTAGTTGATAATTCTTCCATGTCCCTTGTAAGCTTATTTTGTACCCTCTTGATCTTCTTTGCCAGTAGTTCATTATTGATCTGAGGTTTGGTCTCTCGCCTCATCCTAGACAAGATTGGGGCAGCACTTTTGTCACATTTATCCCCAGGTGTCAGAGATAAAGTATAATTACAGTTATTCGTAACTTGAAACTCACATGTTTGGATCATAGCACTTTCATCAGCAAGTTTGAATGTCAGAGATATAGTTGGTATCAATACCAGTAAGAAAATCCACCTCATTGTTTGAAAAGAATATATTTTCTATGTTGAAAAAGAAAATTAATCCTTATAAATGATATCTGTTTCAAGATTTTATTCCATTTTAGATGTAAATCACTAGTATTAATCAGGTGTTACAAGCTTGTTGATTTGAAAGCATTTGAAACTCCAGTATCCTCTATTTTACCCCTGTTCATACAAATTGTTTTCACATTCATTATAGTAATTTTGGCCAAGGCATGTTAGAAATGGAAATAGAAAGAAAGAGAATAACAATCACAAATGTATTGCAAAAAACAGAAAGAATGCTAATAAATATGTTGACAAGGTCTTTCTTTCAAACTGTATGAGTTGCTCAACCTATATAAGACAGTCAATGTGTCTGCAAACATTTTATTTCAATGCTTTTCTTAGAGGTTCAAGGCTTCAAAACCTGACATTCTGGGTTATTTTTCTAGAGAAAATGTAAAATTTATCATTCAGACCATGGGTTACATGCACACCTACAAGCTTGTTGTAATAATGTCAGAATAAAGGTATGCATATTTCTTTAATGCTTGTCCGTTGTTTATCGAGAAGTAATAGTAGAAAATTACTTGATAATCGCACTCACAAACCAGTAATAATACCAAAAAGTTTATATTCTGCTTTCGTTCTTTTCACATTATTTGATATTATCTAAGTGGAAACAAATAAGCAAATGAAGTTAGGAAGTTGCATAGTAATTACATGCAAAATCACAGACTTACAGAAGATTTGGAAGAAAATTAACACTTTTGTCTCATTTTTGCAATCAACAAATAGAATAATTGTTTGTTTCCTTTTGTGAACAACAAAGCTAAATTTATATGTGGCTTTGTCACTCATAACAATATACTTTCTGTTGTTCACTGAATGAAAGATAAACCAATCTTACACTGGAACCAACAGTTATCCTCTATTTATCTGTTAATGGAAGGATTTTTAAATTTGGGCCTGCAACGTCTTTTTTCCTGATGCCAGTGTTTATTTCATTAATTCACACTCACTTGCTCATAGTAAAAAGCCATAGCTAACCCTGGCAACAGCTTGTTTCTCAATAGACTGGGCTGTAAAGAATTTCAATAATGGTAACATGATTATCAACTAATTGAACTCAACAAAATACTCTTTACCTTGAATATTTATGTTTCCCACAAGACCATGATTTTTATCCATCACCAAGCTGCCTATAAATTCATTTACATTTTATGAAATTTGCTGAGAGAAACATGGAAAGAACTGAAGAAGTGGTGTTGAAATATTGGTGTTCTACCCTTTAATATATTATTTAGATCAATTTGATGGTGTTAAGATGGTCTTGTTTCACTAGGATGTCATACTCGCAAAAATGTTAAAAAGTATATTTTTCCAGTAATTTTAAGGCTGAAGCTTTAAGGGTTCTCCTTTGGTAATATACATTTTGAAATGTTTTGATAAAAGGCTTCCAGGCTTTAATGATAAGGTCAATGAAAAATGCTATATTCATGATGTGGACCTAGTGTCTAAAGTTGCATGAAACTTAAGATAGGACAATATGGACCTAACCTTTACCCAAACAAATTTCTAAAACATACTTTTAATACAAAATGAAAGTTTGTGGTAAACTTATCTTCAAACCCCACTCTTATTTTCATTAACGTATTATTAACATAAATGTTGAGATATTGATAATAGTTTCAGTAAGATTTTTCATTATAAAGAAATTATTAATTAAGCTTTGCCATGCTGATCCAGAAATCTTCCTGCTTAAGCAGGAGGTATAGTGGAAGATCCACTTGCACATATGTGCAATCTGATCTAATTCTATACCACCTATTGTTCTTATTATTTTTATACGCTTGAAGGGTTGTATTATGTTATCGTCTGCACCGTCTGTCTGTCCGTCTGTCCCTTAGCAAATTCGTCCATAACTTTCAAACTATAAGGCCTATGGTCTTGAAACTTCACAGGTGTATAGATATCATAGCTAGGGCGTGCAGAGCTTAGGAACCACAACTCTACCATTTGTAATTTTTGAGTTATTGCCCTTTGTTGGAATCAGCAAATTTGTGTCCGGTCCATAACTTTGAAACTATAAGGCCTATGGTCTTGAAACTCCACAGATGTACAGATCTCATAGCTACGTTGTGCAGAGCGCAAGAACCACAACACTTTCATTTGTAATTTTTGAGTTATTGCCCTGTGTTGGAATCATTTAGCAAATTTGTGTCTGGTCCATAACTTTGAAACTATGAGGCCCATGGCCTCGAAACTTCACAGGTGTATAGATCTCATAGCTAGGATGTGCAGAGCGTAAGAACCACAACTCTACCATTTATAATTATAGAGTTATTGCCCTTTGTTTGATTCAGTTAGCAAATTCTTGTCCGGTCCATAACTTTCAAAATACAAGGATTATGATGTTGAAACTTCACATCAACTAGAACTCATAGCTAGGGTGTTTGATTACATTATCTTAATCTGATTGAATTTGTGAATATTTTAGTAATACTCGGGTACTTACAATACTTTGTGAATATTTTAGTACTGGGTGAATTTTGTCCATCATAATAAATACAATATACTATAGTGTTTGCTAGAAAATACATCCTAAGGATCAATAAAAAGTTCAAAACATCACCCATTTATTTCTGAGTTTCGGGCATATAATGTCACGCCAAGTGTTGCTCTTGTTATCCCCCACCGAAAAGATTTTTCAGGGGAGATATTGTTTTTGCCATGTCCGTCCGTCCTTCCGTTCGTCCGTCCGTCCGTCCGACATTCGTTTCCGCGCTATTTCTTGAAAACTATAGACTGGATTTCAATGAAACTTGGCACATAGCTTCACTACAATGAGGACATGCACATATCTTCGGGGTAACCAGGTTCGACGGTTGAATTTAGAGTTACTGCCCCTGACTGTTTAAGCCATGTACATACATAGTGATATTCATTTCCGCGCTATTTCTTGAAAACTATAGACCGGATTTCAATGAAACTTGGCACACAGCTTCACTACAATGAGGACATGCACATATCATCAGGGTTACCAGGTTCAACGGTCGAATTTAGAGTTACTGCCCCTGATTGTTTAAGCCATATACATACAGAGTGATATTCGTTTCCGCGCTTTTTCTTGAAAAGTAAAGACCGTATTTCAATGAAACTTTGCACGCACCTTCACTACAATGAGGACATGCACATATCGTCGGGGTTACCCAATTCAACGGTCGAATTTAGAGTTACTGCCCCTGACTGTTTAAGCCATATACATACATAGTGATATTCGTTTCCGCGCTATTTCTTGAAAACTATGGATTTCAATGAAACTTGGCACACAGCTTTACTACAATTAGGACATGCGCATATCGTCGGGGTTAATGGTTTGACGGTCGAATTTAGAGTTACTGCCCCTGACAGTTTAAGCCAAATACATACAAAGTGATATTCCTTTCCGCGCTATTTCTTGAAAAGTAAAGACCGTATTTCAATGAAACTTTGCACGCACCTTCACTACAATGAGGACATGCACATATCGTCGGGGTTACCCAATTCAACGGTCGAATTTAGAGTTACTGCCCCTGACTGTTAAAGCCATATACATACAGAGTGATATTCGTTTCCGCGCTTTTTCTTGAAAACTATGGACCGGATTTCAATGAAACTTGGCACACAGCTTCACTACAATGAGGACATGGGCATATCGTCGGAGTTACCCAGTTCCACCGTCAAATTAAGAGTTACTGTCCCTGACTGTTAAAGCCATATACATACATTGTGTTATTCTTTTTTGCGCTATTTCTTGGAAACTGTAGACTGAATTTTAATGAAACTTGGCACATAGCTTCACTACAAAGAGGACATGGGCATATCGTCAGGGTTACCCAGTTCGACCGCCAAATTTAGAGTTACTGCCCCCTGACTGTTTAAGCCATATACATACATAGTGATATTCGTTTCCGCGCTATTTCTTGAAAATTATAGACCGGATTTCAATGAAACTTGGCACACAGCTTCACTACAATGAGGACATGCACATATCATCAGGGTTACCAGGTTCAACGGTCGAATTTAGAGTTACTGCCCCTGATTGTTTAAGCCATATACATACAGAGTGATATTCGTTTCCGCACTTTTTCTTGAAAAGTAAAGACCGTATTTCAATGAAACTTTGCACGCACCTTCACTACAATGAGGACATGCACATATCGTCGGGGTTACCCAATTCAACGGTCGAATTTAGAGTTACTGCCCCTGACTGTTTAAGCCATATACATACATAGTGATATTCGTTTCCGCGCTATTTCTTGAAAACTATAGACTGGATTTCAATGAAACTTGGCACACAGCTTTACTACAATTAGGACATGCGCATATCGTCGGGGTTAATGGTTTGACGGTCGAATTTAGAGTTACTGCCCCTGACAGTTTAAGCCAAATACATACAAAGTGATATTCCTTTCCGTGCTATTTCTTGAAAACTATAGACCGGATTTCAATGAAACTTGGCACACAGCTTCACTACAATGAGGACACGCGCATATCGTCGGGGTTACCCGGTTTGACGGTCGAATTTAGAGTTACTGCCCCTGACTGTTAAAGCCATATACATACAGAGTGATATTCGTTTCCGCGCTTTTTCTTGAAAACTATGGACCCGATTTCAATGAAACTTGGCACACAGCTTCACTACAATGAGGACATGGGCATATCGTCGGAGTTACCCAGTTCCACCGTCAAATTAAGAGTTACTGTCCCTGACTGTTAAAGCCATATACATACATTGTGTTATTCTTTTTTGCGCTATTTCTTGGAAACTGTAGACTGAATTTTAATGAAACTTGGCACATAGCTTCACTACAAAGAGGACATGCGCATATCGTCAGGGTTACCCAGTTCGACCGCCAAATTTAGAGTTACTGCCCCCTGACTGTTTAAGCCATATACATACATAGTGATATTCGTTTCCGCGCTATTTCTTGAAAATTATAGACCGGATTTCAATGAAACTTGGCACACAGCTTCACTACAATTAGGACATGGGCATATCGTCGGGGTTACCGGGTTCGACGGTTGAATTTAGAGTTACTGCCCCTGACTGTTTAAGCCATATACATACATTGTGATATTCGTTTCTGCGCTATTTCTTGAAAACTATAGGTTGATGTAGATAAAAGATAACCTGTACCTAAGTTTGATACTTACTCCATTGACAATGAAAATTTGTTCGGCGGGGGATATCAATTCAACTAATTTGCTTGTTTTTATTAGAACTAGCAAAAATTTAAAGAAAATGAAGTGAATACCTACTCGCTAATCCAGAGCATCCAGAGCTTTTCAGAGCTTTGTACTACAATTTTGTAAAGACTTCTTAATGATTCAGCATGACAAAGGTTAAGATTATCACTAGCCTGAGTAACTAAGGCCATAATACTATTTCATTTTGTGGTTCTCAGGACAAATCTAACAAGGCAAAGGGTCTGATGAAGGAATAAAAATAGCAATAAAATTTCTTACATCCTGTCAAGTCAGTATAAAAACCAAAAATAAAACTGAAAAATGTGTGCTAGTTTTTGTTTTATTTTTGAGGAATACTTTATTCTAATAAACATTTGTGGACCTTTTTACATTTTTTGGCTGATTAAAAAGTGGATGAGGCTTCAAGATATAATATCCTTTTGTATTATCTATTTTTAAACAAAGGTGGACTATGTAAGTACTTGACTATTTAAAGGAATTCTAGGTATATTTTGGTACAAAGGTATTTACCAAACTTTGTAAATGTTTTGATGATTTTGGTGATGGATTTACTTGCCTTACCCAAACCCCTCAATCTTGGAAACAAAAACAAAAATAAAATATAAAATTAATAGCCTGTTTTCTCTTGTGTTTGCAGATTCATTTTTCCAGACTTGTTATCATTTCCCAAAAAATTTAGCCTTTATGTTCCAAAATGTTTTATAGGAAGAACGTCGATGACTTAAAAATATATTGCAAATAAGTCTTTTTGTTTGTTTGTTTATTTGTATAGTGTTTAATTTTATCCAACAATTATAGGTTTATGATTATCAACCCATTGGTGGGAGACATATAGTCGGAAAGGATGAGTACTACTGTCGGAGAGCAAATGAATCTAATACATAAGATAGCAGACTGTAAATCTGGCCTGCTCTTTTAATCTTATATAAGGAAGTTCGCTTGGCTTTTTCCTACTATTAAACTTTTCTTTAAACCTGATTTTTTAGAAAGATCTAAATGTCTTATTTCCATTTTTCAAAAGAAAAAAAGGGGGTCACAATGCTTAATTTTATCTCAGAGCTGTATGAAAATAGGAACCATAAACATTAAGAGCCCTTTAGTTCTTGCCTCTGAATTTCTTTGGAAATAATACCCTTGATTTGAAGTTATTATCTTTGGACAAATACATATTCTGAAAGCAATTGATTTATGTTTTATTTAAAAACGATAGGCAATTTCACTAATTTATTAAAGAAATATGGAATTTTAATGCAGCTAAAGAAAATTATGACATCTTTATTCGGTCCTTGATAGAAGTATTTTTCCTTTGATATTAAGAGCTACTAACACATGCTTCACAGTAAAATAAATATAGTTCTACTATTAAACTTTTTCTTATACTCTCAAAATAAATTTGTGACATAATGAAGAATTTTTGACATGAAAAAAAGTTGGGGTCACAGTCTTACTTTTTAAGATATTTTGACTCATTTGTTAAAATAAAGGGAGGTAATTCACAAAAAAAAAAATCAAATTTCAAAACACATTTTCCAATATTGGAAATAACAAAATTGTTGGTATTTTGGTTCAGGCATATGAGGTAAGGGTTCTTTCGCCATATTCAAAAGTTTTATTTGCTTCCTATCCGAAAAGTAGGCAAGAGGTAACATTGATTGCATGCTTGTTGTTTTTTCTGAATACTCTAAATTCGGAAAAAAGGCCCCAAAATTTGGGGGAAAAAATAAATTTTGGATAGTATACAAATCTTTACATGTTTTGACAACCTTACCAACAGCTCTATCCAAAAACATAGTTTGAATTTGGATTTATAACGATTACAGAAACGCAAATACTTTTTTAATGGAGGAAAATCCAAAACCGGATGTGCAGACGTCCTTAATTGGTGGAGGACAACATTTTTAACATAACTAAAGATAGAAAGAAATTGCATATAACCCTTTTAAAGAGAAAACTGATTTTAGGCTGAAAACATCTTGGGGAAAAAATATTAATCAAATAACAGAGACATTAAATGTTAGATTTAAATATTATCGTGGGTGTCAATCAAAATTAATAAAACACTTAAAGTAAATATAAAAAGATGTAATTGTTGCCCTAGTTTTGCTGAAATTGAAGAATATGGAAAATAATTGAAAATATTTCAATTGTTCAGTGCAAAACAGTTGTAACTGCCTTTAAACAAATAGGCAGTTACAACTGTTTTGCCCTTAGCCATCAGTTTTTAGCTTTTTCCTCCTTAACAAATGGTTGGATTTTAACCAATATTTGTAGAAATGTTCCCTGGATGACCCTTTTTTTAAGTGGTTTAAGAGATTTTGAATCACCTTCTTGCTGGTAATAAGATGGGTAAAGGGTATGCAGGTTAATTGCGATTGAGTATTTTTGTGCAATGTGAGCCAGACCCAGTAAACCATTATGAAATAGTTCTAAAGAGACTTCAAATAGTTTGAATGCTTTGTTTATTGAAAGTCTCCAGATGTTAAAGCTAGTGGAGCGATACAGGCCCTCTTTGGCCTCTTGTTAACTAAAATGTATTATTTATAATTTTAGGCAGATGTTGGTAGACTTACATTTATGAATGGAGAAAGATTCAAATACATAGACATTGCCATTGTTGACAACAACATACCAGAAGATGAGAAATACTTTAATGTGACACTAATGAATCCATCAGGTGGCGCTTCAATAGGTGTTGGATCTGCCATTACCGTCATGATTGAACATTCTGATGGGGCATTCGGAATATTTCAATTCAGAGATTCTTCACGTGGTAAACAAGTACTGGAGACAGGGGACAGCGCATTTAACATTGCTAATCTTGAGGTATCGTGTGTAGTTTATCAAAAAAAAGAAACCTTTTGATGCGAGTTTGTCCATAATAGTTTTCTTTCTTCTCTTGTTTTCTGACTGATGGAGTACAAGTGAGATGCTCATTGAAATGTCATCAGAAGATCACAAACAGTACCCATCAGAGAAAGTTTGGAGAACAAGGACCTGTTTTACAAAACTTCTTACAAAAAAAATTATCATAAGGCAAAAAACCCAAATTTTTAATTCATTGCAAGATTCTGCATTTCAATATCTCATTTGAATCATCTTAAGAAGACAATTACAATGAGATGATACATGGCAGAATTTGGTATTTATTTACTACTATAGAAGCAATTTTTTTTTTGACTTACTCAAAAAATGATCGTAAGATGTCTACCATGGACACATGGCGACATTTTTTTCCGCCCAATGAATTTTAATCTTGTTCACATATGTTGTAGATTAACATTGTCTAGTCATTATATCAAAATATGAAGGTACCTTTCTACGCTCGTTTTCATGCTAGAGTTATCTGCCCTTGAGTGGTATAGGCCATATTTCAGTAAAACGGTTATATTCATTTTAGGTCTTGTATAAACCCTTTACTTAGTTCAAGCTATAAAACACATACATTTTTATAGACCTTATACATGTACACGGTGGCTATTGACAAGAAAATTTCTCTTTGATCAATTTCATTTGCACAATTTGCTTTCAAAAGTTAAAAAAGCACTAATTTTTGTAATTTCACTAGGTAAAAATGCCACAAAAACCTATTTTTTGAAGAAATTACCCAATGAATTTTTCTTATTTTCCGATATGTTTATAATCCCTATTTTTCCTTTATGTGGTAAAAAATTCAGCATACCTTTCCATGTAATTAAGAAAGTTTTTCGTTATTTTACAGTGTTCCCGCTAATTGAATGACGGTTTTAAGGCATTTTTATTGTTAAATTTGATGATCCAGTCATTCAATTAATATCAAATATTGAAAAGAAGCTAAATTATGAACTTTTACCATCATTATTCTATGTTATTTCCATATGTAGAATCTTACGAAAACCGGTCTTTTAAACAACGTGCAAAAAGAGCCGTAAAATAAACAAAAACCCACTTACGGTATATAGAGTCGGGAGGCCGCTGTCCATTGCCACCTTAAACAGGCCTCTAGTCTTCATATTTACATTTTATATCCAAATCCTCCTGCACAATTCATCTTGCTTATTTAGCAACTAATTCTATTAAGCAACTATTTTTACTAAGTGACGGTTTTCAAACATCCCCTTTTATATTTCAAAATTTCTTCGAAAGTAGATTTAATCGGTCTAAAAAGTATTGTTAAATAATCCTCAATGAGACACTTCTGTTGAATTGGACAACATAGGATTATGAGGAAATTTTCGATTACATACTCAAAACTATGATTCGACTTGTAAAGATAACATGTACTAAGCAGTTATTCTCCTTAATGGCAGAGGTTTAATGGTTCCCTAAGTGGTCGCCTTTTACACTTTTTACTGTATTTCTGATTATAGATTGAGAGGATAGGAGGCAGTATTGGTCAGACAGCTGTAACCTGGCAGGTACAGGGGGATACAAACAATGATATTGTGGACAAAGAAGGAACTGTCTTATTCTTGCATAATCAAACCATTGGTAACCTTGAACTCAAGATTCGAGGTGACACAGCACCTGAATTAGATGAGCTCTTCTTTGTGGAGATAACAAATGTATCTAGGGTAGGTAACCAGTAATACTCTGAATAATTTATGCTTTTTTCATGTAAAGACCAAATACCAGCTAGCTCTTAAGTACAGGAAAAATCACCCAATGAATTATGAATGATAATTCAGCCTTCAACCTTTTCTGCCAGTAAAGTCAAATCAATTTGTTTTCTTTTGAAAACTTCAAGTTGATATATATAGTTATATAGACCACCATCTCATTTTAATTATCACAAGATATACATTGTAAAGTAAATCTTATGATATAATGAGATGGTGGTCTGCAAGGCATAGTTTTTTCTGAGACAGGTTGATGTAAATATGTTAGTGTGTCAGTTCTTCTGTCCAACAGTTGCCCCGACACTTTATGGATTGCTTTTCAGATAACCAATGTTTCTCAATCATTTGTTTTTAAGTTTCAGATTTTTCAAGTTTAAGGTCATTGCTCAAGGCCAAATATCAAAATTGACTTTGTCTGGAGCATAGCTCTTGATTTCAAAAATACTTTTGATAGATATGGTGATCCCAAAGACCAAGTTACAACTCAATTTCAAAAATTGATATTGAACTTATTGAATGTATAATTCCTACATTTGTGCATAAAATTATATTCCAAATATAATTTGGCTGAATTGTTTTCCATTATGAGTAGATGTGTCATTTGAATCATTTTTTTTAGAAAACTAAAAGTATAAGGTGTTGGGTTAGATTAAATGTTAAAATTTGGCTAAATTAGCAGGCTTGTCATAAGTTGAATGTTTATTTTAAATTTAAGTTATCTCCCTTGAACCTCAAAATTATTTTTCACAAAAAGCAACACTTGCTTCAACAATACATTTATCTCTCTTCATAATTTCATTCAGGGAAGCTTGGCTATATCCCAGTATTTAAGATCAGAAGTGACAATCCTAGCAAATGATGATCCATATGGAAGGTTTATAATCCCAGAAACACAAAGACCTAGAATAGTGGAGGAAGGAAATATTGGTATGTTGAATTTTATGATAATGGAGCCTTGTATAGAATAATTGCTTGTTGAAGAGTAAGGTTCATTTATCCATTTTTTTACACCCGAAGGGTCGTAATGTTATTGTCTGCATCGTCTATCTTATTAGCAAATTTGTGTCCGGTCCATAACTTTCAAACTATAAGGCCTATGGTCTTGAAACTTCACAGGTGTATAGATCTCATACCTAGGGTGTGCAGAGCGCAATAACCACAACTCTATCATTTGTAATTTTTTAGTTATTGCCCTTTGTTTGATTCAGTTAGCAAATTTGTGTCTGGTCCATAACTTTGAAACTATAAGGCCTATGGTCTTGAAAAAGCAGTGAAATTATGAAAAACTTATACCCTGCTTTTGTGCATTTCATCCTATCTGACGTCATCTTTGCAGGGCGAAACAAGTGACATCACAATGAACGTTGCATAGCAATCACATGCAAAATGACGTGCTTTACGAAAATATGTCCTAGAAATTTCACATTTTGTCTCATTTTTGCAATAAAGAAAAAGAATAATCGTTTGTTTTTTGAGTAAGATTAATATTTCATTTCATGACCTACAAAAGCTATATATTCACTTGTGGCTTCACCACTCGTGATAATATAGCTTTTATTGTTTACACAATGAATATAAATTGATCATACATTGAAACAAACGATTATTCTCTATATTTTTCATTGAGTGAACAACAAAGCCTATATTTAAGTCCCAAAGTTGCATGTGAAAATCAAAAAATGAAAGAATTATAAATCTTACATGGAAACAAATGATTCTTTGATTTCTTTAACGTAAAAAGCATTTTAAATGTGAACATAATTTGGAAAAATTTTCTTAAAGCATGTCAATTTGCATGTAATTACTATGCAACTCACGTCTATTTTGTTTATTTATCAAGTACTTGGTTGGATATAGAGAGGTCAGAGAAAAATAATGTAAATACCCATATAATTTTAGTTACTCACAACAGTTTTGTGCTCAACTCTTGATTTTGTCTATCTTGAACATTAAAGCGCTTGGTCTTAGAAGTCAAGCTGTGGGGAGCAGTCAAAATATCCCCCTAAGCTAGTAACAATTTCATTTAAACTTTGAATCATTTTTGTAGACTGTCTATGATGAATGAGTTCCAGATTTGATACAGTTTCAATCTGCTTCACATCTTGATAGATCAGCACAAAACAGTTGTAACTGCCCAATAAATATATAGGCAGTTGCAACATCTTTGTACTGACCCATTGAGAACTGTTTCAGTGGTCACTATAACCGTACAAAGATTAGGAGGGACCTATGGAGCAGTGGAGGTGAACTACACAACCTTGATGCCTAATGAAACCTACCCATACATTCCTAGTACCTTCCCTAGAGCTAACTTACAGGACTACACTATGACCTCTGGATCAGTGACCTTCACCTCGGGTCAGGGTGTGGGAACGTTTGATGTTACCATCTTGGATGACCTTGAACCAGAGGAGAGTGAGGCTGTCTATGTAAGACTGACAGGGTTGAGGCTACTAGAGGGGGCACAAATCAGACCAGGTAAAATACCTCTTAAAAGGCTACACTAACAAATTTCACATTTTTCTTTATATCTTTATATGACCTTGAACTGTAGAAGCACGAGGCTGTCTATGTAAGACTGACAGGGTTGAGGCTACTAGAGGGGACACAAATTAGACCTTGTAAGATATGCTTAAAAACTTTTACAAATTTATTTGATATATACCTCTAAATGACCTTGAACTGGAGAAGTGTTAGCTAGTCTTTGTTAGACTGACAATGTTACGGCTACTAGAAGGGGAACAAACCAGGCCTTGTGAAATATAAACTCTAACTATTCTGTTAAAACTTATTTGTCATGCTTGTAAGCACAATCTTGCTAAAGCTTGGATTGAACTTTGCTGTCAATTTGACATTATAAGTTAGACTCTTTGAAAAGTAGCAATTTTTATGATAATTGACAGAAGTTGTTATAAAATGCATCATTCTAAGTATTGGGCATTTAAGAAATAGGTAATAATAGTGAAATTATTCTGACCGCACAGCCCCCTGCAATCAAGGCACATTTTATCTCTCCAATTCTATAACTGTTGATTATTCTCCCACATTTGGCACAGAGACATAAATCTATGGTTAGATCCTGATAAAGCTAAATGCTCTAGATTTGAACTGGAACAATCTATGATCTACCTCATTCTGTTACAGTTAATTATTCCCCCACATTTGATACAGAGACTTAGACCTATGGCAGATCCTGATAGACTTTAATGATATTATCAAAACTGTGCGAGCGGTCACCTGTGAATAGCTGCCAAACTGCCGTATGCGGCCAGCCCAGGTCCGCCTGCGCAAATTAAAAAAAAATAAAAAAAAAAGTTACTGTGAATAGCGGCAATCCATTGTATGTGGCTGGCCGTCACCTTTAATTGTCTGAATTGCACTCATTGTATATCTCCTTAAGCGGTCACGCGAGTCATCAAATTATGACAGGTGACTCGCTAATTAATGAAAAATCGATAACGGGTTTGGAATATCGTATGCATTTACCATGATGCTTACCTAATCAACAAGTCAACTAATTTGTGTTGTCTGAGCGACCCGCATATTAGATTATAAATATTCCAAATAACAAGCCTATTTAACATTGCTGTTTATCCAACCTATCAAAAGATTTTTTTTTAGGTGAGGTGGGTCGTGGGGATGGCTTATTTTCCGTTAAGCGGCCAACTCCCGTATGAGGCCGATTTTGCCAAGTCCCATGGGTGGCCACTATTGACAGTTTTGACTGTAAGTCTAATGGTAAAATAGTTCTCAGCTCTCAGTCCCTTACAGTACAAGTGCATTTGAATCTGAACAAATATTAAATTACCTCATTCTGTTACGGTGGACTAACACCCCTCCTGTCCACCAAACACACATATTTAGTACATAGATTGAGACCTATGGTTAGATCCTGATATACTATAATTTATAATGGTGGTATAGTTCTCAGCCCTAAGTTTCCTACAGTACAAGTGCATTTGAATCTGAACAATCATTAAATTACCTCATTCTGTTACGGTGGACTACCACCCCTCCTGTCCACCAAACACACATATTTGGTACATAGATTGAGACCTATGGTTAGATCCTGATAGACTATAATTTATAATGGTGGTATAGTTCTCAGCCCTCAGTTTCCTACAGTACAAGTGCATTTGAATCTGAACAATCATTAAATTACCTCATTCTGTTACGGTTTACTACCACCCCTCCTGTCCACCAAAAACACATATTTGGTTCATAGATTGAGACCTATGGTTAGATCCTGATAGACTGTCATTTATAATGGTGGTATAGTTCTCAGCCCTAAGTTCCCTACAGTACAAGTACATTTGAATCTGAACAATCATTAAATTACCTCATTCTGTTATGGTGGACTACCACCCCTCCTCTCCATCAAACACACACATTTGGTACATAAGTTGAGACCTATGGTTAGATCCTGATAAACTGTAATACTAATGGTGGGATAGTTCTCAGCCGTCAGGCCCCTACAGAACAAGCATAATTGTACATGAGTATCCTCTGATCAACCTCATTCTGTTATAGTGGACTGACCTTAGGTTTCTATCTCTGTGCCAAATTTGGCACAGAGACAGAAACCAATGGTCAGATCCTGATAAACTTTCATGAATTACATTGATTAACCTCATTCTGTTTTAGTGGACTATTCCCCCATATTTGGTACAGAGACAAACCAAATGGTCAGACCCTGATAAACTTTCATGAATTACATTGATTTACCTCATTCTGTTTTAGTGGACTATTCCCCCACATTTGGTACAGAGACAAACTTAATGGTCAGACCCTGATAAACTATCATGAATTACATTGATTTACCTCATTCTGTTATAGTGGACTATTCCCCTACATTTGGTACAGAGACAGAGACCTATGGCCAGATCCTGATAGACTTTAATGATAATGGGAATATATTTCTCACCCCACAACTCACAGTGTATAACGGTATGAATTCATTCGAACCTGAACAATTATTGATCTACCTCATTCTGTTTTAGTGGACAACTCCCCCACATTTGGTACAGAGACAGAGACCTATGGTCAGATCCTGATAGACTTTAATGATAATGCTAATGGTGAGATAGTTCTCACCCCACAGTCTGCTACAGTACAAGTACATTTGGACATGAAGAACCAACTGATCAACCTCATTCTGTTATAAAGGATTTATCATAGGTTTCTGTTTGTGTGCCAAATATGGCACATAGATAGAAATCTATGGTCAGATCCTGATAAACTATAATGCTAATATTTCTCACCCAATAGTGTACTACAGTAACAGTTCATTTTAACCTGAACAATCATTGATCTACCTCATTCTATGACAGCGGACTATTCCCCCACATTTGGCAAAGAGACAGAAACCAATGGTCAGATCCTGATAAACTTTCATGAATTACATTACTTTACCTCGTTCTGTTATAGTGGACTACTCCCCCACATTTGGTACAGAGACAGAGACCTATGGCCAGATCCTGATAGACTTTAATGATAATGCTAATGGTGAGATAGTTCTCACCCCACAGTCAGCTACAGTACAAGTACAGGAAGATACCACCGAACCTTTACTGTATGCTACTAGATTTGGCGGAGCTTTTGGAGAGGTAAGCCATTTTGGGACAAAAATATAATTTACTGTCTTGTAGGCTAAAAAACATGTTTTATATACTATGTACATGCTTCCTCGTTCTCGTTCATTTCAAATCGCCTTTATCTTCAAATGCTTTATAAAGTAGTTACATCTTTATGCTTGTGTGATTATATTTTGAAAATAATGGAGATTTGAAATGAAGGAGAAATACGGAAGCATGTACAAAGTACAGTACGGAACATCGGGAATTTGACAATCATTTCAATCACAATCCAATCATTCACGGGCAATCACGTTCAATCAGCGTTCAGCGCTCAATCAGCGTTCAATCACAATTTTACAATCAGCGTTCAATCAGAATCGTTACAAAGCGTTCAGTCAGAACCGTTCACTCATTCCGATCGGTTACATGATAGGAAACCGTTCAATCAGTTTTAACGAAATTATTTTTCGTTTGATTAAAAATAATTCATTTTGTTGATAGAATAGATAAATAAAAAAGCAAATTCACAATCTTTTCGAAATAAATAGCTCTAGCAAGTTTCGGAAACATCCAGGCAAATTAAAGGCGAGACGACGAGTACTTGCGTGTGTTCATTTCTTATTCCAGTTCGATCCAAATACCGTCTTCGCCTCAGTGCCAGTTCGTACCTAGTCCGCCAGTAGAGAATGAAAGGATGAACAGCCGAGAGATTTTCCTTACTTTCTTTTAACAATTTCTTTCCTCAGTGGCCGGCTTTACCGGGGCAAAAATGTCTTATTAAAGGCAAGAACATTGTTACCCTTATGAAATATTTCTTAATGAAAGTGCTTTCAATTGACTGGTAAACCAATCCTATCCATGTTACTCTCCAATATTTCATTGATTAGGACATGCTCACCAGCCACGACATGCATCTCATTTTCATACGGCGGATTCATGGAGACTGTAATGTAGACTGGTAAACCTGTCCCACGCTACCCTCCAATCGATAGATTGAGGCAGGCTCGCCAGTCAAACCGTAATGTAGGTTTTACTCTACAGTTTGGGTCTTCAAAGTTAACCACAATTTGATTAAATTTTCCGAGGAAAATGAATGATAAGACTCACGATAGGGGCTACTTTAGATCCGCAACTGCAGTCTAGGGTAATTGTGGGGCTGCATTTTTTATGAAAAGGTTTCGGTCAACTTGTATCGAAACTTCTTACATTTAACTATTGAGTCCTATGCCGGTGGTATGAGCACCTAATTATTGACTCTTGATATTACTGTATTTTACCAGTTAATACAGTAAGAAGAATCTGGAAATGCAATGACCTTAGAATGAAATTGAATGAGTGTGATGAGCAAAATTAGATTGATTTTCAAGGGAGGTAAAACTAAATCGACAATAAATTAGTGCTAATTGATTACCCCCTGTTAAAAGATCTACCAAATTTTCTGGATTTGTGTCTTTACAGACAAATCAGACCCTTAAAAATCAACGACAGCCTTATAAAATCAAACAATCATTTTATTGGAATGCTGATTATTTTTCACAGATTCAAAGTGTTTTTTTTAATGATTTTGGAGCGTTTTAAATTGATTGGAGTGAGTGTTAGGAATGAAATATTTGAGCACTAGGCGAGTGATTTCGATTGGTTTTGATCTAGATGAATGTCAATTTCACAATGTCATTTGCCGTTACACAAGACCTTTTCTGAACCATCAGCTGGGAGAAGAAAGTCAAATTTGATGGATGCCACCATCAGAGATTGGGCCTGGGACCCAACAATTTGTGTGTTAGAAAGGGGGTTAACACTGCTTTTAACAATCTTAGAGTCTTTTCAGCTTTTCAAGCACTACCATTAGATCCCTTCCTAGCCTCTAGCTGCTATCCCACATAGGTTTTTGATTATTAATCCACAGGGGATAAGCCTAGCAGTAACGCAGGGCTGTCAAACATGGGGTAGCGAGTTAGAACCCCGGCACAGCCAACTTTCATCTGTCAATATTGATTATATTAGAGTCAACGGCTAATGATATTTTACTTACGATAAAATGTAGAATGCCTTAGATGGATGAGCAGCTAGTGGCTCACAAGAAATGTTGAGGTTTTACTGGTGTGAGAAAGGATATGAGTTGGTGCACTGGCCAACTATAATATAACTGCACTAATATTGAAAGTGGTATTAAACCCCATGCAAACAAAACATATCAACCCATTCGGGGGAACAACTTGTAGGAAAGGACGTTGGCTCTAGGAGCAAATGAATGGGTGTGGGATACACTACCACAGCAGTTACCCAAATACATCCGCCTATATAGTTGTGATGACAATATATTTCACATATCCTTGAGTCACTTACAACACATGCTAAATATGGCCATGATTTGTATAGAGGTAGTGGACCCTTAATAGTTCCTCCACATATCCGAACTCATGATCTTTCACAATGTTTACAGAGGTTTCATAATTAAAATCATTATGAAACCTCAGTTAACACTGTTACAGTTCATTACTCTCAAAATGTCGTGTATCTATCTCGGGTGTACTACCTTAATCCAATTCAATCTGAACCTGGAAATTCCCATTTTGACAGGAGATATAGACAAGGATCATCCTGAACATATGTGCAGTCTGATCTTAGTCTACACCATCTTTTTGACCAAGAACTGTGTTGAGACTTAATTTTCAAGACAAAATTTGTTGGATGATATTTCTTTCAGAGACATTCAGCACTTTGCTTTAAAGCTAGTGTAATTTAGCCTGGATTTATGCATAAGAAGGGTAAATGGCCATTGGCATTGATGAGCTTTTCCCATGTGCTGATCCAGTGGGGGGATATCAGGACAAAAAGATTACATTGAAATACATTTACATAAATATATCATCAGTGGGTGACCAAAATGCTACCTCATTTGAGGTTTAGCTTAAGGTAGTGGAACCGTAATAGTTCCGCAGCATTTCGGAACTCATAATCTTTCACAATGTTAACCGAGGTTTCCTAAAGAAAATCATTAGGGAACCTCGGTTAACATTGTTAAAGATCATTACTTCCGAGACATTGCAGATCTTTTACAGGTCCACTATCTTAAACGCTTTGCTCACCAACTGATAAATTGATTAATAGACAACTATGTTTGTGCTGCTCTCATGAAAAACAAAAGCACCACATGTGGGTGCCTATGCTTGGCTGTTGGTGAAAAAAATTGTCAAAACAGGGGCCCAATTTGCAATATATATGCATCTAGATTTATACATCTTGGCAGTAGAGTTAGTTCTTTGGTTAGAGAAAATATGAGACAAGTTCCAATTCAATACCTTTAGGAATACCATAGATATCACAAAATGTCAAAGGTCATGCAAGACGACAACCAAGGCTATAGCAACTACTTCACTAAAAATTCAGGATCAGCACATGTATTTCTTGTAGAAATGTTCAAAACAAAAGGATTTGAACCTTTCATTGGACCAAATATTTACAAAATGCATAAAAGAGTGTAATTACATTTAATTAATTCTATAAACAAGACATACCAAACAAAAATCCCTAAAAAAACTGTATATGACCTGTTCAATTAATACATAAACTGTTTTTAATAACTGCCTATCTGATTCTTTATTCTCTTAAGTAGCACCTTCCTTTCCATATCAATGAGTCATTCTACCCTACTATAAAGTCAAATTGTGAATAGCAGGAAGTGAAGTCTCAGAGTTTAAACTAAACTCAAACTTTTTCATTTGATTAATTTGTTACAGATAAAATTCAATTTCAGGGTGAAACAACAGTAGCTAAGTACAATTAAACTTGTTAATTTTGTCTCTTGTATAATGATAAATTCAATCAATAGTTGAAAAAATGCATTTGATAAAACAATAATGATCAAGCAAAGAGGTGCGTTTTATAGATTAAGATTTTGAAGATATCTTAAGATTTTTAATCGGAATATCCCGAGCAATTCAGTTGAAATTCTACATAGCAGTCAGAGATATCCCGATTAAAAAATAAAAATAAATCTTAAAATTCTTCAACCTAAAAAAACACACCTCAGGTCAATTGAAATTCAGTTTTAAAGATAAGTAATATGGCTTTTCTGTATTTAGAATTCTACTAAAAATGTTACTATCTTGCTCAGTCAATGCAGAGTGTATAGTCCAACAGGGATCAATATTTTGCCAGATCAGTATTGGTTTGAAGGTAGTGGACCCATAATAGTTTCACAACACTTCAAAGCAATAAATTTTAACAATGTTAACCGAGGTTTCCTAATGATTATCATTTGCAGGTGTTTTTTATTCTGAGAAACTAGGGCTGAATATTGGCCCCTTCCCCTTGGCGATTTTTTCCCCAAAATGGACCTTTTCCCCTCCCAAACGAATTTCCCCGCCCAAACAAGGTTTTCCCCAGAATGATAATGTTTATTTTATAAATCAAAGATAGTGGATAATTTGCTTTTAAAATGCATTTACGGTTCCATTTTTAGTCTTAAAACAGCATCATACATCTTTCATAAGGGGAAAAAATGTAAACATTCTGGAATTTCCTAGACATCATTAGGCTCCACTCTGTCGGTTCTGTATTAATATTCACCAAATCCGAAACCCTCTGCCATTACAAAATACGCCAAACATCGCTCTGCCTCAGACTTTTCCATGATGCCCTTTTATTATGATTCTGCACACAAGGAACCCTATTTAGATAGTGTGCTCGTAAAAGTTCCGCAACATTTCAGGAGGCATGAACTTTAACAAGTTAAACCGAGGTTTCCTAATGATTTCATTTGGAAACTAGGTTAACATTATGAAATATTATGAGTCACAAACAGCATAGATTGACCACTTTTAGTCGAGATGTAAAATATTTGAGGTAAATTATGTGAGAGATTATAACTAGAACTAATTCTAGCATTCACTTTGGATAAAACAGTGTATCTCACTCAGTGTCATTGTGGTAAAGGGACTTGATTCTTGACCTGGAAGTTAGTAGTTCAAGCCCAAATGTCATCAAGGTGTTAATAAATTGGCACTTAGTAGCCAGCCCCAGTTCACCCAGCTTTTTGTCACAATCTGAAATAAATGTATCTGGCACCCTAACCAATGACTAACAGTTTTCATTCAGCACAGACACACACTTGCCAGTAATACCCGAAAGGGGAAATAGGCAGTAGATAGATAGGGAACCAGTCAAACCGGCTCCTCGTCAAACCAGTCCCATGGTCAAACAGGCCCCAATACGGTCATACCGGCCCCTGAAAAAAGTCAAACCGGTCCCAAATCAGACAAACCGGGGCCTTATTTTATTTCAAACCGGTCCCAAATCAGACAAACCGGGCCTTATTTTATTTCAAACGTTGCTTATATACATGCAGTTTACTCTTATTTTTGAACTATTGACTGTAATGCAATAGATAAATAGTGACAAATATATCGACCGATGGAAAGTGTATGTTCCTCTTTTGCTTAAGCTACTGTCACATAAACACTCTGTTTGCTTTGGTGAGGCATCACTGATGACTAAATGCAGAATAGTTGATGAAATTGATGACAAATTTCTGATAAGTTGACATCTAATTCATTCATTCGATGCAATGCCCTGTGAATGGACCAGGCTAGGTCTTATCATCTGGTTGGCTCAGGTTTCCTTTTTTACATCACAGACACAAGAGTTTTATATTCTTTTCTGACCTGTTTACTTCATATTGGAAACAGCCACTATCGTTGGCGACCCGACTAGTCAACGCCATCTAGTAGGCTTAATGACCACATGCAGTAAAGTCGACAGGTCGAAAGGATCGAGGTCCGAAAAATTGACATCATATTCAACTGTCGATTTCTTTGGCGATCCTAGTATTCTTAAATAAGATCAATGTCCAGTCTTAACGAAGCTTATTTTAACTCCAGCCAATGGTTTTCAAGATTAAAATCTGGAAACATGAGAATTTTTCCAAAAGTTTTTTTTTTTAATCAGAGTTCAGTTGCGTGTGTAAATGGCGGCTTTTTATTCAAGGGAAATAATCTTTACAGCATGATGGTAGGTAATTTGCTGTGGACCCCTGCGGATAAATTAAAAAAATATGCTTGGAAAAATATAATTTTCATATTTCGTTTAATTTCTTTCGTTATTTATGTTTAAATTGAATGATTGAACGCACCGTTCAATTTGATTGAACGGTCGGATTTAGCATAGAAAGCGTTCAATCCAATCAGAAGAAAAAGCGTTCAGCGGGCAATCACGATCATTCATAAACGTTCAATCACTGCTCAGCGTTCAATCACGTCCCATTCGGATTGTCAAATTCCTGATGTTCCGTACTGTATATGCAAACATGTTTTTTAGCCTACAAGACAGTAGATTATATTTTTGTCACAAATTTTTCAAAATGCATTCTTTGGTCTGTGATCTGACTCAATTTTAATGATGTCAGGAACAAAATTTATTAAAGAATTAAAATTTGGTATAACACTGAGAGAAGACATGGTACAAAGCTCAGTAACTTATTCATACAATCATGTGCCCTGAGTGGTAAGGTCATGAAATCTTAAATGTAAAAAGATAGATTCATGCAATTATCAAACTAAAGGCATGTGTGTTATTACTTTCAATTGAGCACATTCAACTCGGCTTTAGTTTTTCCTTGCACTTTGTAATAACTAATTGGCTTCTGGGGGCTAATTATTCATATGGTCAAATGTCACAGTACCAACAATGATAAACAGAAATAATAGACACATTATTGAATTGTTTCAGGTGCTTGTTAGCTTCATAGTAACAGATGGAACAGCCATTTCTGGTCTAGACTACATAATTGACAGTAATGTTGTAACACTATCAAGGGGAGCTAAATCTGTCCCTCTACCAATCAGGCTGATCAATGATGCAGTTCCAGAACTTGATGAGACATTCATAGTTGAACTTAACCAGGTATCTGGTGGAGGAACACTTGGTACTTTTACAAGAACTACTGTTGTTATTGAAACATCAGATGATCCTAATGGAGCTTTTGGTAAGTTTTGGATTGATGATTAATTGTAATTTTTGTTGAGCCCCCTTGTTGTTACCAAGACTTAGTTGTAACAACAACAGCCTTATGTATGTGTGTTAGTACACCTGTTTAAGTCCAACCTTGCATCTCTCTGTCTCCCTTTTTAACAATTACTCCTACTTCTACGGATTGATTTCAAAAATAAGTATTTTGAAAAGCTAGTTTCAAGCAATACCTTTTTATTCCACAAAATTTTCTCAAAAGTATAGAATCACAAAGACCTTTAATCCAGCCCTGCATTAAGGATGACAAAGCAGAGCAAGACGGTTGCCATTTATACCCTGCTTTGCACATGCACTCTCATGCAAACCATGATTATTATTGGCAAATAGTTTGCACCATTTTGTCATCCTAAATGCAGGGCAGGATTTGAACAGGAAGGATTTTACACTTTTTTGAACAATTAAGCTTATTCAGGCTACATGTATTATTATATACTTTGATATTGTCTCTATGTATTTCAACGGGAGGAAAGTATGCAATATTTTTTGATATTGCATACTTTGATATTGCACTAAGATTAATTTCACGTGCACAAATGGACTGGACTACTTTCTGGTTGCTACCACGTCGTAAGTCAACATCAAATCACATTATCAGCGCTTTCTTTTTGAATTCAATCTTCGAGAAATAATTTTGTCAGAGTAAAGAAATACGTTTCAAGTTAATTAAATGCATAAAGGACAATACATCATTGTTTGTTTTGGTCTATTTAAAACCATTTTTCGAGATATCAACCACTTCATCCCCTCCCCCTCTCCATCCTTCGTCAGATTCCCCCCCCCCCTCAAATTTCTTCCAAATCACTGTTTTTGTTACTCCTTTGTCAAACTCTTTATTTTTCTTTATTTTTTAAACTCTTTCAAAACTAACTCATGCCCATCCCTTTGTGTCAATTATAATACTAGTATCTATCTCTTTTCCTCCCTATCTTTCTCTTTTACCTCGTCTTTCACTCCGCCCCGTCCTTCGTGACTATCGCTAGTCTGGTCCGGTATCAAGTACGCCGATTTAGTAAGTTATGGAACATGTAACTGGTAAGAATAACAAATGAACAAGTTTTTATGAATATATTTATTTCATTTTTATTATTGAAGACAGGTTTACCTGTCTTTTAATATAGGGATCGTCGCCATCGGATTTTGATAACAAACCTACATGTGTCATTACGCTCAAAAAAGTAGACCCATTCATAAAAATAAAAACGGCAAAAATAATCAATACTGTAGCAATATACCGTAAAATTTTGGTGCTGACCTAAATGCTGGCCGGGACCTCAGTGGAGTGAACACGTGATCTATGCAGAAGTTGCCTGCAGAAACGTGTTTTACATTCGTTAGTGGTGCTGTTTTAGGGCGTTTTCGGCTGCAATCTTTTGCATTTGCTCCAAATTTTCAATTGCATCCTACAGCTGTTTTTATGCATATCATTGGCAAGCTATTTTCAGTTCCCCATTTTAGACTCCCTATTTCTCGTAAAATTGTGTGTTTGTGTGTCCTTAAGGTTGCTTTATTTATCCGTCTCTCGGGCCTGTCGTAGTGCAAATGGATAAAAACTAAAATAGCACAAGGCTATTTGAATAAACTCGTAAACCCTTGGAATTTCCTAGGTTTGAATTTTTACTACGATTTACGGAGAAATTTCGATGGCTTATCAAATTACTTTATTATTAGGTTTGTTTTGTCTATCCATATTGTACAGCATTCGGAACATCACTCGGTCATTTCCGTAAACGGCAACAGATCGTGATCGTGATATTCACTCAGCAATCATCGGGCGATCTCCTAAGTCTCAGATCTATCTAAATGTAGGTTACGGAATCGGCTGAGTTGTGACGAATGCATTAGATTGGCCGAGTGGTGTCCCGAATGGCCTATACAGTAGTACCATGCATGCCCGACCCCGGTTTTGAGTTTCCGCTTTTGTTTTCGACAATTTTCTGACAATAACAAAAACTGTTTTGGAAACTGGAATGGATTTATTTGTAACATTCTGGAGTGGACTTTGAAAGAATTCTACTCAAGGTGATAAATGCTGTAGCTCGGGATTTCATTTAACGATCTGTCATTTTGGCAGTTTTGTCAAAATTGATAGTTCACCGGATAGTTCAATCCGAATCTTGATCTTGAAAAGCAGTCCTGTGGAAAAGGCCTGAAAGGTTGGTTGTCTTAACAGGTTTATATATTATTTTGTAGTAAAAATAATTTTCTACTAAGTAAGACTATATGCAAGGAGAATAACCTGAAATGGAGATCGAAATATGTTCTTGGTATTGACTTTGACTAGTAAAAGTATAAGAATATTGGTATTACTTTCATTGCTTCTTCTATGTGGAGATAATTAGTCAAATCCTGGATCAGATAATAAATGTAAAAGAAATTTGAACAAATTTCCAATTCAGGGCAATATTCACCATGGTAATGAAACGTTCAGCTCTTCATCAAGGGGTAAGCAATGTGTGTCATGTGAATTAACATTTTATTTAAGATTTTTACACATCGACTTAATAAGTTTGACTGGAAAAAAATCGGATTTGGATCATATTGGATTGCTGGGGATAATCTATACAATTTTATAAAACAGGGTTGCAATAAGTCATATGAGTTTTTAGAATACAGGAATTGCCACCATATTTCTGTTGGTAAATGAATATTTTCTATTTAGGATATTGAAAACTTACACTTGGGGATGAATAGCGATTATGAAGGCAGTTACCCTCTTGTTAAGCTTGAATTGGCTAGAGGGATAGGTTTATCTGGAAGTGATGAGACTTCAAAGTAAAGCATATTCATTTGTTAGGAAGGTGCAGTTTCCATATGTAACCATCAATGATTGTTTTAAATTTTTGATTCCCACTCAAGAGATCTTCTCAAAACGCCACAATTTTCATTCCAATTGTTAATATTCAGTCCTGTCTTCAATTCAGGCCTTTCAGGCCTTTGATTCAAAGTAAGTCGAAATCAACACGTATTTAAAAATCGAAAACGCAAATCGACACAAAAATGTCTGCCGTCCTTTAAGTTTACACTGTCACTTCATGGCAACGGATGTATTCATCCGAACGTAAAAATATAACGGAAAGGATTTTGCGGGAAAAGGTCATTGACGTTACTGTTATCAAAAACGGGATTTAAATTAAATCAAAATAAATCCTTCTTGAAGTGTATGTTATGTTAAAAATTTAAAAATAAGAAGTGAACATCGTCCAACAATATCAAAGTATACAATAAAAAGGTTATCGAATTTAAATGGGAATTTATTGTGTCGGACTCGTTCTTTTGGCGAAGTTGCCCTCGCAAGCTCTGGCACTCTGCCAAAAGAACTTGTCCGACACAATATATCCCCATATTAATTCAATAACCTATAATGGTCCATCTTTTGACTTTTAATTATCTATAGTTTCTATAGCTCCAGTTTTAAATATAAGCTTTTTGTCAACTCATATTTTGGGTAACCAGTAGGTTTATACCAGAAAATTTTCTTAGGCAAAAACTCTGTATTTCAGACTACTATGATTTCTTTACATTTTCAGTTTGCATTTGATTTTTTTCTAATCCTTGTGTTTCAACCTATTATTTGCATTGTTTTAGAAACAATTTCTTACAACTTTCATTAATCCCTCTGGATTAAGCTTCCTGGAAAATTTGCCAGTACTCATGCTGAATGTTGGGACCAATGAAAGAACCAAGATCAGTATAGCTGCTTTCTGGAATTGAACGTGCGACCTTAAGGTAGTAGAACCGTAATAGTTTTGTCTCAGAGGTAATGAACTTTAACGGTGTTAACTGAGGTTTCCTAATGATTTTCATTAGGAAACCTCTGTTAACATTGTGAAAGAATATGTGGTTCAAAATGCTGTGGAATTATTACGGGTCCACTACCTTAAACTCAACCAGAGGCTGACACTCTACCTCTAGACCACATTTACCACACATTTTCTACACCTAAGTTGATGTACAAAACTTGGTTATTTCAGAGTTTTCTGTAGATGGTCAGTCTGTAGAAGAGCCAGAGATCAGCCCACTATCTGTCAATCTTACTGTCATAAGGAAGGGTGGTAGTTTGGGTGTAATGACTATTGATTGGGAGGCTACATTCAATGGTATGTAAAGGGAATTTATGACTACTTTTCCACTTTTGTGTGATTTAATTCTGAGATTTTAAACAAGGCTTATGGCATTTTAATATATAAAACTTTTTTTATGACTAATTGAAGCTACTTGTCATTGAAGAGATTATGATTATACCTCCTCTCAAAGTTAACCTAGCTGCACCTATTATTAAGGTACTGATTTTGTTGGCCTGTGTCTATCATGTTTAAAACATTTTTCACTTAAGCTTTAAGCACATACATTTAGTTGCTAGTAAAAACACAAAGTGCATTCAGAACACTAGCCAACCTCGGAAGAGTAGATCTACTTACTTACAGAATTTGCAGATTGTGTTCAGACTCGGTATACTCACAAACAAACACAGTACGTTCACAAATAAACATTTGAGGAATTGATAAAAATATTCGGGACTCCTTCAGTTCAATTTTATTTTATATTATACTATAATTGCTGACTTGTCAGCTTGTAAGTTCCTTAAAGTAAAAGTTTGATATCTCTGTTCTAGGAGAATTGGCCTCTGATGACATCACACCAACGTCTGGTTCCATATTTTTTGTTAGTAATGAGGCCAGTAGACAAATAATGATAACCATTCTACCTGACAACATACCAGAAGCTACAGAGGTAAGAACTTGACAATTTTTTAGCTCGGCAGTTTTCAGAGAAAACCTGAGGTATTGTCATTACCTTGGCATCGTTCATTTAGGTGTTGGTGTTTGTGTAGGCCTTGGAGTGACAATCTTTAGCATTCGGAACACCACTTGGCCAATCTCACGATCAACCTCAGATGTACATAGACAGACTATTTTTAAAAATTCCAGGAAAACCTTCGAAAAACTCGATGATGTCACTTTAAATGGCATTAGCCCTCGAAACTGTGAGTGAAAACATTCGACATTGCCAACGCTACTCGTTTAAGTCACTGACATGAAACCATCATAACATAGCTTTAGATTCTTAGATAACGGCTGAAAAATCTTAATTTTTGAGAATGATTCGTCATTCTCAAAAATTAGGATTTTTCAGCCGTTATTTACTGTAAAAGATATAAATCTACAGTACTAGTTTTTCTTACACTGTTTCTGCCTAACAAAATGCACGATTTTTTTACATACCCATCTGCCTTACATACATCCAAGGTCTGTTGCAGTTTACGGAAATGGCCGAGTGATGTTCCGAATGATTCTTTAGCTGTGGTCATATCACTATTGTTTTTGGAGATAACTGCATGAAACTTGGCATGTGTGTTCACTATCACAAGGAAATCTGATCACAAGAGCTATCCTCAGTCTCTCAAGCGGGATAACTGTGAGAGCATTTTGTAAGAATAATACTCCTGTTTTGACTAACACTTTTTACGTTATCCAGCACCTGCAACTGAGTGTTGGCACTCCAAGGCAGTGCTCTTATTGAAATTAATGAAATTAAGACAAATAATTTGATATTATATCTACTATTAATTTTTTTCTGTGTGTCTTAATTTGGTATATGAAAAGTGCACATGCATATATCTTTTCAATTATATCAAATTACATTCATGTTTGAAAATAGCCATGTGCTAGTGTTTGCTTTTAAAAAAGGATTCAAGTGTTGATTTATTTGTAAGGCAAGTAAAATTTTCAAATGCAAGATTCAATAATTGAAATGATTTCCTGAGACCGAATTAGTTGCTAAATATGTTTTAATTAAGAGATGAAGCTCACAAAACATCTGTGTACTCAAGATTGTTTTCATTGGGGAATAAAACCAAAATTGCAGCCAACCAGAATGCACTAATATCAATGGACACACCTAAACTAATATTTTATACTTCAGAATATAGAGATTCGGCTTACCAGTATATCAGCTGGTGGGCGTATTGCAGACAGGAGTGTGTTTACTCTGTCAATCTTGTCCAATGACAATCCCCATGGGGTGGTACAGTTTAGCGACCCTATCTATGTTGTTGAAGAAATGGGAAGTAACTCTGTACAAAACTTGAGAATTATCAGAAGGTAAGGATAGACTAAATTAATACATTTGTATTATTTCAAAACCTAAATTATTTTCAGAATTCTCCTAAACATTTTCATAGGTAACTTTGATTCCATTATGGGTTATTAGAGGCTAAATGAAAAGTGAATTCATTTTAAAGTCTGGTTTTAATTAGAATAAGCTATACTTTGGCACTTAATTTTTTAACCCCAATATATGCAAGCTTTTCAAGGAACTTTGTTTCATTCAATGCCCTCCTCTGCCCATCCCTTTGTTAAGGATGACAAAACGTAGCAAAATCTTTATTAGTTATACCCCTTTGCACATGCACTTTGGTGCAAAGTGGAGTATGATTTGCAAACAGTTTACACCATTTTGTCATCCTGAACACAGGGCAGTGCTCCAATTGATTACAAACCTTGTAAATACAGATATGTGTCAAAGGAACAATTGTTGTTTATTTCAGTGGAGGAAGTTTTGGTCAGTTAAGGGTATACTACAGTACAGACTCAGCCACATTGGTGTCCGGGGATGTCAATGACATGGGAGCCAGTGTCCTAACCTACTTCATGCAGCCAAAATTTGGTACCCTGAGTTTACCAGGTCAAGGTTATAATATAGAGGGACTTCCTGGGGATCCTACTGTGGTATGTACATACTGATCTTGAAGATAATTGTTTAAAACATTTTATCAATGGCTCAGTGTGATTCAGTCTTAACTGCCTATATGTTTATAGGCAGTTACAACTGTTTTACACTGACCCATCAAAATAAAAGATGTGCTATTTTAAAAAAAGATCATTAACCATTTCTGTTTTTTAGCTCACCTGAGCACAACGTGCTCAAGTGAGCTATTGTGATCACCTTTTGTCCGGCGTCCTTGCGTCGTCCGTCGTGCGTCGTCCGTCAACAATTTCTTTAAACGACATCTCCTCCTAAACTACTAGGCCAATTTTAACCAAACTTGGCAGAAATGTTCCTTAGGTGGTCCCCTTTAAGAATTGCTAAAAGAATTGAAATCGGTGAAAAAATCTGGTTGCTATGGCAACCAAAGTTAAAAATTTAAGAAAATCTTTAAAATTCTTCTTCTTCTGAACCAGCAGCCCTACAGCCTTGAAATTTGGTATGGATGATCAGCTCATAGACCTTAATAAAAATAGCTAAAATCATATCTGTTGGGCCACCAGGTGCGGAGCATCAGGGGGGAGGGGGTAGTACTTAGGGTAAATTTTGTAATCTTTAACCTTCTTCTTCTTCTGATCATGAAGGCCTACAGCCTTAAAATTTTGCATGTATCATCACCTCATAGATCTGAATAAAAATAGCTAAAATCATATCTGTAGGGCCACCAGGTGCGGAGCACCAGGGGGGAGGGGGTAGTACTTTGATGAAAATTTTGTAATCTTTAACCTTTTTCTTCTTCTAAACCAGGAGACCTACAGATTTGAATATTGGCATGGATGATCAGCATATGGACCTTTATAAAAATAGCTAAAATCATGACTGTAGATTCACCAGGTGCGTAGCACCAGGGGGGAGAGAGTACTACTTTTGTGAAAATTTTGTAATCTTTAACCTTCTTCTTCTTCTGAACTACATGCCCTACAGACTTGAAAATTGGCATGGAAGAACAGCTCATAGACCTTAATGTAAATAGCTAAAATCATGACTGTAAATCCACCAGGTGCAGAGCACCAGGGGGGAGGGGGAAGTACTTTTGTGAAAATTTTGTAACTTTAATCTTCATCTTCTAATGAACCAGGAGCCCTACAGACTTCAATATTGGCATAGATAATCAGCATATGGATCTAAAATAAAATAGCTAAAATCATGAATGTAGGGCCACCAGATGCGGAGCATTAGGGGGGCAGGGGGTAGTACTTTGGATCTATTTTGAAATCTTTAACCTTATTCTTCTCCTGGATCAGGAACCCTGCAGACTTGAAAATTGTCATGGGTGATCAATACATTGACATTAATAATAGCTAAAATCATGACTGTAGGGTCACCAGGTGCTGAGTGTTTTGGGGAGGGGGTAGTACTTTGGATCATTTTTGAAATCTTTAAACTTCTTCTAATGAGCCAGGAGTCCTACAGACTTGAAAATTGGTATGGATGATCAGCATATGGACATATATTGAATTAGCTAAAATCATGACTGTAGATTCACCAGGTGCAGAGCATCTTGGGGGAGGGGGGAGTGCTTTGTTGAGAATTTTGAATCCGTACAGCCTTTATATTTGACATGGATTGATCAACTCATTAAAGAAAACTTTAAAAGTCTCAGACTCAGCCTGTATATCTGGCATAGATAAGCTGATCACAGACCTTTTATGGAAAAAGCTTAAATAAATAATGTCCAGGGGAGGAGCAGAGGGGGGGGGGGAATGATTATTTCAAATGTTATCTGATTGAATAAGTGAAAATCTCTTTTTCTGTGGTTGCATGGACATACCTAGGTAATGAAGCTTTTTTTCTCAGGTGAGCGACCCAGGGCCAACGGCCCTCTTGTTGAAAATTTAAGACTGGTCAAAATTCAAATCTATAAAAGATATAAGATATCAATGATAACTGGGTTCAGTTTGATAAGAGCTTGTTCTATTTGGTAGAAGAAATACTGCCACATTATTATAACACTATAGGTGAGCTTCAAGAAATGAAAAACTCAAAGGAAGAAGTGGAGTTATTGTGCTATGATTTTTTTCATCCCCTGTCGTTCAGCGAAGGAGATGTGGTAATGGTCTCTGTCCATTATTCCGTTCTTCCATCTGTCATTTGTTTCATCAATCCATCACTAAACTTGTGTGAACCATATCTCCCAAAGTAAGTATGAAAGCTATCAACTTGAAACTTTATAGTTGGATAGATCTCACAGAGGAGAAGTGCAGTGCACAAGAACTACAACTCTTGCTTGCATAATTTTTATTTATTGCCCTTTGTTATTTCAAATACTTAGATTTTGTCTGGAGCATATCTCTGACAGTTAAATAGCTATCAACTTAAAACTTTATAGGTGGTTAGATCTCATACAGGAGAAGTGCAGTACACAAGAACAACAACTCTTGCTTGCATAATTTTGGAGTTATTGCCCTTTGTTACATTAGGCTTCAGTTACCTATCAAGCTTTCATGTTGAGGGATGGCCATGTCCTTTTATAGTTCATGACATTTTAAATTTGATGAAAATCGCCAAAAAGGCATTATTTTTCAGATCAGCAATCAATGCTGCAACGTTGAAAAATGCCCACCCACTTCCCACCCTCACAAAAAATTCAGAGTCAATGTAGAGGGTTGTAATAGAGTTGCTGTGTATTGTATGAAATCAAGAAATCACTTTTTGAAAGCAATTTCATCTATTTATACAATATTTCCTATGTACAAATTCACAAGGGCATTAAACTCAGTTAATATACAGCAAGTGAAAATTCTGATCAGACTTTAAAGCACATGACTATCTTAGTCTTTGATATGCACAGTCAAAATAATTGAAAATGTTGCATGTTCACATTTGTTATTATTACTATAGTCGAACTAATTATGTTTCTTACAGTTGTGTGGAACAGAATGTTTGAAGCGTATTCCATGCAAGGCGTTTGAGATATTTACAGTAGACTCAACTATTTCCTGCACATTATATACTACATTATCAACAGAGCCCCTAGTGGCCACCAGTGATGTACAACACTATGTTAAAGACATAGTCAAGGTAAAATTCAACACAACTTTCTTTCAGTACCTTGACTACATAGTGGTTTGAGCACTAGTTTCCTGATACAAAGGTCAGGGGTTTGTGTCCTGGTAAAGGTAGGGTTTTTCCTTGAGCAAAAATACCTAATTGTCACTCACAGCCTAAGTCCAGCCAGCTAGTATTGATACTTTTAACATACATGTAGTAAAGTGCTTGAATATCTGGTCTAATAAAATGAGTTTCGAGGATACTTGAAACCATAAGATGCATAACACAAGAGCTGCTTGAGCTTCTGATTTGTTCCACAAGCATTATTAGAATCTATTGATGTGATTAGGCGAGAATATAAGAGAATAAATGATTTTTTTAAAGTTAATAAGTGGTTATGAGTGTCACATGCTGAAATACTTCTCCAAAGAAAAATTGAAGATCAAATAAGTGAATAACATAAAGAGAAATGACCTCCGTCGGTTAGATACATATCTTTCTTCCAATCACAACAATTTTGAGCAGTGTGATAATTGGTCACCTAAGAATCATTCCAGTGAAATTAGGTTCATATCCATTAGGTTCTGGGAAAATGATTTTCATAGTTTCCACTAAATAACATATAAGGAAATGACCTTTACCCATAAAAGACATTTTTCATGCAATCACAATAATTGTTTGTACTGATAAAGGGTCACTCAAGGATCATTCAAGTGAAATTTGGTTGATATCCATTTGTGAGATTCTGAGAAAAGTCATTTTGCATATGAATTACCACATATGGAAATAAGCCCTGCCCATTAAAAGCTTGTTTTTCATTTGATTAAAAAATTCCTTGAACGTCTTTGAAAAAAAGATCATTCCTACGAAGTTTGGGTTAAATAAATCAAGTTTCAGAGTTTCTGAGGAGAAGATTTGAAATAAAAAGTTTACGACCAGATGCACAGACAGACAGGTGCATAGTCTCAGTGGCTTTGAGCCAGTAAAGCTAAAACCTACAGCATATTTCATGTAATTACAACCTTAGATAATAGTGAGTTAGTAAAGCAAGAAATTCATGGATGAAGAAATTATTTCTTTAAAACATTGGTCTAGTTTGTAATGAATATTAGACTTACTGTAATGAAGAATTTAAATAAGAAGCTTGATGTTCATGAAAAAATCATGGTCAAGATCTCACCCCAAAGGATGCAATAAATGAATTCCAACGAATCTTCAATTATAGGCTGGAGAATTGACAGGTGTCCAAGCTACAGCAGGAGAAGACTATTCTGTTGTAACCAATGGTTTCATAACATTAGACGAGGACATGATGGAAGGTCAAATCCCAATAACCATTCTAGCTGACTCCATACCAGAACTTGATGAGAAATTTGTGGTCTTTCTAACAAGGGTTGACATCATAGGAGAACCACCATCACCAGACAACTCTCCCTATATAGGTGAACAACGAAATGCTACGATAACCATTTTGAATAATGACGATACCTATGGTGCGTTCTCAGTGTATAGTGACAGTCCATTGGCTAATGGAGATGGTAGTGTTATAGAGGTGGAAGAGAGACAGAATCTGGCTGTAGATCTAGTTGTGGAAAGGCAAGGTAGGAAAGGTTTTATTGTCTGATATATCAAGGGTTCAGTGCAAGACTGTACTAAGTGGCTATACATTGTATACACACTTAGTACAGTCTTGCACTGAATCCTTGGTATCATAGTTTGGCAACCTAAACTAGTAACTACAGCTTAGTCTTAAAGCTGCTCTTGCACAGATTGGGAAAATGTGAATTTTAACATTTTTCGTAAAATCAATCGGAATTAACTACCTCATCATGTTGTAGCCTTTAAAATAATAAGATTCAATCTGGTATTGCATCGAAAGAGAGACCAATATATCTGAATTTAGGTTAAATTCATTCTGAAAAATAAAGTGACTACTAACGCTAAAAAAATATTCTTCAATTTCGAGCCAACTATTTTCGCTTGACATTCTGCATGTTTGACTCATTCAATAAAAGATTAAGATTAAAGTATTTGACAGCTGGAAACTGCATATCAATACAAGCAAAAACGAAAGATTATTCACGGAAAATAACGATTTTGTAATATAAAGACTAGAAATAAATAGACTGGATCCCTCACTGATCTTGCCACTTCAATAAAAATAAGTCAAAAAATTATTGAAATACGTTGTTTTTAGCGCCAATGCTTTGGGCTATTCTTAATAGTCTAAAAATACACACATTTCCAAATCTAAGAACATGTTTTGTATTTTTTCTATGAAAAACTGTGAAAGGGCAGCTCTAAGTTATAGTTACAAGGTTTGGATTCCCCAACAACAATATAATTCTAAAGACAGAAATGACAAGTTAAAAAAATAAAGAGCTAGATATATTGGAGTGTCAACCCTCAGCTGACAGGTGCTAGATAATGGATAAAAAGGGCTATAATTCATATGAAAATGTATTTTCATAGCCCCGCATTATAAGGTCAGGGGCATATTGTCCGCTTGTCCATCTGTCTGTCTGTCTGCATAGCTTAATCAAAAAGTTTTATTATGACAATTACTTCAAGGCTTTTCAAGATACAATGATAATATTTGGCATGATGATAGACATTGTTAATGCACATCTACAGATACCAAGGTCAAGGTCATGTAGCAAAATCAAGATCATCTATCAAGGTTTTTAAAACTTTAAAAGATTGTCATTTTGGGGGGCACAAACATAACTTGTTTGTTATCTTTTTTAGTTGTGAAGGTTGCTCTTATGAAAGTGAACATATATTTCAAGTAAATAATCCCCTTAGTAATACAAAAGATATCACAAAATGTAAAAGTCTTTGCATGACAGAGATAACACTGTCATTCATACCAAGTCTTTACCAGTACCTCTTGTAAAAACAACAAGTTTTCATCTTTCACCTAAAACTTAACTTATGTATACGTTTTATTTGTGAAAGAATTGGCAATATGCTTATTTTGCAGGTGGAAGTATTGGTAATGTATCTGTTACATGGTCAGTAGATGTAACAACTAGTACAGGTGTTTATAACATAGACTACAGGGCTGATGGAGCTACACTCAACTTTGTGCCAGGAGAAACAAGGAAATGTAAGTAGACCTAACTCCATTAGTAAACTAATTACTATACCCATCAAGTGGAAGGTTTAGACATTTATTTGTCAATTAAGACTCTTTTGACTATCAAACACACATGTTCTACAAAACTTTTCAGAAACATGTTCATTAACATATTGTAAAATTAATGTTATTGAAAAAGGTTGAAACTGAGTGCATAATTAAATCCAACTTTCTGAGCCATTTCATGATTTTAATGCCCCCTTTGAAGAAGAGGGGGTACATTGCTTTACACTTTGAGGGTTCAGTGCAAAACTCTTCTACATGTATAAACCAGAGGATATCCAAAAAAGCTAGTATGCAAGCTGGAATCATGGAATTTCACAGGTGGATAGATCTCATTGAGGAAAAGTGCATTGCACAAGAACCATAACTCTACTCATAATATTTTGTGAGTAATTGCCCTTTGTTGATTGACAGAGAATAGGCCATAATTGACCTGCTTTTATGGGGGCATAAATGTTTTACGAACATCTCTTGTCAATTTTGATATACGATATTTCAGTGATTAGTGTAACTATACTAGATGACACAGTACCAGAGCTGAGAAAGGCCGTTGTTGTCCAGTTAACCAATCCACAAGGTGGTGCTACTATCAGAAATAGATCAGCAACTATTATCATACTGGAGAATGATTATGTTGCAGGCATTGTGTCACTTAATACAACCTCTGTGTTGGCAAGAGAAGGTAAAATAAGCACATCAATCTTATTAATACCTATTGTATATAGTTCATGATAATTAAACTGGTTAAAGGTCATTTATCAAGAACATTTGTGAAAATCTATAGCAAGTTGACATTCACTTATATATTTCGGTTATTATCAAAATTGCAACAATTTCAATATAAAACAATGGTATCTAAATATGTCTATCTTGTGAATGCCAGGTATAAACCATTGTCAGTTGGCAAACTCGCATTCTCTTATCAGTCTTTCCTATGCTCTCTAAAGATAATAATACTTATCAAGCTTGGGTCCAAATATTTAGCTAGGCTGTTTTCGAAGAAAACTTGAGGTATTGCTATTACCTAAGCATCATTTTTGTTGACATTTTTGTGGTGCAAAAACTATAATATTTTCTGATACCTCTAGTTCTATTGAAGGCATTCACTTGAAACTTGGCATACAATTTCACTATCATAAGAGCAGCCTATACTTTCAAGGGGGGATAACTCTAGATGGAATTTTTGCAAATTATACCCCTTTTTCTACTTAGATTTTTTGTCCATTATCCAGCACCAAACAGCCGAGTGTTTGCACCCATAGGTGGTGCTTTTGTTTTTCATTGAGGAGGTCCAACAAAAATCTTTCTTGTTTTAATATACCTCAGAGGATAAGCAAAATGTTGTGTAGATGTACAATCCTTTTTGTCTCTATTTATATATTATGATTATGCAAGGTTATAATTGTAGGAAATGTCATGCTTGGGTTCATTTACAAATTTCAGGAGATACAGTCATGCTTGATGTCACAAGGTCACCATTTAAAGATGGAACTGTTACAATGGACTGGGAAATTGTTGGACTCAATGGCAAAGAACCATCAACAGGCTTTCAGAACTTTGAAGGTTTCATAGAGTTTCAGCCTGTAAGTCATCAAGTTTTACTTTCTTAATTGACAAAGACCATCATTGGATTTCCCATGTCTATCATTACATTATGCATTAGATTATCAGTATATGTATGAAATATTGTTGTTGTTGGATTTGATACATTTCTTTTGATTGAATGGTAAAAATTACTTCTGATGGCAGACTAAAATAGAAAAGAGTTTTTATTTTCAGGTTGTACTTAATATCATAAATGATTCAATATTATCTAAGTATTATGTCTCATATAAATTTTGTTTATTTGTGTTTGTGTTTTGTTTAGATAAAACTTTTTTGAGGGCCAAATGAAATGAATATCTATTTTAGGGTGAAGGTAAAAAGACAATAATTCTGGATGTGCTCACAGACAATATACCTGAAGTAAATGAGGAATATGAACTACGTCTACTAAACATCAAAACTACAGGTTTGTATTAAAATGATTGAATATAACTTGATTGATGGAATACTGGACATCTAATAAATCTGACAAGGCAGTTTTAGCAGGAGCATTATCAGCTTGCAAATTACATTGTTGTTTAGATTGAAATGCAAATCTTCTAAATAGATGGCAACATTAATACAGCCTGAAATATCAAACCATGAGCTAGAAAGCTTTATGGGTATGAACATAAGTCTTAATAATCTGGTGGTTCAGTTCATAACAGTTGTAACTGCCTATAGATATATAGGCTGTTACAACTGTACACTGAGCCATCAGAATGTAACTCTTTTAAAAACTTTAATGGAATCTATAGCTTAAATATGCAAAACTTAATTTTAAATTGACAGAAGGCAGAAGTCATTTCAGATGTGATTTTAGTCAAGAATTCAATACAAAATAGCTAATGATGAAACAAGTGAATCTGAAGGATTAAATGAAACCTATAGGGGAAGAAAGATGTGTATTGTGTATCACTACGATCAGCTCAGAATTTTCATAATAGTAAAAATCAATTTTGCTTAAAAGTACATTTAATAATTAAACCACAATGTATTCAATGGATTAAGTCTGAAAATATACAACAAGCACTTAGTAAGTTAAAAGAGTATGCACAGCTCATATGCAACCTTTTTATTGTTTAATGGGTTAGGCCCCACTTGAGCAGCAGTGTTTGCCCCACAGTAACATACAGCCAGTATAACTTTAGAAGGATCAAATAACCACATGGTGTTTAACAGTTTGGTACAAACTCCCTGATGTTATATTTGTAATCTATTACAGGTGTAGGTCCCACTGGAGCCGCAGTGTTTGCCCCACAGTTAAGGACAGCCAGTATAACTATAGAAGGATCTAATAACCCACATGGTGTTATACAGTTTGGTACAAACTCACTAAATGTCAGAGTCAATGAAGATGTTGGAACAGTTAACATACAATTAGATAGAAAGTTTGGAGCTATTGGTGAGTCTTCTCAAAACTAAATAAACAAGTGGTTTATTGATAGAAATTCGGTCAATGGTATTGTAACTGAAAAGTTGTAAAAAGTTGGATAAATATTGATGTTCTTTGCAGTGGGATACACATATCAATCTTCAATTTTCTCTTCAGCTATTGTTTTTGCCAAAATTTCAACAGAGCCTTAAAGAGATATGTTTCAATTTCATTTCATATTTAAATAATAACCGACTGGACATTTTCCTATGACATCCAAATAGTTGTAAATTCTAATCAAATGTTGACTTTTCCCTGTTTTGGGGGGTTTGCTGTTTTCGGAGAAAACCAAAGGTATTGCTAAAACCCAAGGTATTGCCAGAATTTTGGTGTCATTGTCATTGTGGTTGTCTTCATGTGAAGGCTTTCACATTTTGTGATATCTCTTGTTCCAATGAAGGCATTTACTTGAAACTTGACACACGTGTTCACCATCAAAAGAGAAACCTATATTATTAAGGAGGATAAGTCTATTTCTATCCACAATCCAGCACTCAACAACCGAGCATAGGCACCCGTCGGCAGTGCTCTTGTTTGTTTGTTGTTTTTTTCACCAAAATTTTAGACAAATTGAAACATGTTGCAGATGGCAACTAAAACTGGTAGACCTTTGAAAGAGAAACCTTCTATGAGGTAGAAAATATAGTCAAAAAGAAAATGTTTGTTACAAGTTATTCTTCATTTATCTGTAATAAGTATTATGAAAAACACAGGGACCTGAGATCTCAGATGGCTAGAGCTGCCAAAGTATTTCATCTTAAAATAATTTTTGAATTTCTCTGGCAGGTTATGGCTGACAACTTATTTTGTGGTCTGTTACAGGTGCCATCAGAATAGACTACCGGGTTATGGCAGGCTCTATCTCTCTGACCAACCCAGAACTAGTGTATGCTGATGCTGCGTTAGACTTTATCCCAGAGTCACGACACATCAACATGAGTGACGGTGTGGCCGGAGGAAGTATCACCGTGACAATTAACGAAGATGAAGAACCAGAGGTGGATGAGGTGTTTATAGTTAGACTGATGTCAGTAACTCTACTTGACTCGTCCATTAATACAGACGATCCACCAGTACTGGGTAAGGAGAAAAACTTAACATATTTCTGTTTTTAAAAATTTTAGAAGAGGTTGCTGAGAACAATGAAAAAGTGGGATTCAATTTGAGATGAAACAATCTTATGTGTCGGAAAATATCTTACAACCATATTTCTCCAATATGAAATCACAGGGATTTCTTTAATGCTTTACGGTGGATTATCGAGAAATGACAGTAGATTATCATTTGATAAACTCATCGCCCAACTAGCCAAATTATCAAAAACCTATATCCTGCTTTCGTTTATTTCACCCGATCTGGCATTGTCTTAGTGGAGCTCAATAAGTGAGGTTATCATGAATGTTACATACAAAATTATGAGCTTTAAGGTAATTAATCCTGAATTTTTAATTTTGTCTCATTTTCTATTTAAAGAAAATGATTGTTTTGGTTTTTTTTTCAAGTAAGATTGATTTTTATTGCTATATTTTCACTTGTGACTTGGCTACTCATAAAAATGTAGCTTTTGTTGTTCACTCAATAAAGTATAAATCAATCTTACACTGTAACAAACATAATTATCCACTATATAAAATCAGGGAACTGGGAAAAAAGGCTGAGGTTTAACATTTCATTCAAACACTATCTTTGGGCTCATTTCATTTAGGAAAAAGATAAACAAAAGTTTTATGTGAATATGGTTATTTTCTTCAATATCAACTCTTTAAAAGCCTATTATGGGCAACAGATCTTTTCCTGTTGTAAAATGTCATAAACCATTAGGACTATTTTGCCTTTCTTTTCATTATTTTTTCTCCTAATTTACTTCTGCTAAGCTAATGATCCAATTTTTAGAAAAAAAATGTATTTCAACAAATTCCATTTTGATCTCTTGCTAATGATTTTTAGGTCATGTATGTAAGCAGCAATACAAGAAAGAAATTACACAGAGAATAACAAATTGGTATCTTAAAATATCAGGTTTATCATGTTGAGGTTGGGAGAATTTATCATGACGGCCTTTTGCCAAGTCATGGTAATTTCTTGCAGCCAAGTTCAGATAACATAATATTATTGTATTTATCATGCAGTCATTCTTAAAAAAATCAGGTGAAAATGTATGCAAATTGTTTATAAAGATAGACTGCCTGATATCATGTTATGTAATCAAACAGGTAATATAAGGTCAATACAGGCTTCATTGCATGATCAATTACATTCTGTATATTTTTCTCCAGGTCCCAGTGGTACAGTGTCTCAGGTGATCATAAATGCCAATGATGGAACCAAGGGTGTGGCAATTTTTGCACAGGATTCATCACTGTATGTATACTACCAATAATTTAAAAAAAAAAAACTGTTTAAATTTTTGTTGTTTTCCCCCCTTTTAGAATTGGCATTTGATTTTTCAGGCTTTATTAAAGTTTGTCTTTTATAAAATATGTTCTAGGGAAGATAAAAAAGATATATCTGGAATGAAAGAGGTGAGCAGAAGGTAGTACAAAGTTTGTTAGAAATATAGATTAACATTCAACATGAAAAAGGGAAAGAAAAACATCTTTCTGAATTTTGCAGTAAGTTAAATACCACTTTCAACACTATTCCAGTTTTTCGTTAACTTGTACTACCACAAAATTCCATCCACATTATTCATCCTTCTTAAGCATACTGCTTATCAGTCACCCATTGATGACAAATGATATGTGTCTCAATAGCTTTTGTCAAAATTGTCTGAGTACCCAATTTAAGGCAAGTTTGTATGTATTATAGTGCAAATCATTATATCTGCTTACAACCTTAGTAATTCTTTTTTATTCTTTCAAATTTTGCCAGACTTAGGTTTTCTTTTCAGGTAATGATATTTTAAGGGGTACAAAAATAGCAATTATTGAATGTTGTTTTTCAGGGTGTATGTAGATGAAGTGAGCAGAAACATATCACTCACAGTCCAGAGAGATTTGGGAACATTTGGTGATGTGTCTGTATTCTTCTATGCTCAAAGTACTGTAGAGGGGACAAATCTAGGCCTGGACTATAAAATATCACCACAGGTATTGAAGATGTAGTTTGCCACATCCTTTATTGTTTGTAGCCCCCCCCCCCCCCTTCTGACTTCTTATATTTACATTGAAATTCTATAGATAAATGATTGATTTGGTCCTGAGATTATAAACATTTTTCTTGCACAATTCAGTACTTTCTCAAATCAATAATTAAAGGATTGTATGAACTTAAAAATAAAGCAATAAGATTCATTTTATTTTCTAAATGCTTACATTTATTTTATTAAAATATTATAACAGAATTAAAGCTTTAATCTCAAGTTGAAATTTGAAAAAAATTCTGTTGAGCATGAAAAAAGTTATATAATCTCGGACCCTGAAGACTTACATGAATATTTTCTGTATACTGAGAATTATTTCCTTATTTGGTGTACAGCTTTCTCAACAACTGCTATGCTTGACTATCATACAAAACGTCACGACAATTATCCACTGATAAAAGGATTTGAATAACTTGAATTATTTTGTAAAGTTGAAAATAGAATGAAGCAAACTGATTCTTATAATTTTATGGGTTGATTCAGATTTTTCTTACAGGATATGCAAAATGTAAAATGTACATGTTTTTGTATTAGATTTATGCCTGTGTTTTAGTAATATATTATACATACAACTTGAGTAAAGCTGTATTCTCCTTTAGAATCATCTCTGTATCTGAGGATGAAGTTGACTGTACAGAGAAGAAAGGATTGGGATCATTTTTTTCTCTCAATAATGTCTTAAATCATGCACAAATATATGTAGCTTTAATAATTATAAGTCCAATGAATGAATTATTTTCAAAGGAAAAACATTGATCTAAATTCCATAGATATTTTACTGTTTATGCTTGATTGTACTGTTACTGTTGTTTCACCATTTTTATTTATTTTGTAGTTATCTGCCATTTCTTTAATTCTTAAACACAATTTTAGTCTTGTAAGAGCCCTGTTTATCCTCTTTTGCTTATTTCTCAGCATTTTTGTTGTTAGATAGAACATTTGTTTCTATGAATCTATGGAAGGTGTATGTGTGCTGGGGTATTAGTGTATCCATCTGGTTTTGTGGAGTCCACAACTTGTTCACTTTACTGAAAATAATTGCACAAACTTGTTCCCCTGTGTGCCTTTTTTTTTTAAACAACAATACCTTATGACTTAAATTTTTCCTAGAAATATTCATTTTTTAAAATGCACATTTCAAGATTTCGGTATTTTTTGGGACCATTATATTTTAATAATTTTGCAATGTTTTTAAACCTCAACCTATGAAGTAGAGGGGAAGATTGGTTTCTACCTGTCTCTCTATCTGTCCATCAGTGCATACATCCTTCTGTCCATTCATAGACCTTTTTTGTCCCCAGACTCTGACTCAAGAACAAAGTGACCTAGAATCATGAAACTCAATACAACTGTTGCACATGACCCAATGAAGGACAAAATAATTAACTTTATCATAAAACCATTTATGTTACTGGGAAGAAGCACTGGTGTGTGTTTGTGTGTGTGTGTGTGGGGGGGGGTATTTAAGTCTTCTTTGGGACAGATCTAGTTTTGAGTCAATCTTAAGTTTATCTACCAATACTTTTTTACCAATTTCTGAGCAGTTTGGTTATTCAAGATTCCAGGTACAGATCACTACAAAAATTAGTCATAAATGTATCTCACTAGATCACATCTAAATATTTGCTTTAAAAAGGAAATATTAAGTATTTTATCATAAAATGTGGCTTGATCTGTGAAAAAGGACAATCTTAGAACACCTTTAAATAAATATTTGAAAAAAATAATTGTCATAGTCCAGGGCAACCGAAGGTCAAATTTCAAAAATCTTTCACTGAAAGGAAGATTATCCTTCCAGATTCAGGAAAAGGGCAAAAAGAATTCTACCTTTGTCAGTCTGTGCAGTCTTGGCTAGTGTCGCCGCAACCCGGATGGTCCCTTTTTTCATAACAGGTCGCAAATATGTAAAATAATCAGTTTTTAGCTCCACTGGCCGAAAGCCAGCGAGCTATTATCATGGCGGAGTGTCTGTCCTGCGTCCCTGTATGCGTGTGTCCGTCCGATCATGCCTAAACCGTTTCTTTAAACATCTTCTCCTCCCAAACCAATGGGCGGATTTTAACGAAACTTGGTAGAAATGATCCTTGGGTGGCCCTCTTCTTAAATTGTTCTAAGAATTTTGATTGGCCCCCGAATATGGGCATGGCATGGCGTGGCATTTTTTCACTTTGAAATCTTTAAAAATCTTCTCATCCAAAACCATTGGGCCGATTTCAATAAAACTTGGCATGGATGTTCCTTGGGTGACCCTTTACTTTAATTGTTCAAGAAATTTCGATTGGCCCATGAATATGGGCGTGGAAGGGCGGGGTTTATTTTGAGCCCGAAATCTTTGAATGACATCTCCTCATGAACCACTAGGCCGATTTCAATGAAACTTTAACAGAATGTTCCTTGGGTGACCCTTTACTTAAATTTTTTGCTAAATTTTGATTGGTCCATAAATATGGACGTGGCAGGGCAGGCTGATAAAATAGGTCTTCTGAGATTTTGGAGTGTTAATTTATTCATTTAAAGTAAGCTTTATTTAATGAAAGTCTTTAAAGATTTTAAAGCCAGTGGAGCGATACAGGCCCTCTTGGGCCTCTTGTTTATCTACTGAAGAAGGCAGAGTCAAAGTCAGTTGCTAGATGGATAAATATTGTTTAAAGATTTGTCTATCTCCTCATCTGAGTCTGTGTTTGTTCCCAAGGGAGCTTTTGAAAATAAAATAATGCATCTCAAAGGCGTAACTACGGTTTTGAAATTTTTAAGCACTCAGAAAGCAACCGCTAAAGAATATATAGAATCATGAAGGCGATATATGGGCTGTAACTTGTTATTTGAGCGTTGGTTAAAATTCATAACATGGTAACTACATCTTGATTATGCTGTATTTATAATATTTTGATGATTCATCAATGATATTTATCAAAAGATGATTAATTTGTATTAGGCAATTTCGTAATGTGCAAAATGGAAGTTACACTTGCATACACAGGACTGGTGATCAAAACTATGTTTTTGAAGCTAGAAAATAGTTAATTGAATAAAAATTTTGGCAACAGTTGACAGAGAATGATGTCAATGCCTTAAAGGGTAAAAATTGTTGTAAAGAAAGAATTTGTTTTAACTAAAAAAAAAACATTATTTCAAGGAAAGAATAAGTGACACTTTGAACTTATTTTTTTTTTATATGTTATAATCACAGTTTCAACCAATTATATGATCACATTGCAATGGTTATGGGTTATTTTTTTATTTCGTCACTGTTTTTATTTCATTTCTTTTATGTAATCACAGCATGGTAATGGCATTCCAACACCATATTGAGCACTTGAGAAGGTAAGATCTTTTATACTTGTGTTTGGGATGGATAACCTAAACAAAAAAAAATAAATAGTAAATAATATTCTTTAAGTTTTCATTACATTTATTGCATACGGTTTCTTCTTTGTTTCAGCCGTGTGATTTTGGTGATCCAAAATAAGTGTGTTTTAAATTGAAAATCTAATGACAAAGAAATTACATATATCTCCTTATATTAGGAAGATTTCCTATAACAAACTTACAGATTGAATAGCATGTCTATTTGGAAAATATTCACAAGAATGCCAGGATAAAAATGTGGCTACAGCCTGCATTCAAATGTGAAAAATAATCTAGCTGTAGACTATGCTATTTACAAGGAATAAGAAAAAAAATATCATTTTTTCTCGTTTTTTTCTTTTACAACAATGTAAAGTAACAGATTTGCATCCCATTAACAGAAGATACATTTGCACTCATTTTCTCTACAATTTTCCAATTTGTAGACATTTGGTAAGAACTGTGCTAACACTGTCCAAGCAGCAAGGCTGTGTGACTAGCCTAAGTCTTAGGTTTGATATAAGGCAGAGAAATGACAAAATCTCATGAATACAGAGATAGTAATACAATTTTAAGAACTTCAACATACACTGTATTTAAGATGCAAAACACTTGTGAAACATTTGAAAAATGTTGCCCTGATTTGTACCTTCAATCCTGAGTACACTTTCTAATAGTTCGCAAACAAGGCAGGGCTGCCTATCAAAAACCAAGGATTATTTAGATATTACACATGTTCTTAATGACCATATCATTTTCTATGATGGTACCCAACCTTTTTTATACTTTATAAACCATAGAAAATTGCAAAATTGACACTGATTGTATGAGGAGAGCTTGTAGTCATAGAAATTTTGTGGCAAGTTGTTTTCACTTATTGGCTTATTGAGTCAATAAAAATGGAATCAATAGAATTTGAACCAAAATTTTCCTTTTCATTGCTTAAGAAAAAAAGATTATCTGTAAGACCACCCTACTTGCGCAACTTTTGTCAATTCTTGGGGGTAAAGTTAGAAATAGAAAATGTGATGAAAAGAAACATACACAATTACAGAAGTGCAGCTCTCTCATTCTTCCTGGTCTACATTGCCGAGCGAGTAAAAGATTCCGTATAAGCCTGTGTGTGAGATTTCCAACAATTTCATATAAGTACATAGTAAAGACTCTGACCAGCCTGTGCATCTGCACAGTCTGACCAGAGTTTTCACATTAGTATTTAGCAGATAGTAGATAGTTAAGGTCACAAAGTACGTGTACACAATCAGGTAACATTAAATTCACAGTAGGTGACTGTCTAGACTGCTCAATGTTAACATGTCATAAACATTTCAAATTGTTGGAAATGTCACACACAGGCTTATATTTATAATACGTACTTAGTGTTTTGTATGGAAAAAAATATCTAACGAGGTTGGGAGAATTGATAAGTGTCGAGGCTCTGCCGAGACAATTATCAATTTTCACAACCGAGTTAGATATTTTTTTCATACAATACACTAAGTATGTATTATTTTTATCTTTAAACCTCTATTTGTCTTATAATGTTTCTAACTGAAATGCAAGTTTCTAAAAATAACTGCATGATATCATTGTTCTAAAAATAACTATGTGATATCATAAAAAATATCATATGGGTTGTTATCACACGGATATATGTTTAGTTATAAGATAAATTCCACACTAATATACCATTTGGCTTTCAACCTACAGGAGCTGGTATTTCTAAATGGAGACAGGACGAAGTCTATCAATATAGAGATAGTGAATGATGACTTGCCAGAACCAGATGAAGTATTTGAAGTTATTTTGTCTAATCCCAAAAATGGACTCATCCTAGGAACACCAAGTAGAGGTAAGAGATTGATCAAAGTTTGATCTAGTCAAAAAAGGAATATCTTTGCAGTAGTTGTGTATGCAGAGTTATTCAAGTAATTTTGCATAACCGACAATGGGCTGATCAACGATCAACAAACAAGAACAACGACATAAGAGTGCGGATGTGATTGACTGCTTTGTCTAGCCCAACAAATGAGCTAAGCCTAGAAAAACCTTGTAGTAGTTAATGTAAGGAAAGTGGAAGAAATTGTTTTGCCTTACCTCAAAAATGAGCTTATCCTAGGAATACCCAGTAGAGGTAATGGTAGGTGGGTGATTAAATTCAGGTCTAGTCAAAAAGGGACCCCTTGCAGAGGTTGTGTAAGGAGAGTAATTTAAGTTTTTCAGCCTAACCCAAAAATGAGATTGTTTTAAGGAAACAAAGTCAGAGTAAGGTTGTGATTGACATTGCTTTGTTTTTCCCAACAAATAAGCTAGTCCTAGTAACATCTTATAGTGGTTAGTGTAAGGAGAGTGGTAGAAGGTATTTTGTCTTACTCAAAAAAGGGCTTATCTTAGGAACAGCCAGTGGATGGCGGTGAAAGGAGAGTTAACTGAAGTCATTTTACCTAAGCAAAAGATGGGCTAATCCCTAGAACAACAAGGTAAGGGAGTGATTGATGTTGCTTTGCCTAACCCAACAAATGACCTAATCCTAAGAACACTTAGTATTAGTTAGAAAAATAAATACCAGTGTAAGGAGAGAAATAAAAAAAATATTTTGTCTTTCCCCAAAAATGGACTTATCCTAGGTATACCCAGTAGAAGGTAGTGTTAAAAAAGTTATTTTGTCTAAACCAAAAGATGAGCTAATCCTGGGAGCATATTAGAGGTATGGAGAATGACCAGGGTCTTTGGTCTAAACCAAACGCTTTCTCTTAAAATAGACTTACTGTATGAGGAAGATAATGGAAAACATATAATATAATTAGGGTAATGTCACCATTCAGAGGAAAAAAAAAGGAATAGCTCTTATATTAAAGTATTTTGACTGATGAAAAAGGTGCATATTTAGCCCCAAAACACTGAATGAAATCCTGAAGTGTTTATTTTGCATTGATATATTATTTTTTTTTTGTGGGGGGTGGGGGGTGACTTGAATGATGAAAAATGTGTATTTGCCTTATGGTACTTTGAAGAAATGAACTATTCCTTTGTTTCCCATTTTGAATTAAGGTCTTTGAATATTATGTTGCAGCCATTGTGACCATTTTGGCCAATGATGATTCCAGAGGATTTATCTACTTTGAAAGTGATGAACTTGTGACCTTGAATGAACCAATGACTGGAGAGACAGGGGCTGTCTCAATTGACCTGATCATAATGCGTGGACCTGGAATTTATGGTGTTGTGAATGTTCCTTTTGAGATTATCCCTGAAGTATCTGGGAACAGAAATGACTTATCTCCAATGCAGGGAATTATATCATTTCAAGACAGACAGGTAAACAATCTTACTCTGTTGAAATAAACATCAAGACTTTCATTGTGATAAGAGGAAAAGGTCTTGCATCCTTCATATACATTTATCTATTTAGGTAAACAAAATGTTGAATATACAGCATGATTAAAGCTGTACATACAACAGTTGAGCTGCCAAATTCTGATTTATCTTACTCTCTTATGCAGATTTTTAACTTGTCTGCCTTGGAACAAAAAGTCAAGTTTTTGTCCTCACCCTTTCAGTGAAGGAGTAGATATCGTTTGCTCAGCATAAAACAAGTGTAACTGCCTATATGTTTATAGGCAGTTGCAACTGTTTTGCACCAAACCATAGATATAGACATTGTCATAGGTATTGGAGTTGGTGGTTTTACAAACTTTACCCTTGTTTGTATCTTAGCTGTCCTTGAAGATGTTTGCTTAAACTTTGGTATTAAAGCAACCTTCACTGCTACTATATAGATATAAATCTTAGTACATTGTGTTAACAATCATGCCCCTTTCCCCACTATAAAAGACCTGTAGCTGAACTAAGTATCAGCTAGTTTTGCTCTCATTCAGATTTGTATTTGAATGTTTCATATTTGATATAAGAACATACATTTTATATTTAAAAAAGGGTTTTTTTTTAGATAATTATAAGATTACCCTTGCTGTTTCAATTTCCATAGGATCAAGCAACATTGACAATAACTGTATTGGATGATGAGATTCCTGAGGACACAGAGAGATTTACAATACAACTACAAAAACCTGACAATATAACCAAACTTGGAACCAAGACTCAGAGAACCATCATCATCAATTCTAATGACTCGCCTAATGGACTGTTTAGTCTTTATGCTGCTGGTACAAGGTGGGTAATCAAGCTTTTGCTGTTTATTAAAACTTTAGACTTGTCCAAATTGAAAGCAGTCGAAAATGACATTGAAAAAGTGGTTACAATTTGAAATGAAACCATCTTATGTGGAAGAAAATATTAATGGAATAGAAGAAAATGTTTGTCTCAGGCAATTTGGTCTTTTTATACAATACTTTCCAAAGTATAAAATCATATTGGATGTACTTGAAAGGGTAAAGTAGATACCAGAGGGTTTTGGTAAAAAAGAGATAAAAGCAATATGCATAGCCCCTACAAGTATGAATGGACTTGGCACTATTTTTCTCCTTCATGAGAAGATGTACCATTCAAAACAAATTTTCAGATGGCTCTAAGTTTAAGGTCAAAGCCCAATGCCAAGTATTTGAATTTAGGTTTTTATGCCCCCCGTATTGAGAGATCAGGGGCATATTGTTCTACTCATGTCCGTCTGTCTGTCCGTCCGTCTGTCTGTCCGTCCGTCTGTCAGAAAACTTAACCTTTGCCTTATCTCCAAAAGTATTTGACATACAAGGCTCATATTTGGCATGATGATAGATCTCAATGATCCGCATCTACTGGTACCAAAGTCAAGGTCATGTGACAAGGTCAAGGTCATCTGTCAAGGTCAAACTTTGAAAAAAATGCTGTTCCGGGGGCATTCGTGTTTCACAAACACATCTTGTTTTAAAGCTTATATCCTACATGAATAGGTTTTAAATAGCTTGACACTATAAAGATGTTCAAGTTCAATGTCAAATGTTATAATGAAGTTTGTCCTAAGCAAATCTTCTGTTTTTTATGTATTAGGAAACTATTGACACTCACCTATTCCATTTTAGGAGATGAACATTTTAACTGAATTTAAAGATAGTTCAAAGGTCACTAGTCAAAGAATGCTGATAATGAGCTTTTATGGCTTCAGCACCATTTGTTCTTGGACGACTATATAATATCTATCTCATGAATACTGGACTGTGAACTTTTGTTGTAATGTTTTAAACCAATGTTTCAGAATGAGAGAGATTTCTGTAGAAGAAGGTGTTGGTTTGATCCATTTTGACCTTGTTAGGACCCAGGGGTTAGAAGGTCAGGTTACTGTAGATATTACAACAGAACCAGGGACAGCTGAAACTACTGCTGATGTTACAAATGTAATCATGGCTCCCATACAGGTAGGCTTATTTTGAACATCTCTAAGCCAATCAAAGATCAACCTTGGGTTTATCTGGTGGGACTATTTTTACATTAGAAAACAAAGAAGAAAGCAGTCTTGAAAACTTGTAAATCACTGATGTCTCCTTGGAAAGTTCTTCAAATTCGACCATCACCTGCAATGATCTGTAATTTTAAACAGCCATTTTGCTAATGCCCTTAAGGGACTATATCTTTCAAACAAAATGCACGAAAATTTGATACATATTATGCCTAATACATCAAAGGTCAGTTGCAGGTTAAAGAAAAAGCTGAGTGTCATTCCCAATGCAGGTATGTTTTGTGGATATTTTGTGCTGGATAATTTTGACTTTATAAGGTCCCACGGATTGGAGGATGTGGTTTCACTGTAGACATCACAACAGAATAAAGAAGAACTAAAACTATTACTGGTATCACCTAGACTGTCATGGCCCCTTAAACAGGGTTCATCACTGAGGGAAGCCTGGGAGTCTGAGACTCCTTATTATGCCCCCGTATCCAGAGATCAGGGGCATATTGTTTTACTCATGTTGGTCTGGCTGTCTGTCTGTCCGTCCGTCTGTCTGTCCATCCGTCTGTCTGTCCGTCTGTCAGAAAACTTAACCTGAAAACTTAACCTTGCCAATATCTTCAAGCCTATTCAAGATACAAAGCTAATATTTGGCATGATGATAGATCTCAATGATCCGCATCCGCTGGTACCAAAGTCAAGGTCATGTGACAAGGTCAAGGTCAAACTTTGAAAAAAAAATGCTGTTACGGGGGCATTCGTGTTTCACCAACACATCTTGTTTTATAGGCCATTTTTGTAGCCAACATTTTCTTGCATCTATAAGGTATTTTGATAGAACATCATCTCATAATTGGTGTAAAACTAATGTTGAAAAGAAGAAATTGCTTGTTGTATCTCTAACCAAACTTGCTCTCAATCAAACTCTAGATATGATATTTTGGTTGCTTAACCCTTTCCTGTTTTGAAAACTTTTGGACCTGTCCAAATTCAAAGGTTTTGCAGACGAAAATTTAAAGTGGATTTAATTTGAAAAATAACCATTCAGTAGGGAAGAAAATAGTGTGGCAGAAGAAGAAATTGCTTGTCAGAAGCAATTTCTTTTTTTTTTTTCACAATGTTTTCTCAATCATAAAATCACAGGCACGTAAAAAGCAGGGATTAAACAGCAAAGGGTTAACAAGAACATGTAATTCAATTGTAAGTTTCTCATTACAGATTTTGGGCACAACAAATGTTGGAGGCTGGTACAGTTTTGAGATGAACAACACTGTGTATATACTTATGATGAAACCTACCGTGGTTGGTGAACTGACTACCACGGTTGGATCCTCTGGTTCTGCAGCAACCGTGGACATGGAGACACTAATGTATACTACATTGTTCAGATGGCAAGGTGAACTTGTGCCAATACAGGTAAGGACAGGTGTTATGACATTCAATAAAATAGTAGAGGGTATAACAAGTCTAAAATATTTTTTTCTCCTTGAAACCCTGTGTTGTGGGTACTCATTTGAATTGTCTTGTTGAGACAGTTCCATTGAGAACCCTCAAAATAGGGTTTAAACAAAGACTAGAGAAATATTTACATTTAAAATCTATAATACCCACTGTATCTGTAGCTTTGTTGTTAGTGTATTTATAACCCCCACCTACAAAATAGAGGGGTTCACCATGTCTGTATGTCTGTCCATCTGTCTATCCATCCATCCTCCCAAAGAACTTTTCGTTTCCGGACTCTAACTCAAAAACCACTTGACCTACATTAGTGAAACTTTACACAAATGTTGCTTATGACCCAAGGAAATGCCCTATTGTTTTTGGGTCACATAGGTCAAAGGTCAAGGTCACAGTCAGCCTTTGATCAATTTTTGTTTCCTGACTCTAACTCGAGAACTAAGTGACCTACAATCATGAAACTTTATGTAAATATTGCTTATGACCCAAGGAAGTGCCCTACATAGGTCAAAGGTCAAAGTCACAGTGATAGGGCTTTCATATTTCACATGATTTTTGTCTAGGACATGGTATTTCTATTGGTACCAAGTTCAAGGTCACCAGTTAAGGTCAAGGTCATTTTTCAAGGTCAGATTTTTGTAGTTAAAACTAATATAAGCCATAACTTTGGATTTGTTCGTCAAAGAGCCTTGAACTTGCAAATGTGAATTGAAGATGACAAAGACTGTCAGATGCATAAGTTCAAGGTCATTGGTCAAGGTCAGGGTCATTTGGGGAAAGTCACTCACTTATGACATAAAAACTTAAAAATTTGCTTCAACTTTTGCTCAGTATGGACACTCAGGGTTGAAAAGTGATAAAATGCAGCATTTTTAGCTTCACTGTTTGCTGAGAAAACCCCAGAGTATTGCTATAGCCTTAGTGTCTTTGTCATTGATGTTGTCTTGGTCATGCAAAAACTTTTGCCATTTTGTGATATCTCTGGTTCTACTGAATGCATTTGCTTTAAACTGGCACACATATTCACCATTAAAAGTACAACCTTTACTATTAACTGTTGTAATGTCTTCTCTTTCAGACGGTTGAGACAGATGGAGTATCAAGTGCTGTGGCATTTGAGATTGACCTTGTACAATATTTGGTGATTACAAACATGGGAAACCATAACAGATATCAGACCAAATCTAGGCTCTACAGGGTCAACATGGATGGAACTCTCAGATTGGTAATATATCACTACATCTTCAAACCTATACTTGTACATTCTTGTGGTTGTACATTGTATTATGAATTTGGGCTATACAAGAACTTGGGTCCGTTTTACTAAAGATCTTACTATCTTTTTTTGGGGTAAGTCAAAAATCAAATCTGCTTCTGCAGTAGTAAATACCCACGGAATTCTGCTATGCATCATCTCGTTGGAATCGTCTTCAAAGAAGATATTGCAAGACAGAATCTAAAAATGAATTAAAACACCAGGTACAATCTAAGAAGAGAGGGGGGTGTATTGGTTTCACCATGTCTGTTTGTCTGTCCATCCATCTGTCCGTCTGTCCGTCCGTAGACCTTTTCGTTTCCGGACTCTAACGGAAGAACCAAGTGACCTACAATCAAGAAACTTTATACAAATGTTGCTTATGACCCAAGGAAGTGCCCTATTCTTTTGGGGTCACATAGGTCAAAGGTCAAGGTCACAGTCAGCCTTTGATCAATTTTCGTTTCCGGACTCTAACTTGAAAACAAAGTGACCTACAATCATGAAACTTTATACAAATGTTGCTTATGACCCAAGGAAGTGCCCTATGCATTTGGGTCACTTAGGTCAAAGGTCAAGGTCACAGTCAGCCTTTGTTCAATTTGTGTTTCCGGACTCTTACTCGAAAACCAAGTGACCTAAAATCATGAAATTTCATGCAAATGTTGCTTATGATCCAAGGAAGTGCCATATCGTTTTTGGGTTATATAGGTCAAAGGTCAAGGTCACAGTCAGCCTTTGTTCAATTTGCGTTTCCGGACTCTAACTTAAGAACCAAGCGACCTACAATCATGAAATGTCATGCAAATGCTGCATATAACCTCAATATTTGTTACAAACACATCCTGCACTTATAGCACTTGCATTCTGACAAAGTGCTTGTGGGGGGTATAAGTCCCCTCGGCGACAGTTCTAGTTTTTTTTGTAAGATGTTTAGTAAAACTGGAGCCTTGTTTCAATTTTTGCTATGAGTTTATCTTTGCTCAAAATATAATCAATATGGTGCTACAAATTGCCCCTGCAGTTTTGCCTCTGTTAAACTTACTTATTTTCTGTTCAGTTGGAGCAATATAAGAGGTCGTGGTAATGTCATTTCATTAATATTGATTTAAAATGATCAAAAATCTAATTCAATTGTCAATTCTTAATAATTTTGCAATATGAAAAACAAGTTCTATTTATATAGAATTGTCTTTTCAGTTACAAGATCTAGAGATTAAAGGAGCCACTGATGTTGTTTATTTCACCCAAAATGGTATCCACTACCTGTTTATTTGTAACTCGTATGACAACACTGGAACCAGCCAGGTTGATTCGGATGTGTATAGATGGGAAAATGGGAACCAGAGGTTCAGTAAAGTGTCCTCACTACGTACGCTGGGAGCCAGTGCTGCTGCTGTGTTTGAAATAGAGGATAAAATATTCCTCGCTGTTGCAAACAACTATGATTCATATGCAAAGAGTTACCAAATAGAGTTAGTCATGCTACTTTTTGTTAAAACCATATTACTTCTCAGTTGCTTAAGGCAACTGCTAAGCCCTCATTTTGTAGCATGTTGGACTCTTAATCATGATGTCAAAGTTTTGATACTCAATAGTGGCAAATATTTTTCTGACACCATGAATGAATAAACTTAAACTTAGGTGGAAGGAGCAGTCATAGGCATTGAAAGATGGTAGACCAGGGTCCTGTTTTACCAAACGTCAACAAAAAAAATCATAAGTCAAAATTACAAATAGTAGCTGGTGTTTTCATTTATTGTTAGATTCTGCCTTACAATATCTCATTGAAATCATATTTAGAAGACAATTCAATTGAGATAATGCGTGGCAGAATTCCATATTCAGTTTCTGCAACTTTAATTTTTGACTTCTGCAAAAAATGATTGTAAGTCGTTTAGTAAAACAGGCCCCAGGAACATGATATTAGGTACTTCAGCTGCCACAATATGACTGAAAAAGTGTTTAAAGTTGCCTTATAGCTTCAAACTAATCTTCATTTACTTGATATTCCATTTCCAAACTTGTCCTAATTTAACTTCTTTTGCCCTTATGAGTGGGCAAAATAATTAAGTTTGATTATTAAAAACTTTGAAGATTATGATACAGCAATAAGTTTTATTAAAAGCTATTGTGAATCAATAAATATTTATCTTTTTAGTTCCAAGATCTACAGATTTGATTCCAATGACCAGTTTTCCCAGCATCAGAGCATTCCAACCACAGGAGCAATAGATGTGGAACACATACGAATCAGATCGCTTGATATAGTCGTGTTTGCGAATAATCGTGACAACACAGTCAGTAGTCCACAGAAATCAGACGTATACAGATGGGATACGACCACACAATCATTTGTGTTACATGAGAGACTCGATACATACAGGGCTGAAAGCATAGAGCTCTTCATGGCTTATGATAATACAGGTAGAGTAAAATTTTAGATTTTGTCTATGTGTGACCAAAGTGTGATGAATACAGCATCAACAAAGCTGTAATGATGAAGTGTCGGTTGCCTTTGATTATGATACAAGGAAGGACTTGAGCAAAAGATGCAGAATACATAGAGATCATATTTCTGGATGTAACTGTGTTTGCAAAAAAATGAAACAACACATCAGTATAAAGTCCTGAGAGATGATGTTAATAAGTGCAATATAACCACACGGACATTTTTTAAGTGAGGGTCAAAAACTTGTAACTCCAGCTTATTCAAGCTGACGTTACAAGGTTTTTCACCACAAACAGACTATTTGTGTTACATGAGAAACTTAAATAAGATAAACATAAATTTCTCTTTGCGTGTCTTCACTGACTATAAGAAGCAATAAATTACATATTAGCAAATAAAATCATTGAATGATTTGATAAGTTTGAATGAAATGCTTATTCTCTTGAGCTAATTTGAAAATCTTTTGAATGATTTTGGATCATTTTGAGTGATTCGAGTGAGTGATTTTGAATGGTTTTAATCGGAGTAAAAGTATATTTCACAATGATACAATATGAGCCTGTGTGTGACATTTCCAACAACTTCACATATGCTCAAAGCAAAGCTTCTGGCCAGCCTGTGCATCTGCACAGTCAGCGGTCAGTGTATATTATTTTTGCATGTTTTTGTTGTCACCGCCACTCAACAGTAGCAGTGACAACAACAACATTTGTATCTCACACAGGTGTGAGTTTGTTGGAAATGTCACATGCCGGCTCATATGTAACTGATCATTTGTATATAAATTTCAGTGTATGCTGTGGTTGCTAGTGGTATTGCCAGTTCAGAGATGTTTGCCTGGGATATACAGGGTAACAAATTTATGTCAGTCTGGAAAGGAAGTCCAGCCCTTCATCTGGCCCCTATCATCATACCACAGGATACAGGGGACCTTAATATGATAGCAGTGGCCCCTAAAAATATCACAGTGAACCCAGAGTTACATCAACTGGTCAAGATAGCAGAAAGTGACTTTGCACCAAGGTATACACAGAGTTACAGTAAAAGGGGGTAAAGCCAGTCCAAAATCTTTATTTCTCAATCAAACCTATGTTGTGGGTACTCATTTGAATTGTCTTGACAAGACGATTCCAATGAGTATCCACAACTTAGGATTTGTACAATTATTGTTGAAAAAATCACATTTGAAATCCAAAATACCCCTCTATCTATAGATCTGATACACTTGAACATGTTCAAATTTAATAAATGAATATTCTTATCTTGTTTTTGCAAGAAGGGCCTAATTAAGTTGAAACAAAGAGCATTTTCTTTTTCATCTTTTAGTAGAAAAAAATTGTGGAAAACACATTAAACGCTTGTTACAAACAATAATTTTTCTTAGAAATATTTATGACATACCTATTAATTCATGGCGTGAGTTTGATATTTCATTCATCATGAATGTTTTATTTTTCCATGGTGGTTTACATCTTATATCTTCTGAAAGTTTGAAACACAATATATAACTGGATGTGAATAGAAGTCAACTCTAAAATTTCAAATGAAAATGTATGAATTTCATCCTTTTTGGGACATTTTGGATTGCATTTATCATACCTTCCTTAATCATTTCCTGTTCATTTCCTGGATTTTACATCCTTTTGCTTTTAATGCTTTTGAACCATTGTGGGAAAAGAAGAAATTGCCCTTTTCAATTACCTCTTTCAATTTGGACAAGTCTAAAATTCAAGAAAACAGGAAAAGATTTATATGTTCAAGTAAGCCTTGTTATATTTTCCTAGAACTGTTACCATGACAATGAATGAGAATGAAGACCTGTTACACACATCTGTGTTTGTTCTACAAGACACAATACCTGAAGATACGGAGACATTTTATGTGGTTCTACGTAACCCAACAGGTGGCGCTGAAATTGGCGTAGAAAACAGGATTACTGTCAATGTATTGTCCAATGATAATGCCCATGGAGTCATTGAAGTATCAGAGGTAAATAGTTTAATTTATTCTGGAAAAGTCATTTTTCTTTAATGCTTTTCAGTGGATAATTGAATAATTCCTGCTTCTGTTCATTTTACCCTTATTGAGGTAAATTAAGTGAAGCAAAATAAACAATAGATATCTTGACATTGCATAGTGATAACATGCAAAATGAAAGGATTTAAGTATATTTGTCCCAAATTTTAAAATTTTGTTCCATTTTTGGCATTATAGAATAGTATAATTGTTTGTTTTTAGTGTAAGATTGATTGATAATTCATTTCTTGTTCAACAAAAGTTATATTTTCACTTGTGGCTCAGCCACCCAGAAAAATATAGCTTTTGGTGTTTATGACATGAAACATGAATAGATCTTGCTTTGAAAACAACAACAACAACAAAACAAAACCCAAATAATTATACTATATATATCAAAGATTTTGAAACTTGTGAGAAAAAAAATAATGAGTTAGATCTGATCTGGTGATTGAAATGAAAATTTAAGGAAACGCAGTGTACTGTTATGGATTAATTAATACAAAAAGCTTCATGTGAAAGTCATAATTGAAGAGTTTTGTCTTTTGCACATGGTAAGTGATGGCATACTTCCATTATTTTCTTTGAAAAAAAAATCAAGCTTTTATTACCTTTTACTGTTTTCTTATTTGTTCTTAGGATTCTTTAAATCTACAAGTAGATGAGCTTCCAAACAGAGACAACACTATACAGTTTAATATAGTCCGTCAACAAGGCTATTTTGGTCGAGTTTCTGTCAGATGGATTGCTACAGGGGATCATGATGGGACTAATGATATCACACCATTAGAGGGCATTGTGAGTTGATAATCAATGTTTTGTGTGATTATTTTTCTTTTCATTAAAAGTAATTTATACTCATACTTTTGAATTATTTGCTTATCTTACATCTTCTGGATAGTTGTCAAAAGACATTTACAACATATGTTGTTGGTCATTCACCAATGGAGGCATGGTGGGTTAGTGAACATTTGTAGTTTATCTTATAACTATACAAATATCTGTGTGATAACAACCCGTATGATATTTTTTATGATATCACATAGTTATTTTTAGAACAATAATATCATGCAGTTATTTTTAGAAACTTGCATTTCGGTAAGAAACATCGACGAAAACAAGACAAAAAGAGGTTATAAGATAAATATAATACATTCTTAGTGTATTGTATGAAAAAAATATCAAACTCGGTTGTGAGAATTGACAATTGTCTCGGCAGAGCCTCGACAATGATCAATTCTCCCAACCTCGTTAGATATTTTTTTTCATATAATACACTAAGTATGTATTATATATATGTCAAATTGGAGTGAGCTGTCCTTCTCAAATTCTCAAATTAGTTATTAGGGTGGCAGGCTCATGATCTGACAGTACTCATTTGTGTGACCCCCATATAGTCATTTTCGGAAAGGCATTTCAGAGCCCGAGCCTAGAACTAGTGGTATCTAGGAAGCACACAGATAAGTTAACTTTGCTATGCTATTCCTGAAAGATAGTTAAAAGCAACATTAAACATGATTTCAAAATTCTAAATTAGAGCTACTGTTATAATATATGTATCACTAAATGAAACTTTGGTGCTGAAGGTCTTTGATACAACTGAAAAGTGATCACAGAAGCATAAAACTGACTATAATTATAATTAATACAGGTAAAATAGCACTTCAAAGACAATAGGCTCTGTTCTAGCTTTTGAGGAATAATTTAATAAACCCTCTAACCTTCCATATTATTTAGAATTGTTAAAGGAAATATTGTACGTTTCTGGCGTTATTCTCTGGTGGTTATCTTTTATTTCATTAAACTGCTTTAGATGAAAAATTTACTTTATGGCTTTGAAGGTAAAAGTTGATCATCAGTTGCAAACATTTTAGTATGTTTGAATTTTGACTGTAGGTTGAGTTTGCGAATGGTCAGGCAGTGTCCACCATAAGTTTGACCATCAGGGATGATGATATAGCTGAACTACAAGAGGTCACATATATACAGCTGACACAAATTGTGGATTCTGGCACAACTCTACCTGGACGTGGAGCGCAAATAGGTAATTCAAAAATTGGATATATATTTCTTACAGTCAAACTAGCTTGTTGTCACAATTAAACTTTGTGTATACCTGGTTCGAGCTTTTTCTGGAGGATAATTTCATTAATCCCATGAATCTATTATTAGGCCCCCTTTTGGAGATGCTTATGTATTACTTTGCACGTGTTTGTCGGTTGGTCTGTATGTCTGTAGAGCATAATTCAGATAGTATACAGACTAGTATCATGAAACCACTAATTCTTAATAATCGCATAAGCTTTTCAACTTTATTTTTCTAATGCATATCAATTCTTTGAAGTAGCAAACATGCAATTCAGAAGACACAGAGTCAGATAATAATATTTTGTGTATGGAGAAATCATTTGTCATTATAAACTTAAATGTTTGTCATCATAAAGAGTTAAACAAATTAAAAAAAATGAAAAGAAAATTTTAAAGATCTTACCTGCAAATATTTTGTTGTCAGATTTTTTGAAAAAATGAATATGTCACAAGACCACAGAAGTAAAGTATACTATAATTGTAGGCACCAGAGATACAGGGAAGATAATTGTTTTAGCAAATGACTCTCCCTATGGCGTTGTAAGATGGGAGAAGACATCACACACAGTTATAGAACCAGAAGGACAAGACACCCGTATGATTTTATTCATTGTTAGAGAGCAAGGTCTCATGGGAGAACTACAGGTGGCTTACAGGTAAATTGTCACAAAAAAATTTGCATTATCTCATTTCTGTACTGGCTGTTATACTGTTGTCAAACCTAAGCACTAGAGAAATGTTTCTGGTAGACTAAAGGCATGTGGGAAAATCTTTAACATTTGTGAGGAATCTTAATTAGTAGCTTAGTTACATAATGTTCACATATTGGATATTCTCAAAAATTATTTGTTAACAAAATGAAAGAAATATAGGATCTATGATGATTTTTTTTTAGGCAAACTGAATTTAACCAAGTCTAGAATTGAATGTTATAATATGAGCCAAAGAGTCTCAGCTTAATAACTTTTCTTATCTAGATGAGGTTTAGAACAGCTTTTTTTTAATAAATCGACAGGATACTTTTGTTCACATAAACAACATTTTGTATGTTAATAACCAATTTTGGAAACTCTATGTTGACAGAAATTCTGTGGAAACTTATGTCAGATGACATAGTGACAATGTTATTTAGAATGTGATTTTAGGCATGTTTAAGACGAGGTTATCCCTGATGGTTGTTATAGAAGACAATGGGAGCTATGTGAGATCATTCTTACTATAATCCTCGTCTATTTCAGTACATCTGTAGATGAATCAAGCCCAATTCAGAATCAGGCTATATCGGGCGAGGACTACATATCCAGACAAGGCATGGTGCTAATTCCTGAAAATGTGACCAGAGTTTCTGTGGAAATCTTCATCAAACAGGTAGGAAATAAGCCTGTGTTTCATAATTCTACCAGTTTTACATCTGCCCAGATCAGCCTGTTCATTCATACAGTCTGATTAATTTTTACTGAGCACTTAAATAATATATAGCTACAGACTCTTAGTATTGGCTTTCAATAGGAGAACACTTGATATCAATGGCTCAGCTCAACACTATTGTAAGTGCCTATATTTTTATAGGCATTTAAAATTAAATTTGCGCTGACCTCTCGATATGCTCTGTATGACATGCACATATGAAATTGGTGGCAATGATCACACACATCCCTGAAAAGTATATTTTGTTGTGGCCAATAGCGTTCAAGAAAACATGTTTAAGACTAGTTGTTAAAGGTGTGTTAGTCAATGCATTGGAATGTGAATGTGTCAATCCATTCTGAATTTTTCCTGGAAACAGCTCCAAAAATTTCTTGACCTCAAAGATTATTTTGCTTTATGTTTCATGAGTAGAATATACCATTTAAAGTAAATGTTTAATTAGTTATATAGTAAAGATCAAATAATAGATTTCAGTTAGTCAAGATCGTGGCTTTAATAGCCATTGATAGATTTCAAAGTAACTTGGCACACTTGTCTTTCATATTTTGTAGATGTATTATATAAAGCAAGATTTTAGATTGCCCTAAACTCAATCCCTGAGTTTTAAACTTATTGAAGAATTAATTTCAGATAACCCTCCATGACTTACCAATTCAAATCTTGATTTGAGTTTAAACTTAACCATTCTCGTTAACAAAATCCCTGCTTTACTCAAAGCTTTTGCTGATTGTTTAGACTTTAACATCAGCCTAAACAGACAAGCAATCTGACCTTCACCTGCACTCACTGCATTCTGCTTAATTATTGCAGGATGTATTTTGAGTAGGTTCAAGTGTCAAAATAAACAACAATTTATATGAAACAATGTTTAAATGCAGCAAGGTGAGGGTTAATTGCCATAAGTGTGATGTCTTCAATTTCAAAAACCTATTTTAGGATTCAGTTCCAGAAGCTGACGAGAGATTTATTGTGAATATCACACGTGTGACCCTTATGGGGATGACCCCTCCACCTGGTTCCCAGCCTAGTGTTCTTATCCCTGGAAACATAATGCTGATCAACATCTCAGAGAATGATAATGCTAGGGGAATTGTGCAGTTTAATGTCACCACCGTAAGATATTGTTACTAGCTTGTGTTATTATATGAAAGTGATGTTGCTTATAATAATAGTGTAATCCTGGAAAGGTTTTCTAATCTTTTATGTTAGTTTCTTGTAAGGTCTGGTAATTTTCAAAACTTAATAATGCCGCTTTTCATTAAAATGTTAACATTCCTGGCTATGAACATATTGACTCAGAATTCATCCAAGACAGATCATTCTAATTTCCACCACAGTGTTATGGATTGTTATGATGAGCAATGAAATATTTGTTTGTTTTTTATGTCCCCTTATAAATTTTTATGCTCTATCTCCTTGAAATAGATGTCTTAATAAAAAAAAAAGTTGGTTTTATTGTCTGTTTTAATGCCAGGCGTATTCACATACGCCAAATTATAAAGTCAAGCTTTTTTATCTATTTTTACAGAATATCGAGGGCAGGATAGATGTATATGAAGAGTTTGGATTAAATGTGACCATACCTCTACAAGTTACCAGAACTGTGGGACTATTTGGTGCTGTCACGGTAACCTGGCAGGCAGAACCAAGGGAAGCAACTATACTTGATTTTACACCATCTAGTGGGACCCTGAATCTGGCAGATGACCAGGATCATGCAACCTTCTATATAACTGTGATTGATGACATCATTCCTGAAAATATGGAGGTCAGTGGGCTCTTCAAATCAATATCTTGGCACGAAGCGTAACAACTGTTTTGCGCTGAGACACCAATATGATCACTTGGCTCAAGCTAATTACTTTCATTTATCTTGTTGTTTTTTTTAAATCTAGCTAAGTCAAACCACCACCTTTCTTTTACAGTCCCCAGGGAAATTATTGGAAAATAGTTTTGGAAAATGAAGATATTGAAAACAATTTACCATTTCATTATTATCCTTTTTGTCTCATAGAAAAACAAAGACATTTAAAATGTTGTCAGCTTGAAATTAATTTTGTCAATTTTCTCTTGTTTAAACCAGTCTAATATTTGGTCATCTTGTGGTTTTATAAGCCTTGATTGTTATAGTTTTATGATAAAAACGAAAAGTGTGTGCAATTAAAGATGTAACCATTCTATGCAGTAGGAAATATTGTTGAAATAGAAAAATATGCTTACAAGCAATTGCAAAATCACTGTTGCTTAAGATCTCAGGGCTGCACAGGCAATGATATATTTCCATTCTTTGTTCTTTGTTCCATTCTTTGATTGAATATTTTTTATGAGCTATATCATCTGTTGTTGTAATCCCAGTGATTCTAACATTATACAAAGGCAGGACTCTTTTGATTGAAAAAGATGCCAAACAATGGTAATGCCATTGAATTAGAGCATTGCAAATCATGGTGTTTGAAATGTATTTTTTAGCTCGACTATTTAAAGAATAGGGGGGAAGGGGGGGCCTATTGTGGCCTCTTTTGATTGAAAAGAAGCCAAACAATGGTAATTCCATTGAATTACAGCATTGCAAATCATGGTGTTTGAAGTGTATTTTTTAGCTAGACTATTTAAAGAAAGAATTGAAAACCTCTCTTTCTACTAAAACTATTGCCTTTAAGCTTTGCACATTATAACTTCTGTGACTATAGAAAAAGAAAAAGATTCATTACTCTGTGATTGAATTTAGTTGAATTTTAACTCTTTTCGGACTTAGAAATTCCTGTTTAAGTTCTTGTGTGCAAACGTTGTATGTCAGTTATATTTCTATTCCTACCTAAGCTATTGCTTGGAAACTTTGCACATGCTTCAGTTACCATGATATCAGCCTCTAGATAAAGATTGATTTCTCTGATATTGAATTAATGGAATTTTAACCCTTTTTGGATTTAGAAATTCTTGGTTAACTTTTTATGTGCAAATGTTGTATATCAGGTATATCTCTACTTCTACCTAATCTATTGCTTTGAACTAATAATGCACATGCTATTGTGACCATAATTTTGGCCTCTATACAAAGATTCTTTTCTGTTGCATTTCATTTAATGGAATTTTCCAATGTCAATACTGATTTGCTGCTACTATCCAGCACTATGAATAGTCGAGCTTCGCTGCCTCTGGCAGCTCTTGTTTAGTAACATCTTACTGTTTGAATGTACTTCTTTCAGACATTTGACATCAAGTTGATCAGTGTGACTGGCGGGGCTTTACTAGGCCCTATAAGCTCTGTGAGGATTGCCATTTTGAAAAATGACTCACCTAATGGACTTTTCCGATTCATCACAACAGAGGTAAAATAACGAGTGTAGTAGAATCTTGTCTTATAAGTTAACAAGATGTACCTTTCTGCCAATTTTGCCAATGAAACATTTTGTCAGGATTCTTCAACTATGTAAAATGTATAAGCATTTAAATTTGTAAACAAGAGCTTTGAGCTATTACACAATTTATCTAAGCTCTATTTATTCTTAAGTCTAAAACTAGTTTAATACTTGTTAACTAATTCTTAAACTCATATCAACAAAATTAATTTTTGTACACAGAAATATTTTATTCAGCAGAATTTTGTCAGGATTTTTCAACTATGTAAAATGTATAAGCATTTAAATTTGTAAACAAGAGCTTTGAGCTATTACACAATTTATCTAAGCTCTATTAATTCTTAAGTCTAAAACTAGTTTAATACTTGTTAACTGATTCTTAAACTCATATCAACAAAATTAATTTTTGTACACAGAAATATTTTATTCAGCAGAATAAAATCTTTCTGTGCACAAAAAAATCATTCTCCCTTTTTCACCTGTCCAATCCAGGCTGTTGTGCGAGAGTCTCGTACAGAAGATGATCCTGATGGTGAGGTCCGACTGATGGTAGAGAGAATACAGGGTTCTGAGGGTGTGGTCAATGTACAATGGAGGCTCAATGCCGAGGCTGTCTACGACTTCTATGAGCCTCATACTGGCACTATGCTCTTTGCTCAGGTAGTTACATACTGTTATTGACGAAAAATTATCCAATTGATAAGTGTATGACATTTCCAACTATTTTGCATATGTGCAACATTAAGACTCAGACCAGCTTTTGCATCTGCACAGTCTGATCAGAGTCTTCACTATGCATTGAAAAATTTTAACAGTTTGGGGCTATATTATCTCTTCAGTATCTAATGTATCTAGTTAATGTAGTGGACCCATAATAATTCCACAATGTTTAGGGAGTAATGAACTTTAACAGTGTTAACCGAGGTTTCCTAATGATTTTCATTAGAAAACCTCGGTCAACATTGTGAAAGTTCATGAGGTCGATAATGTTGAGGAACTATTACGGGTCACTACCTTAATGCACTGCAATACCACTAAGGCTACTCAATGTCTCAATCAAGCACACATGTAGTTGTTGAAAATGTCATTCACAGGCTTAATAACTTTTTTTTAACCTGACAAACACCTCCGAGTTGGAAATGTCAGTGTCTGTACAAAATTGTAATGGGACCTTAGATTATATTGTACCAAAGTATTTACTGAAAGTATTCCCCTGGACAAGCAGAATAATTTTTATTACAAACTGTTAGCCTATTCAATACCTAACGACAAAAATGAAAGTGGAAACAAATTAGATCAAAGCTTTTGCAGATAACAATTACAGATTTGTAGAATTTCAAAAAAAAGAGAGGATATTTAAAAGTTCTCATTTCTGTAAAGAAAATATTGTGGAAAAAATTAAGACTTTCCTTTTTATGAGCAATTTCTTCATTTTCAAGAAGTTTTACCAAGCCTTTTTTGTGTAAATTAGTAATAATAGATGGGAATGGTGTGCGGTAAAAATGCCAGAGGTAAAAATGCCATAGGTAAAAATGTCAGAGGTAAAAATGCCATAGGTAAAAATGCCAGAGCTTAAACGGTAAAAATGTCATAGGTAATAATGCCATAGGTAAAAATGCCAGAGGTATATTATATCTTTTATTTTTAGACTTTAGTAAATAGAAAATAATTATATTTTCATTCACAAAAGGAATTGTTACAAAAACCTTTTAGTGAGTTGTTCAATTTCATTATTTATTTTTTCAAGACTTTGATATTGAATTAAGCAAAAGGGTATACAAATTAGTGGCCTGTAAATAAATGACAAAGCTTGTGTATATACGAACATTAACCTGAAAATAAATAAATAAATTATAAGAAATAGCAGAAATGAACTATGTCTATATATTTATTTATTCACATATATGATATAGATCAATTTTTAATTTACTTTAGTATAATATGTGATTAAGGTAGGATACTGTTAAAGGTAAATTTAACACATTAGTGTGATATTTCACACTTTTCTTAGTAACATTTTGGTAAATCTGGCACATTTTTTAAAACAATTCCCAAAATCTTGCTCTTATACCAAATGTATACTCAATTTAATTAGTTGTATTTTTCAAAGTAGAAATTCAAATGAAATATGGAACTGATTAAGATCGAGTAATATAACTTATTTCACTTATATTTGACAAATATTATCATATATTTTTCTTTTCAATTATACTATTACATAAATAAAGATTGTCATTTTATTTTTCTAAAAAAAGACTTTATGACAACTTGAGAAATTAACTAGGTTTTCATAGAATAAAAAATACTCCTAATGTTATCAAATCATCATATAGTTTTCATATATTCTGGCATTTTTACCTATGGCATTATTACCTATGACATTTTTACCATTTTACCTCTGGCATTATTACCTATGGCATTTTTACCTCTGACATTTTTACCTATGGCATTTTTACCTCATGCATTTTTACCTACATTCGATGGGAATTGGTTAAATCTGGATCTGAACATTTTACAGGGAGAGAAGACAAAGGCTTTGATTCTGCGTACTAAACCAGACACTATACTAGAGGGTGAAGAAAGATACAGGGCTTCACTGATCACTGCTGACAATAACGCAGATATCTCCCACACCCAGGGTGATGCCCTGATTATAGTGCTCCCAGACCCTGGGGCTAGGGGTACTATATCCATCATGCCAGAATATAGGACTGTCTATATTGGTGAGAATACCTTCAGTACTACTTTTGTAAGAACTAAGCCCTTTTTAACACCCATCAAAAGATATGATGTATTATTGGATCACCTGTGGCAACTGGCGAGAGGGTAGCAACCACTTCTTTGTTTGGAACATAACTCTGTCCCCTTTTATCTAATTGACTTGAAACGCAAAAGTTATGATCCTCTTATGATTACGGAATGCAGTGAACAAAAAGCGTAACTTTACCTAGCTTAATTTTTTACTTATTTCCCTTTGTTGTTTTTCATACTTGGGAATCAAGCACAGTAACAGGTATATCTTGTGACATTTTGCCACCTTGTACAACTTTTAACTTTTCATTATGAACATTCAGCTGTAACTGGATGTGGCATCTTCTTATGGTGGTCTGGTTCAATAACTTCAAATATTGTTTGCAAGTTCTCTTAATTGGACTTTAATTAAAATGTGCTTGTATCATATTATTTTCCAAGGTGGATCAGAAGCCAAATGAAATGAGGTACAGACAGTGTTGACTCTGTGGAGGGTATATTTTGGTGACATTGCCATGGTTGGTCCTTAAGTTTTCAGATAATTGATTTGATATTGATGGCTCAATGCAAAACAGTTGTAACTGCCTATATTTTTATAGGCAGTTACAACTGTTTTTCTTGAGCTAGGAATGTAACATTTCTAAACCAGGTAAGTCTGAGGCTAACTATAATGGTGAAGTACAGATAGGGTTGACCTGGAATGAGGGAATATTTGGTGATATTGCCATTAGTTTTCAGATTGATTTAATATGGCATTTTAATCCAGGAGAGCCATGTGAGTCGGAGTCTAACTATAAAAGTGAAGTACAGATAGTGTTGGCCGGGGATGAGGATATATTTCCATGGGTCAGAGCAACACTATTGTAAGTGCCTTTATAATTAAAGGCACTTACAATATTGTTGCGCTGACCCTTCTTTTTGATGACATTGCAGATAGTGTCGAACTTGCATGAGTGTATATTTGGTGATAGTGCCGATTAGCCTGGTCCATTAGTTTTCAGATAATTAATTTAATACAACATTTCTAAACCAGGTGAGCCAGGTGAAACAGAGGCCAACTATAATGGTGAAGTACAGATAGTGTTGACATGGGGTGAGGGTATATTTGGTGATATTGCTGTAGCCTGGTCCATTAGTTTTCAGATAATTGATTTAATACAACATTTCTAACCCAGGTGAGCCAGGTGAAACAGAGGCCAACTATAATGGTGAAGTACAGATAGTGTTGACTCGTGTCGAGGGTATATTTCAATGGGTCAGTGCAACACTATTGTAAGCGCCATTATAATAATAGGCACTTACAATATTGTTGCGCTGACCCTTCTTTTTGATGATATTGCAGATAGTGTTGAACTTGCATGAGTGTATATTTGGTGATATTGCTGTAGCCTGGTCCATTAGTTTTCAGATAATTAATTTAATACAACATTTCTAACCCAGGTGAGCCAGGTGAAACAGTGGCCAACTATAACGGTGAAGTACAGATAGTGTTGACCCGGGGTGAGGGTATATTTGGTGATATTGCTGTAGCCTGGTCCATTAGTTTTCAGATAATTAATTCAATACAACATTTCTAACCCAGGTGAGCCAGGTGAAACAGAGGCCAACTATAATGGTGAGGTACAGATAGTGTTGACTCGGGTCGAGGGTATATTTGGTGATATTGCTGTAGCCTGGTCCATTAGTTTTCAGATAATTAATTTAATACAACATTTCTAACCCAGGTGAGCCAGGTGAAATAGAGGCCAACTATAATGGTGAGGTACAGATAGTGTTGACCCGGGGTGAGGGTATATTTGGTGATATTGCCGTAGCCTGGTCCATTACTCCTAGAGATGAAAGTGCCTTCTTACAAGTGGAGGGAATACTCAATATTGTAGACCTGCAACAGAAAGCTGCCATCACTATACAGGTAGAGTGAAGATATGATATGAATTAATATACTATAAAAATGGGTTACTTTAATGTTTTCTTGTGGATGTTCTTGATTATACCCCCAAAGCTATGTTGGGGGGGGGGAGGGGTAAGTAGGTTTGAGCTTGTTGGTCTCTCATTTGTTCGTTCTGTTGGTCCATCTGTAGCTTTTTTGTGTCTGCTCAATTATCAGCAACTAATTGAAAGATTTCATACAAGCTTTACAGATGTGATCAGTATCAAGCAGAGCTGTACATGTTCTGTTTTGGCTAAGGTCCAATGACTTTCAACAGAGTAATGGCCCGTTGATGGAAAATGTCATTTCATTATAGACAAGCACTTGTAGCCCTGGGTATTATTCCACTTTGTGACAGTCTAGTTTCTTTTTCATTTATCATATGACCACCAAACCTAAATAAATTGATGGTGTTATCATGTTACCATGTTAACACATACAAATTTATGAAATCAATGTGACCTTTGAAAAATTTATCAAGCAACCATTCTCTTCTTAGTGACCATCTCTTGGTGTTCCCTTGAGTAGTCATTTAAAACAAGTTTTATAGTAGATACCTAGGTGAGTGGTGATAACCAAAAGGTTATTTATTATACTATTCATATCTTACATTACGATAAATGCAATATTTCATGTAATCTTCATTATTTACTGATGAGTTTTTGCATCAGATATTCTTAATCAATAGGTCAGAGCAATACTATTGTAAGTGCCTATGAATATATAGGCACTTACTGTAGTATTGCTCTGACCCCTTGTCATGATCTTTCAGGCTCTAGATGACACTATTCCAGAGTTGAGATCAGTTTACACTCTACAACTGAATTCAGCTACAGGTGGTGCCCTTTTGTCAGAGGTATCAAGGGCCATAACTGCAGATATTGTGTTTGTAGCCAGTGATCATCCACATGGGGAATTTGTATTTGATCTGCCACAAACTTACATTACCACTGAAGATAGATTTTCTGTAAGCTATTTTGAATCTACCAGTGCATTAACAGTTTATTTCATTCCTTGTTATATGAAAAATGTAATTTCAAAAATGTTTCAAGGCAAATATTAAACAAATGAAAGAGAACAAAAAGAAAATGATTTTTAATTCCTCCTATGGAAATGAAAGAAATGTGAATTAGAATGTAAGTTATTTTTACTAGATATTTCCCAGCATGTGTCATGAGGTGAAAATGGATTTAAGGATGTATTTTGCTTTTTTCAAAAATAGACATGTATACAATAATCAACATTTGATTTTATGATAACTTTCTTAACAATTTCATGTGAACCTAAAATAAAGACTCCACTCATTATGATCATTCATAACTGTAGCAAAACCTATGTAGCCAAATGGGGAATATTCTAAATACCCTGATAGATTCCCATATGTCATTGTTCCATGCAGATGTGCAACTTATCTTACTTGCTCTTTCCATACCAGGTGAGTTTTCCAGTTATCCGTCGTGGAGGGCTCAATGGCCAGGTATTTGTTACCTATAAAACAGAGGAAGGGACTGCCACTGCACAACAGGATTTCTTCTCAGAGGAGAATACCTTGACATTTCAACATGGACAGGACCAGCTGTTTATAGATGTACAACTCAGACAGGATGACCTACCAGAGGGACCAGAAAACTTCTATCTCAACTTGACATCCGCTAGACTTGTAGATCAAAGGTAGGGGTTTGATTTAAGTTTATTTTTAGTATGACCTACGTCGCAGGAGTGCAAATAACCTGTTTAATATTTTTGATATTACGTAGGTGTTATTACACTAAATTGGAATAACTATGCAAAAGAGCTAAAATTGTATAGCAATGGTATATTTTTGTTATGAAATTGATGTCATTTGGCAGAGTTATATGTTTTGCGGATAAACTGGAATCTATAAAAATCTAGAATTTCTTTGTTTTATCACACGAAAACCCAGATCATAAAGAGAATAATGAATTTTTTGCTCATTAAAGACCGAATTTATTAAACTCTTCATCTAAAACAAATAAAAACTCGGGGCAGCCTAGTTTTATCTGTTAATACATGACTTGTTTCATGAATTTGGTATTCAATGACCACTAATTCAATATCCTCTTATCATTTTATAAACCAGTACTGAAATATAAGGCCAATGAAAAAACCAAGTTTACAGCTGGATTGAAACTTGGGACCTATTGATCTAATTCTGATCTCTAGACTAAAAGTTACCTTTTAAACCTTTCATGTATACTTAAAGGATTTTAAGTCCCTTTGATTTTGTACTTTAGAAAATATTATGGAAGAAAAAAACAATTGCTTTTATTAAGCAATTTTAACTTTTACCAAAATACATACTACAACACAGTATTACACAGGATGATGACAATTACACAGTTAACCCTTTCCTGTTTTATAAAATTTTGGACCTGTCCAAATTCAAAGGTTTTGCAGACGAAAATTTAAAGTGGATTTAATTTGAAAAATAACCATTCAGTAGGGTAGAAAATAGTGTGGAAAAAGAAGAAATTGCTTGTCAGAAGCAATTTCTTCTTTTTTCACAATGTTTTCTCAATCAAAAAATCACAGGCACGTAAAAAGCAGGGATTAAACAGAAAAGGGTTAATGTGATGTTTTTACAGTTCCAGTAACTTTACAATGGTGGAAGGTTTACAGTTAGATATGAGACCCAGTGTTGGATCCCTGCATGTAAAGGAGATTATCATTGAGAGGAATGACAATGCAGAGGGAACCATTGAATTTACAGCTGATGCCTTACAGTTTACAGGTAGAGTGCAAATCCATGACTCGGTGCAAAACAGTTGTAACTGCCTATATGTTTATAGGCAGTTACATCTGTTATGCCCTGAGTCATTGAAATAAACTCCTTGCTTACCAGTCAAAAGAAAATGTGACCTGTGATGCTTAAAAGAACCATCTGGGAACTCTATGAAAATGGTGCTTGGAAAGGAGAAAGGATATGGATCAACAAGAGGTCAAATTTTGAAAAATTATAAGAATGATAGTATGATTATTCTCAAATAAAAAAAAAGAAAAAAAAGAATCACACTCTGATAACCCTAAATTGGCCTCTGTAGACCTCCTGGTCTGACCGGCCCAGCGTTCAGGATGTAAAAACAGTCACACAGTTTGCCGATTATACCCTGCTTTGCATGGAAGTGCACATGCAAAGCAGGGTATAAACGGAAAATCTTTTTTGCACCGATTTGTAATACTGAAAGCAGGATAGGTTTGATGGTTCTTATGAGGTAGGTCACAAACTTGAATATTTGAACATTTCAAGGCATTACATTTTAATTTTCAAAGCTTTCAAACTTTGCAGCCCTCATTCTTTGTTTTTAACACATTTTAAGGGTTCGTCAGTTATCTCTTTGAATCATTAATCAATCAAGCAAGAATAAATATTGTTTTAACTGTTTTCTTGCAGTTACTGAGGAAGAAGGCCTAGCTAGAATACCTCTCATAAGGAAGGGAGGTAACTTTGGTGGGGTGTCTATATTCTACATGACCTACAATGAGACAGCAGAGGAGGGTGTAGACTATGTACTGCCATCAGGGGAGGTAACTTTTGGTGATGGAGACAGGAATGCTACCATTGATATCACAATTAGAGATGATCCAAATATGGAGTACAAGGAAACATTCAGGGTGGAACTGACTAGTGCTTCAGGTAAATTTGATTGATTGAATATAAAACTAAGATGCTCCTAGCCTTATACAAGAGACTTCATTTCTCATTATTTGGGTGGTAAATAGGAGTGAGCTTGTTGGTTGATTGGTCCTCCCTCTGTAGCTTTTTTGGTAACTGCTTAATTTCTCAGCAACATATGGGAGGATTTCATTCAAACTTCACAGATGTTATCAGTATCTAACAGAGATGTGCAAGTGATACTTTGGTTACAATCTTTTGACTTGACAGAGTTATGGCCCCTCGATGGAAAATTTCATTTTTGACAAGCATTTGTAAGGGATTATTAGTCTGCTTTGCAACATTTTAGTAGCAATTTAATGCCTGTAGGATATATCTTTGAGTTAATATCATGTTTACCCTCTACACATAGAAAAAAATATTTTCAGTTAGAAATTGAAGGTTATTTATATTCTGTATGCAAAATCTAAATTTTCCAGTCAAAAGTAAAACCTTTAATGTTGTTATGACTTTGTTAAAGGTGGAGCACTGCTGGGAGCAAACACCATATCAACTGTAACCATAGCCAAGTCAGATTATCCCAATGGCAGATTTGGGTTCAAAGGACCCCTGGATATCATCATACCCAACCCAGCACAGAAAATACAGAGAATGTTCTCTGTGGAGAGAACTGGAGGTCTTCTTGGAGAACAAACTGTTAGTATTGCTTTCTGCGTGTATTGGCTATCTTGCATACTTTTGTCTCATTTATCATTTATCAACTGTTTACTGTCGAACAAAAGAATTCAATGTGTTGTGTAAAATGAATTTATGTTAAATCTTTGTTACCCTCGTCATGCTGAACCTGGAATATTCCTGCTTTGGCAGGGGGAAAAGACAAAGATCAGTCTGCATGCATGTGCAATCTCATCTTAGGCTATGCCACCTGCTTTTCCTTTTTAATTATTTTTTTGAAATAAATACTGACTTGGAATGAGTGCATTCAGTGCTGTCAGCACTTTGATTTTAATGACCTTTTACCAAGATTTTTATTTACATGACATGGGTTAATAGCACTATTATTCTATTAGGAATTGCTTTTGATGGAACTTAATAAAACCCCCTTTTTTTTTGTTAATTAGGTTCTATGGAGAATTCTGGGCCCCAACAACTTCTTGGCTCCACTACAAGAGACAAATGATATAGCCTATGTTGTTGACAACAGAGAATTGACCTCAGGCACTTTAGTGTGGGAGGATGGTCAGGCAGGGGAGAGAACTTTTACACTAGACATCAAACCCTTCTCCAGCTGGGAGGTAGAAAAGGTGTACATTATAGAGTTACAGAATGTGATTGGTTCACCACAGAATGTAGGAGATGGAGAAGTCAGTCCAACTACTGGAAAAGTTACACTCACTGTAAGTCCTTACATTGAACCAGTGTACTAGCTATCTCGTAATTGAATACAATTTTCTATTTATCTTATATTTTTCTGTTAGAAACATTGACAAAATCAAGGCAATTAGTAGATAAATATAATACATACTTAGTATTTTGTATGAAAAAATATCTTACTTGGTTGTGAGAATTGATAATTGTAGAGGCTCGACAATTATCAAATCACCCAACCTCGTGGGATATATTTTTTTTATACAAAACACTTAGTACAGATATATATCTAATAAAAGAAATAATAATTATCAGTATTTTTATCTGTTTGACAATGGAACAAAAGTTCAGATGTAATGGACAGGGGAACCCCTGGATAATGGGCCCTTAATTCTAAGGTCAGGGAATAGCAGTCTGCTGACTTAGAAGTTTAGGGATGTGGGTTTAAGTTCTAGCAGCGCCAGTCTGCTGGTGGGGGAGGGGGAGGGCTTTCAAAGTATAAGCAAAGATATTACATACTTGTTTACATTAAGTAAGATATAACTAATTCCTGCTAATTGCATGATAATTCATTAAGAATAATAAGACAATAAAGAAAAATGTTTTTATATGTTTATATTATCATTTCAGATTTCCAAATTTGGAGACCCCAATGGTATTGTAAGATTTGATGGTCCTGCACAACTCGTGAGAGAGGTGGAGGAACCAGAAGGGTCTGGTACCCTAACATTACAGTTCCCTATCATTAGGAGACAGGATACAGGAACCATAGGGGATATCAAGGTTTGAAGTGACTTAATAAAATGTGTAAAAATTTGGTATCCTTTATATTGGAAACTATATCTCCATTGCAAGGAGAATGCATTACTTTTCAATATCATTTAAAAGTTAACTTTGAAATAGTAGTCAGTGATTTAAAGGGACTTAAAACTAGATATAAAACTTGATGAAGACTTAATTGTCTTTGGTCTTAGTTTAGCTTGCAGCAAGTTGTGTGCTATGGAAAGACAGTTTAATAGTGAATTCTTTGATTGGAATTCACTGCCCCTGTTTTGCACTTAACTGCTTTGAACATTTATTGTATCCTAATTGATATTAGTTGTAATATGTTCCTTCTACTGTTAATAAGATGACCCCAATGTTGAAAACAAATGAAAACATGACTATTATCGTATGTATGAATAAACTGAAGAATAAGAGACATTTTCAGCAAAGTTTTGTTCTACAATATTTGCACAATTTGAAGTCCATGATTTGAATCAAATATTGGACTTGATTTTCAGGTTTACTGGGAAATTCATGGACCAATAGCTGATGTTCCAGACATCCAACAAAGGAATGGGACAGTAGACATCAAGGACGAGCAGCGATCATCAGAAATTGTCCTTGAAATCCTGCCTGACACCATCCCTGAACTAACTGAAACATTTAACCTTACAATAGTCAGGGTTGAAGGAGGTGCTGAGATTGACACAGAGTTTCATACATCAACCTTTAGAATAAGGTCAGTGATAAAATAGTCCAATTATTATCAATAAAAAAAATCACACTCAAGTCCAGGAATTATTTACAGTAGCAAACTTTTAAAGCCCTAATAAACACAAAAAGAATTCAAGAAATTAGAGCTCAGAAACTTCTCTGAGAAGGCTTTCAGGACCAACCTTGATATGATTTCCTTACATCACAGCCACAAAAAACTCTGTTTGATCCCCTACTGAATTTGAGGGATAGAAAATTGATATTCATTTGAGACCCATTATGAGTTAAGGAATTCATGCCTTTACTCCAAAATGAATAGAAAGTACAAATTTGCTACTTTTTAATCTGAATTTTATTTCCCTCATTATTTCAAGTGCCAAATGTGATCAGATTTTAAACAGTAAGTTTTCTTGTAGCAAGGCTAAAATTATATTTTTTCTCACATAACTACCATCATCTTTTGTAGTGAACAGCCATCAGAGACATATCCTAAGCTTACAAATGTGTAGAATCACATTCTAAATGAAGTGGCCACAACCTCATCTTACGCATGTTCTTGCAGTACTTCTTTTATGTTGCAAGAATTGTATAAAAATGTTATGTAAAAAGATCTGCTACAACATTTTATGGCATGGATGATCAGCATATGGACCTTTATAAAAATAAATAATATCATGACTGTAGATTCACCAGGTGCGGAGCACCAGGGGGGAGAGGGTAGTACTTTTGTGAAAATTTTGTAACTTTAACCTTCTTCTTCTTCTGAACCACAAGCCCTACAGACTTGAAAATTAGCATGGAGGATCAGCTCATAGACCTTAAAAAAAACAGCAAAAATCATGACTGTAATGCCACCAGGTGCGGAGCATTAGGGGGGAGGAGTTAGTACTTTGGATCAATTTGGAAATCTTTTACATTATTCTTCTCCTGGATCAGGAACCCTACAGACTTGAAAATTGTCATGGGTGATCAATATATTGACATTAATAAAATTGCTAAAATCATGACTGTGGGGTCACCAGGTGCTAAGTCTCTTGGGGAGGGGGGTAGTATGTTGGATCATTTTTTGAAATCTTTAAACTTCTTCTAATGAACCAGGAGTCCTACAGACTTGAATATTGGTATGGATGATCAGCATATGGACATAAATTTAATTAGCTAAAATCATGACTGTAGATTCACCAGGCGCAGAGCATCTTGGGGGAGGGGGAGTGCTTTGTTGAGAGTTTTAAATCCCTACAGCCTTTATATTTGACATGGATTGATAAACTCATTAAAGAAAACTTTAAAAGTCTCAGACTCAGCCTGTATATCTGGCATAGATTAGCTGATCACAGACCTTTTATGAAAAAAGCTTAAATAAATAATGACCAGGGGAGGAGCAGAGGGGGGGGGGGGGGGGAAGGATCATTTCAAATGTTATTCGATTGAATAAGTGAAAATCTCTTTTTCTGTGGTTGCATGGACATACCTAGGTAATGAAGCTTTTTCCTCTGGTGAGCGGACCCAGGGCCAACGGCCCTCTTGTTATTAGAAAAGGCTCACTTTTATACCATTTCTACTCAAGACTCAGTAAAGATCAGCCCATCTCAAACAAAATCTAATGACAGATCCTATATGAGCCCGTGCGTGAGATTTCCAACAAGTTCAAATATGCGCAACACAAAGACTCTGACCAGCATCTGCACAGTCTGACTAGAGTCTTCACTATGTGCTTAGTAGATAGAAAAGGTCTCAAAGTATCTGTAGACCATTAGATAAATCTTTCCTCTCAATGTTTTCACCTCATTGACATTAAAAATTGTTGGAAATGTCACACACGGGCTCCTACATAGGTGTAACTAGGATTTTGAAATTTATACTTACTCAGAAGGCGACCACCAAATGATAAATAGGATAAAAGTGATATTTGGACAGTGACTAAAGATGAAAGTCATCCGTCCGCTTTCCTTTTTATGATTTGAGCGTTGGTGAATTATCAAAACGTAGTAACTACAGCTTGAATAATAGTTTCAATGTTATTATCATTCATCAACGTCATTTTTCGAAAGAGGATTCTATTACACACTTGCGTATTGTGTGTAATGGGATCTACGCCCTTGCTCCTATGTCTAAAACTTTGTAGCTGAATATCCAGAAGCATACAAGGAAAATGCTAGTTCTGTATAATTCAAAAGAGCACATGATCAATATGAAATACCTTTTCATACATTTTCAGGTACAATGATCAGCCTCATGGTGTCTTTGGTATCATTCCCGAGTACCAGGATATTATTGTAGATCCTGTAGATCTAACCCGTCATGTACGACTCAACTTTACACGATATTCTGGATTGTTTGGCAGTGTAATCCTGACATTTACTCTCACATATGACATTGTTAGTACAATAGCTATTTTAGTTTGGATGGTTGTTATGTAAGACAATCAAGGCCTTTCCATGAACATAACTTTGCATTTTTCGAAAGTGTTAGAACTAGCTTACTTTGGTCATGTAAATGTAGCTTATAACATTCAAGCTTGAATTAATGTTTTCCTTCTATAATAAAATTTCTCTTAGATTACTTTGAACTAATTTGACTAACCAATTGCAAGTTCATTTGTTTCATTTGTTTTTTTATGGTTTTAGTTTTTCATGATTTAATGAAAAGAAGGATTAAACTGTCATCTCCTGTTACTTTCTAACCTTTAAATTGATATCCTATACAGTCAATCTTGCTCAATCGACCACGTCTATTAAATGACCCATTTTATTAAGCGACCATCAAAAAGGCCCTTCGCCGTAAGTGAAATTTCCAAAAAAGTGGACATTCTTAAATGGAAAAATATCTTTCGTTTAATCTTATGTCGTTAGAAACCATTAGAATCGTCTCATTGAGACGATTCCAAAGGGTTCAAACATCCCAAGATTCAGTCAGAATTATGTTACAATCTTTATATTCTATCAAAAAACACGTATTTTTATTATTAATTATTGTATTAAGTGACTATTTCCATAAGTGACCGCTTTTAAATGGTCCCCTAAGTGGTCGTTTAACGCAAGTTTTACTATTTATATATAAAAAAAATTAGGTTTTTTTACATTGAGAAACAAATTGAACTATTACACATTCACATATATTGCATTTTAGCCTCAATCGGGTATTCTCTTGTCTCTGAATGATGGTACTGTGAAGTTTGATGAAGGTCAGACAAATAGAATTATTGAAGTTAAAATTGATGGTACAGGTTTTCTAGAGATAGATACAACATTTACTGTGTCTCTGATTGAAGTACAATACCTAGGATCTGGAGGTAAGTTGAATTCATTGTTATGTGACATTTGATGATGGTCTGATAAACAGAATTTTCAGAATTAAAATTGATGTTACAGGCTTCCGAGACATGATTCTAATTGAATCCAACATCACAAGATTCAATAATAAATAATTTGTACAAAATGTCCATTCTTTGCTTTTGGTGAAGGGACTTTTTATAATTGTTGCTTAATAGAAATTGTTGCTTAAAACAAGAGGTTACTTGAGCAATATTGCCTATATGTTGAATTGAACACAAGGATTATGATAATAGATATTAATATTTCTAATTTTTAGCTTGGCTGTTTTCAGAGAAAACACAAGGCATTGCAATAGCCTTGGCAGCATTGTAGTCGTTGTTGACCTTGTCATCATGCAATTTTTTTTGGACTTTTTATGATATCTCTGATTCACTTGAAACTTTGCACACATGTTCAATATCAAAAGAGGAACCTCTACTATCAGGGGGATAACTCTTTATCAATTTGTGCACATTTTGCCCCTTTTTATGCCCCCGTATCGAGGGATCGGGGCCATATTGTTTTACTCATGTCCGTCTGTCTGTCTGTCCATCTGTCCGTCTGTCCAAAGCTTAACCAAACTTAACCTTTGCCTTATCGAGAGATCGCTGTTACGGGGGCATTCATGTTTCACAAACACATCTTGTTTGCTTAGATTTTTTATCCACTTTGCAGCACTCAACAGCGACTAGGCGGTGTTCTTGTTCACACTGTATATTTATGAAGAAGAACTACATTGAGTATCAGAATTTGATTTAAAAAGAATCTTTGGATAATGTTTGATCTGTCTTTACTAAGGTTAGGGTCGTGTGAAAAGGTCAAGTTTATCTGTAAAGGGCAAACTTACCAATATTTTGATGCTTTGGCGTATTTGTGTTTCTTAAACACACCTTATTATCATCTGACTTTTTGACAGTTTGATGTTAAAAAATCCAGTACCCTTTTATATTATAGTGACTGAGCCTCCTCGGTTCCAGGCAGGACAAACAGAATCCAAGATAAGGGTACCAGCTATTGCAGCCAATAGTAAAGTAGGATTTAAACATGTGATGGCCAGTGTACATGAAGGTAAATTAAGGATGATTGTTGATTTTTCTAAAGGTGCAAGTTTCATCTGGGGTCGTATTCACCAACCCATTCTAAATTTTAGAATTTAGTCTAGGCTAAATTGCCAAGTCTGGACTTTCCCAAGAATAGACTAAAGTGCGCATTCACCAACGCAATTTAGAATAGACTTTATTTAGAACGGTTTATATAGCACTTAAGCGGCCACAGACTTATGATGGTTCCCCAAGTTTGACGAAGCGCGAATAAAAAGAGTAACCATTGAGTTTTTTGTCCTTCACTCTAAATTTCCCTCCTTGTTTAAAAATGACATTTTCGTGTAATTTTTCAGTCAAAATAAATTGTCATATCTAAATATTCAATATCTTGTTCAATGTTCAGACATTTGATTGGCTGGATGCAGGGATCAATTAAATTAGCAAATGTAACTTTACAGTTGACAGAAACGTGCGTTTATTTGGCAATCGATAAAACGTGAAACTGCTCGCTGTAGTTACGGGATTTATATTTTCGATTGACAAACTGTTTATCATCTTTATAGAGTAAATACGGCGAGTATTTATGAGTAGGCCTAGTTTTAAGTGATGTACGCCAGTATGGCTGTTCCGATACTAAAATTAAACTTTACAATAAGAAATAAAACATTGAACAAGAAAAAAAAACTTAATTCAACACAAACTTGGCAACGAGGTCAACATGATTCATACCTAAATCTTTCACTGAGAGAGCATTCCAACTTTTGAACAAAAACAAGTCGCTTTTGAAGATGTGAGAATTATAATCTGTCTCCTTTAACTTGTCCCATATTCATGATGCTGTTTTGCAGAAAGTATCGGCACCCAAACAACTAGAATCTTGAGTTAAAATGCACCAAGCTTTCTATTGCTCGAGTTTAAATGACAATCTGCCTTCGTCCTCTTTTCCTCCATCTGTCTTGTTCCTATGCATACACCACCACCCCTGAAAACTTTACTTCGCTTAAAATATATGACTCCTTAACCATCCTCCTCCCTTGTAAATGTAAATCCAATGTGAAATCCCTGAAAACTCGCCGAGAATATTGTAAAATTTAAGATTCTGTCGATATGTAAACAAACACATCAAGGTTAAATTGCGTCACAAATGTGTTTGACGTCATTCGATAAATAATTCGACCGAAAACATAAAACATGTACCAGAAAGGAAAATTAATGGGACATTCTTTCGATTTTGACATTTTATTTGTCATTACTTTGATAAAACCATGTTTTCCATCCGAAGCGAGGGGGACAGTCGCCATTTTATCACATTTAGCACGGTAGGTATTAGACTTGAAAAAACGACTTTATTCTTAAGAATTTAGTCCATTCCGTAATTTAGAATGGGTTGGTGAATACGTACTAAATTCTAAATTCTTTATTCTTGGACTTTAGTGTGCTAAATTGATGCAAAATGCGTTGGTGAATACGGCCCCTGGACTACAAAATTAAGAAAAGATCTGAATGATAAAATATTTCTATTTCTTTAATGCTTTCCATTTGATTACTGAGAAACAATGATAGATTATCACTTATTAATCTCGCTGCCAAACCAGCCAAATTACCAAAGAAGGAGCTAGTGTTGGTTAATTGGTTTCAAATCACAATCGATAATTATTTTTTAGTTGGAAGAGTAAATCAACTAATGATTGATTGATAAATCGTTTTTTTTTTTAGAAATTAATACAGCACTTCCAGTATCAACCTTTGAAGAATAGAATTTGAAGATAAGTTAAAACTCATGACCTAAAGACTTCTTCTGCTGATTTTTCTACCAACTTCATGGCTCAGCATGAAACTGTTGTAACTGCCTATAAACATAATAATTATAGGCAGTTACAACTGTTTCATGCTGAGCCATCAAACTGATGTCGGTTTCAAAAAAAAGTTTAAAATAGCTTTCATTCATATGTAGGAACTGAGTAATCAATTTTGAAATTTTTTAGTCGATTATCACAATCAGAAGCCCAAACCAACTGATTATCGATTATAATTGATTAATCTGCCCATCACCAGAAGGAACCCTATTTTTGTTCATTCACCCTGTTTGATATTATCTTAGCAGAGCCAATTTTAAAATAAAAGACCAATGGTGTTGCATAGTTATCACACACAAAATGATACGCTTTAAGAACTGGCAAAAAGAAATGTCACATATTGTATCACATTAACATTAAGGAAATCGAATAATCAGGAATCAAGAATATAAGTTTTGAACAACAAAAGCTACTCAGCCACTCCTGCAATATATAGCTTTTGTTGCTCACTCAATGAAAGATAGATTGATCTTACAGAGCACTAACTGAAGAACTATCCTCTTTGTATTCCCTTCCCCGCAGAAATAAAAAAAAACTGTTGTTTTTTTTTAATTTTGTGTTTGGCATTAAAGCCCATATATATTACTTTTTACACTTATTTGGCTCAGAAACCCCAACTGGTCAAAAAACAGTACAGAGTTCATTTTTATAAAAATCTATATTTGTATTTAACAAATTGTCCTTATTTCTCACAGAGACCAGTACCTCTCGTCTAACATTGATGAGACAAGGTGTATATGGTACCCTGGAAGTGTCATGGCAGAGTGGTTTCCAGCAAGGTCGTGTACTTGCAGGGTTTGTACAGGGAACCACCACACCCATGTCCAGTAGTGTTACAATACCCCATGGTATAGACGAGAAAAACTTTACCATAGAGGTAAGAAATCGATCATGAATTTTCAATCTTGAGGCATTTCTTATATTAATTTTGTAACTTAAGTAATATACAAGCAGAGCTGCAGATAGAGGAAGTATTTTGGATTTCAGATTTAAATATTTCACTAATCACTTGCTAAATTCTTGCTTTTTGGTACGCATTGGAATTGTCTCAACGAGACAATTCAAATGAGTACTTACATTATAGGTTTTTATTGAGAAATGAAGACTTTTGACTGGAGTTGCCCCTATTCTCTGCACCTCTGATACAAGTTTATTGCAGTATCAAACTAGGTCTAGAAACATATTTTACTTAGACTTACATACTTTAACCTTCACTTCAGCTCAGCTGGAAGTCAATATAATAGATTACATATATTTTTAGATCTGACCATCTCTGAAATGATCTTGATAGATTTAAGCTAAGTTTAAAGATTTTAATTATACCTTGCTTTCAGTTGATTCCCCAACTTGACACTCCTGAGTTATTTGCTGTGCATTTGCCCGTTGCTCCATCAACCATTGTACCAGGAGGTGCCAGGTTAATCCAAGAGTCATCACTTGTTAGAATTGAGCCATTTGGTGTACTGAGGTTTGCTGATAACTCCACTAGACCAACTGTCTCAGAAATGTTTGGAAAGGTAATCTATATTATCAGCTCAGCTGTTCTGGATGAAAGAACAAGGTATTGCTAAAGCTTTTGTGTAGTTTTGCAAAAACGTTCACATCTTGCAATATCTCTGGTATTACCAAAGGCATTCACTTAAAACTTGACACACATATTTCATTTTAAAAGAGCAACATATACTATCAAGGAGGATAACTCTGCATGCACTTTGTGCAAATTATTCCCCATTTAAACTTGGCTCCACTTTCCACCTGGCAGTGCTCTTTAGAATTTATGCTCTAAGCTTTGGTTGTTTTATGTCAATGTTAGCAGTAAAAAGTTAGATGTTACCTTGACTACCTTACTTCCTTGAGGGCATTTTGATTTGACAATATATCTGAATTTTTTTGGGCTATTTGAAGATAAATTTTAGACATTGAATTAATCAACATTGAAAGTGACACTTAAGATGTTCACTGCTTTTAATGTTTTCTGCCACAGATGGAGCCAACAAACAGATTTTGTTTGTAGAACACTCCTATATCCATGATTTAGGGAAAAAATGTATTCTAATGAAGGTGAACAAAGTTAAGGCCAGAGTCTAAGGAAATGAAAGTATGTAAAGTCTCCACTTGCACCTGGTCAAAAAGATGAATTTTTTCTACTTGTCCAAGATAAAATTAACTTGTCCTTCAAAGATTGAATAGATGAATTTTGAGAAAACTTTGTTGTTCATAAAGAAAATGCTGGAACCCAGCATTTTCATCATTAATAACAGTTTTCTCTCCTTTGATATATGCCATGTGGTAAGACGTGTGATCTTTGAGATTTTTTATGGCTTTATTATTTAAAGCCTGGTATTCACTTACCTTGAAAAATGATCTTGACCACAAGTTGAAAATTCCATTGCGGACAATTTGGCCATGGGATTTCCCAACCCCTGCTAATGCTTTTATGATATTTATGTTTAAGTCTTTTATTATGCCCTCTTCAAAGAAGAGGGGTATATTGCTTTGCACTTGCTGGTCATTTTGTTGGTTGGTCCTTCTGTAAACCTTTTTTTGTCCAAAGCATATCTCGAAAGTTATGCAAGCTAGAATCATGAAACTTCACAGGTGGATTAATCTCATTGGGGAGAAGTCTAGTGCACAAGAGCCATAACTCTACTCATCATATTTTGTGAGTTATTGCCCTTTGTTGATTGACAGAGAATAGGCCTTTGACCTGCTTTGATGGGGGGGGAGCATAAATGATTTACAAATATCTCTTGTTATACCAGGTATACCTACAAGTGTTGCGTGTGTATGGATCAGAGGGGAAGTTGGAGACCCAGTACAGATCAGAGAGTGCTACAGCCTCAGAGTTCGACTTCAGTACAGTGGAGAATCATGCTGTTGTCATGGACCCTGGACAAACTTCTGGCCTTATCATGATTGATGTATGTTTACACTATCTGGATTTCTGTCATGATTGATATATGTTTACAATATCTGGATTTCTTATTTGTTTAAAATTGATATGTGTTATTCCCTTTATAAATATGCTTTCATCTTGAAATTTTGCTAGTAACGTATTTTCTGTTTTTCTGATTTTCTTTTTGATTTTTGTAAATTGTTTTCTATCCGTTTGCTGATTGATTAGGGAGGAAAGTTTATCCTTTCTGTTTGGCCTTTACTTTACTTGTCGATCAAACAATTATAATAAGATCTTCACAATTTAATTGAGACCAAGCTTCTAGTTTTTGGTGTTGACAGAGGATATATGATATTTGAATATTCAAAATACAGATAAAGATTATCAATTTACTGCATTTTGTTTTAAAATGGCAATATAATATAAGGACAATTCAAATGTTCAGTGTTTTGAGTAGGCATCTACTGTTGTTTTAACAAATCCAATGAAAATTAAAGTGAATAGATGCATTTCTTATCTTTATTGCTATTAAATTCAGTACTGATATTACATGTTCTTGTTTTCAGATCGTGCAAGACAACCAACCAGAGCAGCTAGAGACATTTCACATCAATCTGACCCATGTTGAGAAATTCCCCACTGAAACCACTCCAAGTAGGTGAAAAATACAGACTGTTTTAACTCCTGTCATTTTGTTCACGACATAATCAATGGCTTAGCATGAAACAGTTTAAGGGCTCAGTGTGAAACAGTTGTAATAATAATTATAATAATAAAGACTATATTTAATGAGGCAGTACAGTTGGGATAACCCAGTCTTCCCTGTAGGCCTCTACAAATATTTACAAATCAAATACAATGATTAAACAACAAACAGTACTATGATACATTTCAACAGATGAGATACCAATTATTAAAGAATTGAGACTGATATATAGATCTACAAGTTTAATTTAATTTAAGTGAGTGATCAAAGGTCAATTTTGGGTATACCTGTATAGACAAAATTGACCCCTGATCACCAACTCTTTATTGCAGGTCTATACCCAGTATAGACATTCTTGCATTCTGTTGAACTGGGGAATAAATGTAACTGGGAAAATATTGAGAAAAGAAGAAAATGCTGATAACCAGTGTTGCTCCCTTTACCTCAATTTTCCCTTGATTGGATTACAAATAGCTTAAAGTTATTAATTAAATTTTGACCAGTCTTCATTATTTTAAAAAAAGAAGAAATCTTGATTTAATCATTCAATCTCATAATATAACTTGCAGGAAACAGATTAGAGACAGATCAAGGGGTCAGTGCAACACCATTGCAAGTGCCTATATATTTACATGCACTTACAATAGTGTTGCACTAGTCCCTTGAATGAACTGTTGATGACAAGTAGAAACTTTTCTTTCCTATAGCTTTTAGTCCAATTATTTTTTTTCAATTTCATAAACTAAAATATAATGATCTATTTCCCGTTTGGCTAGGTCTAACATTTAATCTTTAAAATGATTATAATGCATTGAACATGCCAATGATGGATAATCAAAACACTTCATCCTCAGCTTGAATTATCTGTAGTTAAAGGGTTTCTGCAACCCAAAGATTAATTTATTTTGAGTAACAGGTAGAAATAACAGAGTAGTCCAATACAAGTAGTCAAATATTATCCGCTCTACAAAACTCCCTTAAACATTTAGGCAGTTACAACTGTTTTGGGTTGGATCATCAATATTTCTACTCTGCTTAAAGCTTTGGCAGATAGGATAGACAAAGATAGCTTTGGCAGATAGGATAGACAAAGATAAGCGTGCAAAGAAATACAGTCTGTTCTTAGCCTTCAGCGTCTGCCCTGCGTTTACCAATTTTACCCTGCTTTGCAAGCAAGTGCACATGCAAAGTGGGGTATAATTGGTAAACTGTTTGCACCGTTTTGTCATCCTGAATGCAAGGCTGGTTTCTAGTTTGTGATTTTTGGAAAAAATCTTGAGCCAGAGTTATTGAATTGCTCAAACCTTTGAGTAATCAGGCAAAAGTTGGCCATCTGGAAAGTACCAAAACTTGATGCTTGTTAGACTTTAAAGTCCGCCAAAGGCCAGGCTGACCATGTTTGGATATTTCATCATTTCTGAAACTGTAACTTTGATGCATGTCTCTTTTTTTAAATCAATGATTGACTTCTTATTTAAACTTATCCAGCATACAATTAACCATTATCATGCTGAATTAAAATGCTTTGTGGATACATGCAGGCCAAAGTAGGAATATTCCGGGTTTATCATGAGCAGGGCTAATTTAACTGCAAACTATTTAGTCACAATATGTAAAATTTTTCATTTGGCAATCAAAATGGTGCATCTACAGTTTAAAATCTTGGTTGACCGAAGACTATTTGATAGTAAATATACAAGTTGTTGTAAATTTAATCTGAGGTAAGGCACATCTGTTTTTATCACAGGTATATCTCCAAGAATCAGCTACCTGTACAAGGACTCTATTGTCACAATCAAAGAGAGTAATGATCCATATGGTGTTCTGAGTTTGGAACCTGAGATGGTCAGTGTAGCAGAGAGATTCCAAACAGTTAATCTTACAGTCACAAGGACAGGTAAATTCTTGTGTTACTCGCATGAAGTAGAGTAATTTCAGATTGATGGCTTTGTGTGAAATAGCTGTAACTGTCTATATGTTTATAGGTAGTTACAACTGTTTTAGGCTAAGCCATCAATTTTTTGTACTGGCTACCAGACTCAAAAACTTGGACACAATGCCTTTTCTTTAAAAACCTTATGGATATTCTAGTTACAATATATTTTTTGCCCAATCAACTTGAAATTTGCCAGTTATACTGGCCCCTTTGATCAAGAAATAAATATCTGTTGTATTCTTGTATTCTTTGGGTACTCAAACAAGTACTTTTCAGGCCTCATACAGAGTTCTTACACATAGACAAGTAAAAGATGAAAATAGAATAAGCAAGAGACTTCAGAAAATATTCAGTTATGGTGTTATGATTGTCATTCAGGGCAAAAATTTAGATAGAGAAAAGTATTTACCTTTACTATGTTTGTGCATTATTGTGCCTAGTTGTTAATTACTCCCTTGATTTGTATATGTGACCAGTGAAACAAAAAGGGACAATTTGAGTGATGGGTAAAGTATCTAACCCAGTCAAACTGCGCAGACAGCAGAGGCTGACTAGGGACAAATCTTTTTGTTCTGCACTGACTTTTAGTTTGGCTGTTTCAGAGAAAATTCTAGGTATTATGATCACCTTTGGGTGGTTGGCGTTGGTATTGGCGTGACATACTTTATACCTAGACCATTAAAGGGGATAACTTTGGATGCTTTTTTGAAGACTTATATCCATTTTTGGACTTAGAATTTACACATTATCCAGGACCTGCAGCTGAGCGTTGCACCAAAATATGGTGCTCTTGTTGAAATCTAGCATAATCATTTTACCCTCCAATATTAGAATTTTAGAAATGTGACCTCTGATTGACCAATACTGGACTCTAACTCCTTTTAAACATTTTATTTTACGGAGTTGCCAGATGGTTCCTTTTCATGTCACTGGTCACATATAATGAAGTTTTGACCTGTATTTTGTAGGTGGTATATTTGGCACAGTTAGTGTGTTAGTCAGGACAGTGGGTGGGGGTGAGGACTGGACCTCACAGATAGTACCTAAACCTGGGGCCACAGGAAATGACACCATCACAGAGATTCTGGGTAATAGGGACAGATTCACATCGGCAGTGGGTGGTACAGACTATGTTGTCCTGGATACAAGTGTGGAATTTAAGGTAGAATGGTTTGGCCTAAATGTTTGTCTATGCAATTTCTTTCTAAAAACTTTGTTGGGTTTACAGAATTGATAGTGAAAAAAGTTTTAAAAGTTATTTAATAATTACACTAAATTGTTTATTTTTATAAGAATAAATCTGAGTTGTAATGATATTCAGACACCACAACGCAATTTCCTGAGTCCTGTGAGTATTGTTGTACTTAAGGTTATGGAACCGTAATGGAACCCCAACATTCATGAACTCTCACAATCTTAACCAAGGTTTCGTAATGAAAATCATTGGGAAACCTTGGATAACACTGTTAAAGTTTATAACTTCTAAAAAATTGTGGAACTATTATGGGTCCACTACCTTAAGGTATCTTTGATGCCTATAACTTCATTTTCTAATTCTGTTAATAAACAATATTTTTTAACTTATACGCTTAAATTTTAAGTACAAAGATAAGATTTTGGCTATTTTACTGTTACCAAATTGACCTTTAAGAATTACCCTGTTGTTTTGTGTAAAGATTGGTGAGACAGAGAAAAGTGTTGAGGTGACTGTGTTGTCAGATGAAATGGCGGAACCAGCAGAAACAGTTCTAGTCTATCTTACACAACCAACAGGGGGTGCTAGAATAGCTGCTGGGGAACCAGATGGGGGTAGAAAGGTAAATAAGTAACACCCTACATAGATAAATGATGGGCATATGAACATAATGTTTAACTATTTTGCTATTATTTTGTTTCCTTGCTTTGAGGATAACAATACAATTAAGGGTTTTCTTTACATGATTAATAATGATAAAAAGGGATGCTATTCAAGATGCACACTTTAAATTCTCATGAGAATCCTTGTACCTTATCACACTAAACCAAATGTAACAGTTAATAAATGGACAAATCTCTTGAATGTTATATCAGATTGCATGATTAAGCCTGTTTTTTCTTTTCAATAAAAGATCATTTTCTAAATGTATGTTCTTACTTTAAAACATTCCTATCAATTGCAGGGTTATGCAGTGATCACCATAGAGCAGAATGATCTATCCAATGGTATTATAGGATTTGCTGAAGATTCACTGTTTATTGAGGTAGATGAAGATGTAGAACCAAACTTTACCCTCAGGCTGGCACGAGTAGAGGCTTTCTTTGGAGAGGTGGAGGTGGGTTGTCAACCTGTGGTGATTAAATAGTAATACTCGAATTCTTTCATGAATATGAAGCAAAGATGAGATTATTGAAGAAAATGTACTTTTCTATTGAATGCATTAGTTAACAGTAATCTACAGTAAATTTTCTGACTGGAGAATGATGATTTTTCTGAAAGTTGTATAGATAAATTAGGTCCTATGATACTTCGAGTGTAAAGGACCCATCAGGATAGGACAGGACAGAATCTATTTACTCTGGTCAAACTGTGAAGATTGCACAAGCTGTCCAGCAGTTTAAAAACTGTTCACTTTCGGAATATTTTCAAAATATTTCCATCTGATTTTCTATATTATTTTACCTTGCAATCCATTCGTTTTGGATAAATGGTCTCTTGTTGATCTCTGCCAGATCAACTTTGTGGAGTTTCCAGTTGGTCCCTCTTTACATGATGAGGCGCATGTTCATTTTAACTCTCCGTGACTTTATTTGGTAGTAATCCATTAAACCTGAAAACAACTTAAAAAGTAACTTGTAAATGAGGATATTGAACAAGTGGTCATTGAATTCTGAATGTATTTAACAAGACATCTATAAACAGATAAAAACGACGCTACACCAAGTTTTTATCTGTTTTAGATGACGAGTTTAATAAATTCTGTATTTTATGAGCGCAAATTTATATTCTGTTTATAATATGAACTAATTTTTTTGCTAACAATCATCAAAAATCTTGAAACTCAACATTTCAGTTTTCTGTAAACAGTATTTGTATTTCTGTATTTTAAATATATACATTGTGACATCATTTTTGTGGTAACAAAAGAGCATTGGTATTTGCTCAGAGCTCATTTGCATAGTTATCCCACTAGTGTAATAACACTGTGTAATATCAAAAATATTCTACGGGTTATTTCACTCCCGCGGCGTAGGTCATATTACAAATACTGTTCCTAATACCATACATTTTTCCACAGATATCATGGATAGCCAAGCTATCAGAGGACAGCAGAGAGACCGATGATGTAGTCCTGTCATCCCAGTTAACAAGAACTGCTGGTACAGCTATATGTCCAGGCAGACAGGCTTTCTGTCTTTTCAACATTAGTTTGGTTAATGATGAGGTATGTAAAATAGCATTTGTTCCTTTTAGCAATATTCTTAGTTTTTAAGTGAATTTAGAGCTAATTTCTTCTTAAAGGTAGAAGAAGTGCTAGATATGTAGAAACATATTGGACTCAACTTCAGGAAATAATTTAAGACTGTTTAAAACATTCCATCCAATGTTCATCCAAACAGAATCAATAGAACACTTGTCAGATAGTTTCTAAGACTCACAAAACCTTCGTCCTTGAAAAACTTGGTACCTTTTCTATGAATTCAAACATGCTGCATTTAAACTTTTTCAATTTTGAAATGAAAAAAAAAACAAACAAAAAAACGCAAGTCATAGTTGCACATTTCTAATAGTATGTGCTCACATTATCTTTTGTTAATAATAAGGAATAAGGATAAGCAGTTTTAGGTCATTATTTATACATATGATTCTTTTCCAGATTCCAGAAGAAGCCATGACCTTTGTGATCAAGCTTGTTGATGTGAAGAATGATGCCAAGTTAAACAGTGAAGCTCTCATAGCTGAAGTGACAATTAAAGCCAGTGATTACATCAGAGGTCTTCTGGAGTTTACTGATGATTCTAGGTATGTTGTTATCAAGAGCTAAGCTGTTTTTCATCTTGGATGTTTATTGGAGAAAAAGGCAGGTATTGCTATTGCCTTGGCATAGTCGTTAAAACAGCCTAAGGCTAAAGGCTTTAAAAAAGCTCAAAATGGGTGTGGAGCCCAAGATTTTGAACACATTGGACTATAAGTGGATACTATCATAAATTTGAAAAACAACATAAATTATCTATTTCATGGGTTTTATGACTGTAGAAGAAAAAGGAAAATCTTCTTGCTACACAATTTTCTACCTGGTTACTGTTTTGTGCTTAGAAATTATGTCTGTAGTATTTCAGAAAAAAATAATGTTGCAACCACAGAGTCAAAAGACACCCTTAAGTCTGAATTAAGACCCAAAAATTGTTTGGCACAAACTTGAGATCAGTACTAGTGACAGTAATAAGGATGCTCAAAGTTTACTGCAAAATCATTTTGCTTGGTTACTTCTTATTTTCCAAAGTACAGTCCTGGGCACTTTTAACCCTCTCCTGTTTTACAAAATTTTGGACCTGTCCAAATTCAAAGGTTTTGCAGACAAAAATTTAAAGTGGATTTAATTTGAAAAATAACTATTCAGTAGGGTAGAAAATAGTGTGGAAAAAGAAGAAATTGCTTGTCAGAAGCAATTTCTTCTTTTTTCACAATTTTTTCTCAAGCATAAAATCACAGGCACGTTAAAAGCAGGGATTAAACAGCAAAGGGTTTAACTTATCCAAAGCCAGACTGGGCATTTTCTGTTCTTAATGTCTCTATCACCAAGCAGGGGTTTCAGACAAAAGCTTTGGTCTTCATATCAACAGGTTTTTCGCTTTCTATTGAAGCCATTTGCTGCCTGGAAATGAAAATCTGTTGTTATTCTTGTTTGCTCTAAACTTTGTAGCTTATCAACTGTTCTTTTCATATACTGGTAACACAAATTGTGGTTACTCCAGCTCAAAGTGATTTATGATCTTTTTTTTTAGCTTCTCCCATATTGCACAAATGCAATGAAACACTGACGATTGTTTATGAATCATGGAAACATTTCATAAGATTATAGCTTATATTAAGATTATTTATCCAAAATTTAAAATGGCAAATTAGAAGTTTTTGGCTGATAAATATTTGTCCTTTTCCAGGGTTGTTATTGCAAGTAATCTCGACTCCATTGTGAGGTTAAAGGTCAACAGGTTGAAAGGTCAGGACTACCAGGTTGGTGTAGACTACAGAACCATGCAGATGACTGGTCAACAAGAGGAGTACAAGGTCATGGTGTACCCAGCCTTAGAGGGGGAGGATTTCAGGGGGCAGACTGGATCCCTAGTGTTCCAGCCCCAGAGACAGGACCTGCAGTATATAGACATCAACCTAACCCCCTTCCAGGCCTCCAGGAATCCATACCCAAAACAGTTCTATGTGGACCTTAGCAATCCCAGTAATGGAGCTACGTAAGTGTTTGATAATGTTTGACAAGGGCATACTTGTCAACATTGTTGTAACATTGTCTTCATTTATTACTTATTACTATATAAATTTATAAAACACTATTCCTAATTAAATAGAAAATATATAAATAAAGCCATGTAACTGGCTACATTGATTATTAAAGGATCAACAGTGCTTGTAAGATGTATAGGCACTTATGGCCCAGACTGGTTGCTTGTTTTATGCAAGACTCCCATATAGTGGTTGTTGGCAACCATGATCTCGGAACCTCACAACACTGAAAGAATTGTTTCTATATCTAAAAGGTCAAGGGCCTGTGCACTGCCCAACAAGTTCTGTCCCTGGAAAACCATTTTAGTTTTAATAGCAAAGGCTTTATGCATGAATTTGGGTATCTACTTCGAGGTCAAGGTCAGAGTGTTAGGTAAAAGATATATATAATACATACTTAGTGTTTTGTATGAAAAAAATCTAACGAGGTTGGGAGAATTGATAATTGGCGAGGCTCTGCCAAGACAGTTAACAATTCTCACAAGCGAGTTAAATATATTTTTCATACAAAACACTTAGTGTGGATTATATATATCTTATAGCCTCTATATGTCTTGTTTTCGTCGGTGTTTCTAGCCGAAATACAAGTTTCTATAAATAACCACGTGATATCATTGTTCTGAAAGTAACTATGTGATATCATGAAAAATATCATACGGGATGTTTTCACACTGATATTTGTAAAGTTATAAGATAAATAAGTTTACATTGCCTCACATTTTAGAGCATTTGTTCTAAATTTGAATTGTTTCAGCAACCTAAATGTTGTTCCATCCGGGGTGCATTTCAAGCCTTTTAGGCCTTTCATTTTTTTTAAAGCAGTGTGACAAGTTTTTGATATGAAAAAAATATCTTCTACTTTTGCACATGCCGATGGTTTTCTATCATTTCTTGTGTATCTGTGAATTGTTTCTTTATGTATTAACCCTTGGCATGCTGAATGAAAACCTTGGCAAACTTGCATTAAACTTAAAGTAGTGAAAGCACTAGATGTACTTATTTTGTCAGTATTGAAAATAAAATATAATTTTAAACTTTTATGGTTTGAAAAGAGTAAATCAGGTGGTATAGAAATATCAGACTGCATATAACTACTTTTTGTGCATGCTTATCTTTGTCTATACATCCTGCAAGAGCAGGAATATTCTGGGTTCAGCATGACAAGGGTTTATCCTGCTCAGTTAAAAGTTAAAATATGTACATACGAAACATTATATTCCTGACTCATTTCAGTATCAATCCAGACAAGTCTCGTGCTGTAGTTATAATAGTTGATGACAAGGATGTGGGAATATGGGAGATTATCAAAGATAAGGCTGATGTACCTCTAACTGATGATAACATAGAAGAGTAAGTTTCATTCTTTAACACACAATTCAATCTTTTGATACTTTTAAGAGGAAAGGGTTTTGGTAATCTTTGTGAAAAATTTAAGAAACTGCTTATTACAAGCTATCTATTGGAAAGCTTTGTGTGGTGTCTGTGGTCTATTATAAGGTAAAGCATCAGTCTCTCAGCCAAGAGGTCCTGAAATTGATTCTAGGGAGTGGCTGCTTATCTTGTTTCTTTAATTAGCCAACAAATACAGGGCTATTCCAGGAAGCAGAATCAAAAGGGATTAATCTAAAATGTAAGAACTTGTTTCCCAATCAATATAAACTAAATAGGTTTTAACCAATCAATACAATCAAGGGAGATAACAGAAAGGATCTGCAGCTGAATAGGTGCACTGACATGTGGTGCTCCAATTTTGAACTTAAAATGTAAACATAACCATACGGAAAACCAATGGAATTGAGTCAAATGAAAATAATGTGGATAAAAGGAATAATGTATTGCCTAACAAGTATTTTGCTTCCTGAAATAAGAGAGATATACCAGTAATCCATTGATAGGTGCTCCAGCTGCCGCGATATAACTGAAAAAAATGTAGAAAGTGGCTTTAAACTCCATTCAATCAATCAATCCTGAAATTATTCGTCAGAGTGAAATTCGAGGATTTAGTACTGAATTTCCTATATCACTTAGTGTTATAGAGAATTCTGTTTATCCATTATTTAGTACGATAGCAGAGCTGGATACAGTGATCCAAGTAACAGATATGGTCACTGAGACAGAAATAACACTAGTAGAGGATGTGCTGGCTGATATAGTAAACGAAGGAAACAGGAGAAAGTAAGGAAAAAATTTGCTACATTCCTTATTGGAAGTGAATTTTGAAACCTTTCCTATTAACCCTTCATCTGTTGTTGACACAAATATAGATTTTTTAATGTTGTGAGACCAAAATGTTCTCTCTACAGCTTGAATAAAGCTGTAGATAGAACATTTTGGTCCCTGTATAACACTATATCAAAAAAAGATGGTCTTTAAGAGACAGAGATCATAGTAGAGGATGTGTTGGGTAATATAATAAATGAAGGAAACAGAAGATTAGAGGGGAATTTGAAAATCTTTCTTCTGTATTTTTGTGGTAATTAACAGACATGGGGTTGATTACATGCCAATGTAATCGATTACAATTACTTGCAAATTCTATGATTACTGATTACATTATGATTACACAGTTTTTAATTGTAATCAATTACAATTACAATTACTTTTATAATGTAATCATGATTACATCTGATTACATGTGATTACATTTTTGTTTCAACCTTACTCATAAACATTTTTGTCTTTTTGGGGTTTATTCATTCAAGTTAGGTTCATATACAATTATCAAAATGAGGAAGGATAAACAATAAATAATTCATGCTAATTTTTCTCTTATGTCTGTTAATATTTACCTTGGTGCTCTTTATGAATTAAGATACTCCCAAAGCTTTAATATCCTCTTACATTTGCCACCACTGCTATGAAAAGCAATGAGCACCTATAGCCTAGGTTGACATTTATAAATGCTCATTTTGGTATTTTTGAATATTTTGTGCATAAATAAAAGATAAAATTTAGAAACTGTTTCTTGCCGAATTTTCCCAATTTTACATTTTCTCCATCATTTCTTTCTATTTGTTAACATTTAAAATTTCAAAAAAAAATGAGTTTTTGTTAAACATTATTCAGTATGATTACCATTGTGATAAAAACAAAAGTAAAGGTCTTAAACAGGGTCAACAATTCCTTTTTTCAATTCATGGAAACGGCATGTCAAACTGTAAAACAATTTGGATATGTCAGATATCTTTTAGGCTCATTAAACTTTGTCGAAAAACTTCAAAAGATAGTGTAAAAAATATTGCATGTTTTGCAGTACTTTATTGAATTTTGCCCATTGGACTTTAAAAATTACCCTAATGAACCAAAATCAAGATTCCCGCATGGTATTGTAATGGTACAATCTTAGAATAGATTCATTTCTGTGGAACTTTTGTCAATCTGGATTTGAGAAAAAAATAAGAATTATTATAAGAAAAGAAGATTAAGTTGTTTTGCTAATATATAAATGAATATCAAAATATAACTATCATGGACTGTCAAATACTAGTAAAGGGTTATTAACAGGTAATTGTTTAATAAGTGACAGAGGCTATAGATTATCTTAAATGAGACTGACACTTCTTTTATTTCCTTAACACCATAACATTATCATTTTAACACTTCATGCTCATTAGACATTTTAACTAGTTTGAATTTTCAATACATAAAGCAAGAAAGCAGAATGTTCTAAACTAGGGAAAAAACCAACAACAACAAAAATGAAAACACTTGGGTATTAGACAATTATAGAAATTTCCTATAAAGCCACATGAAAACTTAACTACTTAATTATTTTTCCTATTACATTAATATCTCAATTCAAGTTCTATCTATGCACACCAATTAATTAGTTTTTTCATTTGAAATATTTGAATTCAATACTAAAAGCTAGGACCATTATTTTTAGTATAAATAAAAATTTGCCAAATATGACTATCATTTGAATATTTTTTTTTCAAAGCTTGTACTTGCAAATACAGCAATTGTAATCATAATGTAATCGAGATGTAATCATGATTACAGGCCTTTTTGCAATGTAATTGATTAAATTACAATTACATGTAATCAGAAATGCTCCAGTTACTGATTACAATTTGATTACCTGAAAATTGTAATCGATTACATGTAATCATGATTACCGATTACGATTACCCCAGGTCTGGTAATTAATAATGTCTTAATAGTAGAGAGGTAAAAATTTAATGACATGAAACTGCTGAAAGATTTACTTCCTATTTGTAAGTGACACAAATATTTTAATTATGTATGACCAAAATATTGTATTTAAAGCCTGAATAAGCTTGACATTTTGGTCACCCAACAACAACATATCAAATGAGCCTGTGCCTGACATTTCCAACAATTTAAAATGTTTGTGAGGTGCAAACACTGAGTAGCTTAGACAGCCACATATTGTAAAATATAAAGTAACCTGATAATTTACAGATAGTACTTTGAGACCATATCTATCTACTAAATGCATAGTGAAGGCTCTGTTATTTGCGGTTATTTGAAATTGTTGGAAATGTTATGACAGGCTCATATCAAATAAAAATTATTGCAATCTCAGTGAATTATACAATGAAGGAGATTCAAAATATGATTATAAAAAAGCTTATCAGGAGAAGAAAATTAGTTAAATAGATCCATTTTGTTGACAGGTGTTAACAAACTGAACTGACTTTATTGTTACAGGTTACCAACCTCCATTATTGGCCAACTATTAAACCTGATGTGCAAGTTACTGACCCCTGATAAAGCTGATGCCACTAGAGGGCGCTATAGACTTGTAGAAATAATGGAGAGGCTGGCTTACGCCATGGTGATGGAGACAAGTTGTCAGGCACCAAATCCACCAGATTTGTGAGTTGGTTTATAATTGGTTTTACATATCTATTACCAACTTAATAAGACAGATATTTTCTTCTAATACTATAACTTAAGATCACTCGATCACATAGGCATATATATTTGGTGTGATTATTTTTTTGTGTTTTATATCGTCATGAACATAAAGATTTTTATTAATCTCTTTTTTCTGTGAGATTGTGGACAAAAAATGAAGATTTTATAACAAAATCTGTAGAATTGTGTCATTTTTCACCTGAATTACATGGCAAATTCATGATATTGATAAATTTACAGAGCTACAGTTCGAGGGGGTATTTTGGATTTCAAGTTAAACTATTTTTATGATACTTTCACAAATCCAATACTGTGGGTACTCTCTTGTCAAGACGATTCAAATGAGTATCCACAATACAGGGCTTCATTGAGGAATAATGTTTCAAAAATGGCATTACCCCCTTTAAATGTACCTCTTGATTTAGTTACCCTGCAATAAAGATGAACAGAATGAACTGAATTAAAGCCAGGGCTGAATCATTGAAACATGTGAGTATGTCATTTTGATAAATACTAAGAAATATTGATGTCTTCTGTTAAAGCATGTCAATGGATCAGTGCGAAACAGTTGTAACTGCCTATAAGCATAAAGGCAGTTACAACAGTTTTATGTTGAGCCATCAATGTATAAGTAATTCTTGGCAAAGTATTAAGAGTGTAATTTCTCCTTCAGGTTAAGTTTACAATGTGTGTATGCCAAAATGTCAGCAGCCAGATGGAGACTGGGGAGTCTACAAGGCTATCAGTATCCTGGACAGTAAGTGGCACTCTTCTGGGTTCTTTATTCATTGGCCGTTCTAGATAGGGTTTTGGGGATTCAAGAACATCCCCATCCTAAGGTAGTGAACCCGTAATAGTTCCGCAACATTTTGGACCACATGTTCTTTCACTATGTTAATCGGGGTTTCCTAATGAAAATCATTAGGAAACCTTGGTTAACATTGTTAAAGTTCATGACTTCTGAAAATTTGCGGAACTATTATGGGTCCACTACCTTAAGCCTTATTATTTCATTTCATGTAGGTTTTCAATCACAATTGTGTATTTCTAGTATACCAAACAACTTATCTTGATGTTTTATAAAGATTCTTTTACGTATAAGATATGCTTATCCCTGCTTGGACTTAACAATATGTTTGAGTCAAGATGAATTTTTATGTCAATTATTATCAGTATAATTATCTTTTTTTGGTTTGAGAAATACCAGGAATCAAGTGTTAGGTGGAAATAACTATAAGATTGTTGAAAGCTGTGTAAAACCCAATTCAAACAAATCAAACATTGTTTGAAAACAATTATTTGTACTTTTAGGAGACAAGATGAGTTTGTTGTACCTAATAATATACCAGATGCTCCAACTAATCAGGATTCAGAGGTAATAATTGAAATTTTAGATACAGGGGTCCAGATATTAGGGAGTTAAGCCAATCTTAAACCTTTATTTCATAATGAAATCCTTTGTTGTTGGTACTCATTGGATCGTCCTGACGAGACATTTCAAATAGGAAGCAAGGCATAGGGCTTAAGTAAGAAATAATGAGAGTTAAAGGATGCCAAATAGTGTAAGCCCCTTGTGTCTTTTCCCAATCTAAAAATAACTGACTGATAAAAGGTTTCTAAAATTAAATGACTGCTAAAGGCTAGGTTTATCAGACAAGTGATATCATGTCCTTGGTAGATGTAGATAGAAGATAGCCTGTCCCTAAGTTTGAAATATTCCATTGACAAACAAAATATTCTTGGCGGGGGATATCATTCAACAAATTTGCTTGTTTTTCCAGTGTGTTGATTTCCACATGATAGAATACTCAAGTGAACAATGGTTTATGAATAGTGAAGAAAAACAGTTACTTAGTAGCAAGGTCTGTATAACTTATTAATCCTTTGCCAGACTACAAAATTACAAGACTTGTCTTAATTCATGATGTTTAAATTTAGAGGTCTAAAAAGTTTTTTCTTTAATTGACTGACTTGTCAATAAGCTGTATCTTTTGTAACTTGTTAAATAACTTAACAGTGTAGCACATCATATAGTAACGAGTAAAGCTTAATGTACTTAATCATATTTTTGTCAATAATTTAGCTAACTTTTTATACATCACCCAATACAGTGCTGGCATTTGACATATATTATATTCTCCCTCTGTCTGTCTGTTCTAATGTCATTACATATGTACTTCACATTTTGTGAATGCATCTTCTTCACAATGGATGAAATAATCAAAGAGTGTTCCTTGTCACCTAGTGCATATTCAGACAGGGTTTGGTCATATTCTGGCAGGAAATCATTTAAGCGTATTTTATGACTCTAGAAATAATGCTTATTGTTCCAGGACCCTCACTCAGTTGATGAGTTCCTTTGCTACAATTTTGTTAAGGATATTGATAAGTCTCTTTAAGTTATGAACTTTTTCCATTGAATTAAGAAGTGAAGTGCTGTAAAATAATATCAGTTTAAATCATATCCTGTTTCAGGTGATATCATTTGGTTTGAAGGGTAGATCATCATCCTATACAGATTTCCCTGTAAAGTATCGTATACACAGTCCTGATAGAAGAATTGTTGCTAGAAGTGCGCAGTAAGGGTCTTGTTTATGATACAGAGAACTTGAAATAAATGATATCATTTGACATACAATTGACTTTCTTATCTAATCTTCATAACAAGAATTTTAGTCTGACTTCAACAAAACAGGGTCCAAAGGATTCAATAATTGGAATCTTAGGGGTCCTTTCCTAAAGTTTGGGAGTCCCTGTTTTATATATAGCTTTATTAAGCACTTAACTTGTTTGATATAAATTCAAAGATATTTCTTGGTTAATAGTGAAGAAAGTATTGGATATATATTGACTATAATATAACCTCAGGAAGGAATTGAAGTCTTCAGTTCTTTTCTGTAGCTGATCCCCCGAAGTGTTTTTGGGACTCACAAAAGATACAATTGAGTATCCTGGCTTCTAATGTCAGAGTCTCTGACTCGCAAAATCTGCGTCCCTTTAAACCCTGATAACTATATGTAAATGCTTTAGTCATGAATAAAGTTCAGGCACTTTTATAAGGTTTGATGAATACATCGAAATGGATAACACATGATTGAAAAATGTTAATAATAATTATATTTATTGTTTATTTATTCCATTTCTATCATTTAATCAATCCTTCTGTTTTGGTGAAACACAAGGCACTGTTATTGTAATTTTTGCTTGCAAAAACATATTATGATTACTTTTGAATGACATAGACATTATTTTGTGATATTAGTGCCTTTTTTCAACCTGGATTTTTCTCTTCTACGCATCGACCAACAAGCATAGTACCCAAACAGGGTGTGATTGCTTTGCTCATTCATAGTTGATATAATAATGAATTGTAAGAAATGCTTATTCTTAGCATGACAACACTTTTCTTCCCATTATTGTGGAAAAGTTAAAATTAATGTGCACTTTTGAATCATTTAACTTTAAATCAATTCTGAAATATAACTAGGTAGAACATGTTTAAATTTTAGTTTTTTATCAGACCGTATGGACTAAGAACAGCCCTCACATATTTTGCAGTCTTATCTTTGGCTAGTCTGTCTTCTTTTTTCTTAATTATAGCAGTAAATCATTCAGCTAGTTTGGTTACCTTTCAGATGTGTATATTTTGACACTGCATTGAAGAGATGGGTAGGACCACAGGAGGTTGTTGAGGTGACCAATGACCTCGACCGTGGTGCTGATGATTTTGTGGACTGTTCTGTTAAACATCTGACAAGCTATGCTGTCAAAGCTCAAACCACAGATGCTGGATTGGTGGGATATACAGACTGGTTTGCTGCTTCATGCTTTATTTGTATGGTAAGTAATGCTACCATGCTGAAGAACATACCTTTACGTTAATTGATTTGGTTGTTTGGCCATAAGCAACATTATTGCAGTCACATTGGGGAAACTGGTGCACCTACCCATAGTTTCCTGTGGTTTCTCAACCCAGCTGCAGTACAACCATAACATTTCATCTGAGCTACTAGTTTAAGTATACAATTTACCATACATCCAACAGTGGGATACAAATGACTTATGTCACATTGAATCTTGTCATTGAACATTGAAAGTTGGCCAACATAGAGTTTGAACTCCAAGACTCCGGGATTGAAAGTCCAATGTGATACTACAAGGTTAGCCCGGCTCTGCAAATCATTTAACTTTGAATAAGTTTCAACAACTTTCACTCATTTGGTTTTTACATTCTTGAACATGGCCAAATACTCATTATACCCCCCACCTACAAAGTAGAGGGGGGTATATTGGTTTCACCATGTCTGTCTGTCTGTCCATCCGTCCATCCGTCTGTCTGTTCATCCGTAGACCTTTTCATTTCCGGACTCTAACTCAGGAACCAAGTGACCTACAATCATGAAACTTTATACAAATGTTGCTTATGACCCAAGGAAGTGCCCTATTGCTTTTGGGTCACATAGGTCAAAGGTCAAGGTCACAGTCAGCCTTTGTTTATTTGAATATAAGGGTTTACAGCAGTTTTTTTTTTATCAAAATTCACTTTCAGCAGAAACTTAACTCTAGACCTAAGTCTTGTGATATTATAATTGTTTTCTCTTAACATATTTTTTTAACCTTTATACTGAGTGAAACTATTGAGATAAAGGAAGAAATTGCTTGAAAGTAATTTCTCGCATAAAGAATCATCATTTCTTATTGCATCAATTTATCATTGTTGTTTGCAATCCTTTAAAATTTGGACCAATCCAAACTTAAAAAGGAAAAAAGGGTTACATGAGTTTAGTTTGACTTGAACAAAAAGGGGGTCCAAAGGATTCAATAATTTGGATCTGAGGGGTCCTTCCTTAAAGTTTGATGGTCCCTGCTTAAGATGTAGAATAAGTCTTTTAAGCAATAGTTTTGTTTTCAGGTGAAATAAGAGCTTTTCTAGGGTAAAATCTAAAGAAAGTGTTAGATATATATTGACTACTTGGGGCCTCAACTTCAAGAAGGATTTGAAGACTGTTTAAAACAGTCTTCAATTCTTTTTTGAAGTTGATCCCCAGAGAGTCTTATGGACTCACATCAGATTATAAGTTACAGGGGTTGAAAAATCTTAAAAACCCAACTAGTCCTGTAGGACTAGTAACCATAAATTTCAACTCGCCCTTAAACCAAATTAGCTCGCCCTTCAAATATAATAAAATGTAAGTTATTCTTATAACAAGAACACAAGTCATTTGAATTGGTTGAAATTTTCATCCTGGTATATATTTAACTCATTGTGACAGTACTTAAATGAAATCAGAACTTTCCACCCAGTGTGTGTGGAAAGGTGTGTTCATATGACATGCGTGGAAAGGTATGGTTTGCTATTTTGTATTCAATATTAAAGAGATGGGTAATCTATGTGGTCTCAACATGTACAGAAGAATATCTTAATGAGCAACACAGATAAAAAGGAATTTGGGATATTAGTAAGCTGGACCACAAAACCATTTCTTCTTTAGCCTTTGAAAAATCCGATGGATAATCGGCACTCTTATCATTGAATCTCACGAATAATAGAAACAATTTTTTTGAACCAGTACCATATTTTATTGAATATTAGAAACAATCAGGAGATCAATTGCGGACAAAAAAAAAATTAAAATACAAATAGAAAAGTTTTGACCTGGGATAACTTCATTGCTATAGATATAGTTTTCTTTCGTTGTCCTAGTATTAGCTGCGCTTTTAAACAACCAATGTCATCCTGCTCGTCTTTTTGAAATTATAATTGATGATCGTTGAAATGCGACCCGATCCCCCATTTGTGTGTGTGTGTTTTTATTTTGTTTTTTGTTTTAAAATCTTTTACTAAAAGAAAATCTCTAAAACCATCCCTAACATCTTTCTAAAAGATTTTGAAGGCTTTTGAAAGGGTGCAGATATGATTGAACGCAGCAAGTGTACATTACCAAAATTTGATTAATTATGCGTGCATCAAAATCGCTGTTTCGAAATAATTTACTAACGAAAATTACTTACTTCAAATAAAAAATATAATCCTTATCAAAATATCCAAGTTGTAAAGATGTGAGAATATCATAAGATTTATTTTGAAACAAATCTTTAATATGATGTCACTGTATAAATTTCTCGGAGAATGGCCCGACTTCAAAAGGTCCGCCGAACACCTATATTGGGCGAGGTCATCTGTGTTTTCACAGCAACACAATTTTCTCTCGTGTTTACACGATAGTCTCATTTAATAGTCGCATAAATAGTGGATATTAAAATATAACGGATAGTCTTTAGAAGGGTAACTGAATTTATTTCGGCTCATCCAGTTTACGACTCTCATCGTCGGAACATTTATTCATTTTAAAGACAATCCGCAATTAAGAAGCCGTTGGAAATCGGGAAATATTAACTGCGACTACGATGCTACATTGCAATGGTCATTTGTACTCGCCCCGTCGGACTAGCTTGCCCAAAATTCTACTCGCCCTCCGGCAATTTCTACTCGCAAATGCGAGCAGGCGAGTGGATTTTTTAACCCCTGAGTTAGAGGGTTCTGGATACTTACTTGCTTACTGGCGTCCCTTAAAGCCCTAGGATTTATACAAACATTCATACTATTTCAGACTGGACTTCTTTTAGCCATACTAGCTCACCATGTATGTTCTATTAGTGCCATGTTTTCTGCCAGTCTTCTGATGCACATGATGTTTGCAGCCATGGCAACACAGGTTAGTGAAGTAATTTTTGAAATTTCAAATATTTAGGAAGGATTTTGTATTGCCTCTTAATATGAGAACTTGTTGATCAAAACAATTGATTAGGTCATAATCACTTAATGAACATTTAATTCAATACAATTATTTTTGGATTTTATTCCCAAACAAAATTAGATCAGTGGGATATTGTTTGCCTATCTTTCTGTCTGCTGAAAACTCCTTTGAACTAAACATTCCCCTGACTTACTACAGTTCAATTGAAGTAACAATACAAATCTTTGGTTTGTAGCCACCTTACAGGACAAGTGAGGAGTATCATACTACCAATGTCAAGGCTAAAAAAACCCACCTCCCTTTCCATTAAAACTTAACTTGAAAAGATCACTTGAGAGCTCAAAATTTGTATTTTACTCAAATAAAAATATTCATTATTTTGCATCAATGTATCTCTTATCAATGCACATCTTTAAATGTCTGATTAATTTGGCAAAGTCAAGGTCAACTGTCAAATCCTAACAAAAATTGTTACTTCAGGTTATATAGTGTTCTATATTCAGCCATTTGTTACAGATTTGTTATGTGGTGAATGCCTACTTGAGTACTGATGAGATTCTAGTGAACACTTTAGATGATGATAACTATAGATGTATAGTGATGGGAGTATTTAACCATTATTTCTTCCTGGCACAGTTCTCCTGGATGATGACACAGGTTTGTGTAATAATATGCTTTCTTCTCAATACAGTGCATGAAGACTATAAATGCCTTCACAGTGTATTGCTATTTATGAAGTTGAAGCACTTGGATGCCAATGAATTCATGTAGTTTTTCAAGTGTTTAAAGGTGCATTTAATATACTTTCATTTATGTCTTGGCACTTAAAGGTAATAAGAGCTATCAAGTAGGCATTTTTTGTGAAAATATAGGTTTGTTGTCAACAAAATGAAATTTAATTAATTCAATCTTTCTTTCGCAAACAAAACCAAACCAATTTGATGGCTCAGGGCAAAACAGTTGTAACTGCATATAAACATATAGACAGTTACACTTGTTTCCTTAAGCCATTGAATACTCTATTTCTTTTGTATAAATTCAAGACAAAAAAAATCTGGGGTTACATTCTCAATAAATTCCTCATTGTGCACTTGATAATGTGGCAAATCATAGCTAGAATTGCCCCTATAGGTGATGTCCAATAAAAAAAGACTAAAATCTTTGAAAAAATTGAGGTCACCATTTTGGCATTCTGACTGGTTTGGGAGTGAATTGACTGTAAAGATAATCCCCTTGAAACCTCGAAAACCCAACCAGAGAAAGAATTACAGAAAATATAGGACTTTCCTTGAAACACTATTGCTTTGTTAAATGTCCAATATTGATTGCAATTGTGTAATTATAGTGTCCAGAATTTTAAGAATTATCTTGATTAATGATCAGTTTCGATGATTTTAATTCAGGCTTTAAATTTCTGGAAGATCCTCATACTAAATGATGAACACACAGACAGAAAATATGTCCTCTTCTTCCTGCTAGGATGGGGTAAGTTATTGCTTGTTCTTTATTATGTATTTTGATAATTGTAGTAAAAAGAAATAAATTTAATTGTATTTTATGTTAAAAACATGAGATGTGGCAAAAGTGTAGTTGGTAGCATGTTGGACCCAAATAATGATGTCCAGGATTTGTTTCCCCAGTACAGTGAATGTATTTTTAGCTCGCCCGGGACGAAAGTCTCGGAAGAGCTATTGTCATACCCTCGGATGTCGGCGTCGGCGTCAGCGTCGGCGTCAGCGTCGGTGTCGGCGTCCGCATTAGGTTAAAGTTTTTATTTCTATCAATATTTATCCTAGAGGCTTTATTTTTTACAGAAACACTCATTAGGGCATAGGCTTTCATTTGAGACCAACATCCATGTCAAAATGACCTTTAGACTGTGACCTTGACCCTTTCAAAAAAACTTTAACCAAAAACTTTAAACAAAAACTTTAAACAAAAAAACTTTAACCTTGCTTATATTTTCTGTAAGCTTTAAACTAGAGACATCATTACTTCATATGCACACTCATTAGGTGATAGGCTTTCACCATAGACAAAGGTCCTTGACAATTTGACCTTGACCTTGACCCTTTGTGGACTTAGAAAAACTTTAACCAAAAAACTTTAACCAAAAACTTTAACCTTGCATTTATTTTTTTAATGCTCTAACCTAGGGACATCATTGCTTCATATATAAACTCACCAGGTGATAGGCTTTCACCAGAGACCAAGGTCCTTCACAATTTGACCTTGACCTTTACCATTTGTGGACTTTGAAAAACTTTAACTGAAAACTTTAACCAAAAACTTTAACCTTGGTTATATTTTTTGAATCCTTTAACCTAAGGACATCATTACTTCATATACATACTCATTAGGTGAAAGGCTTTTGTGAGAGATCAAGGTCCTTGATAATTTGACCTTGACCTTTTATGTACTTCGAAATACTCTAACCGAAATTCTTTTACCAAAAACTTTAACCTTTCTTATATTTTCTGAATGCTTTAACCTAGGGACATCATTACTTCATATACATAGTCACCAGATTAAAGGATTTCACCAGAAACCAAGGGCCTTGACAATTTGACCTTGACCTTGACCTTTTATGGACTTGGAAAAACTTAAACTGAAAAACTTTAACCAAAAATTTAACCTTGCTTATATTTTCTAAATGCTTTACTCAGGGACATTATTACTTCATACACATACTCACTAGGTGATAGGCTTCTACAAAGACCAAGGTCCTACACAATTTGACCTTGATCTTGACCTTTTGTGGACTTAGAAAAAATTTAAAGAAAAACTTCATGTTTGATACAAAGAAATACCATTGGTAACCCCATCTGCTTGTAGGCTTTCACTTTACCCTAACCTTATACATGCAATGAAAAAAGTTTTTATATTTCTTAATTACTACCCAAACAGATATATATTAGATCATGGACTTTAACATTGAAAGAAACCACTTTGAACTTCGGTCTTCTGTCAAGCGCTGTTTGTGACAAGCAGCTGTTTGGGCGAGCTACGTTGTCCGCGGACAACTCTTGTTTGACATTTATCTCAAACCAAATATGTAAGCCCAGGGATTGACACTAAAACACCAGTCCTTGGGCCCCGAGACCTATGGATTTTAGGGAGGACTGGTAGGTATTCCCATTATGCAGGTCCTTTAGGCCTGTACTTGGCAGTACTTGGCATTTCAAATCTGCCCTGTTTTGAAAAAAAAAAATATGTTTCCAATACTGAAATTTGACTCTTACAATAGTTTTTACACTAACCCCCAGATATGACCAGAGATGTCTTGTGTAATTACATAACTTCTGCAATCTGTCCAGAATCATGAAACTGTGTACAATTGTTAAATACAATGAAAGTTATACAATTGTTGCCAATGATCAAAGGAAGTGCTCTATTGTTTCTGGGTCACAAAGGTCAAGGTCATAATTGAACTTTGTCAAAAAACTGTTTCTGAAACTGGGAGAAATTTATGGTGGTGCTCTGTGTGTGTGTGTGGGGGGGGGGGGGGGGGGGGGTAATTAGTCTCCTTTGCAACTGATCTAGTTTCATATCAGCTAAGTAAAGACTTGAACCAGCCTGTGTTTCCACGCAGCCTGTCCAGAGTCTTGGCTTTAACATAGCTACTGACCAAAATTTCTTAAGACAATCAGTTAAGAGTCAACCTGGCATTGTGAGTTTATCCAGGATGTAAAATGTCTGTGCTTCACAAACATATGAAACTTTTGGGAATTCGCACACAGGTTCAACAATGATTATAACCCCGACCGAAGAAGTAGAGGGGGGTATATTGGTTTCACCATGTCTGTCTTCTGTCAGTCCATAGACCTTTTCGTTTCTGGACTCTAACTCAAGAACCAAGTGACCTAGAATCATGAAACTTATTTCAAATGTTGCTTATGACCCAAGGAAGTGCTCTATTGTTTTTGGGTCACAAATGTCAAGGTCATTGTCAATTTTTGTTAAATTTTCATTCTGGGACTCTAACTCAAGAACCAAGCAACCTAGAATCATGAAACTTTATGCAAACGTTACTTATGACTCAAGGAAGTGCCTTTTTTTAGGTTACATAGGTCAAAGGTCAAGGTCACAGTCAATTTTTGTTCAATTTCTATTTCCGGACTCTAATTCAAGAACCAATTGACCTAGAATCATGAAACTTCATGGAAATGCTTCATATGACCTCAATATTTGTTACAAACACATCCTGCACTAATATAACTTAGATTTTGACAAAGTGCTGGTGGGGGGTACTGCGACAGTTCTAGTTTGAATTTTGTTTTTCCTTTCAGGTCTGCCAGTGGTTGTGGTTGCCATTTTTTATGTAGTGACCTTCAACTTGTACAAATATGTCTATGACCTGCCACATGATTTCATCTATGGAGATGTTAACAATAACAGAGAAATGTAAGTTTTTAGCAGTCTTCAGAGTCTAAAAAATTAGTGTGGATGTAATACAATTGATTGTTCTATTATGGTATTCAAAATAAAGCATCTTATCAAAGATATAATAAGGCCTTCTATAAATTTGTAAATTAAGTCGTTAAACTGATGTTTTGATAGTTTGACCCACCTAGAATGAAAAAAACTTAATAGTACTTTCATGTTTAAAAATTGACTAAAAAGGAAATGTTTTTCCAAAGATGTTATTTGTAGAGTACCATCTTTTCCAGATGTTTTATCACCAATGCCTATGCTGGACTAGGAGGGGTTATTCTGCCTGTATTACTGATGTTACTTGTGGTGGCTGTAGTGTTTATAAAGGCATTCCAGGTGACCCCACAGTGGCAAGCCTACGATGATATATACAGGGGGAGATACAATATTAGTGGTGAGATTTTGCTCCTTATTAGCTCTCGTTAATACCTGATGATTCAGGTGTCTGGTAAAAGTTTGTCAACAAAAACAAATGTTCTCTTAAACTACCAATAAAATCTTAATAAAACTTCTCTGATTCATCCATTGGCAATGATCTTCCAAAACACCAAAGAAATGGAATCTGAAAAAGGCTGGTTGCCAAGGCATAAAAATTTCCTGATAATATTGAAAAATCTTTCTTCTCCTTTCAAGTATTGCGTGTAAGTTTGCTACATGGTCCTCCACTAAAGTTCTTCAAGCTATGACCATATGATCTATAGAAACATAATATTTTGTATTTTCAATAATCATTAGCATGTGTGCCATTTCCAACAAGTTCAAATGTGGGCAAAGCAGAGACTCTTGTTTGCCAATGCATCTGCTATGTGCTTTGCAGAAAGAAAAGTCCTCAAAGTATCTTCAGACTTTTGAACAATCTTCTTATTGCATGTTGATGCTGTCTAGGCTGCTAAATGTTTCACCTCAAGAACATGGCAAATTGTTGGAAAAGTCACACAAAGGGCAATCATGATTATCACATGGATGTGCAGAAGTCTTATTTGATGTAGGGACATTTATAGATGCTGATTATGTGCTGTATGTTTAAACAGTGTAATATTATATTGCAGAGGTAAGAACATTGTTGCTATTCTGGGCAATCATCATTATAACATGGATGTGGGGAGGACTGCACCTGGTGTACGGACATTTGTGGATGTTGATTATGTTCTGCATCTTCAATATACTGCAGGTAAGCTTACAGTTTCCATTGTTATTTAGAAAGCTTTGCAATATTTCACTCAATGCTAATTAATGTTAATTAACGCTTGTAATGCTGAACCCGGAATATTCCTACTTTGACAGGAGGTATCGACAAAGATAAGCCTGCACATATGTGCAGTCTGATCTTTGTTAATACCACCTGAATTTTATTTTTAAACCATTTTGTAAAGCAATGCATTTCCATAATCAATACTCACTCACATTTGGTAACTTCCGGTGCTTTTAGCACTTTGATTTTACATTTATTTTGCCAAGATTTTAATTCAGCAAGACAAGAGTTAATTAGATTTGTACCAATTCCATTCTGCAAAAGCACATTGCTCTGTCTTGGTAGTCTGTGTGCTTCCATACTTGCATTAGATTATTTATCAGGTTAAAGAAATATGATTGTGCTCAACAGTTCATTAGTTGACACGCCATTAACTACAGACTTTTATTTTGTTACGAACAATATAATTTAAATTACAAAGTATAATCACTGTATTTTAGTTCTTTCTCCATTTCAGGGTTTAATAGCTCTAATAGTTTATGGGATTCTACGCAACCCATTCTTTGCCAACTGCTGCACACCCCAGCGAGCCAGCTCCTACTCAATGAATGTGAACCCTTTGGACCCGACCCGTTCCTATCTCCCACAGGTTCACTCTACACCTGGAACGGGTCAATATCAGTTCCATCCTACAACTCTTGATGTCACAAGTCTAAAGGGATCTAGAGCATCCCTACTTAATGAGGTAAGGGGTTTAAAACTTTAAAATACACAAGTACTCGCGCAGATTGTGTGGTCCAATGAAGATATAAAGAAGACAAATAATTCTAATACATTTACAAGTTGCAAAAGTATCAAGATGCAATGCAAAAATATTAAGGGGTAAAAACAATCCCCTGAAGGTAAATTCTAGGGATCATAATAGGATATTTATGCCCCTCGTTGAAAGATTGGACAAAGTAATTTACTGTTGTCCATCTGTATGTCCTTGTCGTCAAAAATTAACAAACTAGAAAGCCATGAATGGCTTGAGTCGCTCCACAGGCTTGAAATTCTTGAAATAGCAAATCTAAGGTTTGACTAGATTTTAAGATATTTTGGGTTGTACTGATGTTGAAATGATTTTCAAATTTTCCACTTTATAATATAAAGAGAAATGACCTCTGCCCATAAAATACATATTTTTCATCAGATTACAATAATTTTTGGTAGACTGATAAAGGTTCACTCAAGGATCATTCCAGTGAAATTTGGCTGATATCCATCAATTACATTCTGAGAAAATGATTTTTAAAGTTTCCACTATATATAATATAGAGAAATGACCTCCGCCCATAAAATCCATATTTATCATCCGATCACAATAATTTTTGGTAGACTGATAAAGGTTCACTCAAGGATCATTTAATTGAAATTTGGTTGATATCCATCAATAATATTCTGAAAAAAATGATTTTCAAATTTTCCACTATATAACATATAGAGAAATGACCTCCGCCCATAAAATCCATATTTTTCATCCAATCACAATAATTTTTGGTAGACTGATAAAGGTTCACTCAAGGATCATTTAAGTGAAATTTGGTTAAGATCCATCAATTACATTCTGAGAAATGATTTTCAAATTTTCCACTATATAACATATAGAGAAATGACCTCCGCCCATAAAATCCATACTCATAATCCGATCACAATAATTTTTGGTAGACTGATAAAGGAAGATCCAAGGATTATCCATGTAAAATATAATTGGAAACCATCAATTAGAATCTGAGAAAACTGACTTTCTACCATATTTGGAAATTAGCCACGCCCATTAAATCCATGTTTTTCATTGGATCAAAATTACTTGAACAACTTTGAAAGAAGGTCACCCAAGGATCATTCCTGTGAAGTTTGGTTGAAATTCATCCAGTAGTTTCTGAGGAGAAGATTCTTAAAGAAAAAAATTACGACCGGACGCACACACAGACGGACGGACGGACGGACGCACGACGGACACAATGCCATGACAATAGCCCCAGTGGCTTTCAGCCAGTGGAGCTAAAAACTCAAACATTGCCAATTACGAAGGAATCTGCTTTCATTGGACAAGTAGACTCTTGTTCATGTCCTCTAATTCCATCTCACATGCCAAAGTAAGAGTTTATGGCAATTCTTGGTTTTATGTTGTTTAATGACCCTGCAAGAACTTGCAGAAATTGAGCAATGGACTTTGCACCATTTGATTGCTTTTCTGTAAACCATCCAATCACTGTCCTTTCAAATTGTGCTTTGAGCATTTGTTGGACATTGAATTGGTTGCCACAAGATGTATCTGGCCTTTTTGCTTTAAGCTTTGTCTCCCTGTTGGTCTCCTCAGTAGTTTTAAGATTCTGACTCTACTTGTTTGATTAAACATAATATCAGAACGGCTTATAGAGGTATGATCCTACTGCATTCTCCTACCGATCTTTTTGATCTATGCTAAAACTTTGAGAAGAAACATAGATGTTGTCCAGTAGTTGTCAAGTACAAATTCCTACAATATTGACTAGACAGGAAAATTTTCATAATATGACATTTCTTCACAGAGCTGGGAGAGAGATTCTTTACCATCGAGAAGTACAATGAAGGTTCGACGGACATTACCCCAGGGAGGAAACCTCTATATAGACCCACCTGTATACCACCAAAATACTATATCTGATAGTAAAGACTTTGATGATTTATTGTACGCTTTAAAGACAGGTGGTAGTTTTACACCGAGTGATATTGACAGTTCTAATAGTGATAAAATGTCTGAAACCTCCAGTAAGATTGACAAGTACGAGTTACGGAGGATTGATATTGCTGATACACACTTGTAAACAGTCAGACAGAACATTTGTTGCTCACAGCCACCTATTGTAATATCTTTTTCACCCACAATTTAATTTGTTGAAACTGTAATTTTCAAAGTTAATTATTTTACAGTTATCAAATGAAGGTGTTGAAAGCTTAAATTGATGAATAGAATTCACAACTTTCAATCATATTATGTATGCATTTTTCACATATTCCTTCCATTTTCTTCTATATTGAACAGCAATCAGAGATATCCTTGTCTTACACATGAGTAAGATCACATTCTAAATGATGTCATCATTCTTAGTGGTTTAACCAAATTGTTTTACACCGATTGGGTAACAAGTTCTTACAACTTAGATTAATTCCTCTCAATTCTACTCCCTGTAAAATTCCCCAGTACTTTGCCGAATGTGTTGGCCAATGAAAGAATGAAGATTGATAGCCGCTTCTGGAAATCGAACTCAGGACCTGTGGGCCAAGAAGCCTACGCTCTTACTCTAGACCACGGACACCATGTTATTGCAATATTTCTGTCTTTTGATTGTCAAAAAATTGGTTGAAACATACAAAATTTTGTTTGATGTGACAAAAAGAATCTGTTACTCAATTTTGTTTGAGACAAGCTGATCTTAAATTCGTCTAGAATAGAAAAGTAGTTAACCTCACCAAGGCTTGCTTAATAACATCTCTATTCTATACTTGGTTAAGATCAGCTTTTTTAGGATAGGTTATATCCGATACAAAAGTAGACTGTGGACTTGCATGAAATTGTCCTTTCAATAATTATTCTTTATCTTTATGCCTTCAATGCTTTTGATTATCAGGTTTTAATCATCTACCATGAGAAAAATATTATGCATGTTCTATCGGTTTATATTTTTTGAGGTCAGTGTTAAACTGTTGTAAGTGCCTATAATAATAAAGGCATTACAATGGTTTGGCACTGACACTTTGAATTATGAACTTGGTATTTTGAAATTGAGAGTTATCCCTGAAATCATAATCCTGCTTTTTGCCAAACATAAGTTTCATTTTTGCAATTGAAATCTTAGTTAGAACTACACAATTTATGACACAATGTCTCATCTCCATGTATGTTTGATTTTACATTTACTTTATTGATACAATTTATAATTTGACCTACATCGCAGGAGTGAAATAACCTCGTTGAATAGTTTTTATACAACATGGGTGTTATTACACTAGTGGAATAACTATGCAAATGAGCTCAGAGCGAATAACAGCTCTATTTTGTACCTGCAAAAATGACGTCATAATGTATATATTGTGACGTCAGTTTTAAACGGCATTATAAGTTTCTAGGAAATTTGAAATGTTGAATTTCAATTACTTTGATGTTTTTTTAGCAAAATTCAGGTCATATTATAAATAGAATATAAAATTTCTGCTCATAAAATACGAAATTTATTAAATGAGTCATCTATAACAAATAAAAACTCGGCACGGCCTCGTTTTTATCTGTTTATAGGTGACTCGTTTAAATAAATTTGGTATTCCATGACCACTCATTTGATATCCTCTATTTACTTAAGTGCAATATATTGACTTATTGTGTGTAAATATCGATTAATAATAATAAAAGTTATTTATTAAGTTATATCTAATTTCAATTCTTTGACCTTCTAATTTATCAATGTTTTTTGTACATACTGTATTTTATTATAAATAAAGGTATTGTATATATCAAAAAAGATCTTCCTATGTTTGTTAAAAACCATGCGTATCTTGAAGTAATTTTGTTCCCCCAAAAATGTTAGTCAATCTTTTAAATGATGAGAGTGTTGGCCTTTGGTTGCTCTAATATCCCTTATTGAGAACTAGAGGTATAAATTATAAAGATAGTAGTTATGAAATATCTTTTTTTTAGCTCACCTGAGTACATCGTGCTCAAGGTGAGCTTTTGTGATCATTGGTTGTCCGTCGTCCGTCGTCAACAATTTAGGTGTTTACACTCTAGAGGCCACAAATATTGACCAATCATCATGAAACTTTGTCAGAATATTCTCCAGGTCGCAAGGATGAACCCTATCGAAAATGGGAAGATTGCGTGTCATATCAAGGGAAAAGGGGTCTAAAAGACAATTTTCTTGTTTACACTCTAGAGGCCTCAAATATGGTCCAATCATCATGAAACTTTGTCGGAATGTTTTCCAGGTTGTAAGGATTAACCCTATCGAAAGGATCCATGCCATATCATGGGAAAAGTGCCTAAGACAATTTTCTTGTTAACTCTCTAGAGGCCACAAATATGGCCCAATCTTCATGAAACTTTGTCAGAATGTTGGTAAGGTCAGAAGGATGAACCCTATTGAAAATGGGCAGGATCCATGCCATATCACGGGAAAAGGGGCCTTAATGACTATTTTCTTGTTTACACTCTAGTGGCCACAAATATGGTCCAATCTTCATGAAACTTGGTCAGAATGTTTGCTAGGTCTCAAAGATGAACCCTATTTAAAATGGGAAGGATCCATACCATATCACGGGAAAAGGGGCCTTAATGACATTTTTTTTGTTTACACTCTAGAAGCCACAAATATGGTCCAATCATCATGAAACTTGGTCAGAATGTTTTGTTAGTTCATGAGGATGAACTCTTTTGAAAATGGGAAGGATCCGTGCCATATCATGGGAAAAGGGGCCTTAATGATTATTATTTTTGTTTACACTTTAGTAGCCACAAATATGGTCCAATCATAATGAAATGTGGTCAGAATGTTTGTTAGGTCATGAGGATGAACTCTTTTGAAAATGGGAAGGATCTGTGCCATATCATGGGAAAATGGGCTTTAATGACAATTTTCTTTTTAGAGCTCCAGACGCAACAAATATTGTCCAATCTTCACAAAACTTGGTCAAAATGTTTGAAAGGTCACATGAATGAACTCTGTTGAAAATGGGAAGGATTCATGCCATATCACAGGAAAAGGAGTCTTAATGATAATTTACTTGAATTAAGTCTAATGGCCACAAATATGGCCCAAACTTGGTGAAACTTGGTTTTATGTAAAAAACTGTCTTCTTTAAGACATCTGCCTTTTTACTTGATGTGATGTTCAAGTGATCAATGAGAGTCAGGTGAGCGATCTAGGACCATCATGTTCCCTTTGTTTTAGTAATAAATAATGTTGAATACCTTAGCTTAGGAGGGAAACATTTATTTTAAGTATTAGCACTTTTAAAAAAACACGATGTGTTTGTGAAACAGGAATGCCCCCGCAACAGCATTTTTTTTAAAGTTTGACTTTGACAGATGACATTGACCTTGTCACATGACCTTGACCTTGTCACATGACCTTGACTTTGGTGTACAGCTTTGTATGTTAAATACTTTTGGAGAAAAGGCAAAGGTTAAGTTTTCGGGTTGAGTTTTCGGACGGACAGACAGACAGACAGACAGACAGACGGACGTGAGTAAAACAATATGCCCCCGATCTCTCGATACGGGGGCATAAAAACAAATCCACCCTGCCCATTTTGTGGATCAATCAAAATTTCACTAACAAGTTTTGAATAGGTCACCAAAGGAAGATTTCTGCCAAGTTTGGTTGAAATCAGCCCAAAAGTTACCGAGGAGAAGTTGTTCCAAGATTTCGGGGTAAAATCTACCCTGCAATGTAAAGCCCATAATTATTTGGGGATCAATCACAATTCCACAAAAAAGTTTTAAGACAGGTTATCCAAGGAAAATTTCTGCCAAGTTTGGTTGAAATATACCAATTGGTTACTAAGGAGATGTTAACGTCTACTGATAGACAAAAGGTGACCACAAAAGCTCATCTTGAACATGTTGTGCTCACATGAGATTAAGTCAAATTATTGTTATGACCTGATCATTCTTGTTATGACCTGATCATTGTTGTGTAGGTCTAGGGGGGCATGACAAACTTTCCCCTTATTAGCTCACCTGAGCACAAAGTGTGAGCTATAGTGATCTGTACTGTCCAGAGTCCATCAAATACTTTTACCTTGTGTGCACTCTAGAGGCCACATTTTTGCCCAAATGTCTTGACACTTCAAATCTTGTTAAGTGAGTTTAAACAAAAAGGGGTCCATGGGTCAAATTCTCAAAAAACATGTTCGAAATTGGTTTAAGTGGGGTCAAAAATTGGGTAAAGTTGGGTCACCCAAATTGTAGAAAAAAACTTTTTTGCACTCTAGGGGACACATTTTTGGCCAAAATGTCTTGAAACCTTTTCAGAATGTTTTTGACCATCAAACTCAGTCAAATTCCAAAAAGGGTCAAGTGGGGTCAAAAATGATGTCAAAGGTCATAAATTTGAAAAGCTTGTGTGCACTCTAGAGGCCATATTTCTGGCTCATATGTCTTGAAACTTTGTCAGAATGTTTGCCTTCTAAAACTCTAGGTCAAAAGGAGTCAAAATTGGGTCAAGGGGTTTAATTTTAGACAAACCTTGTTTGCACTTTAAGGGCCACATTTTTAGCTGAAATGTCTTGAAACTTGGTCAGAATGTTTGTCATTATAAAATCTAGGTCAAGTTCAAAATTGGATCATGTCGGGTCAAAAATGGAGTCAAGGGGTCAAATCTTAGAAAGCCTTGTGTGCAATCTAAAGGTCACCTTTTTTGTTCTTATGTCTTGAAACTTGGTCAGAATGTTTGTCATTATAAAATCTAGGTCAAGTTCAAAATTGGGTAAAGTGGGGTAAAAAATTTGGGCAAGAGGTCAAATTTTGGAAAACCCTTTAGAACACTCTGGAAAACCACATTTTTGGCTCAATTGTCTAGAAACTTGGTTAATTTGATCGTCTTCATCAAAGGTTAGTCAAGTTTGAAATTTGGTCAGGTGGGGTCAAAAAATGGGATCAAGGGGTCAAATTTAAGAGAAACCTTGTGTGCTCTCTAGAGGCCACATTTTTAGCTCAAATCTTGAAACTTTGTCAGAATGTTTGTCTACATGAAATCTTGGTCAAAATTGAAATTTGGTCAACTGTATCACATAGAAATTTTTTAGTCATTTTTCTCTATAACACTGACTTTGATCTTTCGTGAGGTTAGGTTTGTAACAAGTTGTAGTTTGGCTAGCTCATTGTCTGCGGAAAATGTTACTTTTCCAAAACAGCCAAGCAAAAAACAAAAGGCCCATGATAGTTCTAGATCACTCACCTGAGTCTCTTTGACCCCTGGGACATCACATTAATTAAATTAAATAAAGCAGATGTCAACAGGGCGATCATTTCTACATAAAATCAATACTATGGAATGTTTTCAGCAAAAAGTAAAAAGACTGCCCTTCTATGAACATAGGGGCTTGTAGTGAATAAACATGATGAAATTCAATGAAATGAAACTATTAAGAAAATTTTCTTGCCTTCTGGTTTCAGAGAACAATTTTCCTCCTTGATGTCTATTTAAAATAGGGGTGGGGGTGGGGGGGCCATTCAGAGTCCAAATATGTGCCCAGGGGCATGATATGATCAAAATTTTAAAAAGGTTCACTAGATTATGCTACATATCAAAATATAAAGGCTCTCTGCCTTATGGTTTCAGAGAGGAAGATTTTTGAAGATTTGGGGTCTTTGATTCTATAAAAAAAGGATACACCCAGGTGGAGCCAAAATGTGACCCCTGGGTCTTGATTTGAACAAACTTCTTAGAGGTCCGCTAGATGATGCTACATACTAAATATGAAAGCTGTCTTCCTTCTGGTTTCAGAGAAGAAGATTTTGCTCTTTGATTCTATGTAAAAAAGGATGCGTTTAGTTGGAGCCTACATATAACCCCAGGGTCTTGATATGAACAAGCTTGGTACAGGTCCACTAGATGATGCTACATAGAAAATATGAAAGGTTTCTGGCTTCAGAGAAGAAAATTTTTGAAGATTTTCCTATTTTCAGGCTCAGGTGAGCTAAAAATGGATGCACCCGTGTGTAACCCAAAGATGACTCCAGGGTCTTGATATGGACAAACTTCATAGAAGCCCACTAGATGATGCTAAATACCTAATATGAAAGCTGTTTGCCTTCTACTTTCAGAGAAGAATTTTTAGAGGTTTTTGATCTTTGATTCTCTGTAAAAAAGGTTTTGCCTGGGTGGAGCCTAAATATGACCACAGGGTCTTGATATGAACAAAGTTGGTAGAGGTCCACTAGATGATGCTACATACCAAATATGAAAGCTGTCTGCCTTCTGATTTCCGAGAAGAAGATTTTCCCATTTTCACCCTTTTTGTTTACAGTAAAGGGAGAGTTAAGGGTTGATTTCATTTATTTGAACAACTTTGATAGAGCTTGACCCAAGGATCATCCCTGCCAAGTTTCATCAAGATTGGCATATTGGTTGAGGAGGAGAAAATGTTTAAAGATTTTGTGGATGACAGACAATGGACATTGGACTATCACAATAGCTCACCTTGAGCACTTTGTGCTCAGGCGAGCTGAAAAAAAAAAGGTCACAAGTTTAATAATATTGCACTGTTTTTATTCAGATTCTAAAAATAATTAACAAAAAAATGCTATTCTGGTAATAGAGAAAAGAATCAACACTTCGAGGGTTAATTGCAAGACTGTACTAAATGTATATACAATGAATATACACTTAGTACAGTCATGCACTGAACTCTGAACTTGTCAGCTGGCAGACTGACCAGGATATTCACCATTTGAATGATTTTGCAGATATACAGACATACAACATTTGCACGTAAAAACTTAACTAGGAATTTTTAAGTCCAAAAAAACGGTTAAAATTCCACTAAATTCAATATCAGAGAATGATCAGTCTACTCTTCCATAAAATAACTTTTAAAATACTCTGAATACACTCTACTCAATTCATTTCCCTTTTTCAAGTAACAAATGTTAATTTTCAAATCCCAGATGGTCCCTTTTATGTGTTTGCAAATAATTTTAGCATGTACTGATATTTCCCGAAATTAAACATGTTTAGAACAACATTACTATGGATAAAATGCAAATACATAGTGTACTCTCTATTACAGAACACATGTTGATAAATCAAATTGTCTGAAAATGTATGGTATTGTTGGAAAAGCATAAAATAATCCCATTTAACTTTAACTATATGCAAATACTTCAGGACATTTCTTTTCCGACTTCAAACTGTTTGCAAATTATACTTCACTATTCCACAAGAGCAGGGTATAATTTGCTTATGAATTGCAAGTAAGCTGAACCTGTGATTGTACCATTGGATAGACATCACAAAAATCGATTTTAAAACAATTTTATATTTTGCCATCAAAGTATTTTTATTTATCCTGTCACTAGCTATAAATATTGCCTGATAAAAGGGGGTATGATAAACTTGTTGATATCAGGTCACTTGATCACGTGACAGCTTTATCATGTCACTTGGTCACGTGACCTGCCAGATCTTCTTTTTTCGGCTATTAGGTCTGAAAACAGTCCTCTCTAACATTTTTTTCATTTGAATTTGAGTGTCTATTTCTGATGAAAAACATTTCACTCGATTCTCATACATTTTTAAAATCAAGTCGCGACCATATCGATGACGTAGGACATGACAGATGACGTAATCTATAAAATTGTAATGAAGTTTATCTCGGTGTTTACATTAGACCTGGAAAACTGTCAGGATTTTAAAACATTTATCTGAATGGATTCAACGCAGATGTTATTCGCATGAGGAGGATTTCGGAGATAGTAGCTTTGCATCTGATCTCAATCTATGTCCATCCTCTGATTTAGAGCAAGGAAGGCATTGAATTGAGATTTGCTTTTAGCTGCATGACAACTAAACTTCGTAGAAAAAAGGACGTTTGAGATTGCGAAAATCACCCGATTAACATATTCTTAATCATAAAGGTATGAAAGTATTACAGTTTTCTTTTGTTAAATATTTTCTTGCTACAGCATTAGAAATCCTTGCAATTATCGAGTTCTTAAGCCGTTAGCGATCACCCAAACTCCTCCACCCATTCACCCTTATGACGAGGACTGGCCGATATAGAAGTTGTAAATCGGGGTCGGATTAAATTTTCGTAAATAAATAACGATTAGACTTTAGAAAAAGATTGTAACAGGATAAATAGAATAGATGATAGGTGACTTGAGATGGAAAAGTTTATCGGGCTCGGCTGCGGAATTTATCCGGTTCGCCTCCGGCTCACCAGATAAATTCCTACGCCTTGCCCGATAAACTTTTCCATATCAAGTCACCAACCATCTATTCTCTATAACCCTAATCATCATAAATTTCAACTATGAGAGTACAAATCAATGGTAGCAATTTGTCACAAGATATGTCTGTCATACTGCTAGATGAAAACAACCAAGGGCAATAACTAAACAAAAATGCTAGGTAGAGTTATTGTTCTTTGGCACTGCACTCCATAATCCCGAGAGGAATATGACTTAAGTTTCAAGTCAATAGGACTTCAGTTGACAGAGTTATACTTCAGAAAACAAATTGGAAGCTTCCAGCCCATAGGATACCATTGGTGATCACAATATGTCCTGTCATTCAACAGGTGTTTAAAAAGTCCTTTATAGCTCTGGCACTTTTTTAGCTGCCTTTGAAAGTACCGGGTATATGTAAATTCACCCTAATCAATAGGAATGTAGTTTCAATAACAATGCACCAATTTATTTCTGACCCTGGGGGGGTACTTTTGCCCGCAACATCAGGGTATCTCTCAGAAAGCGGGCTACCAGCTCTAGACTGGTCCACATATCGACTATCAGAATAGCCTAGAATAGGCTATTCTGATATTCGACAGTGAGACCAGTCTACATCCGACCAGAAAGCGGGCCAGAAATAATTGGCCCAATAACCAAGTCCAAGACAGGAGGTCTATAACACATAAACTGCTGCCCCTCCACCAGGTTTTGTAGCAAACAAGGAGTCTTTAACACGGTCCTGTAGCCCTCGAGCTATATAATACTTGTCAGTTACGCTAGATAGGAATGATTCCATTTGATTGGCTGGTACCATTGACACAGCACATCCTCCCCAGCCTGCACCAGTTAGTCGGGAACCAAGAGCTCCAGACTCCCTGAAATATCATAAATTCATATGTGTATGGTCATGCAAAAAGGGACAATCTGAGTAGTATGTGAATTGTCCAAGATAGGCAGACTTATGGCATTTAAGCAAAAATTTGTGTGTATATCTGTTCATATCTTAGCAAATAATGTTCAAAATTTTGTTGAAAAGTATTGAAAACTTACCGCCTTACAATCATCTGTATTAGGGTATGTATTGCAAATCGTACCAGTCAAAATGGCATTTAGACATAATTAAATACAAATTTAGTTTGGAAACATGCCATAATGCAATATAACACTTCCATAATACACGATAATCTTTGTTCTTTAAAAAAATCTTGACAAAAAAGCCAGTAGCTTATCAATACAGGTAATTTATTCTCTTGTTTCAAGCCTTTCCATTAACAAGGAGGCTGCAAAACTTTTTAGATATTCTTGCATAATGAAATTTTGAAGTTAAATTGATTTGTATTAAGGAAGTTAAATTGCTTTGATGGCTTTACTCCAGTTAACTCTACAATCAAACACAAAATGAGTATTCACATGTTTTACATGACATTTGAGGGTATGAAAATTGTCTTTTCTTTTCAAAGATAATGCAAAAAAACTAAGGAATTATACTATGCTTAAAACCTCTAAAATACTAAAACAAAATTATAGAGTAGCGGTCCTGTCTACCAAATGTTACTATGGCAACTCTACCCTCTTTATTTATGCATGTTATTTTTTAGATATTGTCTTCATAAATTTCCTATACATATATAAGTCAAATATATACAGTCAAACCTGTCTCAGTAACCACCTGTTTTTAGCAAGCAGAAACCAAGTTCCCAAATTGACCAATTGCACTGAAATTGATCTGTATTAAGCAAGCAACAGTCTTAAGCAAGCACTTTATGAATGTTCCTCGGGTGCTTGCTTAAGACAGGTTTGACTATATAAGTTTCTTTTGTCAAAATTTCAGAAATATGCAATGGTTAATGACTGAAATATTCAACTCATCCACATATTTATTGATCAACCCTCGCACTTACACATTCACAGATAAGACATAATTATCATTTGTGACCCATCACGCAAAAAAGGACCATTCGGGTAGAGCGTAAAGTGTCGACCCTTGTCAGACTGCACTAACTGTGCAGACTGACTAGGGTCGAAACTTTTTGCATCGAGCTTATTTTCTGAATCTAGATGATCAATCTACCTTCCAGTGAAAGAATTTTTGAAATGCAACTTCTGGTTGACCTATGCTGGATCAATTCTCTTCTTCAATAATCCATTTTACAGAATCCCCGGATGGCCCCTTTTTGCGTGACGGGACTCATATGTTATCTATAGTACATGTACCAGAAATTTTCTTAAAGTAAGAGCAAAGATGCGGATGAGCTAAAATAAATTAAATGTAAAATGATATTAATTGGATTACAACATTTTACATGGTATTACAAAAAAAAGTTTTGACCATGAAATAAAGGAGATATTACCAACAGCTTCAAAATGAAAAAAAATCTTAATTAAAGAAAAATTAATGAATATGGGCTGAGCCCAATGAGTTAAGATGGTAACATGTAGGGTTGTCGAGCTAATGTGAGTCTGAACTCTAGCTTGGCTTATTTTCATCCACCATTTGACAAAAATCATTGTGAAAGGACAATTTGTCTCTCACCAATGGGCAAATGATAAGCAGTACACCTAGGTAGGATGATCAGTAAGTGGCTGGTGGACGTACTGGTGTGAGAAACAACAGTAAGCCATGGGTAGGTACAACAGACAACGCAACATGACTGCAATAATATGAAAAACAAAGTTAAACCCTAAGCAATCAATAAATAAATTATTATGTAGATTTCATGGTGCTTAATTGGACAAGTTGCCAACACAAAAATTCCTGAAAGTAATCAAGGGTTCAGCGCAAGACTAAACTCAGTGCTGAACTAAGTGTTACTTAGCACAGTCATGCACTGAGCCCTTGTAATGTAATATAAAAGAGCCTGAGCAAGAAATTTTCAATGATTTTCAAACATGTGTAATAATATGTTGAGCAGACACACAGGGCATTCAAAACATTCTGCGGTTGCAAACAGAAACCAAAGTTCTGTAGCTATGGTTTGAATGCATAGTGAAGGCATTAATTTGATAGTGCATTTGCACAGTATGATCAGACTTAAGGTAATTGCGGACAGATAACATTGTCGAATTTTCGACTTTCTTTAAATCTCACAATAATTTCTGAGATTTATCTTTGAAGTGTGAGCATTAGCTTAAACGCAATAAAAAGGTTTTGAAGCACGTTCATTTGACGTAGTGACGTCATTAAGGGGCCAACCCCTTTTCGACCCACCAAAATCAGTATTTGCAAATATCTTTTTAATAAATCGGTCGATTTTTACGAAAAAAGTTTTATTTAGAAAGTCCAAGAACGCCAGACCTAGTCATTTAATTTCTGTCCACATTCAAACAGTAGAACAGGTGTGAAACGCTATCTAATTCGCGATTTTTAAGATTTGATGTTACATTTTTCATTTTATTTTTTGTAAAAATATAGAAATTTCTCAAAATTTTGTCCGGTGACCTTTGCTGATTTTTTTGTTATTTTGTAGCGAAACAAATACGCATCACATTTATCAAATAAAAATGATATGTCTTCGAGATAAATTTTTCAAAAAATTCGATTTTGTAAAGTTGTTGCAACATTTTGCTAAGCCATCGTTACTATGCTTATTTGACGCCTATCTTCATGCAAAAACATATTCTAAAATGTTTGAAATTAAGGTTTAGTGTAAAATATAGGCTTCAGAAGTATTAAATCTGAATTTGATTTTAAGAAAAACAAAAATTCAATCAATTTTCCATCCGTTTAAAAAGACAGATTTTGTGAATATTCGACGCGACGTTGAAATATCCTTTGATTTGCGATATCTTCGCGGAATCGAATTTTACCAAAAATCGAACCCGAAGACACATGGATTTTACTTCAGTGAAAATCTTCAGTGGGATGGTTTGGCAGCAACATATCTAAATTTCAGCATAGGTCACCGGACAAATTTTTCGAGAAAAAAGTCAATATTTCAGTAACTGTACTCGAAAACAGCAATGCAGAAGGCATTTACATATGATATGTTACACCTTATTGTATTTCTTACAATTATATCTTCATATCAATCAACACAAATCATCAGGCGTCTTTTTACGAATCAAATGGCGTTTTTGGAATAAAAATCGGTTATTTATTTCCGAAAAAATCGACAATTACTGAATTTGGTCCCTAAAAAAGGGGTCGGCCCCTTGGTGACGCCATGACATCATTTCTACGTTATGAAATCCCTTTTTATGACCGACATAAGAAAGCAGGTATTTCAAAGTTCAATTTTATCGCATTAGGCAAGATTTGCAGACAATTTAAAATTTGGACCTAAAATGACCCTCTATGTGTACGCAGTTACCTTAACATTGTGCACATGAGAAATTGTTTGAAAGGTCAAGATTAAGCTCAAATAGAAGGTTCAGTGCAAAACTGTACTAAGTGTTTATACACTGTTTCTTTAATGCTTTTCGGTGGTTTATCGAGGAATAACAGTAGATTATCACTTGATAATCTCACCGCAAAAGCAGTGAAATTATCAAAAATTTATACCCTGCTTTTGTGCATTTCATCATATCTGACGTCATCCATGCGGGGCAAAAAATTGATGTCACAATGAACGTTGCATAGCAATCACGTGCAAAATGACGCGCTTTGCAAAAATATGTCATAGAAATTTCACATTTTGTCTCATTTTTGCATTAAAGAAATAGAATAATCGTTTGTTTTTCGAGTAAGATCGATTAATATTTCATTTCGTGAACAACAAAAGCTATATTTTTCACTCGTGGCTCCACCACTCGTGAAAATATAGCGTTTGTTGTTCACTCAATGAAATATAAATCGATCTTACACTGAAACAAACGATTATCCTCTATATATGCACTTAGTAGGTGTAAATACACACTAAACCCTAGAAATACAAGTCTGGTATGATGAACACACCTGCAAATTTGGACCAATTCATCTAGTTCATTACAGCTGCACTCATAAACTTTACTACAACTTTCCTGGCTACCATTCATCAGTTGACCTAGTTTTTCTATGGCACCGGGGGGCACTGTTTTACATACTTCCTGGAACTCGTCTACTCGTCTAGCTTCCGTGTAAACATGTAAGGCACGGTGATACAATTTGAATAATTGAACTGAAATGAAATCAATATGGAATTTATAAATGACTGTGTTCTAAAATGATTCCAAATATATTTACTGTATTTCCCCTAATAAAAGTGCCCTCCCTAATAGCACCCCTGCTTTGTTTATAAAGAAAACCCACTTGAAATGCCTAAACTTTAAGAACTTATTGAGACTTCTTCTATACTTTAAAGTGAATTTCCTCTTAACAATTATTTATTTGATTGTTTAGATATGATTGTTTAGATGAAATTTATCTCAAATTAAAGGGAAAAGGGCCTAAAAGACATAATAAACTGATTTTTAATCAGAAAATGCATACTTAATAAAACCTCCCTGACCATGTTATGCATAGCTCCCCGGATAAATTATTAGGAGAAATACAGTACATGTATTATGGTCGTCATTATCATTGTCTTGAAATCAACAAAATTCAATTTATGTAGCTACAGTTAGTCAGGACTAGCTGCATGATTGATGAGTTTTTCAAATTCAGTATTTTATGAGCACAAATTTGATATTCTATTTATAATATGTCTTGAATTTGTGTGATAAAAAAACTGCAGAATTTATCGATTGAAGTTATCAATTGGTTTGCCAAATGACATCATCAAATGCATCGAGGATTTCATTTTCACAACGAAAATAAAATGTTCCTGTATGTTCTGAGCTCATTTCCATACTTTTTCTACAAGTGTAATAACACCCCTGTAATATCAAAAATATTTAACAGGGTTATTTCCCCCCCCCCCCCCAACGTAGGTCATATTATAAATTGACTTATTAACTTTAAATTTCTATAAGCTGCAGGAGGTGGACATATATTTGTATACCTAGGGCTCGTGTTTGACCCTTAAACCAGGGTTTTGACCCTCCCAAAAATCTGAAAATATCTTAATTTGACCCCTAGAAATTTCTCCCAAGGGGGTCATTTTGACCCCCTTGAGAGGAATTACTACGGGTCAAAACATGGTTTTATACCTAAGAATTTCACAAATTACTATCTTTAATTCAACAAATTAATTACCAGTTTAATATAATTACAAGAAACAGTTAAAGTGACCATTAAATATGCATAATTCTACTTATGATTTCCTTATCCATGGTTTTGACCCCTTAAAATTCAGATTTGACCCCCAGTATTTTTAAAGGTAAGGAGTCAATGACTCCCCAATATCAAACACTAACACGAGCCCTGATACCGTGAGTTTATTGACATGAACTTGACCCCCATTCTTTAGATTAATAAAACATGATAATTTATATTTGGCTTTGAACATGCTTTCATATGATAAAAATTACAAACAGTGTTGAATGTGAAACATATTTTGAAAATTGACAAAATATGTTAGTTAATTGATGTTTAAGCGAGATTTCATAGAGGTCTAGTTCAGGTCAAATTAACCATGGTACATGTATATTATCTTCTCTATGTCTATCCATACATGCGCATCTGGTGAACACAAGTACAACAATTATGGATGGTTTTAGATAAAAATTCAACAAATTTCCCTTGTCACCTGACCTTGTGCATATTGGCGGGGTTTTGTGATATTTTGCAAAGCAATTATTTGGCAGCCAATTTTTCTACTCTAACACTCTTGTTAAATTTAATTTTCACCCGATTCTTCAGTTATTCAATACTTTTTAGTCTTTTACATTAAGTAAATCAGATTTTTCAGGAATAAGAATGAAAGAAACACATTCTTAGAATGTCCTTTAGAAATGGTTAACAAACCAATGACATACCATCCAATGTATTCGGACTGAGACTTGTCTGGGCTAATTCATCTGGGTTCACATCAAGTACAGAACACACTTCTTCTTTGGTATATGGCTGTTCATGGAGAATGTCCTTTACCTGACCCTCCATATCAGTCAGGCCCTTGTCTAAAGTCTTCTGTAGGTCACCTAGACGCTTGAATTCTCTCCATTTTAAACCATGCTTCTTAGCAATGATCTGAAATAACACGAACATATTATCTTATTTTATTAAGAACTGTTTTTTTTATGATCTTACATCTCGTGTTGAAGTATTTTTAGTAGATATCCTCCTTAGATTCAACAGACATGATTCTTGTTTCTTAACGAATATTCTTAGAAAATTTCAAGAGCATGGACTTTTTGATATAAACTATCTCAAATGTCAAAAGAATCAATCTTTATAAAGTTTCTGAATGGACAGAAGCCATGACTCATTATCTGCACCTGATTGTATAAAAGACAACCTCGGTTCATATTCTAATTGGAAATTAATTTCAGCCAATCATGGTTTTTGTAATAATACCAATTGAAACAATTAGGCACTTAAAAATATAGAAACTTCGAATAATTTTGAACCGACCAATTGATATATTTTCTAAACAATTCTTCCTGTGGCCATGAAAACAAAGTGATCTTTATGAGAGCGCTTAACAATTAGACCAACCTGTGTTGCAATGCGACATTCAACTACCCTGGTATTGAAGTCTGAACTAGCAGCTTTATTCTTTTCCACACAACAGTTTGATATCACAAAGGATATACCACCTGGTAATGTGATGTCCTCCTCACGCAGCGGGTTAAAATCTATCTTTTTGGCCTGGAATGAACCGATGACAACATTTCATCGACTTAGTTTTTAGTAAGGTATATCAAAAACAAGCATTGATTGGTCAAAACAAATACAGTCAATCTTGCTCGAGCGACCACTTTTATTTAGCAACCATCGTAAATAGTCCCTTCGCCATAAGTAAAATTTCCGAAAAAGTGGACATTCTTTAACGAAAATTGTTTTTCCTTAAATCTTATGACTTTAGAACCCATTAGAATCGTCTCATGAGACGATTGTTATGGGTTCGAACATCTTTAGTTTCAGTCATAATTATGTTACAATCTGTATATTCTATAAAAAAAATATGTCTTTTTATCATTAATTATTGTATTAAGCAACCATTTCCATAAGCCACCGCTTTTTTATGGTCCTCTTAGTGGTCGCTTAACACAAGTTTTACTGCATTCATACTTGAATGCATATTCATACAGTGTAATAAGCTTCTAAGCTCCATATCTACATGAATTCAAATAAAATTGGGTATTCTTCTCTACAAGCAATCATTCTGTAAAACTATACAAAGGCCTCATTTCTTAAACCATTACCAGAAGACAACAGAAGTCGGATATCTATGCAATATATTTAGTGTCTGTTCAGACTGTTGCCTTTGCATCATTGGTGTTAGCGCTGACATGTCGTGGGTTTGGTGCAAGACTGTAGTAAGTGTATATACATTGTATAAACAAATGGCATGTGCCTTCACCATCAAAAGAAATCTAGACCATCAAGGGGGATAGCCCTGTGATCATTTTTAATTCAATTTTTAACTTAGGTTTTTTTCATTAGCCAGCACCTGCAGTAAAACATTAGCAACCACTGGCTGTGCTCTTGTATTCTTTGTTACTTACGGTTCCTGGCTGAGCCATAAATGATATAGCCTGGTCCATCCCACCACCCTGTGTACCAATATATCTCTCACAGTTTGCACACATGTCAGCTATCTCTTTCTGTGAAAAAAAGAACAGGAAATACATTTCACAAAAACAGTATTCAGGAGCTGAAAGTAGTTGTTAGTGCTTATGATGGTGGGTTGATGAAAAGATTTTTTGTTTTAAACTTTTTTTTAAGGTATTTTGGAGAATTTTAGTGGCTTTCTAGTTTTCATTAGAATAATCTTCTTATAACTAACCTTGTCATTAAAATTCATCCAAAAAAACTCTTGAAAAAAGTTTCTGGTGGACATCCAATAGCTACACCAAGAATAAAGCAAGCAGTCTACTTCTGTATTGATACAATATCATTAACAAGGACATTATTATAGTTACTCCATATAGAGGAGTAACAGTCCAAATAAGGTTAGACATATGCATTGAAGTAAAGATTTCTAGCATCAAGATTTAGAAAAGTGGGAAAATCTGTGTGTCCCCATTCCTGTAAAATTTCAGTCACCCTATTTAGAATCTTAGTAATTAAATTACCTTGCTTCTTTGTTTTCCATTAGCATATATTGTGGCAAGGGCTGCGCAGCAAACAAGGGCACTAGAACTAGACAGACCGGCACTAGGAGGCACCGTACCTTCTACCATACAGTGTAGACCCACTGAACTGGGCAGCTCTAAAAACTCTATCATCCCTCGCACACCACATAGGAAATAATTGTACCAATCTGGGCTTGATTTGTTGATCTCAAAATTATTGATATCACACTCAAAAACGCTAGAAAATACAATAAGAAAAAAGATGAAGTTATATTCAATTCAATTCTTCTAAAAGAAATATTGAAACAATAAATTTCTACAATAAAACTTTATGAATATTTTGACTATAGAAAATCTTCCATAGCTTCTTGTATTCAGCATACAGTCAATCTTGCTCGACATTGGGAACACCTCTCTGTGCAATCTAACAATCAACCTCAGTTTTTGTGACAATGCCTTATTTGGGGAGCATAATCTTGTTTCTACTATTTTTTATAATCTTAGCCCTTAAAATCAATACATCATTGTGTAAATCAATTAACCCTATGCAAGACAACACAAAATTTAGAATGGTCTAGATCAAAGGATGCTGCTTATGACAAATTTAGATTAATGAAACTTTAAAAATCTTTGTCTTCATGGAAAGAAAACATTTTGGACAATGAATGAACTGCTAATAACAAGCAATTTTTTCAAATTCATCAATGTTTTTGAAAGCTTTTTACTTAAGGGACATCATAAAGATGGATTGTTTTTTGAAATGGGTTAATAAATTTTCATTTGTGTATAACATTGTGTAAATATCTTTGTAATCTCTGTAAATCCAATATTTTGAGGCCCATATGGAAGATTGGGAAACCAAATATGTAGCCTCTTTAAATATAGTCGTTATTATTATTATTATTATAACCTCGGAATTAAATATATGAACTATATTGAAAATTACAGGAAATTCTTGAAAAAACTTGATGATTCAGTTAAAATGGCGGTAGCCCTCAAAATTTTGAGTGAAAACATCTGAAGTCACCAACACACTATGTCAATATCATGAACCCTTTGTTTCCTAATAAATGTCTTTAGATTCTTAAAAAACAGTTGAAAATTCTTAATTTTTGAGAACACTTCATGTTAAAAGTTTCAATTTTACACTATGAATAACAAATCTAGAAAGCTGCATCTGATTGAAGCACTCTGTATGTCTTGCTCGGGACCACGTCTATAAAGCTACCATTTTCATTCAAGGACAGTTGTCAAATTTCCACTCTTTGAATTAAAAACAATATCTTAAAAAGAAGGTATTTTTGGTCTAAAATTTATTGAAAATAAAGTCTATCTTGTTAAAACTCACCATAATCATCTCCATTTGACTTTTTTTTAAGTTTTAACAACACAGTATTTAGTATTTAGCATGCTAAAGATATCTGGGGTATCTTATTTTCAAATTTAAAGATTTCACTAGTCCTTGCTGAAACCCTATGATGTGGGTACTCATTGGAATGATCTTGACAAAACAATTCAAATGAGAACCCCAATCATAGGGTTTCATTTAGAAATAAAGATTTTGGACTGGAGTTACCCCATCTTATCTGTGCCTCTGATTATTGAGAGTTTCGCAATCATATGCATATTCCATCAAAAGGTATGTTTCAAAACACGTATAAAGCAGCCATTGTCTTTAACAACCGCTTTTTGGTGGTCCTGTTAGTGGTCTCTTAAAACAAGTTTTACTGTAGTTTTAAAATAAAACATATTGATGGCTCAGCGCAAAACAGTTGTATATATCATAGGAACTGTTTTGTACTTAACCATCAATATTAATGACAGCTAATTGACTTGCTTTGCTGTGATTTCTGTAAGCAGTGGAGTGGAAATATGGAGTTTCCCCACTTATCTACCTTGTTACAAAATCATCTGTAAACAAGGCCTGACTCCAAGGCCGGCCATTAAGGTTCATAAGTATCTATACTTACCTATATTTAGAATTGATATTTGCTAGAACCAGCTTGTTATCAGTATTGGTTGATACAGCTATCAAAATATCTTGTTCTACAGCCATTGGTAGCACACCATATCCACAATAGTCTATGTGCTCACCTATAAAAGGGATAAGTTGAATGACACAGCACATACACATATTATTGCTTATTCTGTCCATGGTCTTATGCTAGAGCCTTGGCCTCTTGACCAACCAGTCCTGAGCTTAATCCCAAAGGGGCTATTGATCTTGGTTGTTTCATTAGCCAACACATTTGGTGCAAGTAATGCCCTGTGTTCAGGATGACAAAACCTTGCCAACAGTTTGCCAATTATACCCTGCTTTGCAAGTGCGTGTGCATAGCCGGGTATAATAGGCAAAGGTTTTATCATCCTGAAGCCAGGGTTGGTGAATTTTCCAGGAAGCAGAATCAAGAGGGCTTAATCTAAATTGCATGAACCTGTTTACCAATCAATGTAAAATAAATAGGTTGAATTCAAAACTTTTGTTGCTCATAGACTACTGTGTACGTAAATCTGGTATTATTTTGTTGTAATGATGGGTTGATTAATCAATATAATTGGTAATCAGTTGATTTTGCCTTCCGATGCAGATAATCAATTAATAAAACTTATAATCAATTAATCAGTAACTTGCAGCCATTTAATATTTTGAAAGATTCATGTCACTTATTTACTCTAGGTTACCTCTTATTTTCTGGTAAAACCTTTTTACTTGAGATAAACAATTTATTTTTAGGTTACCCTGAGAATGGACCTATACTTAACCATCAGTGGACTGGCCACCAATGGTTAAGTGTATGTCCATTCCAGATATGCAAAACGTTACAACACATTCCAATTGTTTTTAATTTAAAACATATCAGATAACACAGTATCAATGCAATTTTCAAGAAAACCAAACTACCAATGTCTTTATTATACCATGGTGCACATTCTTTGAAAATTGTATTGATATCAAATAAATTGATTGTAGCTTATTTTTCTCTTCCAATTAAAAACCGTTAATCAATTAAGATTTGAAACCAATTTCCCAGCACTAAGTCATAGTTTAATTTAGCTTATAAATACTCTCATCTTGCCCCTTATAAGAATTCATAGATAATTTAAACCTTTTTCTTTTCCATTGAATGGGAAACAAGTTCCTACAACTTAGATTAATTCCTCTCCATTCTGCTTCCTTGAAAACCAGTACTTGCCCCCAATGTGTAGGCCAATGTAAGAACCAAGATTGATAGCCGCTCCTGGGAATCAAGCTCAGGACCTTTGGGTAAAGAGGTCAACACTCTACCTCTAGACCATCGACGCACAAATAATTGGAGAACTGTGGTCAGAACATATACATCATGATTTCTACTATCCAGGAACAAGTAGAGTTTGGAATGTGGATGACCCTATGAGTTGGTCAATGTTTATTTGATAGTAATGTTTAACCTACTAATAATTGTAAAATTACTCAAACACACTATAGGTAGAATTTGTGTGGTGAGCCATGAAATCAACGTTTTCCTGTTAGATTCTCAAACAATTTACTAACTGTATTGCTTATCTTAAAACGTAAGATTCACTCAATCATGTACTTTCAAAACTGCAGTGAAGGATCGGGCTAAATTCCTTTCATTTGCTTATTTATTATACCCAATTTACCTATGGTAATGGACTCAACACCTACGTCAGAGCTCAGTTTTGAAAATACACCTATATTGTTTTAATTTCTATGGAATATCACTTTGAAATTTATAGTCAAAGCACTCACCTGAAGCAATGAAAAGAAAGTTGAATGAAAGCTCAGTGCAAAACGGTTGTAACTGCCTTTAAATATATAGGCAGTTACAACTGTTTTGTGCTGAACCATGAAAGTACATGTACTCTCATTTTAGCCCAGAGACTCTATAATTATACGGTATGAGTTTATCTTAAATTTTGAGAGAGCTTCAGTCTTTATCAAATTACAAGTAAATATCAGGACAAACATTTGACAATGTTGGAGCACAGCTTTGACCTAGGACTGCCAAATAATCCATTTCTTCTAGTATTACAACTAAATGCAATGCATTTTCAGGAAAATTGTAAAAAAGGTGTGACATAATGTTCAAAACTCTTACCTATTATATTGACTCTACCAGGTGCTCTTGCAATGAAAGTAGGGTCTTTTCCATATTTATCCTTAAAACGCTCTTGGAGCAATCCGTACCTGCAAATCAAAGGAAAGATGATGCACATGCACAGACAATTATTTTTAATACATGTAATTCATGAGAAGATGAGCCATTTGAAAATTAAATTTTATAATGTGCCATTGAAAGAAATTTCCAGATAACTTCAAGGTCAAGTCATGGCTCAATGTTGAACGTAACAAGAGCATGGCCAAAGGGTGCCTTCAATCGGCTGTTGAGTGCTGGATGGTGGAAAAAAATCTTATTAAAAAAAGGGGCATAATTTGCACAAAATGCATCTAGTGTTATCGGCCTTGATATTATAAGTTGCTCTTTTGGTGTTGAACATGTGTGCCAAGTTTCAAGTGAATGCCTTCAGTAGAACCAGAGATATCACAAAATGTCAAAGTTTTCGCATGGCGACAACTACAAGAACCACAGCTTAGGCCGACGAAACCAAGGCTTTGGCAATATCTCCAGTTTTCTAAAAAAAAACAGCAGAGCTAAAAATTGATTTTGTCCAGATCATATCTTATTCTACAATTAGTCTATCAAATTGGATATAACAGTATAAAATGGAAGCTTATCCATATAGCTATGAAATGGTGTATTGCACATTCAGACTGGGTGTAAATTGACATAGAAATTGACTCTTGATTCAGGCTTGTTGTTTGCTCCAAAATGGAGTTGGACCACTTGTCAATTATCATATATTAAATAAAAATATAAGCAGGCCATGTCGCTATGTTCAAAACCACTCACTAACAAACATTATATGTCATATTTAAGCCATAATTTTGATCAACCTGCAATACTTGACAGTGATCCTCACAAAAAATGTGTGAGTTAACCCTTTCCTGTTTTTCAGAATTTTGGACCTGTCCAAATTCAAAGGTTTTGCAGACGAAAATTTAAATTGCATTTAATTTGAAAAATAACCATTCTGTAGGGTAGAAAATGGTGTGGAAAAAGAAGAAATTGCTTGTCAGAAGCAATTTCTTCTTTTTTCACAATGTTTTCTCAATCATAAAATCACAGGCATGTAAAAAGCATGGATTAAACAGCAAAGGGTTAAGCTTGGGGACAACGACCTAGAGCTTTGCAACTGAAACCACTGAAGATGAATGGTCATTTACAAACAGTACTGTAAGAATTTAGTATTGGTCCTGGCATTGAGCCTTGTGGTACACCAATTTTTGCTGTTTACTATTTACTGTGGTCCTTTGAAGCACTTAAAACCATGGTTGGCTTATTTGCTCCACCCGTATTCTTACATATGTTTTTTCTTCCATTTCCAGATAGACATTTTAAAAAACTTCTGAGTTAGAACATTGAAGGTGACAAATTTTCTACTACACCAAAGTTTTTCTAAGGCTATTTTGAATCTGTTCACACTATCTTGACACTCATTTTCTTCTGGTAAGTCATTCCAATGATCCATACATCTGGCAGGGAAAGAGTTTAATCATAAAGACATGTTAATGTTGTTTTTCTTTTCAGAAATTGCGTTCTCTTGTGTTGTTATCATTGAATTGAAAGAATTTGCTAGTACCAATATTGTCACATTCGTTATTAATTTCATAAATCTGTATGAGATAAAAACTCTGACTTCTGTACAGTAGTATAGGCAAATTTAATGTGCTCAATCTATCCTCATATTGACAATCCTTTGAATTCAGGTACTATCTTAGTGGCAAGCCTTTGAATATTTTCAAGTTGATACAATTGATATAGTTCCGAGGCTGGTTGTGATTTTCACATAAGCCGTTCTGCTTCTAGGGGCTGTTTGGATTTGTTTTCTCTGTCTTGTATTCGTGAATGAATGAATAAGTAGCACTTCCAGTTGTTTTCCCTGTCTTGTTTTTGTGAAAAAAAAGCTGTATGTTCTTTTTTATTGATGGAAGCCATACAACTATTCCATAGATCTAATTATCTAATATGGCTGAAGAAATACTGTTCTGTTCATATAACTAAATGTTATTTTAATAAGTCAAGTGAGATGTTTACATCGTTTCACGACATTTACAGCATGCTTATTGAACTTAATTTTTATGATTATTCCAACAATTTTCCCAGGTATTTTTTCCTCATTAGCTGATGGTATATAAGAATAGGACATTCTTTTAATCTTCAATACATTTTTTTTCTTTTTTTTAATGGCTCAAGGCATTTCTAATGAGTGTTTCTTGAAATATAAATAAATAGAAAATAGAACCATATATGTCTACATCGCTGAGTCTGGAAACATCCCAGTATGGCTAGGAGTTCTAAATAATACATTTGTTCAACCAAATTAGTGTATTTACAGCTACAAAGGCCACATTTAGTTCATATATTGATGACTACAAAAAAATGTTTCAAGGTTGAATGGCTCATGGTAAGATGCCAAAATTATCCACAATTAAACAGGGTATATAAGTTGTATTTGCAATGCTTTGGCTCAGCCATCAACGTCAATACATTCATAGAAATACGGGAAAAATAGACTCTTTTTCAACCTTAAAAGTCTATGAAAATTGAGATCATGTGACAGCCTAAATGAAATCAGTTAACCAGTGAAAACAAATTACCTCCCTTTAAGTAGACTTTCTTTGAGCTCTGCAAGTAAATAAATGTAAGCCAAAACTATTTCCACTAATATCTCACTTTTTTTGAGATAATCAAATGACACTTGAACAGATGATAATAATTTGTTTTCCTATCTAAAAAAAACATAACATGTCCCATAGACACATTTCTAAAACCCATGGGGCTTACTTTTGTACCGTAGGGCTTAGTAGGGCATAACCAGCCCGATTAGCTCAGTTGGTAGAGCACCGGACTTCAAAACCATTGGAGTTTGGCGGTGTGGGTTCGATTCCCGGGCTGGTACACTAATAAAAACTAATTGTCTTTCGGATGAGACGTTAAACCGAGGCCCCGTGAGACGGTGCTTTTCACCGAGCACGTGAAAGAACCATGGCGGATCTCAGCAGTAGTTTCGTCGTGTATCCTTGCACTATCCCCCGTAACAACTAACCGTCTTCTGGGGGCGTCGCTAATATGGGCATGTGCTACGATAGCGACGATAAATAAACAGAAATACACACACAGGGCATATTTTTTCGTAAGGCATACTGGTTGGAGACCAATTCTCGCCAAGTACCAGTTCTCCCCACCACCCCTTTTTCTCGGTGAAGACGGAAAGGAAACCCTTCTATTTTACAAATTATGTTGACAAGAACTTCTTGTAATCAGAACATAATTTATTGTGAATGAATATTGCGTCTTAACTGTGAAAATGTGCAGTTGGCGAGAACTGGTACTCGGCGAGAATTGGTCTCTAACCAGTAGTTTAGTATAACCCGATCCAGGAGCCAGTTTCCAAAGTATTTATTGCAACAAAACAAGTATGTCATACCGTGAGATTGTGCATTTAGAATCAGGCGTTAATTTTGTTAGTGCTTATGAATATTCGATCGCTGAAAAGTTATGAAAAATATACCTTTTATTGTATTTATCTGGGATGCCACGAATCACCGGTGGAGCATCATCCGCCATTTTTATGTCATGTGACACTAATGTAGCGGAAGTTGTTGATGGCAAGATGATGTGAATTTCCTAAAGCCCGAGATCGAAATTAAGATTATGGATTTGTCTCTTATTCGGAAATTTATGAAAAAGGTTTATAATTTCAAATATTAATCGAACCAAAGATATGCAAAAAAACTTTGCATCAACTGTGTTTTAGCTAGCAATCATCGCGAAGGCATTAGTTTATTCGTCCCAAGAACTTTCGTACCTTAGTTTTTGAAGCTATTTACATGCAGTAAGAGTATGCTGACGTTTTGTACCATTACCTTTTCATACCATATGTCTGAACATTTCGTACTATGTCATATGTGTCAACATCACTGCCAATAAAGCATAGCTTATTACAGTCAATTAACCAGTTTCCAACCATAACCAGTTCTGGTCCATTTTGTAAGATATATTAAAAAATCACTGTTGTCAAGGTGTCCTGTCAACTCATCCTGATTAAAACCTTGCTGGTGTCAAACTCGGCCTGTCAACTCAGCCTGTATATAAAGGTTATATAGTACAATGGCTCTTTGTATTTTCACGGTACAAACTAGTTATTGGTTGCGATAACGTACCCCCATCCTTTTGATAGTCTGATGTGGGATGGGCAGCATCCTCGCATCCTCGACCGGCAGCATATCAGAGAGAGGGGTACATTATTGCAGCTTACTAGTTATTTATGCCTTGCAATATCATGACTATAAGATGGAGGGCTAAAAAAGGACTTGTCCTTTTTTATGAGCCTGTAGATCATCCTACAGGTGTCCTACAGGTATTTATGCTTGAGCTTCAAATAAAAACAAATCAAGAACGAAAATACATTCCTTGGTGTCTATGCACCATGTATCGTCAAAGTTGCATTTTGTTTACAATTCTAAAACAAGAAAAATGGAGTTAATTTGGAAAAGGGTGGTTGAATGATGGAAAATGATGCCGACTTTGAATGCATTGATATTTTTATTATTTAATAAAAAATTCAAGACAATTGTGATCTTCTTAATCTGGTAGACATATGTAGAGTTTGTTCACTTAATGTGCAGCATTTAACAGCAAACAGAGCAGGGGTTATGCTTAAATTCGATTGCTGTGAAAATATGACATCAAAATACGGAGCTGGAGTATATACAGTAAGCGGCTGTATTGGCACACTTATCGGATAGTTAATCAAGGTGATAACACTTCTTAAAGAGGTGCAAATTTGACAGAACTTCCATTTGTTAAAACTACAACCTTAAATATCTTAAACATGATTTATAATCTTCAGGCTTTTGTGCTCAGAAAATAATGATTTGGAAAATGAACTTAAAGCAAAGGTGTATAAAGTATCTAATAACATCTAATTGTATATCATATTTACACAAATAAAAATAGTGAAATGTGATATGAGTCTTAAAGAAAACAGCAAAATAGTTTCCTATTAAGTGCATTTATAAACAAATAACACTTTAATCACTTACCATACAGTGCTAGACTCCAGAAGTTAAATTTATCTACCACAGAGTATAGACGTCAGCCAAGGAACATGATTCTTCTGTTTAAAATTATACATTAAATTGATGACTATGACTCTACAAAAATGTTTCATTTTCAACTAAACCCTCATGAGATCAGAGGCAACATGTACAAATTGGTTAAACGAAGGGTCAGTAAATCTGTTAGATTGAACTCATTCTCTAAGTGTGTCATCAGTATGTGTTCAGATTCTCTGAATACTTTTAAAATAGATTGGACAAACTATTGTACACCAAATGCTTCGATATAGCGACGTATATTGAGGCTTTACCAAGTGGAAGACAACAAGTTCAGGATGATGAGTGGGAAAAACAAGTCTTAGAGAGCACAAAGATTTCCCTATATATATGGCCTTGTTCCTTGTGGAGCTAATATCTTTTAATATATCTCTTAACTGTAATGACTTAAAAGCTAAACAGTTACCACAATTTTCTGAGTGTAACTAATTCCTTTATTCTAAGAGTAAATATAATACTTTTTTTATTAAATAACAAAGTGAGTTAATTTTGGTAGTTTCATGAACATGTGAATATGCCATTCACTTCTCACAGTTAAGACTTATTGGGATACCAGATCTGTTTTTCTGTAAATTATGTCTTACACAATTATATTTTATATTGAAGTATGAAAAGAAATATTAAAACATAGTTGTACTTGAATTGGCCATGACATTAGCTCCACTGGCCAAAGGCCACTGGGGCTATTTATGGCGCTGTGTCCGTCCATGCGTCCGGTCATAAACTTTTTCTTTAAAAATCTTCTCAGAAACAACTGGATGAATTTCAACCTTACTTCACAGGAATGATCCTTGGGTGACCCTCTTTCAAACAGGGTTGGCAAGTATTGACCAGGGCGGTTTTAACCGGTTAAAACTGCCCGGTCAATACTCCTCAGAGTGGTCAATACTGGTCAATACTGGTTGATTGCAAAAAAACTGGGTGGTCAATAATGGTTAATTAAAAATTTTAGTTGGCTGATTTGATTGAGTTGTCAAATTATTGTTGTTATTAAGTCAATTTTATCATAATACATGAAAAAAATATGGTACATAAAAGCATGATGGCAGGGTATGTTTATATGATATGACCAATCGACCATCAATCGACCAGTACATGTATTGACCGGTATTGACTAGTATTGACCGGTCTGGTCAATACTCCAATCGACCGGTCGATTGCCAACCCTGCGTTCAAAGTTGTTTAAGAAATTTTGATCCAATGAAAAACATGGATTTAATGGGTGTGGCTAATTTCCAAATAAGGTAAAAAGTGATGTTTCTCAGAGTCTTATTGATGGATACCATGAATTGAATTTTACATGAATGATCCTTGGGTGACCCTTTATTATTCTACATAAATTATTGTGATCGTAGTAAAACTATGTATTTTATGGGCAGAGGTCTTTTCTTAATATTTTATATAGTGGAAACTTCTGGAAAATCATTTTCTCAGAATGTAATTGATGGATATCAACCAAACTTCACTAGAATGATACTTGAGTGACCTGTTATCAGTCTACCAAACATTATTGTGATCGGATGAAAAATATGTATTTTATGGGCGAAGGTCATTTCTTTATATGTTATATAGTTGAAACTTCAAAAACCATTTTCTCAGAATGTAACAAATGGATTGATTGATTGAATGGAGTTTAACGCCGCTTTCAACATTATTTCAGTTATATCGCGGCGGCTGGAGTACCTAACAATGGATTCCTGGTATTTCTATCACCAGTACAACCACCACATTCTTTCCTAGCCTCCAGCCGCTATCTCACATAGGTCTACGATTATCAACCCATTGGTGAGAGACAAATAGTCGGAAAGAATGAGTGCCGCCGTCGGGAATCGAACCCGCGAACTCTAGATTGACAGTCCGACGCGCAACCAACTGCGGTAACAAATGGAAATCAACCAAATTTCATTGGTATGATCCTTGGGTGACCCTTTTTCAGTCTACCAAAAATTATTGTGATTGGATGAAAATTATGTCTTTAATGTGCGAAGGTCATTTCTCTATTATGTTATATAGTGGAAACTTTGAAAATATTTTCAACAACAGTAGAGCCAAAAATATCTAAAAATCTAGTCAAAACTTTGATTAGCTATTACAAGAATTTCAAGCCTGTGGAGTGACTAACGCTATTCATGGCTTTCTAGTTGAAAAAACTTTAATCAATATAGTGATATTTTAGGCACATGATACAAATTCTCATATACTATGGTATGAAATTTCAAATACTATGGTACAAAATTTCCAACATTATGATTTAAAATTGTCTAATTAAATGGTATGAAACATCTGCAATTCACAGTAAGATCAGGATCGACTCCTTTTTTTGATTTATTAGTCATTTAGGACTATCATCATAGTTCTGCGTGCATCTGTTTGTGTGTCCAGTTATAAATTATTAAAATCTTAGGGATGCATAGGAAAAACCGAACTACGCCTGAAATCCAATTTATGCTGAATTTCACCAAATTACATTACAAAAATGGGTTAAATGAGGTCCCTTTTCTATAGTTATCATTCACTGAAATGTGGTGTAGTTTGGTGTAATTCAGGGGCCGTATTCACCAACGCATTTTGCATAAATTTAGAATAGGTTGGTGAATACGACCCCTGATTTAAGGTGTAATTCAGTTTTTCTATGCACCAAAATCTCAGAAAGTACAAAATGATTTTCAACCAAACATCATGATTATCAACCAAATTTTACTGAAGTGATGATCCTTTGTGACCCTTGGACTCTCAATATACATATACATGTAGGTTGTACGGGTCAGTGGCCCATCCAGCAGGGTTCAAATGAACATTCTGGTGAAAAATGAAAAAGGTCAGCATTGCCCTTCAATTCTAAAGATTTGAATGATTTATTGATAATGATACAACTGTGATCAAACAATAACCATTACGACTTGGGATATTTACAGGTTCAAGCATTGGACATTCTCTTTCAAGACATGCAGACATTGAAACAACAAGAGATTGGACTCAAACTTTTGACATCATTATTGAAAAGGTAAACTAGCAACATTGACAGTGTAGTTATAAACCCTAGCCAATATGATAGGAATATTGTTTTGGTGTTCCGTCATCTGTTTTTCTATCTGTCTGGTATTTGTCCATGTTTGTCTGCTGAATATCTTACATTTATGGATGGATTTCAAAACGATGCACCCCTAAATCCCACCACATGTTAAAACCCCTGTATGTGTTTGTGAACATTTCTGAAACGGAAGACAATGATCTTAAACAACTATGAACACAAAAACTTTTATTCTGAAAGATAAGCTTGAATTTTTCGTTCCAATATTCGGTGCAAATTGTTATGATGCAATGATCTAAATATAGGCCTAACTTGATGAATATTTATGACCTGCAGCATTTCGGACTCCAATTAGAATACTACTCCATTACGGCTCCTGCATGTGGGCGTATACCACTTGACCAAAAATTCATTTACATATTTGATGTATATGGCAGATTATGAGTTTCACTAAAAAGCCGCCGTTTGTCAATTGATTTGTTTTAAGCTTGACTATTCGTAGAATAGGGGGGCTATTCCGGTCAACCGGGTGTTGGTGTTGGTGTTGGCTTCGGCATTGGCGTAATGCTTTGGTTAAGTTTTTATGTGCAAGTGTTTAAAATCTCTGTTTCTACTAAAGCTATTGCTTTGAAACTTTGCACATGCTTCTGTGACCATAATATCAGCCTCTAGACAAAGATTCATTTCTCTGATATTGAATTTAGTGGAATTTTAGCCCATTTCGGACTTTGAAATCTTGGTTAAGTTTTTATGTGCAAATGTTGTTTATCTGTTATATTTCTGTTTCTATAAAAGCTACTGCTTGGAAACTTTTCACATGTTTCTATGACCATAATATTAGCCTTTAGACAAAGATTCATTACTCTGATATTGAATTTAATGGAATTTTAACCTTTTTCAGACTAAGAAATTCCTGGTTAAGTATTTACATGCAAATGTTGTATATCAGTTATAGCTCTATTTCTACCTAGGCTTTTGCTTCAAAACTATACACATGCTTCTGTTACCATGATATCAGCTTCTATAAAAAGATTAAATACTCTGATATTGAATTTTATGGAGTTTTAATCTATTTCAGACTCAGAAATTCTTGGTTAAGTTTTTATGCAAATGTTGTAGCAAATGTTGTAGCAGTACATCAGTTATATCTCTAATTCTAGTAAAGCTATTGCTTGGAAACTTTGCACATGCTTCTGTGATTATGATAACATCCTCTAGACAAAGATTCCATTCGCTTCTATTGAATTTAGTGGATTTTTTACCCTTTTCGGCCTTAAAAATCTTGGTTATGTTTTTATGTGCAACTGTTTATATTAGTTGTATCTCTGTTCCTACTTAAGCTATTGCTTTGAAACTTGCTTCTGTGATCATAATATCAGCCTCTAGACAAAGATTCTTTTCTGTTGAACTTCATTTTTATTGAATTTCCAATGTCGATATTGATTTGCTGGAACTATCCAGCACTAGGAATAGTCGAGCTTTGCTGTCCTCCGACAGCTCTTGTTTATATTATTCATTTTTCAAAAGACTAAATCAAGAAAAATATTCAAAGAATGTTTATGAAGGAGCAATTTTTTTACTCTAAATTCAGACGGGGGCTTTTATACGCATAGTGAAAGAAAAAAAATTGTTGAATTTTTATACGCCCGAACGATCGTATTATGTTATGGCCTCGGTCGTCCGTTCGTCTGTCTGTCTGTCCGTCTGTCCGCCCGTTAGCAATTTTTTGTGTGCGCGACTCCTCCTAAACTATCAATGGGAATAAGCTGAAACTACACACAATTACTCCCTATGATGTCTAGTTGTGCATAAGACCTTTGAAATTCAAATCGCTCCAGTCATTTCTGAGTAATCTTGAATTATCTGCCCTTTAATATAACAAAAATCACTGTTTTTTGTGTGCGCAACTCCTCCTAAACTCTCAATGGGAATAAGCTGAAACTACACACAATTACTCCCTATGATGTCTAGTTGTGCATAAGACCTTTTAAATCAAATCGCTCCAGTCATTCCTGAGAAATCTTGAATTATCTGCCCTTTAATATAACAAAATCACTGTTTTTTGTGTGCGCAACTCCTCCTAAACTATCAATGGGAATAAGCTGAAATTACACACAATTACTCCCTATGATGTCTAGTTGTGCATTAGACCTTTGAAATTCAAATTGCTCCTGTCATTACTGAGAAATCTTGAATTATCTGCCCTTGAATTTAAAGAAAATCACTATTTTTTGTGTGCACAACTCCTCCTAAACTATCAATGGGAATGAGCTGAAACTAGACACATTTACTCCCTATGATGACTAGTTGTGCATAAGACCTTTGAAATTCAAATCGCTCCCGTCATTACTGAGAAATCTTGGATTATCTGCCCTTGAATTAAATCAAAATCGCTGTATTTTGTGTGCAACTCCTCCTAAACTATCAATTGAAATGAGCTGAAACTAGACACAATTACTCTCTATGATGTCTAGTTTTGTGTTAGACTTTTCAATTCAAAATGCTCCAGTTATTCTAGAGTTATCTTGGATTATCTGCCCTTGTGTTGATGAAAAAAACAAAATTTCTTGTCGGCTCATTTTCTCCTACATCATGGATGGGAATGAAAGGAAACTTGCCATAATGACTCTGTAGGTTGTCTTTTTGTGCTTAGGACTAAATATATTTCCATATTTAAATGTAATTGCACCAGTTGTCTGTCTGTTTGCAATATTTTTAGCTATCATTCAAGCTCCCGTTACTGACAAGCCAAGGTTATTGACAAGCCCCTTTGGGCGTATATGCGCCGCTCTGCGAAGCTCTTGTTAAGTTTGAAGATTGACTAAAAACAGGAATTTCTGGAACATTTCTCTTCCTTTTGTTTCTTCTATTACCACAATGTTTGCCAAGCCATTGTTTGGTCCTCCAAAATCAACGAGGGCTAATTTATTTTTATTGGCAATTCCCGTAAGTTGAACGGCCTAAGAAAACAGCCACAAAGTTGGGTCATTACAGATGCAGATATCCTGGTTTAAGTATACATATAAGACTATAGCTTTAGCACACCAAAATGCAAACTTTAAGCTTGTAACATTATGTTGATATACATTTAAACTCATGGACTTCATGCTTCAACATCTTTTACCCTTCTCATGCTGGTCATTGCAGTGTGGAGTCCATGGTTTAATGGTTAGTATGGTGGCTTTGGGATTTAAAGGTTCCGGTATCGAATCCAGACTAGATTACAGGAAATTTTCTGATCCAAAAATTTACCCCACATTGCTCCTCTTCACCCAGGTATCTAAATGGGTACCTGTAAAAATGAAAGTCTAAGTGCTGTGGCTGCCAAGATGTTATGTATGTAAACAGCCGACTTGCAATTCGATGATCTGTGGTTAAAGTGTGAAATTGGTTGAATTTGCCATGCATAGAAAAAGACTATAAACCTAACTTTAACTTTAACATGTAAAAGGCTTAGACAGGCAGTATAGACGAAGATCAGTCTCAGTGTTCACGCTTCCAATCGCCATTTTCACAAATTGCGAATAAAATTATAGTGCAATCTTTTTTCTTTTGAAAATACACTGCAAATCAGTTATGACACTGGGTCGGGTCCAAGAAATGAAAATGTGGAAGAAACAGAGTCTGATCTTAGTCAGTGCTTTTTAGTTAATTATCAGGGGTAAAACTAGAGTCACATTGGTTAAAATGTCTCATATTTTGGCAATTAAAACACAATTTGAATTCAACCAGAAAAGGGTTGATAAATATAGAATAGATGGTTGTGACTTGAGATGGAAAAGTTTATCAGGCAAGGTTCAGGAATTTATCGGGTGAGCCGGAGGCGAACCGGATAAATTCCGCAGCCGAGCCCGATAATTTTTTTCATCTCAAGTCACCTATCATCTATTCTATTTATCCTGTTACAATCTTTTTTAACATCTTTTTGATATTTATTTACAAAAATTTCATCTAATACGGATTCACCACACTGACTGCTCATCATTAGGGTGGGTGAGATGGAGAAATTGCTTACGACCACAGAATTCGATAATTGCAAGGATTTCTGATGCTGTTGTAAGATAATATCTAACAAAAGAAGATAAGCAATACTCACATACCTCATTGCTTAAGAAGATGTCTGTCTGGTAATTTTCCAATCAACGGCCATCTCAACCATCCATTTCATTCTCAAGTTTTGCTGTCATGCAGCTAAAAGCAAATCTCAATTCAATGCCTTTGTTGCTCTTAATCAGAGGAAGGACATAGATTGAGGTCAGATGCAAAGCTACTATCTCCGAAATCCTCCTCAATTGAATAAAATCTGAGTCAAATCCATGGATATAAATGTTTAAAATCCTGACAGTTTTCGAGGCTGAATATAAACAGCCATCATCTCAATTTTATGTAGATTACATCATCAGTCATGTACTACTAATCAAACAATCAATGTTGTCGCAATTTGATTATTGAAAATAAGGGAATCAAGTGAGTTTTTTAATGGAAAACAACACTCAAATTCAAAAGAAAAAATGTGTTGCTGGGGACTCTATTTCAGACCTAACAGCCGCAAAAGATCTCGCAGTTCACGTGACCGAGTGACATGATAAAGCTATCACATGATCAAGTGACTTGATATCAACAAGTTTATCATATCCCCTTTTTATCAGGCAATATTTATAGCTACTGACAGGATAAATGAAGTTTTTTACTGTGTCAATGTTTATTCTGTGTTTAAGAAATTATAATATCATAATCATTTACAATATAACTATTATAGTTTAATTTTTGATGTATGCCTTGTTAACCCTTTGCTGTTTAATCCCTGCTTTTTACGTACCTGTGATTTTATGATTGAGAAAACATTGTGAAAAAAGAAGAAATTGCTTCTGACAAGCAATTTCTTCTTTTTCCACACTATTTTCTACCCAACTGAATGATTATTTTTCAAATTAAATCCACTTTGAATTTTCGTCTGCAAAACCTTTGAATTTGGACAGGTCCAAAATTTTGTAAAACAGGAAAGGGTTAAGAAAAACAGCCAGAAACTAAACAGTTATGTTACATCTATAACAATGGGTTAATAATCATAGACCTAAGTGGGCTAGCAGCTGGAGAGTCGGAAAGGATGTGATGGTAGCACTGGTGTGTGAAATACCTGGAATCCATTGTTAGATGCTCCAGCTGCTACTAGATTGTTAAAAGCAGTGTTAAACCCTATACAAACAAACAAAAACATACATCTATAACATTAAATTTGAAATGGAGTCCATTTTGAATCCAAAGTTATAGACGTATATTTATTCTATGAGCCAGTGCATGAGATTTCAAACAATTTCAAAAATGAGCAAAGCAAAGACTCTGACCAGCCTGTGCATCTGCACAGTCTGACCAGACTCTTCACTATGCACTTAGTAGATAGATAAGGTCTCAAAGAATCTGTAGACCATCATGAAACTTTATTTTTAGAGTTTGACTGTCTATGCCACTCAATGTTTGAACCTCACCAGCATTTCAAATTGTCGGAAATGTCATGCAAAGGGTCATATACATGTAGTTTATTGTTTTTTTCTGAAGATGGCATATATGCCAAAAATTATAGTATAATGAGGTGTATTGGAAATTTATTTGAACAATTTAATGTCACAGGAATGAGACAAGACTAGGTGGCAGATTTAAGATGAAGACAGTGATTTGGTACAACATGAAAGACTTTGAGAAGTTATTTGACATGTGTTACAGCATTTTGTTTTCCACAGAGTCTGAATGTTACATCAAGGACAAGTTTATAACATGTCTCAGTCAGTTCTCAATATCTGATTATGACATTGTTAAAAATCTTGAAGAAATTGTACGTAAATTGGCTCTGCAGTTTGACTCTATCGAATTGACTCTGGATTACAATGACGAGAACAGTATACTTGCCAGTGAAAATGATTCTAATGATTATATGATGGGCATTGATGTAAACTATGATGTAAAGGAAAGTGAAAACAAAATCAAACAAGTCGATGCTGGACAGAATATTTCAGATGGAGCCAATGATGATACTGATTGTTTGTCAAATTCTGAGGAAAATACAAATAACACTAATCAAGCAACAAGTGCTGAATCGAGAGAAATAAGATTAAATTTCAATGATGATATTAAAAGATGTGCCGATAGGGAAAATGCCAATAGTGAAACCATAGAAACAAAAGACACAAAAGACAAAGTTGATGAATTGTATTCTAGACAAGGTGCTTTGTTTAGTGAGATTGGAAATAATGTGTGTATAGATGTGAAAGAGAAAATATTCCAGAAAAATGTGGCGAAAACCGATAAATCAAGTGCTGAATTGTCACAATTTAGTGAAACATTAGAAAATGATAGTTTTGAATTAGATGGAATGGAAAAATCAAATGCATATTTTTCAAGTAATCAAGAAGACACAAATTTAAGTAAATCCAACCATTCTGATTCTTTTGCTTCTACTGAATCTCAAATAGCTCTAGACAATGCCAAGAAAAGTCAAAATACAATTTCAAACCAATGTGAAAGCAGTACTTTTCATAAAGAGGGACATCCTGTGGGTCCTTGTTCAAGTGAAACTGATATTTCTTGTGAAATTGAAATTATTAGATGTATTGAACCAGGTAATGAGATGAACAACACAGAGGAAGGAAAGGAGATTCAAGACAACAGAAACTATGTCAATAATGCAAAGTCAAAGATAGTAAAACTAAAAATAGGATCTGAAAGTAAGCTAGATCTATGCCAAAGGCAGCTCAAGACAGAAATGTTACCAGGTTCTCACATACTGTGTGGTCGTTCTTCTGATAAACATGGCCATTTTACCAGATCAACTAACAAAAACTTTAAAGTGTCTAATATATTGAAATGTAGAAAACCCAATAAGTTTGAAAGAAAGAACATCCAAAGCTCTGAAGATGAAAATGTAGATCCTGAATTAGATGAAGAAGCTTCAAAGTTTTGTCAAGATGAGGAAAATGATGACATAGGAATAGGGTATGTGTTAATTAACATAAGAATCACTGGATTTTTTTTTACCTTTAAACAATGGTTTTGACCCTTTAAAATCTGATCTGAATAATTTGATTTTATGTGAGTTCGTCAAGAATTGTGCATTCTGATTAGCTGAAAAGTTGGTAATATTCCTGTAATATATACAGTTATTTAATATACTCCAACACAAAGACCTATAAGAAATATGTTTCTTTATGATAAATCTTACCAGTAATGCTTCTGGATAATATTTTAGAACAAATAAAGAGATTATTTATTTGTTTTATTGAGGTATGAAAGTAGTAACCGTATCCCACACATGTAAGAATCCGCTTTTGGTATTCTTATAGTGTGATTAGATTTTAAGTTTTATACCTCAAGGAAATCAACAAATATTCTTTTTATCTCTTAAGTTCAATTTTATGATTTAATTTGATGATGAATTTAATCTTCTGATTTGAAATCTATCTCATTTTACATCTGTATATAGTATTAAGCAAATTCCAATCTATTCCCATCAGCATTTTGGTAAATCATTCTGTTTGTTATAGAATTTTCTAGTGGAAACTTATAAAATATCTGTTCATCAGGTGGACAAATCTTTTACATTATCCATGTTGAAATAAATTTTGGAAAAGGTTCAGTAAATAAATTTTTGTTTAAAAATAACTTACAGTTAAGTTCGAAGGGATTTTTGCTTTTCAAGATCTTACCTGACAATTGCCCAGTGTTCAGGATGAGAAGATGTTGCAAACTGTTTGCAAATTAAATACCCACTAAGCACATAAGTGCATGTGCAAAGCAGGGTATAATTTGTAAACAGTTTGTACCATTTTGTCCCACTGAGCACCGGTCTGGTAACAATGAAAACCTTTGTGAAATCATTGTAAAGATTATTTCCCTATTTGATGGACTGGATAAGACTCTATCTTATCTAATTTCAGATTCTCCAAATCAACAGAACACATTACAAGTCATGGATCAAATCTTGAACCAGAGAGGGAGTATCCATGTAGTTTCTGTGAAAAGAGACTGCCTACACGCAAGTCTGTAATCAGACACATGAAAGTAGTCCACGACACAGAACCTAACAACACCCAACACAGGAACACCAAAACTCCGCATTCAAAGAAAAGTAAGCTTACTGTATTTTTATACCCCCCACCTACGAAGTAGAGGGGGGTATATTGGTTTCACCATGTCTGTCAAAGGTCAAGGTCACAGTTAGCCTTTGTTCAATTTTCGTTTCCGGACTCTAACTTGAGAACCAAGTGACCTTCAATCATGAAACTTTATACAAATGTTCCTTATGACCCAAGGAAGTGCCCTATTGTTTTTTGGTTCACAAAGGTCAAGGTCACAGTCAGCCTTTGTTCAATTTTTGTTTCCGGACTCTAACTCATGAACCAAGCGACCTAGAATCATGAAACTTTATGCAAATGTTGCTTATGACCCAAGGAAGTCCCCTATTGTTTTTGGGTCACATAGGTCAAAGGTCAAGCTCACAGTCAATCTTATATTTTCAATGTTCATTTCTGGACTCTAACTCAAACAAACGAAGTGACCTTGAACCATGAAACTTTATGCAAATGCTGTATATGATCTCAGTATTTGTTACAAACACATCCTGCACTAATAGCACTTGCATTCTGCCAAAGTGCTTGTGGGGGGTATAAGTCTGCTCTCCGACAGTTCTAGTTTTTTATACCCCTTACCTACGAAGTAGAGGGGGGTATATTGGTTTCACCATGTCTGTCTGTCTGTCCGTCCATCCGTCCGTCCGTCCGTAGACCTTTTCGTTTCCGGACTCTAACTCAAGAACCAAATGACCTACAATCATGAAACTTTATACAAATGTTCCTTATGACCCAAGGAAGTGCCTATTGTTTTTGGGTCATGTAGGTCAAAGGTCAAGGTCACAGTCAGCCTTTGTTCAATTTTCATTTCCGGACTCTAACTTAAGAACCAAGAGGCCAACAATCATGAAACTTTATACAAATGTTCCTTATGACCCAAGGAAGTACCCTATTGTTTTTGGGTTACATAGGTCAATGGTCAAGGTCACAGTAAATTTTTGTTCAATTTTTGTTTCCGGACTCTAACTCAGAACCAAGTGACCTACAAGCATGAAACTTTATGCAAATGTTGTTTATGATCCTAGGAAGTGCCCTATTGTTTTGGGGTCATATAGGTCAAAGGTCAAGGTCACAGTCAATTTTTGTTCAATTTTCATTTCTGGACTGTTAACTCAAAAACCAAGCGACCTAAAATCATGAAACTTCATGCAAATGCTACATATGACCTCAATATTAGTTACAAACACATCCTGCACTTATAGCACTTGCATTCTGACAAAGCGCTTGTGGGGGGGTATTAGTCCGCTCTGCAACAGTTCTAGTTTTTGTACCAAATTACCTAATAGTGATAGGGGAAAATGAGTCTGTGCATGACATTTCCAACAATTTGACATATGCGATAGTTGCATAGAGCAGCTTTGACAGCAATGTAGTACAATAAGAAGATTGCCTGGTTGTCTAATACTTTGAGACCATATCTTTCACAAAGTGCACAGTGAAGACTGGAAAGTTTGCGGAAACACAGGCTGGCCAGAAACTTTGTTTGACGCAAACTTGAAATTGTTGGAAATATCACACACAGACTCATATATGTAAGTGTCTTGAAATATCAATGTTATCTGTCCTGCAATAGGGATGACAAAACTGTGCAAAGTGTTTTGCAAATTTTATCTCACTTTGCAGGCAAGAGCATGTGCAAAGCAGAATATAATTTGCAAATAGTTTACATTATTTTGTCATCCTAAATGCAGGGCAGGTCAAGGTTGGGAGGAATTATCATGACTTAGCCAAGCCTTGTCATGATAATTTCTCACAGACAAGACAAGATAACATTGATATTTTAAGACACTAACATATCATTCTATTCATCATCAATCAGGTCTTCAATATAAAGATATGTGACCCATCAAGCAAAATGGGACCATTTGGGAAATGCATAAAGTGTTGACCCTTGTCAGACTGCGCCTATTGCGCAGACTGACTAGGATCGATACTTTTGGCACTTTGCTATTTTTTCTGAATCTAGAATGATCAATCTACCTTCCTGTGAAAAAATTTTTGAAATATGACCCTGGGTGGACCGTTTTTAGGACCAATCTCTTTTTCAAATATTCATTTTACAGAGTTCCAAGATGGTCCCTTTTCACGTGATGGGTCACCATATGTAGAAGAAAATTTACCTGCATGCATTAATTAAATGGAAATAGTTCCAGTTTATGCGATAGAATATTTGGAATTTTGTCATTGATTTTGAACATTGCCATAAGTATGATGTCATGTTATTGAAAATGAGTTGCGGTCATATAGCGCAGTTAGTTGGACTGTCAAAGATCCATGGTGTGATCCCCAATTGCAGCACTCATCCTTTCCGACTATTTATCTCCCACCAATGAGTCAATAATCCTAGACCTATTTCGGATAGCAGCTGGAAAGGATGTAATGGTAGTACCAGTGTGGGAAATACCAGGAATTCATTGTTAGGTGATCCATCAGCCATGATAATTGAAAGAATCTTGCATCGGCTTAAAACCCCATTCAAATAAACAAACAATTAAAATCTAGTTGAAAGATAGATTGATCGCAATAACAATCATTTCTAGATAAAATATATTTTAAAGTCATCATAAAGATTCATAATTTCGTTCATCACTTAGAAGTTGTCAAACAGTTAAAATAGCGACCCAAAAAACAAAAACTTTTGAATATTTCCAAAAATTATCTTGATAAACATGCTTAAACCCTGCTTCATGGAATCAAGCAGATAAAGTGAGGACAATACTGTCTATATTGCATAATTAGTATTCATGTTGTCATTACAACAGAGTCCTGTGCTTATGCTTTTCTTTGCTCTTTCTTAAAATTCTACTCACATAAACAAGAAGTGATCCCTGATAACCGGATGGATCTTCACTGATACAAATAGGGATTCTGTAGGGACTCCATTGAAAAATAGTTAGTGTCAACCCCCATAACAATGATTGTAAGTGGGTGAAAATTTTGAAAACCTTTGTCTTTTTTGTAAGGTAATGTAACGTAAATCCCGAGCGGTTAGGATTAACTACACGTTTTTCTTCAAACCTGGTCTGGCTACTTAGTCCAGACAAATACACACACACAAAAAAAATGATGATTTAAACAATGATTTGAAATGATTTTCATAAAATGGCTATCTGCCTAAAAAAAATTAACTATTAATCAACGTATAATTACAGACACTAAAGATTTCAATATGACCTCGGAACCCTCTAAATCTGGTTCCAAGATCTCCCAAAACACTTTCTGAGCCTTGGTCTGAACCAGCTCGAAACACTTGTTTAAACCCGCAACTCTCCGAACACTTGGTTCCAGACACACCTTGAACTTGGTCTGAACAAGGTCTGGACCACCCTTTAACTATTAATACTATACCTGGTTCGGGGTGGCGGCACAGAACCAGTTCTGCCAGAGTCTCTGCATTGCAATAATTCAGATATCCGGCAGCACTTTGTCTTTTTCACCACTTACCCAAACCAAGATATAAATATTAAATTTAATAAATAGCCTTTCTTTTCGGAGATGTTGTCACCTCAATGAACAGTCGCGGTCTGGGGTGATCTCAGAGAAATCAGCTCCTTTTATACCTGATGCTAGGTGCACGTGCCATCCTGCACGCGCCACCATGGCAACAACACAAACACTGCCGACCTGCCCATCTAATGGTCTAAGAGAACGTGGGTACTTTGATCCTGTCTTTTATAGACTGGAATCCTACAAACCAATTTCGTTACACTACCCACGCCTCCGGTTACAGGCGTCCCGACTGACAAAACAAAATATATAATGAATTCTCGGCCACAAGCTCAGCCATTTTGCACTTTGATTCCATTTCTATTTCGAGGTGCTTTGGTCAAACCCTCTGACCCATTCGCTTTGGCACTTGGTTTATTCTTCCTGATACACGTATCATGACGCTGAACAAGTGTCGCACCGGAACACCTAGCTAGTTTTCCAACCCTGCTTCAGTATCATGAAATAATTGAATCGTGGTTGGAACCCTTTTGGTAGGCTTTTCATAAGACCCACCATTGGACAGTTTATCTTGATGTCTATGTTTTTCAAACCCTTCGCCTGAGACAGTTGGATCACTGTTACTAAGGCTTTGATCAGCCTTACATTGGTCTGAAGTATCACAATGAAACTTCTTTACGTGCTTCTTCAGATATACTCTCTTCTTGAAAGTACTTCTGCAATACATACAACCTAATCTCTTCTTCCTAATATCAGAATCATTAGAATGCACGAAATACCCTATACAAGGTTGTTTCTTAGCTTCCGAACAAGTTCTCTTATATTCTAGCCTAGAGATGCTCTTCCTTGTTTGTTGTACACAACCTATTCTTCCAGATGTGTAAAGTCTGTGAGCTTTCCCGTTCAATACAAGAGAATCTGTACCTAGGTCAACAATACCTTTATTTATCTGCATAAAGTCTAGACCTAAGATTCCGTCAGCCTCAATATCTGCAACTATCATATGAGCTGGGAACTTGGAACTTTCAATTTCTATTTCTATCTGTGATGTTCCGAGGACATCAATTGAAGAACCTGGAGCTGTGATAACTGGTTTGCACGACTCAGTGTCGTACTTATGTTTCAGCAGCTCCAAAACCCTGCGAGACAATACGCTAAAAGTAGCACCAGTATCTATCTGAAAGTCAAAGCTACGGTTACTTATCCTTGCTTCTATAAATAACCCTGATCCCCTTCGTTCTGAACTTTTGTTGTCAGACCTCTCTCTGTTCTGAGGACATCTATTCCTAAGGTGGTGATATGATCCACAAATGTAACAAGCACGTCGCTCAGTTTCCGTGGTTCCACGTTTGTCTCTGGACTCAGATCGGTTGTCTTGGAACCTTGACTGGTTAGGCCCTCTATTGGTTCCATTATTCCAATTCGGTTTGCTACCATTATTCGAGTTTCGCTGTTGGTTCCTAGATTGCTGCAAACTCTCCAAACCATTTTTCACCTTACTTATTTCTTCCTTCATTTGCTTAATTTCTGAAACCACTTCTTCAAGGCTAGTAGCCTTGGTTTCAGACACAGTGTGGAGATACCCACGTCCTTCTGTGATCTTCTTCTCAGCCCTGGAAAAGGCTTCGAGCTCAAGGGCATGTCTTACCGCATCATTAAGATCTAGTGGTCTGGCTTGCTTGACCCGTAATCTCATATCCGAACTAACGAGAGAGTCTATAAACTGCTCCTTGGCCAAGACATCCCTCACGTCTACTGGTGCAGCCGGATAGGCGAGGTTCGTCAACCTAAGGATATCTTGGGCCAGTTCTGATAGAGTTTCAGAAGCCTTCTGTCTCCTCTCTCGCAGCTGCGCCCTGTGTAGCTCTGCTTGGTTTGTTGGAGCAAACCTCTGAGTAAGAGCATTCATAAGTCTTTCAAAATCATACGAGTCTTCACCAAGGTTGCTCAAGATCCCCTGTGCCTGCCCTCGCAATGAGACAGACAGGTAAAGACCCTGTTCTTCCTTCGTCCAAGCATTTATTCGCGAACATGCTTCAAAATGCTTCCTGTAATCGTCCCAGGAACTTGTACCGTCATAAGTTGCTGGTTTCATTTTCAACATGCAAGAACTTTCAGTACTTTTATTGAGGTCTTGGTTAAACCTTTCTTGCAAGGTTCGACGTGGTGTCGAAGTCAAAGGTCCTGTTGGAACCATGTTCCGAACATAAACCGCAGGATTCTCAAACCTGTCTTTCTGTTTGAGAAATGGCGTCAGCAAGGTTGGAACATCAAGCCTTTTCCCGTTTTGAGGATGCTCCTCAAACTTATCCTGCACTCTTACACCTCGTTCGGGTTCCTGTTTTTCTAGAACAGACGTCTCGGCAAGACTCTGACATTGTCCCTCAAGCAACCAGATCTCGGTCTTTAGTCTTGAGATTTCCATCTCGTTCTGAATCATACTAAGTCTGGCGTCCAGGCGTTGAAGTTGCTCATCCAATACGTCCATTTTTAGTGGGTAAGATATAACTGGTGGTTGTTATAATTCTATCCCACCGCTGCCACCAAATTTTGTAACGTAAATCCCGAGCGGTTAGGATTAACTACACGTTTTTCTTCAAACCTGGTCTGGCTACTTAGTCCAGACAAATACACACACACAAAAAAAATGATGATTTAAACAATGATTTGAAATGATTTTCATAAAATGGCTATCTGCCTAAAAAAAATTAACTATTAATCAACGTATAATTACAGACACTAAAGATTTCAATATGACCTCGGAACCCTCTAAATCTGGTTCCAAGATCTCCCAGAACACTTTCTGAGCCTTGGTCTGAACCAGCTCGAAACACTTGTTTAAACCCGCAACTCTCCGAACACTTGGTTCCAGACACACCTTGAACTTGGTCTGAACAAGGTCTGGACCACCCTTTAACTATCAATACTATACCTGGTTCGGGGTGGCGGCACAGAACCAGTTCTGCCAGAGTCTCTGCATTGCAATAATTCAGATATCCGGCAGCACTTTGTCTTTTTCACCACTTACCCAAACCAAGATATAAATATTAAATTTAATAAATAGCCTTTCTTTTCGGAGATGTTGTCACCTCAATGAACAGTCGCGGTCTGGGGTGATCTCAGAGAAATCAGCTCCTTTTATACCTGATGCTAGGTGCACGTGCCATCCTGCACGCGCCACCATGGCAACAACACAAACACTGCCGACCTGCCCATCTAATGGTCTAAGAGAACGTGGGTACTTTGATCCTGTCTTTTATAGACTGGAATCCTACAAACCAATTTCGTTACAGTAACATTGTGAGGAATCAGGAATTTGCTTATGATAAGTGATTTGACATTCTAGAGTTTCCATGGTAGTTTTATACTTTAGGGCTATAATATGGTATCAAATTTTCATAACAACTTTAAATTATGCCCATACTAAAAAGAGAGAACAGGTGAAATCAAGAAGTGGTGGTATAAAAGTTATTTATTATGCTAAACTATTCCTGGCCAAATAGGGCAACTTTGTCAAGCTAACTTTCTATTTGTGAGAAAATTGATTATTTACCTTATGATTTTCTTGTAGAATATAATATGTTATTTGTGTTTTGGAGTAATGATAATGGAGCCTTATTTTGCTTAATATCCTCATTTTTAACTTTCATTTTGTTAAACTGTTTGTAATGTTGTATTCCTGAGATTAACTATGTCATGACATTTGACTTGTTGATGGTCTCAGATATATAGAGGATATTGAATGAGTGGTCATTGAATACTGAATTTATTAAACGAGTCATCTATAAACAGATAAAAACGAGGCTGCGCCGAGTTTTTATCTGTTTTAGATGACGAGTTTAATAAATTCGGTATCAAAGGAGCACAAGTTTTATATTCTGTTTATAATATGACCCGAAGTTTAGCGAAAAATCGTCAAATTTCTTGAAATTCAACGTTTCAATTTTCCGCGAAACTTACAACGCCGTTTAAAAATGCATCACAAAACATAGATAATGACGTCATTTTTCACGGTTACAAACTAGCGTTGCTATTCGCTCTGAGCTCATTTGCATAGTTATTCCACTAGTGTAATAACACCCGTGTAATATCAAAAATATTCAACGGGGTTATTTCACTCTGGCGACGTAGGTCATATTATAATGAAATGTAATTTGTCTGCTGAATGATGATGATGGAAATAAAGCAAGAAGATTATGTTACTATTTTTCACCTAAATAAAAGGAGAAACCTTCCTAAAAAGTTGAGGAGTAGATCTACAAGTTGAGCAACTGAAATTTGTTTTGAAATTGTCCAATGACAAGTGAAAAGAAAAACAACCTGTTTGCTCACCTTTGTATTGGGGTAACCTGATGAAGAGACAAGTTTGATCTAGAGTCAGAAATTTTCTCTTTCTCCTAAGTTCATTGAAAACATAATCCATTATTTATACACTACAGAAAGTTTTCAAAAACATGTCGGAAAAAATAATGAATACTCAACTGTATAAAGTCGACTGAACATATTTTTATTTTAGATGGAAAAGAATACAGAAAAGGATATAGATGTGATGTATGCAATCAGATGTTCAGCGCACAAGCATGTTACGTCAAACACACACAAACATTCAAACATTGTAACCGACTTGGAAAGACAGATGGGGAGAGAACATACCTCTGTCAACTGTGTGGAAAAGCTTATCTGAGGTAAATTAGCCTGTGTGTTACATTCCAAACAACTTCACATGTGCCCAAAGCAAAGATACTGGCCAGCCTGTGCATCTGTACATTCTAGCTTATTCAAGATAAAAAGCTACTATTTGGCATGATGATAGAAAAACTTATACATGCGTTATAACTATAACAAAAGGTGTGAAAACAAACTAAAGTCTAACCTGTCTTAAGCAAGCAGCCAAGGTACATTCAAAAAGTGCTTGCTTAAGACAGGTGCTTGCTTAATAAAGGTCAATTTAAGTGTTATTGGTTCATTTGGGAACTCAGTGGTCACTTGCTTACAAGTGGCCGCTATCACAGGTTTGACTGTATTGTTAAGTTTGTAGAAAGATGACATTACTCTAGAAATTGCCTTTCTTTACTTACGTTGTTTTAGACGAGAAAAAAGAAATATAGATAAAGCGTTTGATTTTGGTGTTACAGTAAGATGCGCCAAAATAAATCACCGCCAATAATTTGTAATCGAAAACCACCAAATGCAGACACGGCCAATATAAAGCTGTTTACAGTATATGATTGTTTAGAGGAAATTCACTCAAATTAAAGGGCCTAAAAGACATCAATTTTAATGAAAAATCATAGTAAATAAAAGCTCCCTGACCATTTTATGTATAGCTCCCAGGAGAGATTATTAGTAGAAATATGGTTTGTCATGAGATTTAGTGTCAGACAAGTTGATCTCAATTGAGTCTAGAAAACAAACGTTATAAAGCGAGCCATGGCTAGCTTAATAATTCTTCTATTCTAGATGAGGTTAAGATCAGCTTTTCTCAAACAAAATTGAGTAGCAGATTAGTGTCTAATAAAAAGACTAGTTTTGCACAGTAAAGCCCTTTTAAAACCCTAACATTGTGATGTCATTAATAAAGGGACTGTTCTCCAATCATTAAAATATTAATGAAAAAAGAATGATAATTGGATCCAAAAAATCCTATGCTTATTTTGTTTATTTTAGAAAAGATGCTTTAAAAAGACATGAGAAGTTCCATTCTGGTGAGAAGAGTCACATGTGTCAGTTTTGTGGGTATAAATGTAGGGAGAACCATAACTTAAAGAGACACATAGCCCTACATTTTGAATCTCAGAGAAACTTCATCTGCGAAATATGTGGGGCCGCATTTCACACCAAGAAAACTATGGAGGTTCATCATCAGTTTAAACACAGTGAGGAAAGGAATTACAAATGTGAGAGCTGTGACAAGGCTTTTAAAGCTAAAAGTACTCTTATACGTCACAAAAAGGTTCATAATCAAGCTAAAGATAATCGGTGTTGGTGTGGGTCTGCATTTAAAACTCTCTATAATTTACGCAGACATATGAAATGCACTCATGGTAGTGATAGTAAATTACCCAGTAAACATTATGTGAAAACATTAGACTGTCCTGTAAAAACTACTGTATCAAAGACAGACTATCTGTCTAAGGCTGAGAAGCAGACTACAGCAAATAAGGGAAATGAACCAGCTTGCTTTAAAGATGACCAAAAGAAGAGAAGCAACTGTGATTATCCTGAAGATAAGTATAATTCTGAAGATGACCATAATGAACTAGGTAACAGAGATGACACTTATGATAGTACAGTGGTACATGGCACAGTTATACATGAAGAAAAAAGAGATCCCAATTTTGCTTATAAAACACAAGTTATAACAAAGATACCAACAATTGAATCATTCAGGCACATACCAAAACCTCATGGAACCTTTAATACAGCAGAATACACAGACTCTAGTTTGCAGATCAGTGATCATGTGCAAGTAGATGAACATGCCAAAGATAAATCAACAGATACCTATCTAATCGATAATGTTGAAACAGAAGAAAGTCCTTATGAACAAACAAAGGCCAATGTTCCACAATTCTCCTTATATGGTTATCCACCCCCTTACAGCAGTAGTGTTCCTAAAGTCATGTACATGCAGCCTGGATTACCCAGGTTTGAACCTACAATTCACCCACCCCTATCATACATGTCATATGATCAACTTGCAAAGATTGGTCCAGCATTCCAACCACCATTACCACAGTCAGTTGTTATTAACCCTGATACAGAATCAGTCAGGATAGATTTACAAGTAAGCAGGGCAGAGGATGCCTCTAGTTATCAATCTACACCACCAAGTTTATCACAGGACCAGCTACGAGTCCTCCATCATGAAATCTATAGTCGTCTGTCCCAGGAAGAAATTGCACAAAGATTAAACCTGAACAGTTATCATCACAGTTTAGTACAAATAGATGACTCGGAACACAAACTGAAACAACAACAGTCTTATGAACAATACAGTAACAGTCTGTTACAAAGGCCAATAGATACCTCTGAGGACAGTCTTAAATTGAATGACTACAATAATGTCAATGAGATTAAACAACTTAATTCAGATACTTATAACAAAGATTTGTCAGATATTAATAATACCAATTTGAAACTAGACGACAGGCAAACAACTCTTCAGTTTGATTATACAGACAGAAAAAATTGTGCACTAGAGGGTCAAAGTGAAGAAACACTAGTGGCTTCAAAACTCGCCAGCAAGACACAATTAGACCAATCACAGGAAGATATGTATGACTCATCTATTGATGCAGATTACCTTCAGTCTAGACGTGAAATGGCCGCTGAAAGCTTGGCTCTTATGTCAGCCTTGACACCTGAGTCTACATATGGTGGACAGGAATTAAATGATCAAATGTTATGACAAAAATCTAGACTTATCTAATAACTAAACAAATATCCGTGTGATAACACCCCATGTGATTTTTCTATGATATGACATGGATATTTTTTTAACAATTACATAATGTGGTTATTTTCAGAACGAAAAAAAAGGCAAAAAGAGGTTATAAGATAAAAATAATACGTACCTAGTGTATTTTATGAAAAAATATCTAACTGTGTTTTGGGAATTGATAATTTTTTAGGCTCTTATCATTTCCCGCAAATTAGATCTAGTTTGATATTTTTTTTCATACTAAACAGTAAGTCTATATATATATTAAATGATATCTCAATCTACAAGACAATCGACAAGAGTGAACGGAAGTATGGTATAGTGAGTCCCTTCTGTCTGTCTGTAAACTATCATTTGACCCTTGTCCTGCTGATTTTAGATTTTTTTTCAGACTAATATCAAGTCTTTGGGAGATTTCAATCAGTTTGGCCCAGGATTTTTTCCCTCTATAAATAGGTTGAAATCAGACATTGAAGTGTATTTATTATCATCATGCAATGAAGCCAGTATTGACCTGATATCACCTGTTTGATAACAGAACATGATATCAGGCTGTTTATTCTAAGACACAATTTGCATACACTTTATTCTGAATTTTTTTGATTTTAAGATTTAATATTTTTTTTGTGCTTAAAAAGTGATGGCATGAAAAAAATGATAACATGCAAGTATTTAAAAATATCAATTTAATCTGGTCTCGGCTGGGATAAATTATCATTACTTGACAAAGCCTTGTCATGCCAAATTGTCCCAACCTCAACCAGATAACAATGTTATTTCAAGATGCTAACATGTTATGCTCCATTTATCTGATCAAATTTTAAGTGTAGGCATTACCATTTATAGTTTATGACAAAATTAATTTTGATACATTTTACTCTAAAAATTCTATAGATTTGAACAGTACATTCTGAAAATAAATTGATAAGAAGAAAAATATTGCTTGTATTGACAGACTACATTTGAACACATAGGGCACAGAAGAAAATTTTACTGATACTTATTATCCAGGATTAATGCCCTGGCAGGGCAGAGCCTGAATAACGGGTCAATGCACTTAAGGTTAAGGGAAATCAGCTTTTATCTAAAATAACCTACTCCTAAAGAGGGTAGACATAAATAACTTGAGACCTTAAATCGTAGATTGGTAACCAAATCCTCCTAACTTCAGCTTAATTTAGCTGAAGTTTCTAGGCCTTGGTAACCAAACGATAAGATGTGTTCACTGTCTCAAAGTACGTGAATACTTTAGGTTTTAGGATACAGTTATTTGCACGCATTAACGATGATTACCTATAAAAATTGAAAAAACCCAAACTTTTGAAAAGTGAATTTGCCAAATTATGTCACGGTTAAGCCCCGTTCATTAATTACGCAGAATACTTTATCCAAAGAGTTGCTTACCTTTTTCATTTGGTAAAGTTGAAATTCTGATAATCTGAGTAAATTTGTTGTAGCATAAATCTGCAGTCATTATAATTAATCAATATTGATGCTGTTAGAGGGGTGCAAGTGCTCAGATACTATTTTTGTCTGTAAATGGGTTAAACTTTTCCATTATTCATTTAGATTGATTTTATATTTCTTACACAATTTTATATTTACTTTGTTAAAGATGTTATGATTTCTTTTTCTTTTATTCCTTTATTTATTGTAATTATTGTTTGTTCTTCAATGAAATTTTCATTTGTAGTAGCTTTTCATTATTTTCTTTGTTATTTGTTAAGAATGTTGGCAATTATTAAAGAGTTAAACAGCAATTATATTTGTTTCTTGTTTAGCTTACATAAGCAGAAAGTACTCAAAGTGAGCTATTTTGATCCATCAATGTCACAAAAAATGTTCTCTCAATCTAACCATCGGATGAAGCACTTTGAAAATACTTTATAGAATTGGAATCCATGAATCACTCTGATTGCCATGGCAATAGAGTAGTCCGGCAGAAATCTAGCTTGACCCGGAAGTAGGGTTCAAAGTTTTTTTCTTGACTGATTCTTGTAGCTAAGGCCTTCCCAAACAAGAATCTGGCTGATGACATCTTGTCATCATTGAGCATTTTGAGAAAATCGAGATGGCAGCCAGGACTATTGAATGTTACACCAACAGCTCGGTAGATCACAATGACGACCTTTTAGACGTTTTTTTTGTGTGTTTCATTTGCTGTTTAAGTTCAAGTTTAAAGGTTTTGACATAATTAATGCATGTAATGATATTAGTAATTAGTATGGTAGCCAATATGGTAGCCAAATCGAATTATTAAATGGCATTTAAGTATTTCTTGACCCATGTGACATAAGAATCATAGGAAAAGGTTTTAGGACTCCTTCAGTTAACATTTTGAAAGTGTTTTTTAAGCCTTCTATATATCAGGCAAAAGACAACTTTCATCCTTTGTTACATAAATTCTTGATTTGAAGATGGCAGCCAGAAAAGAGAAGATTCTAAGTTAATTGTGTTTTAATCAGGAATTTAGAAAAATTAAATGTGCCTATATCAATAATTTCAAGACCAGTTTCAAAGTTGTTTTGAAAATTCATGCCTTTGATTATAGATAGCATTCGAGATGGCAGCCAAGGATTATACATGAAAGAACGTTTGAGGTTACATAGTTATATTAGAAAATGATCCATATTTACTTATGAAAGTACAGGTCATCATTTTGAAATAAGAAAAGTTACATATGCAATATAAAAAGTATTTTTGTGTACGAAGATGACAGCCAATACACAGCATGATTATTGCATTTCCATTGGTTTTTAATGTTTTGTCAATTTAAAATATAATATTTGCAAGATCCATACGTAGACAATCACTTTGATTTGAATTATCCTTCAGGAAAGACAAAAAGGAAGCCAACAATACATCCCATAAACATGAATAACTAAATAGAAGCCAGTTCACTTGTAGCATCATACAATTATACGTATTTTAGTGAACAATGCAAAACACTTGTGTTGCATGGTAATTGAAAATAAAATTCTGTTTGCTTTGCGAGAAAATTATTGCACAACAAAATACATTCATCTCATATCGATGGATTGGCATAAAACAGTTGTACCTCACTATAAACATAAAGACAGTAAGAACTGTTTCGTGCTGAATCATCGATTTGGTCAAATACTGACAAAATTATTTTAGGAATATTTTAAAGAATTGTTGTTATTTTGATTGAATATAATTCTTTTTTTATCTGATTTTTTTTTCGCTAGTTTGGTAAGGATATGTTTCGTTGCTCTTAAGAATATTAATATTATTTTCATGATAGCCATTTAATATAATTGCCCGAGTTTCTTTGTGAAATTTCTATAGATTCATTGTAGCATACCTATTAAACCACATTCATAACAGTATGTATAGTCATATGTTTTTATTAGTGGAAAAGAAGTTGTTCCACTAAGGCTTCTTTAGCACTACAAAAAAAGTTTAGTGGTAAACTTAAATTGCATGTTCACAACCGCTCAACATGTCATGTTAGCATGATGATTGGCTATTCTGTGTTACCCTGGTGCATTAGGTAATTATTGAAAACATGCAATGTACTCCCTGAATTTGTCTTTGCCACAGCCGCGGCAATAGCGCAGTTGGTAGCGCGCCGGACTTGTAATCCAGAGGTCTATATTCGCACGGGTTCGATCCCCGGCCGCGGCACTTATCCTTTCCGACATTTGTCTTCCACCAATGGGTAGATAATCGTAAACCTATGTGGAATAGCAACTGGAGGCTAGGAAAGGGATGTGGTGGTAGTACTGGTGTGAGAAATACCAGGAATCCATCGTTAGGTGCTCCAGTCGTCGCGATATAACTGAGAGATTGTTGAAAGCGACGTAAAACCCCAATTCAAATCAAATTGTCTTTGCCACAATTGCAAGCTCTGTTCAAACTAAATGTATGTAGCAAATGACTAGCACACAGAGTGACTAAAATGCTGATTTATGGACGAACCTCACATCCCCAAAATCGAGATTTGATATATTTAAAGCATAACCAAAAATTAGCGATACAGTGCAGCGAAATGTTGTCAAAAGTGTTTGTTCAAGAGCACCCTTTTGCCAATCCTTATCTTCATCGTTAGCATTAATTTTGATATACGACAATTTTGTAGCAGCCTTTTAGCAAATTGAGCAAATGGAAAAGTAAGAATAATGATAATTCAAAAAATATTTATAATTTCTAATTAAAAAACATTGAATCAAGCACTAAATGAAAAGACACCAATAACAAGACTATGTCGGTAGACATAGAACTAACATATTTTAAGAGAATGACTGTTGTTAACTATTTTGTCATAGAAAATTTATACTCATTTATATACTCACACACAATGAAAATGCACCACACGATATATAATTATTTGTATATTTATTTTGATGTACAGTAACTTCAGACTTGAATATTGATTTGTAAGGATCTACAATAGACCATTTACTACACAATAATACATGAATGGCTGTAACTTCAGACAAGGCTGTAGGTTTCTGAACCTAAGAATTTTATGGAAAAAGTTAGAAATCATAATTCTTATATTTGCAAAAAAGGTTCAGAAAACTTTGTCACAATTCAATTTGGGGTAACATTACCACTTACTCAGTACAATACATTGGTAACCACTTTAAAGGAACAGTTGCAGTAGTCCGGACAGTTGATTCGAGCATATGCTAACGCTCATCATCTTTTACGTCTACAGCTTACCATAAATGACTCTAACAGACCTAAACATGTTGCTTTAAGTTCAAATCCCATGGAAGACTAGAAATAAGTGGTTACTTACAATATGCTGCATGTGATGAAAAATAAAATTGAATGCGAGTCTCAGTAAATCCCCCACCGTACTTATGTTGAGATCACTTTAATGCTTTATGCTTCAAAAAAGTGATCTACAATTTTACATTTTCATTCTCTTAGAAACCATACTTTTATTGACGCAATTATTTTTAAACAACGAATTTAAAGAGCAAGCTAATGAGTCCTTTTAAAACTTAGTTGTCATGTCAAAACCATATATTAACTTTAATTAAGTTATATAAACATGTTTTGTAAACAAGTTCCTTTGAAAATAACTGGAAGGAAAAATAGCGAGGCTGCCATCTTCAAAATAAGATGTTTTAATACTTTACATCTAAACATATTTATCAAAAATCAGATTTTTAACAGATAAGCTTTTGCTATAGGAAAAAGTGATCCCCATATTCTCATACTTGTCATTAAGGTACACATAGATATCATTCATTAACTCTCTTAACAGACTGCCATCTTGACTGCCAAACTGAATTTCACAGTAAGACCATTTCTCTAACATGCTCAGGCAGCAGATCAATACCATCATAAACTGATTAACTTATCCGAAAAATCTTTTTAGAAGTATCTTCAAATGTTTACAAAAATCCATATTCACCTTTATTTACTCTAGTAATCAAATACTTTTTCCATTTGGCAGCCATCTTGACGACTATACTTATTCAAAACTTCATTCAAGGTGTTCACCAGCAAACAAACTTCAAATTAGCCCCTTTTCAGTTAAATTAAGTGCAAAATTAAGATGAATTATTTAGTAGAAAGTACATGTATATTTTTAGTGGTCTTGGCTGCCATCTCGACTTTTTTCGAACTAATCCAAGATCAAAATGCACCTTCATCGAGATTCTTTATTGGCTAGACCTTAACTACTAGAAAATAGTTTACTGTTAAATACCTTGCAAACTTTAAGCATGAAATAAAAAGCTTGTGTTTCCTGGCTGTCATCTTCAAATTGAAGATTTTCATAACACTAGATGAGAGATGTAACTAATCAGATATTTTTAGGGCATAAACAAGCTTACAAAAGTTTAATTAGAAACCTCCAAAACAAATTTATACGATTCTTATGTCTCACATAAATCGAGAATTACTTATAAAAACATCTAATTATTACATGTGGCGGCCATCTTGATTACCATACTCATAACTAATGTCATGTTATGCTTTTATTTGTTACACAGCTTTAGGGTAATATTTTAACAATGAAATAACCACTCATATCGGTTTTATATTTCAAAAAAAGTGATCTACGGAGCCGAAAGCTTGATTTTTGATAGTCATGGCTGCCATCTCGATTTTTTCGAAATGCTCGATAATGACAAGATGTCATCAACCAGATTATTGTTGGGGAAGGCATTAGCTACCAGAATCAGTCAAGAAAAAAAACTTTGAACCCTACTTCCAGGTTCAGCTAAAATATGCCATATTTCTGCCGGACTAGAGTGAATAAAAACTTAAAGACTCCTCTGTCAAAGTGCGTTCATATTAGTAACGAAGCATTGCTAAAGGCATTTCTCCCAAAAGACTGAAATTATTTGTCTACAAGCATTTGTTGAATAAACATGTACCTTTTACATGTACATAGAAAGAGAGAAGGAAATCTTGATTTTATTGGAGGAGCAACTGGAGGCTCAGAAAGTCGTGGTAGTACAAGTGAGAGAAATACCAGGGTCCTGCTTACTAAACATCTTACGAAAAAATTAATTGTAAGTCAAAATTAATAATCATATCTGATGTTTTCATTTATTGGTGGATTATGCCATGCAATATCTCATTGAAATCGTCTTTAGGAGACGATTCCAATGAGATGTTGCATGGCAGAATTCCATATTTAGTAGCTACTGTAGAAGAAACCAATTTTTGACTTGCACAAAAAATGATCGTAAGATGTTTAGTAAAGCAGGCCCCGGTAATCTAAAGTTAGGTGCTCCATCTGCCCCAGTATGACTGAAAAACTGTTAAAAAGGTGTTAAACTCAAACAGTGAAAAGAAATCTTGATAAATATTTCATCTCCTCGTATATTTATACGAGCATGAGTCTGCACTCAAAAATGATGTTGCACAAACATAATGTCATCAAAAAAATGGGGGCAGATAGGGGAGTTGGGGATATGTTTGGAATCTCCTTAAGGACACATTTAATCTAGTTAATTACCTTAATCAGTTTTGGAACCAATGGAGTTTCTCATTGATAGATATATAGAAGCCAGTGGAGCGATACATGCCCTCATAGGCCTATTGTTTTAAGGTAAGGTGAACAAGATATCGCTACTTTATTTCATTTGACAAAGTAAGCAATATCTTCAGAGCTCCCTCTTTTTTCATTAAAGAGCTCCCTCTTATTAGCTCGGCTGTTTTCGGAGAAACCAAAGGTATTGTTATAGCCTCTGTGTCATTATCGTCGTCGTCGAAGTCGTGCGAAAGCTTTGACATTTTGTTATATCTCTGGTTCTACTGAAGGCATTCACTTGAAACTTCGCACACATGTTCACCATCAAAAGAGCAACCTATACTATCAAGGGGGATAACTCTAGATGCATTTTGTGCAAATTATGCCCCTTTTTCAACTTAGATTTTCCCCACCATCCAGCACTCCACAGCCGAGCGTAGGCACCCGTAGGCGGTGCTCTTGTTTCATTCAGAACTCGCCCATCGCGCCCATTCAATTCTTTTCTTTTCATTCAAAAATCATATACTTTTTAGCTCCACTGGCCGAAAGGCCAGCGGGCTATTGTCATGGCGGGGTGTCCGTCGTCCGTCCATAAACTTTTACTTTAAAAATCTTCAGATAACGTGCTGGATGGATTTCAATGAAATTTCACAGGAATGTTCCTTGGTTGGCCCATCTATCAGATTCCCTCAAAGAATTTAAATCGGTTTAAAACCATGGCTGTAGTAGGCGAGGCTTAATTCAATATATGGTAATAGGTGTCTTTTCTCAGAAACTAATTGATGGATATGAACCAAACTTCACATGAATTATTCTTGAGTGGCCCTCTATCAGCCTACAAAAAATTATTTGTGATCAGATGAAAAATGTGTATTTTATGGGCGGAGGTCATTTCTCTATATGTTATATAGTGGAAACTTTGAAAATCATTTTCTCAGAACCTAACAAATGGATAACAACCAAATTTCACTGGAATGATTCTTTACTGATCCTTTACATGTCTGTAAAATATATTGTGATCAGATGAAAAATAAGTTTCATGGACAGAGGTCATTTCTCTATATGTTATATAGTGAAAACTTTGAAAATCATTTTTACACAACCTAACAAATGGACAACAACCAAATTTCACTGGAATGATTCTTTAGTGATCCTTTATTAATCTACAAAAAGATTATTTTGATCAGATGCAAAATATGTTTTTTATTGTCAGGGGTCATTTCTTTTGATATGTTATATATAGTGTAATATCCAATATAGGGTAAAACAAACTTTTTTCAAAGTTTAAACAGATGGATATCAACCAAATATGATGGGCATATTATCTCTGTGAAGTTGTAGATGGACATCAACCAAATATCATGGGAATTTTATTTCTGTGAAGATGTATCAGGCTGAAAAAATTTGATTAGATTACCAGCATGCTATTTATTGGCAGAAGACTTTTATACATATAAAGTGATTATTTGATCACCCTTTTGGTATCACCTAAACGATTTTTTAATTAGACTCATTAAATTAAACAGCTTTAAAGATTGTAGGTTAGATGGAACATAAGCATTGTTGGAATCCAAATGTGTAAAAAAATTAGGTGAAATAGGGAGCCTTAGATACCCCCTGAGAATTGGTAAGTTTAGTTGAACAAAGGATGACTCTGCACAAAGAGAACAAGTGGTGTAAAGTGGCCTACTGAGGTTCAGAGTGGGATTTAAAGAGCTGAGTTGACTGCACTCTAAGGCATTGGGCAGAATCAATATATTGGATTTAATATTTTACTCCTTATCATCATTAGTAAGAATTTTGTTTAGATGATAAAACAATTATTGTGAAGTAAAACCCCTTTAGTGGTGTTTAATGAAAAGAGGAAAGATCTACAATCAAAATTTTGTGGACAAAGTATCAATATATTGTGTAGTAACATTCTAGAGATGAATTTTTATTTTTGGATTTCAAACAAATTTCACTGGAATGATCCTTGTTTTATACAGCCTTATCATCCTCTAATAATCATTGTCAGGATATTCAGGCCTGTGGAGCGAATCAGGCGCTCAAGCGCCTTTAGTTCAATTAATTGTATGGTGCTATCAACTGTATCAAGTCTACAACCCTTATCGAGCGAAACTGTCGTTGTGATATTACAGACGTCGGTTATTCTAGCGTAGTAATGTAACTGAAACAATAAAATGCAAATAACAGTTTCTTACCATAGTAGGTCATCGTTTGGGGCACAAGAGTGCATGTTATCTAGCAATTTTAGTCTTCATGTTCTCGAATATTGCATGCCGCCAAGCGATAAATCTGTGCAAAGTTACCATCTTAGCCCGGTTACATCAACGTGATAGACACTTGCATTGTTTCTGTGGATCGTAATTTAATGTGCTGTCTAAATAATCGCCAGATAGAAAGTGCTAACCCTTACAGCCTAAAATGGAAACTTTCTTCAAAAGAAAATGAAGAAGGCAAAAAGGGTAAACTTTGTGTCGGTATAATTTCACAAGAAAGAAATGCAGTATCGGATTCCTTAACTGTGAAATAGAAATGAATGACTTCCATTATAGAAATATGCGACTTTTTTTCCAGCAAACAATTCCATCATTTATCTTATAACTATACAAATATCCGTGTGATGACATTCCATCTGATACTTTAATGATATCACAGGGATATTTTTAGAACAATGACATGGTGCGGTTCTTTTTGGAAACTTGCACTTGTATTAGTAGACTGGTGAGCCTGTCCCATCTACGCTACCCTCCGATCTACCGCACACCATATCCGAATCATGTTGACCCTGTCAAGTTTTTCTGTGTATGGAATAATTGAAGACCGTTTTCTCGGGGACAACACAATAAAGTTCCGGTCCTTCTGCCAAAAGGACCCAAAACGAATGCTTAACGGACACGAAAGTGAAATTTCCATTTGTTTCCACACGCTTTATGAAAAAAACTAATGAATGTGGCAAAAGTTAGCGAAAGCAGAACGGGAAATATCGGACGCGTTAATAATGTAGATTTTGAGTTGATGTTCATCTGAACCCTTGTGGCTAAGAGTGGCTGGCAGCGCAGAGGAGTTTACTGGGAATAATTGTGACGTATACGACTGGCGAAATGAACGGATGCAAAAAGTTTGCCTCGTTTGCTTCCTGAACACAGGGCTGATTTGATACCAAAACTTTACAGGGTATAATCTGAAATATTATTAAAATTGTCCCAGAAATATAGAAATTGATTGAACTGCAAAATAAGAAGTCCTTTTTCGAACTCAATTATAAGATTTATAATATTTTTCTCTGGCAGACACTGTATTATAGATTTTAACCTTGTTTCACATAATTGATTCCAAAGGTAAATCTTTGCAAAAACGATGTTTATCAAAATTTGTGTACGAAAAAAATACCGTTTGTAGACGACGACTAACTTGAATTTGTGAAGATTTTTTTCGGAGTATAAATTGCAATGCTGGAAAAAACGCTACCATCTTTGTAAAGAGTTAGGATCTAGATCAAGCCACCATCCCCCGTATGCGGTTGACAGGAAAATTGTTACCTTTCAGCTATATTATGTTATGTCCAGTGTTCAAGCGAAAATAATAAGAAAGTACAACCATTAACCATCGATCTATTAATGGTTCAAACATCGGCCATGGGGGCGATCTATTACAAAACAACATGTTTTTGACGAGCCCGGTTGCTTTTGTCATCAATAACAACAATTAAATGCAAAATGGAAAGTCTTGAAGACATTTGTTTGCATTAGATATTTTACTCATTCATGATGAAAATCATTTCAATGGAAACATAAAGATGACAAAATGATTGGGATGACAATGGATTCTTTGTACAAACAACGATGAATTCAAAAATAATGTGTTGTAATATGTACATGTACATATATTTATGATGAAGTCATATAAGTCTTTTGTTATTCCCTTTGTGTAATGATATTCATAATAAAGATTAGTTTATTTGCCATTATGAGCAACCGTTCATTTCAGCAGATAGCAAATGTACGCGCGTGATAATCACATATTTGGGTGCACGCATCGAATGAATGTGCACATTTATACAAGTAATTACCCTTGAATGCAATATATACAATTGAAAATCGTCAAATTGACGTTTCCATCACTCAAATCCCTCGATCAGCGTCACGATGTTCTTAAATGTACATGTATAGTCCGTTTGACTTCTATATGGACCAACCTTTTCATCAATTACATAAAATTGCGTTTGAATGAAGGATTAGAATGTGGTAAAATCTTAATTTTAGCTTAATACCATTCCAAAGAATATTTTTTGAAAAAAAAAAAGATTTTAAAATAATGATTTTGTCTATCCAGTTAATGTTATTAACTTAATATTTTCGCATTTTCCGCTCTTAGACACGAGGGGTGATGGAGGCTGTTGAGTAATAAGAAATTTAAACATATCGTAAAAACACGTGTTTTTATACTAAACATTTGACAGATGAAATGTCCATTATTCCTTATTTGGACATGCTAATTAGCATACTGATGTCCAGGTCATCTTAAATTTAAATATCACGTGATTTGTACCGTTATTACTTTTCTTCTTATCAAGCTTTCCTCGTGAAATTCCCATCGACTTCGTTGAATAATGCTTTTTGATTGGTCTTAATAAGGGAATATGGGGTTCGTCTCATAATAGATAAAAAACAATAACAGTATCAATTATCTGGTCAAATGGTTTCTGAACAAAGTGAGAATATTTTCAGGTTTGATATCCAAAGGAAGTAAAAATCTTCGACAATCATATTTTTATAAAAGTACTTGGTTTTATTATAAAACGACATGCCTACAATCTTACACTTTTGACTCGGCCCTATGCAAATCAGAACTATATTTGGTTATACAAATCGCTGTTCCGGTTAATACGTACACCAGGTGGTATGAAATGCTGAAAGTTAACATGTAGACGGACGGACAAAATCATTATTTTACATTCAAAAATTCTGAAAAACAGAATTCGACATGGTATTAGATGGAAAATATTGTATGACAAGAAAAAAATACGTTTCATTTATTCATTTCTGAGTTTTTCGGCGAAATGTTGGTCTATATAGAAGTCAAACGGACTATATCAGGAAGAAAAAATCTCTTTTGCATTCTGAACGCAGCGAAGGCATTTGCCTATCGATGCGAGGGAAAAAAAGAGAAATGTCTGCCACAATGTGGAAATAATGTAAAACTATGCTAAAAAGCATTTTTGAATTAATGATGACTATGACACAGGAAGACCAACGTGTAAATATAAAACATGATTTTGTTAGCAAGTAAAGTATGGTTAAGGCAACCACGATATACAACCCACGTGACTTCCTCTCCGTCCAATCGACCAACGGAAAACTTACTTCCGGTTATTTTAACCAAATGTTCACACTATCTTTTACACGGCTCTATATATGGCGACAATTAAGTTTTTAGAAGCTATAAACCCGCATTATTTGTATCATCAACTCCTGTGTCTTTAAACAATGGATATACCATGAGTAAGAATACCGATGCGATCACAGTTCCAATCACATAGATCCAGAATAAAAACCTGTCTATCACCTCCGCTACCTCCATCCATTGTTTGATTATTAGGTCTATACGTTCTTTCTCTTCTTCTTTCGCTAGGAGAATGTCAAGCTTTTGCACAATTAATGATAATTCCCGCGTATTACATTCGTCTGGTCTTGGAGGTGGGCGGGGTAAGTGGTTAGACTGTTGACCTTGACCCCGGGTGGTAGAATCCACGTTTTCAAAGTCTAATAAGCACCCCGAGTCCCCGGATACCGTCGTACTCATGTAATGATATGGCTTTGGGGTGCTTCCCGGGGGATCGGACGACCAATTTATACGGATTGTTGGTGGAGAAGGTTTTAAAAACACTAGTTTCATGCACATCACTTTTGAAATACACGATAATATATTTGTCAAGAATCTCGGTACCGGTGTCTCCTTTTGGCCTCGGTGATTAATGTTTGATGTTAACACGGCTAAAATAACGGATAATGATGTCATGGACATAATGGTGGTCAGATAGATTCCTGTAATTGAATAAAAAAGGTAAATTAAACAATTATCAGATCATCTGATTTTACATGGAGACTTCCTGGTAAAGATTTTCAAAACGTTGTTAATTTCGTTGAATTACTTTAAATTCTATCGAATAAATCAACAAAGTATATATGTATCAACGTTCATGGGAAATAAGAAACACACAGAAAAGAATTCTATATCACTAGATTTCAATTTCATGGGAAAAAAAACTCGCCCTCCTGGTCATTCAAATTAATTCCAAGAAAACTAGATAATTCTTAACTGTAGGTATGTGTAGCCTACATTTTACTTTCCAAGGGAGAAAATCTAACGTCTATCAATTTTTTGGCTATAAGAAATCCATTCTCATTTTTTAAACATACAAAGAAAAACTTCGCTTGTAAAGGAAAACTTAACTTTTATCATCCTCTTCTTATCCTTGAACAATCTTCAACGCAAAGACATGCCATTTTTAAAGACTCAGCACGTAGACACATATTTAACCATTATAACCTATTTCTAAGGTGACATTTTCCTATCGGGCAGACAACATTACTTCCTAAGATTACAATTTCCATTATCGAAATGTAAGACGAGAAAAATCTGGTTTCTCTAAGATGAATAACAACCATGACTTTTCGGTACTTTTCATTTAGATACAGTTAACAACATCGTGAAATTGTCATGGTGAATGATTTTGGAATGATTTTGGAATGCAATTGAATGAGTGTATGTAGTGAGTTTTTGGTGAATTTAAGAAGAGCTTATCCAAGTTCCATAAATAGCTTTCTATTTCTTCAAGAAGCTATCAAACGCTTGCAATTTGAATCATGTCAGAGAAATCGCGATTTTTTTATCTAGCATCATTTATTTTGAATGACGATGATTTATTTTCTTCAGAGGGCCAGGAGGGTTTTTGAATGGTTTGAGTGTTTGTAATGAATGAATGGAACGCTGAGCGAGCGACTTGGAATGGTTTTGATAGAGACGAATGTCAATTATTTCACGATGTTGTTAACTGTATGTCAATCCAGCATGTAAATGGATACACATGCCAATAATCTCACCTTATCCCCATCCCACTGAGTTTGAGATTTGCTTCAAACAAATTACCAATTTAGGGTAGTATTCCCGTTATAGATACGCAACATTTTGGGAGCAATGAACTTTAACAGTGTAAACCGATTTTCATTAGGAAACCTCGGTCAACATTGTGAAAGATTATTTGTCCGAAATGTTCCGGAACTATTTGGGGTCTTCTACCTTAAGGGCATTTCTATAAGTCTGATTCTTTTCGACGATAGTTAGAAAGAGAAAACTGCAGGCTGATCTTAGGCTATACTTTATTCCATAACTTTGTGTATAGCAGAAATATTACGAAAACATGAGACTCTGAATGATACATGTACTTAGTCTGAGGGCATAATGGAATTAATCTGCAGTTATTGGATTCAATAAACGCGAAAAGAATTGCAAATGACTTATAGTAATTTCATTGAGTATCATAAAATTTGAGAATTCATTACAGTTAACAACATCGTGAAATTGACTAGGTGAATGATTATGGAATGATTAAGGAATGAAAATGATGAGTGTGGGGAGCCAGTTTTGAGTGAATTTAATAGTAGGTAATCCAATATCGCAAATTTTGTTCAGGATGAACAATATTAGCGATATTTATAACCTCTCTTAAGATAAAATATGCATACAAGTTCTTTAAATGGCTTCCTATTTCTTCAAGAATCTATTAGACGCTTGGGATTTGAATTATGTTAGTTAACACGCGATTTTTTTCTAGCGTTTATATATATATATTTTAAATGGCGTTGCTGATTCTATCCTTTTCAGTGGGTTTGGAGCGTTTTTGAATGGTTTGAGTGGGTATTTGGAATGATTGAATGTAGCGCTAAGTGAGCGATTCAGGATGAATGAGATGAATGTAAATTTCATGATGTACTTTACTCTATTTATTATAGCTTTAACTCTTAATAATGATATATGTTAAATCATTTTCTTTGTCTAAGATTTCTATTTCTATTTTTTTCCGGATATGTGTCATTGTTATACCTACCAATAAGAGGTACGGAACTCGATGTCGCCGGCATATTTTCAGCAACAAGAAGCATGAAAACGCAGAATGCAAGTAAAACTGTGAGTCCTAACGTAACCTTCTCACCACTATCCGGACGCATCCAGAACCCGGATAACGTTAACGTTGACAACATTACACATGGTATGATTATATTGTACATGTAATATAGGGTCCGTCTCCTTATATGGATATAGAATGTGACGTCAACAAAAGGGGCAGGGCAACAAGGGTATGTGATAGAGTTCCGTATTGCTTTTACGTCAATAAGTTTCCATTCGCCGTTGCTGACGTAGTTTGAAAGGTCCACCGGATTTTCTCTAGTAGAAATGTTAACCTTTAAAAACAAAAAGTAAATCAAAGATAAAATCAACAAAGAAAATAAAACAGAAACAGTAGAAATTATGATATGAATCATATAAATACAACTGTAAGTTTGGCGAAACATAACTTTTCAAAAACATAATTTTAATTTATTTTTTTAATAAATTTATCACGTTTTCCAAATTGTATTGAACCTAATGCCGGATATTAATCGAGCATAATAGAAACCATCATTACATTTTACAAAAGTACGAACACAATTTGTCCCATTAAAAAGAAGATATTCTACGAATCATTTATTTATCCAACTTAAACATGGAAGGGTTAATGATTCATTAGTAGTCAAATATGTAGCCAGTGTTAATTTAACATTATTTTGGCATGCAGTGTCTTTGATGGTGGTTAGCATCTAGGCAAGGATTTTCTCAACCAAAGTGCATTTATATTTATAGACGCGTATGCTAGTTTTGCACTGAGTCCTTTGAATACATTGAACTTTGAAAGGAGTCTGTAATTTAATTGATTACCGGTACAGACTTCGAATCTTGCACTTAGTATACCGAGAAAAGTCAGGAGTTATCACCGTGGCAAGCTTTGCAGAATTGTCAGTTATTGTAATCCTAGCGTGATATACCAAACGTAAGTGAGGTATACCTGTTGATTCATTTGGTAAAATATAACATTGGTCATGTGACGGTTGGAGTACACGTATTACATGTATAAAACCTATGTAATAAATCGGAGCAAATAGAAACGCCCTTTTGTTAAAGCGTAATGACCTCATTCAGAAAAAAATAACATTTTTTGCTTTTTCATATTGTGTGATACATTACCTGAAACCCATCGTATGCCCATGAACCCATCTTTAGTTTGCATATTTGGTCATCGAATGGGAAGTATGTAATGTCAATATTACATGTACTACGCAGCTTGACGATTGGTGGCCAGAACACTTTGCCGTTATTCTCAACCATAGCTAGAGCTTGCATATATCCGTTGTTGTAATCGTCCGCGCTGAAAAAAGAATATTGGTGAACCATCTAGAAATTTGGCCAAGTATTATTTCTTACAGGTATATGATGTGTTATCTTGTTTAACCTGTCCCCGTTTTTCGAAATTTAGACATGTCCAATTTCAATTTACAGACGACGATGAAATGGGTTCATTTCGTAATAAAACCATTCATTTAGGGATGATATATTATAGAGAGAAGAAATTGTTCAATACAAGTTATTTCTTCTTTGCACACGTTTTTTTTTATCACAGAGACGCTATTTCCTGGACCACAAGACAAGTGCGATATACATTACATAAAGGGGTCTTTTCAAATCCTACATTTTTGTTGTTTCCAATGGCAAGAATTCCAACAGGTTTTGATTAGAAGAGCTGTCCTGCATTCTTGATCACAAAGCGTTGCAAACTGTTAGCATATTGCTTCCTGTGCAAAGCGGGGTTTAATTTGCAAATAGTTTTACACCGATTTGTCACCTTGCACGTAGGACGGTTTTTAAGTTTCATAAAGTATGTACTGTCATATTGACAGTCAGGTCGCTTGTCGCCAAACAGTTGTAACTGTTATAGATTTAGGTAGTTATATATGTTTCAGGCTGAGTCATTTAATTGATCTTCTAAGTTCTTAGATATTTCTAGAACCTGTTTTTAGAAAAAAAGACATATTTAAGATAATGAAGATGATCTAAAATAAAAAAGGATACCTGTTATAAAGGACTATATCTGGTCTCCATATACCGGCACATGGCATTCTAAATACTGTCAAACCATTGTAAGACGCCGGGTCCCAGTGTAACTTCTCGTCCTTCCATTCCTGTAATACATCAAAGTGCTGTCAGCACTGTAAATCGGACATCATTGAGAGGCAGTTCGCCAATCAAAAGGGCTCAAATATGGACAATAAAATTTGGTAAAATCTTTGCCCAATTTGTGAGGTTTTTGTCTTAACACTCCATCTTTTCGAGGACATCGCCAGCTCATCCAACCTCGTGGGTCCGATTTTGAAAGTTTGCTGATTCGATAGCCCTCTGCTAGTCTAAATTATTTCTTAGCTGATTTTTTACGTTGTTATAAGGAGCACGCGCCAAGCTAAAAGCTTGTCTGTTAATATTATTCCCCTCTCTATATAGAGTTTAAAAGCCTGTTTAGCAACAAACATTTTTCATTAAACTATTTACAATTTTGATTACCAACATGTTTGTATTTCAAGCATTGGGTTTTCCCAAATACTATAAATGCATTTTCCCTCAAGAAACACGTGAAATCGCCAACTATGCTATTTATATCTTTGGTTTCTGACCAATCGATTATATCTAGCAGCACTCTATGATTAATCATGAGTTGTTCTAAAAATAGATCGTTCTTACTGCTATCCTATATCAGTCAACTATGCTATTTATATCTTTGGTTTCTGACCAATCGATTATATCTAGCAGCACTCTATGATTATTCATGAGTTGTTCTAAAATAGATCGTTCTTACTGCTATCCTATATCAGTTTATCGTATGTTTTTGTCGGTTTATTTGTTGTTGAATAATTTTTCTTCATACTCAAATTTGAATTTATTGAAAATAGGATTGGAGCGTGATCAGATTGCTTATTGAAATCAAATATTTCAAAATTACAAAATTATTTCTATTTGTTAACACATAGTCAACAGTGCTCATTCCACCATGCGAACAAAAAGTAAACTTCCCACGCTCCCTGTTTGAGTGCAGACGACTATTGACCAATGACAAACAACTTAATTGACACATTTCGAGCAGACGATGTCCATTTGCATCTACCACGTGGTCTGAATTTACGCGTGGGTTTTGACCGAGTGATAATCATAACAGAATTTGATTGGTTGTCAGCCCTACAACTGGTAAATGACCGTTCGAGAAAAACATCAGAGCAGCAATATTGTAAATGCTACAAATTTATCATACAGTTAACCTATTGTACGTTTCAACTCCTTTACTCAACCGAAAATCTTGTTATAAACACACACTGAAAATACTAACTGGTAATTACTAAAAGCGAAAATTACAACAAATTTTGTATTAGCCTCTTCTCTATTTGTCGAAAAGTAAATAAGATAAAAACAAAGTTTGTAGATTGTGACTGAAAAGGCCGTTTCTTCGGTGTTTGAAAACACATAATTTGGTTTGAACACATTGCTCAGAAGATAATGGTAAAAATGTAGTGGTTCAAACAGATTGGATTTCTGGAAAACGGTATTTATAAATCGACTGCTTCGCAGTCCGATTCAAAAATAGAAAGGGGAGTAATATTTCATTTGTTTTAATGTGTTTTCTGAAAAATATGTGTTAGAGACGTTAACATTTGGATAGTGTACCATTTATACTTTTATCTTATACTATACACATATCCTATATTATATTTTCATGACATCACATGGATATTTTTTTACATAATGCGGTTCCACAAGCTAAAGCTATTCCAAATTACGATACATGCATCATACAATTGGTGTTCAAATCGCTACAGTTTCTAATACTTGATATATGTCTAAGGACTTAATGATATAGACGACAGAATACTACATCTATCGTTACTAGCAATATGCTCGTAAAGAGGAAAATGCGAAATAATTTTAAACGGAGAGTTGCGAAAAATGTCCATAAGGACGGATCAATTGCTAGCCTGATGTTGCAATTTTGCATTGTAATGGTACATGTATTTGAAATACATGTATATAGTTTTCTCTGTACACCAATTGTTTTCTTTTCTTCTTTTTGTTTATTTGCAATATCACAAAAAAAAAAATCTTTTCAATTTGGTTAAAAAAAACACCACCAATGCAGAACACAGCTTGCATGGAGTACGAAAAGAGAAAGAAAACAAGTCAAACAAGTAGGTGATATTGTGTGCTAGTGCAGACATAAATCATATAAAGACAATCCATCATTTCATTTTAGACAGCAATCCTCAATGGTATGATTTACCGAATACATATAAAAAAAAGTTGTACATAAATGAGTTGAGTGCATATATAATGTATTCCAGTTCGATCGAGACGAGAGATTATGCTTATAGAGTCGCCAACGAACACTCAATTCATATATGTGACCCGTAAAGCGAAAAGGGACCATCTGGGTAGTGTGTAAAGTGTCTATTCTAGACTGACTAGGGTCGAAAATTTCGCAATGGGCTTATTTTCTGAATCTAGAATGTTCAACCTACCTTCATGTGAAAGAATTTTAGAAATACGACCTCTGGTTGACCAATGCTGAACCCAATCTCTTTTACAAAGTTCCCAGATGGTCCCTTTTTGCGTGGCGGGTCACACATACTTACTTCCTTCAGAGGAGCAGTGAATTCGATCCAAATGTCTACCCATTTCTACCGTTTGGGGGAGTGCTGACTATAAACCTTTACAGTAAGCAAAACCGTTTTCAGAAGATACGAACCGTTGGACTTCCTTTCCATGTCTCTTATCCGTCGAAGTATTCAAAATAGTGATTTATCAAAGAATTCGATTAGTCTCTGTTGTAGAAATTGGTTTGCCACGATGGTTTTCTAGCTTTTTCAGACGGACGAGAGAAAATGATTATGTAGGAAAGACGCGAAAATGTTATTGTGGAGAACCTACCTGATCCAGCCATATATTCGTCGAGATGACTTGATTTCGTTCATCCTGTATAAAAAAGATTAATAATTCATATCCAAAATGTGTATACTATGGTGGCATATTTCTGCCACGAGATAACGAGACAACAATATCATGACAATTTAAAACTATCATGAAGAATTCAAGTTCACAAGGAATTTTATGCTGATCATATTTTTTTCTTGATAAAACTATTGTGAAATTGATATCTGTTAGCTCAAATTTCATTTCAAAGGATTTACGTCCACTACTGACATCAAAATATTACGCTTTTGGATAGTAATGTCGACTTCTATAAATAGAAAATTCATTTGGTTGGATTCGTAAGTACAGAAGGATGAAAATGAAATAAACCCAAAAGCGGCCATCTAAAAATAATTCCTCCGAATATCACTTTTGATTCACGGTAGTTTTATCTTGATACCAGTGGTGGGCATTATCGTAGAAAAACCCAAGATATTAGGTACAAATATTGCGATAGTATTATAGAGAAACTTTTGAAATACGAGATTAAACCTGAAAACATTATCTTATTGTGATATTGTTAAAAACATCATGATACTACTATTGGGCATCTCATGATAGGCATATGCAATCATAGATTACTAAGCATGACATGAAAAAAAAAGTTTCAACTTTTTTTTTTAAAAAAAAAGGCATGGTGGCATATTTCTGCCAAGAGATTCGAGATAATAGTTTTATGATAATTTAAAAACTATCTTAATAAAATCATGTTTGCAGGAATTTTATACTGATCACATTTTTTCTTGGTGAAACTATTGTGATATTGATATACTTAGCAAAAAAAGAAACTTTACGTACCCATTGTTTTGTTTTGAATGAGTTACAGTAACTTTAAGCCCACTTTATCAACATAAGCTAGTCGAGCTAACGACAAAGATTACACAGACGCAGGATTTTGCACAATTGAAGCGAGCCCGGGCTAATGCGTCTGTCACTTCCGATTTTGGTCACAAACTTAAGTTTATTTTGAGTGCTTTTTATTACTCAGTTACACTCATTTCGTAGCATTGACACGAAAAAACAAAAATGATTGCACATTTTTTCTAAACCCGGTATGCTACAGCAATAAAAAAAGGCAGATATCAGACTACGGGTATGCATAGAACTTGCATATCTGTTTATAACACCACTCTAAATTTTGGCTACTCGGGACAGGCAATTCACATTTCAACATAATGGTTTAGAACTGTAAAGCCTGGTAACGCGTCTGGTTTTCAATTATGGTTTCGTGGGTTCAATCTCCGGCTCGGCCATCTTTTATCCCATATTTGACAAAAGTCATTGTGAGTAATGTCATTTGTCTCCCACAGAATGGGCGAGTGATACGCCTCAGATAGATTGGCGACTGGTGGCTCAGATGAAATGTTCTAGCCGTGTCGTGAGAAACGACAAGAAACTGTGTATAGATGCACCAGCCGTCGAATTTTAAATGTACAATAATTAAAAACGACGTTAAAACCCATATTATTTAACAAAAAATCTGTTCGCAACCACTAAAGGTGTCGTTTGATATAAAATTATGGAACGCCACAGCAGTCATATGTTTTCAAGAGTAGTGTTAATATGCCCATTATCTGTATTAAAATGTCTAAATCAAGTGTAATTATACTCAAATGTAGTGTTGATTTGTCCGACCTATATGATATAATGTCAAAAGGAAGTCTGGTTATATGCAATATGAGAATTGACTTGTCTAAACGATAACTTATCATACCAAAAGGTACGTTGACTATGGCAACATTTTGTGCTAACATTATCTGATTGTGTCAATCGGTGGTGTTGTTAAGTCAAAGCATGTTGTTGACTTGTCTTAGAATTACATTATTATTTGAAAACGTAGTGTAATTACATCTAAATAATGTGATGGCTTGCCTTGGCACCATCATATTATGGTGACTGGTTAATGCATTACTTTAGTATGTCATAAGGAAGCATTGTTTTGTCCAAATAACACAATGCTATATTCAAAAATGGTCTTATCATGTTAGAGGGTAATGTAGTTCTGTCAAAACAATATGATGACTTGTAAGAACATGGGCTTATTATGTCCAAATGTAGTGTCATTATGTTCAAGAAATGTGTTAACTTGGGTAAAAACAAGTTATTATGCAAATAGTAAAATTGATTATGTCCAAAAATAGCGTTAATTTGTCTACGTTTTATCTTATTCTGTTCAAAGGAAGTGTGGTCATGCCCAAATATCGTGTTGACTTGTCTATACAGTATGTTATCATGTCGAATTGAATTAAGTCAAAACGTAGCGTTGACTGGTTAATGCATTACGTTAGTATGTCAAAAGGAAGCATTGTTATGTCCAAATAACACAATGCTATATTCAAACATGGTCCTATCATTTTAGAGGGTAATGTAGTTCTGTCAAAACAATATGATGACTTGTAAGAACATGGGCTTATTATGCCCAAATGTAGTGTCATTATGTTCAAGAAATCTATTAACTTTGGTAAAAACGAGTAATTATGCAAATAGTAAAATTGATTATGTCCAAAAATAGCGTTAATTTGTCTACGTTTTATCTTATTCTGTTCAAAGGAAGAGTGGTCATGCCCAAATATCGTGTTGACTTGTCTATACAGTATGTTATCATGTCGAATTGTAGTGTGATTAAGTTAAAACGTAGCGTTGAATGGTTAATGCATTACGTTAGTATGTCAAAAGGAAGCATTGTTATGTCCAAATAACACAATGCTATATTCAAAAATGATCTTATTATGATCGAAGGTAATGTTGTTCTGTCAAAACAATATGTTGACTTGTAAGAACATGGGCTCATTATGTCTAAAGGTAGTGTCATTATGTTCGAGAAATGTGTTCTCTTTTGTTAAACCGAGTTATCAACTTAAGAGTAAGATTGATTTTGTTAAAATATTGCGTATTTTTGCTAACGTTTTATCTTATTTTGTTCAAAGGAAGTGTAGTCATGCCCAAATATCGTGTTGACTTGTCTATGCAGTATGTTATCATGTCGAATTGTAGTGTGATTTTGTCAAAACGTAGCGTTAACTGGACAATGAATTTCTTTAGTATGTCAAAAGGAAGCATTGTTATGCACAAATAACGCAATTCTGTATTCAAACATGGTCTTATTATATAAGAAGGAAATGTTGTTCTGTCAAAACAATATGTTGGCTTGTCAGAACATGGTTTTATTATGTCCAAAGGTAGTGTCATTATGTTAAAAGAAATGTGTTAACTTGGGTAAAATCGAGATATCATGCGAAGAGTAGGCTTGGTTTTGTTCAAATATTGTGTTGATTTTTCTATGCATTAACTTATTTTGTTAAAAGGAAGTGTAGTCATGGCCAAACATCGTGTCGACTTGTCTATACAGTATGTTATCATATCGAATTGTAGTGTGATTAAGTCTAAACGTAGCGTTGACTGGTCAATGCATTGCCTTATTATATCAAAAGGAAGCATTGTTACGCCCAGAATACACGTTGATATATTTCAGCATACTCTTTTTATTGTAGAAAATAATGTGGTTCTGTAAAAACCATATGTTGACTTGTCAGAACATGGGCTTATTATGTCCTAAGGTAGTATCATGGTGTTCAAGAAATGTGTTTCTCTTGTGTAAAACCGAGTTATCATGCGAAAAGTAAGATTGATTTTGTTAAAATATTGCGTTAACTTGTCGCTTCGTTTTGACTTAATCACACTACAATTCGACATGATAATATACTGTAAAGACAAGTCAATACAACATTTTGGCATGACAACACTTCTTTTGAACATAATAAGGTAATACATAGACAAATTAACGCAATTGAACTAGACCAAGCTTACTCTTTGCATGATATCTTGTATTTTATCCAAATTAGCACATTACTTGAACATCGCGACACTGCCCTTGGACATGATTACTCCATGTTTTGACAAGTCAACATATTGTTTTGACAGAACCACATTACCATCTTACATAAAAAGATTATGTTTAAATATATAAACGTGTAATTTTGGCATAGTAATGCTCCCTTTTGACACAATCAGGTAATATATTGACCAGTCAAGGCTACGTTATGACTTTATTACACTTCAATTCGACATGATAACATATTGTATAGATAAGTCAACACAATAGTTTGGCATGACCACACTTCCTTTGAACAAACTAGCTTTATACGTACACAAATTAACGCAATATTTGAACAAAATCAATCTTACTCTTCGCATGATAACTAGTTTTTTAGACAAATAAACACATTTCTTGAACATCATGGCATTACATTTTGAAATAATGAGCCCATGTTCTGACAAGTCAACATACTGGTTTTGACAGAATAACATTACCTTCTAACATAATAAGACCTTATTTCAATATAGCATTGCGTTATTTGGGCATAACAATGCTTTCTTTTCACATACTTAAGTAATTCATTGACCAGTCAACGCTACGTTTTGACAAAATCACACTACAATTCGACATGATAACATACTGCATAGACAAGTCAACACGATATTTGGGCATGACTACACTTCCTTTGAACAAAATAAGATAAAACGTTTACAAATTAACGCATTTTTTTTAACAAAATCAATCTAACTCTTAAGTTGATAACTCGGTTTTACACAAGAGAACACATTTCTCGAACATAATGACACTACCTTTAGACATAAAGAGCCCATGTTCTTAGAAGTCAACATATTGTTTTGACAGAATAACATTACCCTTTATCATAATAAGTACAATTTTGAATAAAGCATTGTGTTATTTAGACATAACAATGCTTCCTTTTGACATACTAGAGTAATGCATTAACCAGTCAACGCCACGTTTTAACTTAATCACACTACAATTCGACATGATAACATACTGTTTAGACAAGTCAACACGATATTTGGGCATGACCACACTTCCTTTGAACAAAATAAGATAAAACGTAGACAAATTAACTCTATTTTTGAACATAATCAATTTAACTATTTGCATAATAACTCGTTTTACACAAGTTAGCACATTTCTTGACATAATGACACTACATTTGGACATAATAAGCCCATGTTCTTACAAGTCAACATATTGTTTTGACAGAACCACATAACCTTTTAACATAATAAGACCATGTTTGAATATAGCATTGTGTTATTTGGACATTACAATGCTTCCTTTTGACATACTTAAGTAATGCATTGGCAAGGCAACACATTATTTAGACATAATTACACTACGTTTTCAAATAATAATGTAATTCTAAGACAAGTCAACACCATGCTTTGCCTTAACGACACCACCATTTGACACAATCAGATAATGTTAAGACAGTTCAGCACAAAATGTTTCCATAGTCAACGTACCTTTTGGGATGATAAGTTTTCGCATTGACAAGTCAATACTCATTTTGCATGTAACCAGACTTCCTTTTGACATTATATGATATAGTTCGGACAAATCAACACTGCATTTGAGCATAATTACACTTGATTTAGACATTTTAATATAGAAATTGGGCATATTAACACTAAACTTCAAAACATATGACAGCTGTGGCGTTCCATATAAAATAGACCCCTTGTGACATCATGTGGAGGCGTTGATATCATCGCATATTTTCTCATTTATTTCATGAAAGGATGGATAACTGAAAGACAATTATGGGTGTTTCGCTCAGACATTAGTTATTTATGATATTGGAATGGCTTTAAGGACGAACAATCAAATGAATGTTGCTTAAAACATCACCGGTACGATTTCCTTCATTTCTATGATTTTTTTAAATCGACCCCTTTGTCCTTTTACCACCAATAAACCCCTCATTTAACGCACAGTCGGTGCCGAACCTTCCATAAACCGACGGATATTGCTTTCAAGTTTCATGTAATGGTAGCATTTTCATTCTATATGGTTTTATAACGACACTGCAGCCGTAAGTAAATCATGTAAAGTTTCTTTTTTTTGCTAAGTTTATATGTTATCTCATATTTCAAAAGATTTATGCCCACTACTGACACCAAGTAATCCCGTCTTCTACAAATAAAAAACTCATCTGGGTGACTTTGTTTTCATGTACGTACGTACAGGAAACACTCTAAGCCGAAGGATGAAAATAAAATTTAGTTCATCCGAATATCAGTTTTGCTTCACGGCAGTTTTATTCCTTATGTCAGCAGTGGGCATTATCATAGCAAATACCAAGACTTTTGGTGCATATATCGCGATAGTATTATAGGAAAGTTTTGAGATACGAGATTAAATTAAATGAAAACTGGAGTCCGCTACATTTTTCAACGTACCAAATAAGAAAGTTGTCTGCCGGCCTTCTGGTTTCGGAGAAGAAGATTTTCGAAAAAATAGCTCATTTTTTTTTCATGCAAAAAAAAAGGACTGCGCTCAGGTGAAGCCCAAATATGAACCCAGGGTTATGATAAGAACAAACATAGTAGAGGTCCACTAGGTGCTGATACATACCAAATATAATAGCGGTCTGTCTCCTATTTTCGGAGAGGAAGATTTTAGAAGATTTTTACTCTTTACTGTATGTATAAAGTGATTAACCGGTTTGAGCTAAAATACGACCCAGGGTCATAATATATTCAAACTTGGTAGAGGTCCACTAGGGGATGCTACATACCACTTTCGAAAGTTGTCTGCCTTTGCAGCAGATATTTAATGAGTTTCCTATTTCCCCCAAATTAGTTGCGGTTGCAACCAAAGTTAAAAGTGGATTTCAATTATTTGAACATCTCCAGCAGGGCTTGATGCAAGGAACCTGTCTGCTAAGCTTCATCAAAATTGCTTTTTAAATTGTGGACGACGCATGCCGGACATTGGACAATCACAGTACCTCACCTTGAGCAAATCGTGCTCAGTTGAGCTAAAAAGGTAATAAACATTATTCCGAGCTTTACCCCGTATACATTTAAGAGCGTGTGTGTTACAGCATAGAAAGGAGAACATAACGGCCGTGCTTTTGATTAAATGACGAAAGTAATTGTTTTCATTGTATGGTGCATATACTCTCCTATGTAGCCGAATAACATTATTCAACCATTTCTTTCTGACTTTCATTCATTTCAACAAGCAAAGTATACAATTAGGCTGTAATGCAAAACAATTTGTATGAAATACCGTTTATGATAAGAAACTTAAATGCTAAAATGGTTTATCTTGACCTGTTGCATTTAGCCTCGTCCCCGATCTCCGACCATTTCGTACCTCATTCTCACATTATCAAATAAAAAAAAAGAACATAAGCGTGAAAAATCAGTAAATCGACTTTTTAAAATGACAGCATCGATCTTCCAATCAGAATGAACGACTTACCACGTCAAATATCTGGGTGAGAGTAATACCGATATAGACATTCACCGGATGTGACGCATTATAGACGGGTCTCGTATGGGAATCATAGCTGTCCATCAGAAAATTGTAAAGTCTCTGTTCATCTGTATGATTCTTTCTGCTTTTGTTTCTTTTACCCTCTGAAAATACACAAAGTATACAGATTATGTCTGGTAAAGAAATTATAGTTCTCAATTTCAAAACTATAACATCTCTGTTCATCTGTGAAGTTCTTCCCACCTTTGTTTCTTTAACCATCAAAAGTAAATGTATACGGATTATATGAATTATTAGCCAATAAGGGAACCCTCCGTGAATCTACGGAATAGACATCGGGAATAATCATTCGGAACATCCCTCGGGAATTCTATAAACTGCAGCAGATAGTTAGATTGACCGAGTGGTATTCCCGCTAAAAGATGATGTGAGTAAAATGGAATCAACAAATGATTTAAACCTTGAATATCATAATTGATAAAAAAGCAGTGTTTTAGCCCAAAATAAAGCAAATCTACTACTGTTCTAATGTACAAGGTGGTTTAGGGGTTAGTACCGTCCCTGCCTGCATCAAAATTCCTAACATTCCAAAAGCCAAACGGTCAATAAGAAAAAATAAAAACGCTGATGACATAAGCACAATACAAAAAGTCATACCCACAACAAACCATCACAATACAACTACTCATTCTTTGTGAACACCACTATCCAATAGATTCACCCGCAAAATACAACAGTACTCAAACGAGAGCCAATAATATGGTAACAGACACTTCTGCTGTATAAAAGCTTTTGAAGGATGTACAACGTACACATACAGAATCGGATACAGAAGCCAAAGGATATGGAAAAGTATTAAAGACATCTATTATTGCTTCAAGCTTATGGGCCAAAGTACCGCCAGCAGCCGATTTAAATTTATGTCTCTGGTTAAAGGTACTTTCAAGTTAACGTAAAAGTCCGAGTCATATTGAGTGTGAATTGTTATTCTACAATGCTTGTATTTAAGGAGGATTACGGAATTTGATTTTGATAGGGAAATAATTGCTCTTTTATAAGTTTAACTATCTCTTCTCTATGATTTGCATTTGAAAATACCTGCATCTTAATTATTTCTATGATCTGGTCTGTCCAATCCTGAAGACCGACTTGTCTTGCAAGTATGAAATTCTAAAACATCTTGACACTATTCAATCCCATGTCAGCAAAAAAAGGGTTCTGATATTTATTTAGCGTAATCATCTTCAATGTCATGTTGTTTTCATCTATATAACATGAACGCAGGGGATTTCTAGCTGCAGTATTCTTAAATGTGTAAAAGGCACTATCTATCCAGTTTACACAGATCTAATCACTTAATAATGATAGTTTTAGATTTACATTGTTTTATACGTAAAGAAGAACTTCTACAGAGAACTGGTCCACCATTATACTGAGCAGATAACCATTTAATGTAATAAAAGTAAATGATTTCTGATTCAATGACCATGATCCTGGCCAGATGCCTATATCGCTGTAAAAATCATATCTTTTATAACAGTATTTGACAAGTACAGTGGTGAAGATAAACACTATCGACTTTCTAAGAGTAGTTAAGCCGAGGCCTTGTTACCGTCAGATTTTCATTAAACCTTATTACGAAAATTTTGATCTCGCTTCAGAGGAACTTGCTTCCCCAAAAAACATTAAGATCTAAATGCGGAGAAAAATCTTGCTCTTACCGCGAGGAATTTTTTAAACTCGCTTTAGATGTTTATTTTCCATTGCTTTTGGAGAAATAATAATATATTAACAGAGAAAAAATTAATGTATAGTTTATCCTTTATAATGAAAAGTATGAACATAGCCATGACAAACATATATCAAATAGAGTTGAATGGATATCCCAGTTAAATCACAAAGTAACTCACTCAGCGGTCAACCAAACTTTATAAACACTCACCAACACTATTTCAAACCATTCTGAAAACGTCCAAGAACCTTTTACTCATCATTTATGGAAGAAGGCAATGGTCATGGTCGTTCAACTTGATGCTAAAATTAAAGTCGGCCAAACGCCATGGTCAGGGTCAAGGGTTCAAATTGGTGCAAGAATCAAAGACAATCTAACGACCATTATTGTTGACTAAGTACAGTCCTAGACCTATTAATTCAATAATTAAAAAAGTAAGTCAACGGTCAAAGTTTGGGTTAAGGGCCCATCATGATGCCTCAATCAAAGACAATCATTTACTTACCTTTATCTTTGATTTGATACAATCCTGGACCCTAAAAGGTCTAAGTTTTAGTACAGTTAACAACATCGTGAAATTGACGAGGTGAATGATTTGGGAATTATTTTGGATTGAAATTGAATGAGTGTGTGGACCTAGTTTTGAGTGAATTTAATGGGAGGAAATCAAATATCGCAAATTTTGTTCATTCATTAATTACCTCCCTTTAAGAAATATGCATACAAGTTAAAAAAAATATCGTCCTATTTCTTCAAGAACGTATGAAAACGCTTACAATTTAAATTATGTCAATGAAATCGCGATTTTTCTCTATCAAAATTTATTTTGAATGACGTTGTTGATTCTATGTTTTTCAATCGGTTTGAGTGTTTTTGAATGGTTTGAGTGAGTGTTTGGAATGAATGAATGGAGCGCTGAGTGAGCGTTTAAGAATGGTTTTGATTGAGATTAAGGTCAATTTCACGATGTAACTAACTGTAAGTAGGTAAAAGGTCACGACCAGGGTCAAGGGTTCAAATTGATTGATTGAATGGAGTTTAACGCCGCTTTCAACATTATTTCAGTTATATCGCGGCGGCTGGAGCACCTAACAATGGATTCCTGGTATTTCTCTCACCAGTACAACCACCACATTCTTTCCTAGCCTCCAGCTGCTATCTCACATAGGTCTACGATTATCAACCCATTTGTGAGAGACAAATAGTCGGAAAGAATGAGTGCCGCCGTCGGGGTCAAGGGTTCAAAATGATGCCAAAATTATAGATAATCATCTACCAACATTTTTTTTTTGAAATAATATAGTTTTAAACCTTATGACTCAATTTTCAGGAAAGTGGGTATGAGGTCAAGGTTTGGCTAAAGGGTTCGTTTTTATGCCAGAGTAAAAGAAAATCATCTATCAACATTTAATATTGACTTAATACAGTCTTACACAAAATCATTCATTACCTATGTCTTGTTCAAGACATTTTGCGTTTTCTATTTTCTACCTTTTGGCCCCCTTTTTGCAGACTTGAAGGCCTTAAGTACACAACAAGAGTCTAACGAAGAAATCTGTGTGAGCATATCCTTAGGTTGAAATCTGATTGTTGATTAAGGTTGTTTAAAAAAAAAAGATTTAAAAAATCTAATTAGTACACTTTTTGGTGACTAAAACACCCATAGAACCCGTGTGTGTAGCCCAATCAGGATTTTATCGAAGAAATCTAAGTTAACGTGTCCTAAGAACCATTTGTGTGATTTGTTTTAAATTTTGACCAGAAATTTTAGAGAAAAAGATTATTTTACATTTTGACATGCATGCCTGTTTTTAGTGACTCGACTGTTCATAAAACCCGTGTATTTATCCCAATCAGGATTGTACGAAGAAACCTGAAAGAAAATGTCCGAAGAATACTTCATGTTAAGGTTGGATGATTTTTGACGGGTAGGTTCAGAGAAGAAGATTTAATTAAAATTTTACCATATAGGACCAGTTTTTGATGACGCAGTAGCCCGTAGCACCAATGATATCAAACCGATCAGAATTTAACGAAGACATTTAAAGAACACGTCCAAAGGATCATTCAGGTGACATTTGGTTGAATTCTGATGGGTAGTTTCATAGAAAAAGATTTATCTAATTCACTTTATGGGACTCTTTTTAATGCCGCAAAATCCAGTAGCACCAATGAAATTAACCCAGTCAGAATTTAACGAAGAAATCTGAAATAGATTGTCTTAAAAATCATTCTTGGACAGTTAGCTTAAATTCTGTACAATAGTTTTAGAGAAGAAGATTTTTTTAAAAAATCTCAACGTCCGGGGCTCATTTTCTGGTGACATGTAAAAATCGCATCGCCAAAGTTATCAACCGATCTGAATTCAAGGGGAAATCTTAATGAGCATGCCCAAAAGGTCATTCAGGTAAAATTTGGTTGAATCCTGAACAGTAGTTTCAGAGACAAAGGTATTTCATATTTCACCATTTTTGGGCCCATTTTTGGTGACACGACATCCCGTAGCATCGATGTTTTCAACCAGATCAGAATTTATAACGAAGAAACTTGAAAGAGCATGTCCTAAGATCATTCCTGTGAAATTTGGTGAAATTCTGCCCAATAGTTTCAGAGGAGATGACTTATAAATGGAAAGTTTACGCAACGACGCACGGTCTAACAACAGAAGACCATCCAAGATATTAGCCTATTCCAGTGGAGCTAAACATTAAAAGAAAAAAATGCACAGAGAAAAATGTGTTGTTGTTGTTGTTGTTTTCGTTGCAGAAAGAAAGATCTTACTTTGGCAAAAAGTTTGACCTTACGGGGGCGATTTTTCTTGTCTGTAAAGAGGAAAAAATATGCTTAGAATTTACTTTTGCTTACTGTGGAGAAAAAAATGATGTTGCTAGAACAGAAAATGTTTAACTTTCTCCCGGGGAAATGTTGAACTTGCTCTTGCTGCGGAAGAGAATCATTTTCATCTCGCCGTGGACAAAAAAAAATTGATGTTGCTAGTTCGGATTTTTTTTTAATATTTTCGCAAGAGAAATGTTGAACTTGCTGCAGAAAATTTTGACTATCTGAGGAGAAAATGGTTCATCTTGTAGTTTCTGAAAAAATAGGCTCTTGTTTCGGAAGGAAGCATTTTGATCTCGCTATGGAGACAAGTTTAGATCTTACTGCAAAAAAACTTTTTTTTAAAATGCTGCTATGAAAAATTTTGATCTGGAAGCAAAATTGTTTACATCCTTCTGTGTATAATGATTATGCTTTGAAAAATATTTAGAATCTTGTATGGTGGAACATTTTATTTTGCTTCGCGGAAAAGGTTTTGATTGCCCGACAGAGAAAACACCTGAAAATGTTGTAAAAAAATTCTCTTGGTGCAAAGAAAGAACTTATATATTTTTGCGGCAGATCTCATAAGAGAAAAATATTCATCTTGGTGTGGATAAAAGTATCTTACTGTAAAGAAAAAAAAATGATATCGCTGCAGAGAAAAAAGTTATCTGTTTGCAGAGAAAAATGTTGATAATACTGCAGAAAAAAAATCTTTCTACGTTTGGTATAGAAATGTTGGCTTGCTTTGGAGAGAGGGTATCTGTCGGTGTGAAATTTTTTGATCGGGCGCAAGAGAAAATTATGATCAAGCTCAAGAGAAAAATTTGATCTTGCGGCGCATTTTTTTTTCTATACAGTGGATCATTATTTAATTTTGAAAAAATACGTTAAATTTTGTATGGTGAAGATTTTTACTTTTCTTCGAGAAAAAGTTTTGATCACCTTGCAGAGTATGATTTTAAAAATGTTGAACAAAATGAAAATGTTGATGATTTTTTTAACTCGATGCAAAGGAAAAATGATATTGTTGCAGATAGCTCTTAAGAAAAAATTCGATCCCACTGTAAATATTTTTTTTACCTCACGTTGGTGAATAATGTTGATCTCCTTGAGGAGGAAAGAAATTATCTTACTGCAGATATTTTTTATCTTGGTTATGAGAAAATCCTATTCTTACTGCGGTGATTGAACATTTTGCAAAGAAAGAAATTTTTATCTTGCTTCGGAGAAAAAAAAGCATCTTGATGCAGAGCAATATTTTGAACTTGCTTTTGAGAAAGAATAATCTTGATTTGGAGAAATTCAAAAGACGCCTGATTTAGATTTTTCTAGGGAGAAAAGTTTGATTTGGCTGAAGAAAAAATTCTGATCTCGCTCCGGAAGAAAATTTTGATATTTCCGTTACCACAAAGAAATATTTTGATCTGGCCGCATGATTTTTTGCCTCCTAATATGGATATTGTGGATTTTTTTAGAATTTGTTAAAATGGCGAATTTTCATTTTGATTCACGGGCAAAATTTTTGATAACCCTGCAGAGGAAAACTATGAAAATGTCGCAAAGTTGTTGTGTTTTTTGGGGATTTTTTTTGTGTGTTTTGTTTTTGTCTCTCTGCAAGTAAAAGTATTGGAGCAGATTGCTTTCGTGGAATATCTCAGTGGGGAGAAAAATGTTGGTCTCCTCGCAGATAGAAAAAAAAAGATATATCTACAGTATTTTTGTTCATGCTGCCGACTAGAATTCAAATCTTGTTACAGGGGAAATTTAGTCTGGATGCAAAAACGTTTTTGATCTCTTTTCAGAAAAGTATTTGGATCTGGAATTCGGAGTTTTGTCATACATCGGAGAAATATTTCAACTTGCTACAATGGAAAATTTACCTTTTTTCAATTTCCAACGGAGAAAAATAAACTCGCTACAGAGAAATTTTTATCCTGCTTTGAAAGGAAAGTATGGTCTTGATGTGGGAATTTTTTCAACCCGCTTGAGAGGGGGAGGGGGTTTGATATCTTTGGGAGAAAAATAAAAATATAAAATATATATATATAAATATATAATATTTAAAACAGGTAAAGAGGTCAAATGTTAGAAAACCTCACAGGCACACTGACTCAATCAACCTGTAAATGGGTCAAATCTATTGTTTGATTAGATCTTAGACAAAATATATTGTCGATGCAGAGGAAATTTTTCCCTGAACAGAATTATTTTGATATTATTGTAGTAAAAGTTGAAAATATTATGGGCTTATTTGTATTTCATATTTTTTCTTTTGGTTTTTTTTCCGACAGAGAAAATTCAAATCTCTCTGTAAATAAAAAATATGATCCAGCGGCAGAAAAAAAATCTTGATTCTTGCTCCAATCTTAGTAAAACATTATAAACATTTTATAATCCACAATGAGATTTTTCATAGATTGATGGTCCTGATAAATCGTCACTCACGTTCGAAATTGGATCATGTGGAGTCAAAAAGTAGGTCACGAGGTCTAATCTTAGAAAAACATTGAAGACACTGTAGAGTCTATGTTTCTTGCTAAATCAACCTGAAAATTGGTCAGATTGTTTGACTTGTTAAAATCACTGTCTAACCTAAATTTCGTCAATTGTGGTAAAAAATGAGGTCAAAGGTAAAATGCTAGAAAAAAAAGAGATATAAGATATAAGACATAAGATGTCATATTTTTTGCTTAATCAACCTTTTAATTTGTCAACTTTATTGATTGGATTAGGTCCTAGACAAAATATATTGTTTAGATTAGATCTTAGACAGTTAACGCAGGTGAGCGAATTAGGGCGACTATGGTCTGCTTGTTTAATATCGGTGCAGAGTAATTTTTTTAATTTTAATTGCACAGAAGGATCTCAATATTTTTGTTAAAAAATTGAATTACTGAGGTGAGTTAACTCGCTGTGAAGAAAAAAATGATTTTACCTTCTTTTTATTGCTGCAAAAAATATCTTGCTGTTGGATTTTCCATTCTTTGCATCAAGCTTATGCTTTTCAACGAGAAATGATGATGAAACAGAAGCTATCACGATTAGTATTAAGTTTCTCGGAAAATTTATCTTGAAAGTCTAAATTTCTTCTATTGTTTACATGATGTTTTTGTCTTTTATCACCCTATTGATCACACTTTTATCTGACATGGTTAATTAATTTCAAGATAAATATTTTGTCGAAGTTTTAAATTATCGTCACGTTGGCAGTTTTCAAATTATCAAGTTACTGTTATCCCCTATCTTGTGGCATAAACATGCCACCATACACCATCTACATAAGACGTAATACGAAAATTATGGTCAATCACTAGAATCTTCCCGTCGAGTGGAACCAGTATCAAAGGGCTTGTCACAGTTGTGATGAAATATTAAGATCTAAAGTTTATTTAGCACATTTTTATTGCAGTTCTGACGATAGGTAACAAAGTATTGGACTGTGAAACATAGGGCCAACTTATTTCTGACCCTAGGCGGGTACTGTTGCCCGCAACATCAGAGTATCTCTCAGAAAGCGGGCTACCTAAGGGCTCAGCTAACTTTGATCCGACATTTGACAAAGAACAATGTGATACTATTCATTTGCTTTCCGTCAAAAGGTGTGTGATGAGTAATACGCCTAAGTTGAATGAAGGTGGCTCGGATGAACTGTTGCGGTAGTACTCGTGTGAGAAACTAAACAAACCGTGATATAACTGCAATAATGTTGAAACTGGTGTTCACTTTGTCCCGAACAAACAAACGTACATAACACTTTTTTTACAGTAATTGCTAATTTTTTTTATTTATAATTAAATCTCTTTTTTCCAATAGTACAATATGTTTTTTTTTTATAGTTACAGGTTGATATAGCAAATTCTTTATTGGCATGGCAGGGCGAGTATTAGGGGAGTTTACCGGTAAATCGTGCACCTATTCTAAAAAAATACAAAATGTATCTACAAACAATTTGGTAGAGCGACCATACGGTAGTCTATTAAGCGACCATCTTTTAAAAAAAACGACTGTTTTCAAAATCCCTTTCTTTAAATCAAAATATCTTAAGTAGTATAAATAGTTGGTCTAAAAATTATCAAAAATGAATCATATTTTATTACGACTCACCAGAATCATCTCAAGACGGTTCTATTGAGTTTTAACGACAATGGGTTTTTGAGAGTTTTGCGAGAACATGCACTTTCAGTTGAAAAAGAAGTTGCTTAATTGCAAACAACGCGTATATGAGGCGTCCTCTATTTTTGAGTGGTGGTTGCAGTTGTCGCTTAACAAAGTTTTAATGTATATAAAATTGAACTCGCATTATCATTGTTTGGTTTACCTTCGCCCTGCCCTGTCATTCGATATATATATATATATATATTTTAATTCTAAGAATTCTATCATAAGAAGTTTCATTCATAGAGATCGAACTTTGTATTTAGATCGAGTACTCTTAGATCGAGTACTAAACCTTGTCAAGCTGAAATAATCATCTTAGAATAATAAATTTGACATTTATTTTTGATTTAACGAGAAATTCGGATTGTACAGTTAGAATATGATATTAAATTGTACAGATTAAGATCAAAAAGCCGATATGTGCTTGGTGAACCCCGTCTTTACTTTTTGTCGAAGAAGGAACAATTTGGCATCAGGTTGACAAGGTTGACTTTATTTATTTAAAGATCAAATAGAATCGCTTAGATAACTATCACTATACGATGTTTGTGTAATGCAAGCAAACTTTCTAAGAAATTAATGAGTGCTGTTGAAACATTGTAACCACAACTCGTAGAAGCTGTAATTGTAAAGTGTCAACATCAGATATGTCAGTGGATATTAATTGTGTTGATCATTGAAAAAAAGGAGACACTAGTCAGTTGTCTTCCACCAAAAGTTGTATGATGAGTAATACGCCTAAGTTGAATGAAGGGGGCTCGGATGAACTGTTGCGCTAGTACTCGTGTGAGAAACTTAAAGAAACCATTGGAAGGTTCATCAGGCGCCGTGATATAGGCATGGAGCAAGGTAGACAACTTATGAAAAAAACATTTCCTATAAAAAGAAGTTCTGATATTGAAGGTCGCACATTGAACTTCATGTGCGCATAATTGGATTATAAATAATCAAAAACTCATTTGAATCAAACGAAAATCTGCAAAAAACCGTAAAATTTACTTTCGTGTGTGAAAAACAACTCTTCCACGCCAAATCCACAATTTTAATTAAAATTTCCCCCACACACCCGGAGAAGATGGCGGCTGTCAAGGAGTTTCTTACATGGAATTGGTGTCGTCATATATGATTTATTTATCTTTTAATTCCCAATGCATCAACTTGCCCCTTCATCAACTAGCCCCGGTCTCCCCTAACTGCAAAAATGTTGAAACTGGCGTTTACTTGGCCCCGAACAAACAAACATACATAACAAAGTAAAGGCTAAGGAACGTGTAAAATTGTATTTTGGTTGCAAGAAGCCTTACCTCTCTCAACTTGAACTTGAACAACATCAATTATAATCGAAACAAGTTAAAGAACCCAAACCAATAGAGTGTACGTGGTAATTATTTACGTGCACTCAGCTGCCGTCGTAGTATTTTTATTCTCTATAATTCCATGTTGCCAAAGAACATTTATGATGGATGAATGGATGACCTTAATGGGGCCATTTATGGCTTCTGTCTAATGGATGAAAATGACCATCTTTGTCATTAACTAGCGTTCACGCAGTTACCGAAATGAGAACAACATGTATAATAAGACACATCGTGAAATCGAAATTGAATGATTTTGAAATGATATTGAATAATTGCATTTTTTTTTGAATTTGAAAGAAATCGACGGAGGATGGGGAGGGGGATTCAATTTTGCCAATTTCGTCTTAGTTGGACTAAGTTGTCAATATTTTATTACCTCCCCTATAAAAAAGATTTGTTTGTCTTCGCCGACGCTTTCAAATCATCTCCTGCTGAAAAAAAAGTGATTTTCTCCGAAATAAATGGAGTTGTGAAATAAAGTGAACGATTCCGGGATATTTTCGAATGTTTTTCGAGCGTATCTGAATGGTAAGTGTGGGTGATTGGAATGAATGAGTGAATCGAGCGTCCAATGTGCGATTTAGAAAGGTTTCGAATGGGAGAATGTCAGTTTTAGGATATGTCTAATCGCATGTACATGTAAAATTAAAAGGCTCCTTATGTGTAGTTGTCCTGAAAATAGGCATTGCAACAGTCATAGGGTCTTTATTTAATTTTAGGGATTCATCTACCGGTGGTGTAATCCTTTTTTTAAGTTAATCACCTATTGAATATATCTATATCTCTGTTTCGAGTTTACAATGACATGAACAGATTGAAAATATTTTCTTTACAATAAAAATGTCGCAACTGAGCATAGCTGAAAATGATCCGCCGCGGGCCGGTATCGAAACCACGCGGAATAGAAAGACAAGAAATCGAAATTTACAAGACAAGGTTACCGCTTATATCACTAAGCCAAAAAAGGTTTTCTCTTACAAAGTTACCAGGAACTGCATTTTAAACTCAGAAGCTACATAGGTAGATAAGTGAGGTACATCGTTAAATTCAGAGGTACAGATAAGAAAGGATAAAGCCAGTGTATAATCTTTATTGCAACCATATGTTTTGGGTACTCATTTGAATCGTTTCGACGAGACGATTCCGATGAGTACCGGCAACATAAGGTTTGTGCTATAAGTCATGAACGAGTTTGATCTAAATTCCAAAATAACTCCACTATCTGTAGCTCTGGTAACAATTGAAACGCTATGTCGATGGAAAATACACAAGAAATTAAATAATTATATATTTCATGTATATGTATATGAATTTGCGAAACAACTAATTGTTTTATTTATGACTTGTTCCCTTTTTTCAGAAAAATAGAAAGAATTAATACGAATTTAAAGTTATATCCATAATTTCAGAGTCCTTAGTGAAAACTAAACATACAGACTCCATTTTGAATATGAAGTTATGGGTGTAGTTTGATAGTATAAATATATTCTTGTTGTTAATGCTGAAGAAGGCCTAGACGCCACATGTCAAAAGGCGTCAAAAGAGAAAAGTTCTGTTCTTGAGTAAAAAGGTGAAGAATTACTTGGTGTATAACAAAATTACTCGAAAAAGGCTATTGCATAAAAAATCTGTTTAATAGAAGCGACTGAATGAAATTCGAAATGAAAACGAAATCGCCGGTAATGTGTCTAGACAAATTAGAGAAAACGAGATATTTTGTAAAGTATAGCATGTTATATATTGTTGTGAGATAAATTGTAAATCTAATTATTGCAGCTAAAGGATGGAGTGAAAACAGTGAAATTCACAATTAATATGACAAAAACCGAAGTCTCTTTTAATTTTAATTATAAGCTTAATAGAAAAGAATGTTTTAACCATGTGCATGTCCTAGAAGACTAAACGTATTTTCTATTTCATTCCAAAGGTCATGTGCTACTTTCTGGTCATCCTTCTCACCACGTGAGCTGAGAGGGATCGAATCCCCGAACCTTAGTCGCGTCATTGTTTGTATATCCAGACAAGAGCAACCAAAAGGGATTGGGCGGTATTTTTTTCTAATTCTTTATCACCATTTTTTTTATACGAAGTTCAAATTAATTCAAAATGAAAAATTAAACATGTATATGAAATCCTTAAAATAGTTATTCTAAAATGGTATTCGTAAATAACTATTCGCTAAATCGGCGAAAATGAAAAACTGACTAGCTCTAACTGAATTGGTAGCTACTGAGTTAGGGCAATACTTTTAAAAGGTTTTCGATGGTTTATCTATGTTGATCGCTATCAGTGCAAGACTTAGAATATCACAGAGCTACAGATAGAAGGGATATTTTCGATTTTTGACCAAATCATTTAAATAACAACACTACGATACAAACCATAAAATGCTGGTACTCACTGGGAATTCCTCTTCGGGACGATTCCAACGGGTACCCACAGAATAGGGTTTTGCGGTCCGAAAAATAGCTTTAAACTTATTTTTCTAAAAAAAATGGCCCGGTGAATTTTTTTTGAAATTTCATATTTATTGTCAATCTTCCTTTTCATATGCTTTCATCTTTTAGTGACGTTTTACCGTACGGAATTTCTACGATTGGGGATCAAAATTTAATACCCTAACATCGAAAGTTGGAAAAAGACAAACGCGGTACGTCGAAAAATTCGCTAAATTCTTTAGATAGACTTCACAAAAAGTATTTATTTGATTTCTGTATATAGAAAAATCAAATGTCAAAAAGATTTTTCGTTTTTCATAAACATGCAAAGAGGTTTTCCCATTTTATTTGAAATGTTATCCATGCACCCTAAAATAGTCTTTGAACGTGCTAATTAATGGTAACGTCATAACGTCGAGCTTGTGAAGTAAACTCATGGGGCAGTTACACGTGGTAATCGGTGATAGATCGGCCGTTCGTTTTATCAAGGTAAGGACGGAACCGACCATAACCGATATACAACCGACGTCTGCGATTGGCAGACGATTTGCAACTCACCACATACTATTTGGAAAAGATAAGTTTCATCGGTGAAAACTAACCGATCGGGATTTTTGAACTGTTTAAAATTTCGATCGGTGAAAATTTCAAACGAATAAGCGATTGACAAGCTATTTATAACTGATATCACCGATCGGTCAGTGATAAGCAACCGATTAACAAATATATATTAGCGATGGGAAAATATGAGGTATTTTAGATTATTACATGTCCTTTAGGTGTCATGGATTTCAAAATGGCGCATTATGGGGATTCTACCTCGGTTAGTTTTGGAATGCACTGATGTCACCCTCTTTGAGTTCGTCTAGGATAGTGCTGTATTGCCCAAACTGAAGACTTCTTTCTGGCGTTAGCCATTGCTTCGTCCACCATCTCCTTTGTCTTCTACGGCGGTGACCATTTCCGCTTCGGGGGCTCAAGTGAATGCCATGTCCGAGGTTTAAGAGAACTTGCTGTTGCAGCAATAGACCAAACTGCTGGACTGCCCTTTCAACATTCATTTTATCATACACTGAACTAAAATGTATCGGTTTTCATATCAATTAAATGAAAAAACCGACGGCAGTCTGCTGAACAAAGGTTTGCCAGCTATTCATCACCGATATTACCGATCTTTGATCGGTGAACACATACGGATCACCGGTTGTATCCGATGGAAAGCGATAGACCTCTGGTCAGAGACCGATCAATCACCGACTGCCCGATTGACAACCGTTGTAAAAGCAACGACAGCCGATATCGTAAAAAATTTTGAGGACCTTTTCCTCAAAGACTTTTGAACACGTCTGTGAATTTTTATCTTTTTATTTCAATAGATAGCAAAAGCATCCAAATAATTATAGGAAATATTAGGCGCAATTTAAACGCCAAAGTCATCGTTTTAACGTCAAAATGACAAACTTTAAATCCGAATTATGAAAAATCTGCACGGTGAAAGCTTTTAAAACTTTTCCCGTTAATCGAACTAGAATTGTAGAAAATAATATAAAAAAATGAACAACTTTCATCGGGCCTATTCTTTAAAATTTTGTTAAAAGTGAGATTTTTGGAACAGTAAAAAATGTGAATATCAATTTCAAGCAACTTATTTGTCTAAATACTTGATTACAAAAGTTTTGATAAAGCATTTTCGTTTTAACCATTCATTAAGCTTCAATTTGGTATAATTTTCGTAACAAAAACGTTTTATATTAAATCGCACTGCGCATTTAAAGGCATACGCGCGCAAATAATTTTGTCGACAGATTTTTAGGTTATTTTAAATATATGTTAGCTTAATCAAAAATATGCAAAAAAATTTGGGGTTACCGTATCCGTTTTTGAGAAATTGACCCTTGAAAAAACGCATTTCTATACAATTTTTCACTGATTTTCGAGTGATTTTGTAGATCGATGTATAGTTCGCTTTATCCCTCTGACATTAAATACTCTTTTGAAATAAAAGTTTCTGAAACATTTAAGAATGAAATTACGGGTTCATTTAATACATTTTTGTAGGCTTTGCTAAAATTTTCGTCCATGAACGGATGAGATATAACGCGGGTGGGCGTAGTAAAAAACAAGTATCTTTTCCAGAATTTCGCGTATTTTTTTTGTGCTTAACCTTAATATAATCAAAACTGCTCGACAGTTTTCTTTTAAATTTATCGCACTTATAGTGCATACAACCTTGCGACTCGTCGAGCAAAAGATTGGCTAGGCTAGCCTATAGACCCAAGTCTCAAATGATAAAAATTGACTAATAACAATAATAATAATGAAATATCAAAAACCACCAGACAACAACAAAAAAAGTAAATAGGTCTTCAATTATACGTGTAGGCATGAAAATTGCCTAGGCTTGACGGGTTTTATTTCAAATTCAATAAGCAGTACTAGTACTAGTATCCGCTTACTCATTGATGAATGGATAAGATGTATATTTCAGAAAAGAAACGGCATATAGGTCTAATTTCAGCAGCATTTACCTCTAAAATACTTTATCCTGTCACTAGCTATAAATATTGCCTGATAAAAGGGGGTATGATAAACTTGTTGATATCAGGTCAATTGATCACGTGACAGCTTTATCATGTCACTTGGTCACGTGGCCTACCGGATCTTCTTTTTGCGGCTATAAGGTCTGAAAACAGTCCTCTCTTACATTTTTCTCTTTTGAATTTGAGTATCTTTTCTAGATAAAAAATATTTCACTCGATTCTCATATATTTTTAAAATCAAATCGCGACCATATCGATGACGTAATTCATGATTGATGACGTAATCTTTAAAATTGTGACGAAGCTTATCTCGGTGTTTACATTCCACCTCAAAAACTGTCAGGATTTAAAAACATTTATCTGAATGGATTTAACGCAGGATTATTCGACCGAGGAGGATTTCGAATATAGTAGCTTTGCATCTGATCTCAATCTATGTCCATCCTCTGATTAATAGCAAGGAAGGCATTGAATTGAGATTTGCTTTTAGCTGCATGACATCAAAACTTTGGAGAAAAGGGACGTTTGAGATTGCGAAAATCACCCGGTTCACATCTTCTTAATCATTAAGGTATGTAGGTATTACTCAAGTTTTCTTTTGTTGAATATTTTCTTGCTACAGCATTTGAAATCCTCTCAATGTTCGAGTTCTTTAGCCGTAAGTGATCACCCCACCTCTTCCACACATTCACCTTTATGATGAGGACTCGCCGAGTATCGGAGTTGTAAATCGGGATCAGATTAATTTTTCGTAAATAAATAACGAATAGACTTTAAAAACTTGTAACAGGATAAATAGAATAGATGGTTGGTAACTTGAGATGGAAAAGTTTATCGGGCTCGGCTGCGGAATTTATCCGGTTCGCCTCCGGCTCACCAGATAAATTCCTACGCCTTGCCCGATAAACTTTTCCATCTCAAGTCACCAACCATCTATTCTCTATCTATAACGCTATCAATGTTCGCAAAGCTGTAAAGGCACGCCTTTTTGCCGGGCAACGTTCCGACGTCGTGTATCAACTATAATGACGTCAAGCTGGCGGGAAATTATCGGTTTCGTTTCACAACCATTTCTATCAATTTTAAAACAAACAGAGTTATGTTCCTTCATTTTGAAATGTATCGCCGCTATGCGGTGCATCATTTACGCGCGTATGCCTTTAAATAGGGCTAGGATAGATTGTAAAAAGCGCGTCAAATCGTCATTCTTACGACGTCATGGTAATGTAATTTCCAAATTAAAAATGAAAAAATATCGCCGTTGATATCACACTAAATCAGCGTTTATAAACAAACAACACAGTGGATGACTAGAAAATACTTTTTTATATAATTTACACTGTTTCGATATTTGGACTAATGCCTTTTTACAAGAGATAACACGTGTACATGTCACAACTACACTTTTAAATTCTTATTGTGCTGCCATGTTGAATATTTGTTTTGGACGTCGCCGCTTGAAACATGACGCCATTCTCACCAATAAATATCAAGCCCCGTAGCATTTCCGTAAAACATATCTTTTTGACTTAGTCATAAGAAAATATAATATAGAACATTTGATCTGATTTTTCGATAGACAAGCTAATTTTTAGTATTCAACTTAGTAGATAAAATGTTCTTTTCTTGAAGACATTTCTTGCGCAGACACATAAACTTGAGTTTTTGATATATCTCATGATCTGGATTCTAATTTTCGTGTGAAATTTAGATTTTATACCTCATTTCATATGAAAAATAGAAACACAGCGATGCCAAAATTGTCTACAAGAAACGCATTATTATGAAAAATATGTGGCATTTTTCGATTATATTTGTCTCACCGCGGTAGATCTTAGGAAACATGAATTAAATACATTAGTATCAAACTACGTCTGTTAAATCACGCAAGCTGCTGTACGACGAAATACGTTTAGCAAGCATTTTACTTTTCCTCTTTTTTGACACTTTTATTCTATTCTGTGTATAAAATTATTTCCTTTGTTTATAATTGTGTGGATTTCTGATTGAATGTTTTTCAGCTCTTTTCATATAACCTACATTTTTAAAACAATGCCGTCTTCCATCTGAAGTCGTACGCGGGCAAAACCTTTTTGTGACACATGCGATAAACGCCTTTGAACAATACTTCGCTATGAGTTCTACTTCAGTGGGACAGATAAACTATTTTCGTACAAAGTAAATCAAGTTCTGATGTGCAAAAACTGACTAGCAATGGTTCTATACATCTCACTATCTTCTTAGGTGACCAAAATGTGAGTTCCGATGTCAGGCCTGCGTTTACGATGACAAAACGGAGCAAACAATTTTGCAATTTCCCCCCTCCGCTTTGCACGCGAACTTTTTTCATCCTGATCGTAGGGCTGTTGCATGTAGGGTAACTGAAACCGTACAATCAACTACTCAAGAATTGTCATATCGATTAAGTCACCACTCAATTACACAATAACCCTACCCATTAACATTCATTGTAGCTATCGTAAGACTCAATTTTATATGATTGATATGTCCTATTCATGAAACAGTCATTCAAAAAAGAAATAAGCATAGCTCAAATTACATCTCAATCGATATTACATAAGAGTAGATTTAGTTCTTTTATTAGTTTGAGGGTTTAAGAGAACTGACTTTGGAGAAACTCAAAAAGAGAGCTGAGATAAACAAACCCTTGAAAGATGTATACAATTTTGTTTCATACATCTATCAAGAGTTTGTTTGTTTAAGCTCTTTTTATGAGCTGTTGATGAATATATTCAATAATTATATGGAATGGTAATAATAACGTTGATGATAATGATTTATAAAAACGAAATCCTGTTGAATATTGAAGTCATATTAATGTCGTTTACTTTTTTCTAACGGTTCAAATAAATAAAAAATACTCGTATAAATAATCTGTCAAAACTATAAATTAATGATATGTCTGTTTTCCACGGTCTATTACATTCATTGAGACTGTGCTTGCACATGCTCCCTAAAACAAATCATACAACTATCATACACTAAATCCCGGTAAACTTGGCACGGCGTCTGGCAAGGCAGGTGCCACTGATAGGATTTCGAAGAGCATACCTGGTGTTAAATGGCTGTGAGATATGTGAATTACGGCACGTCTTGTCATTTCTAAGGAACATTTGCAATAGACCTATCGTGTTTAAGCCAATTAACATGAAAATTATGTATACAGCCGACAGCAAGTAGGCTCATTCCTGATATTTGACGTAATTTTTTGGCCTCACATTTGTCGTTAAATACGATTGAAAATTGATCCTTTGGTATCCTCTCTAAGATCGAATCAAGACATAAAATGTGTAGAAAATTCAAATGGAATAGACAAACCTAGCTCATAAAGGGAAGCGGAAGAGAAAGGGGGGGGGGGGGGGGCTTATCATCACTTAAAAACTCGTGACGTCATCAGTTGGTGTATTGGTTTCGAGTTGTAATGAGATTGTAGGATTTTATGTTGTAGTTGTTATTCAACATTTGTCTGATTATTACGTTCAAACACAAATACTCAATATTAAACGCCAAACTAGATCATCAGCGTATAGCCAGATTTATTTTAAACGCGCACTGGTTTGTTGGTAATAATTTTTTCCACGAGAAAATAAAGCCATATAACAAATGCAGGTTGATAAACTGTGCCTCTCACGCCTGTTTTATGGTGATAGGTATGTGTACACCAGCCAAATGTACGTCAATTAACAAAATCTATTACTTTTTACGCATCCATATATTACCCCTAAATCTAACACGATCAAAAGTAATTATTTGGCTTATTTCGCCTGACTCTTTGTGCACATTCCGTATCCCTTTGGAAGATCTCCGAGTTCCAATTACATAAACCGTTCGTAAAATATTTATAAAAACACAGTTCAACCATCTACTGAGAGCAAGTAGTTAAGGTGTACCGCTCTCAATCACACATCTACGAGTTCAAGACTCCGATACGCTTGTGATTTGTTTCTTTGATTTTTTTTTTCTATAGTTTCCTTTTCGCCCTAAATAAGTTCATAAAAGATATTCTATTTGTTGGGTTAATAAACAATCACCTGCCGCTGATTCATATTGCGACATCTAAGATGCAAAGATTCGTTCATCTTTCTATAAAAGTAAATAATACACTGTACTTATTTGTCTTAAATCACTAGAAAAAGGTGTTTCCTAATTTTCAGAAAATAGCAACACTTTTCTATTAAGCCTAGTTTCGAGCCCGTTCCAAAAGGAATAAAAACCCGTTTCCAAAGTTTTCACAAAGGCATCTGGTATCAGAAGAACTGTCCTAAGCATTTTTTTTTATTATTATTTTTGAAACAAGTAACTCAATATTTAACAAAATAAGTATGCCTTCAGAATTACAAGAAAGTTGATAAACCCCAATGAACCCTTAGTCTGAAAAAAAACATATGTGTTTGTAAGACAGAAAACTTTAGTCGGAAAAATACACTTTCCCTTTACTCGGTTTGAACTAGCGTCCTCTTGTATCAGAAGCGGGTGTCCTAACCTCTACGCCCACAATAAACACTTAAAAAAATTGATGCAAATTAGCAGAAATCGTCGATCATCGGTGGTTTTCCGATTTTACTCACGGAAAATAAACAGGCGAAATTAGCCAAGGAATGGCATTATATTAACCTAATTTGATCGTTTACCAACAACTGTTTTCAATGATCTTAACTTTTTTATAATTACAAAAACCCAACCAATCGTTGATGGGTTTACTAAAACGTCGTAAAGTTACACACATTACATAAGTTGTAGATACGACGTTAAAGTATACAACCCATGAAATTACTTGAAAAATGGTTGAAGTGACGTAGGTCACCATTATTCTTCGGGTATAAACGAATCACTTGAGATATGTTTATTGGTCTAAAATAAATTAATCAAAATCTAAGACAGGTCCGAATTCATTTTAATTTGCAATACGAAAAATCTATATAGAGATTATAGATTTTGTAGGATTTATAGATTGGCATATTACAGTGAAACAAAATCGTTAGATTAATAATGTGAACGATTTTGAATGAAAATGAATGAGTGAGAGGAGCGAACTTTGAAGGAAGTTAAGGCGAGGTAATACATTATCGATAATTTCGTCCTATTGGACGAAATAAGCGATCATTTATTACCCCCCTTTAAAAGAATCAACGGTATGTTTTTGTTTTTTTCTAATAGTATATCTTTCGAGCTAGTCAGACGCTTTGAAAGCCACATCAATGGAATAGTGATATTATTTAATCGGTTTGAATGAAATGCGGATCGTTATGAACAATTTCGAATTGCTATAAAGAATTTTGAGTAGTTTGAGTGAATATTTAGAATGAATGACCAGAACGCTGGGTAAGTGATATTGAATGTCAATTTCACTATGTTTTGACTTTAGGGCCCTTTTTAAAAGAGCAAGTATTCAAACATTGTTTCTTGCTGGTATGATTGTTGTAAGAACAAAATAATTCTCTGTCGGAAAGAAAAGCATACTGTTAGTTACGCGATGGCTTTGAATCGAATGTTATTTAATCATCCGTATCTAAAATTAATCTGGACAAAATTGATTGAAATCCGCCCTTTTTAATTTTCAGGAAGTTTTAGAAATTCAATTATCCAACAACGCGCTTAGAGGTGTACTAGAAAATTTATCGTTTGCAAAATGAACCACATTCATTCAAAAACGAGATTTAACAACAAAGAATGCATTTAAGGATTTTGATGGTGGGGGGGGGGGGGGGGGATATCTATTATTAGTTTATCCGTTTATTGGTTATCATTGTTTTAGTATAGTTCAAGTGCTACAACTTATTCATTTGTACTAATTGAGATACTAAGAACAAGAAGTTAAGCGCCACGAGTTTTTAGACAGAAGATTTTTAAAGGCAGGGAGCCTGCATTAATTCAAAATAACAGAGATGTAAATATTGAGTTCCAATGTTGAAAATTGTATTTTGACTTAACAATTTCACAACAATACATGGGTGGTGATAAATTTTATTGACTTTGTACCTTAAAATGTAAATGACGTATTTTCACTTTTTTTAAAACATGAAAAACTATTGTCAAAGCCGACTTACGGTGTTGTCTATGACACGAAACTTGGTTTTAGAAGTCAGATAACACAAATGCGATTAATTCCAGTCACATCTTAGTCAGTAGCGTGTGTAAGATCCGTGAGCATTGATCGCTGCGCGCACCTTCCTCGGCATGCCACGAATCAGCCTCTGGATGATGTGTTGAGGGATTTGCTGCCACTCCTGGTGCAGTGCTGCTTCTAACTCAACCACATTTGTACAGGAGGCTCTCTCCGATGTATACGGTGCCCTAAAATGTCCTACAGGTGTTCGATGGGGTTAAGATCGGGACTGCAAGCCGGCCATGGAATTGTGGTGATGGCTTCACGTTGCATAACGTCCGCCACGACTCTTGCTCTGTGGGGTCTGGCGTTATCATCCATGTACATTGGTCTTGTTCGAAGAGGGTAATTGTCAAAATGTGGAATTACCACAGGAAAAGGGATGTTATCGCGATATTTATCGCCAGTCAATGGTCCTGGAACTGTTACTAGGTCCAGTTTACAGCCGTAGGAGACACAACCCCATATCATAATGGAGCCACCGCCACCCTGATAGGTTGGTTGGACGTACTTTGGTGCAAATCGGGTGTTAGGTTGTCTTCAAACACGAATTCGGCCATCGGTGATATGCAACAACATCCTGCACTCATCTGACCACTGGATCCGACGCCATGATGCCAAGTTCCAACGTGCCCTCGCTCTACACCATATAAGACGTTCATTGATGTGTCTTTGTTGTAACTTTGGACGTTTGAGGGGTCTTCGTGCCTAATACCCAGCCATCCGAAGTCGATTTCGCACCGTTGAAATAGAGACCCGTCTGGGTGTATTCCAGTTGTCCCTTAGTACAGGCGCACTGGTGAAGGGCAGACGTCTGACGTGACGCAAAAGTGCTCTATCCTCTCGAATAGACGTTTCTCTAGGGCGTCCAGATCTGACACGGTCCTTAACGTCGTTTGTCTGTGCGTGTTTTTGTACCAAACGTGTTATGACACTGTGGTGATACCCCAGCTGCCTTTCAATGGCTCTACAAGACATTCGAGAATCTCGCATTCCAATTATTCGCCATCTTTCATTTGTAGACAATCTACGTCTTGCCATGAATGAGTTTCAAATCGAAATGTAAACAATTCCACGCGCTACACGACGTTAGTATCTCTGACAGAAAGCTGCTTTTCCACTTTGTACGAGCCCTGGCTTTACGGTCATTGCACTAGACTTGCTGAATATGCACGTGCATCCGAAACGTTTTTAATCAATAGCTACAAGGTTGTTCTAACGTTATTAAAGTTTTCGATAGAAATTTTATTAACTTAAAACTTAATGGCGCTTAACTTTATGTTCTGAGTATATATAATACATACATAGTGTTTTGTATGAAAAAAAAATATCTAACGAGGTTGGGAGAATTGATCATTGTCGAGGCTTTGCCGAGACAATTATCAGTTCTCACAACCAAGTTAGATATTTTTTCATACAGTACACTAAGTATCTGTTATATTTGTCTTATAACCTCTATTTCTTTTGTTTTCGTCGGTGTTGCTAACTGTAATGCAAGTTTTTAAAAATAACTGCATGATATCATTGTTCTAAAAATAACTATGTGATATCATAAAAAATATCACATGGGTTGTTTTCACACAGATATTTGTATAGTTATAAGATAAATAAAGGATCTGTCATGAGATTTTGTTTGAGACAAGGTGATCTTAACTTATTCTAAAATTGAAAGGTTACTATAGATGTACAAGTTTAAGTGAGTGATCAAAAGTCAATTTTCTATATACCCGATCACTCGCTTAAACTTGTACATCTATAAGCAAGCATTGACGAACTTGATAACTTTTCTGTTCTAGACGAGGTAAAGCTGACTTTGTCCCGATTAAAATCGAGTAACAGATTATTTTTCTTACAAAAACACCAGTTTCGTGCGTTGAAACCCAAATTTGGAACGCTCAGGACCCGAGGTTATAAAAATTTTTCTTCGGCTCAACTGTGAATTTCTCAAATTTTAAATTCAAATAAATTTATGAAAAAAAAGATAACATTAATAAGTTGTTATATATAACAACTTATTAATATTATCTTTTATGTTAATACACTAAAATGAATATCTAAACAGAATTGCGAGTCTTCATTCTTTCAAATAAGCGTTTTTAGAAAATGGTTTAAAACGGTTTCAAACTTTGTAGAAATCGTTAAAGTATTTCTATAATTTTATTGGCTGACATGGATTAAGGGGTGTGTGATCGGTCCGTGAAGTACTACTGTTCTATAGAAAAAAAATATTCATGGATAAAAGTCTTGTCCGGTTTTCTAAATAGAAACAAAATTACAAAATCTTCTTTATTTGATATCAAATAACGAAAATAACGTCTAAATCTTTCAATCTGGGGTAGATTGATAAAAGCCTTGACCTCTGGCCTAAGTATAAATCGATCGTCGAAAAAAATAATAATAAAACACGTTAGATTGGTTTATTGCAACTTGATTTATCTAGGGTAGGGAATCATTTAAGGACCTAAAAATCATATAAAATTCTAGACAGTATCTATCCCAGTGGATTTTTTTTTAAATGTATCAGTATTGAAATTGTTTAATTAATGAAGAGGCAATTGGCCCCAAAGCGCTCGCCTGAGATATATATAAAAAAAAGCGTGGTAAAATGCTAAAGGTACTAATTTGAAATCCATGACTGACATCACCTTATTTGAAACAAAACAAAATATAAAAAAGAAAAGCATTATGATTACGTTTCAAGATATTTAAGATTTAAGAAAAAAAATTGTGACCTCTAGAGAACAAGTCCAAGTTTCACCCAATGATCTTGTTTTTGACCGAATTTGACCGAATTATGAACTCGTCCAACTCGTCCATGTAGACAATCATTCTGACGAAGTTTCTAGACATATGAGCTCAAAATGTCGCCTCTAGAGTGTACACATGGTATATATAAAATTTGACCGATTGACCTAGCTTTTGACGCCATTTGACCCAAATTGAAATTCGACCAAGACAAAATGTAGATAAACACTCAGACCAAGTTTCAAGGCATTTAGGCCGCTAGAGGGCAACAACTTTTTTTCTAAGATTCCACCCCTTAGTCGCATTTTTAACCCACTTGGTCAAATTTCGAACACGATCGAGATTACATTTAGATATTTATCCTAAAAATCTTACAAGACATTTTGGCAAAATTGTGGCCACCAGAGTGCACACATAGTTTTTCCTAGATTTGACCTCTTGACATCGTTGTTTACCCCAATGGCCTAATTTAGAGATCTACCCAGTTTTTATGGAAACAATCATTTTGACTTAATTTAAAGACATTTGAGCAAAGAATGTGGCCTCGTGGGTGCACACAAGGTATTTCTGAAGTTTTGACCCCTGACCACCGCATTTGACCACAAATTTGAACTCTACAAATCTATTATCGAGCTTTTGCAGAGAAAAAAATTCTGACCATATTACGAACTCGTCCAAAAATGATAGATACAAATATTCTGCCCAAGTTTCGAGACATTGGTTAAAATTGTGACCTCCAGAGAGCACACAAATTTTTGACACCGGACGGACGACCGACACTGGACGCAGGACACACGTATATCACAATAGTTTACCATGAGCCGTTCGTGCTCAGATTAGCTAAAAATGGCTTTTATAACAATTAAGATATTTATGAAGTCAAACTTTTTATCCGTAGACTTTATTCCTGTCCGTTTACCAAATTAAACATATTTGAAGACACCGTAGGCAAAATACATGTATTGCATATAGTTCTTTTACTATTTCATTGACTCCGATATATGCATATCTTATAAATGTAATTTGTGGTGATGTGATCTTTTTCTGCATTTTAATAATGAATTGTAGTTAAAGTATCATAAAAGATGAATGATCTGGTGAACGAAGCATGCTATATTTCTTACATTTAGACAGAAATTAAACGGCCACCAAATAAAGAATCTACAAGGCTGATATTTGATTTTACAAATTGGTTTGTCAATAGTCTTGCTTAGATTGTCATGTTTTATTCCGATCACGTTCTAAAGATAAATAATGGAGCTTACACCAAATCCTCGATTGATTCTAACCCTGATAACTTTTAAGAATAGGCTGTTCTAATTCAAGACAGTCAAATGCAATTTAAAACATACAAAGAAAAGTTTCTTCTAAAGAAATATGTGAAAAAAAAGATAAATGCGATCTGAAAATTATATACTCTCTTTTGTCAATTTGTCCATCTTGCTGTCCGATTTTTGCTCTTTTTTCTTCTATTGATATCATAGGTTTCCTTTCCTCAACAAATTGAGTAATTAATTGAGTTTTTAAAGACATCTATTATCTGCAAACTAGATAAAACATTCGAAAAGCTATATCCATAGAGAGTGAAAGTTGTGTTCGACGTATGACCCCATTTAGCATAATAGTTAATCGAATTATTTAGCGTCTAATTAATTGAAAAATATCTGCATAATTCGGTCGCATATCAAACCCAATTCGGACTCTGTACATTCGTGAATGAAGGCGATATCAGGAAAACACGTATATTATTGTCTGTTCAGTCACTCGTAAACCGCTATTGTACAAAGATGCATGAGAGTAAAAATAGAAAGTGTAGGAGGAATTTTAACAACATTTCAATTCTAGACAGATAGACACTTGTATTATATTATTTGCGTTTTATCCACATTCACTAATGCGCAATGAAGAAAGTTCTGTCTTGTCCTAGATGTCGGGTAAAAACGTTATGTATACTTAGTTCCAAAAGAAAGTGTGCACTTTTGAATTTTGAATATCTCTGAAATTACGCAATCTATCGTTACGAAATGTCGTATGACTATCACCAAAAGTATGTGCAAACAATATTTGAAAACAAAACTCATACGATGAGCCAAAATTTTCTGCTAATTTGAGACATGTGATTTTGCATGTTTTGCGCGTGCAAAACGCGTTAGACGAATAATTGATCTTAAAATACCATCAGGTCAATATTTGTGGCTTTTCTAAACATAAAATCACATCTTCAATAAATTTTGCATGGTGCTACAGCGTAGTCTGACTACCAATAAACGTCGTTGAATTAAATCGAACCTTGTCAGATTTAGAATGTCACTAAAATTGATAGAGCATTCAATTTCGAATAGAAGTCGAGGTCATTTTTGTTAGGCCTTTAATAAGCAAATAGAGATGTCATAGAAGGCCATAGCACCATTCAACTACAAGGTACTAGTCTAACAACGTAGCAATATCTAACGTTGACGTACATGTAACGTCTGTATTAGAATTAAATCTTTTGTTTGGAAATGGCTTGGAATGGCTTCTAAAACTCTATAGGGCAACAACAGCACATAGCTCTTACCAAAGAAAAAGTTGTAAGGAGGTCAAATCTCATCAATTTTAGTTCTGCCTGCGCGTATTCAGCATGTGATACTTTATCCGAATCTGATTTGACTTTTAATTTCAAAAGGTCTTGACTAAAGTATGGTATAAAATTTACTTCATAATTTTCCCCCAACTTTGTAAAAATCAAGAGAAATGCAAAAAGTGAAAGTGGACACTTTCTTATGGAACTCAGTATATATACTGTTCAGATTTTAGACGAAAATATTGGACCTTCAACTGTGGCATTGACTCTTAGTATGGAAATGCGTTTTATTCCGTAGGTCTTATCCGAACAGTGACGAAGGGTTCTCGATAAGGAATAACTACACTTCCGACTCCAATCGGGAACTTCTGCGATTCTACGGAAAAGATTATGGAATTAATAAGGCCGCAGCAATGAAAGCGCGTCGTCTCTCGCGTGGGTCAAAAGATCAACGTTCCCGTTGGCGTTGAATAAAATGAAATCATTTAAAGATTAAATTCGGCATATCATTATTTTATAACAAAACGCGGTTTCCAAAAGATCTCTAAATACGATCGGAGAGTATGAAAGAAATGTATTTTTTCTTCAAGCATGTTGACTAAAGTACCACCAGTAGAAGCCCAATTACCAAAAGACAATGATCCAAAGTTACTGCACAAATCAAATTCACCATATTACCAACTTTTACGCCCCTACCTACATGACGGAGGGAAAACGTAGTGATTTCGGAGATATTTTTAGGCTCCAGATCACGGAAAAGTACGAGCAATGTCCTTAATGTGGAAAGACGGGAATCGGAAACCCTCGGGGATTCAGCGGAATAAACCTCGGGCAAAATAAGGGCGTAGACATGATAGCGCGTCGTTTTGCACGTGGGTTTATAGGACGTCACAAGAATCAAGATGACGTTGAGTATAACAAAAAAAACGAAATCTAGATCAATACGTGGCATATAAAAATTTGATTACAAAACGCGCTTCACTGCATTTTGTCTTTCTTCAAGCGTTTTGACAAAAGTACTACCAGAAACCGAATTTCATAAGAAATAAGGGATAAGCGTTTGTTTAAGTGTAAGATCGATTTATATTTCATTGAGTGAACAACAAAAGCTATATTTTCGCGAGAAAATATAGCTTTTGTTTTTCACGAAATGAAATATTAATCGATCTTACTCGAAAAACAAACGATTATTCTGTTCTTTAAAGCAAAAATGAGACAAAATGTGACATTTTTAGGACATATTTTCGTAAAGCGAGCCATTTTGCGCGAGATTGCTATGCAACGTTCATTGTGACGTCACTTCTTTCGCCCCGCATAGATGACGTCAGATAGGATGAAATGCACAAAAGCAGGGTATAAGTTTTTGATAATTTCACTGCTTTTGCGGTGAGTTTATCAAGTGATAATCTACCGTTATTTCTCGATGAACCACCGAAAAGCATTAAAGAATTAATAATCTTCACTTACGTTCGAGGTACTTCATAGGTGGCGTAGTCAAACCATTTTTTTTTACAAAAATATATACGTCCAATAAAGACAAGGTTTCTTTCATTGAAAATACTCAAGGGCATCGATGCGGTGACCATTCGATTCCAAAAATGTCAGGGAAAAATGATGAAATTAAAGTATAAGACATGCAGGAAATGTTCAATCATACAAGGATATGTAATCTTAATCATTTTCCGAGTACATCAAATCATTTCAAATGTTTCTAACATTTCTAACCAGAAGCACTGTTGTTAGCTTTCACTTTTATCCCCCATATTGTATTGTTGAAATGATTGGTCATTCCAAATGATTTGATTTGATTGGTTCAAAATGATGAAATAGGGGTGTGTGGAGGTGTAGGTGTTTCTCTTAGCCAATGTAATAGCGTGAAACATTTGTAATGATCCTTAATAATGAGAAATAATGAGTAATGTCCTTGAAAATTGAGGGTATATTTTTCCAATTTATCTCATAAGTATGAGGCAAATTTCGACAAAATTGTGCATACATATAGTAAATAACATGGGCTTTAAAGATACATTTTGAGGGTTTTTTTTTTCAAATAATCCTTGGTAATTAATTTGAAAGTTGACCCGAAATTTTCGTAAGATACCTGGTCATTATTCAATTATTTTCTTTTTCCTATAAGTTCTTTGATACTTCCACCTGAGAGGTACTTTCCAGTTTAAAGAAAAGTTCGAGCGGACAGTCGATTGGAAGGACAGACGACGTGATCAGTGCATGCATGGGGGGGGGGGCACAAAATCTTTTACAGGTGGTTTTCCTTTCTAAACGAGTCAGAATAACGTTTACGTGGTTTAATTAACGCTGTGATTTTTTTAGAAAGATTGCATGTCCAAAAACTCTCAATTTATTTTAAGTTACGTTGATTTTGGCCCGTAAAGCATGTTTAGACGACATTGACGTATTTTAAATACTAAAACCATTTTGACCTCTCTATAAAGTAAAAGGTCCTTCGATTCTAGGCAAGGCCTTCAATGACGATTGGGTAATATAATATCTAACTGATTCGTTGAGTAAAATACAAAAATTCATTTGTGTGGAAAATTATCTTTCCCTGATATTTTTCATGGTATGGTGTACGAAGCCATTCGGAATATCGATCAGACTTCCCCGCAAACTGAAAGTATCTCGGACGTAAGTGTAGTAATTTTCGATATTATTTTTTTTTCGGATCATTCGGCTTCTGGTGGTTTTGGCCATTAGTCGCTTGAAGAATTTCACATTTTTAATGCATTCCATTCGTCTATAGTGATATTTTGCTCATGTTAAAATTAGATAGTAAAACTGTAAACATGTGAAAATATATGTGAAAAAAGAACACATCCGACTGTATTTGAAAAAAAGATTGAACTAAAAGAAGTTCACTCTCTAATATTTTGCAAAAATAAGTATCCTATTACTTTAATGTAAGAAAGATAAAACGATTATATTCAAATTCGTGTGGAATAACTATATTTTCAAAAGATTTAATCGTCACATATTTTTTTTCTAAAATTTGTTTTGTGTTGTCATTGAATACAAATAAAAAAAATTATAGTGATACAGAAATGTTAATATAATCTCATTAAATTATAGACATGATCAGGATTATTGAAAATTATATAACTTAATGAAAAAAAACCAACATCAAAGTAATTAAGTTTGACCGTTCTAGAGTAAGAAAATGCACTTGAAAAGAAAAGTTTTTACCCTGATTAGTCTGTGCAATCATCGCTGGCTGACCTTGTTCAAAATTTATCGAACTTTCAAAACGATCTTATTAAAAAAAAAACAGGCCACAAATAAGAGCTATAAAAACTTCATTCTTCCTGTAAGTTGAGAACATCAAATAAAGCACGGTTCATAAATTCTGTCAACTGTCGGCTAATTGCTGCAATTTTGTGGACGTTTTAGAAATCCAGATTATTTTCTCTAATTTTGCGATTGACATGAAGTCGATTAACCTCCAGTGAATTGAAGGAAATGTTATCGGTTTAGAAGATTTTTTTAGGATTACAAAATTCAATCAGCCGGTTGAGTTTGTTTATGGAAATCCTTAACCTATAATTTCTGAGAAACAAAATAATGCCTAAAATATACTCACGGGAAATGAAAACGCATCCCCTGTATATTTACGAAAGAGCGATTCTTTTACTTTAAACGCAGACTGTGGCTTTAAATTAAACATTCTGAATACTTAACTTAACAACAGTCATGAAATATTATGCAAACTCAAATATACTGAGCAAAAATAAAAAGTTGACACTTCAAAAATCTCAATTAAAATCGTGTATTCCGTTTTTACAGAATTATGTTCTTAATTGATTTAAGGCTACAGACAACCTTGACATAGGTTAAAACCAGAAAATATCTCACTGGTAATCTATTTTTAGCAAATTACCTCGATAGAGTCGAGGTACCGTCAAAAGCCGTTTTCACAAAATTCTCAAAAGGACATAATTTATGGCTCTCAGTGTGAAGTGGCGGTCCAAATAATCGAATTTCATAACTGAAACGGTCTCATTCTAACAAGACATCTCTCTACTTTCAAATGTTGATGTAAAAATCTTTCTCAAAAGTTGCAGTTATCTTATTACAGGACCGTTTCAAGGTGACGTCACTTGCGTCGCGCCTAAGCTCTTTACAAAAATCTCTCAACTTTTGATATGAATCGCTGCGACACCTGCAATTGAATGTCTTTATAAAAATTATGTCATCGAAAAAACGTTTGTAGACTTACAAATAAAGAAATCTCCAAAATGCGTTCTAATTTTCATTTGAAAGTGTCGACGAGTTTACAATAATTTCCAGTTTGAAATTAAAAGTTGTTTTTCTTGTTTTTCCACTTTATATAAGTAAAACGATGCTTAGCGTTTGCGAGATGATAATATCGTTTATGGTGTACATGGGACAACAATGATTTCCGTTTTGGGGGCTCTACGTTGAAGCAAATCACGTGGTCTTCAAAATTAATAGAATTGATAAAGTCTCATCGATTCTACTTAACATGACACGTTTTGCATTACAAATTCAGTTGGCGAAAGGGAAAAGTAGAAAATTCAAAAGTGTCAAGTTTTCATTTTTTTCTCAGTATATTTCGTTGTTGCTTTTTTACATGTTACATCACCAAAAGTTTGTTAAATCCACAAAAGATCACGAGAAACAGTGTGAATCTATTTATTGCGTCTAAAGAAGTCAACGAATGGACATTTAGTTCACCAAGTTGAATAAATGACGGATTTAGAAACCTCATTGTAGTTCAATGGTCGTGATTTCAGATAACCGTACAATTACTATTATAGAAAGCCTCTTACGAAGAGGCTGACAAATCCTTTTTTTATTCAAATCTTCTTTAATCTATTAACAGGAAAGAGAACATGCGATTTTTATCAAAATACACATCGGTTAATTTTGAAATATAGTGTTGGTCGATTATTTACGAAAGATTAGGTTAAAGTACAGAGAAAAGAAAATGTGACCATCTCGGTAGTTTCGACCCTAGTCAGACTGTGCGAAGTGCGCAGGATGAATAGGATCGAAACTTTTCGCATGTTTCTGATTTTCTGTATCTAGAATTATCGATCTATAATCCTGTACAGGAATTTTCGAAATGTGACCACCGCTTGACCTCTCCTTGAACATATCTTTTTTCAAGATTTCATTTTACGGGGTTCTGAGATGGTCCCCTTTCGAGTGACTGGTCACAAATATTAAACCATTACAAACATAAAACAATGTTTTGGACATTCAAGGGATAAAATTTGTCTTTTCTTCAACGAAGGAAAGATTGGAAATAACAGTTTATATGACAACAATAAGAACTCTATAATTCACTGTATAAATGTAAAAAATAAGAATAAAAAAAATAATGATAATAACATTAATAATAATCCCAATTGGAAATCGCCAATTAACTCCGAAAAAAAAACCCAGATGATATTTCTGATTTGCAATTTATTCGTCAAGCAGCCCGTTATGTTTTGTTTTGAAGCTAAGAATTCAGAGCATTTATTTGTATGGGTGTTTAACGCCGCTTTCCACAATATTACGGTTACCTACCCATGGATTCATGTCCTTTTACATCGGTATTACAACATTTCGTTCGAGCCACCAGCTGTTTATCCAACGTGTGTGTACTACATATCATATACACAATGGTGTGAGACAAATGGATATCTAAATGGCTTTTGTTAAATGTCGGATAAAAGTTGGCTGAGCGGGATTCGAATTCACGATACCCGAAATCACATGCCATACATGACTTAGCTAATCGGGCTCGACTGATTACTCCCTAAAACATGTAAATCTATAAATTACATTGTAAGATACATAAATACATAACATAATACTGTTAATAACATCCTAAAATTGACATTGTGAACGAGCTTGGAGTAAATTTTAAAGAAAATGTTAATGAAAATGTATGAGCGGTATGCGATATTTTGAACGATGTTAAAGTGCGGTAATAGAATTTCGTTTTTCCTTCAAAAATAGATTCACACGTATTTACGCACCAACCAAATGATTCAAGGTCCATGCCAGATAATAAAATCATGATTTTTTTTATCAACTTGGATGAAGTTTCGAACGATTTTGAAGCGTTTTTTTTGACGAATCGGTTGCAAGTGAGTGTTCAGTTTATTGGAGAGATGAATAAGAATGCAACAATACAAGTTTAAATTTTCAGTTATTTTATCATTGTTATTCTATTTTAAGATATCAAAATGTTGAATTACTTTTAAATCCTATGAGTCTTGCAACTCTTAAAATTACTTCGACAAGACACGCAATATTTTTCGTGTTAGTAAAACTACATGTACACAAACAAGTTGTTCGCATGGAACTGCGTTTGTAAATCTGCAACTGCTATTCAATCAGAATTATGAACTGCCATAAAAATTTATGTGTTCATTTTAACACAAATAAGTGAGTTTCAAGAATATATTGCTTGATATCGAATGGAATATTTATTCCATCAGAAACTAATTCAGATTCATCCAATTTCTATTTGCTTGAAAAGTGGACATATTTCATACATGTTTTCGGTATTTTCTATGCAAATTGCCGACTTCATTAGAGTAGCAAATCAGTCGTATTACATTCCAATATTTTACTTTTATGATGATATACAAAAACAAGCATTTTGATTGGACAAAAAATTATCCTTATCCACAAGGACACAGGTTTAGTGCGCAGTACTTTCTTTAAGCTCGCACGCAAAATAATTGTGCCTGTGCGTGACATTTCCAACAATTTAATGTGTGCGTGAGAAACACAAAATGAGCAGCCAAGACACCCACAACGCAATAAGAATATTAGCTGGCTACATGAAGAACGATTAAGGTAGTGGACCAGAAATAGTTCTGCAAGGTTTTGGTAGTGATGAGCTTTAACGGTGTTAACCGAGGTTTCCTTATGATTTTCATTAGGAAACCTCGATCAACACTGTGAAAGATCATGAGTTCGAAATATTGCAGATCAATTACGGGTCCACTACATTAACAACCCCATCTATCTATAGAGCGCTTATAAAAATTCTGGTCTGAATGTGCGGATGCCAAGGCTATCCAGTGGTTTTGCTTTGCGCACACTCGATATTGTAGGAATTTGAGTCATTGGCTCAATTATAAACGAAGCGGTCCATGTCTCTTGCTTTCTTTTGTCGCTTTTTATAATTTGATTTTAAGAAATGCGTCTTCTAAATGTATCTTTACTCGACAAGCTGTTAAAAGGTTGGCTGTCATGTACACATGAAAATGTTTGAAAGTTCAAGCGCAGACTCAAACGCCGTTTAACCATACTGTGTTGTGCAGAGATAGCGAAAAACATGTTTTTGTAGTGGCGGATTTGATTGCTGAAAGATGTTTGTTATAACCGTTCGTATATCAAGGACAATAAAGTTTGAATAGAATTTTATCAGTCTATATCTTTATTGTTTTATCACTTGGAATTTTGAACTGATTTCCAGGGGCAATATAGTATGCTGAATTGAATGATTGATTGAGATTATCGAAAATAAAGATATCGATGGCTCAGCGCAAAAAAGTTGTGACTGCCTATATGTTTATAGGCAGTTATAACTGTGTCGCACTTATCCATCGATATTTCCTATAGATGACAATATTGATACTTAAATGTAAAATACAGTTCGACAGAGATGCAATTTTATTTGCATTAGGACCAGTCCATGTGTGTTGTCCCATAACGATTCAAACAGTATTTCTTGTTAAAAAGAAACAATCATTTCTAAAAATGAAACTAGAAATCTTGGCTAGCGTTATTAGCTATTTTGTGACGACAATTTTCTCTGAAAATTCCCTTAATGGTCCAAGAAAATGGTTCCATTGATGAACAGAATTGCAAAAAGTCCTGGATCGAGATATTTGAGACATGGAAGTTGCTTGTTCTTTTCTTTTTTCTGTGTGTAGGGCATATGTGGGGGAGGTGTTTAAATGTGCCCCGTTACGCGAAAGGGGACCATCTGGGAAATCCGTAAAATATTTTTTTGAAAAAGAGATTGATTCCAGTACTGGACAACCAGAGGTCGCGTTTAAAAAATTATTTCGTTGAAAGGTAGATTAATCGTTCTGGTTTCTGAAAATAAGCACAGTGAAAAAAGTCTCGACCCGAGTCAGTCTGCGCAATCCGCGCAGTCTGACTAGGGTCGATATTTTATGCTCTACCCAGATGATCCCTTTTCGCGTGACAGGTCACAAATCTGTAACTGGGACGTCATTTAGAAAGTCATTAGGGAAATAAATCGTTTGAAAGTCAAATACACCCGAAAAATGTTTAACGTTCGTCTGGTATCAGCGAATCAAGAAAATTGGTAACTTTATTGCAGATCTGAAGACGCCGCCCTGTATAGCATATCAGATACTAGCTTTAAGTCGTCTGATCAACACTTTGTTCTAAAGATAAACTTATCATTATAAACCATTTCGCCCATTTTAAATGTACTTTCATCAAGTTTTAAATTTCTCATCATCTATATTCATCTATAAATCTTTAAACTGTTTTCGTCAATTTTCGATACATTTTTAATACGATTCCCTTTTTTTCAAAAGAATTGGGAAACGCATTAACTGTACGATTTGAATTTGAATTGGGGTTTTACGTCGCTTTCAACATTCTTTCAGTTATATCGCGACGACTGGAGCACCTAACGATGGATTCCTGGTATTTCTCACACCAGTACTACCACCACATCCCTTTCCTAGCCTCCAGTTGCTATTCCACATAGGTTTACGATTATCTACCCATTGGTGGAAGACAAATGTCGGAAAGGATAAGTGCCGCGGCCGGGGATCGAACCCGTGCGAATAAAGACCATTAACTGTACGAGACAGAGAGTGACCAAAAAAATCGTCCTGAATGTTAAAATGTTTACCGCAAGTGAAAGTTACTACATTCTAGTCACAGATTCAAATCAATCATATTATCTATGGTCTGACATATCTGCTTTGTGAGAAGTTTACGGAAAATGGATGAGAAATTCTCGGCCAGAAATGCAAATTTACAGATTTATTGATACGCTTTTAAAGCATAAACACGTATGATGGATGAACATTTATGTTCTGTCGTCAAAAAATAATTGTTAAGGTCTATCCAAAAGTAGTGGACCAGTAATAATTCCGAAACTTTTCGGAAATAGAGTTAACCATTGCTATCTAATGATTAACATATTCAACGGTTAACATTGTGAAAGATCATGTTTTCCGAAAAGTTGTGGAACTATTACGGATCCACTAACTTAAATAAAACCTTGCGAAAATATAAACGTTCAAATGAATCCATACAATGTTGAATTCTGAATATTTCTGCTTTGACAGGAGCTATAGACAAAGACCATTCTGCATATATATGTGCAGTCTAATCTTAGTCTATACCACCTGATTTTCTTGTTTAACCAGAAAAGTTCTTGTTGCAAGCTGTAATATGGTTTAAATGCCTCATTACACATATTATATTTGGTTTTGGACGTTTTTTTTAACTTATCGAAATTTAAAACCAAAAGTGATGTGAAAGTTTTACTAGAGAAAGTCCATTTTTTAGATCTAAATTGCACGTATCTTGATTATCTCAATTTTGATCATTTTGTAATCTTATCTTTTACATAATCAGTTACCGTCATTATTTAAGGATAATACCAAAAGGATATAATATATTTGAGCCTGTGCGTGAGATTTCCAACATTTTCAAACATGTGCAAAGCTAAGACTCTGACCAGAGTCTTCACTATGTGTTTATTAGAAAGATAAGGTCTCAAAGTACCTGTAGGCCATCAGGTAACTTGATAGTTGCAGTATCTGGCTGTCAAGGCTACTTAATTTATGCACCTAACGAACAATTCAATTTATTGGAAATGTCACGCACAGGCTCATTTGTTAAAATAGATTAAGTTGCTTTTCCTAGAGTTGTTCGGGCGAATGATTTGTATTTTAAATACCATTTACCTTACCAAAATAGCAAATATAACGCCTCGCAGGAAGTCATTTAACTATTTCGAGATTGACTTTAGCATTTTGCCCAATTTGTCCACGTTTACTATACCAGATCGATAAATCAATTAAACTCATGTAATGGCGAAAATCGTTGTTGACGTATTGCTTTCGACGTCTTCGTATCAATAATATGCCTTTCCTTTATGAAACTAATAATCTCTTGTAAAATGTTATTGTTTAAATAATAAACAATGATGGCCAATAGCAATCGGGTACCGAAGCGTATAGTACCGAAGCGTATATGTACCCCCCCTGCTGAGGACATATACTGGTCTCCAGAAACGTATTGAACTCTATAAATTGTCCAAGTTACGATAACAAGTCGATGTATATCTCGCCATGTTGACCAAATTTTTATTTTCTTGACGGCATCAGAATGTAAGACTTGCCTAAATGAACATTTTCCAAGTACACGGATGTCGACATCTTTTGAATGTCTTGTCTCTTGTCGTTAACATTCAGGCGACTTGTTTTATTTCTGTATACAATACGACAATAAATATCGGCATCCATGTTATTCGTAAAAGATGTATGCGTTCATTTGGGTATGCCTACTATAGGTAGGATAGCAGAAAGACACACAAATTTGGTTAACAGGTCGATAAATTAATCGACTGTCATCGTAATTTTGACAACTTGTAGAGTTCAATACGTCTTTGGAGACCAGTTTATGTCCTCACTAGGGAGGTACATATAGGCTTCCGTACCGAGTCATGCTTTTGTCAGAATGTGTAACTTTAAAATAAATTACTGGAAAAATCCACAGATTCCAACTAGTAACGAGGTATTCTTGATGTGTAAAAGTTTGTTACCGCCTTTAGCATAGGACATTCATTCTTTACTAAGCATGATGTAAAGCACAGAGACAAACAGAATAACAGAGAATGTACATCTAACTTACCGATTCCCGCAACAATTATAACAAAACCAAGTATTGCTGTAGCTACACTGTTTGGCATCTTCATTTTCACGTCAAATTTGTATGTTGAACGTTAGACATTGATGGTATTCTTATAGATCCTATCCTTTCTGTAAGAGTTTAGATTTGAGGCCTTCATTCTGAAAGTAAAGAAGCAAAACCATTGAAGAGTAAATCTATAACCCCGGAAAGGGGCCAGCTCGGAACACCGTTAAACGAAAGCGCGAAAAAGAGGTCTGTTTTCAGAAGAGGTCAGCCAGTGGTCGCATTTCTAAAATTGTTGTACAGGAATGAAGAATGATAAATCTAGATTCAGAAAATCAGAAAAGAGCGAAAAGTATCGATCCTAGTCAGCCTGCGCAACCTACGCAGTCTGACTAAGGTCGACACTGTACGCGCTATCCAGATGGTCCCTTTTCTCGAGACGGGTCACATATATTTTGGATGAATTAATGGATCGCTGGCGCCGCACCTTGACGCCCGCCATGGCTGACAGACTTTTTAACACGACGTTTCTCAAAAATATACAATCATGGACATAATGCAAAAAGCTTTATTGTTAGTATTTAGCTTACGTTAACGTCGTAACTACAGCGTTTTCAAGCTGAAGCCACGGTGTTAACGTAGCCAATCCACGGAAGAAATATTTTAAGGAAGTTGACCCGTAATAGTTCCGCATCATTTCGGAACACATGATCTTTCACAATGTGGTCCGATGTTTCCCGATGAAATCATTAGGAAACCTCGGTCAACACTGTTAAAGTTCATAACTCCGAAATGTTGCGGAACTTTTACAGGTCCACTACCTCAAATAAAATGACGGAAAATGACGGAGGTAAACAGCCATCAAGGTAAAAAGAAATGAGTGATTTGAATTGACGACTGATTTTTTAACTGACAACAACGCTCCAGTAAATAAGCAATACAATGCTAAAAAATTATTCAGGTTTTTGCATTAGTTAGATTGTTAGATATAATGGGGATTGCTTTTAAATAATTGCAGCAGAAATCGAAAAAGCGTATAGTAGGCGACGGAGAAAATAGTTCCAATTGCGCGACATGAACAGAGCAGGGATACAACAAACAAATTAGAAATTAATTATATTGATGATTCCACTGGTTCAACGAGGAAATTATCAAACGGTAGGCAACCAAGCAATTTTGATAATCCACCCGCCAGCATTTAAGAATCCTGCAATGCCTTGACTTTTCACAATGGCATCTTATAAGTCTCTGTTCAGCCCTGCGTTCAGGATGACAAAACGGTGAAAACTGTTTGTCAATTTTACCCCGCTTTGCACGCGCACTTGCGTGCAAAGCAAGGTAAAATTGGCAAATAGTTTACACCGTTTTGCCATCCAGAACCGAGGGCGGGTAACAGATTGGAAGAACAATTGGTCAATCAAACACTCAATTATAATGAACTTCGACACTGGTATTTTCTGCCATTCCGGTTCGACAGTTTTTTCTTGGAAGGGCGACCTAAACTTCGTAACTGCAGCCTAAACAAGCTTATTATGAAGATTTCTTTTCCATTTTGCTTCACGATATTGAATTATTATATATGAAAATAGTATTCTTTAATTTTATGGTGGTATGAAACCTTAAACCTAATCTCATTTGCGTATACATACAGTGTGATTAGGTTTTTTGTTTCATACTCCCATGAAATGAAAAAAATCTCTATTTATCTCTTTAATGTATCTGAAATGATATTGTATCATAAATTTTTACCAGCGATTCATTATTATCTGTAGTGAAAGTCAGAGAAATGCCGTTTTATGATAGATAATAGGCAATAAATGAACAACGTTTATATTGAATGATTAATCGGTAGATTAGCTGAATACCACACGCTATCACTCAAAAAGATACTTGGTTCCTCAAATATTGCAGAGTCTTTATTTTGAAACGATTATTAAGTAAGGCTTATTCTTTTTATTTATTTATTTATTTTTTTTTGTCAAAAATGGTCTTTTGTTTCGTTTAAAATCTCATTCTAAACTAACTTGTACCAAATGGTAATCCGTAAATAACACAATTCTATATAAAAGTTTCATAACGTGAGTACAGCCGTTTCAGAATTATGAAAGATGTCATGCGAAAGGGGATAGGCTTATCAAGAAAACTATTCGTTTGCCAAGCAATAATCTTCGTTTTTGCACTGTTTTGGTGAGGTAAAACTTCTTTCCGGTCGAATGTAATGTTTTCCACTCCTAAAATGTTGATAGATGGTGTTCCTAAAGTTCCACAAGTGTGTTGGCACGGTCTTTTTCGTCATTTTTAAATCAGATTTATAACATTTCGCGATATCCGTGTTTTTCTATGTTCTAAGTTAACCGATGACTTTATTGTATTATCTCCCTATTTGATTAGGAATTCATTAGTGTAGAGGCGAAGAATGTTCACCCACATATTTCAGAAAAAGGCAGAAAGTCCATTAATTTCTGACTTTGGTTCGGAGGCGTTTTGTGTTTTAGGTTATACAGACCTTTCGCGTGGCATATATTGCGCAAAAATATAGATCTCTTACATCGATACTTTTAACTATTTTCAATCGTAAGGAGTAACACACACGACGCTATACGTTTATATGTCATCCAGTAGTGCTGTGAGGAACAAACAGGGAAATGATTCGACCTTGCAGATACATGTACAAGCAAAATATCATGCCTCGAAAACAAACATTGAGTAGGCCTACGGTAAATAGCAATGTAAAAGCGTCATCAACGAAGGGATCGACCCTCGCTAGTCTGCACACGTTGCGCTGATAGACAAAGATCCGAGTTTTTTCGCCATTGTTGCATGTCATGTATTTTGTATAATACGCCAAAGGACCTGTATGTTCAAGTCTTATGAATTACAAAATGTAACTTATTTTCGGTTCTTTTCTGTAAATCGAAGTAGTCCCTCTTTGTGGGATCAGAACTACAGTTAACAACATCGTGAAATTGACTTTCATCTCGATCAAAACCATTCCACATCACTCAGTCAGCGCTCCATTCATTCATTCTAAACACTCACTCAAACCATTCAAACGCTCCAACCACACTGAAAAAAAGATAGAATTAACAACGTCATTCAAAATAAATTTGGATAGAGAAAAATCGCCTTTTCACTGACATAATTCAAATTGTAAGCGTCTTATAGGTTCTTGAAGAAATAGGAAGGTATCTATAAAACTTGTATGCATATTTCATTAAAGGAAGGTAATCAATATCGCTAATTTTGTTCATCCTGAACAAAATTAGCAATATTGGATTACCTCCCATCAAAACTCGCTGCAAACACTCATTCAATTTCATTCTTTAATCATTCCAAAATCATTCACCTTATCAATTTCGCGATGTTGTTAACTGTATAGGAAGATTGGGGAGGGGGTATATGTATGATTTTAGACAGAATAATTTTAACAATTATATCATAAGCCCTATGTTGTTGGTACTCAATGGTTTCGTCTCGCTGAGACGATTCTAATGAGCGCCCTCAACATAGGGTTTCATTCAGAAATAAACATTGTACATTGGCTTTTCCCGTTCTTAGCTATACATCTGTGTGGGACGGATGACATTTAGTAAGAATGGACTTTTAAGGTAGTGGGCCCGTAATAATTCCGCAACGTTTCGGATGTTATGAACTTTAACAGTGCTAACAGAGGTTTCCTAGTGATTTTCATTAGGAAACCTCGGGTAACATTGTGAAAGAACATGTGGTCCGAAATGTTGCGGAACTATTGTTCCACTACCTTAAGGACTACGTGACCTCTTCAGTTGAACACATCTCTGTCAAGTAAATGGACTTGTCCTCGATATTCATCAAAATAGGCCATTGGAAATATAGGACTTTTATTGATAATATCAATTATACTGAACATGCATTTATCTTTTATCTATATTTGTATTCCATGGAGATTTATACTTAGAAGGAAACAATTACGAATTTGGTACTATCATCCTAGAGTACACATCGCTTTAAGATGTTTTATTCGAAACGTTTTCCTGTCCTTTGAAACAGTTCCTGAACTATGTAAATCTTCGGGTGAAAAGTAACACTCTTGATAATGTGTTAGGTGTCGATCCTAGTGAGAATGCGCGGATCGTGCAGGCTTTCTATGGTCGAAACTTGTCGCACTAGAATGTTTTTCTTATTAAAGAATGTTGTTGGTAGGGATTTTGGATGTTTTAGGGATTTTGTAAAGCGTTCTCCAATCGAGCTGAACTGGTTCCAATTCCTTTTTAATGTACTTACTGAACAGAAGGTATTTTTTGTGAAAATATTTGTGACCCGTCACGCGAAAAGGGACCATCTGGGTAGTGCATAAAGTGTCGATCCTAGTCAGACTGCGCGGATTGCGCAGACTGCCTTGTGTCGAAACTTTTCGAAATTTACTTATTTTCTGAATCTAGAATGACCAATCTATCTTCCAGTGAAAGAATTTCAGAAATGCGACTTCTGGTTGACCTATGCTGGACCCAATCTCTTTTTCAAATATTCATTTTTAGAGTTCCCAGATGGTCCCTTTTCGCCTGACGGCTCAAATTTATTGCAAAACGATTCCACCCTAGCCAGCGTGCGTAGTCTACGCATTCTGAAATGGATCGATTCTTTTACCTTAACAGGATGGTCCCTTGTCGCCTGTTAGTGAGTTTATCAAACCTTAGGGTCGTCTTATAATATGTGATCCATTACGCGAAAAAGGACCAACTGGGTAGTGCGTATAGTGTCGATCCTAGTCAGACTGCGCGAACTGCGCAGACTGACTTGGGTCGAAACTTCTCGCACTCCACTATATTTTTTAATTCTGAATCTTGAATAATCAATCTACCTTCCTATGAAAGAATTTTGGAAATACGACCTCCGGTTGGCCTGTACTAGAAACAATCTCTTTTTCAAATTTTTTTTATCGAGTTCCCAGGTGGTCTCTTTTTGTGTGACGAGTCAAATATACATTGTTGTGGATAAAAACATCACTCTACTTTACTTTCTCTAACAAAGCGTTTTCTCTTCTTTTCAATCTTTCTTTCAATCTTTCTTTCTTTCTTTCTTTCGCCCTTTCCGTCTTTCTTTCTTTCTTTCTTTCTTTCTTTCTTTCTGTCTTTATTTATCTATTTATTTCTTTATTTTTTTGCTTTTTTCTTTCTTTATTTCTTTTTCGATTGTGTTTTTGTTCCTTTGCTTCTTCGTTCATGCATTCATTCATTCATTCATTCATTATCATCCTCCATTGAAACAATATTATGCAGTAATTTGCATGTTTGATTTGTTGAAGGCTTGACATATCTTTTCCTTCACCATAATTTTGTTTTTGCTGGAGATTTTTACTTGAAACTTGGATTGTATGTATCATGTATCATGAAAAAAGAATAACCTTCGAAACATTTTGTCAGAATCAAGCACTAATAGACAAGTCCCCTTCGTAAAATTCAGACGGTTATCGTTAGGGATAATTGTTTTAATCTGATTTTTTTAAAAAAAATAACTGCACTTTTTAAAAATCTAAATGTGCAGTCTAAAAAACCCCACCCAAGACATATATATATATATATATATATAGAAAATAAGAAAGAAAAATGAAGGGTTATTCAATTCACGGCCGTAGGTAAGCGGGCGGGGAAGTTTTAACTTCAAAATTAGTTTACCATTTATCATATATGATTAAGTAATTTTTAAAGATAACCTTGCCTTCAAAAATTATCTATATCAAAATTCTTGTCTACACCGTCATTATCTATGAGAAATTAGATCATTTTTCTAAATGCCTTCGAGCTTTCAATTTAAGCGTCTTGGAAGACTTTTTTGAGATAACATTAGACCTATAAGGTTATATGTAGCGTCTTAAGCGATTTGTGTATTAGCTTGCGTATTGATCGAGAGCGAAATGGGTTCAGTTAATTTTATGACACACGTAGCGAAATTCAAATTCAAATAACCCCGTTGAAATTTTGCGATATCACACGGGTGTTTTACAACACTGGTATAAAAACTATGAAAATGACCCCAGAGCCTATTTCAACTATTCTTTAAAAAAAAAAAAAAAAGGACGTCATAATGTGTCTTCGTTTGTGAAGACGTTTTGATAAAACGGCGTCTTGAATTAGGTTATAATAATAATAATAATATTTTTTTTAACGAAGGTTACTTATTAATACACCATTATAAAACAACATCATAATGATTAACTTATTTACAATAAGACCTTCAAACAACATTCATGCATATAATCAACATTCACAGTCACACATTTTAAACTAAGGAAAATAGTTTCACTTAGTCGTTTAATATCACAAAAATATAGCAGCAATAATAATTATTATCAATTATCTATTACCTGACAGATACTCGTGACATGACAGGATTCAATAAACGAAATTATTTCCCGTAAGCCATTAAATATTGTTTTGTTTTTTTCTATAAATTTTGTGAGTTTAGATTCTTTTCTTATTTCCATTTGATCGAGTTCCATAAATTAACGCTAAAATAACCAAGGCTACTTTTATATATATTCGTTCGAGGCTTTTAGATGACGATTTTAATTAGATTTTGCATGGAGAAATTCCATATTTACATGTAGTTACTACTGTAGAAGCAACTTTAATTTTTGACTTACGCAAAAAATGATCATTTAAGGTGGGCTGCTCCAGCGATGCAACTAAAATACTGATAAAAGTCACCATAAAATTCATACAAACCAAAAACGCCTCCAAGATGGTACTCTTTACAGTACATGTCTATGCGAAGAATCACTTCATAGAGAGAAATTAGTTTTCTAAATATTTACCCGATAATTAAACAAGAAATTTATTCAGAAATAATTCCTTTACATAAAAACAGACCTACCCCTAAAATGTTTGGACAACATGAACGAGTGTAAATAGTTCAACGTCTAAAATATTTACAACGGGTCAGAACCATTAATCTCATGAAAACTGGAGGCATAAATACAGTTCTATCTTAAAAAGAGAATATCTAGATTTCCAATGCGATCCGTCGCAGGAAAAAAGACAATCTGGGATCTGGGATCTCTGTAAAATAACTCTTTGGAGAGATTTGAGATAGTTTTCATTTACCAGGCGGCGCATTTAAAAAACAATAAACAATTGTTTGTTTGTTTGAATGGGTTTAACGCCGCTTTCAACAATCTTGCAGTTATATCGATCCTGGTATTTCTTTCACCTGTACTACCATTACACCCTTTCCTAGCCTCCGACTGTTATCTCACATAGGTTTACGATTATCTACCCGTTGGTGAGAGACAAACGTCGGAAAGGATATTTGCCGCCACCAGGGATCGAACGGAAGTCCAATGCCTAACCAACTGCGCTATGGTGGCGGTAAAACAATAAACAAAGGGAGAATGATAATTTTATCTTCAAAAATACTGCAGAATATGACAGTTAGTTAAATCGTGAAACTGACATTGATCTCAATAAAAACTATTCTAAATTGCTCACTCAGCGTTCTATCCATTCATTCCAAATACTCACTCACACCATTCAAAAACGCTCCAAAATGACTCTAAATGATAAAATCGCGATTTCACCGACGTAATTAAAATTGAAAGCATCTTGTCCTGGAAGAAATAGGAAGCTATTTATAGAACTTGTGTACATATCTATCAAAGGGGGTAATAGATATCGCCAATTTTGTTCATTCTGAACAAAATTAGCAGTACATGATTACCTCCCTCTTATTTCACCCAGAACTCACTCATCACACTCATTCAATTTTGTTTAAAAATCATTCCAAAATTATTCACCATGTCAATTTCACGATGTTGTTGACTGTATCCTGGTCAGCCTGGGCATACTGACCAGGGTCGATACTTTTCTTACTACCCAGATGGTCATTTTTTTATGCAGGGTTATGAAAATGGAACATTGAAGCTATACCATTTATGAATACATTAGGAAGAAGAACTTATGAAACAACAGCGCATACCATTTTGAATAAGGCACTTTTCGCTCACCTGAGCACATCGTGCTCAAGGTGAGCTTTTGTGATCATTGAATGTACGTCGTCCGTCGTCCGTCGTCTGTCGTCTGTCGTGTGTCGTCTGTCGTCAACAATTTTAGTGTTTACACCTTAGAGAAAAATGGGAATGATCCATGCCAAATCACGGGAAAAGGGGCCTAAATGACAATTTTCTTGTTTACATCCTAGAGGACACAAATATAGCCCAATCTTCATGAAACATGGTCAGAATGTTGGCCAGGTCACAAGGATGAACCCTTTAGAAAATTGGAAGGATCTATTCCAAATCACGGGAAAAGGGACCTTAATGACAATTTTCTTGTTTACATCCTAGAGACCACAAATATTGCCCAATCTTCATGATACGTGGTCAGAATGTTTGCCAGGTCACAAGGATTTACCCTATAGAAAATGTGAAAGATCCATGCCATATCACGGGAAAAGGGGCCTTAATGACAATTTTCTTGTTTACATCATAAAGACCACAAATATTGCCCAATCTTCATGATACTTGGTCAGAATGTTGGCCAGGTCACAAGGATGAACCCTTTTGAAAATGGGGAGGATGCAAGCCATATCACGGGAGAAGGGGCCTTAACGACAATTATTTTGTTTAAGCTCTAGAGGCTACAAATATGGCGCAATCTTTATGAAACTTGGAAAGGATGTTTGTCAGGTCACAAGGATGAACCCTATTGAAAATGGAAAGGATCCATGCCATATCACAGGAAAAGGGGCTTTAATGATAATTTTCTTGTTATAACTCAAGAGGCCACAATTTTGGTCCAAACTTCTTGAAACTTGGTTTGGTGTTGAAATTATCTCCTTTATGACATCTACCTTTTTAAATGATTTGATGTCCCAGGGGTCAAAAAGACTCAGATGAGCGATCTAGGACCATCATGGCCCTCTTGTATAACTTTGAAATTTGACTGCCCCCCCCCCCCTCTCTTTTGTATATTTAATTGGGTGTAGTTTGGAATCACTAGGAAAAACAAGCAAGTCCCTAAAACAAATCATATGTCTCAAGAAAGACCCAGTAACTCACAATGAACCACAAACAAGATATCTTTTCCGGAACTTTTCAGTTTAAACTCAATTCAACCATGATTTTCCTTTTATAAAAGTTGTATATAAAAGGCCAAATTTAACTCAAATATTTCTAACGGATTGCCTTTGAAGTAATTGTGTCCCCAGTTATGTTTTATAGACTATAAATATGTTCCTGTTCTAAATGGCACTTGTACGTACTGTCTTATAAGTAAAAATTGGCGTCTCGTTACACGTCGAGCATCAGGGCCCGAGGTTATAAAACTTTTCTCAGCCTCAGACTCAATTTTCTCAAATTTCAAATTAAAATAGATATATGAAAATAAAAGATAATATAAGATCTAATAAGTTGTTATTCGTAACAACTTATTTATATCATCATTTATGTTTATACATTTAAATGGGTAATGAAACAGAATTACGTCTAATCTCAAACTGAAATGTGAGAAAATCGAGCCTGAGCCTGAGAAATGTTTTATAACCTCGGGCCCTGAAGTCTTCAGACATGTAGTAATTATCGAAGATTGTTATAGGGCACTATATCTTGCGCAATATTACCCCCTCCCCCCTTTTTTTTTTTTATCTTTTTCCCCTTTTACATTTTTGATATAACTTGAATTGGTTCAATGCATCGTATAAATCTCAAACCTGCGAAGAAAATATAGAATAACCAAATTAAAGTTAGTTACATCATGAAATTGACATTCATCTCGATCAAAACCATTCTACATCGCTTACTCAGCGTCCCATTCATTCATTCCAAACACTCACTCAAACCATTCAAAAACACTCAACCGATTGAAAAAACAGAGAATCGACAACGTCATTCAAAATAAATTTTGATAGAAAAAAAATGACATTATTCAAATTGTAAGCGTTTCATAGGTTCTTGAAGAACTAAGACGATATTTTTATTAATTTGTATGCATATTTTATTAAAGGGAGGTAATTAATATCGCAAATTTTGTTCATACAGAACAAAATTTGTGATATTGAATTACCTCCCATTAAATTCACTCAAAACTCGCTCCACACACTCATTCGACTTAATTCCAAAATAATTCTAAAATCATTCACCTTGTCAATTTCACGATGTTGTTAACTGTAACAGACAAGGTTGTGTTTTTCTTCGATTTCAGACATAACTTTGAACAATTTAATATTTCTATATATTTCAATAATCTGCTGTAACGAGGCATGAAGCCCTCATACAAGATCAAAAACACGGATGTATTCAATATTATATATTTATCAAGTGCCAATTAAGGAACAGTTATTGCCCCAACTTTTAGGTTGTGGACCCGTAATCGTTCAGCAACATTTCGGAACTCATGATCTTTCACAACGATAATAGACGTTTCTTGACGAAACCATTAGGAAACCTCGGTTAACACTGTTAATGTTTATGACTTCCGAAACGTTCCAGAACTACTACGGGTCCACTACCTTAAGTTTGTATTTAAGTTTCTTTCTTCGTCATATTCAATAAATGTGACCCGCCTTGTGAAAAGGGATCATCTGGATGATGCTGAAAATGTTTTCCCTATGAAGACTGTTTTTCGTATGGATCTGTTTCTGAATCTATAATTTAAAAAAGAAATGTTTCAATACCATAATATAGAACAATATTGTTGCCATAATACAAAAAAAAAACCCCAAATTTCATAAAACATATTTTTAAAAGATGTGCACTACCAGCAAATAACAATTAAACGTAGTACTGTATACAATTAAAATAATCGTTCTTTCTTCTTGTATAAGATTTTAAGGAATGCGATCTCCGTCTGACCTTTCCCTGGAACTAATTTTATTTTGTTATATAAATTTTTAATTTACGGAGATGCAAGATATTCCTTTATAATATGACCTATGTCGCGGGAGTGAAATAAAACCGTTGAATATTTTTTTTTTTTTTTTTTTCGTTTACGGGTATTATTACACTAGTGAAATAACTACATCATTCGGATCATCACTCGGCCATTTCCGTAAACTACAACAGACCTCGGATGTATGTAAGGCGGATGAGTCAATCGGAAACCCTCGGCGATTCTACGGAATAGACCTCGGGAATAATACGGGCGCATTCGTGAAAGCGCGTCATTTCGCACGTGGGTTTACATGACGTCACAAATATAACTGAGAGTGACGCTGCGAAAAACAAAATCAATGTAAGGTAAAAACCGGGCATACTATGATTTGAACGCAAAACGCAGTGTTTTACTGTGTTTCGCTTTCAAATCATGATATGCCAAAAATAATCTCTATAGACGATCTGAAACCATTAAAGGAATTTGCTTTTCTTCGAGCGTATTAACCAAAGTACCACGAGGAGCCGAATTACCTAAAAATGGTCCAAAAATTACTACACTTACGTCCGAGGTACTTTCCAGTTTACGGAAATGTCCGAGCGATGTTCCGAATGGCGGATGAGTATGTAACGAAATCGTGCATTTTGCTAGGCGGAAACAATGTAAGAAAAACTAGCACTGTAGATTTATAGTTTTTACAGTATATAACGGCTGAATTAACTTAATTTTTGAGAATGACTAATCATTCTCAAAAATTAAGATATTTCAGCCGTTTTTTAAGAATCTTAAGATATTTACATAAGGATACGATGGTTTCACGTCGGTGACTTTAACGAGTAGCGTTGACGACGTCGAATGTTTTCACTCAAAGTTTCGAGGGCTAACGCCATTTTAACTGACGTCATCTAGTATTTCCAAGGGTTTCCTGTAGTTTTTAAAAATAGTCCGTCTATGTACATCCGAGGTTGATCGTGAGATTGGCCGAGTGGTGTTCCGAATGATAACTACATGTATGCAGATGAGCTAAGAATTGTTGTATTTTCGTTGTGAAAATGACGTCATAATGCATTTGCTGACGTCATTTTGAAAATGGCGTTATGTTTCGCGGAATTACCTGAATCGATAAAAAATCTGGAATAACCTCTATTTTTCGCAAACATTCAGGTCATATCATAAATATAATATTAAATTAGTTTTCATGGAACACCAAAGCCTCGTTTTTATCTATTTATAGATGACTCGTGTAATAAATTAGGTTTTGCATGACCACTTATTCAATAACCTCTATTTCTTGCATGACGGGTCATAATATGACTTTTAACAACAAAGAAAAGCATCGAGTTTTTGAGGTCCTGGTCAGGTAAGAGCTACATGTAATCTTATCGAAAAATTCCATGAAAAAAAGTAAAATGAGTAATCTGAATGGCTGAGACCTGACTAGAGTCTTGTGTCGTAACAAATCACATCTAATGGTTTGAAATAAACATATTCATATAGACATATTCTTAATTGACACAAACTTACATAAAGTTTCTGGTCAAATTACAAGTAACATGTATAATATCTAAATATGTAAAAGGTCAGCAACAATACCGTAAGCTGAACAAATTTAAAGCTACATTTATATTTTATGGAAGGATACTAACTCTTTTCTGAATTTGGGTGAAATCGTGGTGTTCTTTTATTTGCGAGAATGAGAACAATTGCTTCACCAGCAACCACAACTGTAATTGTTATTGTAGCAACTATCATCATTACTGGCAAGATTGTAATACGATAGAACATGTGAGATTAACGTCTTACATATCTGAAAATAAGTATGCTATACGAAGAATAAACCCGTAAAGTCATAACGAATTCGCGTAGATCTATATCGACATAATATTATCAATCAAAAAAGTTTTTTATGTTTTTTTGTTTGTTTGTTTGTTTTTTTTTTTTTTTTTTTTTTTTTTTTGTCAAGTTTTTAATTTTTAGAGGACAAGTTCTTTCTGGTTCAGTGGAACAATACGCTCATAGCAGAGAGCTGAAATAGGTAACATACAAGAGAACTTGTGTGAAGCGACCGACCACTTAGTGGACCACAAAAAGTGGTTGATTATGAAAGTGGTCGCTTAGAACAACATTTCATGATAAATAACACCGGGCATTTTCATAGCATAATAAATCATATTAGAGCGGTGTCGGGTAATCTCGGATAGCGGGTATTCACGGATAGTCACGTGTTTCTCAAATGCATTTGCTAGGTACATGGTTTTGTCGTCTTTTATCATGTACTTCAAGATAATTGTTTTATTTACATATAAGCATATGGAGTAAAATCTTAGGAAGCAGGGAGAAAACACTCATTAGTGAAGACGTTCTGGGAAAAGCTTTAAATTTTAGAAAACTGCTAATTTTTTGTCTATTTTCATCTTTTTCTTTCGTCGCTTTACATGGGATATTGAAACACAACAGAGAAATACTTCACAAATGAAGACATATACTACCTAAAACACAAATCTTTTCAGATGACATTACACTATTGTTGAATATATTTTGGGTATCCGAAAGACCCTACAAAAATGTTACTTTCGGGTCTTCCGGATACCTTCCAACCATTCAATATTAACGGGTTCTTCTACTTGTAAAACAGGTTTTCAAGTGCTAAAAATCATTAATCCAATGACGATAGTCTCGTAAAACAAAAATTTCCTAACAATAATTTAGATAAAAGTAGAACTAGATTAGAAAGGTTAGGAAAAGAAAGATATGGACGACGTTTTTAATCGTGCGCCCTCAAAATTAAACACGAGAAAATGATATGTCACGTTTTTATGTAAAATAATTTACATGTTTGTTAGAAAAAAAATCTGATACGAACTCTATCTGCTCTTATAGGTTAGAATTGAACGATTTTAGTACATATACGAAGTTGAACACACATCAATTTTAGCCTACTTTGTATATGAATTATTGAATTGTTTCGGATAATCCGGCTCTTTTACTTTATAATTAGACGTAGGTTTGAAGCTAGTGTCTTTTCTCAAGCACGATTCTATTCAGAAAAAGTAGAATAACAATAGTTGAAGCATACTCATTGTGATTTTTTTGTTAAATGTACTTCAGCAGTATAAAATACTTTTAAAACTCAGTAAAACAGCGTAAATAAAATGAAATAGGCTCAAGGTATTTCGGAATAGTTCTAAAAGTCTACATAGTTATTTGTGAGAAAACGTACTATCAACTTGAACTCTTCCCAAATACACATCTAAATACCGAAACTACAAATGTATTTCGTCTGTTTAATTCTTTAATGTGAAAAGAAATTACGAAATGGTGTTTCTTAGACATTTGCATCAATAAATATATATTCTCGTTCATTTATTTCACCGATTGTAAAGTGTCCGAGAATACCCTCCACCGATCCAGATCAGATGACTCAACCTTGGTGTAATTTATCTGGTTTGGACAAATTATTATTGCGCGAAAATAACTTTTTATAATAAAATCCTATTGAGAATAATGAGTACTTGTAAATAAACGCACAAGGTTCAATATTAACACTGTCTGCCTGCATCTTATGTACACGAAATGTCTTAGGTATTCGTAAATACCCGACACCGCTCTATATAAATCGTAACGTAATTTTTAACGAATCCTATGCTGTTCTAACCCAGTAGAAGCGTCTCGTTAAGACGATTCTAATGGGTTCCAACATCATAAGATTCAATAATAAATAATTTTCCATTTAAGAATGTTCAATTTTTTCAGAGATTTGGATAACATTGATGGGACTTTTCAAGGTGGTCTCTTAAGAAAAGTGGCCGCTTGATAGAAGTGGTAACCCAAGCAAGATTGACTGTACATATACCGTATTTTTGCAACCAAAATGGTTCTGGGATCCCTCCTCCTATATTTATATACAAGGAATGGATAGACGTATCTTCTGTATAATGGGAGATATATTAAGTATCTAATAACAGAAAATGGACAATTGTCGCGAAAGTAATTCCTCCGAGAATGGGTCGTCTGCCTGAACAGGAAGATATCAAATGTAATCACAATGCTTTTTACTTTCATTCTACATACAATCATCGCGTGTCTTTTAATATCATCAATAGAGTCATGAATTTAACCCTTTGCTGTTTAATCCCTGCTTTTTACGTGCCAGTGATTTTATGATTGAGAAAACATTGTGAAAAAAGAAGAAATTGCTTCTGACAAGCAATTTCTTCCTTTTCCACACTATTTTCTACCCTACTGAATGGTTATTTTTCAAATTAAATCCACTTTAAAATTTTGTCTGCAAAACCTTTGAATTTGGACAGGTCCAACATTTTGTAAAACAGGAAAGGGTTAAGAGGCTCGCAATGGATTTGCAATTGCATAGGCGTAACTAGGATTGTATTATTATTACGCAGTCAGAGGGCGATCACCGAAAGATATTTAGGATAAAGGCGATATGTTGACCGTAAGAAAAGATAAATGCCCTCCGACCGCTCCTTCTTCATGATTTGAGCGTTGGTGAATAATCAAAACATCGTAACTACAGCTTGAATAAGCTGTAGTTTCGATGTTATGATAATTCATCAACGATATTTTTCAACAGAGGATTAATTCTTTTACGCTTGTGCGTTAATTGCGTAATGGGAGTTACGCCCTGAATTGTACAAAACATTTCGTCCTATTTGACGTGATCTTTAATTATGTACTTGTACGGATGACGTTGTGTACAGCACATAATGACTTTTGAATACAAAAGTCAGAAACGTTTTCTAAACATACTGAACAACAAAAATAACGCACTACTTAAACTTTTAGATATAACTTTTTTTCCAAATCTAGAGTTCGGATGAATAGTAATACCAAAATAAACGTTAACCAATTATTGAATTGTGACAGAAGGGAGGGACCGTAGACTGAAACATTGCAGAGTTAAAAGTGCATAGAGACGACCACCCCTAAAATAGAAATAGAAATAAGAGTCAGCTTTCATTGCTCAGTAAAATTCAATAGCGCGTGAGTTCATTTGCATTATTGCTATCATTAATTGTCTGACACGTGAATCCCTGATTCTTACCAAGAGTAATCCCAAAATGGCATCCATTTGCTCTTCATGCCGCCTCAATCTAACTCAAAAACTTTCATTTTTTTACTCTATTGTGGACTCTCGTTGGAAGCTGGTTTCTGATATGCTCGAGTTTGAGAAAGTCCGGTAGGTAAAAGAGAAAGCAATCGTATAACTTTAAGATGTTCGCGAAGAAAGTCCATAATGGCACGAGATGAATGGACCATAACATAGACTTGTTTACGGGAGAGGGGGGATACCCTATGATTTTCGTTATCAGCTTTATTTGCTTTATTACTCGACCAACTTAACTTCGAACGATGCCCTCGATATGCTGCATGAGCAGAAAACATTATATTCATATTCAAGTGTCCCTGCTCAAGTGATTATGGGCTCGGGAATAGTTTTTACCACTATTGTTTACCTAGTGGCCTTTCAAAAAAAGTAGTGTCATATCAGCAAATCGGTCGATTTCGGGCATAATTATTTGTCATTCAAAGCAGTATATTTACAAGATGTAAATAACGATCCCTTTCAGTGAATCGTTGTTCTGTTAATTATTTTTACTGGACAGACAGACTATCACAGTTGCATTTATTGTTACTTTCGCTTGCTAAGGACGAGTATTAAAAATGCATTTGCACTTTAATCGCTCCGTTAAAGTGAACACATACTAGTCATATTCGCACCAAAATTTAACAAAATCGTATGGCATTTGTCCTCAGAATATATGGTGTTGACATTAAACAGATGGTATATCGATGGTAGGCTTACTTAACGTCGTAGGTACAACATATTCAATCTGTACATAGTTAAATCGCCATTCTGCGAAATCCTGTCTACATGAATGGTTTCATTGGTCAATCGATATTTTATTGTCAGCGGAGGTCTATCAATAATTATATTTATATGAACTGAAATGAAAGCTTTTTTTATATCCTATCTATTTATTCATCTCTTATACTCGATTCTTACCACTGCTACCGAATTATACAGTTGGGTAAATTGGGGCTGCAACTTTATTGCATCCTACCAAAAAATACTACTCTTCTTCGGTGGGGCTCTAACCCGCGACCATTAAATTACGAATTGAGCACGCTAACCACTCGGTTCAAGAGCCAGACCAGACGTTAGCAGCTTCTATACTTGAATTTAAGGTAGTGGACCCGTAATAGTTAGGCAACGTTTCGGAAGTCAGCAACTTTAACAGTAGGCCCCTATTAAGTGAGGTTTCCTAATGATTTCATTGGGAAACCTCGATTAACATTGTGAAAGATAATGAATTTCGAAATATTGCGGAACAATTACAGGTCCACTACCTTAAGGTGCAATTTTATGAGGTAAATCTATACCGCGACACAGAATTTTCTGATCTTTCAATAGAACATTAATGGCCTTGTGCAGATTTCTTCAAATATCAATACCACAAATCAAATGATAAGATCAGTTGTTTGTATAATAATTACTTGAAGTTGGTTCTCAGATGCACAATCTTTAGTTGTATATTCCTTCCGCGAGGTACTCGATAGTCATATCGAGATATTTTTTCAATGTCACGATGCGTTAAGGTAACTTCAACAGAATCTCGAAAAGATTCTCACGAAATGTGCTCATTTTGGTATGTTCGTGCGATCAACTTACATGAATAGTCCATGTGTGACCCCCGTCAGATTTGTTTAAGACATTTTAAAAGGATGAAAACACTGCTTTTATGGGCGTATGTAAGTGTTCTAGCGAAAACGTTGATCGTTGTTTTCACCTAATTGATATTTTCTAACGAACTTTCATAGAAATGATAATATGGTTTATCTTATAACTATACAATTATCCATGTGATAACATCCCATATGATATATTTTATGATATCACATTGATATTTTTAGAACAATGCCATAATGTGGTTATTTTTAAAAAAAATGCATTTCCTGTTAAGAATATCGACGAAAACAAGGCAAATAGAGCTTATAAGATAAATATAATAGATACTTAGTGTAGTGTATGAAAAAATGGCTAACTCGGATGAGGGAAACGATAATTGTCTCCCCTCGACAATTATCAATTCCCCCAACCTCGTTAGATATTTTTTTTTCATTCAAAACACTAAGTATGTATTATATATAATCATTATTCAAACCGCAATGTATCAGTGAACACAACAGAACATCTAGTTTCTGTTGTATTTTTTAAGGTAGAAATACATATTGCCGGACTGTATCGATTATGTGGATGGTTATTTAAAGGTGGGTAGCCCGACGAATACCGCAACAAAACATCTAGTTTCTGTTGTATATTTTTAAGGTAGGAATACATATTGCCGGACTGTATCGATTATGTGGATGGTTATTGAAAGGTGGGTAGCCCGATGAATACCGCTAATTCTACATCAATACGGTAATTAACCCTTTCCTGTTTTACAAAATTTTGGACCTGTCCAAATTCAAAGGTTTTACAGACAAAAAATTAAAGGCGATTTAATTTGGAAAAAACCCATTCAGTAGGGTAGAAAATGGTGTGGAAAAAGAAGAAATTGCTTGTCAGAAGCAATTTCTTCTTTTTTCACAATGTTTTCTCAATCATAAAATCATAGGCACGTAAAAAGCAGGGATTAAACAGCAAAGGGTTAAAGAAAAAAGGGAGCTACGGAAAATATGTCTGAATAAATACCATATGCCAAACCGATATTCAACCTGTACCCATTGTCTTGGGCACTCAATCGAATCGTCCTATTAAGCCTATTCATATCGGTACCTACAGCATATGGCTCATTAGGAACATCGCTCGGAGATTTCCGTAAACTGGAAAGTACCTCGGACGTAAGTGTAGTAATTCTTGGTCCATTTTAGGTTATTCGGCTCCTGGTTGTACTTTGGTTAATACGCTTGAAGAAAGGCAAATTCCTTTAATGCTTTCAGATCGTCTATAGAGATTATTTAAGCATATCATGATTTGAAAGCAAAACGCAGTAAAACACTGCGTTTTCTTTTTAAATCATAGTATGCCCAATTCTTACCTTATGTTGATTTTGTTTTTCGCAGCGTCATTCTCAGTTATATTTGTGACGTAATATAGACCCACGTGCGAAATGACGCGCTTTCATGGATGCGCCCGTATTATTCCAGCGGTCTATTCCGTAGAATCGCCGAGGGTTCCCGATTGCATATGGCTTCGACAAGAAATGACTATGTAATACTGACGTAACACCATCATATCGACCTCTATCGTTGCATTAATATCAATAGGTGCCGCCAAATTACCGGAACATTTTTAACAAGAGAATCAATTTTCTTTTAAACGCCCGGATGTCGAGACCGCATGGGGAGAAATCACCAGAACTGCTATTGTGATGAAAAACTATAGATACATTCGATACGTATGATTAGGCGTCGAACAGATTTTCTCTGGTATTTTATGAATAGGCTTGTTAACTGTTTATTGGATTAATTTTCCAACTTATATACGTTCGTGATTCATAAATATTATCGATGGCAATTTCATTGAGTTTAATTACGTCTTACAAATAGTCCGAAGGCCATGAGAACGAGCAATATAAAATTTAAAAAAACACAACAGAAACATATGCAATCTATATACCAACCGTGGTATATACATATGTCAATATTAAACAAGAGCCTCCGCTGTCGAGTTATGCTCCCCTATACATGCTTGATACAAAAAGAATGGGTACGAATTTCATAAAACATTTTCACTTAACACTTTTTGGTACGTAGGTTACAAAAACATTTGTGAAAAATATAAAGACCTATAACTTACTTGGGTAATGTCGTTGAAAGTGTTTGTGTTGAGAAATAAGTGACCTTGACTTAGATAAATACTGAAAGGTTTTGTCATAAGGAAAACACATGTGATTTAGGGTGGCTTTATCGCATACTATTCCGATGTTTCTGCAAATGTATGTGACCCGTCATGCGAAAAGGGACCATCTGGGGACTCCATTAAATAAAAATTTAAAAAAGAGATTGTTCTAGTACAGGCAAACCAGGGGTCGCGTTTCGAAAATTCTTTCACAGGAAGGTAGAATGAATATTCTAGATTCAGAAAATTAGTTGATTGTGAAAATTGTCGATCCTAGTCAGACTGTGCAGTCCGCGCAGTCTGACTAGGTCGACACTTTACGCATCTACCAGATGTTCCCTTTTCGCGTGACGGGTCAAATTATTATTAGTATTCATTTGAAACAATTTTTACCTTCCCCTGATAACCCGTGAAAGAAATACCAACAGAAAATTCTTGAGATGACAATTAATTCACAAAATTTTAAAAATGTGCAAAGCGGGGTACATCTTTTAAAAATCACAAACGGTTATATCTTGAATGCAAGTTCTACCTTTTTTTTCCAAGTCACATTGACATTTGAATATTCCACCAAAACACGTCGGCATTGAATTCATTATGCCATACTGACGATCTCGGTTTTCGAAAGTCCATGTAAAAGTGATATTTTTTACAGGGAGTTGTGATGATACATATTTATTTTAACATAAAGCCTGACATTTCGAACGATTTTACTGGTGTGCAATGCAGAGCAACTGGCCAGTCTGTGTATCCGCCAGAGTCTTCAGTATGTACTCTGTAAATAGATAAGGTCTTAATCCCTATTCAGACTGCCTGTTAAAATTCTTACTGAATTTTGTTTTGCCCTAGATTGTCCAATGTATGTGCCTAAAGCACATGTTTAATTATTAAAAATGTCAGGCATAAGCTAATATCAGATAAGATGAAAAAGTAAATGCTGTAATTATATTTATAATATGACCGACGTCGCCGGGGTGAAATAATCCCGTTGAATATTTTTGATATTACACGGGTGTTATAACATAATTATTAGTGGAATAAATATGCAAATGAGTTCAGAGCGAATAGCAACGCTATATCGTTACCACGATAATGACGTCATAATCTATGTTTTGTGACGTCATTTTGAAACGGCGTTTTAAGTTTCGCGGAAAATTGAAAAGTTGAATTTCAAGAATTTTGACGATTTTTCGCTAAAATTCTGGTCATATTATAAACAGAATATAAAATTTGCGCTCATAGAATACAGAATTTATTAAACTCGTCATCTAAAACAGATAAAAACTCGGCGCAGCCTCGTTTTTATCTGTTTACAGATGACTCGTTTAATTAATTCAGCATTCAATGACCCCTCATTCAATATCCTCTATTCATGAAACTTACCCAATAAGAAAAGAGTGAGTAAAACCGTCCTCTCAAAAAGCATCGAAAAATGTCCCAGAAAATCACAATTCTAATTCACGTATTACATGTATCCTTTTGTCATTTGATGGTTTTAATTGTTCCAATATAACAGACGTATGCAATATCAAATCTAGTTTTGTTTCGCGAAATGTTCAAAATTTCCCACTAGCCTTAAAGAAATTAAAAAGAATATCACGAATATAATTTTCAAATCAAAACAAAAACGAATACATTTATACAAAAAAAACTTCTTTGTATACGTATAAATGAAATAATGATAATAAATGTTGAAAGGTTCCATCAAAGACCGTGTAGGCTGTGGCACATATTTAAATTAATACATATAAATTAGATATGAGGGGTCATTAAAAAAAACTTTTATAAATACCAATAAACACATGGGGACTAACAATAGTTTCGAACTAACACCATGTTATTTTCACATTACTTAAATATATAACAAAACTTTTTAGTGCAATGAGTAACTCTTCCAGGTTCATTTAAGAAATGAAGATAATTATTCTTGATTTAATTGTGGTATGAAACTTTTACCTATTCACACTGTATGAATACGCGAATTGTATTCATACATGAGTGTAATTAGATTTTAAGTTCCATACCTCCATGATATTGATAAATGCTCTCTTTATAATTCAAGATCCTGCAGCATCTTGAATTATAAAGAGAGCATTTATCAATATCATGGAGGTATGGAACTTAAATAAGGTGTTTAGTTTCTTCATAGAAAGAAAGATTTCTCATGGAACTACTTTGTGCACAAGCTAACATAATATCTACGTACTCAAAATTATTTTCATTGGGAAATGAAATAAATTTCAGCCATTCAGAATGTACTTATATTGATGGACACAACTAAAATTAGATTATAGATTATTGCTAATACAAACTAAAACAGTCTCTTCAATTAAAAAAAAAGATTTCAGTGGTAAGTTTTCAGTGGCGCAACAACAAAAATTACTCCAAGAAAATCACAAACACAAAATAGAAACTTATATTTATAAGAATGCACGAGATCTGCACGTCACGAAAATTATTGACCTATAGTCCCGATAACAATCTCAAACTGAAGTTTGATATTCCCAACCTTTTCACATACAGGTTTCTCGAGGTTAATATCAATTTCATTGTATTTATGGCACAGAAGATTCGATTCATTATCTCAAATACCATAGCCAATTTAAGAACTATAATATGATTATAAAGGATTGTCGATATCGCATTTATCCCAATAAACGCCCGTGCACATATCCAAGACACAGACGTGGAACTTTTATCGAAAACCCAGTTTCTGTTTCAAACTTGTTTTTATAGCCTTTTCCTTTTTATTTCAAGTTGATTTTCTATGAATTCAAGGAAGAATATTGTAAATTTGACACCGGTTTCGATCAAAAACATAATACGTCATTCACTCAGCGCTACATCCATTCATTCCAGTCACTCTCAAACAATACAAAAACGCTAAAAAAATCACAAAAAGGGATAAGATCTACATTCTAAATGAAATGGCTAGAAAAAATCGCAATTTCATTGAAATTGAAAGCGTCTGATTGGTTCTGGAAGGAAGAGGTAGCTATTTTTCGATCTTCTACGCATATTTTGTTAAAAGCATGCTATAAATATCGCTAATTTGTTCATCCCGAACAAAATTAGCGTACTTGGATTACACCCCTTTAATTTCACTCAAAACTCGCTCCACACACTCATTCAGTTTCATTCCAAAAGAATTCCAAATTATTTATCCTGTTAATTTCACCATGTTGTTAACTGTAACCGTTTCAGTTTTCGTTTGGGGGAAATCAACTAAAATCATTTGGATGGATAATCTCATTAAAAGTGCAGGAGATGCTACTGTTTCAAGAGGAACTAAGGTATTTTGATGATCGTTTTCGTTCTGTTCTTTGCAGTTAATGACTAAACAAGTCGACGTTTTTGATTTCGTCTCACTTTGCCATATTTGGGTTTGAAAAGATGTGCCCATGGCAATATTGCTATTGGATCCATTTCAGCATACATATTGAAACTGTGGAACAAACAGCTACTTTTTTATTCAAATAACAACGAAAATAAAACTAAAATCTCAACCTTGTTCAGTATATATCCAGGTAATCAGACGTGGGAAAAACGATTGGTTGGCAAAATGATATTCCCTAAAACCAATAGTTGACAAAGTGAGACTGAACCTTCCATTATACACACGTTTAGGAATTGAGGTAATTTCCCTTACAAAAAGGGGGTTTATCTTGAAAAATAAGTTCAGTAAAAATTTTACAGACAATAAACCTATCTTCAAATACAATTAATATGTAGGTTAATTTCAATAAAGCTGCAGGTTATTTATACTTTCATTTATACTCTTAAAGTTTGGTGATTTTGGTTTACTCTTTTATTTAGATACATGTATATTAAGGCCACTGGCCCATTATGTATATAATATATAATAATACATAATAGAATCATACCAGAGTTGCATGTATCAGATTCAATATGCTCCATAGCAATAATGATTTGTAGCTTAATTAGTTAACATTTTGTTGCTAGAGATTTAGCAGAGACTGAAAAGTGCTTTCAAGACATTACCAGGGACATTTTTACCCGTCATCTTCGCAAACCAAAGGTTCTAATTTTACTATGTTCCTTATGATCGTTCCTTATGTTCGTAAGGAACATTGTGGAGCCAGAACCCTTTTCTCGCGAAATTTTTACACGTAAACTTGGATTGGACCAGACGACTTTAAAATGATAGATAGATTTCGTTCTCAAATTAAAGCCCCCCCCCCCTCCCCCCCCCCCGATTTGTCTGTTATAAGTTTAATAAATGGACGGTTAAAACTGTCACCTGTCAGGCAAAAATGGACCATCTGGGTGGTGCGTAAAGTGTCGACCCTAGTCAGACTGCACGGTTTGCGCAGACTGACTAGGGCGAACCATTTCGCAATGTGCTTACTTTCTGAATCTAGAATGTCTACCTCCCGGTGAAAAGAATTGAAATATGACCTCTGGTTGACCAATGCTGGACCTTATTTCTTTTTCAAATATTCATTTTACAGAGTTCCAAGACGTTCCCTCTTTGCGTGACGGGTCACAATTATAAATGATCCGTCAGGCGAAAACGTTTCATCCCTGTAGTAAGTAAAGTGTCTCACTCTAAGTAAGATTCAGCGGTCGACCTCTGCTGGAATTAACCTCTTCAAATTTCATTTCGTAGGGTTTCAAATTAGACCTTTTCGCTTGACTGATCATTTATATAAAATAAGGTACATGTAGTTGTATGTATTTTATCGAGCCACTAACCCAGAATCCTTAAGGTAGCAATGGAAACATTGCTTCATTTTTTTTCCGCCCAATGATTTTTTTTCTTGGTCGATTAACATTGTGTAGTCATTATATCAAAATTTGAAGGTACCTTTCCACGCTCGTTTTCATGCTAGACTTATCTACCCTTGAGTGGTATAGGCCATTTTTCAGTAAAACGGTTATTCATTTTAGGTCTATTATAAACCCTGTACTAAGTTATAGCTTTAAAACAAATACATTTTGATAGACCTTATACATGTACACAATGGCTATTGACAAGAAAATTTCTCTTTGATCAATTGCATTTGCACAATTTGCTTTCAAAAGTTAAAAATGCACAAATTTTTGTAATTTCACTAGGTAAAAATGCCACAAAAACCCATTTTTAAAAGAATTACCCAATGAATTTTTCTTATTTTCCGATATGTTTATAATCTATATTTTTCCTTTATTTCGTAAAAAAAATCAGCATACCTTTTCATGCAAATAAGAAAGTTTTTCGTTATTTTTCAGTGTTCCCCCTACTTGAATGACGGTTTTAACGCAATTTCATTGTTAAATTTAATTATCCAGTCATTCAATTATTATCAAATGTTGAAAAGAAGCTAAATTATGAAGTTGTACCATCATTATTCTACGTTATTTGCATAAGTAGAATCTTACGAAAACCGGTCTTTTTAAACAACGCACAAAAAGAGCCGTAAAATAAACGAAAACCCACTTCCGGTTAATAGAGTCGGGAGGCCGCTGTCCATTGCCACCTTAAAACGTTTAACTACTACCTTTTTGCATCTATTCATTTTTTCTGTTTCTCAAAAAGTACCTCCTAGCCCCCCCTGTGCACGAAAATTTATTTCAATTATCGTCAAAGTCTAAACTGATATCCTTAATTCCTTTGTGATAGATAAGTTACTTTATATCTCTCAATGGTTTTGAAATAATTCAATCAGTGTCTACGTCCGATTGGTATTCTTCAAAATAAAGACTACATTGATTTGACAGCTCTTGGTAAATTGAGTAAGGTCGACATAATAATGCACAACTGATTAAGTAATGAAATTAATACGCTTGATCAGGCTTCTTTTGCAGTTTATTTGACCCTGTTCGCAAAAATCCTTTGCACCTAACGACACTTTAATGTTATTTACGGCATGTTATTCTATAATCAAAAACAATAAGTGCTAAGTCGTATCTCAAGACTCAAACGCCACAAAGGAACTACGGATAGATTCCGCGGACAACCGTAACAATGAGTATTTGTCCTCACAGCTTCCGTAATACAGTAACAACATTGTGAAACTGACAAGGTGAGCGATTTGGGGACGATTTTGGAATAAAATTAAATGAGTGAGATGATCGAGTTTTGAATGATTTGAAAAAGAGGAAAAAGATTTTCGATGATATCGTCTAATTGGACGAAATTAGAGATGTCTTTTTAAAGTTAAAAACATCATAAAATTGACGATCATTCCTATCGAAATCATTAAAAATCATTCGCACAGCGCTCTAATCATTCATTCCAAACAGTCACTCAAACAATTCAAAAACGCTCCAAATACACTAATAAAGGTCAGATCAACATCTAGATTCAAAATAGATATAGCTAGAAAAAAAATAGAAATTTCACGTTGAAATTATGCTTGTCTAATAGGTTCTAGATGAAATACGGAGCTATTTACAGAATATGTAGACAAAATTAGCGACATTGGATTAGCTCCCTTTAATTTCACTCAAAACTCACTCCACTCACTCATTCAATTTCACTACAAAATCATTCACCTTGTCAATTTCACGATGTTGTTGACTGTACCCAACTTATAAAAATATATAGGTATTTTTCTGGTTTGTGTCTTCGCGGACAATTCAGAGACTAGAATCATCCCTAGCAAAAAAATCGTACATATATAACACACACTTAGTGTTTTGTATGAAAAAAATGACAGACAACGCTCAAACGACATGCAATATTCAAAGAGCTTGCCTTTAGCACACTGTGTTTAGGTGACCTTAACGTAGTGGACCCGAAATAGTACTGAAACATCTCGGAAGTAATGAACTTAAACAGTGTTAACCGAGGTTTCCTGATGATTTTCATAAGTGAACCTTGGTCAACATTGTAAAAAGATCCTGAGTTCCGAAATGTTGCGGACTAATTTCGGTTCCACTACCGAAATATTCTACGGATATATTCTAAGGTAAATGGTGGTACAGTTAGTTACATCGTGAAATTGACATTCGTCTCATTCAAAACCATTCAAAATCACTCACTCAGCGCTCCAATCATTCATTCCAAACACTTACATCGATCAGAAAAGCTCAGAAATGACTAAAATAGATACAATCAACAACTACACTGAAAATAAATATAAACAGAAAAAAGTAGCAATTTCATTGAAATAATTGAATTTATAAGCGTCTGATTGGTTCTTGAAGAAATTGGACGCTTTTTATAGAACTTGTATGCATATTTTATAAAAGGGAGGTAATAAATATCGCTAATTTTGTTCGTCACGAACAAAATTTGCGATATCGGATTACCTCCCATTAAATTCACCCAAAACTCGCTCCACACACTCACTCAATTTCATTCCAAAATCATTCCAATATCATTCATCTCGCTAATTTCATAATGTTGTTAGGTCTACACCGGGATTGTGGCAATTTTAGAGATGTAAGCCTATTTTAATACAGTATCATTAAAAATGAACTTACAAATGGAGAAGAGATAAAGGCTGATATAAATGCCTGATTGCTTTTTCTAACCAAATGCTTGTCCGCCCAGATTCGAAAAAAGAAAGCTGCATTTGCATGCAAAGAAGTGCAGATTTTAAAAAAAACATACATGACAGTACACCTATCCTAGAAAAAGACCGATGATTGTTAAAGGTGCTCTTTCACAGTTTTTCATAGAAAAAATACAAAACTTGTTGTTAGATTTGGAAATGTGTGTATTTTAAGATGATTAAGAAAGGCCCAAGAGCATTGGCACTAAAAACAGCATATTTCAATAATTCTGTTACTTATTTTTTCGAAGCGGCAAGATCAGGGATCGAGTCTATTAATTTCCAGTCTAAAAATTTCAAAATCGTTCTTTTCCGTGAATATTATTTTAATTTTTGCTAAGTTTGATTTGAACTTCCAGCTGTCAACTAGTTTTACCTTAATCTTTGATTGAATAAGACAAACATGCAGAATGTAAATGCATAAATAGTTGGCTCGAAATTGAAGAAATAGTTTTAGGCGTTAGTAGTTACTTTATTTTTCTGAATGAATTTCGCTAAATTCAGGAATATCAGTCTTTCTTTCCATGCATAACCAGATTGAATCTTATTATTCTAAAGGCTTCAACATGATGAGATCGTTTTTTTCTGATTAATTTTATGAACATTTTCAAAAATCACATTTTTCCAATCTGTGAAAGAGCAGCTTTAAAGTAAAATGGTAAAGTGGTAGTGACGTTGTGAGTTGCAAAAAAACTGTTCATCTCTTAAGCTATTTAACTCCTTTAAAAAAAGTTTTCAATTGAAAAATATCAATGACTGAACTGACTGAAAAGGGCTTATCAGCTCAATGGTGCCAATCAAAAACGTGACAATTACTGAAATATGATCTATTGAAGTTTACCGCATAAGTGACATTTGACAATATTAAAGTGTCGATAACGAGTATCGGGTTTTCGACCTAGCCTCAACAGTGGTACAGTTCATAATATCAGGAAATTGACATTAATTAAATAAATTCAATCGGACGAAATAAGCGATATTTCATTGGCTCAGTTTTAAAAAAATATCTACGTTCATTTCTTTTTGTTTGTCTTCGAGGACCAAACAGAACCCTTCATGTACATGTAAGAACGGGGTCACCAGTCTAAAATCCTTTAATCAAAATTTTTTATACCCCAATTAAACCCTGAGATGTGGGTAATCATTCGAATCGTACCGAGTATCCATAGATCAGGAATTCCCTGTACTCTGGAAAGCTCCGTTTTAGATAATTTATACACGTGACTAATTCCACGGCCGGAATTGTACCCAACCACTTTCGATTTCGCTCGGAATAAGAATCCGGCGCCCTTATCTCTAAGTCATACAAGACCCTTAATATGGTGGTTTTTATTTATTTGTTTGTTTGTTTGTTTGTTTGAATGGCCTTTCAGTTTTAGTGCGGCTGCACTAGAACTATAACATCCTTTCCGAGCCTCCAGCTAATATTCCAAGTAAATCTACGACTATTATCAACCCATTGGTGGAAGACAAATAGTCGGAAATGATAAGTGCCGCCGTCAAGAATCGAACCCGGGACCTTTAAATGACGCGCTAAAACGGCGGACATGCGTTGTTATCAACGCATCTTTATGTATTTGTGACCCGTCACGCGAAAAGGGACCATCTGAATAGTGCATAAAGTGTCGACTTAGTCAGACTGTGCGGTTTGCGCAGACTGACTAGGGTGAACATTTTCGCAATGGGCTTATTTTCTGAATCTAGAATGTTCAATCTACCTTCCAGTGAAAGAATTGTTGAAATGCGACCTCTGGTTGACCAATGCTGAACCTAATCTCTTTTTGAATTATTCATTTTACAAAGTTCCCAGACGGTCCCATTTGCGTGACGGGTCACATTTAAATACTAAATAACAAATTGTATTCACGTTTACTACGCGACTTCTACCGTAAACAACAGAACAGCTTCAAACTTCGCTGTTATGACTACATTCTGATTGCAAATTCACATGTAGCGCATAATCTTAAAATATTCAATATTGTAGGATATCATATCCTTTTAAAATTAAATTGACTATCCATTCAATTTGTAGTGTGAGTTTCTTTGTGTTTTATAGAAAAATAGGCATGTTTCTCAATGAATACCATGAAAACTCATTTACACACCTTACACAATGAAATAATAAGACAAGTCTTTAAAAAAAGCATTCATTATCGATATCAATCTTCTAGACTTATGTGACATTTTGGACAGTAAAAACCGTTTCATTCAGTAACCACAAATAGATATTTGAAAGGGAAGCCTTCGGATAGTGTTCATCTGAAATTATCTGTGGGTATTCAATACCGGATAGGGTTCCTGTTGACTCCACTTAAACGTTATACTAAGTTCCGAAATTTAGAGTGAGCGATCAAAGGTCAATTTTGTCTATACAGGTATAGACAAAATTGACATTTGAAAACTCACTTAAACTTGTGGATCTATACTAGATACGCCTCAGTCATATAGAAAGGGAAATTGTTAACAAAAGACACATTCCATAATAAAAAATCTTACTTCATATAAAAGAAAGAATCATAAACAACGCCTTTCACGGAACCGTGTGTAAGTTGATTGCATTCAAATTGCATGTTGACAATTAAACTCTTATTTCACCCATTAATCACGTGATAATGCTTATAATGCAAAGGCTCATCTTCGAAGAAAAACAAAGGTAACGTAAGAAGAAACGTTAAAGGACTAAATAATAGCCCCTGCCTTAAAAAATACCTTCAAAGTTTCATCTTACATATCGCTGGCTCAGCGCGAAACAGTTGTAACTGCATGTAAACATATAGGCAGTAACAACTGTTTCGCGCTGAGCTATCGATATGTACAATGAAAAAAGACCCATGCTATTGGTCAATATCTTTATAGAAATACATGTAGTTCAATTCAATGAAATAAATCATCACCCTTCTGGCAATCTGCTTGTATTGTAGATTGTATTTCATTTCTAACGTAAACATTCTATCAACTAAGTCAGAGAACATAGTTACTATTTCAAATATAGAACGAATAATTAAACAGACAATGAAATGAATTAGTGCAGTTGGATGAGGCTAGCCTTAAATAATTGTACAGTGTACAATTATACCCATCGAAACATTTTCAAGCTTTTCTCTACTTAAACTTTAAAAATCCTTCACTCAAGCTTAGCATCACAGTCGAAATTACAATTTCAGAATTAAGAAGGGTTATGAACAATGATGCAAAATGATCATATTTCGGCCCATTATTTGCATTCAATTGAGTTAATTACTGCCTATTGTTGATTCAGTGCAACATATGTACACCCCAACTTCTGCTATTAATATTTGACCTGTGTCGCCTGTTTAAACATACTCTGCAAAATGAAGGCTTTGATACTGCTAAAAATACCGATTTTCCCAAACAATCCAAAACTTCGTTTATATTTTATTGTTTTAGAAACAGATTATATTTAACTGTTTTACATGCATAAACAGTGTAAGTAATTAAGAAAATTATTTAGGGTTTCTTCATGGCGATGTCAACGGTACATTACTTGTAAAGAATAGTTCCTCCTTAAACTGCACTTACATTTTCAGGTTCATAACTCGAATACGCTATTGTGACTTGTGGTAACATTTAGTTTTGTGTATAATCGACGAGTCAAAATAGTGAATTCTCCTGATACAAAAGCCTGAGTCACATTCTATGAAATGCGTCAACTGGTTAAGGAGATAAAGATGGTTTGTGTTCTAAATGTCAAGGACCTTTCGTGAAAAACTAATATTGTTATTATGTGACTCATTTAACATTATCTTCTGAAAGTAACTTTTCATTATTCGAATATATTTCCATCCAAGACGCTAACTGTAAATATTACATGAAACTGAAAATAAGTGTATTGGGTTGATGAAAATATAGGAAAAAATTAGCTTTAGAATCAACATCTGAGAAATAGATATAAAAAAAACTACCGTGTGTACGTTTTGTAACTTGTTTATCATCAGATGTTAATAATTTCACTCATTCTGACTGATCAATTTTTATAAACTATGGACATATTTTTACGAACAGGAATGTCTTCTTGATCTATATTTTCAAATGTCTATGCTCGAGTCCCGGAGGAAGGATTTTGTCTAAGATCCTTTAGCGAATCGATTTAAGAGAATGTTACTTATAACAAAAGAGTTATGAAGAGAAAATTCTGTTTAAGGAAGGCATTATTCGACGCAGATGAAAGCTACGTAAGTCCCTGCTTTAATAGTGATATACTACCAACCAATATAAATGGATTTCAGACATTACAGGCAGTACATTCGCTACCGAAACCAATAGTATTGCAATTTGATTCTGGTCAGCTCTGTATTATATACGTTATCTAGTTACATTCTCTATTGTCACTGTCTAAACAGTTGACGAGATTATATCAATATCTTTTATAGATAGATAGGATATCGTTCCGACTAAAGATGTATAGGTTTTTTTTTTTTTTGATAAACCGAGCACTGATGTTGAAGCCGAGTCCAATACGTTATGTGATTCACTTGACTGAATCGGATGTGAAATTACGTTTAAAAAGAGTAAGAATTCAGAATGTAACTTCCCCGAAGCCGACTTTTCTGACCGCTAAACTAAGTCATAATAGTGTACAAATAAAATAGCTTAAGTGTTACTTTTATGCTGCGATATCTATCTTAATTAATGTTACGGCGTGATCTATAAGACTTAGCTCATCGGGTAAATATATAACTAGAATCAAGACCAATGATTACACAACTGGAGCTGGCTCCATGCTCAAAATGATATATGGGGGATAGTTTGTTTGTATGTCTGTTTTATTTTATTTTATTTTATTTATTTGTCTAATTATTTAATTTTTTCATTATTATTATCTTTTTTTTTTTATTTTTTGGGGGGATATATTGTACTTTTGAAAGTGAGCATTTTAGTGCAATTTCTAATCATATTCGTTGATATAGGAGGAGAAGTACAAACAAAAATGGTTTGGAAGTGTCCCTCTGATTGCCCTTTTCATCTTGATTTTGAAGGATAGAAAAAAATAACATGTCATATAGGATTTCAGAAGCTACGTATGGTATTCCAGGCATTATTTTAGAATATGTTTCCAACATTCTTTGTCGAGGCAAGATCCGATGACCCCTCGCAGTGAATGTGGTGCTGAATTAGAATTACACAAGCCGTAAATCTCAATATCGTGTACAATTAAGTTGTCTCGACACCAGTTCAAATTGACAGGCCCACGTGATCTGACACCAGGCTCGGCCAATTATTTACTTATTTAAAGGAAAGAGCTTATTGCAAAACCTATTGACCTACACTCGGATTCAATGAAATATTTTCTGTTTCTCAGATATGTAGAAACACCCCTATAGAAGAATGAAATCCGTCGCACACATTCATTATATTTAGATCATATATTTCAGGACAAGAATGGAATAATGCTACGCTGTACTCGAAACTTGGAGGCCACAATCTGATATCAGTGAAGATATTCAAGAATAAAACGGACATCGTTATGCTTTTTTGAGATGTTCTTGAAAAACAACAAGAACAAAGTTCTATAAGGCCTTCTTATTTAAATATTGTGCAGATATACTTTCTTATTATCCGACGTTTAATGTAAAATTAGTCGTTCTTCTTTTTGGGAGGATTATTTATAAAGAATTATACCTTTACGCGAGAATTATCCGTCTGTTATGTACGTTAGTCGTAAGCACTTGATTCATCTTTCGAAAGCGTAAATTGTGCTTATGTCATGCACGTTCCATGCAGGTTTGTGGCACTATGCAGCAAATCGTAGATTGGTACTACAATTGTTAAATGTATTGGGATAATATTGCAACAATATTTAATATAGTATAGGTCTCACATTTAGTGTGTTGTTACAAAACTTTTTTGTAGTTCACCGTAATGGATGTCACTGAAATCTTCGTTTTGTAATAGATAAACACGTATTCTTTTAAATAAATGTTTTATGTATGGCATAACACCAATAATACAGTTACGTTACTCTGATTTCAGCATATTGTATCTCTTGTTCTTAAATATTGTGAAATGAATTTAATGGATATGGTTTGATTGGTTTGAAATAGTTACCTCTGAAAGAAAAAACTGTGCAAAATTCTTTTTTATGCACTCGCATCGATAGATCGGAGCGCATTGGTTTAGGTATGTTTGTCTGCTTTACTGTTTGTCTGTTGTCATCCGTTTGTCCGTAACCCCCATTTTTTTCATTGGCTATAATTTTTGAATCGTAAGCGATAGAGACTTTAATATTTGACATGTGTATTGATTGTGACAAGATCTTTCTGTTTGTGTGAAGTTCTAGGTTCTCAATAGAGGTCAAGGTCATAAATCTTTCAATTGAAAAGTGATCCAAAGTACTCCATATTCGTGTATAAAGCTACTGTTCCTAAAAATGCACTTGCGGGGGCATTGCTGTTTAATAAACACATTTTGTTACTGATTATATACTATTTGTTATTGAATTTTGACATAAAAGCGTGAAGAAATTTTTCTGGTAGTTAAATTTCAATGAAGATAAATGTTCCTCGAATACTGGTGTTACATTAAATCTTATTTGGTGTACCTCAATACACTGTTATGCAGCTTAGAAATCATAGGCTTAAAGCAATTGATTTTGGATCTTAAAATTTCTTCTAATGCCATTTACCGAGTCACAAAGTCGATTCCATAAAGTGAGCAGATTACTAGGTCATAGATTAAGAAAAATAATGCAAAGTTCAGTTATAATATTGCAGTTAAAATGCTCAAATCGATAGATGATACCTACAGTTAACAACATCGTGAAATCGACACGGTAAATGATTTTGGAATTATTTTGGAATGAAATTAAATGAGTGTTTGAGGCGAGTTTTGAGTGAATTTAATGGGAGGCAATCCAATATCGCAAATTTTGTTCTGGATTAACAAAATTTGCGATATTAATTATCTCCCTTTAATAAAATATGCATACAAGTTCTATGAATAGCGTCCCATTTCTTCAAGAACTATCAGACGCTTACATTTTGAATCAGTGAAATAGCGTTTTTTTCTGGCTTTATCTATTTTTTTTAAAAAAAAACATTGTTGATTGCATCTATTTTAGTGGGTTTGGAGCGTTTTTGAATGAGTATCTGGAATGAATGAGCGGAGTGCAGAGCGAGTGCTTTGGAATGTTTTTGATCGAGAAGAATGTCAATTTCACGATGTGGTTAACTGTAGTTATTATTTTAATTTCATCAGGAAGAAAACCAACAATATTTCATACAAGGTACATGCACAAAGAATATTGTCAAAAAGTAACCGTTTTTCATACCATATTCTTAATCCGATTAAAGAAGCATTTTTACTGCTCATATCTTTTATACATCCTTATCCCTTCAGATGAAAGCTTCGTTAAAATATTGATGTAAAGATATACATTAATAAGTTAATAGTTAATATTTCATGTGAAATGATAAAGCAATAATGTTCTTGAAATGATTTTTATCAAAGATTAAGTATTTCTCCCAGATATGATTTACCTCCTTTGCCCTTCTTCCAATGATATTTTAGAAAATATCTATTTAAAAAAAGCATTACATTGTATATCATACCAGAAATAGCTGTTGGGAGCATTGTGAACTTTAATTAAGATTCTTCTATGAATAATCAAGAAAACATCCATGTGTAATTTTAGAAAAAAATGAAAATCGTTTATTATCTCTATGGCTTTCTAGATCCATGACTTTCTAGAACTTTCACTCAGAAGTTCGAACCGAGTCTTCAAAACAACGAATTTGTGGGTATTGCGTGGTTCTCAATTTTGTCCGCACCAGTATTTAATCAAAGCACTGAAAGTACTGATGGTGAACGAATCTGATGTCATTCTAGAGTGATATATTGAATTCGTTGAGAAAAGAGAAATTATAAATGTAAAAAAATAATTAAGGACTATAAATTCAAAGAAAGAGAAAGGGAGGAAAAGAAAGATATAGAGAGCGACAGACAGATAGACAGAGAGAGACAGAGAGTGATAGAGAAAAGAAAACAGGCAACTATAGTGTCTAGACTAATAATTCTTTTCTTAGCTCAAAAAAGCAGCCATAAAGGTAATTCATTTTCAACATGCGGAACCCATATTTTACCAGATCAAACAGCAGTTTTTCTGCATTGTGACTGTTAAACGTAATCCACTATGGCTCTGGAACTTTGACTACCTGAATGGGGTCCACCATCCTCCGAAATAAAAGACCGCTGTTTTGTCTTCAACCAAAGCGCTGTAATTGCAGGGTTTTGGTCTCTTTCGGTATTATGCGGTTAAGTGAAAGAATGATTATGTGATGCCATTGCGTAAAAGAGAATTAAAGAAAAACAATACGATTATGTAGGTAAGTATTTTGCACAGCTTATAGATTTTCCAAATAAAGTCGCAGTTTAAATACTATTGATCAGGACTACAAATCGCTGGATAATCGTAAGCCCAAGAGGGTAGAAGATTTCAGTTATGTAAGGGTGTTTGCTTATAATAGTTCTGGTGCGAGAAATACCAGATTCCATGTTTAGGTGCTCCAGTCCACAGGCGATTGCTTCAGAATCCAAATTTCGTCTTAAAGGTTATTTAATATTAACATATATGGCAAAACTCAGATTATGTAAAGATCGCTTGACTTAAGCCACCGCGAATTTACAGATAAAATGTTAATAGCGGATTTCATTCCTATTTAATCAAAAGGTACAAGAAAGGTTTTACATTTAAAACACGTGTCGAATAATTCTTAAAACCCGTCTTGAGACTGACTATCGCGTGTTGAAAGGTTATGTGAAACCCGATTGCATAAACCACAGATGGCATTAGACTGGTTAGCATTTCTAATGCTACAAGGAACAGAACAGAACAAAACATATCTTTTATTTTATTTCAAGTACAATGAGGTACGATATGGACAATATACATTAATTATATTTTTTGTAATATTTTAATTACTTCCGGTAAAACAAAATAGATGAATGATTAGATTGAGGACATTTTACACTCATCCAAAGGATAAAAGCGCTACTATACAGTTGTAGTTACTATGTTAAGTACTTTAAAGAAGAATATTTTGTTATCAGTGTAAAACAAGGGACAAAAAATTCCAGTGGGGACTTAAACATCGCAGTTACATGTTGAGTATTCTATAGTTACGACGTTTCAGTCTCCGTTCGATGTTAAAATTTTGAATTAGATCTATTGTGCTGGGATATTTGTTTATTCTTTTATTTATTTATTTTTAATTCAAAATAACAACTGCATTCTTATATTTACAGTAAATCGTGTCGATATGGCTGTATACCCTGATTTCCGTCCTTGTTCGAAACGAAAAAATAAGGGAAAAGATTTGGGGAATATAATACAAAAATACCCGTAACCGAAGATATTTACATTACACAAGAATACAACAAGGTTTGAGATATAATCGGGATTCAAGCAAGAGGGGTAAATTGGTCAGTAGAGAACATAAGTTGTCTGGTAATTGGTTAAATTTTACTTCATATCAAGGTTGGTCACGGTCAAGTGGTGTGTGTTTATCTTTTAATAAGAATTTGGGCTAAATATAGGAACATTCCATTCGTTTGTAAGCTTGACCTTTCGTAACTCATTAGTACATATTTCATTCATACGAAGGCAGATAAAATCGTAGTAGGTCATTACGTGTGGTATGGCCATCAGAGGTGTGTAGAAGTTCAAGAGGTCACGACCGAAATAAACAAACATTCCCAGCAATATTACAAGTTTCAACAGCGAAGGCTTAGGTCAAAGACATAGTATCAGTCTATACAGTGTACAGCCACAAACCTTGTTTTTGCTCTAAAGTCTCGACAATCTTACACCGATCATCAATTCGCTCGTCTTAACATTTCAAGCCCATTTTGTCTTTTTAAAGGGTAATTTTCATTATCTTCACTTGAAGAAGAATTCTAGTATCACGCCATTAACGAATTGAACAGTGATTTTGCGGAGAGAAGTCTAGAGATAAACTAAATTGAATCTGGAGGGGCGCTACTTTATTTCGAAGCTATTAAGATCCTACAGGGTATTCCATACATAGTATATAAAGTAACACTGGTGAACGAAAATTTCGTTCACCCAAAACTGTATAAATAGCTCGACTCAACTCACTAAAAATCATGTATCTTTGATATAGTGACTACCACCTCGTTACTCGACTGCAGGGGTCTGTTGCTTCTACATTAGTAACTAAATATGAAATTCTGCCATGCATCATCTCATTGAAATCGTCTTCTAGAAATTGCAAGTCAGAACCCAACAATCGATGAACCCACCAGGTACAATTTGTGGTTTTGACTCACGATAAATTTTTCGTAAAAAGTTAAGTAAATGGAGCCCTAGTGTTATCCGATCCTCTTATTAGCGTGGCGCATAATCATTGTAAGTTTACCTTGGTTTATGTATCAAAAATGTAAGTGACTTCATGTATTTGTCATTTACACCGCCCAATGATGATATTACGTCACGGATCGCCTATTTGATGTTGTTGTCCAGACGCATCAATCATCATGTTTTCCGGTTTATGAAAATCTGACTAAATTTTGACGTTGTAAGTGGGTGAAAAATTAGTTCACATCCCGTGATTCACGAGAACTATTTTCTTTGGCGGATAAATAATTGTCATACAAGATTATTTTATATATTTTACATCTGGTAATCTAAGAACTATTTCCCGTCTATAGAGTGGTCCGTGACATTTATTGCATCTCGTAAGTCTATTGAACGCCAATAATGCACTTCATTCAGTGACAATATTATGCCTTGATAATAAAGAGAAGATATTTCTCATCTTGAGAAATGTATCTGACGTTAATTTTCTACATATTTGTTTTCTTTCAGATATTTACTGATGTAAGAGTACTTTCAAAACTTAGCTCTGACTCAGGAGCCGAGCCCAAAAGCATTGGTAAATACGGTTTCGGAACCATTTGATTGAACTCGGATGTATGATTACTTCGCTGTTGCTGATTAATTTATACTTAAAAGTTTTATCTCAATTATCGTGAACAAATATAAGCTATATTAATGTTTTGTTTGAAGCTGCAACACCTATTCAAAGATATGAAAATGGTAATCTATTTTGGTGAACGAACGTCGTTCACCAGTGTTATATACCATGTCAGGAAAATCCTGTTGGATGTTAATACATTTGAAATAAAGTAGCGCCTCTTAAAATTTAATTTACTATCTTTCAATATTTTTCTCCGCAAAATCACTGTCTTTTTCCTAAATGGGGTGATACTAGTATTCTTTATCAAGTGAAAATAATGAAAATTCGCCTTGAAAAACACAAAGTGATCTTGCAATGTTTATCAAGGGAATTTTTGATCGGCGTAAGCTTGTCGAGAGTTTAAAGCAAAAACAAAGTTTGTGTCTAGACACCGTAGAGACAGATACTATGTTTTTGACCCAAGCCTTCGCTGGTGCAACTTGTAGTTATTAGCCGGAAATACGTGTTTATTTAGGTCATGTCCTCTTGAACTTACATTCGGCAATACTCGGGCGATCTCCGACGGCTCCGATTTAAATGTAGGTTAGAGGAATCGGCCGAGTTGAGACGAATGACACATCAAGAAACCTTGTGTCATTAGAAACGGTAACGCGGTTTTACATATCTTTTCAACTAGCGACGGTCAGTCTCGAGACGGGTTTTAAGAATGATTCGACATGTGTTTTACATGTACAACCTTTCTTGTACTTTTATTTGAATAGGGATGAACGCCGCTATTAAGATTTTTCTGTAAAATTGCGTTGGCTTAAGTAGGGCTTGTAAGGATACACTCGAATATTCGGTGAACATATTTCCCAGCGAAAACGTTTCGTATTCGTCTGTCTCAGAAGCGAAAATTGCCGAATACCAAATGCGACCGACACGAAAGATATTTCATTGGGGCCATTCTACTTTGCATTTTTTTCAATCTGTAAAACCATATCAATTCAAAATTCTATTTGAAAATTAAATAAATGATAGCTAAATATTCAACCCTAGATACCACTCCAATTGCCGAGTAGATATTGCCGTGGACAAGGGGGGGACCAGATCCGTCATGCACTTGTTTACATTTCGCCAGACAGGTTTAGTTGTTAAATTATTCTGGAAAAGTCATTGCGTTTTTTACAGAAATCATAAAAATCTTAATCGATGAATAAAAACTGGCTCCATCCTTCCCAAAATACGTTTAGAATAGGTTAACTACAGTTTAATCAAAAACTAGCTCCGAGCAGAAAGTCTAATATCAGCCGCAATACTGTAATAATCAGCCGCAATACTGTAATAAGTTATCGATAGTGAGTGATTTTACAACATCCAAACTCTTGAAGGTAAACAATACGTTCTCGTGCAAAAAATAAACCGACAATTGTAAGGATTCTCAATTCTTTTTGGAAAGAAAGTCGGAAGGAAAAAAACATTGTATTATACTTAAAAATAGTCATAGACATAGTCATGCAATTATTACCTCCCTTAAAAAATAGACTTCTTAAATAAGATTCTTATTCGCTTTTGATGTAGAAATTACGTTACAAAAATAATATTTATAAAGACTTTTAGTATGCAATTTACTATGGAGCAATTGTTTAATATAAAAAGTTATACTTTAATTTCTAAACCTTAAACAGAAATTATCTATGAATTATACTAATAGGGCACTAGACCTCCTTTAACCTATACCTAAATATTTCTCATCCTGCAGTGTTATAAAATTGAATAACGACGTAAGTGTCAACCACGGAAGTGTTTATGGCTTCAAATATGATAAAAACTAATCTCTCAGGTTATGGTTTAAAATACTATTAATAAGTTAACAAATCCTAACTTTAAACAATGAGTACAGTTCAGGACTGACTGATATTCATAGGTGTTTCTTTGGTTGGTACTCAAAGACCTTTTCATCCTCTATGAAGAAACAAAGATAGTTTAAAAAAAGTTAAAACAAATACAACATATTTACTTGAAATAAGCTTAAACATGATAACAACTACTTTTGTAAAAACAAACACCATTGGATATAGGTTAAAGACAGTTTTAGATAGGATTAAATCGTTTTCTCCGTTTATGTTTAATTAATAAATGTACCTATTTCAAGTGTGTAAAAGAATTGTTCACAGAGTAACATCTCATATTCTAACAAATATTTTTCTAACAGGATTTTTCCTCTCTTTCCCTTTCTTTGAATTTGCAGTGAAATTTCCGAATAACGGAAATTTTGTCGAGACAATTCTTCCCACTTTTTTCACATACGTAATTTCTCTTTTCTAATTGAATTCAATATATCACTCTAGAATGCCATCAGGTTCGTTCACCATCAGTACTTTCAGTGCTTTGATTATCAAACAGTAGTGTGTTTAGGAAGAAAACGTTCCCGAAACGTTGCAAATGGTACTCCACTTTGCTCGTGTACACACGTGCAACGTGGGGGACCATTCTTAAGCGTTTTCAAATATTTTCAGCCACACTCAGAAGACCAGCCGGTATATAGTCCGTTTGACTTCTATATGGACCAACCTTTTCCTTATTACATAAAATTGCGTTTGAATGAAAGATTTGTACGTGGAAAAGTCTTAATTTATGTTTAATACCATTCCAAAAATTATTTTTTGAAAGTGAAATGATTTCAAAATATTGAATTTATCTATCTGATTAATGTTATTTTTTTCGCATTTTTTGCTCTTTAACACGAGGGTTGATGGAGGCTGTTTAGTAGTAAGAAATGTAAACATATAGAAAAAGCACGTTGCTTTATACTATAGACCAGCAATTTCAAGTGAGTGATCAAAGATCAATTTTACATTGAAAATGAATGGAGATAACGGTTTCTCGTGCCTCATTCTTTCTTGCGGATCTCTAAACATGTAACAGAAGAATTGTCTGTTATTCCTTATTTGGACAGGCTAATTAGCTTATCGACGGTCATTTCATCTTGACCTTAAATATCACGTGCGAGTAATAATTCGTACCGTTATTACTCACCTGCTTATCTTATTTTCCTCGTGGAAATCTCAACGTCTTCGTAAAATAATGCTTTTTGATTGGTCTAAATGAGGGCATATGGGGTTCAGCTCAGAATAGTTAAAAACATTTCCAATTATCAGGTCAAACTGTCTTTGAATAAGGAGAATATAATCTCAGATTATACTCTTCGATAAATTAATCTTATAAAAATACTCAATTTTAAACTAAAACTAATTTAAATCATACACTTTTGACTCGGGCCCTATGCAAATCAGAACTATTTTTGGATATGCAATTCGCTGTTCCGTTTAGTACAGTCACAAGGAGGTATGAAACGCTGAGTGTTAACATGTAGACGGACGGACAAAATTTGTATTTTACAATAAAAAAATCTGAAAAACAAACATTATTCATGGAATTAAATAGAAAATATGATTTGACAAGAAAAAAATACGATTCATTAATTCGATTCTGGGATTTTCGGCGAAATAATAGTCAATATAGAAGTCAAACGGACTATATTTTATTACTATTATTACTATATTTTATAAAGTTTGCGAGATGAGCCGTGAAATTAACTTTTTACTGTTAGATTCTCGTGCCATTTGTCCGCAATAGATAAAACAGATTAAAGTAACACACAAAGATTTTTTTTTTAGAAAAAAAAAAACCTTTTAAACCAACGCTATTGCTTGTCTTAAACCGTAAGGTTTACTCGAACATGTACTTTCACAATTGCAGAGAAGGGATCAGGCTAAATTCCTATCATTTGCTTTTTAATTATACCCGATTTACCCATGATACTCATAGGCTCAGCGCCTACGTCAGAGCTCAGTTTTGAAAATACACCTATATTTTCAAATATTCACCACGTCATCAGCAACATGTATAAGATACACAACACAACAACAAACCAGCAGAGCCTAATTAACACGTGCTATATCAAGGCAATCACCAAAGATTCTTTCTATTATGCATCTGTACCGTAATGTTAGGGAGAAATTGATTTTCATACGTCACCAGTCCCGGACGATGGCTTGCGCCTAATTGCGAGCGAAATATGTCAGAAAAATGGTAGATTTCTTTACAATACGAACAAATCACCAACATCAACCCACTAGGGACTTATTAGAAGTTGACCAATTGAAAATCGTTGATTGATCGGTGGTCATTTACCGCTGTCTCATAATTGGCACATTTTCTGTATCCTTTCTGTGATCGGTATTTTGTAACAAATATTCTATGTGGTATTTCGATTGCAGATTAGAATAACATAGAATCCAAACTCACGTGACTCAAACCATAATGTATTGCTCGCTCAATCGCTCCATTCATACCATAAAGACTACTTTTGAAGGTCATGCAAAAGCTAAAAAGGCGATTAAGATGATTTCCTGCTTCATTCTTGAACATCACTCGAACCAGATGATGTTTTGAACGGCCAGGATTTGAAAGCTTCTGGTAGGTCCATAGTGGCACACAAGTACACTAGAATGGTATGTCTTTTGTCTGTTAAAGTCGGTTAAAAAATAGTTTATTTTGTTCGAATTGAACGAAATGAACAATATTCTTTTACCTCCCTTCAATCCAAAGCTCACAGACCCAACTCATTCAATTTCATTTCATTACCTTTTTTTTTTAACTCATTTACCTTGTCAAATTCAAAAGTTCAAAAATATATACACTTCATTGTTTGTCTACAAAAACTTCCTAACTTTCTATAGTTTTAAAACACGGATGGTTTTTAGAAGGAGTATAAATAACCAAATAAGCAATCGGGGATATAAATAAGTTTCGATTTAAAAACTTGATACATAGCTTTTCACTATAATAGATTGATAGATTAATTGCCTTGTAATATAATTCTACTTTAACCAGCTGTATTTGGCCTGGTTAGGCAGGCCATAGGAAACAACCCTTTATCCTGGAAATTGCCTAGGAAAAAGATAATCTAGTCAAAAACCGAACAACGTGTGTACTACGTAGCTTTTTGGTTCTCACGTGCGCGCAAAAAATAGGTCTAGTATACGTCATCAACTTTTGTGCGACACGAATGCTTTTGTTCAACGCAGTGCTTGCATATCAATACGCTAAAAACAAAGTACGGATAGTACTGAAGGCGAGGGAACTGAATAGCCGCAACAACACACGAGGTCAATTTTCTGGAATATAGCCTTGATTATTCACCTTGTCCTAATCATATATACCAGATATTTTCTTACTTATCATTGCCAAAATCACCGCTGTGTTAAAGATACATAGCTTTCAAGTTTGATCTTGACGGGTGACTTTGCTAATAGGGGAAAGACGAAAATGCTGCTTACTAACACTTTCTCCTTTCTCCCTAATATTATCTACCCAATCTGCTTCAAATTTTACTAATTTGCCCACATATGGTATGTAATCTGCAACCCTTTACAATTTGAACCTGTCTAAACATTTGTTGTCTTGTAATGGATTAATCTAAATTAGAAAAAAAATAAAAGATTTATCCCACCCTTAAACTCTTGAACAGACGACAAAATTTTAGACTGGGCGAACTTGGAACAGGTTGCAGACAATAAATAAACATGAGTGTAATTTGAGATATATATCTATGGTAGAAATTTTAAACATAAAGGGGTAATGAGTACAGGGTGGACCATATTGTGGGAAAGGGAGAAATTGACCCTGTCAATTTCTTGTGTTCCCACAGTAATCTACAACTTCTGAATGGAATTCAATTCAATGTAAAAGAAAGAGCGGACATGCTTGTGCCCCTAGAAAAACAGCATTACTACGATTGTTAGACGGAATGATCGAAACGATAATTTGACTGACAGGTAGCAATCCAATCAACTCAACTAAAATTACTAAAACGCGACTTGCGCCTGTCTGCAAAGCGGAATCGGGCGTAGTAATCTATGCCAAGGGGATTAGTTGTTTTTGGCGGACTAAGCGCTATATAGTGAGTATACCGTTCGACATTTTTCCTTTGAAGTGAGTTCACAATGTAACTTACGATCCCCATAGATAAATGAAACTCTTGGTTTCCCTCACCCTAAAAAAGCCTTGCTAAAAAGAAAAAAATGGAATGCATGCTTTCAAATGCCACCCTGTCTCTTTATAAACCAGGCCTTCAGTGCTTTTAGCGCTTTGATAAACTGCTGCCAGCCATACCCTCATTTCACCAATATTTCTTATACGCCGTATACGTTACATTTTGTTTGTCGTAACATGTGGGTGTTGATCTCTAATTTCATGCAGTATTAGTAAAGTTATTTATCGAAGCAAGCCTATTATTTCAGTTCTATTTTGAAATGATTACCCAACCTACAGGATACATATTTCAACAACAAATGATTATTCTCCGAAATAGCTTTAGATCTACTTAAGGTAGTGGACCCGTACTAGTTAGGCAACGTTTCGAAAGTAATGAACTTTAACATTGTTAACTGAGGTTTCCTAATGATTTTCTTTAGGAAACCTCGGTCAACATTCTGAATGATCATAAGTACCGAAATGTTGCGGAACTATTAAGGGTCCACTACCTTAAAATGACAATCTCATCACAGAAAATGCACAAATTTACAATGTTCGTCGTTACTGGATGTCGAACTACCTTATTTCGATGATTTACGACAATATTTATACATCTATCCTTTTTTGTTTTGTTTTGTTTTGTTTTGTCAAACAAATGCAAGAAATACATGAATGTATTATTATTTTTTCTCTTCTTAAAAAGAGGAAAATTATGTGCTTTTTACACAGATGATAATGACAATATAACTCTTACAATAATGGCTTCTAAAAAAATTTTTCCGTCCAAAACCCATGTCAAATTAGCCCTATTTCTCGAAAATGCGTGCAGTCGATTTTGCTCGAGCGACTAACTCTAATAAGCGACTACATTTAGTAAACGACTATCTTAGACTACCCTTAATATCTGCAATGTCTCTGCAAAAAATGGAAATTTTAAACGAAAAACTATTTATGTTTGAATCTTATGATCTTTGAACCTTTTTGAATCGTCTATATGAGACAATTACAGTGTGTTTCCATCTGTAAAAAATATGCGACAATCTATACAAGCGTTCAAAATGACCTGCCTTATTTATCATGAAATATTTTATTAAGCTACAATTAACAACATCGTGGTATTGACAAGGTGAATGATTTTGGAATGGTTATGGAATGAAATTGATTGACTTTGTTGAGCGAGTTTTGAGTGAATTTAATGGGGGGGTAATCCAACATCGCAAATTTTGTTCAGGATGAACAAATTTAGCGATATTAATTACTTCCCTTTTTATAAAACTTGCATACAAGTTCTATAGTCATCCTATTTCTTCAAGAACGTATTAGACGCTTACAATTACAATTATGTCAGAGAAATCGCGAGTTTTCTCTATCCATAATTTATTTTAAATGACGTTGTTGATTCTATGTTTTTAAATGGGTTTGAACATTTTTGAATGGTATGAGTGAGTGTTTTGAATGAATGAATGGAGCGCTGAGTGAGCGATTTACAATGGTTCTGATTGAGATGAAGGTCAATTTCACGATGTAACTAATTGTACCATACCAATAAGCGACTGCTTTTAGGGTTGTTCCGATAGGGATCGCTTAATACAAGTTTTACTGTATATAGTTATTGCTGAAATTACAACAGACGGTTAATAACCACAGCCCTTATTCAAAATGGTACACTTCACTAAGGCGCTCGTTAAGTCTATTTAAGATCACATCAAACTTAGCCAAACTCTGAAATACGCCAATAATATACTCTTCAAAAAAAGTTCTTTGACATTTGATGTATATGCATATTTAAATTTCGACATAAATATCTATATGTATGAGCAAAGTAAATTTATGAAGGTGAAGTCAATGCATCTTCACACTGTATTAAAACAAAATTACTTCTTTGATCAAAGATTTGTAGCAGAGACGATGATTAAGGACGTTACGTCGCTCGTGTTCTATAGTGGCAAACTTGAACCCTCTATTCTGGTCCCACACTTTCTCACCAGAGATACTCCTTAGACTGGAGACCTAAGTATTCGTTGACGTAATAGTGAGATTGAAATAAATCGCAAATATCGTTACGTCATTCGACATCCTGGACGAACGTTGTCATCCAGCGTCAGGCTGATCTGGCTCTATACACAACGCTGTGAGGTATGTTATAGCGATGCCAGAGGTACAAAATAGTCTGTCCGGAAGCAACAAAGTTATTTGCAACGGCTTGTCTTACAGAGCCTGCTTTGTGGCGACAAAAAACTTTACGACGTTGTTACTCCGTTCGCTTGACATCTTTTCATTTGAGGTGTATGTCTAGACGTTCAATTTCAAAAGCAATCAAGCAATGGCATTTCATCCACAACACAACGGAGAGCTACCAGGACTTTTCAGTTAATCTGGAACTGCACGTGCTGTATGAGAATTCATATTTTACGTTATCTAACGTTGACGTCTCTATCGAGAAACGTTGTCGAGTAATTTATCACAATGTTATGTATAATCTATAAATAAACCTAATGGTATTTACCATGTCTATTTTTAGAATTAGTCTGGGGATTTTCCAATATCTCTTGACACTTTAAGGTAATAGATGTAGAAGATTTTAGATCTTTCTAGAAAGGCCTTTTGGAAGGTGATTCAGACTCTAGAGTATTCTTATGTTCTATACTATTCCAGATTGTTCTATAGTATTATATAAAGGGGTTCCTACAGCATTCTTGGTTCACTTGATTTAGACTTATGGTTTCATTTAGTAGTACTGTGTTAAACTAAAAGGGGATTTCTTGTTATCTTAAAAGTGTGTTTAAAAGCGTGTTTAATTTTAAATTCGGATATTATTGGACTTATTATTTGTGGACCAGGAACTTAATTAAATTGGATCTAAAATTAAAACTTTAGGATTAAACATTCAAGGTATTGTAAATTGTTTTTGTATTAATTTCATATTGTCAATAATTCTGGTATTATTGTCAATAAATATTGTTAATTGTAAAGTTTGTTGCTGGCTTCTTTGTTCGTGTTACATTGGCACGTAACAATTTGGGGGCTCGTCTCGAGATACGAATATCAGACAAACAAACAAAACAAAACAAATCAAACAAATTCTTTATTTATATCTACTGTTCAAAATTATTTAAGAAATTAATTTCATATTTCAATTTTGATAAATCTAGAGTGCACTTTCACTATTATTTATCGAAATCTTACATTCTTATTCAAATACAGCAACAAGCTACCATGTCTTTTGACTTAGAAAAATTTACGCACGAACCTTCCGTGGAGTTATTGAATTTGGGTAAAAAGCCTGATTTGCTCAATCTTGCCAAGCATTATGAATTAAAAGAAGTCAAGTCCTCATTGCGAAAGCATGAAATTAAGAATATTTTGGTTCAATATTTTGTTGATGAGGACATTTTTGATGAAAAGGCTCTGTCTCTCATTGTTGATGTTCCATCAGTTTCAAGCTCAAGAGATCTTGAACTGTTAAAACTTCAACAAAGGGAGAAGGAATTGGAAATAGAAAGAGAGAGAGAAGAGCGGAAATTTCAAGAAAAGCAATTAGAAATTGAAATTGAAAGAGAAAGAGCACAAAGAGAAATTGAAGAAAAAGAAAGAGAAAGGCAATTTCAAAGGGAAAAGGAAGAAAGGGAAAGAGAGAGAGAAAGGGAAAAGGAAGAGCGAGAAAGAGAAGAGAGAGAAATAGAAAGAGAGAGGGAAAGAGAAGAAAGAGCATTTCAATTACGATTAAAAGAATTAGAAATACAAGATAGAGCAAATCAGCCCAGAGATATGTATAATGACCATTTTGATGTAACAAAACATTTTAGGCTTGTCCCACCATTTCAAGAAAATGAAGTTGATACATATTTCGAACATTTTGAAAAAGTTGCAAATAACTTGAAATGGCCAAAGGAGCAATGGACCTTACTTCTCCAAAGTGTCTTAGTAGGAAAAGCTCGCAATATTTATTCGCAACTTAGAACAGAACAAAGCAATGATTATGATACTGTAAAAGAACTCATTCTCAAAGGTTATGAGCTGGTACCAGAAGCATACAGACAACAATTTAGAAGTTGTAGAAAAGAATCTGGCCAGACTCACGTTGAATTTGCAAGAAACGAAGAAAAATTATTTGACAGGTGGTGCTATTCTAAGAAAATAGACCAAAATTATGATAATCTTAGACAACTTATATTAATTGAACAATTCAAAAATTGCATTCAATCTGACATTAAGTCACATTTAGACGAAAAAAATGTTGAAACTACACATGAAGCAGCTCGTTTAGCTGATGATTACTACCTTACACACAAAAATTATTTTGTTAATAAAGCAAAACCTGCTTCCTCACATCCCCAAAATAAATCTATGTCTGGTGATTCATCTAGCATGTCTAGTCAATCGAATTCACCTAAACCAAAGTCTACTGGTGAAACCAATGTTCAAAATCCCTTATCTCGAGTACATTGTACTTTTTGTAAAAAGCCAGGTCACCTTATTTCAGAATGTTTTAGATTAAAAAGGAAGAAGGAACTGAGTGCAGCCAAACCTACAGGGCTCACTAGCCTTCAGCCTAAATCACAGCCTTCTTTTGAGTTAAATTCAATTGTTAAGGCAGAACCAAATTCTGATTCCTGTATGGAGATTTTTGAACCGTTCATGTTGGATGGTTTTGTATCACTTTCAGGTGATATGTGCCCACCTACCCCTATTAAAATTTTAAGAGACACAGGAGCTTCTCAATCTCTTATTTTAGCAGATGTTCTGCCTTTTTCTGAGAAGACTTCGTCTGGTACTAGTGTCCTTATTCAGGGTGTAGAGTGTGGTGTTATTAATGTTCCTCTTCATAAGGTTAATTTGTCCTCAGATTTGGTTACTGGTTCTGTGGTTGTTGGTGTTAAACATTCTTTACCATTTAAAGGTGTACATTTATTGCTAGGCAATGACTTAGCTGGAGATAAGGTTGTTGTTAATCCTCTTGTAACTGACACACCTAATGTAGGTCAAACAGATGATCCTATTTTGCAGGAAATACCTGATTTGTACCCTTCATGTGCAGTAACTCGGGGTATGGCTAAAAAAGCTTCCTTGAAAAATTCAAATTATATTGACTTAACTGATACTTTTGTTGGTCAATATTTCAATGACGAGATTAAAAAGTCTTTTAATCTTAGTCTGCCTGATACTCAGACAGACTCGTCAGAACTTTGTCAGTCATCTCCAAGGTCAAATGACCAAGGTCATGAAATGCATTCAAAGTCACAGTTAATCCAGGAACAGCAAAATGATCCTGAGATTTCAAAGTTAATTGATAGGGCATTACCCGAAAAAGAAATGTCTCAGAATCCTGTTTGTTACTATAAAAAGAATGGTATTCTGATGAGAAAATGGCGACCATTTGATGTCTCAGCTGATGATGATTGGGCTGTTCATCACCAAATTGTTGTTCCAAAGTCATATCGCCATGAAATACTTAGTATAGCACATGAAAGTCCAATGTCTGGTCATTTAGGTGTACACAAGACTTATCACAAGATTATGACTCATTTCTTTTGGCCTGGACTTAAATCGGACGTTTCCAAATATTGTAAAAGTTGCCACACTTGTCAAATGGTAGGGAAACCTAACCAATTTATTCCAAAAGCAAGGTTACAACCCATTCCAGCTTTTGATGAACCTTTCAGTCGAATAATAATAGACTGCGTTGGTCCTTTACCAAAAACCAAGTCAGGTTCTGAATATTTGTTGACAATTATGTGTGCTTCTACTCGCTTCCCAGAAGCAATTCCTTTAAGAAACATTAAGGCAAAGTCAATCGTTAAGGCTCTTGTCAAGTTCTTTACTTTTGTTGGCCTTCCAAAATCAGTTCAGTCTGATCAAGGATCAAACTTCATGTCAGGCATATTCCAACAGGTTATGCATGAATTAGGTATCAAGCAAAATCGGTCATCTGCTTATCATCCTGAAAGTCAAGGTGCTTTAGAAAGATTTCATCAGACCCTAAAGAATATGATAAGGTCATATTGTTTCGATACTGAGAAAAACTGGGATGAAGGTATTCATTTGCTATTATTTGCAGTCAGAGAATCTGTTCAAGAATCTCTTGGCTTTAGCCCCTTTGAGTTAGTTTTTGGTCATTCTGTTCGTGGGCCATTAACACTCTTAAAAGAAAAATTTCTTGCTGATGATGAAACACCCTTGAACTTATTACAGTATGTTTCTGACTTCAGAAATAAACTGTCTAGGGCATGTGAGGTTGCTAGGTCAAATCTTAAATCATCTCAGAGCAAAATGAAGGCAAGATATGACAAGCATAGTGTTGATAGGAAATTTGAACCAGGTGATAAAGTCCTTGCTCTTTTGCCAATACCTGGCCGACCCTTACAGGCAAGATATTATGGCCCGTATACTATTGATAAGAAAACAAGTGATTTGAACTATATCATCAATACTCCTGGAAGGCGTAAAAATAAACAAATGTGTCATGTGAATATGTTAAAAAAGTATTTTGACCGAGATAGCTCTATTTCAAAACCGGTTACAGTTGTAAACACTGTCCCACAAGAATCAAATGTGATTGAATCAGAAGTTAATTCAGACTTTAGTGAAAAATCCGTTCCTGGTCCACCTAAACTTGAGAACTCTGAAATACTAAAGAATCTTGACGACAAACTTTCACATTTGGAGCCATCTCAACGAGAAGAGCTGAAACAGTTGATTAATGAATATGAACACTTGTTTCCTGACATCCCAACAAGAACTGATAAAATATATCATGATGTCATTGTGGAAGATTCTCAACCAATAAAGCAACATCCTTATAGAATGAATCCAGTGAAACAAAAAGCCCTTCAAGATGAAGTGAATTACTTATTGGAGAATGATTTTATTGAACCCAGCCAAAGTAATTACAGTTCACCATGTATATTAGTTCCAAAGCCAAATGGAACATACAGAATGTGTACTGACTATCGAAAAGTGAACTCTGTGACAAAAACTGACTCTTTTCCTATACCAAGAATTGATGACTGTATTGACAAAGTCGGTAATTCTAAATATGTCACCAAATTTGACCTTCTCAAAGGATTCTGGCAAGTTCCGCTCACTGATAGGGCTAAAGAAGTATCAGCATTTGCTACTCCAACTGGTCTGTACCAGTACAAAGTTATGCCGTTTGGGATGAAAAATTCTCCTGCGACGTTTCAGCGGCTTGTAAATATGGTTATAGCTGGCTTAGATGGCTGTGACGCATACATTGATGATGTCATCATCTATACAGATACATGGAGTGACCACCTTCAAAGAATCAAACAATTCTTCGACCGTCTCAGTGATGCAAAATTGACTATTAATCTTGGAAAAACAGAATTTTGTCATGCTACTGTTACTTTCTTAGGACATCTTGTGGGACAGGGTCAAGTTAAACCTTTAGAATCTAAGGTCAATGCTATCTCTGAGTTTCCTGTGCCTGCTACTAAAAAGCAACTGATGCGATTTCTTGGTATGGCTGGCTACTATAGAAAGTTTTGTAAGAATTTTTCTATAATAGCTGAACCTTTAACAAACTTATTAAAGAAAAACGTTAAGTTCAAATGGAATGATAACTGTCAAGTTGCCTTTGATCGCTTAAAAGCCATACTAAAGAGCACACCAGTTCTTTCAGCACCTGATTTTGACAAATGTTTCAAATCAGCTGTTGATGCAAGTGATGTTGGTATTGGTGCTGTTCTTTTGCAAGAAGACGATGATGGTATAGATCATCCAGTTTGTTATTATTCTAAAAAATTAAACAAACATCAGAGAAACTACTCCACCATTGAAAAGGAATGTCTTGCTCTGATTTTGGCAATCCAACATTTTGAAGTTTATTTAACATCTGCAACTTCTCCTATAGTTGTATTCAGTGACCACAATCCCTTAAGTTTTCTTCACAAACTTAAGAGTAAGAACCAAAGATTATTGAGGTGGAGTTTGTCACTTCAAGAATTTGATCTTGATGTAAGACACATTAAAGGAAAAGACAACATTATACCAGATGCTCTGTCAAGAGTCTAAAATTTTGAATTGTCATATCTTTAATAAAACATTGAATTTAACAGTTACATTTTACTATATTTTTTGTATATATGTATGTATGTTTGCATATATAACTCTTTTTCAATTCTTTTGATGAAAATTGTTTGTATTTTCATGCTAGATGTGCTGAAATGTTGCAACGAATCATGATATTAACAATTATGTGATGTATATTATCATTGTAAATGCTAATGATAATTCAAAAAAGAAAGATTTATTTCATAAACCTTTCTTTTTTTCTTTCAAGGGGGAAAGTGTTATGTATAATCTATAAATAAACCTAATGGTATTTACCATGTCTATTTTTAGAATTAGTCTGGGGATTTTCCAATATCTCTTGACACTTTAAGGTAATAGATGTAGAAGATTTTAGATCTTTCTAGAAAGGCCTTTTGGAAGGTGATTCAGACTCTAGAGTATTCTTATGTTCTATACTATTCCAGATTGTTCTATAGTATTATATAAAGGGGTTCCTACAGCATTCTTGGTTCACTTGATTTAGACTTATGGTTTCATTTAGTAGTACTGTGTTAAACTAAAAGGGGATTTCTTGTTATCTTAAAAGTGTGTTTAAAAGCGTGTTTAATTTTAAATTCGGATATTATTGGACTTATTATTTGTGGACCAGGAACTTAATTAAATTGGATCTAAAATTAAAACTTTAGGATTAAACATTCAAGGTATTGTAAATTGTTTTTGTATTAATTTCATATTGTCAATAATTCTGGTATTATTGTCAATAAATATTGTTAATTGTAAAGTTTGTTGCTGGCTTCTTTGTTCGTGTTACATTGGCACGTAACAACAATTACATGTGATATTCTTACATCCTAAATACAGTTCACAAATCAATCAAAATATATCGAAGTTTTTACATGAACTCAGAAAAATCATACGTTAAATCGGTGTCAAAGAACTTTTTTTGAAGAGTATGTATGAAATACCCTCGTGTAGGTTTTGCAACTTTGTTAGATATAACGCGCTGATGGGAATAACCCCCTTTTCAAATGACGCTCATATAATAATGTTTAACTGGATCAATCCCGGAGCTAACAAATTAAATCCCGGCCGTACAGATAATATCTTAATACCTAAAGATATTAGCAACAGGTACATGAAAAGGGTCAAAATAACAGAAATAACAGATGAGCATATTAATGATAAAACAGAATTCGCTCGTTAACATATCAAATAAAGGAGTACATCGTGGAACTAAACGATTTATGAACGATCATATTTCGATAGTTCAAACTGACCTCTCAATGGATGATGCGTTATGAGAATGATAACCTGATCAAGATGGGCCGAATATACTTATAAAAGAGTGACAAATTCACAAAATTATAAACTGGTAGTTAGTCTCAAGCATTAAGGTGCAGTAAAACAAGGTCGTGTAATTGCTCACAAAACACACATGTACACGGAAAACACATAAAAGCCGATAAATGGATTGACAAATATTCCAAGAAATAACATGCAGCATGACTTTCCATTCGGCATGCAATGGTGCTTCTATTTTGCTATGTTTCGAACTCACTTGACTTGCTCCTTCAAGAAACTTGACATCTTACGAGGGAATAACACTCGACACTAATTCGTTCTCAAAACTTTTAAGAGATTTTACGCCGTTGTTACTTCGTGAATAGTGGAGTACAATTTTAAACCCTTCAAATGATTAACACAGGACAGTATTTTCCCAAACATTGACCGTCTGAGTTTAACCCTGACACGCAAATACTAATATTCAAATCTTAATGAGATATACATGTATATAGACACATTTCCTGATCAGAAACCAAGCGTAAAAATGGGTCTTTCAAAACGTACAAAAGGTTTTTGTCATGGATTTGAACTGAAAAGTTTTTTGTTGTTTGTGCTGTTGTTGTTTTATCCAACATTACTTAAAATCATAATCACCTAATATATAAAGGATACTTATCATATTTTGACCAAACATTTAGACCGTTGCTCAAAAAAGTGTACACAAAAGCTTAAAATTGCGCCCTATTGCTTTTTGTATTATGTTCTATTATCTTTCAAACAAATAATTTGACCAAAGACAAAAGATGTTGAAGCAAACCATGTTTCCAACAGCCATAACAAAATTGTTGTTTATTGAGAAAATGAAGAGATGAAATTCTAAAATGTATCAATGTGTCCTATCTTATATCTAATATTGATCAATCAGCTCTGTCCTTGATCGGAATATCGTAAAGAGAAGACTGTAAAGGTCACTAAGCTACCCCACGAATTTCCTAAAATTTGACCCGTTACAGGTAGTAACATCATTCATTACAAACATTCACTTAAAGCATTAAAAAAGGCTCCTAAATGACTAAAAAGGATAAATTCAATAATTGCATTAAAATACATATTTGGAAAATCGCGATTTCACTGACATAATTGAATTTGTAAGAGTCTGATTGGTTCTTGGAGACAGGAAGCTATCTAAATAACTTGTATGCATATTTCATTAAGGGTGATAACGTTAATAAATATCGCTAATTTTGTACATCCTGAACAAAATTTACGATATTCGATTACCTCAATTTAATTTCACACAAGACTCACTCGACACACTCATTCAATTTCATTCCAAAATCTTCCACCATGTCAATTTCACGATGTTGTTGACTGTACCCCTATTTCGTAGCTCAAAGCTTTAAGGGTCCCCGAACGGCGCGAATTTAACATAGGATTCGGATACAATACCCGTAGATTTTCAAAAAAAGTAACATCCCATTATTTGGTAGTTTTGCAACTTTAATTGTAATTTTAAAATACTCGCCTAAAAAAATGTCACCTAAAAGCAAGAAGGAATTTAATAGAGCCACAAAAATATCTTTCATAAGTGAAATGTTCAGGTTTTATTAACACACGTCATAAGATTTATTCATCTTAGACCTTCTTGTAATCAATTTTCCGGAAAGTTCCATATTCATTGATAGACTTGGGTGAATTTATTCATAAACAATGATTCAAAGAGCTTAACCTTCACATGCGAGGAACGCGTAAGCAATCATTCAGACGCTCGTCTATAAAACTAATCCTTAGGCATGAATACTGGCATAGTAGCTTTCATTTTCTTGGCATGAACAGGATTAACCCTCCCCTCAATAGATATTAAACGAAACCCTTTTCATTATCATAGCTCATACATGAACTTAATGGTCATCTTAAACAAAACTGATACTGTCAAGCCACGTTTTATTGTACTGGGTTTGTCATGTGATTACGCAGTACCAAAGAAAATAAAACGTATGAGAGGAAAAGTGTTGTTTTCCTCTTTTCTTTTGTCTTTTTTTGTTTTTTTTTTCCGATTTTTTTTATATCGTTTTTTTAGAAATCTTTTTATGTACATCCGAAGATTGTCATGTTAATTCCCCCTTTTAAGTTAAACCAGCCAAGCTTTTTTGTCGCCTACAGTTAAATCATAGACTATCAATATCTCTGATGTGGGATGATTAAGGTAGTGGGCCCGTAATAGTTCCACAAAATAGTTCCGCAACGTTTTGGAAGTAATGAACTCATTAGGAAACCTCGATCAACATTGTGGAGGCTCATGTGTTCCGAAAAGTTGCGGAACTATTTTGTGAAACTATTACGGAAACCCAACAACTGCACTGAAACCGATCCCCAAATACCAAGATTTAACTGACTTGCTCGAATTTGGAAGCGTTTGATTGGGTCGTGAAGACATACAGATCTATCTATCTATATTACTTGTATGTTTATCTCTAAAAAAGCAAGGTATAGACCCGCAATTTAGAGTGAGTGATCATAGGTCAATTTTGTCTATACAGGTATAGACAAAATTAACCTTTGATCACTCACTTAATCTTGTCGATCTATAAATGTATAGATTATTTGGTCTATCGCAAACAAAATAGCTGATATTATATTACCTTCCTTTAATTTGACTCAGTACTCACTCATTTCACTTGTTCAATTACCGTTCATATTCATTCCGAAAACATTCGACTTGTCAATTTCACAATGTTCTTAAACGAACTACATGCACATATAAAACCTCTCAGAAACCTGTCATATCTAGGGTGACGAAATATTGTGATGTTTTAAAAGCTCTTTATATCATAAAATATAGGACGAAGCCATATATCTCTCCGCCAGACATAATGATATCTAATACTATTGTTTGATAATTCGTGTTTTATACTTGACGTCAATTGAGTCCCTCTGCTACTTCTTTGTACTCGTGACAGATTGACAAGGTCACTAAGAGTACAGTAAGTTACATCGTGAAATTAACATTCATCTCAATCAAAACCATTCTAAATTGCGCACTCAGCGCTCCATTCATTTCAAATACTCACTCAAACCATTCAAAAACGATCGCAAAATCACTTAAAAGATAAGATCAACCACTACATTCAAAATAAAAATTACTGGTAAAAAATCGCGATTTCACTGACAAAATTGAAATTGAAAGCATCTGATTGGTTCTTGGAGGAACAGCAATCGATTTTATAGCACTTGTAAACATATTTTGTAAAAGGGGGGAGTTAATATATATCGCTAATTTTGTTTACTCTGAAGAAAATAAGCTATATTGTAAGTGCTCATCGAGAAAATAGCGTAAAAAACCTTTAATTGTTAGTGTTTAAAATAGTATTGCCCGGACTCTTTGCTCTATATACAGATTCCTAGATATATCTCCTAAAAATGTGAAAGACAAAAGATGTCATTTGACATTGGGCGCTTCCTTGAAATTCGACAAAATTGAATCAGATCCTTCCCTTCTTTCTTTCTTTTCTCTGATTTGCCTTTCTTTCTTTTCTTCTCTTATTTTCTTTCTTTCCTTCTTTCTTACTTTTTCTATCAGAGAAGTAGGCTGAATCCGCATAAGAAAATGATAATAACTCATCGATTCTTGTCCGTTGAAACATATCTGCATTCTTGCTTGATGTATTTGTCAATTAAATATCAAATGTCGATTACCGCTACATTATTCGAGCTCAAGACCTCTTGATCGAGAAGCCTTTACTTTACATATTTACTAGACTTTTGATTAGATCTACATCAAATAAAAGCACTCGTTCACCAAAATGACAAATAAACTTTAAGTCACTGGTGAGCGATAAACTGCAGCCAGTTCGGAACTCGAACCCGGGATCTCTCGCTTACAGGATGAGTACTCTACCGGCTGAGGTAGTCGGTTGCCTACATGCAATTTCTCATTAATGTGAGTGAGTCCATTCTGCGACATAAACTAAAGCATGGCACTCGGCTTAAAAACACGAACTCGGGTATAGTCGCAAAACCTGATACCTGGCCTTCTCATTGCAAGAATTTATCTAGTATTATTATGGAATAATACTCAATGAAATGATTTTCCTGTATTTTGAATCAGTTAAAGTTCAAAGTTCACGTGGATTTCGATTTTAACGGCCGTTAATGCACCATTTTTCTAGATTCATGCTCAACTCTTTATTTTATATGCATTATTAGATACAGTTCACAACATCGTGAAATTGACAAGGTGAATATTTTGAAGATTTTTAAAGAAAATGATTAAATGCAACGAGTGATATTTGAGAGATAATAAAGTGAGGTAATTCAATATCGCTAATTTTGTTCAGAATGAACAAAATTAGCGATATTTATTACCACCCTTTACAAAAATATGCATTCGAGTTCTATTAATAGCTTCATGTTTCTCCAAGAACCAGTCAGACGCTTGCAATTTAAATAATGCCAATGAACCGCCATTTTTTTCTAGCTATGCTTTTTTTCAATGTAGTTGTTGATATTATCTCTTTTAGTCATTTTGGGGCGTTTTTTGAATATTTAGAGTAAGTGTTGGGAAGAGATTAATGGAGCAGTGAGCTAGCGATTCATAATGGTTTTGATTGAAATGAATGCCAATTTCACGAAGTAACAGAGTGAGACTGTAGTTTTTATCCTTTAGAAGGTAAGGATAGACAAAGTTGATTTTGTTCATCTCAATCTGGACGAATAAGACCTGCTTGTGTCTTAGACTTGACCTATCCTAAATACAACATATTTGATTTTATTCTGAGACGTCGCAGTAACATCAGACCAAAATTTGAAGTTCTATGTAATTCCTATATAATTTTTTTATATAATACACAATTTTTACTTTGTTTCCACAAATCAATGAGGAAATTACTGTTCTAGAACAATGTATCACAAAATTTCATATTTGATTGCGTGCACGTCAAAGTTTTCAGATTTATGTTCTGAATGCAGCGAAAAGTGCATGCACAATAAAATCTTGTCTTGCTATAAAGTGACATAAATATATCATAAAAGTTGCATTTCCTCCCTGTTTTCAGGGCACAAACTAAAACTGTGTTCAAACCGTTGCACCAACAGTGATATTGTGAACGAATTCGTGTAAAAAACAATCTTTGATTTACTTTTCAGTAAGAAAAAGGTGCATGTTTTAGCATTCCTTATGAATTTGGTTTACGAGTGATTCTTGTTTAATAAAGAAAACTTACACGAAATAATAATATGTTACTTGAATACAACTACTGCCCTTGAGTGTCTGTAATGTATGGTCAGAAGATTGAGCGGTCGTGGTTTATTTTTTTAAATCACAGAAACGGGAAAAAATGTGTGGTGATGTTTTGATCAATGGTTTAATAAGTTAACGAAATTGCTTCTATATTGTGTGCGACCAACACCTAAGCCAAGACTGTTAGCTATCATGCAGATACAGTCGCTCGAACAAGGCGATTGAATAAATGTGCTAGGTAATACAGTTAAGGATATCGTCAAATTGACAAGATGACTGATTTGGGTATGATTTCTGGATGAGATTTAATGAGTGTGTGGAGTGTTTTTTTGAGTGAAATTCATGGGGGGTAAACCTATATCGCTTTTTTGTTCAAGTTGAACACAATTAGCGATATTTCTTTCCTTCATTTAATACAATATGCTTACAGGTTCTATAAATAGCTTTCTTTATTTTCACGAACCTATCAAACGCTTACAAAATTCATTTATGTCAGAGAAATCGGGGACTTTATCTACTGCTTTTTATATTGAATTAAGTTGTTTATCCTATCATTTTTAGTGATTTTTGAGTGTTTTTGAATGGTTTGAGTGAGTTTTTGGAATTAATGAATAGAGCGCTAAGTGAGCGTTTTAGATTACTTTTGATCGGGTTGATTGTCAATATCACGATACTTTTTACTGCAGCGCGACCATTGTTTAGAATACATTACTCTGATCCATTTTGGCCTAAATGCTGAAGGGATATCTCTGACCCAAAGGCAATTACAACCAAAACACTACGTTCTGTAAAGATGTTTCAAACCAGCATTTAAAATATGAAAATGTTTCGCCAGTCAGTTCAAGGAACGCTTCTCGGTACCCCGATGCTTTGATCTATTCCTGAACGTAGGCTTCAAAGTTATGGGCAAGTTATCTAATAAATAACGGATTATCCTTGTTACCTAAAGAACGATACAATAGACGCTTTAAAAATAAAGGCAATCCATACCGTACCAATTCAAGATGAATAAGATTCAAAACACAAAAAATATTTATGGATTATTAATCCAATCAACACTTTGATAGAGCAGGATTCTAAATTAAACTTAAAAGAGACAATCTGGGATGCTTGTAAATGCTAAGAGATCTCACCATGATAAGGTCAACTCTGATAATTGTTGAGCATTGACAACGTTGTAACATGTGTTCCATCTTATAAAAAGAACCATCTAGGAACTCCGTACAAACAACACCTTTCGCACTTCCCAGATGGTCCCTTTTTCGCTTGCCGGGTCTCAAATGTATGACCTTCCTCAAGACACTTTAGAGCAAATGCCCTGCACTTCTAATACATAAAAAAGCGAAAGAAAAAAAAACGGACGTTGTAAAAATACAATTTCTTGAATTTGACACGGAAATTCACCAGACCGCACGTACGTTATAGCTTAAAATGGTAAAAACGTCACCCCTGGTCAACATGTACAGCTCTTACAGTCTGAGTGAGCATAGTCCGTACATTAACCCAAATCACGAAATCGACCAGATGATTGATTTTGGAATGGATATTGAATGAAATTGAATGAGATGGGAAATGAGTTTTAAATCAAGTTAAGGTAGTGGACCCGTAATGGTTTTGCAACGTCTCAGAAGTAATGAACTTTAACAGTGTTTACCGAGGTTTCCTAATGATTTTCATTAGGAAACCTCGGTCAACATTGTGAAATTTCATGAGTTCCAAAATGTTGCGGAACTATTACGGGTCCACTGCCTTAATGGGAAGTAATATAGCATCGCTAATTTCGTTCAAATGGTTGAAATTTTCGGTATTTTAGTACCTCCCTTTAATAGAAGATACATATTTTTTTTTTTGTTTGTGGTGTCCAAGGGAGGTCAAACATGATCGATGACGAAACTAACGATTTTGTTAACCCCCCCCCCCCCAAACACCCCCCACCACCACCACCACCCTAAATTAAACTCTTTAGCATTTTTCTGATTATGCGCTGAAAAATCAATACCACCCATTAGTACATTGCAGTGATTTCGAAGCGTTTTTGAAGAGTTTCGGAACTTTTTTGGGTGATTGGAATAAGCTTTTAGAATGAATGATTGGAGCGTTGAGCGAATGGTTTTAAATGGTTTTGGTCGAAATGATTGTCTATTTCATGATGTGATTAACTGTACAGGGGCCTTTTAAGACACATTAACAGCAAATTCAGAGGACTTGCAGAGGATAAATTATGCATGAAGTATGTAAATCAAGAGTATTTCATTAAGAACTGTAATTAGCGTATTTCCGACTGGATTACCCTACCAGTTCTGGGAGAAAAGCAGATATGTGATTGTAGCTCGTATGGATTATTTCATGTATCAAATGGAAGACGGATTTTAATGGCAAAGAAAATAGGACAGAGCATAAAATTATAAGCTTGTCACCGATAGCTCACATTAATGCAAAATCCTGTCTTCGATTCCAACCTTCAAAACTATTTAGGACGTTGATTTTACCAGACTTGTTTGTTTGTTTGTTTGAATGGGTTTTACGCCGTTTCAACAATTTCACAGTTATATCGCGGCGGCCGGAGCACCTAATAATTCATTCCTGGTATTTCTTTCAGCTGTACTACTATTACACCCTTTCCTAGCCTCCGACTGCTATCTCACATAGGTTTACGATTATCTACCAATTGGTGAGAGACAAACGTCGGAAAGGATATTTGCCGCCACCGGGGATTGAACCCACGAATTCCAGATTGGAAGTATTATGCCTAACCAACTGCGCTATGGTAGCGGCTTTTACCAGACTTAGATTCAAGATCAAGTATCCACGAGACAAATTTCGCATATTCTAAAATGCGACTTTAATGGTTGTTTCTGTTTCCGTTCTAGATTTATTCCTGACTTAAAACTTTAATATAATGTCTTTATACAGCTTGTTTTTGATTACAAAAATGCTTTGGAATATTTCACAGGAGTTCAATTATATTTACTTATAATAGATTGTATCTATAATTTCATCAAATGTTGTTCGTTAATAATACTAATCCAAGTATGCCCTCACGAATACATGTAACAGGTGCGTCGGATACATTTCTCCCTTGGACCTTTTATCATTTAGCTAATCTATTGGAAAATATTTTCATGAAAAAAACTTTCAAATTTCTTGCCAATCAACCCAACGATCAGGAAAGCAAAACTTTAGCGAAGGTTCATTAATGGTTTCCCGCTTTTCGCGTTTGGGCATATCAATGGGTCAGTTCAACACTATTGTAAGTGCCTATATAATTATAGGCACTTACAATAGTGTTGCACTGATCCTCGATATGTATGGTGGTGTATAATTTCTAGGAAGTTCTTATTTTCAACGAAAGGCAGATTACCGGTTAAAATGTTCTCTTTCGATCATGTTAAACAATATTAAATTTGTTTTCAAAAATTACAATTAAAACATTAATAAAAGTTCATAGATTGTGTAGTGCAAATAGATAACTGCAGAGAAAAATATATTTGATGATTAGGAAATGACCAAAGATTTTACTCGAAAATGTAAACAAAAAGAAATTCAAATGAACAACAAATTCAATATCTAACAAAGAACATACACTTCATAAATTTTATCTGAGCCAATTAAAAAATTTAAAGATACAAATGTCTTACGATAAAATTCATCTGTTACCTTTGCAATTTAAATATCCAGAGTTAACCACATAGGCACAACATAAAAACTGTCCCAAACACGTCTATATAGCTGCGGAGACGAATGACATACACTTAGAAAACAATGACATAACATTGAAATAATAGTATTCTGTATGTCAGATGCTGCGAGAATTCTTTCCTTTTCCAGAAAAAAAGTGTTAGACAATGTTTGTTTATGAAATGTTCTTTAAACCATAGAAAATAAATGCTGGTTTTATCTCTGTCTTAATTAACAATCAAAGATCAAAATATTAAAGGTCATTTCGAGTCATTTTTTTTAAAAAAAATTCTATTAATAAAACATAACCATTTCACAACGATTTTTTTATTATTATTTTTTTTAGAAGTCCAGATCACAATAAATTGTAGTAACTATACGCTTGTCCCTTGTGTTCAGTGTAAAAAGTATATTAGAATGAAAAATGGAATTATCAAACATTGAGGTCAGTGCATTCCCCTAGCGAGTTAGATCTACAAGTCACTCGAATAAAAAACTCTACAAATCATTCCATGTCTCGTCTATCGAGACGCAAATGAAGTCTTTATTCACATTTTCTATTGCCTTTACAAATACAGGTCGGCTATATCACTAGTCACTAATATTCAGTAATGCGGCCTGTTTCTAAGCAACTATTTGTCTCTATGTTATGGTCTTAATTTAATACGTTATCGAAATACTATCGGAAGGCTAGTTTTTTTTTAAAAAAATCACACAAAATCTTCATTTTCCTGGAGAGGTGTAAAAACACTATCCGATAACCTTAATCTATGAAACCGCTAAGTAACTATCATTTAAACAAAGACATCATATGTTTTTATTTATGATTCCCCTAAACTTTCTACAGGAAATACAAACAAATCAAACATATACATGTATAGGTAGATTTTTCGCGGTGAGCAGTGAAATCCACTTTTAACGGTTAAATTCATCGTGGTGTTATTTCAAAATAGATAAAACAGGTTTAAACAATACCTAAAAATGATACAAATTACCTTTCGAGTGAAACGTATTGAATGTCTAGAACGTGAGGTGTACTCGTTCGTGTACTTTCAAAGTTGAAAAGGAGGTATCGCGTTCAATTCCTATCATATTCTGTTTTTAAATATACCCGATATACCTTTGGTAATGGAAGTAAGGCCTACGTCAGAGCTCAATTTTGAAAATACACCTATACATACAAAAAAAAAAACTATTTAACCCCGAAGCGTGGCGTACATAAGCATGTATAATATATTCAAAGTGTAAAGGATTAATGGAAATGTTTAAAGGAAAGCGAATGTTTGGAATAAGAGAGAAAGAAAAGGGAACGCGTGAAGGAAAGAAAGCAAAAAAGGAAAGAAAGAATGAAGGAAAGAAAGAAAGAAAGAAAGAAAGAAAGAAAGAAAGAAAGAAAGAAAGAAAGAAAGAAAGATAAACCGACCGACTGACCGTATTTAAAATGTTTGGAATAAAATTGATTAGAATTTAATTTTACTTATGCATAAACAAGAAACTTACAGAGTATGTTGATTAATGGTAAGAGAAAAAATCATTGTCAAGTACTGAAAGTACCGATGGTAGACATTTCTTGGCATTCTTGAGTAATTTATCCATTCGTTGCGAAACGATACACAGAAAATGAATCGACCCAAGTTCGCCAATTCCAAAACTGATTTGCATGTCCAAATTGGTCTTAATTATTACATTACAGAAGTAAAAAATATTTGGCAGAATAGTCTGCAGATTTTTTTATGATGGTTGCTGTTCATATTACAATTTGAATTTGACATTGTTAGCTGAATACCTGAATTATATTTAAGCATTATAGATATATGGACCGAGTGTCAGCGTCGTGCTACATGTTCCAGGATAGCACATCATCAGCTTGTTTTCAAAACTATTTTTAAAGGTAGCCGTTGTTATTTTTGAAATCCGAGACACTGTTCAGCTTGATTGCGATTCTAAAACATTTTCCTATGAAATTTTACTTATTCTTGAGAGAGAGAGAGAAGGAGAGAGAGAGAGAAGAAGAGAGAGACAGAGAGAGAGAGAGAGAGAGAGAGAGAGAGAGAGAGAGAGAGAGAGAGAGAGAGAGAGAGAGAGAGAGAGAGAGAGAGAGAGAGAGAGAGAGAGAGAGAGAGAGGAGAGTCTGACAGGCTCGTCACTCAACTAGATACCATTCAGGGCTCCGGACATTTTTCCAATCTGAATTGGACCCTCCCCCTAACACGAACGATTCTTGTCACAATTAAAATGCTATCTGCTTGAAAATTCAATAAAAGGATATCAATTAATTGCCCCGTGATTTCGAATGCAATAGAAAAGGTAAGTCTTAAAATAAAACACATGCACAAAAACCCCACTCGGGATTATGGCGTGTAATCGGTTGCAAAATTATATGAAAAAATAATTGTTCTATAATACGAATATTTATTCCAAAAATAAATAAATTATGGTAAAAAAATATATGTATTCAATAAATCAAATTATTTGTTCTATAGTAATTTATATTTATTCAATAATGATAAATATTTATTCTATAATTATGATTATTTTTTTAAGGAAATAAATAATTTATTTAATAATCAAAAATATTTATTCTATAAGTGTAAATATTTTTTGTATAATGAAAAGATATTTATTGTATAATTTAAGATATTTATTGTATAATTTAAAATATTTATTGTATAATCTAAAATATTTATTGTATAATCTAAAATATTTGTTCAAAGATTGAACATTAATAATAATTTCTATAATTTAAAATAATTTATTCAATACCTCACACAAAATATTTATTCAATAATTAGCATTCTGGGAAGGAAGTGGCTAGCCATAGACTGGGAACATGATCGACTTTCACGATAGACTGGAAATCTCCCCAATCTACGTTACTTCCCGGAAGATTTTAAGAGGCTCAATAACGTAGTTG